>FR989989.1:15555236-16944045 GCA_905404265.1 Fabriciana adippe
GCTAAATCCAAACAATGAATGATTACCTTTAGAGTCAACTTTTTCGTTTTTATGAGGGTACTAGCACTCCATCATTTAGTCTAAGACATCCACTCCACCCATATGACTAATGTAATTGCTAACTACCCTTGGAATAACAGTATCCTTGTAAGATTTTGTTTTTTTGTCCCATCGTTTAACGTAGTCTTGATGTTCAGCACTGAGCACGATTACAATTGGATGCCATCAAGACAGCTTTATTATCTTCCGTTTTTACATAGGTAGTAAATATTGGAGTCACGAGCAGCCAGTTCGACGAATTCCTCTTCAAAATAGTCATAAATATACTCACTAGGTGTCTTAACTGGTCCTGAGGATGGACTTGGGTAATTATGATCTTTATCAGTAAAGGATGATTGTTTCCACATACCAAATAACGACCAGACATATTCTCAGTAATTACCTCATTAGAAGACGGTTCCCAATATACTGGAGGAACCTTCTGGATGAGATTCATCACTCTTCTCATCAAGAAATTTTTGAAAAAGGAAAGGATCAAATTCCTCACCTTCGTCGTGTAGCACCTCAATATCAAAGACATTTCCATTTTACAAGAGGTCCAAAACCTCTTAATTCTTCAAAACTGAGCCTAAAATTAATATAAAATTATAAAACTTTACATGCACTGTAAAATAGCAACTTTAGAAAAAAACACATTTTTCGTAATTATAAATGAATTAAAACCCGGATTGTCACGATCGTGATGTTGTAAGGTTGAGAGATCACAAGCAGAAGAAAAACTATGCTATCAAAATACAAATTACGGCTTTGTGTTAATTATTATCTAAATTAAACTTTAATAACAATAAAAGATGTCAAGCAATGAAAAATATAGTAAAAAAATGTACCTATGTGATCGCGACCCATGTCCAAAATACGCTGCCATCTTTGTCGACGGTTCTTCGACCACTGGACACGTTGCAACCTGTCCTTTTAATTTTTAAATAAAGCGTATATATCAATACTATAATGTGAGGCCGATTGCGTTCACAAAAACAAATACATTTTGAATTAGAATTTTTTTACCGATTGTCACGCTCGTATTGAATCGGTCGCAAAGGGTTAATGTACAGATTCGGCATAGTTACAATTTTATTATATGTATATATTATTAACCGATTGATTTATACATACATTGAAGATGTTACTCATTACATATTATCTTGACGACTGAGCTAATGAGACCAACCATTTTTTAAAGTTGTGTGAGTTTTATTGTTTCGAATTTTTAGTTTTCTTTCAAACTCATTTTAACTTTCATGATAAAAACTCATTATTTCATGATAGTAATATGTAAAGTCTTAACCTTGGCCTTGAAATTATCACTCGTATTTATAAGATAACACGAATCGCTACAGTTTAGTATAGACATAGAATTTTGTGAAGTTCTAATAGAATTTTGTGAAGATCTTGATAATTGATTTGGATGTGAATATGGTATTATCACAATATTATACATTACATTATAATATACATTATATGTTGAGACATTAACACACAACACCATCTAGTGCCATGGTAAGCTACGAGGCCTGTGTTATGGATACCAGATAGTTGATACACTACACATATATAACTTTATATACATACATATTATAAATATAAACACCCATGACTATAGTACAAACATTCGTGCTCGTGTTCATCACAGAAATGTATGCCCCCAGCGAAACTCGAACCCGCGACCTCTGGCACAGCAAGTAGGGTTACAACAAACTGAGCCAAACGTGTCGTCATATACACAGTACAGTATGCTACCATTTGTAAACCAGCTTGACTGGACCATATAAATTACTTCTAACCATATATTTATGTATAGATCAAGTTATGTACCTAATTGTACCTGGGGCACGCGCCTCGCACGTGATAGCATGGCTATTTAATGGTATAAAAATTACAACTAACTTGTTAGTAGTTAGCGCTCTAATACGAACTGATAGACTATAACCCTAGAAGTGACTTCCCTCATCTACGTGTATAACACTGTTATTGTACAACTATTATTGTGACGGCACGTTTGGCTCAGTTTGTAGTGATTCTACTTGCTGTGCCAGCGGTCACGGCTTCAAGTCCCGCTGGGGGCATTAATTTGTGTGATGAGCACAAATGTTTGTACTCCAGTCATGGGTGTTTATATTTATAATATGTATGAATGTATTTAAAAAAGTTGTATATGTGTAGTGTATCAACTATCTGGTATCCATAACACAGACCTCGTAGCTTACCATGGAACTAGATAGTGCTGTGTTTTAATGTCTCAACATATTTATTTATTAAAAACTAGTTGTTGGCCGCAACTCCGCTTATGCAATACGATATACGGCGATTGAAAATAGCTATTGCTCCATTTTGAAATTCACTCAAATTCACAACTTGAAAAAGTAACAAATTGAAATGAAACAAAACACACATACATCCTTTCCCATTTATAACATAGTGTGAAATATTTTTTACAATCGTACATGATTTTTAAGTTAAATATAAAATGTGATCCTCGAAAATATTTTTGTTGTGCGTTTAAAATTTATAACTGAGTTTCATTTTAATTAGTTGAGTACAAAAATAGTAGGTAAAATGCTTGCATTTTACCGGTCTACGTGTTTTATACAAAACGGTGTCGTAATTAGTCTCTTCTGATCAAAATACTTATATACCATAATCAAAAATCTAAAAACTGCATATCTATTTGCGAGTATAAGAAAAAGGTAGGCTTAGGTATAAAAAAAGGTTTATATTTACTAGTATAAAAAATAGGCTTCCACTTCCCGACCTCAGATCGGCCGTAAATTATTTTTTCTTTAATTTTTGTTATATTCTCTTCCTTTTCCAATGGGTTTCATCCTACTATTATTATTTTTTTGGTTTCAAAAATTATCGACACTGGTCTAATAGCATATTTAAAAAAAATATTTTACGTAATCTTTACAAACAATTTCTATAAAACTATTTTGTTTCAATCGAAACCTTTTATCATTGAAATACCAAGGTCTTATTCTTATTTCCTTTCATTTTTCTTTTCCAAGAAGCAATCAATTTAGAAAGCCTCTTTTGAACTAAACTTGACATTCAAGAGTGATTCATTGATAAGTCAGACTTTGCCTAAGTCATGACTGTTGACCTTCATCACTATGATTGTTTGAGTTGGAAAATATATTTTTATATGTACTAGTGTTGGCCCGCGACTCCGCATGACTTCTCTCTTAAGGGCCGTAGTAGGTAACGTGTATTAAGATAGCTTATAATCTTTCTTAATAAATAGGCTATAAGTAATAAAATTCAAGGAAAAGAGGAAGAAAGACAAAGAGATGGATAGATGACATAAAAAAGAGTAGAGGCGCTACCTGGTCTAGAAAAACTAGAGACAGAAATGAGTGGAAGAGGCCTATGTATCACAGGACACGCAGATCACTAACCCGGAAAACCAGAGATGTTAAATTTAAGCTAGTTTTTATATTATTAGATTATACTTGAGTTTAGTTCTTCAGTAATAAAGGCTTAATAAAAAAATAATAATGATAAAATTCTAAAACAATTTTTCAGACCACTAGTTCCAGAAATTGGCGCGAATAAACAAACAAAAAGGCAAAGAAAATGTTTTTTTTCTCAGACTTTCAGAAGTTAACAGAAACATGCACTTACAATTAAAATTGTCGAGTAATCAAGCAGGGGAGTATTAAAAATCAATATAATCATAATGTTATCGTCTTCATCGATGACATTTGTGAACGTCATATGACAAATTACTAAAGTGAAGGTCAATGCGATCGATGTTTGTAATGGCCGTTGCCCGCTACTGTCCACTACAATAATATATTATGTAGGAAAATATAAATATTGATAAGTACTTATTAGTTACCACACAATTAACGCCTTTTCAGTTTTTAAGTAGTTACTAAATCTGTATAGCTTTTAGATATTACAGAATATGAATGTCTTTTTGATAGTTTCTTTTTCACAGAAATAACAAAGGAACAAGGAACAGAAGAAGTCACACACTTTTTTTTTTGTTGGCAAATGCATTCACACATACCACCAGATGGTTATGTGGGATTCACCGGCTGTGAAAAGCCAGTACTACCCTCTAAAACCCAACAAAACCTCCCCCGTCTTTATGGGGCGTCGCAGGATCACTTACGCACTCAACCACGACGTCTCGACGGCAGGTCTACCTAAGTAGACCACAACAGCCATGGGATTGCTCCAACGGTCCACTCTACTATCAGAGAAGCACCAGGAGCAACCCGCATGGCATACCATACACCGAGGTGTGCTTCCTCCCCGTGCGTTTCTTGGCTTCACGCCCGACTGGATAGCCGGACGCTAATGAGCCCCCCCTAACACGGCAAGGTGAACGCAAATTTAAAGAGAAGTCCTAACTACCTTATCTCTGTTTTACTCTTTGTACCGTTACTTCAAGTTACACGCATTTGAAATTAATCATTTAATTAAGCATAAAGCGTATCAGTGTATCATAAATACATAGTTTTCATCCCATTCAAAATGTGGCTAATACACTTGACACCTTAAGGCGATCATTCAAAGAGGCTGCTTTTCGTCCATTGTCGTCCAAAATATCATGTTAACAGAAAAATTCATTTCCTTAAACTTATACTTCTAAGTTTTAATTGATAAATTAGATACATAATAAGTTAGATACATAAGGTCATTTGTCAGGTGCGAGGAATCTCATAGGCGAAGGTTAATCGGAAATGCAAATTACTTGCCCTTTATAAATTATTCATTCGCAAGTTCGCGTGAATAATCTATACTAATATTATAAAGACGAACGATTTTTTTTGTTTGTTTGTTTATTTGTTTGCTTGTACCGCATAAGCTCCGAAAGTACTGGACCGATTTAGATGAAGGAAGGACATAAGATAGTTTTTATCCTGGAAATCATTCCTTAAGGGGTTGAAAATATGGAAAAAAGTTGCTATAAGGAATCATATCATATGGGGAATAAAATTTTAAAAAAGTAATATTAAATGATTTACATACATACGTATCTATTATTTGTCGACTGACGTCAAGAAAAGACTGGGTATTCAATTCAAGTATATGTACTTATTGTGTTATGTTACGCGGAACCTTCGCCAATTATTAATAGAATTTTTTACTTCCTAATTTATCGATACATGTTGGCTAATATCAAGTTTTTTTTACATTTTATTTTATACTAGCGACTCACTTGGGTTCGTCCCTAGGTACGTTTTAACGTTTAGTATAGATTTCTCAGAGATGAGATATTTTTCCGCAGTAAAAAGTATCCTATATGTTGACCCGGATAACCAGCTATCATCGTACCAGATTTCATCAAAATCCCTCCAATGTCTTTTCCGTGATGCTGTAACAGACAGACACATAAAATACTAAAAACTATAGATTAGGCCTCTGTACCGATAATAATGTCTATTTCAATAGATTTTCCAAAAAATATTTAATGTAAGTACAGATTCGGTTTTGTTACAATTTTATTATACGTACCTATAGATTTCTTGTTCATTTAAAGTCTTATGTACATGATTTACAGCAATTCATGACTAGTAGGCAACCATATTACTTAAATTGCGAGTAAAATCAGAGGCAGGTCGTCTGGATTATTATACATATGTATCCACAGTAAGGGTACTTTTCTCGCTTTCTAGCCCAAAAGCGCGAAACAAATATCGCTCTTTTAATTTCTTTAATACATATATTACTATCGGCCAAGGATGAATGAACAAATGTTTTAATGTGTAATTACTATCTAACATTTGAAATTACTTTTGGCACTTTAATTTCGACTGTATCAACTATTACTTACGTTTTGGCGGAAAACAGAATTTATTGAGGGCGATGATAAGATTAAGGGCGACGATAAGAAATAAAGACTGTATTGTTAAAATAAATAATATTTAATATTAATTATTATTAATGATAGTACAATACAGTATCAAAATGCTCCATTTAAAGTAACTTTTGGAGGTTACTGGAGATAGTTACTGCTTATAATATTAAAAACAATAATAAAAATTACAATACTGTTAGAAGGTATCATTAATTTTTTTTCAGTTTTGCCTAAATTATACACATAGACATTTTTTTTTAAATAAAATTACCTAAATAATTTTAAAACGTTTTTTTTCTATAGGTAATGGTTTAGAATTGTGTTAACAGTCGCCAAACACGAATATGTTTTAGTTGCAATTATGAAATGGTATAAGTGTGATTTAAATTATAAATACTCGATCTACAGTAACACTAACAACCTATAAATATAAAGAGATTGACAACATAATGTCCTCTTGATTTCGGCCATGGCGTCCAATCTTACTGAAACTAGCCAATTGCGCAAGTGTAATAGTGCACAAGTGTATTTGCAGACACAAGTGTACTCTTTATCCCTTTTTTATTCTCAAATGCCGATGGAACTATTCGACACGACCGGTGAAAGACTAGCTGTACGACCGATAGCATTATGTACGCTTTCCCAGGCACGTGAGTGAAATATCGCATAGGGAATATGCGTTATTTTTTTTTTTTACTTTTTTTTATGCAATAGCTAACATCGTTATGTAATTGTAAAAACAATATCCAGCTCCAAAAAACTAAATTTTGTATAATATTTTTTTTATACGATACGGATACTTTAAACGCCTACCATTTCGCGCGCTTGGCGTGACGTCAAAGTACCATACTCGTACATAGAAAGATTACGACTCTAGTTTGTAGCGACGAAATCGCTAATTTCTTTGTTATGATAGTATTTTGACGTCATTTTGGTCTGACCAATGGCGTGCGTTTCGATTACTTTGAATTTCCCACCTATACTTGCACTTTTAATAATTACTTTCTTAATCAAAAAGAAATTACATTAAAAAACATTGATATGAAGCCTTCATTCAAAAGCAAATAAAGATTATAAAAAAAAAAATCAGCTTTATTTAAACGCACGTGCATATTCCCTGTTTCCCAACTCCGGAATTAATAGAAATAAGTACTCTAATAATAATTACTCAATAACTAAACTCGGCCCGAACCGGGACTCTAACGTATTACGTGGCATAACATATGTAAGTAGGTTTACAAGGGTATTTTGAAAGACAATATCTAATAAATTCCATTTAATATAAATAAAACCTATTTGATAAACAACACGAACGTTGACGTTGACGGATAGAATTAAATAATAAAAAAAAATGAATGTCAAAGTCATATTATAATTTACAAAAAACACGCAACGTTAAAAAAATAGTATCCAAAACAATCCGTCACGGTATGGTAATCGTCAATCGCGTATGTGCTAACGTGGGTACTTGTCGCATATTGTCCATCGCGGCTATCGCGCTTGAGCAGTTCGATTATTGCCCCCTCAGCACCAAGGTCGCAGGTCGGAGGCGGCTGCCATGCTGCCCGGTCCACTCGCGCCCCTCGACGCACACAAAACGCGCGCGTTAACTACTATATACGCGCCGCGAAAATTCAAATCACGGAAAAACAAAACCGCACAGTCCAGGATGCTGGAAAACGACATCCCAATTAAACCAACTCTATCTCCTTTCCATCCACTCCCAGCTATTGGACAGAAGAAGGAAAAGACTAAAGTTATCGTTTTCGATCTCAAAAATGATAATAACACTCTCAAATTGCAGGAAGTTTTGAAGCCACTCACGCCGCTAACGATACACGGGTATCGAAAGAATTCCCTGAACTGTAAAGAGGGGAAACCTAATCAACTTGTAAGAGAAAACACTTACGATGTTATAGAGCCGATTTATTTAACATCAGCAAAAATAAAAAGGGACATACCGAAAAGAGTAAACTCTTTGAACAATGATCCAAAAATGTCACCAAAAAGTAGATTTAAAAATGCAGCATTACAAGTGGCAAAGCTTAGCGCTATGCCGGAAACTGGCAAGCTTTTGTGCCTCCGAGAGCGGGAAACGTTTACTATATGCTCGGATGAAAACAACTCGTGTAGGTTGCAAAAGTTACCACAAAGCCCTGTGCAAAAATTGAACAAACTTTCTGAGATTTTCCAGGGTCTCGAGATGAAAGGGCGACATCGGGACAAGATGAAAAAAGAAAATAGTTGGTTTTAATATACATAGATTTAAGAGAGATTTGAAACCATTTTTTATGAAGTGTTGTGAAAGTAAATGATAAGCCCTTAAAATGTTCATATATTTTTGTTAAACACACGAACTTATACGAGATATTTCTATTGCTCAAGTTGCCGCGCTGCAAGTATTTGTTGTGTACTTTGATATTTTAATAAAAGTGTGTTTTTAAAACGTGTTTTATTTAACTATACTAGCGACTCACCCTCGCTTCGCTCGGGTTCGTCCCTAGGTACGTTTTAATTTTTTTGAGCGAAATCCTAATTCTTTTTTTAAAATAAAAGAAGCCTAAGTTACTCCTTATAATATCAGCTATCTGCCAGTGAAAGTCCCGTTAAAATTGGCCCAGCCGTTTCGGAGATTAGCCGTAACAAACAGACAAAAATTTTAAAAATTGTGTTTTTCTTATAAGTACCGTATACAATCCCATATGCATTTAGTATAAAGCTGTTATTTTTACATTACAAACAGACACTTCAATTTTATTTATCTGTATAGATTAATGTTTATTGTAGAAATTGTTATATCTCATTGTTTGTGTGAAAAGAAAAAGAAGTCTATATATAAAATTGACTTCGGTCCTTGACTATAAGGTTAGCTTTGAACCTATATTTATTATTACTTTTTGAAGGACATTTTTTTTAATTTGAAGGATTCTAATACATAAATAATACGCCGATTGTCGTTCGGTTTTTTATTTCGCGACCAAATCTTGATTTATTAATAAAATAAACAAGTTAAAGACCCACTTTAATTGAAATTAAATAATCTTTTAGTATTAGTTCAAAGTAAATTTAATTTAAAATATATTTTATACTAGAAAAAAATTCTTAGACATTACTCATCCGTTTAAGGCATAAGTAAACAGTCATAACTGATGTAAAAATAGCCAGTGTTTAAATTATAGGCTAACCTTGACCGACGCCGATCATAGCCACCCTGTGTTTTAAATGTAAGTAGTTTGTTATTAAATACTTTGTAGCACGTCTCGTAGCTATAAATTATTTACTTAAATGTTGGGAGTTGTGAGTGTGCAGGGTTAATCTATACAGATAAATAAAATTGAAGTATCTGTTTGTAATGTCAAAATAACAACTTTTTACTAAATGCATAATATACCGTATATATAAGAAAAACATAATTTTTAAAATTTTTGTCTGTCTGTTTGTTCCGGCCAATCTCCGAAACGGTTGGACCGATTTTGACGAGACTTTCGCTGGCAGATAGATACCGTTATAACGAGTAACTTAGGCTATTTTTATTTTAGAAAAAGAGTTAGGATTCCGCTCAAAAAAGTTAAAATGTACCTAGAGACGAACCCGAGCAAAGCGAGGGTGAGTCGCTAGTTAAATATTAAGATTGTATTTGTATTGTGTTGAAAATATTCCCATAAGGCTTTATAGGGCAACTCCTGTGAGTATTATCACCTGAGGTGAAGATGGAGGGATATGCTACTTTAGGGTCTCTTCTTTATCAACATTAGGTAATCGATATTCTGTGATGGATATTTGTATAATAAAAAGAATTCACGATGGAACTTTTAGTTCCTGGGTCTTTGTGTGTACTTTGATCTTACATCTTTAAATAAGCCGTTTAAGTTACCACAATATTAATATAATTAGTAAAATAATAAGCATGAGTAGGTTATTCATTGGTATACTTAAAAGCCCTATTTTTTTAAGCAAATGTAAAAAATGTGTTAAAACGTTGATATAAAAATTGCATTAGAACATTTAACTTTAAGTAGGTCATGTAAAGAGTGCACTTGCCTATGGAGCTATCGCGTGATTACGGACGGACATGACAGACAATATGCTAAAGGCTACTATTAACTAACAATGGTTTTTAGAGCAAATCGAATATTTGTTCGCTGTAAATCTCGATAAGAGCAAGATAAGAAATTTTATTGGTAATTAAAGTTTAATTAAGAGATAAAAAGTAGTAAAGAAAAAATGTCATACTGCAATTACTAGTATAAAATTATCTAGGTATATGTATATGAAATAGTTTAAGCATTGAAACCAATCCATCGTTGTCTAGAACCTAACGGGCTGAAATATGTACGTATGTGTATATGTATGTACACACGTACAAAATCAGCGTACCGTATTCCTCTAACGACATTTTCGGCAAAAAAAGGATTTTTTGAAATCCAACCCAGTAACGAAATGTTTTTAGGAGGTTTTTGTGGAGGTTTGTAAGAGAAACTATAGTTTGCTTATCTATTTTGATCGATGCATCATTTGAAATTTAATTTGTGTTTAGATTTAAGTTGAAAATGTTTACAAACGGAATAAGTGTCTACTAGTTTTCGTCAGCTTTCGTTCTCTTATATTAGAGTGTAAAATAGTAGTAAAATAGAGTGTGATCTGTGAGAGCAACCTTGCGGTTGTCGTGAACTGGGAAGGACATAGGCAGCCTCATTATAAAATTAAGCTAATCACAAAGTCGGCTGAGAGGATACATGACCAGCCGGTTTTTTAGTGGGAAATCCCTACAGGCTTTCTAGCTGGTTAATCCCCACATATTACATAACCACCGGTATGTCTATGGAGGTGATATACGTAAATGCATTTCCCAACGTAAAAAATCTAGGGATATGGAGGCCTATTCTGAATTTTATTCAAATCCAGTTAAACCAATAGCAAAATAGGGAGCTTGGGTGTGACTTACGCACGAACCTTCGCAATAATCATATATCATAATAAATAATAATAGAGTTACCTCTGAAGTGATGAGATTATAAAAACCATAATGACAGTTTGTTTCTTTTTTACGTGGCATCGGAACAACGGATCGATGTGATTTTTGCGTAAAGTCAATGAGGGACCCGGATAGGGACAAAAAGTATTTTTAACTTTAATTTCCTTAATGTGTTATTTTTAACAAATTGCATTCATAATTTGGTTTGTGTAAACCCAAGGGCCAAGGTACGTTTTGCTGCCTTCCTCCCCCCAAACGTGCGTTCACCTTGTCATGGTGGGGAGGCTCAATAGTGCCCGGCAATTAATCCGGGCGCGAGGCCAAGAAACGCACAGGGAGGTGACCGACCTTGGTGGGTAGTGTGTCACGCGGGTTCCTCCTGGTACTTCTCTGAAAGCAGACTGGGCCGTTGGAGCAACCCCATAGCCGTTGTGGTCTGCTTCGGCAGGACTGCCTTCGGGACGTCGTGGTTGAGTGCGTAAGCGATCCTGCGATGCCCCATTAAGACGGGGGAAGTTCCGTTGGGTTTTAGTGGATAGTACTGGCTTTGCCGATGAGTCCCACACATCGTGCCTAAATGCATTTCCCAACGTTAAAAAAAAAAAAGATTTTGCTGCCTTTAAAAAGCCTTATGTAAGAAAATATATACCTAGGTAGGCTATAACAGCAAACATCGTCAGATTTCAATCAAAAACACTTTTGGACCAAAAGGTATTTTACTACAAGATGCCCTTAGTAGTTATTGTGTTATTGCATGATATAAAATCCAACTGAAAACTGAAGGACACACGGGATGTATTTGATTATATTTAACAATAAATACTAAGTTATATTCACTCATATCTAAATATTAGAATTAATTGCTTTTAATGATATTAGAATTTGAATTAAATTTTCCCATTTATGTTGACTCGTGTAGCCCGTAGGGCGATCGATAAAATTACAGGCAATTTAAACAATAGAGCGATGGCAGGCATATTTGATTACTTTTGACATGACAAACTAATAATAAGTTGCATTTTTAAATTCTTATGTATTTGTTTTTACGTGGATAATAAAGATCATATCTATACATAAAAAATCAATTGCCGATCGTCAGTCTCGCTATAACTCAAAAACGACTGAATCGATTAGAATAATTCTTTGTTTTGTTGGCGGTGTGTCAGGGGTAGTTTAAGTATAAAAAAAAGGAAAACCCCAAAAAAATAGCTGGAAAATCGTATCTAGGCATAACCTGAGCAAAGCGAGAGTGAGTCGCTAGTATGTAATAAAATCAAAATTTCTACATGAACCTAGTTATTATAAAACAATTATATCAAGGTAGATGAAAATGAAAAAGTTTATTAGATATTTTATTGTTTATAATTGGACATTAAATAAATTCTACAATCTTTAAATCAATTTAAGAGCTACACTCCTGATAAAATACTGGATGAAGGATTGTTTTGCAATTTTGCTATTTCTTCTTTAAACTTGGAGATTGTTTCTTTAGCCAGTTGCAACTTGTCCTTCAACTCTGATATTTCACCTCTGACCTTTCCTTGGGCTGATATTATTCTTTCCAGAGTTTTTTGTTTCTTTTCTTCAACTATAATGAAATTATACCAATTATTATTTATTAAAAATATTTTTTGCAATCATAGTGAAACTCTGAAAGTCAGAAATACTTCAATTCAATTTTTTTATTTAGTGGCTTCTAGGAGTGGCGTGTTAGCACAATTTACTTCGCCAATGTCGCGTAGAATGGAGAAGACATGTTATTTATACGTACTATTACTGGTAAAAAGTAAAAAAGAAAAGAAAAAACTGTAGTAGTATAGAATAGTACAGTAGATCTTAACTTACAGTCTGTATCATGAGTCCACTGTCCATTAGTGATAGGCTTTACGCTGTTCAACAAATGTTGCATCAATTGTGTTGGTTCTTGGAACACAATTTCTTCATATGATTCACTCACTAGAGCTCGACCCACAGGTGGAGTACCTTCACTTACTGGTGATTGAAATAGCTTAAGTATATGGTACAGTGTTACCTAGAAGTAAAAATAATTGAAACATATGAATATATTTTTTATTAATTACAGAGAAATAGGAATAAAATTGCAATTTATTTTAAAGCAAATAATATGTTAACTTACAGGTCTTTCATTAGGATCATGGAAATATATTTTTATAACAATTTCAAATTCACCCCATCCAGTCTCTGTTAACTCGTATGGTGGCTTAGTCACAATTCTGTTGGGATTTGCATAGCTTTCATGTAATTTAAAATGGATTTTCTTTATATATGCTGACATATCTTCATTAGCATATGGCTTTACATATACCGTCCACTGATGTGTATGCCCATCTTCTTCACGTTTTTTACCAAAGTACCGTGCTATATTACCGTATACGATGGCCTTGACGATTACTAAGCCCTTAAAAATATGACACTAATATTATATACTAAGCTTAGAAATACAAAGGTTTGTGAGGGAATATGTTTATTTTTTTCATAGTGTATATTTGTATTGTTGAGTCGCGGGCCAAAACTAGTTTTTATAAACCAGATTGTTTTAAAAATTCTCTAATGTAGACCAATTTTCTTTAAGTTAATCCATGTATGAAAGTATATTATTATTACCTTAACTCTACCTCCTGAATCTGGACCAAAATCAGTCGGTAAACTCATAGCTAGTTCGGATTTTGAGTATTTCGTATCCACGATTGCTGATAATTTAATTCGGCTACAGAAGATGAACTTGTTATTTATGATATTTCTTCTCTACTTTTAAGTAACATTATTCAAGCAAGCTGATTTGTTATGGATTTCGTGTAAGTAAACATCAACATAACCTCAAATAATTAATCCGAAATGTCACTTAAAATTTTGACTGATTAAACCACAGATTATACATACATATATTTTATATCGATGTATAATCGATATTTGCATACAGACAATGTAATCTTAAGACAGTGTTGTATTTTTATACATTATGTATGTATGTATACTGTATAATGACTCAAATTACGTAATTATGTTATAAATAAATTGCAGTAATTTATTTTTATATATTCGTAATTATTATTCGCAGGAAATAAAAGAAATGTGTTCTTCGTTTTCTCCTTAAATTCTTTGTTGTTTGTGTGACTCTTAACAGACCAGAAGTAACAGAGTCCTGACCCTAAGTTTTAACTTTTGGTTATAAATATTCACTATGAGTTGGTTGTATACATTTTTTTATATAAAAAGACATTTTCACATTGAAATTTTAAGGTCATTTTTAAAGGGGATTTTAAAGTAAAATGGGCGAATTATTTTTATTTATTTACATAAATAATACTAAATAGGTCACTTAATTTAACATATAATAATAATAGAAAGCAAGTGAACAATGGTCCAACAAGCCCATTCCTTATATCTAAGTAATAATTGATAAACATTTAGCTAGCTACGTCGCGGATGTTCGCGATATGAGCACATAATTAACATTGAGATTTGTATGATCACTGCGCGATCGTTGGTAACTGGTCGGGGTTTCACAAACTAGGCCATAACAGTAAGATATCGTTAGAATTTAATCACGAGCACTTTCTGTAAACCTTTTTCAAAATTTATGATCTGTTTGCGCAGCTTCTACATCCGCCAGTAGAGGATCATTTTCTTCTTCGAGCCGTGAAGATCTTGAACTATGTCTTGAGGCCGAGACTCTTTGAGTAAAGTTCAATAGATTTGGTACAAGTGCACCGCTTGGAGTTGCTGGGGCAGATCGCGTAAGTAATTTCCTTGTACCAGGAGGAATTTTTGATAATGGAATATATAAGCTCGATTTTCTAGTTCGTGAAGTTTTTCTGAAGAGATCGTGACGTCTTTGGCATCTTTCGTCAATTTGTCTACGAAGAGTTGATTCCCGAGATTGTGTTGGACTTGTCGGTTGTGGAGGTGACTCGCAGCCACCTGGTGTGTCAGGTGATGTGAGAAATAGATGGCGTAGATATGCAGCCCGTTCACAATAAGATTCATCAGCGTTCGGTGAAGCTCGACGCGGTGGAGGTGATGAGCCTAGGCGGGGCTTGCAACCTCCATCGCAGTAAAGATCACAGTCGATCAGCTCTAGTTCTAAATCATAGTTTGGATCCTGTAATAAGTGAAAAAATTGGTCAAAAAATGAATGTTTCTTTGTATGTTTGTACTCTATGTGTTATTAAATCATTTATTCAACTATTGTAACGAGGCTTGGGTAAGTTGTTCTATGTACGCCCTTGAAGGTTTATTTCCCAGAAAAAAAAGATTTTTTCTTTATATGTTTCATCTCTATGCGTTCCAAAACAATTCACCCCTAGAGACGAACTCTCAAGCGAAGGGAAGGTAAATCGCTAATTATTAGGTATACAGTATATTTATATAATTTAAGTACTTATTAAATTTACATTTTATATTTATTTATAATTTCAATTAACATAAATTATAGGCAATTAAGTACCGGTGATGTAATAAGATTCTCTCTAAAGGTGCTGTGATCTCGCGTCTGTCTCCGCGGCTCCGTTAATGACGATAGGGAGCGCAATACCGAGCGACCACAACCCACGCCGCACTCAGCGTAGTTGCTTGCACAAGAGTATGGCGGCGGGATCATAGAATTGGCCTGTTAGATATATTAAATATATTTTTACTAAGTCTTAGAATTTAAGCTTAAGTTTATTTAACGCTATTAACGTGGTTCAATACAAGATTATCATATGTCAACATACCTCATTAGCGTTGCATAAGAAACTAGAATTTAAAGATTCTGCAGTGCTCGTAGCTGATAAAGAACCTGAAATTTGAATTATTTTATATAAATTATACGTATTACAGGCAATATATGTATTTTATTTATTTTACACAATAATTGACAATAATGATTAAATTCTCAATTAGGTTTCTACTACCAATTAATCTACTGAGTACCAGTAATTCTGGTAGGTAAAACATTGCAAAACATTGAAAAACACTCTTATTAACCTAACAAAGAGAAAAACGTCCATAGTTAAACTATAAATATATAGGTAATATACCTGGTGCGCGAATTACATAGTTTCTAAAATAGTGAACCATAAGATAGCTCCCCCCAGATTTTCCATCTCCTTCGCCACAAGTAATAACGAGTGGATAGAGGTCAGGCTTTGACGTTACCTATAAAAAGCAGTTGCTATGATTAGTATGAAAAATATTATACTGTTGTGTGAAAATAAAAACCTTAAAAATAAACTTATTTTTTTACACAATTTATACTTTACTTTGTGTCCTAATACTTAATGAATATAATAAAAACAATAAAACTATAATAGGTAACCCAGAATTACAGAAAAGGATTTTAAAATATTGAAGTATCTCAATCTATTTTTAGTTAATTATAGACGAAATAAAATTAGTGTAAAGTATTTGTAGGTAGACAAACTAAGCAAAAGTTTTTCGAAAAGAATATAACGCAGGAAACGATAATATGAGTATGAGTATTTACTTCAGAATAAGGTGGTGGCGCCTGGTGTATCGAGCCGCAGCGACTATAGCGAGGTGGAGGATACACCGATCCAGCTGAATCTTGCTCTGAGCGGTTTCGAGGGATGCAGCAAGCAAAGGAACACATGTAAACGCCACATGGTCGCCTATATAGCAGGCACCACACGCAGCATATTAAAATACCAACGAAAGTTCCCAGGAGAAATAACACCTGCCTGCAAATTTTTACCAAAATTGCATTACTTTAATTCAACGAGAAATATAGGAGGAGGATAATAAAAGTAATTAACATTTATGTAATTATGTATTGCCTAGGTATAATGCTTTAAACTTCAAATATTAATAAAAAAATCTATATAAAAAAAAATGAATCACCGAAATGTATGTACGCATAACTTCCGATCGACTGCACCAAATTGGATATCCATCTTTTTTATGTTTCTTATTGTCAGGACAAGTTTTGTATAGAAGAAAATTAAAAGAAAAAAGAATTTTACTAAAATTAGATTTTTTTTAAATTTCATGATATGAAAAGTGAGTGAGTGAAATAGTTTTATCCCGGAAATCATTCCTTAAGAGGGTAAGAATGGGGATGAAATTTCATATGGGGCAGCAACCTAGGGACGAACTCGAGCGAAGCGAGGGTGAGTAGCTAGTATTATAATAATTATCCATTTATTGTACATCAGTTATGTTTCCATACCATTGTGAGTACCACAGATGATCATTGCGCGTAGTGATCGTGGCCGGTACACAGCATCCCTCGTCACAGCATTCCCAGTGCAAGGGGCAAACCCGCCCGTCCAGGCAGTGGATCACAGCGGCAGACTGTTGATGTAATTTACATTAAAGTATAGAAATTAACTAATGCATGTTACGCAAACGTCCTAAAAAATCATTAAATATTGTTATTTAGTGATTAAATATTGTTATTAATGATAATTTTATAACTTTGATTGTATAATATAATAATAAAATTAATTTAAAAAAAACACAATAAAAAACTAAATAGTATATCTAAATAAAATAGTATAGTAAATAAAAACAATATCTTTTATATTGTTCTAGATCATAAATTCTGAAATATAATAGAGTTGCTACTAGTTCATGCATAAAAAATATTTGGGTATATACCATTGTTTTCAATTGATCACGCAGGAATAAATCCAAGAGAGATGAAGACCTGGTCAAGGATAAAAATTTTAAAATAAAAAATGAAATATAAATAGTAATTACATACCTACTTTATTTAAGTAACCATATTATATGGATAGAGATCGACATAAATAATAAACGATTAATTATTTGAATAGTTATCTATAATATATTAATCAAGGTAATATTTTAATATGACATAATTTAGTCCACGTGTGAAAAGAAACAATTATTGTATATTTCGCGGGAAATTTTCACGTGAACCTACGGCGCAAGTTTTCTGCTGATCGATCGCGCTGTCAAAACTCGTAAGAGGTAATCAGCACAGCCATATTCATTTCATATTATAAAAATCCAAATCTCAGCATAAGAATGACCAATGCTTAAACAATTAGTCTTGTTGTTACACAGTAATATTAGTATTAAAAAATTAGATCAGTAATATTTAAGAATCTTGGAGATAAAATCAGTAATTTGTGTAAACATTAATTGATCAGGACATTTTATTCACAATATTTTATTTTTTCTTACATTTTGTAACTAACGAGCAAAGCGTATATAAAATACGAAGTAGTTATAATAAAACACGTAAAGCATAAAAAAAACTTACAGCCGGCCTGTTTAATGTTACTCCCAGCATAGAGACAATGAGGCAAAATAAATTCATGTTGGCCACAATTAGCGGATCTGGGCACGACATGAAGAAAAAAAATGCATTTAATATATTATTTACATAATATATATAAAATTGAGGTGCAAAATGTAACTGCACCCTGTCACACGTTCGATAATAATGGAAAATTTATTTTTGGATCGCCATCCCCTCGCCGCGTATTACCCCCTTGCGGGGCCGCGTGAAACTGAATTTTCTTGTACGTCTAACCGACACGGCTACTTCATGAGAACCTCTCCGCTTTCCCTTCTAACCCCTAAACTAGTAAAAGTCTCAAAATAGTCTGACTTCCAATAATACTCTACTATAAACTAGCTTTCACCCATAATTTAGAATATTTCATAATAGATTTTTGCAAAGGTAAGGAAAATACTAATCCTATGTAGTTACTGATATAAGATACTTATATTGGAGATGCAGAACTTTTACTAAAATCTCTTCATATAGAATTTATCTTTCCTACTTTTTAATTTCATTTGTAAATAAATAATAAATTTACAGTGAAAAGTATCCGTTATTATATTAAATAAGTAGGCTCACCTATAAGCCGCAGAACAAACAATGTTATATTCGTTGTCATATATTTTTTATATCGTGGAGTTATGTGAAGATAGAACAAGTTATTTATTTTTCATATTACTACAAGTGTATGTGGGTCAAGAGTACATTGGGTAATAAAATTGGCGTCGCTCCGTCTACTAACGTCTGTAAATCGTAGCTGCGAGCTACGTAACGCTACGCAATATGAAAGTGAATTCGATCTGCAATGTTATTACAGCACTTAACCTATTTTAGAAAATTAAAAATCGTTAATAATGCACAGTTAGATTAGGGCACAACTTTTAAGTATTTTACATAATTTTACTAGAATCGTCTGTTTTCCTTAAATTTCAGGGTTCGATTCTCGTGACGAAAGTTAAGTGCAGCGCGTAAAACCACGATTTCTTTTTATCTTTCTTTCTTCCTACCCAGTTTACTGCAGAAAAACTAGCTTTTTTTTGTATTATTCCAATGTGTTACTGCGTGAAAGTTGAAAACAGTGAGTTTAATACTCATATTAATTTTTAATATTTTTTTTAAATCACTAGGGTAGTCACTTCATAAATATTTACAATTATTACATTGCTTAATTGCTTGAAATATTTTTTTTCACGTGTAATAATTTCCTTCCAGCACTTACTCGTAGTATAAAACGCCCGGAGTAACTAAATGTTTGTCCCTAATAATATTTGAAACCGTTATATTTATAGTCCAGCGACATTAAGTATAGATACGTTTTAACATTTAGTATAGATTTCATCGACATAAGATATTTTCCCGTAGTATAAAGTATCCTATGTTGACCCGGATAACCAGCTATTATCATACCAAATTTCATCAAAATCTGTTTAGTGGTTTTCTCGGGTTGCGGTCACAGACAGACCGACAGACGGGCAAACATTCTAAAAACTATAGATTTCGGACTCAGTATCGATAATAATAATAATTTCAATAAGACTTTCCAATAAAATATTTAATGTACAGATTCGACTCAGTTAGAATTTTATTGTATGTATAGAAGATAACATACATTGAGCTTGATGTGACCGCTATTTTAATGTTAAATAATTATTATTGATTTTTATCATTATATTAAAAAAAGATTTAAGAAATTATTACATCCCACTAAATTTCAAATAAAATTTTTGTATTTTAAATTTGTAAATCTAGGCATTTGAAAATCGATCTTCGGATTTTGGATGTATGTTACTCTCTGACTCTGTGTGTGCCACATTTGTTTTTTTTTTTAAAATAACAAATATTGATTAAAAACACATATCACAGCTGCGACTATCTGTAATAGATATCATAAGTGGCTCGACTCCCTTTGCACGATGGACGCAGTAAGGTAACTGTTCATGATAATAGGTTTATAAAAAGAAAAGATGACTAATAAATTTAAAGAAGTAATTACGCTGCGAGCAACATCTAGTCTTTATAATCATATGAAAATTTGTAAGGGCGTCAAAGATTTATGCGGAAATTACAAATATATGATATTCATTCAGAATTTATTTAAAATTTAGAAAACAATTCCTTAAGAGCAAAGACTAACTAGTGTGCCTGGCTCATAAAGACTATTAAAGAGTCTGAAGTCTGCCGTTTGATCCACAAATTCAAGATCGCTCAAGAAGCACTGGAATACCTGATGCAGTGGATAAAATTTAAAAATTTATTCAACAGCATGCAAGCAAATAGCGGTTCCATGCAAGTTGTCCAAGATAGGGACAGTTGATGCTCTATGATGGAGGCTTTTTTAGGGCGTCGTTGTTGAAAGCATAAATGATCTTGCGGCGTTTTTTTTTTAATTTTAGTTCAGATTTAGTAGCTAGTGCTAGCTTTTCTATCTGGTTTCTACATAACAACTTATAGTAGAATGTTGGTATGTGTAAATGCATTTCTGAACGATAAAAAATGGCTTTAGTCTAGCAGTGTGTGGAGACTGACGAATAAATATAATTTAATATTATTGATGCTTTGTTAATGGGATGTTGTCATAATCATAATGTAATATTGATCGATTTTGATTAAAGTAGAAACAACATTACATCACTAAATTAATAACAAAATGTCAAATTTTGAGTACGTCATATTTTATTTGTCACTTGTCATTTAGCAGAAAAGTCAAAATCAGTTGGCATATCTCTTGCAATGTGTTATTTTATTTCTTCTTAAATACATTTTATTCAAAGTTATTAAAATAGAAAAATGCGTCTTGGTATTTTATTGTTTTTAACGTTTATATGGAGTGCAGCTGCGTGGGATGATGATGACTTAGAAGTATTTGACGTGGTTGAAGAAGTTAACCAGAATTTTTACGAATTAATGGGAGTTCCACAGGTGAAGTAATCGGTTTTAAAATATTTGGAAATTTGAATAAAGAGAAATATTTATTCTATAAAAGTAGTCAAATTAAATCTTAATAAAAACTATGAATAAAAATCTACATTTGTTTTTTCTTACAGGATGCATCACAATCAGAGATTAAATCAGCCTTCAAAAAGTTAACTCTTAAACTGCACCCAGATAAAAATGATGCCCCTGATGCAGACGTTCAGTTTCGGAACTTAGTGTCTGTACATAATATATTAAAAGACCCAGGGAAGAGGGAAAAGTAAGTTATTATAAATATTACTTATTCGTCTGAAAAAAAAAACCTTACTGTGACAAAGTAAGGAACCTAGGTCTGATCATGGATTGCAACATGTCCTGGATGGCTCATGTTAGCAATGTCAGCAAACAAATACCTCAAACAACTCAATTTTTTTTATCTTTTAAAAATTAAAATCCAGCTTAAGCAATCTCTTGTTTTGCCTATCCTTAATTAGATAAATGTTTATTATTTTGATGTGACGCTGTACCACTGGACTACCACTGCCTTTTTTGTAGAATTCACAAGAGGTTAATTTATGCATTAAACTAAATTAGTTTTTATTTTGCCATATTAGATGTTGCCATATTAGATATGTACATATTTTTATTATATAGTATCTTTTCTTTTATAGATATAATGAAGTACTTAAGAATGGTCTTCCAAATTGGCGTTCAGCAGTATATTACTATAGACATGTTAGGAAGATGGGTTTGGCTGAGGGTTCTATTATTTTGTTCATAATCATAACATTTGGGCAGTATACTGTTGGCTGGGCAGCATATGCTGAAAAGAGATTTACAGCAGTGAGTAATATAATCATACATTTAAAGTAATAATTTTTTTTTAATATTTCTATGTTTTTGGAAAATGGTCACTTAATTTATTTTAGCTCATTTTAAGGAATACAATATTACACTTACAAATAATATTACATTGAAGTTTATTTTTACTGTCATAGGAACAAATACTAAACAGTAGAGGAAAAAAGCATTCAAAAAAATCAGGCTTTGATACAGGCTTAGCAGAAATTTTAGATAAACTTCCAAAGCCAAGTATTAAGGACACACTGCCTTTCCAAATACCAAGGGCCATTTGGTGGACTATAACTGCCATTCCACTGGGTATTATGGAGTTAAAAAAGAGAAGGAAAGAGATGGAAGAAGAGAAGAAGAGGAAGAAAAAGAGGTAAGTAATTTGCTTTGTTGCAATATTAATAGTTATAACATGGTCACCTTCTTCTTCACCATGTCACCCATGGCTTGAAAAAATAGTAACATCAAAAATTAAATTATCTATATAATACCCAAAATTGACTGATTGATAATTAGAAAAGTGTTGAACATATATGTAATAGATACACATTTAACTACCTCGGGTGTGTAGCATGTAAGGCTGCATTGCTGGAGGTCCTGGGTTCAAGTCCCGGGTCAGGCCAAGTTTAGTTATTAAGTCTTTCTGTAGAGTAAGCCTCAGTAAATGCCTGGAGTTGGGAAGTTGGTGGTGCTTCACCCCCGTGCCTCGGAGAGTATGTAAAGCCGTTGGTCCTGCACTTCACTCTCACCAGTCATGTCGAGTAAAAGTAATAGAATGCAATAATTGTGTCTGTGAGTACACGTGGAGCACTATAATATCTCCTGTGCATCTGGATGATCTCAGTGAAATTGCTAGCTCTCTGAGGCACGGACGTGCAAACACCGCCAACTGCCCAACTCCAGGCTACTACTGAGAATATCTTAACAGAAATAATCAATGATTCAACTTAACCCGACCGGGACTTGAAATCAGGACACTGCAGCCATACATGCTAGCCGGCACTCGGATATTATTCAAATAATAACAATCCAAGATATTCATTATAATGTTAAGTTAGCTATCATGTCACAATCATGTTTATTCAAGAATTAAAATACTAAAAATATATTTCTATAACAATAGAGAAGAAGAAGACAAAATTCGTGCTGAACGTGAAGCGATCGCAGCGGAGGCCCGCGCCGAGGCCAGCAGCGCGGCCCGGCGACGCAGGGCTTTCGTGCCGCCCGCCCGGGACTGCCTGCTTGATCCTGCAGCGGAGCCCGAGGATAGCGCTCCTGTAGCTGTTCCTGTGAAACATGTGAGTTGGGCCCTTTATGAGGGCTTATTCTTAAGCGTAGTGTAAGGGTTTGGGTATAGAGTTCAGATTAATTGTTAAAATTTATTGTGCAGTGATTTTAACTTTTTTAAATTTATTTTTGTGTTTTTATATTATCATGGGTATATTTTTTATATTTTTATATATTTTATATTTGAAATAGTAGAATAATGTAGTAAAATACATTTTAGTCCCCACCAGTGATATCTGGTGGGCTTTGGACAGACGATGACTTGGCGGAGCTTGTTCGTCTCGTCAAGAAGTATCCCCCGGGAGCCGCAGAGCGGTGGGAGAGGATAGCCGAGGCCATGGCCAGGAGTGTACCCGAAGTGACGCACATGGCCGCCAAGCTCAAAGAGAACTGCTATAAGGTGCCTGGCCAAGATCAGGTGGAGGAAGCACCGCCAGAGCCACCCAAAAAAGTAAGGATTTTGGACTTTTAAGTATACAGATATATATACTTGTTATTCCTTTCAGAGTATGTAAAGTTTATTTCTATGTCAATGTCAACTTTCAAATACTGTTTATATCAAAATCTGCATTTTTAATAACACACATAAAAAACACATTTAGTATAGAATCATCCATATATTGTTTTATTCAGGTCAAAACGCGTAAATCTGAAGAGACAAGCGGCGGGAACTGGTCCCAGCCGCAGCAGCGCGCGCTGGAGGCCGCCCTCGCCAGGTACCCGAAGGGCGCGCACAGCGACCGATGGCAGAAGATAGCCAACAATGTACCGGGGAAGACGAAAGTAAGTTGTATTTTTTGCCGTTGGGTTGTCATCCACACATCCTAGATGCTTGGCGACCTACAAATGTACGTACGTGCATCTCGTTCATTTCTATCTCGCACGTGCAAATTGTGGACTGAACTTCCTCCTTAGGTTTTCCCTTAGCGCTATAACATGGGCCTCTTCAAGAGTCGTCTTTCTTTAGGTCCCTTAAGAGCTATACCATCAGGTAGATCGTTTGCTCGTTTGCCTCTTTTAACTATAAAAAAATGATATTATTTACTAGCAAATTACCCTTGCTTCGTTCGGGTTCGTATCTAGTTTTTAACAAGATGTCGTCTCTGTGTTTCGTCCAAATGACCAATTTATCGAAAGAGTTTTTAATGCAGAATTGACATTTATTTGATTTTTATTACTGCTCCGCTTTCTTGGGTAGTAGAATGATGATATATAGCGTATAGCCTTCCTAAATAAACGAACTATCTAAAGCAAAGAATTTTTCAAATCGGAATAGTAGCTCCTGAGATTAGCGCGTTCAAACAAACAAAAAAACTCTGCATCTTTATAATATTGAGTATAGATGTTTATGTATATATTTCGTAGAAATCAATTGTTGTTTTTTAAATGACGAATAACCGATAAAGCAATTCATAGCTCATTTTTTTCCGACTTCAATTAAAGTTATTACCATTTCTCACAGTAAACACATTTTTTCGGACTAAATAAATATATTGGGACATTAACACACAGTACAATCTAGTGCCATGGTAAGCTACGAGGCTTGTGTTATGGATACCAGATAGTTGATACACAGTGTACCATACACTACACATATGTGTGAGTGCAACTTTATGCCCCCAGCGGGACTCGAACCCGCGACCGCTGGCACAGCAAGTAGGGTCACTACAAACTGAGCCAAACGTTTCGCCGAAAAAAAAAATAGCTTATAACAATCGGAGGTAATGTGGTTTCCTATTAGTGGAGGAATTTTCAGAATAGGATCAGTAGTTTCAGAGATTACCCCTTACATACAAACATACAACCTTTACGTCCCTATAATATTAGTGTACATTATATTTCGCCAAATATATTAAAGCTATTGCTAAGCAATGATTTCTTTTCTTAAAGACGTATTTTCTTTTATTTTGACATTTGTTACGCAACCCTAATACATGGGAACTACCTCGCGTCGACCACCAACATCGCATTCCATTCGTATGAACTTTTATTGTTAAAGACTTTGTTTCGCAACCGTAATGCATGGAAACCACCTCGCGAGTCGCGTCGACCACCAATATCGCATTCTTTTCATATTACAACATAATTCTCGTAAAGTGACAGTGTTGTAACATCCGAATGTACCTTATTCTTAAAGACCTTTTTTCGTTCATTGCATTTGTCACACTTCGACAGTGTAATCACCTTAAGATATTTAGTTTGTAGAAATAGTATTAAAGTATTTTATAAGTAAAGTTTAATTTCATTTGCATCCTCTGACTGTGACTTCTATAATTCATTACATCATACTGTTTGATAATAGTGAAAGACAATTTAGTTTTCTGCTTCACTGACTGATTTGTAAACACTCGTAAAAATTACATGATACTCTCTGTATAGAAAGTTTATTATTTTATTTTTGTCCGGCGCCTTTTTGCTTAACCCAGATATAAAGTATCTTTTTTAATGTTAGGAAATGCATTTATAAAGTACCTTATGTTACAAACAGACATACCTTGGTCATAATATAATTATTATTTAGTCGAAACATTTCTTTTATGTGTTATTTACTTAATTAATTTTTGATGATATAAATGAAAACTTTAAAGTGTACTTATTAAATTACCATAGTGAAGTACTAAGAGCTAGATGCTGCCAGATTCCTAATAATTTTGCTTTGTTAGAGATGCGTTATTTTTAGTATCTCACCTATTCTAATTATTTAAAACATAAATTGAATTTCATAAAGAGTACCGATAACCTACAGAAGTTTTACTTCCTGCGCGTGTACACATTCATACACGCACTCTTTTTTTTATCTATATACTTATTTTAATTTCCAGGAGGAATGCATGCAGAGGTGTAAATATTTATCAGAAATGTTGAAAAAGCAGAAACAGAAAGAAGAAGAACAGAATGACGGAGAGACGATCGCTGGTGGCGACCACAGTGAAGAAATCACATCCAATGCTTAGATAGATTATACGAATTCCGAATTGTGATAGCATTTACATGAAGTGTTGAAATAAACTTATTTTTTTTATTTGTGTATAAATTGGTATGTTTGTTTTTTTCATACTAATATTTATTTTAAGTATTATTTATTTATAATAGCGAAGCCCAAGAGGGTGTTTTGGGATTTACTTACTTATACAGAGGACTTATATATTCTGAAGGTATTCCACAGAGTGTAATGTATCATCCTTATGGTAATCTGCCGAGCTTGAGTAAATCCTAAAATCCTCTCTATGGCTCCCCTACTATTACGTATACTGGAGTAATATGGAATGTTTAATAATTAAATCTACGGGTTTGGAAGTGTATAAAGATGGTTATAATAAATAATAGCATATTAATATTTGAAAATTCGTTAAAATATCCTTCTTCTGGCTTCAAGATGTAGATGAAGCTCGGACCATCTTCAAAGTTTGGGAAAAATACAGGAAGGTAAAAGTTATGATGTGGATATTTTGTCTTAAATTTGAGGGTATGCATAATACTTTCTTAGATTTACGCAAATATTTGACATTTTAAATAAAACTATCTTTTCGGGTTTCTTCGCGGGTTTTTTTTGAGGGCATGATTATTTATTGTGGCACAAATCATTTAACTGTTAATAGTGGAGAAAAATCTTACGTCTGTTTTCTTTGGTTTACTTTATTTCAAAATATTTTAATGTAACCACAGTATTATTATAAAACCTGTTGTTTGTCTGTTAAATCAAATAACCTTTGAAATCGAAATGTTAGTATTTAGTATTTTTTTTGCCAAAGCTGGTTTGAAGTACTTTTAATAAACAACCTGTGGTGAAGTCGCAAAATATTTTTTTTTTTGCATAATGATTCAAAATGGGTAAGAGTTAATAGCACACCCATTTATTATTTTAATTCAAATTACATATTTGAAGACGTTTATTTTAGAAGAAGACTAAATTTCATATTAAAAGTACGTAGATTAAAAGTTTTTGGGATGTCGATGGACAGATCATACATTAATTTGCTAATGTTTTATATAGATAGACCTCAGTGTGAGTATATTTTTTCTAACCGGTTTAAACCTGTGCCCAACTGGCACGCCTAAAAACCATATAGTAAAGAATTGAATTGCTTTGAATTTCAAATATTATTTACCTTGGCGTAATTGATGTGTTATATTTTCTTTATCTATATAAAAAGTACTTCAGACTGGGATGGTTCAAAATTTACCTTTTTATAAAAAAAATCGATTTCATTGGTTAATTTTATCAAACTTTATCAAAATATTTGAGTATTTATTTCTACAAGTCTAAAATATGATGTAAACAAAGCTATATATTGTGTGGGAAAGTTACTTTGCTCTCTGGTATGTACCAACATGACAATCGAGATTAAAAAAAAACTATATAATTTATCAAACATATATTTGTTATTTACAATATATGATGCATCACTATCCGTCTTTTTGTTATAATACCATCCACTTATTTTTAAATTATTATTTTGTCAACGTTAATACATGTATATGACAATTCATAAAATATATTAAAATATAACTTTTTATATACAATACAAAGGGATTTAAGGATTTTTAAGATCTTTATTTTTTAAAATTATTGATTGTGTGTTTGTTTATTATGCCTAGTATTCCGTAGGTGGTATGAGCTCAGGTACGGGTTTCGTTGTCCCGTAGCGCGCGAAGATGCCGGGGATAGCATACTCGTCGGGCTCCTGGTAGTGTGGCTGCCGGGAGAACCCTGCAATGTTGTTGTTAGTTAAACACTTGATATAATATTATCCTAATGTCCTGGCATGTTCAAAGAACTTGATTGGACAGCTCTAATTTAGGATGTTTTTGTTTACTTGAATAGACAATAAATTGCGTTGATTAAACAAATCATAAAAAGTGTAAATCTTTTGAAACCGTAATATACCTTTTTGGATTTTTTTTTTAATTTCATACAAACAATAAGTAACTGTTACAAATAACTCCATCTATTGACATTTATTTGAACTAATTAATCTTAGTTCTATATGAGATCCAACGGTATGAATTAACATAGTTTTCAATTTTATGAATCATAGTAAGAAACAGCATATATTCGTGAAAGAGCTTTCCTACGTGCTCTAAGTCCTAAGACATGAGATTTTTTATCTCATAGACATTTACATCTAAAGATGGACTATTCTTTTTTTGGCGTAGTTTAAGGTTAGTGACGCCAGAAATATATAGTTATAACGTGCCATTTTTAGTGGAGTCGGTACATATTTATTAAGTGTACGTACATAGAGTCTTGTTCATAGTGAAGCTACGCTCAGGTGTGAATAGCATTCAGAAACAAGTGAATTTTGGTCTGTTGTAAGTACATAGCAACTAGTAAATTAATAAAATCAATTTGGATGGGTATGAAAATAGTATGAGACCCTGGGAAGGACACAGGATCGTTTTTATACCGGAAATCATACCTTAAGGGGGTGAAAGGGGGGTAGGGTGAGGGGGGGGGGGGAGTTTATATGGGGAATGAACCATTTCTCAAGTAAGGAATATATTTTTATTATTTTTAAAATACTCATCTACTTTTCTATACCTATGTATGTATACACATATAAGTCTATTCCATACTAACCGTTAAAACGATACCTAGGGATGAGCCCGAGTGAAGTGATAGTGAGTCGCTAGTATGATAATAAAATGTATAGTTTGCGCCATCCACGAAGACGCGCCGCTCTCTTTATTGATAGTTGAAATCGCGCGCCTTCGTGGATGGCACTATCTATATGGTGGGAGTATTAAATGTAATGAAGGTACCGGTCTTGGTGGGCGCTTGCCCGGCGAGTCCGGCGAGGGAGTCGTCGGCGCCGCACGCGCGGCAGGCGCAGCGCGCGGGCGTGGCCACGCGGTGCTGCGCGCGCGACCCGTCCGCGCACTGCAGCTCCACCACCAGCGCCGCGAACTGCGTGGCCGCGCAGCACTCGCACGCGCTCTCGTGCCGTCCCGTCTCTACACACACGCATACGTACACGTTTATTTATTTAGGGTTACCAAAATAATGTATAGTAACTTAACAAAAATACACAATTGTACAATGGAGGTCTAAATCCAAGTGTTATCATACTTATGGGTAACCACGATATACCTAAGCAGTTACACGGTTAGTGAAAAATTAAAAATTAACAGCACTATGAATTAAAAAAAATAAAGAGTATTATAATTAGTTACTTAAAGGAACAAAAAAAAAGAAAAAAATATATACATTAATTATAATGTATAGGTATAGTATCTGCGATGAGTGCGTTCGAACATTGTCGTACTTAGCGCGAAGTTGCGCATTACGACAAAAATTTTGAGAAAATAGTCAAAATTCTTTGAAAATCTTTGAAAAATTCTTTTTGCATTAGAGAGCCTGTTAACTGAGGAAGGCTGTAGGCTATATATCATCCCGGAAAAATGTATAGTTCCCTTCCGATTCTGTAATTTGAAGATGTACGAGTATGAGTAGGTAAGTATGACGGGGACGTACGGTTGTTGTACAGCGTGCCGGAGTCGCAGCTGCCGCGGCACTCGCGCAGGCCGCGCAGCGCGCGCGCGTTGGCGCACAGCCCGCGCGCGCCCAGGCGCACGCGCACCAGCCCCACCGTGGCCGCCGCCGGCAGCGCGCGCGGCACGCACTTGCCTGCACGCACGCACACACATTACTGTCTTATACACTGGATATACTTAATTCTAGAAGTTACTAAAAATCTAGAGTTTTATGAATACTGAAGAAAAAATATATATACTAATATGTATTATAATTTATAAGGAAGTGTTTGTAAGTTCGGATGTAAGTAAATCTCTAAAAGTACTGATACGATTGTAAACATTGTTTTATCAGCGTGTGCTGCTTAAAAAGTTGAAATGAAGCAATAAAATATACGGCAAAAAGACACCTAAAGTACATATATATATATATATATATATATATATATATATATATATATATATATATATATATATATATATATATATATATATATATATGGTGACAGTTAGTAGATGTATGTACGTATATAAATAATGTAATGGCACATACTCTGCGAGGCGGGCGGCTCCTCGCAGACGTCGCAGCAGGGCCCGCGCACGAGGTGGTCGGGCGCGCACGCCGACACGTCGGGGCACGCCTTGCGCGCCGACGTCACGAACACCTCGCGCTCCATGCTCTCGCACGTGTACTGCGTGCAGTTGTCCGCCGAGTGCCACGTCTCTCCTGCAATGTTGGGACACGAGGGGTTATTCATTTTGCTCTATAGTTAATACTAGAATTTACTACAAAAATGAATGAAAAAACTCTATGCAATATAAACTTTCACTAGTAACAGATAAAAACTTAACATAACAATATCAACATTTAACAGCAGCAAAAAGGAGCGATGTCTGTATAGCAGCACTTCAAATTCAAAGACAAATAGTACCTAAGCTTATATTACATATTATATAGAGCAGGTTTTTAAAAAAATCATTAAGAAAGTAAACAATTTGAAAACACCATTAATTCTTTAAAAATAACACAAACAATTAATAATAATAAATACAAAAAAAAAATCAAAAGCTGTTTGAACTCCAGCCTTTGCGTCAAAGCGACAAATCAAATTAAGAAAAAAAAAACCACTAACCGACATCCTTAACCTGGTCTCCCACGACACACTGCACCTGCTCGCAGCGGCCGCAGCAGACGCCGCGCGCGGGCTCGGCGTAGCGCCAGCCGCGCTCGCACGCCGTGTCGCACGCCTGCTCGCGCGCCGCCACCACCAGCTGCCCGTCCTCGCGGGAGCACGTGTAGTTCTTGCACGGGTTTTCCGATTGCCAGGTTTGTCCCTCCTGTTGTAACAAGGGTTTGGGTTATTGTAAATTTAAATACAATGATTTTCAAATTGACTGTTAATAATAATTGATTATAATAAAATAAGTATTGATTTCAAAATAGTTACCTTTAATACGTAAAATATGGTACATAATTTATATATTATTTTAAATAATTCAAAAATTATTTAAAATAAGGCCAAATACAAGTTTTTGTTTATAATATTATTCTAAAACTGATGAGATTGTTTAATTTTTTGTATGTCTGAAAATACATAGGTATTAGGTATATTTACTCGTTAGTCAGATTTTAAGTTTATTTTTGCGTTTTATTGGCAATAGGGAATATGCGTGACTTTTTTTTTCATACAATAGCTAATATCGTTATATTATTGTAAAAAAAAAATACTCAACTCACAAAAACTAAAATTTAGATTTTTTTAAAATATCATACCGATATGGATACTTTAAACGCCCGCCATTCCGCGCATTTGGCTTGACGTCAATGTATCATACATAGAAAAATGACGACTTTAGTTTGTAGCTACAAAATCGCTCTGTCTGGTCATGATAATACTTTGACGTCATATTCGGTCCGATTAATGGCTTGCGTTTCAACTACTTTGAATCATATTTGCACATTTTGATAATTACTTTCTTAATAAAAAAAAAAAAAAAAAAAGAATTACATAAAAAAAAATTAGATATAGGCTTAATTTAAGAGCAACAAAGTAATAAAGATTATATTAAAAAAAAAAAACCTTTATTTAAATCACACGTGTATTCCGTAGATATTCATCGTTACGATCTTTAGAAGAACCTTGTCAGAAAAGGTTATTATAATAATAACTAAGAAATACCTGATAAATCTTATCTCCGACACGACAAGCGATGGGCTCCCGCTTCGGACAGCATTGTCCCGGCACCTTCTCTTCCTTCAGGACGAACTGCTTCCTCATTGCCTCTGGTACTTCTGGACACGACACATTCTGGCTTTGGACTTGCAACTGTTGATGATATTATTAATTTAATTACTTTTTTCTAAATAATTAGGTGTCAGCAATAATATTTTTTAATTAAGAGGCCGTATACGAAATCAAAACAAGCGAAATTAGTTATTTCGCGCACACACACACGCGCACTTAGCGTTCTGTCGCGTGTGTGCGTAAGTCCGCAGTCGCCGTTTGGCGATTAAACCGTTTTGATCCTTTAATATTTTTTATGAGTATATTACATTCACTCTCATGGATTTGTCAATTGAAATAAAATACCTGGTAATATAAAATTAAGCCTTTATTTATCGCTAGTTATTATATATTCTTTATTGCACAAATAAAAAAATTTAAAATAATTACCTATTTGGTACCAATTTGGAAAGTAAAAACAAAGACCTATTTTGCTTGTGCCAGAACTCTTTATCCGCTTATCGAGTCGCAGTGAAATGAATCATTCTAAAAATTTGCGGATGTAAAAATGTCTGCTAATAAATACATATAATAAAATTCTAACTAATCCCTCCCGGACAAATTCTAAGAAATCCGTGCGAATTTCCGAGAATTCAATTGTTATCTAGCACACCGGTGTGCTCGCGGTCCGCGAGGAGCTAAGTCGAATCTGTACGTTAAATACTTTTTGGAAAATCTTATTGAAAAATTGAATTAGCTTTTATTTCTAATCATGATAAAAATGTCAGCATAACAAATATTGAGATAAATATTATTTTTCCACAAAAAACGATTCCAGAAGAACATTTTTTGTAAAGAACACATGCAATTCTTTTATTCAAAAAGTTTCTTTCGCATGTCGTGGACAATTAACCGTATAATTTACTTTCTTTGTACTTTACTAGTTTTTCGTTTTAACTTTTTAACCTCTGAAAAAACATATTTTTTAATAGATTAAAGTAAGTAGTAAACTTTATCCATAAAATATATTTACTTGGTTTATTTTTTAACGTTCCCTCGTAATTACTAAACGACAACCGATTTTGATGATTCATATATAATTACTTACAAAAGTATCAAAAATTCACGTCGCGCTACACACGTCGCTACACTTCGATACGTTGCGTGACGTCAGTAATTGCGCTAGCGCAGAACGATACATCCACCCTCTAATAACGCTCAGCGCGGACTGCTGTCTCGTGGCTTGCGTCGAGTAATATATATTGCGAGTTTCAGTCGTTTTAAAAGATTTTTTTTGCAAAGTATAGTTTTTAACATTTTAATTTTTTTTTATGAAATGAATAGTCCTTGAACTGAAGTTTCTTTCTGTAATTTTCTTTTTATGAACGAGAGTTCTATGTAGCCTAGTGTACCAGAAATACTTTGCGCATTTTCTTTAAAATTTGTCTGAGTTTAATATTTATTTACTCAACTATTTTATATAAAAGTAGTAAAAACCGATTCATACATTGTATAAAACACTTTTACAACAATACACTGTATTTTTTTCATATTATTTAGAGGTCAACACAAGCCGTAAGTGATGGTATCCTAAACCTCTTACACAAAAAAATCACCTTTCAGTCGCGGTTTTGTTGTCAATAATTCAAAACTAAGTACTAAAAATAAAAAAGGGGGCCATTCATTAGATTATAATTAAAATGACCTTTCATATTATGTATATAAACTTATAGAAAAAATATTTTATAACTGTGAAATAACGTTCGTAAAATAGCGTAAATCAGCGAATTCGGCAAAATTTCATATACGGCCTCTTAACATTAAATACACGTGTACACTAAACTACTTTTTTTTTTTTTTTTTTTTATAATGTAATAGCAATTGCTAATTTTAATGTAAGTTTTTTAACTTATACATTGAAAATATAACTACAATTATTAAGCATTTTTTACTATTACCTGATCATTCAGTACACATAAAATTGATGGTATGATTTTTATAATTAATAAGTATGATACAATAATAATTATATCATAAATGAGAAAATTTGAAAATGAGATATTCGAGTATGTTACGTTCTCATAGAGAGACACAGACCACTTTTTATTGATTCAGTTAACAAGCGAGAGAAACATTTTGTAATGAGAACAAAAACTGGTATCCATACTTAATATTATAAATGCGAATGCAACTCTATCTGTTACTGAAATTTGGTATGTTATGGATACTTTGAGACCCTGGGAAGGACATAGGATAGTTTTTATCCTGGAAATAACTCTTAAGTGGATGGAAAGGGGGGTGGAAGTTTGTATGTGCAATCAATCGTTTCTCAAGTAAGGGATATAAAACTCATCATACCTATGTATATGTTACCGTAAAATTGTAATCTAGCGGTGTTTATAATTTTACGGTAACATATACATAGTCTACCTATTTCGTGTGTGTCACTAGTCTATACAGATAAATAAAATTGATGTTCTGTTTGTAATGTCAAAACTTATAAGAAAAACACGAATTTTAAGATTTTTGTCTGTCTGTCTGTTTGTTCCGGCTAGTAACGTAAGCTACTTTTATTTTAGAAAAAGAATTAGGGTTTCGCTCAAAAAAAATTAAAACGTACCTAGGGACGCACCCGGGCGAAGCGAGGATAAGTCGTTAGTTTAATATAAGAGTAGAAAAGTAAAAAGCACTCACGGTTCCATTGAGATCGGCGCAGGTGTAGTTGGCGCAGAAGTCGTCGGAGGTCCAGGAGTCGCCGACGCCGCGCGCCGCGCCGCCCGCCACGCACGCCACGGCGCGGCACCGCCCGCAGCACTGCGCGCCCTCCGCCGGCGGCGTGTACTCGTAGCCCTGGACGCAGAAGAACATTGTGAATGATGATAATTTCCATTGATGGCATAAGACGGAGAGGTTTTTTTCTAGTTCTCTTTAAAATTGAGGTATTTAATTTTGAAACTGGTAGTTTAAAAAACATTTAAGTTTGACAAGTCCAAAAATAACGCATAAGATCCTCATTTTAGGCATTTTTATATAAAATTAAAAAAATCTTAAATGAATGTGAATTGACTTAAACTAGACGATTAAACTCATAGGTAATATTGAATATAGCACTCACGAGCTGACAGTCGGTATGACAGCTCTGCACGGTGGTGATTTTTTCTAATTTTCCGTCTTCTAATTGCACGCACTGGTACGATTCGCATGGGTTGTATGGTGACGTCCAGTTCTCGCCCACCTGAGAGATATTAATTTATTAGTTAAAATAGTTGTTACATTATTTTTTACATTTAAATATATATTTATAATAAAGTAAAATGTACATTTAACACACGTATATTTCACAAATGAATATGATATTTCTTACATAATATTGTAGGTCTAATGGCTCGTTTGGGTCATACATTTTTAAATCCGTAATATAGAGGGCATAGTAGTGTGAAGCCAAGTTACGTACTGGATGACGTACTATGAGGGTTGTTCCTGATACTTTTAGGATACCAGTATATCATTAGAAGAATCACCTGATTGCTGTAGTGTACCTCGGTAAGTTGGGGCGCTGTGGCTGAGTATAAGGTTCCATTGGGTTTTAATAGGTATTGGTTGTTCTGGCCTACATCGGTGGGAGGTGTACCATGCGGGTTGCTCCTGGTACTTCTCTGATAGCAGAGTGAACTGTAAGCAACCTCAGGGTTGTTGTAGTCTGCTTCGGCAGACCAGCCGTCGGGGCGTCGTAGTTGAGTGCGTAAGCGATCCTGCGACACCCCATTCAAACGGGGGAGGTTTTGTTGAATTTTAGTGGGTAGTACTGGCTTTTCTAGTCGGTAAGTCCCACATAACCATCTATATGTCTATAGGTGGTATGCGTAAATGCATTTTTCAACATTAAAAAAAAAGTACTGGTTGCTCTAGCGTATACCCTGTTAGTACCAAGAAAAGATGAATAGTATGTTGTTAGGTGACCTTGTATATATTATCCCCGTCTCTGCATGCGACGTACACGGGCTCGGGGCAGCAGGCGAAGGGCACGGCGCGCGGCTCCAGCACGAACTGCGGCGTGGAGAGTACGGGCGCGCACGCGCTGGCGCTGCACTGCGCCGCGCCGCCGCCGCCGCCGCCGCCGCGCGCCTCGCAGCGGCACGCGCGGCACGGCCCGTCCAGCCACGCCGCGTCCAGCTGCGGCCGGGGGTGTTGTTAGTATTCAAAATATTAGACAATTGTAAGGCAGTTCCGTAGCATAACACATTTTTGTTTCGTTTTAATACTAATTTGTTATGTTAAATGTAAAATGGAATATTTATCCATCACGTGAATCGGAAAATAATGGGATATTTTTATCCCGAAAACTACTCATCATACATTATTATACATTTTCTTCGACATAATTTTTAATGATAGTTCTTTGAAAACTCTATTATCTCAAATTAAAATAAAATTTTCACCTTTTAATTATATTTATGGAGTGCTATCGCTATATTTTTTATTTTTAATATTTACAGAATTACATAAGACACCTACTAAATTCCAGCAATGTAAAGTAAGTAAATAAAAATTATGATGTTCTAAAAAAACCTGAAAGGGATTTTGTCTGTAAAATTTCTTAACTTCAAAAAGAAATTAAATGAATTGATAAATATGCTCGCTGTCTCTACAGGAATTATGTATAAAAAGTCTAAGATAATTGTCATTTTTCTTTAAATATATATTTAAATGTTTGTATTGATCAGGCAGATGGTTGATCTGGTCTGGTTGCGCTTACCAAACTTTGTCATCATAACATTATTAAGAACATCATAAGTACATTCCTTTTAAAAGTTGATTCTAGTTGAATAGTCAGGTCTTGAATAATTTTTAAGTTACATATTAACTTTGATTTCGCATTTATTGCAATTTACCTAATAAACTATTAATTTTAAGTTACAATGTGTTAGACTGATACTTACGTCTTTCAAAACAACTTGTGGATTGGCCCTCGGCCTTTCCCCGCCCTTGGGCGCGGCTTCCCACTCCAGACGTACCACGCACTTGTCTTTAGGCAACTCTGAAAATTTTATATCACTTTTAATGCCATCGTAAACATAAGCGTTGATAACATTACATAATAAAGCATGTATTCAGCCCTTTTTAACGTCCCACTCCTGGGGCCAGGTCTCCCTTCAATACGAGAGGGACCAGGCCATAGTCCACCACGCTGGCCAAGTGCGGGTTGGCGGACTACACAGACATGCAGGTTTTCTCACGATGTTTTCCTTCACCGTAAGGCAAGTGGTAATCATGTTAGAAATGATTCGCACATGAAAATATCAGAGGTGCGAGACCCGGGATTTGAACCCACTTCACTAGATTTCCAAAGCGAGCGCATTACCACTGGGCTACCACTGCCTTTTTAATCTAAGTTTATACACAGTATACACGTGAAGACACTCACCGCACTTGTGTTCCGGACAGCACTTGCCAGTAACATTGTTGGTCTCCAAAGTGTGGAACTCTGGGCATTCGGGCGGCTTGGGGCAGTTATCTACGCGGCACACCATCTCCGCTCGCGGGCAGCAACCACTCGTGTCCACGAGCCGCTCCATGCCCGGCTCTAACATCTCTATTTCACTGTCACCGGGTATCTTCTCGCATTCGTTTTCAGGTTTACATTCTGTAATACGAGAAATTAATTAATTTTAACCTTTTTTTACGGATTTTGAATTTTTGTTCTGGGGGTTTCGTATGATTTACAGCTAACATAATCACGGGAGGGACTAAGGGTTGTAAATCCTGACATCTCAACATTTCAGTTCATAGTTCAGACTTATTATGTATAATAATTACTTATGATTATTTTGGAAAAAAAAATTATTCAAAAACATTTCTTTTTTACTTATAATCTGTTAGTTTTAAACTTACCGCACGTAAATTCCTTGCATCCATTTGCTGTAGTCTTTTGTTTGAGGATTTGTCCGAATCCACACTCTATCTTTTTGGGCTCCTCGCAGTGGACGTCCGGCGGTTTTGGTACTAGATATAAGAAATTTAGAAAGTTAAAATTTAATAATTACATTTATTGTGCTAGATATCTAATTATTTATATATTCTTAAACAATCTTTCCAGAACCATAGACCTAGATGAATGAATTGAATATTATTATGATTACGAATCAAACATCTTTCAAACAAAAATGAAAGTGGTATATGGTATATTAAACTCGTATGATATCTATTGAATAATAAGTAATCAAATCACAGAACATTTATACTCCTAACGGAGATCAAAATTGTTTATTCTATAATGAACTAAAAATTCCAAAATTAATGAGAACTAGCAGCGCTGTCTTTTTGTTCTATCTGTACTTTGAATTTGCCACTTTCGTTTACGGAAAGTAAGATGGCTTTTTTTTATTTTAAAAGAAAACCACTGGCCGTCTTGGGGCGAACGCTTTGCGCGCGCGCATTTTGTGCCGTGTACATAAGCAGATGTACCAGGGCAACATAGGTGTCGATTTTTCGATGACCAATTATGACGACGGAGGTTCTGTAATTTGTTGAGTTTTAGTGGGTAGTACTGGCTTTGCAGATGAGTCCCACATAACCACCTGTATGTATGCAGGTAGTAGGCATAATGCATTTTTCAACGTTAAAAGAAATGGTGTATGCACTGACCGCAGACGTAGTCCTGGCAGCAGGCGCCGGCGCGCGCGGGCTTGGCCACGCGGCGCTCGTCGTGCGCGCACACGGGCTCGGCGCAGCGCTGCGTGGTGCACGCCACGTGCGCGCCGCGCTCCGCCGCCAGCTTGCTGCACGTGCAGCGCGTGCACGCGTCCTCCTGCAAGACGGGCGAGGGGGCGATTAGAGGGGCACGGTTACGATACACTATTATTAATAATAATGGATTGCAGAAACGACTTAATTTTCAGGGATAAAATGTAGCTTAACCACTTTTTGGTTCTAAATTATAATCAAAATTATAAAACACTTTAATAAAATAAAAATGAAGTTATTTTATATTTAACCTAATGAAATTTTAATAGATATTGTACATTTTTTCGGCCAACTTTGTGTAAATGATTATGATTACAAGTTTAGATACGAATTAAAAAGGCATGTTTTCTCTGATAGTATGGCGAGCTTCTTCTACTTACTTGCCACTCGTCGCCAGCATAATGCTCCTTGTTGGCATCGCACGGGAAACACTTGGTCGGCTCTATGCATGTGTTGTTCACTCGCACCTTTTAGCAACAAAATTATTCATATACTCATAAACATTTAATATTTAAACCTATAATATACAATATTATATTTAAATATTATTATATTATAACAATTATAATTATATTTAAATAATATTATATTCAGTGTTTTTTTGTTGAATGAAAATCGGATATTTAATGTGGATGGTAAACTTTTATCTGTTGTGACGAATTTCATTTGGAAAACCCTAAACAAATTTTCATTGAACTTTTTTTATTATACAAGCAATTATTGTTATTTTAAATATATAGTTTTTTTTCCCAGAATGTCTCACGTTGTAGGTTTGAAAAATACTAACTTTTCCTTCAGGACAGAAGCATCCTTCTACCGGTTCTTTGTCACATTTTTTAGGGTTGTCTTTGAGTTCGTCGTAGTTATCACAAGTGCGCTCGCAGTCCACGCACGGTCTGTACACGAACGGCGCTTCGCTGTAATAAAAAATAGCCTGTTTATTATTGTTAGATAAAACTATTTAATTTAAAGCGTTGACATTTCTAGCTGCTATTATTTTATTACGTTAACAGATTGTGTTTACATATTATAAGTAAGAAAATAAACCCTAGATGTATGGGAATAAACCTACATACTTAGATTATTTTATTAGATATACGGGATTTAAAACACAGTTAAGCGAGTGTGAAAGAATGCGCAAATCGTCGGCCTAATTCGTTAACCTGCTAAGTGTAGTTTTGCAAAGTTTACAGGACGAAGAAAAAACTGAATTTTATCATTTCATTTTTATTGTAGATATCAAAATTCTAAAAATACCGTTGGTTCCTATAACTTTCCCTGATATTTTGAAAGTGATAATAGTAGTATATCTTATGCACAGCTCAGTAAATTAAAGTAAACAATTTTTTAGCAGCTTTTCGTTGTGAAGATCCAATTTGGTTAAGGACATAGCAGTTTTTAGACTTAAATGAGTAGTTATGGAATGTAAATTTGTTAAGACGTTTTTAATCAGATCAATACATTTAGCATATTAAATATTAGAAAATGACACATAAACAATATTCTAAATACTTTAAACACAGACTTTAAATTAACAACCCTCAAAAATTTGTCATTTTAGTGTGAAACTTTGGTAAAATATAAAATTGTTACTGTTAGCCTACATCATCCCACAAAAATAGGCCAATTTAGATCGAATTTGTCCCATTCATCTCACTATTTAGTTTGTGGTCTGCCGCAACACCGCTTTCCTGTCTCAGGGCTCCACTTTGTGGTCACTTTGGCCCACAGTTCTGCAGGCATATGGCAGACATGGCCAACCCAGTCCTATTTAAGATTTTTGGCCTTTTAAGCCACGTCAGTGATTTGTGTTTTGGAGCGTAGTGTAATGTTTCGAACTTTATCAGTTAATTTAACGCCTAAAATGCTACGCTCTATTGTATGTTGGTAAATTCTGAGTTTTAACATCTGAGTGTCTGTCATAGACCAAGTCTGAGCTCCGTATGTTAGTATGGGAAGTATGCATTTATCCTTAAGCTGTCGCTTTAGTGACAATGGAAGTTCACCCTTTATAAGATCTGTCACGGACGAGATAGCTCCTCCAGGCATTTTCAATTATTTTTGATAGGTCTTTGTCTTGTCTGGAATAAAAAGATACTATCTGACCCAAATGGATATACTCTTGAATATAGTGTACTTCCTCTCCGTTCACTTTTAGGCGGTTCTGGGTTCTATTAGACATCAGCTTGGTCTTCAATATATTCATCTTCAGTCCAACCTTAAGGCTTACATCACTAAGTTGTTTAACATTAGCTCCAGTTCTTTCGTTGTTGAAGAAAACAAGACAATATCGTCAGCAAAGCAAAAGTTGGTTAACTGCGCTCCACCGACATCAATGCCTCCGCGCTCCCAGCTAGGTGCCAGTTTTTTGAAAACTTTTGGTGAAATTCGTAAAAAGTTTAGGTGACTCCTTGCTTAACACCTTTTTGAATATGTAAAGAAGGACCGACTGTGTGTGTTTTGATGCTAGTTGTGCTATGGGCGTATATAATTTGGAGCGAATTTATATGGGTAAATTCTATTTTTTGGCAATAAAGAACATTAAAAACAGCATTAAGTGATATGCTATCAAACGCTTTTGAATAATCGACGAAGACGAGGTAGGCCTACAATGGTATATTGAATTCTTGATGGTTTTCTGTGATTTCATTAATAGCTCAATAAAGGTTTAATTTAATTTAATTTCTTCTCATTGGTACTATTCATGAGGTACATAAATTGTCATAAAACGCATGATAGTTAGATGGAAGAGTCTTTTATATTTCCTGCAAGTCCTCAAACGTCCGTGCAGCAATTTTACATCGAGTCTGGTGCAACTGCGTTCAGTCCCTAATCTCACAAGGATTACATTGTAATGACCTCCTCTGTGGTAAAGGTCGCCATTCATCCTTATTCTGTTTTATAAAGAATCGATTTAAATAAAACAAAATATTTAACTATAAATCATGATAAAACTTTGAACTATGCCACAGCGCACGTGAGTCAGTGAACATTTTCAATCAAAAACTAAGGCCCCTATAGGATTTAGCAGTTTTTCTTTGTGTAAATATGCTATTAAACAGAAAGCAGGTTTTCGGGCGTGATATTTCTAACCTTTCTATATTGATATCGTCGCTATTCCTTTAACATAATGTAGGTAATCGTCTAAACTTTTTGACCGGCATAAAAAGTAAAATTGCTCAAAAATGGACTTAGCAGGTTAACGAATTAGGCCGACGAAATACTAATCAGGGGTAGAGGAAAATTTGCACGGGATTAAGTGACAGGATTACGATTCGATTAATGCGAGACGCATTCTTTACCAAACTAGACAAATAGGCATGCGATTTAATTAGATATACGGGACCTAATATCAGGTTAAGGTATAAATATAAGTCCGTCGGGATGTTGGGAGATTAACACACAGCACCATCTAATTCCATGGTAAGCTGCGAGGTTTGTGTTATGGATACCAGATAGTTGACATACTACACAACATAGTACATACCTACTCGTAACTTTAAATACATACATATTATAAATATAAACACCAACGACTGGAGTACAAGCGTTCGTTCTCATCACACAAACGGATGCTTCCAGCGGGATTCAAACCCGCGACCGCTGGCACAGCAAGTAGGATCACTACAGACTGAGCCAAACATGTCGTCATAGGTGTATAAAATGAAGGTAGGACAGGACAGGAGTTAATTAGACTCACCAGGGATAGGGACAGAGGTCCTCTCGCCACTGCAGACACACGCCCTGCGCGCGGCAGTCGGCGGCGTAGCGCGCGAGCGCGGCGCACGCGTCCGTGGTGTTGAGCTCGCACAGCTCCGCCTCGCACTGCGCCTGGTACGGCGCCGGGTCCACCAGCGCGTGGCACTGTGGACGAGTTACTTGTAACTTTATATATGTTACAGTCAAAACTATTTTTTAGTCAAAACTACTTTTGACTATGGAGGTTGGTCAAAAGTAATTTTGACTGCAGGCTTTGGTCAATAGCAATTTTGACTGGCATATCGATCAAAACTCTTAAAAAGTTAAGGAGGTAAGTAGGTTGAAGGTAACTCGGAAGAACTCTTTCCTTCTTTCTAGGTTAAGTTAGGTTAGAACAGTGACCACAGCGCCGTCATTTCAAGAGTTTTGACCGATATGCCAGTCAAAACTGCTATCGACCAATACACACTAATATGTACCCCGGTTTTATGCAATAGGTCGTAAAAGAACACTAACAGGACGGAGTGAGAGGACTGATGCGTGCGGCCATCAAAAAGAAAAATCGCGTATCTCCGAATTCGCGTAAAACGGGGTAGCGTAAGTCGGGGTATTACTGTATTGAATTTTTGTAAGTCTTTAAGAAATATTAATTATATTAAAAATATAAAATTTGCTCTATTAATAAATTTTACTTTTTATTTGGAGATTTAGTCAGATCTCTATCTTTAGTAAGGAAAACTCCACTCTTCGTGACATGAGCAAACTAGGTAATTTGTGCTCAACTAGCACGTTGGCTTTACTCTTATGGGAAAAAATGATTTTGAAGAAAACTTTAGATATAGATAGGTTATGGAGAAGCGTCGTTAAAGTGTATAAAATGCAAGTCCAAAGTTCTTTAGACGCTCTAAGTAACAACCTACTAATATTAAATTATTATTTCACTTAAACATTACTGAACGGATTTTGACGAACTTTTAAAGTACTTTATATATCATAGCGTAACACATAAGTTGTAATTTATAAGCCTATAAATATTCGAGTTATGCGGACGAAACCGCGACAACGATTTAGTATTTAATAATACAAGTACAACACACGCTCACGCAGAACGGACAAAATTGTCTAAGTGTGGAATAAGCCGTGTAAGAAGAAAAGAAGAAGAAGAAGAATACTTACAGCACCAAACTTGTCGATATTGTTGATGTTATTGCAGGGGTTGTCGTCGGGCGGCGGCGCGCAGGGCGCGGGCGGCGGCGGCTCCTCGCAGCGCGCCTGCGCCGGCACCTCCAGCGCGACCAGCGTCTCGGGGCTCGCTTGCCAGCTCTTGCCGTACTGGGGGTATCGGAGAATAATTTTTACTATATGATACTTAAAACGATGTGGTAATGCTTAAAACTATAATGATTGATTTTTTTAATAACACCATATTACTTAATAACAAATGGTTCTAAGAATAACTGTCTTAGTGAAAACGTTAAATGGATTCAATTGTTAAACTGCTAGTTTAATATAGTTTAAGTAATATAACTGCTTACTGTGTAACTTAAGGTGTTAATACATAAATAGTTTAAAGCAAAGTTGTGGCGACTCATCCTGTATATATTTGCTTGATTAAATGAAGACGACGCGTTTGGCTCAGTTTGTAGTGACCCTACTTGCTGTGCCAGCGGTCGCGGGTTCGAGTTCCGCTGGAGGCATTCATTTGTGTGATGAACACGAATGTTTGTACTCCAGTCATGGATGTTTTCATTCATAATATATATGTATTTAAAGTTATATATATGTAGTGTATCAACTATCTGGTATCCATAACACAAGCCTCGTAGCTTACCATGGAGCTAGATGGTGCTGTGTGTTAATGTCCTAACATATTTATTTATTTATTATTATTAAACTACAACATATTTTGATACAAAAAGATGTAGATATAACCAGTATAAAGACTAACCTCCTCAAAGTCATCGGTGACGGTGCCGTTGCTGGTGACGAGGCGGTCCTGCGTGCCGGCGCACACGCCGCACAGCCCCTGCGTGCGGCCGCCGTACGTCGCCGACGGCAGCCGCACATTGAACTCCATCTTCGCCTGGGATACGGTTAGCTGGGGGAATTAAATTAATGAATTACACTAATGTAATATACGAGAATGTTTGTGAGTCAATGGGTGAGTGTGTTTTTATTCCTTTAAGCAGTACTAAATTATTTATATTTGAGTAACTGCACTTTAGACTGCTTTTTAATACTATCTCTCTAACTCACTTAGGTTGACTGGAAGAGATCTCTTCTAGAGATAAGTCCACCTTTGCTAACTAATTTTATTGTTTGTTAATTTCTGTTTTTTACATATAAGTGCAATAAGGAATAGTATATATAAATGGATTTGATACTGTACAATCCACTTATAGCTACGCGAGACTTCGCCTCCCTCTGGTGTCGCAATAAAACAACCAGTGATCTCGACCGTAATACCGTGTATTTCACAAGAGTACAAAAACATGTATGCTACATTATAACCTAACTAATCATTAAGAACTAAATAATAGAGTGATTCAACTGACACATACCACCATCTATCGGTTACAAATGTTAATCACACAAGTGACAACGTAGATTATACAGATACACTAAAATCCGTTAGATCAAAATTGACATTAACCAAATGTACCTTTTTTTTTAAATTTATATTTAACATACGTAGATTAAATTAATTATTGCACGGTGTAATAATAGTTTATTCAAGCCTTAACAGTGCTAAATGCGGGTTTATGTTACGCAGTACTATAAAAGTAACTTTTAACAAACGTTAATATATGTATGTATTTTACAATTTAACTCGTATTTATAAAAGAGTTTATTTTTAACCGTTTAGTATTATAATTTGAACCCACCTCGACATGATCATCCGGTAGTACGATACTGACGTCTTGCCCATTCAGGAGAGTGATCTGTGCCCAATCATTCTTCTGAGGGTATTTGAATATTGGTTTGCCGTTCACTGTTGTTATTAGCTGAAACAAAAACATATTTATTATGATACACTCTGTATATAATGTGTATCTATCTATATGTAATTTAGAGTGGAAATGAAGTGAAAAGACAATAAAATGACAAAATAAAATTAGAAAGTTCGTTTTTATAATATTATTATTCACATCGGAAGTTAAAAACATTTTATCAAATAAAAAACATTTACGTCAAAATATATTTAAAAGTACTAAAAAAAAAACTAAAATAAGTTTACAATTGGCAAATTGCATGCTACCTCCTTTTTTTAAAGTAAAAAAATCAAAGTTAACAAACCTTTTTAGTGATCGTATCTTTGGTGACGTGAATGACGTTCTTCTCGTGTATGAGATGTACCGCTTGCGTGCACACCGCCGCCGCCGTTTCCTCGCACGGCCCGTTGCTAGCGTACACCTGACATTGTGAAAATATTTTGTTATCTATATATTATGGTATTCAGGCCTTTTTTAAGGTCCCACTGCTGGGCACGGCCCTATGATACAAGGGGATCAGACCATACACCACCGTGCTGTCTAAATGCGTGGCGCACTTCACTTGTATTTCGAAAACTTGCTAGTTTTGCTCAGACATGCAGGTTTCCTCACGAAGTTTTTATTTATAGTAAGATAAGACAAGTGGTAATTATGTTGAAAATAATTCGCACATGAAAATATCAGTGGTACAAGACCCGGGATATGAACCTGGTTCAACCGGTTGTGCAAGCGAGCTCGTTACCACTGGATCTTTCCAAATTTCGTAATCTATAAACTCTAAAATATATATAATTTTTTTCTTTCACATCTTTTGAAGTGTCCATTTTTGCCCGCTGAAAATCTCATGGGTGTCCCATCAAATATCCTTAATCTTACCAAGGGGGGAAGAGTCTAAAAGGACGTCCCGTTACCTCAAACCTGTGCTGGCCGGTGGTGTTGGCGTCGCGGGCCGCGAGGTAGGTGCAGTTGCCGAGGAAGGGCAGGTCGTCGCCCTCGAACGTCACGTACTTGGCCGGCGCGCCCACGCCCTTGCACGTGCCTGGGTTTTGTTGTTTATTAAAACTATATTCTGATTTAATTGCAAAGTCTTTATCTATAGTAATTTATTAGGTAGGGCATCTTTTTTTATCGCAAGCTCTATAGATAGGAGAGCTAATATTACTCCTTAAATCAATTTCTGTATCTTCATCGACAAAGTAGGACACAACATCAGTAACAACGTTTGTCGTTAAAACGTACTTAGGGACGAATGAATCACTACTGTTGAATCTATACAGATAAATAAAATTGGAGTGTCTGTTTGTAATATTAAAATAATCGCTTTTTACTAAATGTATATGGATGTATACACGGTACATATACCAAAACAACATTTTTTACAATTTTTGTCTGTCTGTCTGTTTGTTCCGGTTAATCTCTGAAATGGCTGGGCCAATTTTGACGGGACTTTCACTGGTAGATAGCCGGTGTAATAAGTAACTTAGGCTACTTTTATTTTAGAAAAAAATAGGATCCCACGAAAAAAAATTAAAACCAACTTAATTAATTAATTTTGTTTTGGGAAGCAATCTAGGGACGAATGAGTCGCTAGTGTGTACGTACAATCTCGGCAGTCGGTGGGCGCGACGCAGGTGTCGCCCTTGCGCAGCGTGCCGGCCGGGCAGTAGCAGCCGGGGAAGCAGGCGCGCTCGGCGGGGCAGGCGCCGCGCGCGCCGCACGCCGGCTCGCAGCGCCGCCGGTAGCACGCCTCGTGCACCAGCGGCGCCGGGCAATCGGACGCTACGAACATACATTGTATACATTATTATGTCGTAGTTTAACGTAACGACAAAAATAAAGGTGAATATTTGAGTAATAATTCAATTGTATTTCTTGTAATTTACAAAATAAAGGTGTTATCTGTAACATCGGTCATATAAAACCAATTTTATTTAGGAATTTTATAATCGGACTACTATTATAAATGGGAAAGTTTGTATGTGCATGTGTCTGTATGACTTTATGTTTGTTACATCTCAACGCTGAAATAGCTGGTCTGTTTTAGATGATATTTAATACAGAATAGACTAAAATAAGGGTAATTTTTTTTATCTGCCTCAAAATAAATTGTTTACTTCTTTAAATTAATTCATCATGAATGACGAATTAATATTATATTATAAAACAATAGGGTAACTCACGACAATCCATCTGTATCCTCCAGCTGGACAGGTCGAGGTCCTGGTCGGCGGCGAGGCACTCCGCCACGAGCTTCTCCAGCAGCAGGCAGCGGCACTGCTCCTCCGTGCGCTTGGTGCCGTTCACCACCAGCTCGGCGCACGAGCAGATCTTCTCCAGGCAGATACTGCGCCACTTGTCTAGGCTTAGCACCTTAGAGCACTGTGAGAGTGGCTCCTCGCTGAAGACAAAATAATTTATCAATAGTCTATGTTTCTATTGTTTAAGGAGAATTGTAATAATGATTAGATGACTTTTTCAATACATTTGACAGGCCAAGTGAATGGTGTACTTCACATGTGTTTGGAAAATTTGTTCCTCATGAAGTTTTTATTTACCGTAAGACAAGTGGTAATCATGTTGGAAATGATTCACACATGAAAACATCAGAGATGCGAGACCCGAGATTTGGACCCGCTTAACTCGGTCTCCCAAGCGAGCGCGTTACCATTGGGCTACCACTGCCTTCACCTACAATGTCTGTACAATGTGAAGCGTATGCTATGGTAGTGTGTACTCACGTGATGACCTTGCACAGGTCCCACACGCGCTTCTGCTCGTCGCGCGGCACGGCGCGCACGCGGCAGGCGTCGGCGCGCAGGCCGGGCTTGGCCCAGGCGCGCCCGAACTCCTGCACGCCGGCCGCCTCGCGCCCGTCGGGCAGCACGCGCTCGCGCCGCGCGTCCCCGTCGTACGCGCCGCACAGCCCGTCCACGCGGCCTAGGTACTTCTTGGATACCTGGTGATGGATGTTACGGGTCATTTAATACTTTTTACAATTAAATTAACATTTAAGACATAACATGTATAATATTCATAAAATAAAATATTACGCAGCATTTTTCTAATATCTAAAGAAAGTAATTGTTTCTTACTTTTATCTACATAATAACTAGCGAATTTAACTAGGTACGTTTTAATAGTTAGTGATTCCTATACAAAATAAACAGTTCAGAACTTTTTGATTTTCCAGCTGTTTTTTTTTTGTTTTAGCTAATTTTTTTTATATTTAAACCACCCCTGACACACCCCCAACAAAACAAAAAAAAAAGAATTATTCAAATCGGTCCAGCCGTTTTTGAATTTTAGCAAGACTAACGAACAGCAATTGATTTTTATATATATATATAATAAAATAAGTAAGTATTACTTACCCCAATCTTAACGTCTCCATCAGGACTGTAAAACACTGTGAAGTTATATTTCCTTGACTTGATGGAAACCCCGTCTCCCAGCCTGTTGACGTCAAAGCTGTTCCTCTGGAAGCAGATCTTGCTGGTCTGCTCCACGGTGTACTCGTAGTTGTTGTATTCGATCATGAGAGTAGGCTTCACAAGGATCAGTTCGGTGTCTTGTAGCACAAGTAACTGGTTCTGGCAGGTTTTGTCGTCGCATTTCTTGCGTACTTGATAAGGAAAATGTTTTTTATATAATACTTTCTAAGATTTACGCGAATATTTGACATTTTAAATAAAACTACCTTTTTGGATTTTTTCGAATTTTTTATTTTGATTTTTGGTTCCCGGCGTTTCGATTGCTTTACAACAATCATGATCACAGGAGAGACTAAGGTGTTCGAAGTCTCAAAGGTATTATATAGTTGTTGCCTACTCACAAAATAACAAAATGAATTCAATTTCATTCAATCCGCGAAAAAATCCGAAAAGATAGTTTTATTTAAAATGTTTTTAATATATGTATAAGAAATATGTAGTTACAATAAAATATTATGTAATAAATAGTTAAGAATTTTATACTCCAAAACTCAATGTCTAATTTAAAACTGGTAACAGGAAATATTACAAATAAATATTATGAAACTTGATCAAAAGAGCAACTAACTTTTTTAGTTATCCAATTAGGTAATATCACATAATATGGTAAGATCTATATGATAATTAAAACAAAATAAAAATTATATTAACAATCAAAAACAGAAAGTATAATAAAGTCCGTCTAAAATTTCCAATGTTCGATAATCTAGTCTTAACGGAAGTCCAATCTCTTTAAGAACCGTTTTAGAATCACTGATAAGAGTGACGCAAGATTAGTAGTATAAGTTTTTATTTTACAAAGTAATTTCACCATACAATGAAGCTATGATTATCTTCTGAGCTAGAATTCTAGTTCTTCTGAGTGTTAGACAATTGGACGTAGTTATGCAAAATGGATCCAGCCCATGAAAACCGTTTTTTAAGTTACTGTCATAAATGGCATCTACATATAAACTTATATACAGAAAGTAGGTAAAATATCCAATATTTAAGAGGAATTTAAAAAAAAAACTTACGGTCTTGTTATTTTGATATACCAATTTTACTAAAATTCCAATTTTCTTAGTCTTGTTATTTTGATATACCAATTTTACTAAAACTCCAATTTTCTCAAAAGTAAGTTTTTGCGGTTGGATCTGTTTTGCGTAATTACGTCCAATTAAAGCAAAGTATGAAGTATACTAACACAGCACAGTCCACTCCCCGAAGCGGTTCTCCCGCGCCAGTATGTGGAAGCACACGTCGTACTTGTACTCGGTGCCGTCGAAGGTGCTGAAGGTGCGGCCGGTGACGCTGCACTGCGCCGGCTGCTCCGGCGGCGGCACGCATGAGTATCTGCATCGGAGTTTATGGATAAAGAGATTTTAATCCCGTTCACATTATTTTCAAGATGATTACTACTTTCTTTATAAGGAAGAAAAACGTCGGAAACCAGCATGTCTATGAGAACCTAACCAGTTTTCAAAATGCGTGTGAAATCTGCCAACCGGCCTTTGGCCAATTCTCTTCAATGCGAAGAGGATCGGCCAAGGGAGGCCAATGCCCAGCAATGGAATAAAAAAAGGGATGAATTATAATCCGAGAAACGTGGTACTCATAACCATTCCGCTTGCTTATAATATTTTACTGTGGAATAGAAGCATATTAGAGGGCTTAAATCAAATTTCAGATTGTCATTTAAAGATAAAATTAAATAAATCCTTATTAATGTATTTATTTTTACAAAGAAATAGTCTAGAGACTGGATAGTGACGTTGTCGGTAAGAGTTCAGCAGAGCAGCCAAATATTACGATTTGGTTTTAACCAAGCATCGTGAACCACATCTTTAGATAATGCCTGACAAATAAAATCATAGAATGGAATAAAAAAATACTCTCTATGCCTATCTATTAGTCCTTTCAAGGCGGTAAAAGTAATAAAATATAAATTAATACAATACTAAACAAAAACTCACTGAGGGCATTCATTAAGACTCAAAGGCACGCTCTCCAGCTTCAGCGCGTACGTCTCAGGACATATGGGCGTGGAGCAGACGACGGGCGCGGGCGTGGAGCCCCGCGGCGGGATGGGCGGCAGGTCGGGGATGCACTTGAACTGCGCGCACTCCTGCTTGGCGGCCTCCGGCGCGCTGGCCAGGGACGGCTTGTCTAGGGTGAATGCTTCGTTCTGCTGCGGCCGGGATGGTGGACCTGATGATTTGGTTGCAAAAATGTTTAGTTATCTTTTATAAATAAATATTAGCAAAAACCATTTTTAGCTAGATTATTGAAAAAAAAATAATTTATTATTTTATTTAAATCAAAATATTTTTACAAAGTTAATTGCTTGCAGCTTTTCACAGCCAGCGTTCAATAAGTTAGTCTAAGCGAAACTCCTCCCTTAGAACCCTTTTAGAAATTAACTGTGGATTATTTTTTAAAAGTTTTTATTGAACAGAGTAATCTCACCATAATTACCGCCCTTCGAGAAGCTGGTCTTAGAGAATCCGCCTTTAGCGAAGCTGCGGCCGCCCTTGGAGCCCCTGTAGAACCTCTGGTAGGAGTAGCGCGGGCGCGGCGGCGGCAGCTCGGCGCCGCGGTAGCTGGCGCGCGGCGCCACCGGCCGCACCGTGTAGCCCGGCGGGCACTCCACCTTGGGGCACTCTAGTGCTGGAATAGTATCAACAATTATAAATAACATCCATTTACATGTGTTTTTTAAATAGGCAGATGATTTTTGCTAGTAAAATACTGAAAATATTTATTACTTCGTTTGGATAGATAGATATTAGAGATATATTTTGGAAGACGAAAAACGAAAAAATTTTTGGGGTTCACGGAAGAACATGCTAGAATGTACACATTTTTTATGACATTGTACTTTGCTTATTCATTTTGATTATTTCTTAGAAACAAGACATTGCAGTAATACTTTCTACTTCCTTCCAATAGATTTCAATATGGTTTGATGTTTCTTTTTAACTCGTTTTATAGGGAAACCAATAATTAATCTTGCGAATTCTGTATAAATAACAGATGCGTAATATATGTTTATTTATCATATTGTCAAAATCGATTTAATAGTCCTGAAGATGCACCTGGAAACTTAAATAAGTGAAGTTACGTGAAAAAGAACTTACGTTTCTCAGTAGAAGCAATGGTGGTGGGGGCGAGCGTGGTGACTGACGGGGCGTTCGCGGCAGTCGGCACCACAGTGGTCACCACGGTCTCCGTTACAGGGGCCCTGGTGGTGCATTCCAGTTCATCATCAGGGCAGTCCTGGAGGCCGTCACACCACTTTTCCAGAGGCAGGCAAAGTTTGCTGGTGGGGCAGATCCTAGTGTTGTTCGTGCACGGTTCGCAGAGACACTTGCATTCTGGTGTTAGTGTTGGGACTAGATCCTACAAAAAAAAAATATATTTTCAAATATAGACAATTTGCATATGTACGTAAAGATAGTAATTATGCTATCAAATGTCAAAACTGTAAAAATGTACCGATGCGCAGGCGCAGGGCGCGGCGGGCTGGCAGGAGCTGACGCCGCCCAGCTTGCACAGGCAATCGTTGCACTTGTCGCCGCGGAAGCTGGACCCCACTGGGTACCTGTATACATTTAAAGTTATAAACGTTTAAGTTTTAAAATTTCATTTGAGTTAATAATATACTTGTAATTATATGTATTTACATTTTATAATATTTAAAAATTTATAAACTTTTTAAGTATTTCTTTTTAAATTGATCTTGATATTTGGTTCCCGATGTTTCCGTAAAAATAGTTTTATTTAAAATGACAAATAATAGCGTAAAAATAAGACAGTATTAGGGCACTGACGGTATGAATCCCACGAAGCAGGGGCACTGGTCGCGCGGCACGCAGTTCTCGCCGTCGTAGTAGAGCGCGGGCGCGCAGGCGCAGGCCGCGGGCGGCGCGCCGGGGCACAGCGCGCACGGCGCCGGCGCGCGCTCGTCGTGCGGCTGCTCCTCGGCCGCTGCAAGTTACGTATTGAGTAATCATTACAATACATTTTCTAACAATAGCTTAAGTTTAGTCGTTTTATAATTTCAGAACAATTCAAACTTAATAATTTTAATGTACATTGATAATATTTAATAAAAAAAAAATAATTTAATTATTCTGTTTAATGACTCCTAGGATTGTCATTTGGGCACAATTTACTTCACAAATGTCCCGTAGAATGGAGAAGACACGTAATGTACAGAATGACCGGTAAAAAAGAGAAGTCTCTAGCGTTGCTTCCCCATACAAACTTTCATCCCCATTTTCACGCCCTTAAGGAATGATTACCTAGATAAAAAATGTCCTTTGTCCTTCCCAGGGTCTCAAACTATGTTCTTACCAAATTTCATCTAAATCGATTCGGTAGTTTCGGGGCTTATTAGGTACAAACAAACAAACTAAAAATATTTCCTCTTTATAATATTAGTATAGATAGACAGTTTGTTATACGCCTTTACAATGTTGTCATCAAAGCAAAGGTCATAATTTTATATTTAAATGTACGCTCCGGGGAATTTCTACTGTATTAAAAAAGGAAGAAGTACTGCCGTCGGATATGTAGCGGTAAATGCTAGTCACTATACCACCTAGGTAGTTAAAAAAAATATATACATACATATATAAAGTCTTATTACATCAGAATGAATCACTTATTATATAAAGTATTGAAAAGCATTTACTTACGATATATCTCATAGCAGCCAATAGGTTCGATTTTCATCTCTATATTATTCTTCCAAGTGATGGGTAAAACCTTTAAGTACTGCGCTCTGATGGGGGGCCGGAACTCGTTCACGACAATATTGTTGTTGTCGAAATTGCCCGGAATCAGCCTCTGGGCACCATTTTGGTCTAGCACCGGGTTGAATGTGGAGAGGTCGGAGGTGAAGAGGACGTAGTATCCGGTGACCCAGCCGCTCGGCCCGCCCGACGTCCTGATGCCGGTGATGTTGCGAGGCGACGTGAAGTTGAACTAGTGGTGTGAGTTAATAAATTTATTTATATACCACAATTATATATGTAAGGGCGGATCCATTACTTTTCGACAAAAGTGTGCGCGAGTGGATCACCGATTTGGACGCTGATATTTTTTTCGAAAGTAGGTTATAAAAAAAGCAGATCTTGAAAATTTCAGCTCCATACAATTTAATCCAGCTGCTAAAGAATTTTTTTAAATTTGAAAATTTCTTAGTCATTTTCAAAAGTTCATACCTCAGCTCCTATAAAATTTAGAGATTCGAACAAGACGGAATTTTTCTTTCTCAATACCATTTTTTTAAGAAAAAATACCTTATTGATCTGAACTTAAACCCAGCTTGTATTTATATATATTTTTGTATTCAAAACGTTATGAAAATGAGCATTACATTGTTTGAACCTCGGTTCGTCCCTAGGTACGTTTTAACGATAAGTATGGCTATTTCATACTCGATCCCTTGTGAAAAATAAAAACTAATCTATCCCACGGAAACCGTACATTTTTCCGAGATAAAAAGTAAATTATGTGCTATTCCAGACTATAATATCAATAAAAATTTCATCCAAATCCGTTCTGGCGTGATTGAGTAACAAACATCCATCTAAACTTTCACATTTATAATATTAATGGGATTAATAGGATTATTTCTCCATCAGCCCGGCCACTCACCATGACCCACTCCCCGGGCGTGCTGTAGAGCGGCGTCCAGCCGCGCTCGGCGTCCATGCGCAGCAGCTTGCGGCCGTCGTTGTTGGAGCTGGTCTCGATCAGGTTGACGGACAGGTTCCCGCCAAGACCTAGGTTGTCTGTACATACTATGGGTTCCAGCTGTGGATAAATTATTTGGTTTGACAACACGTTTGGCTCAGTTTGTAGTTACCCTACATGCTGTGCCAGCGGTCGCGGGTTCGAGTCCCGCTGGGGCATCCATTTGTGTGATGCGCACGAATGTTTGCACTCCAGTCATGGGTATCTATATTCATAATATGTATGTATTTAAAAGATATATGTGTAGTGTATCAACTATCTGGTATCCATAACACAAGCCTCGTAGCTTACCATGGAACTAGATGATGGTATGTGTTAATGTCCCAACATATTTATTATTTATTTATTTGGTGATTAAGAATTGTTTTTAAGACGGTCTCTGGGGATCGCGTGCTGGATCCTTGTATGTAGTGAATTTTTGTATTAGGTAGTAATAATAAGTCTCCAGGCTATTAATGAGTGACTGAGACTCTATTAATGAGTGAACAAGACACAATAATAAAAAGAACGAGTAGTCTAAGAACGGATAAAATATGTACTTACAGTAGTAAACAGTGTTGGTTTTGTGCTGCTTTCTGTAGTAGGTTGAGTTGTGGGGGTTGTTTGTGTCGAAGAAACCGCGGGTGTTGTTACGACAACTGTGGTGGGAGTAGTGGGAGTTGTTACGATGACAGTAGTGGGAGTGGTAGGTGTGGTGGGAGTGGTGGGAGTGGTAGGTGTGGTAGGAGTGGTAGTAAATTCTTGACAACCGATCAACTCGAATCGTACAGCAACTCCATCGTTCCAAGTTTGAGGTTGAATGCGGACGAACTTGGCTTCAATGGGAGGTTCTATCATCTGTTTCAGTGGTGTGTCGCGGTCGACTGGGCCTCGGAAGATCTATTTAACCAACATATTTAAATGAGTAAGATTTCACAGTATTTACATAGTAATAAAAAAAAATAATCTTAGTAATATTTAGTGGTGCAAACATCGGAATGGGATGTTAAGGTATTGCTTTGCCTGATATACTATATGATATACTATGCCTGATATATTTATTATATATTATAATAAAATATATTTCTAAGATATCATAATTGGATAGGAGATTTAAAAAGATTTTGAAAGAAACATATTACAGGTAAAGTACCTTGGGCTTGCCATCAGGGCCTTCAACAGGAGAGAAGATGTGTCCATCATCACCGTACATGATGTCGTAGCTCGTGACGTACTGGTCGAAGAGCGGGCTGCCCTGCATGACGACGCCGTATATCGGCTCCTTTTGCGGCAACTCCACTTGGATGTAAGGGTTCGCGTCTGAAGCGTCAGGGTTCCAACTTCCAGCTAATAGAAAATTTACAGTATTAAGAAGCAAGAAAAACAGTATTCAGTTTAAAAACTCGAATTTGAATTGAAATAATTAACAGCTTGTTAAATATAAAGGATAATATATGAATAAACAAATATGATTGTTACTTAAACAAAATCAAGTCGCTTAAACTTTCGCTGTATAAAGTATAACTTTTAAGTACAATTTTTTTCAAAGGAGGCTTATTGATTATTTATCAGTATGTATATTTAATAATATAAAATGTAGTGTGTACCGCTGTACGCCGTGGGCCGGCCGCTCAGCTTCGCGAACTGCGGCTGGAACTGGTCGCTGGCGACGGAGCTCGCCGAGAACGCGGACGGCGGCAGCGGCTCGCCGCTCCACAGCAGGTTCTTGTAGCTGGTACGAGGGAAATAAACATTATATTAATAATATTCCTATTATATTAAATCGAAAATAATGGTCTATTTATTTTAATTTGCTTCAGAAACTTATTTGTTACAAAACTATTATTTCCGATTTCGGGGAGTCTCTCCCGTAACCATGATTTTTGTAAAGCATTTGAAACGTCGGAAACCAACAATCTAAATAAATGCGCGAAAAAATCCGAAAAGATAGTTTAATTTAAAATGATAAATATTCGTGTAAATCTACGTAAGTATTATTCGATATAATTTTTTTACTATAATTTGTTTTACTAACATACATTTTAGAATTTCTTAATTATACATCACGTATTCCGTTCATGCTTACAAAGTTGTTAAATTTTCGCAATTTGTCTTATTTAAATATAACAACATTACAAATAATAAATATATCAGAATTTTATAATTAATTTTGATAATGTATTACAAGACTGATGTTTTTCAATACTAACTTGTCAGGGTTACACTCCGGTGGCGGTGAGACTGTCGTTTTAATAATTAGCGTCTCTGTTGTAGACTTGGTTGTGACTGTTGTAGGCTCTGTTGTGACTGTTGTAGGTTGACTTGTGACTGTTGTAAATGCTTCGGTTGTTGCATTTGTTGCAGCGACGGTGACTGTTGTAGTGAGGAGGGTAGTGGTGGGGGTAGTGGAGGGGGTGGTGGGAGAGGGGAGGATGAAAGAGGCATGTGTCGATCCTTTCTTAGGTACTTCCACTGAGACACACTTGGAGAAGTCGCAGTGTAGAGCGTTGTCCAGACACTGGCATGTTTGGCATCCATCTACTATAACTCCTCCCGGCTGTGAAGGTGAGGTTAACTAGTTATATATCTAATCTCAACAACGCATCAAAGAATTTATTTTTCATTTCCCATAGTAATTATAATAAAAATCAAATACAGTCGAATCGAGAACCTCCTCTTTGAAGAAGTCGGTTGAAAACTATTTGACAACTTAAGACTGTCAAAAGTTATGTCTAAGCAAATTGCACAAATAAAACGAAAAAAGAGCACTACGACTCTATTAAGATTAACTTTGTCATTATAATATATGTCAGAATATTCTCATTAGGAAATATTATTAGATTATATTAATATTATTAATAGTTTAAAACATCAACAGAGTAAACTTACTTTGACAATAGATCCGTCACTATCACAAGTGCAGTCTTTCAGCGGCACGCAGGTCTTGGCGTCGCGCCACCGCGACCCGAACTCGCACTTGATGTTCGCGACCGCCTCGTCCACACAACTCGACACGCAATTCTGGATACAAATATATATATGTATATATATATGAGCTTAATACATAACTGTTATATTTATTTGATTTAAATAAATACCTATTCAATATTTGGTAAGTGAGAATGAATTTTATGTCAAAAACTATCTTTGTATAGTTTTAATATTAGACATTTATAAATATAATAACATTGTAACTAAGCCGAATCTGTAGGTACAATAAATATTTTTTTGGAAAATCTTATTGAAATAGTCATTATTATCGATACAGAGGCCGAATCTATAGTTTTTACAATTTTTGTCTGTCTGTCTGGGAACGCTTACGAGAAAACCACTTGACAGATTTTGATAAAATTTGGTATGAAGATAGCTGGTTATCCGGGTCAACATATAGGATACTTTTTACTGCGGGAAAATATCTCATCTCGGGGAAATTTAGACTAACCTTAAAACATAGGAAGTAGTTGAACTTAGATGTAGAACTTAGTCGCTAGTCTGACATAAAATCAAAAAAATGATATCCTATAAGGTAAAAGTATAGATACAATACCTGTCCCGGTAAGCATTCATTTTTACTATGCAAGGCTTGTTTGAAATGATCGCAGAGCTTGTCGCACGGGAACGCGCACTCCTTGAACACTTGTCCGGGGGGACAGCGGCTGGTTGTTGTTTCTGAAACACACATTTGAATTACAAATGTACTCCAATTCATGTTTTTTTTTAATTCAAGCTTTTATTTTATTTATTTTTTAGTTACAATAAAGAAAATTACAAATTTACTTATAATATTATTTATATTCAAAACAAGTGTACACTTAGTTATTACTGTACAAGTCATGTCCGTGTGGAATAGTGGCAAGAATGCTAGCCGCATTCTCTCGTTGAATGGCAATGCCGATTCATGTTTTAATAATACTTTCTTCAATTCAATTCAATTCTTAAGTTCAATGCTAGGTAAAGTTAAGTTAAGGCTTCTAGGAGTGCTGTTTGGATAATATTTTCTTAAATTAATACAAATATTTGACATTTTAAATGAAACAATCTTTTAGGAATATGTCGCGATACTATTTTGAGTATCTGTTCCGTAAGTTTTAGAGACATCTCAAAAGCTTATATATATAGTTATTAGAAATGATGTCTACCCACAAAATGTATATTCAAATCTTATTTTATTTATATGTGTCTTCAACAAACCTGGAACGGGGGTAGTTGTTGTTGTGCTTGTAGTAATCTCTTCTGGTTCTCATGGAAAGAAATTTTGTCCATTAAATATGTACAATTAACTAAGTTTAAAAAAGGAGGTAGTCAATTAGGGTGTAGTTTTTGTGGTTAAGTTTTGCACTATCTACGTAAATTGTAAAGTAATTTCTATGCTTTTTTTTAATCAACAGATTTTATAGAGTATGTTGTATTATAATAGAGTAGTCTTACATTAGTAGTCTTACTTAGAACTCGCGGCTTCGTTTACGTTTTTTTTTTTATTCTCATTTTAAGAGCTGAGTCACTTAGGTGACTATGTTGCTCTGGTAGGTTACACAAATATTCTTATCTATACATTAGTTTTAATAATATCTAGTTACGCTTACTTATATTATATTTACCTATATTATACATAATTTTGGCTAACTCTGAAGTAGGATTCGCAAGATATATATTACATATTCCAATTGATCTATCTGTTAATTGTGATAGAAGGGGTTCGCTACGAGCACATTCCATTAAGATGTGGTACACATCCTCTACAACTCCGCAATCGGGACAGTTAGGAGAAAGAACTTTCTTCATTAAATATCCAAACTTATTTAATGGAATGTGTCCGGAGCGCAGTCTCAAAGCCATCACAATGTCTTCACGTTTTAACTTACACATATCCACCCAAGAATAATAACAAGGTTGTGGTTGAATCGTTTTGTACCATATGCCTCTTTCTTTAGACCTCATATCAAAATACTCTTTCCAAGCATTCAAGCATTTTTCTTTTATAAAATAAAGACAGTCTGTATAGAAAGGTAACATATAAATTATATCTCCATCAGTGCAGGCCTGTTTAGCAAACTGATCGACCTTCTCGTTACCAATAATTCCAACATGAGAAGGAATCCACTGTAAAACAACTAATTTTTCAAAGGACTTCATTTTTAGTATCAGTTCAATTATAGTATTGGCTATCGGTGTTCCTCGAAAGGTCGAAATGCAACGAGCCAAATGCTGTAAAGAACTTTTTGAGTCGGTGAGAATAATAAATTTATTAAAATTAATTGTCTCAATATAACATAATACTTCAGCCAGAGCAATAAGTTCAGCTTACATTATTGAAATTTTGTAGTTATTTTTAAATCTCATATTAGTTTTTGCTTGGGGGTCATAAAACGCAATTCCCGTTTCATTATTATCTAAAGATGCATCAGTAAATAATTTATAATAGTTAGGATATTGTGAATTTAAATAATTTATACATTTTATTTTAATATCAAGAGAATTATACGAGTTTTTAGCTTTATTTATTTGGGGTCTATCTGTTTTAATATGTGGATCTAAGTCAATTTTTGAAGTCCATACATTTAAATTGAACATTTCTAGCTGTTTGCTTCTATGAATTGATATAGAAATAATACTGTTATTTTCTAAAGATTTTGCTTTTAACAAATATTTTTTCGTATACGTTTCGTTATATTTTCGTATTACGTTATATTTTCGTTTACGTTAAAACTACAAAAAACAAACAAATTCTTTAGCATTATGTTATAAGTACACCCCCCCTCCCCCCCTCACCCTCGCGCCATGTGCACATCTACCATGCCGTGTAGGATTTTCGAAGCTCTATTTGACTCTGTTGGGAGATGATTTTGGAAGAACAGCGATACACGTGTCTCATAATTTCTATTGAAGATCAGATGTGTACCAACTTACGAGTTAATCGACCCAGAGAATAAAAGGTTTCACAGAAAATTCACCCTCTTAGGGCTGGAATTTCAAAAAGCCCTATCTTAATGGATACACTTCACAAAAAAAAACCCCTCCTTTCATGTCTCTAGGACCAGCAGCTTAGGCTGTGCGTAGATATATCAGTCAGGACTTTGAAGTTTACATGAATCTATACTAATATTATAAAGCTGAAGAGTTTGTTTGTTTGTTTGGTTGAATGTGCTAATCTCAGGAACTACTGGTTGGAATTGAAAAATTCTTTTTGTGTTGGATAGTTCATTTATCGAGGAAGGCTTTACGGTATATATCATCCCGAAAAAATGTACGGTTCCCGTGGGATAGATTTGTTTAGTTTGTAGGGACGAACCCGAAGCGAAGCGAGGGTGAGTCGCTAGTAATAAATAAAACTAACTGCACATTAGACAATTTACAATTAAGAAATAATATTTTGATTTTAATAACAAATAAGATATTTACCCGGAAGTTCTGGTGCCATCATTGGTGGTGTAGTCAATAATTCTGTTTCTGTAACAAGTTAAATAAAGGAAATATAGTTTTAAGGTGTTAATAAATCTTTTGATAATAGTTTATATAAAAGATAAGTATGTTTATTGGATATCTCCTAATAAATGTCTCGCGATTTTGTTAATAATAACTAAAATTAATAATAATAAAGGTTAGACGATACGTTTGGCTCAGTTTGTAGTGACCCTACTTGCTGTGCCAGCGGTCGCGGGTTCGAGTCCCGCTGGGGGCATTCATTTTTTTGATGAACACGAATGTTTTACTCCAGTCATGGGTGTTTATATTTATAATATGTATGCATTTAAAGTTATATATGTGTAGTGTATCAACTATCTGGTATCCATAACACAAGCCTCGCAGCTTGCCATGGAACTAGATGACGCTGTGTGTTAAGTGATAATTATGTTTAAATAGATTTAGACAACATTAAAACGATGAAATACAAAACCTTATCAATAGTAGCGATAGCGGTGGTAGGTCATAGGCGTATTAGTAGAAACCGATATGGGGTTAAATCTTACTAATAGTAGTGGTGATGGTGGTAAAGGTCCTAGTAGACATAGTGGTAGGGGGCAGCATCTTACCGGTAATAGAGGTGACGGTGGTAGGGTTGGTGGTGAGTAAAGGTTCTAGTAGACACAGTGGTAGGAGGCAGCATCTTACCAGTAGTAGAGGTGGTAGGGGTGGTGGTGGTAGTGGTGGTAGTGGTGTTGGCGGCGCACTCGGGACGCAGCAGCGCGACGGCGGCGGGCCAGTCGCACACCATGGCCGCGGGGTTGTACATGAGGCCGGGCGCGCAGCTCTTGAGCACGGCGTGCGTCCCGCCGGGAGTGCACTCGTAGAACTGGCTGCAGTCCGTGGGGTGCGGCCGGCTCGGGTGCGCCGCATCCAGGCATTGGAATGGCTCTGGTGTACATAATAAGGTCTGGTTAATATCTTTGTATTATATTTTTAGTTGACTACTTTAATAATTATCTAGTGCCGTGCACGTATGGCTATAGATCGTGATTTCTTGGGTTCAATTCTCGGGTCGGGCCGAAATAGTTACTGAGTTTTTATTTTAACCGGTAGCAGCCCAGAGTTGGGAAATTGACGATAATGTGTAATACCTTACTGTCGGTATTTCACTTTATTTTTTATTCTTATGAGGTGCAAGAATAAACTACGAATCCAAATAAATGTATCTGACTAAATACATTTTATACAATTGAACAACATCTTTGCGACTCAATTTTGTCCCCAAATGTGGATACAACCAAATAAGTATATGTAAAAAAAGTACGTTACGTTGTCGGTCCTGCTTTTAATCTTTCACCAATTGTATCGAGCTGTCGACCCGATCAAAATGTGAAAGTTAACAGTGCACGTTGTGTCTCCACATTTGTGCCCAGTAATAAATCCCGCCCCTAGCTAATCCACCATCATAACCAAATCGATTAGATAAAGATTATTGTATTTTTCAGTAAATTTTAAAATAGTTACATATTTATAATCAGACACATTAAAAAGAAAATATTTAAATAAATATGTGAAATTTAACTTTTAAAATAGAAGTGCAATAATTAATCAGGTACAACAAAAATCATTATTTACCTTCACACTCGCAGTATACTCTGATCTCGAAGTCAGGGCAAGTCTTCTCCGCCTCCAAGCATACGAGACCTTTCTCCAAACTGCATTCAACATTAAGTCCAGTTTCTTTAGGAGTTTTGTGATCGCCGATGGTACGACATTCGATTTTGGTCATCATTTCCTTTTTACACATTGGAGATCCGATTGTCTATAAAGATAAAAAGATCAAGACTTAATAAATCGACTTAGAGGAAGACAAGAGTTGATGGAATAAAAAAAAACGTGTGTATGTACTTATGTACGTACGCACGTAAGTAGTTATAGTTCTTAGGCGTAATAGAACAAAAATAGGTAAAGATTTCATCCCGTATGTCACAACTTTCTGTTTGTAAAAGAAATGTAGCTAATTTCATCATGTAGCTTTTTGGCTGTCGGTGTGCGCGCGCATCATAAAAATTTTACCCTCATATTTTTTTCCAAATGTGCCAAAAGAAGTATAACTTCATAATCATACTTCAAAATAATGAATACTTGTCAATGAAATTAATTATTTATTACTTAAGTAAAGTAAAAAATCTTTTTTTTTTATAAACGTATATATATATTTTTAACGCGTAACCGTAGCTCAGTAATAACGAGCTCGCTTGGGAAACTGAGTGCCGCGGGGTCAAACCCGAGTAAACCTCTGATATTTTCAAGTGCGAATCATTTTCAAATTGAATACCAATTGTATTACGGCAAAAAAAAAAAAACATAGTGAGGAAATAAACATGACTGAAAACCTAGCAATTCCTCCAACCTACACTTTTCCAGCGTGGTGGACAATGCTCTGATTTCCTTCATATTTCTCCTGCAATAATAAGGCCCGTACCCAGCAGTAGGGCATTAAAATAGGGCTAAATATGTGTGTATTCGGCCCTTTTTTAACCTCACATACTATAATATAAAGTACTTACAAGTTCATTAGGCAGAGGCAGTGGTTCGTTGTCGACGGAGGCGCCGCTGGAACTGATCTCTGGCGCGCCGCGGCTGAGCCACTCCGTCCAGCCCGACTTGCACGTGAGCGGCTGGTCGTACGGCGTCGTCTCCGGGGGCAGCGACGACCCGGTTGTCTGGGTGGGAAATAAGCAGCCATATAATTGTTTTGTTTGGTTAAAGTTATATATAAAACCTCTTGTCAGTCCGTGAAGAAGTTTTCAGATGTTAACTATCCTTGTAATATTTTTGAATGACTTATCCTCGCTTCGTTTACGTGTGTCCTTAAATGCCTAATCTTAACCTCTTTTTTGCTCCAGCTCATAATATTTCTATGTACTAAATTTCAACCCAATCTATCCAATCGTTTTAACCCACGTAAATGACTAAACAAACACAAGAACATAAATACGAACATATGTATATGTACATATATAATTGTAATTCTGTACATATATAAATACATAAATAATATAAAACTCAATATATCTACAGTGTCCAAAAAATATGAAAAAAGTTTCCTTCCAAATTCGTAGTCCATAACACTATCTATAAAATAACCATTTAATCAATTCTTAATAAGTAAATGTACAGTGTGTAGCTCACCTCAGTGGCGCAGGGCTGTCCCGTGCAGACGCGCTCGCCCTTGGAGCAGCGGCAGGAGTGGCACGCGTCCTCCTCCAGCAGCTCGCCCTCGGCCACCTCGCGCGCGCCCAGCACCATGCACGGGCGGCGGCAGCGCGCGCGCGGCACGCACTCCGACAGGCTGCTGTTGGAGTACACCGTGCCCTCTGGACACGTCTTGTTCGGTTTGCACCCTGCATTACAATACGTATTATGTAAAACTTATCTTCCGTCTTTACTGAAACTATTATCCTTTGTAATTGTAAGATTCACGCTAATATTTGATGTTTTTATTTTAATTTTTTAATTCCAGGTGGCTTAAATGCTTTGCATTTTACAGCAAACATGGTTACGGATGACCATGTCGTGTATCCTCCAAAAGTATAATAAAACCTCAAATAAAATCGGATAAAATTTTTCTATCATCCTTACATAGTGACGCAAAAAGTAATAGAGATTTATGACATTACTTCCTTAAGGGTCGTCCATTAATCACGTGATGTTTTTTTTTAGCAACTTTTAAACTCCACCCTTCCCCCTATCCAAAATCACGTGTATTTTTTTTGCACAACGTATTTTAAAAATTTTCAGAATACTTTAAATATAGTTATAATTTAATTTTAATTCTAGAAAATTATGGACCGTGATAAAAATGTGCAAACAGACATTAAGGTTGCAGTACTTGAAGTAAATTCTAGCTGTCTTAGAAGTTAGAACCCACATACCTTCCACACAAGTATCCTTCTCGCAGGCCATCTTGATCTCTTGGTAGTCGAGCGTGTTGTCGCAGGTCTCCGGCGGGCACGCGGGGATGCACTCGTTATAGTTCTCGCATTCGCCGTCGCATTGCATCGCTATTGTAAAATTATTATAACATTGTAATGAGGTAAAGTTTGTAAGTTTGGATGTAGCAGGTAATCTCTGAAACTATTAATCCGATTTTTTAATTTTTTTCATCAATACAAAGCTACATTACCGCCGATTGCGTTGAGTTTTTATTCCGTGCTTACTGTAAATCATAATCACTTTAATTGAATTTAGAAAAAACCGTATGTCGCTTTATATCAATGCTCTATTTATTTGATTTGAAATAAAACAATAAAAAGTATGGCAAAAAAACATCAGTGGATGTAGGTAAGGTGGGTAGGTTGGTGTTCATATATAAGGAAGTGTGGCGCAAGTCGCGACACCGGCGGCGACGCCGGCTGCCTATTATACTTGGACTGCGCACGGGTGTGGTGTGGCTACACCGACAGTGACCGCCAGTTCGCGGTCATATGTTCATACATATGCTCATACATATATACACTTCACTAGGTTTGTATATTTTTTTATTTGCTGTCTGGCGGCGGTAGGCTCTAAGTTCAGTGGACGGGCTTTGCAGACCCCCTCCCCCCTCCCCGGTGACACTGTAAAGGCCCATAGAGCTAACAGTAAAATATCAATTGGTATAGTAGGTAACAGACACTCACGGCACAAGTCGGGCGTGCGCCACTTGAAGGTGACGCCGCGCGCGGCGCAGGCGTGCGCGTAGGCGGCGAGCGCGGCGCAGGCGCAGGCGCAGTCGGCGCCGGCGTCGCAGGCGCAGGCGTCGGCCTCGCAGCGCGCCGCGTGCGCCGCCACCGGCACCTCGCTGTGGCACAGCGCGAACGGGTGCCGCTTCAGCACGCTGCACGTGCTCGCCGCCCACTCCACGCGCTGCGGACGCTCCTTGCAGTGGTCCTGCGGTGTACGTTATATTATTTAATAATGCCTTTTTATTTATTGGTTCGCATTTTTATACTAAATTAGGGACTCAACAGACGCTGTCCTGCCTCAATTTCAATAAATTGATTATAATATGAAAAATTGTGTAAATTCCGAATTTTCATGGTACAACAGTTCTTAAGTGATGCTTTTATCAGCAAACAACATTCCTATTTTATTATATAGACTAGCGACTCACTCTCGCTTCGCTCTGGTGCGTCCCTAGGTATGTTTTAATTTTTTTTTAGCGAAGTCCTAATTCTTTCTCTAAAATAAAAGTAGCCTAAGTTACTCCTTATAATATTAGCTATCTGCCAGTGAAAATCCCGTTAAAATTGGTCTAGCCGTTTTGGAGATTAGCCGGAACCAACAGACAGACACAGACAGACCGACAAAAATTTTAAAAATTGTGTTTTTCTTATAAGTACAGTATATAATTCCATATGCATTTAGTATAAAGCTGTTATTTTGACGTTATAAACAGACTTCAATTTTATTTATCTGTATAGATAATATGGGCCTATAATTAAGATTTCAAAATTTATCATTAAGTTTTTTTAAGTTTAAAAATTATTTATAATTATTAAAATTATAAATGTTGCACGATTAAATATTAACAGTACTCACAGTGACTTCAGTAGGCTTAGGACACGTAGGTTTGAGTTTCCAGGAGTCAGCGAAGATGAGTGGTGAGGTTTCTGCGAAGCCACCGCCAGACGGCGTTTGGAAATCATCGCGCATGTCCCCGTTAAAGTTGCCGCAGAGACCTTTTATCTATAAAATTAATGTTAAATCATGTTTAATTATCACAATTCTTTAATTAATACAACATTTTCTTCTTAGAATAATTATATAAATAAAAATGGTCTTGTAAATATTTGAACGTTATTTTACATGTATAAAGCTACCTGTGGCATTGTTGCAATTTTCCAGTCTATACTAATAACGTAACATAGCAATTAAAAATAAGGTTTTGTGTTGACATACTCTATTAAAATATCTACAAGTAATGTACAGAAAAATATAGACTTACCCTGTTCCGCCACATGGAGTCTGCCTTGACGTAGACGCGCAGCTCGCGGTCCCACTGCAGGCTGACGCCCAGCGACGGCACGTCCAGGAACACGTACGCGCCCGCCACGCGCTTCCTTATACTGATCGACATCCAACATTCATGTATATTTATTAACTAATTCTAACCAAATATTATTTACTAGCGACTCACCCTGGCTGCGCTCGGGTTCGTCCCTAAACAGTATATATGATATATAGCCTATCCTCAGAAAACGAGCTATCTAATACAAAAAGAATTATTTAAACCGGATTAGTAGTTCCTGAGATTAGCGCGTTCAAACAAACAAACTCTGCCTCTTTATAATATTAGTATAGATGATGTGTAAATTATGCTTTCAAGATTGGCAATTCCTTCAACAATAACGGCTAAAAATAAAAAATAAAAATTTTTACTCCTCTTTAAAATTTTATTACAATTATAGGTAGCCTATTTACTTATTTATATACAAAACAAGATAAGTAGCTAATAAAATTTAGTACCAATCTAAAGTATTAAGTGTTTAATAGTTTTAACAAAAAGAGGTATAATCAAATATTAAAAATTCAACAGCTCTAAAAGAAACAGATGTAAATATAACTTGATATAAACATAACAAAAATGAATACATTACCGTTTCAAACTAGAAGTATCGGGCAGAGGAGCGTTCCTAGTGAGTGCGACGGTCTCCTCGCCCGCGCCGCCGCCGCCGACGCGGAGCGTCACCGACTTGGAGCAGGTCGCGCCCGTTGTTCCGCACGGCTCGTTCTAGTATGGTGTACATAAATACATACGTTGTGTTTAAATTGTTTTTTTTTTTTTATATTTAAAGACGATATTGCTAATGAGGACATTAATTATATATTTATATTTGTAATATGTATGTATTTAAAGTTATATATGTGTAGTGTATCAACTATCTGGTATCCATAACACAGGCCTCGTAGCTTACCATGGAACTAGATGGTGCTGTGTGTTAATGTCCCAATATATTTATTTATATTATTATTTGTATGTTATGCCGCATAATTTAACACTGACGCTTACATTAAATTGACGATTCAAAAGCACTTGTAATAAGTCTAATTGAATAAAGTTTGTTTCATTTCATTTAATTTCATAAAAAGTTAAATATGTATGTCACATCCATTTTTTTAATGTTTGTAGCCACAACGATAATCAAATGTACTCGTAACTTGAAAGTAGTTTTGTGTAAAAATATTAAAGTAAAATTCAATTTTTATATTATCGGGGGCGTAGCTCAGATGGTAGAGCGCTCGCTTAGCATGCGAGAGGTACCGGGATCGATACCCGGCGCCTCCAATAAATATTTTTATTGAATCATGAAAATAAACGCAGAACACCTATTTTTAATCATTAAATATTAACTTTTACAAATATAAAGTACGTATACATTTTTGACTTAATTTAAACGTTAATTATCTATATAAATAATAAAATTAGAGACGTCGTCCGTAGTTACGATTTAACGTTTAGTATATGTAGATTTCTCAGAAATGAAATATTTTTCCGCAGTAAAAAGCATCCTATATGTTGACCCGGATAACCAGTTATAATCATAACAAATTTCATCAAAATCTGTTCAGTGGTTTTCTCGTGATACGGTCAAAGACGGACAGACAGAGGCTAGTAATATAATAAGTATGTTCAGTAAATAGATCCCTTAAAGGCATACATATTTAGCAATGTATATTGTTTGAGTGGTTTAAAAAATATTCATTAGAAAAACAAACATATTACGTTGCACATAATTGAGTCTCACCTGTATCTCAACACTGAAGCCATCTTTTCCATCAGTAGTACCCTTAGCAAGTAAATAAGTGCAAACGCCTTCGAAGTCGTAGAGCTGTCCGTCGAAGGTGGTGATGTGTGAGTCGCCCCACGCGCCGCACACGCCCGCGCACTGCTTCTCCGTGCACGTCCACTTGCCGCCTTTGCACTCGCTGGATATAGAACAGATTAATTTAAGTGCAAGAAATTTCCTTTATTTTCTTTCTTTCATATTATAGCTAATTCGTATAAAATAAATTAATATAAATAAATAATAATGTAAAGCTTTACATATAAGTAAAATTGAAATGTCTGTTAGTAATGTCAAAATAACACCTTTTTACTAAATGCATATGAAATTATATACAGTACATTTAAGAAAAATACAACTTTTAATTTTTTTTTGTCTGTCCGTCGCTTTGTCTGATTGATCCAATTAATAAGACATAAATTATATATGTAAACACATTGGATTTATTTTAAGTAGAGTCAGTATCCTGATTTAGAAGTCAAGAAAATTTAAAACAAAATCGGTTTCGTAGTCATGACAGACAGAACTTTTACTTGTACAAATTCAAAAAATACAAATTAATTTCGTGTATGCATCACCGTTGCCGTAATTAGTTAGGTTTTTTTATAGTAGCGGTTTGAAATCTTTCTAATTTATTCTTGAGAGAGAAAAATTCAGTCCCACTCCGTTATGATGATCTTCAAAATAAAAACCGACATATTGTATTTTGCTAAAAATAATTACGAATCATTTGCAATTTAGCGTGGTTCATAATTAAAGCTACAAGTCAGCGTGTTTCACGAATAAATAATTATAATAAATTGTATAAAATCAAGGTGCTTGTTGAACGACAATGGACACTTTATTATGAACTCTGGACCCACGTCTGGTTGATAGCAACCATAAGACTTCGTTTTTTTACATCTGCAAAAACAACTTAGAGTTTCATAGTGCCGTTATTAAATATAGTATTCTTTCTGTTGTCTAAAACAGATGCTCATATGCATAAAATAGCATTTTTGGGTGTACAATAAAATTAAGTATTATTTGCTTCCGTATGACACGGGTCTCATTGCTGTTGAAGTGGGCAAATATTTACCCGTTATGCATTGGTTGAAAGGAGTATTCACACAGTCTTTTTCTTCACAAAATATAGTGAAAATTGGACTACCGTGATTTTTTTGGAATAAAATAATATCGGGGGCGTAGCTCAGATGGTAGAGCGCTCGCTTAGCATGCGAGAGGTACCGGGATCGATACCCGGCGCCTCCAATTATTGTACATTACATATATTTTTTTTATTTTTTAGATATTGTTATAAATATAGCGTAATATTTTGAAATGGTTGGTGTTACATATTTATGAACAAATACAGAAAAGAAAGGGTTTAAAATGTCTGTATTTTTATTAATACCGATAAGTGAAAGGTGGTGTGTCCTTACGTACTCGGCGATTGCTAAGTACACATACAGAGTTGTATTTTTCAATTCAAAATATACTATAACTTCAGATTAAGTAACAGCGGGGGCGTAGCTCAGATGGTAGAGCGCTCGCTTAGCATGCGAGAGGTACCGGGATCGATACCCGGCGCCTCCAAAACATTTTTATTGCAATTACAGATTGGAACAGAACACCACATAATCGAACGACATATCAACGCAAGCTATTACTTTGCCATAATATAGTATATACTTTTTGAATTTTCATTATATCAACTTGTCATTTTTTTTTTGTCATGTATATAATATATTGCATAATATTCATATTTGTTATTTGAAATTATCTTCTTCATTTTTTTAACTAAAATATCTATCAATTTAAATTAATTTCAGAACTCATTGTTTCATTATTTTTTTTTTACTTAGAATATTTTTAACCACATCCTTTTTTCGATCTATTTTTTAGTTAATTTTACACAAACATTAATTAATCATGAACAAGTTGATACATATGCTGTCTATCGACATTTAACTCAACTAACCTTTCTTTAGTTCCATAGCATGAAAGTTCAAGAAAGGGAACTACTAGAGAGGTATTATGAAGTGGTTTACAACACCAAAAAGATGACCAAGACCAGTCCGATAACACTGAAACTATTCAGAGGAATTTTTCTTAGTTCCCAATAAGACGTTAACATACCAAGTGTTGCACTCCTCCTGCATGGAGTGTCCGTCGGGGTAGCTGCGGCCGCCGTGGTGGCAGGGGCAGTCGCGCGGCGCCACGCAGCGCCCCGACGCCGCGTCCAGCACGAAGCCGCGCCTGCACTGGCAGCCGGGCCGGCACTCCTGCGACGTCACCGCCTGCGCCAGGTGCATGTTCTGGAGGAAATGGGATTACATATATCATGTTGTATTACATTAAAAAAATCTTTAATTCATTCATTTATTTATTAATAGTCAACAGTCTAAACAACGTAAAGTCAGCTGGCTTTAGAAGCATAAAATTTTTAGAGAACATTCTTTAATAATATCAGGTAGCAGGTAAGCACTAAAAATCTTTTTATATTAATATTTTTTCTTTTTTTTCACACGTTTTCTTAATGTAAATATACCTAAGTATATTAATTACCACCCATAATGTAAACAATCATTATAAACTAGCGATTCACCTTCGCTTCGCTCGGGTTCGTTTCTAGTAAAAAACAAATCTATCCCACGGGATCCGTAAATTTATCCGTGATAAAAAGTAACCTATATACAGTGTGCTAATAATTCCAGACTGTAATCGATCTTTGTGCCAAATTTCATCCAGATCCGTTGAGCCGTTCTGGCGTGATTGAGTAACAAACATCCATCCATCCAAACTAACATTTAGAATATTAATATAATAATATAATGGGATATAATTAAAAAAAAACTTTAACTCGTTTTATAAAAGGTAAGGTTCTCAATTCAGTAGTGGTTTTTGTGTATTACGCCATTACAATAGGTTTCTAACGCGCCCACCTTGCAAGTGAGCGGCTCGGCCAGCTCGCAGGTGGTGAACTCCTTGTTCTGCGCGGCGCTGCAGTTGCTGCGCAGGTCCTCGGCCGGCGGGTACGCGGCGACCTGCGCCGGCGTGGCGGGCGCGCACTCCCACCGCGCGCCCACGCACGTACTGGGCGACGCATACGCAAATAACATGTTAATACACCGCATAAGCTATCTCCACTCCTAATATCGCTAAAAAAATTCAATCAATTGACGACACGTTAGGCTCAGTTTGTAGTGACCCTACTTGCTGTGCCAGCGGTCGCGGGTTCGAGTCTTGCTGGGGGCATTCATTTGTGTAATAAGCACGTATGATTGTACTCCAGTCATGGGTGTTTATATTTATAACATGTATGTATTTAAAGTTATATATGTGTAGTGTATCAACTATCTGGTATCCATAACACAGGCCTCATAGCTTACCATGGATGTAGACGGTGCTGTTTGTTGATGTCCCAACATATTTATTTATTTATCAATCAGCCTATCATCGTCCACTACTGAACAAAAACCTCTCCCAATGAGTGCCAATCATCCCGAACCTGGGCAGCCCACATACGTCCTATCCCATCCACATTTCTTAGGTCATCAGTCCATCGTACTGCAGAACACCCTATACTACGCTTGCCAAACATGGCCGCCACTTGTAACTCGTATCGGTTCTAGCAATCATCATTAAATAGAACCGACCGACCATCGTTAAGCAATGTATATATGTATATTGTAATATATGTATGTATATATGTATTAAATAAACACATAATATAATAGACTTATAGTCCATCCGCCGAGCAAATGCGTTCCTGGCAAATGGATTAACTGGATTATCCATACTTTTGACCGACTTCACAAAGGAGGACGTATTCAAATTAGAATATTTTTCTTTGTATGTTACGCTGTTTGCTTATTTTTTTAATGATTATATTATACCCGCCTTAAATAAATTCCACTCATATAGGTAAAATAATTAATTAATTATCCAACTTATTTTAAAGTCACTTATTTTAATTAGTTTTCTATTAGTGTCTAAACTATTAAAATTTAAATCTTCTGTATCTCGGACATAAAATTTTGTATAAAGATCTTAAACTGAAATTCGGATTATTTATCAACGGGGGCGTAGCTCAGATGGTAGAGCGCTCGCTTAGCATGCGAGAGGTACCGGGATCGATACCCGGCGCCTCCAAAATAATATTTTTTGAATTACAAAATAGTGTTATTATGTGACATATATTACTGTTTCTAAATGACAAAGAGACGAGATTCAGTAAATGTAGATAGTATGTGCTCAATATTCGGTAGAAATAGATTTAACTGAATTATGTAATTCAGTTATATAAATAACATAGTATTCAATATTTGTGTGCAAATATAATAATTATAATGCAGTAAATAAAAAAAAAGATATATTGGCTTACCAAAGTTCTCGCTCACGTTTTCCAGCTCTAACCTCCTTGTAGCCGGGCTTGAACTCCATCCCCTTGTGGAAGCATGGGCACAGCGCTACTGGTACGCACACGTTGTTATCGTTAAGAACCTAAAATAAGAAGCTTATTTTAATTTTAAATTTACAATGAATATTTATATTTTATAAAGGTTTCATATGTAAGCTATGTAGTTACAGTAGATATATTTTAGTTTTTATAGCTAATAGATTAAGTAATTATTTATTTATTCATATGAATCTCCAAAATAAATCGCGTTCAAAGTTGTTACGCAACCCTAATACATGGGAACTACCTCGCGTCGACCACCAATATCGCATTCTTTTCATATTACAACATAATTCTCGTAAAGTGACAGTGTTGTAACATCCGAGTGTACCTTATTCTTACAGACCTTTTTCCGTTCATTGCATTTGTCACACTTCGACGGTGTAATCCTTAGGATAATTAGTTTGTAGAAATAGTATTAAAGTATTTTATAAGTAAAGTTTTATTTCATTTGCATCCTCTGACTGTGACTTCTATAATTAAGTGTACAATAATTACGTTTGACGTAATTTTTAAACAATCTATGTCTTCGTGACGTGAAATGAAATATGTATAATGTATATATAAAGATCTTAAACTGAAATTCGGCTTTTGTTTCGACGGGGGCGTAGCTCAGATGGTAGAGCGCTCGCTTAGCATGCGAGAGGTACCGGGATCGATACCCGGCGCCTCCAAAACAACATTTTTTTGAATTACAAAATAGTATTATTATTTGATATATTGACTGCCTCGGTGGTGTAGTGGCTAGCATGTACGGCTGCACACCCAGAGGTCCTGGGTTCGAGTCCCGGGTCGGGCCAAGTTTAGTTATTGAGTCTTTCTGTATAGTAAGCCTCAGTAACAGACCGGAGTTGGGAAGTTGGCGGTGTTTCACCCCCGTGCCTCGGAGAGCCGTCGGTCCTGTGCCTTAACTCTCACCGGTCGTGTCGAATAGTCGTCCCACCGGAGTTTGAGAGTGACAGGAATAGAGAGTGCATTTGTGTCTGCGCGTACATTTGTGCACTATAATATCTCCTGCGTAGTTGGCTAGTCTCAATGAGATTAGCCGCCGTGGCCGGAATCGGTCAGGAGGACATTATTATTATTATTATTAATGTATATATACTACGGGTATCGGTATACCCGCGACCATGTGCTTGGAACAGTGTTGAAATATCGGGAATTCATCAAACTAAATGAAAAAAAAATATCCCGTTTAATATCACAATGAAACTATAATGTCACTAAAGTTAAAAAACTTGAATCTATAATTTAATTTAAAACAGAGATGTAACCGCCGCACCTGTCCCGCGGGGCAGGCGCAGCCCTCGACGCAGGCGGGGCGGCACGGCGCGCCGGCCGCCGCCGCGTCGCCGCACGTGCGCAGGCAGCTGTCGGCGCACACCGTGTACTGCTGCCCTCCCGTGCACTGCACCTCTGCACCATATTACATTCAATTTGTTATTATTATTATCAAAGTAAAAAATCCAACATAATATTTTGTATAACTAGCAGTACCCGCGGCTTTGTCCGCGTTCAAACTTCCGATATAAATATCAGTTTCACAATAATATATGGAAGTACGCCCTACTTATGATTTTATGATTACTGCTTCGCTCTCTTGTGTTGCAGCGTGGTTATATATAGCCTATAGCCAAAAATATTTTTTCAAATCGAATTAATAGTTCCTGAGATCAGCGCGTTCAAACAAACAAACAAACTCTGTATCTTTATAATATTAGTATACATTATAAATTAATTATTATCTTGAGTTAGATTAACTTCAGTTATTGAAGTAGTACAGTTTTTTCGAACTTTATACTCAGTAGTACTGACGTGAAGTTTTTCTGAACTTATGATAGTAATAGTACGTTCAGCAAACATGTGATATTTTTTTATAATGAATAAAGAATTTTGACTTCTAACAGTGTATCGATGTATAGTGTAGTAATACATAGTGCAGTAGTGTAGTCGTGTATAGTGTAACGGTATATAGTGCAGCGCCACCGACCGCACTCCTTGACGCTGTAGCGCCAGTGCACGAGCACGGCGGCGCGCGCGCAGGCGTCGGCGTAGGCGCCGAGCACGGGGCACAGGCAGCGCGCCGCGTCGCCGGCGCACGCGCACATGTCGTACACGCAGTCCTCGTAGTACGCTTGCACGTCCACGTACTCGTGGCACGCTGCGCGCACACCGACAGACAGGCATTGATGTAGAGAGTAACAATATGTGCATATTAAGGCTTAGATAAAATGTTATTTGACAATCGTTGAAGAATGGGTATTTGAAAATTATATAGTAATAAAATATTATCTTTAAATGACATAAAGATTAAGTTTGTCATTTCAATATGATTAAGCTTTCTATTCTGCAACGATTACACCTAAATTAACAATATTAGTTAATCATAAAATAATTGTATTATATAAATTTTGTTTATATGACGATATTAGAACAAAATTTTGAATAAGATTTTTCTCTCTCGTTCTGTTTTGAAATGACAAAGTTAATATATGAATAAAAAATAAACAAAAAAAAAAAATAACAAAAAATAATTTACCATAAATTATTACTATACTTAAAAATAAAATTTTAATGTATAATGTTAAGTATAAATACATTTATTGAATAACAAGTGGTACATACTTAGAGCAGAAAGTATTATAGGAGAAATGACTGATTCTATTCTAATAATAGTTTATATAAAATATATTATATGAATAAATAGCCTATTTGAATCTATGTAGGCTCACATTCAAACAGCTTGCTCTTGAGATAACTGCAATATTTCTCAGCGGCCTCCTTATTCTGAACGTTGACCGTGCAAGGGTGCTCGGGCTCGGTGGCGGCGATGTCGTCGCAGAACTCCCTGGTCTTCCACTTGTTGGCGAAGGCCAGCGCTGATTGTTCCACGTCACCTTCAGGAGTCAGGAAGTCATCTTTTTGGTTCATGTTGAAAGTACCGCAGAGACCCTGGTAGTATAAAGAAACCGTTTATATATTTGTTGAACAACATCACTCTATGATATCTAATACCTTTAAACGAGTAATTCTTTTATATTTATTTATTTATTTTTATATACGATCTCGGAAACGGCTCTCTTATGTCTGGGAAAACGCATGTTTTTGAGTTTTCATGCGGTTTTCTTTCACATTATACCACGCAAAATATGGTCACTAATTTCGCACGCTCGGCATAAACACTGTGGTCAAGCGGCCAAGGCGAAAGATTGACAGCCACAGGTGTCCGAGGTCGAATCCCGGTCGGATACAAAGTTTTTACTTTTGTTTTTTTCTCTTGTTTTTAAGCCAAATTAAAAAGAAAATTGTACTTTGACTGGTCTCACGAATTTGAGTATTATCTTTATGGACATGCAATTTCATATATTTTATTGTAAATTGCTTCCTAAAATCTTAATTAATATACTTTTTAAAATATACATAAATTTAAATTGATATTTAATTATAAGTAATTCAAGACCAACAAAACCATATTAAAGTTTTGGTGAAGTCTTCAATAGTAAAGAACGTGATAAATACCGATGTCTGTCCCTCGAAGGAGGGCGGCACGTCCACGAACACTCTAGTGTTGCCGTCCCACCACAGGTCCACTTTGATAGGCAGTTGGACTGAAAAAAACATTTCATAATAACGCTATATAATACTGTTATCAATCTTAAAGAAATAGAATAAACTGAAGATATGGATATGCAGCAGGCGTTGAATAGGCGTAGAATTAGCTATATATTAAAAAGATCAAGTAATAAAATACAACATTTTATATACGAAAAAAATAACCTTTAACTTTAATTCGTCTGTTTGTTTAACTCACCAATAATAAAGAGTGATGAAGCAGCCCTGATCCTGATGCCTCCGACGGAGACGGGTAGAGTGTTGACTTCTTTTCCGTTAACAAGTATGAAGCCGCCCTGCTTCAGGTGTATGTTGGCGCCGCCGTACTGCAGGCTCACGGCCTTCGTGCAGGACGGCTTGCCCTCGCCCTTGTATGGGGTGAGGTTCATGGCCTGATGGAAATTAGATAGATATAAGATTTTTGGAACGACGTTCCTTATCGTATGTTACTCAGCACACTTGGCGAATGAGAGCTAGATGAAAAAAAATGTAATATTTTTACCGTCACGACATTTTTTAATCAATCGATCAACCATTCAAAAAGGAGGAATTATTATTTAGTAAGAGCACTGTGACGTTATAATGTTATCTGCTGCATAACCTTTCATGGCTTCTCCATAGTCATGTAAAAACAGTATAGAGTAACATTTATCGCTAATAAAAAAAGTCCTAAACATAGCATCAATCAACTATCCACATAAGCACATACCTCACTGATGGAGCCGGCGCAGGCCACATTCTCGACGTCGACGGTGAGGTTGCGCGCGCGCAGCAGCGTGTAGGAGCAGTGGCCCATGAAGTCGTAGCGGCGGCCGTCGAAGGTGGTGTAGTGCGGGTCGCCCACGGCGCCGCAGCGCGCGCCGCACGCCGCCGCCGTGCACACCCACTGCCCCGCCGAGCACGTGCTGCGTGCGAACAAGTGCTTAGCGGACATACGTTCATTACGTGATCTCAAAATGTGGGAGGGTGTGCTTCCTCCCCATCATTTAAGAGGTTGTTAGCTTAGAAAAATCTCATTTAAACTACGGGGGTATAATTGAAAATCTCACGTCAAAAGAATATACGTATATTATACAGACAATGAAAAAACTTTCATTTCCGTTGTAAGTGCCCTATTTTCCTTATTTCGACAGTTCCTGAACATTGTAATATTTTTCGTCATCTACTAGAATCACATGACCACTTCAGAATGAAAGTGTACCTGTTCAATAACAATAATATATCCTCACAATTCATATTTGTTTCTATTATTTATATAGAAAATACAGTAAGCCTTACCAAGTGTTGCATCTGTTAGGTATGACCGCTCCGGGCGGATAGCTCTTATTCCTCACTCGGCACGGACACTGGCTCTTCTCCACACAGCGACCGCTCTCCAACAACATTCCTATGAAATATTATATTATATTTCAAATTCACCATATTTAATATAGTTATACAGGATGGATTTTTAAACGGGACATTAAGGGCAAGTACCATAACTATAAAATAAGAGAATAAGAATATTTCGAGTTGATTAATCGTTTTTCCGTACAAAATGTATAGGAAAAGTTTTTGGCGGTTTCTATAATTTCTAGTACTCATACCTTAAATGGTCCCATAGAGTTTTGATCCCTACATGAAATAGGATCGATTGACATAAAAATTTTTTTTTGGTATTTTAGCATTTTTTTCGCTGATTGTACATTTTTTCCAATATCTGTTAATGCAGTTCAGAATATCTTAAAAAGTTATGAATGGTCTCCTAGGAACGTTTTCCTGTAACTATAATAGATATGGTACCTACTACCTACCCTTAATGTCCTGTCTCAAAAATCCATATGTAACTCTTTTATATACAGGTATATACATTATACATAGGTATGATGAGTTGTTGTGGTTTGTATTATAACGTGTTTTTCCGTGGGAATGAGACAATCTTCGGCGATAAAAAGTAGCCTATATCACTCTTCAGCCCTCCAACTATCACCACACAAAAACAACACCAATCCATCACTTTGTTTCGACGTGAATGACGAACAAACAAACAAACAAAGAAACAAACACACTTTCACATTTATAATATTAGTATGGATATTAATATTGAATATGGATTGTCAAAATATACATTAATATTAAAACTTCTCTAGGATTCAATACAATCATAAAAAAAATCGATTCTATATTATCTATCTATACTATAATAAAGCAGTAACTTAGCGAAATCTGTACATGAAATATTTTTTAAAAACAATGACTGTAACGTATTATGTATACGATATAGACCCCAAAACAATAGTTATTAATTTTTTTGTCTGTTTGTCTGTACGCGTTTCACGCAAAAAGTAATGAACCGATTTCAACGAAATTTAGTGAACTGATAACTTATTACTCGGGTCAACATTTAGGATAACTTTTACTTTTGGAAAATCTTTGTTTCCCGCGGGAAATCGCAATAACTGGTTTTATCGAGTCCTCCTTAGGAACCCTCCGCTGGCTAAACCTAAAGACATACATCAAAACAATGTACTAAAAAATTGTAGATCTTGAAAAGGCCAACAGAAATATCTACAACAGTATATGTCTATCTCTCAAGGTACACTCGCAATACCTGTTCTTATCTATACCTATAGCAAAACTAACTTAGTTAAATCGATGTGCGCGTTTCACGCAAAAAGTATTGAACCGATTTCAATTAAATTTTGTATAATGATAGCTTATTACTCGAGTCAACATTTAGGATACCTTTTACTACAGGCATATTTTTCGTTCCCGCGGGAAAACGCAATGACTGGTTCTATCGAGTCGTCCTTAGAAGTTTATATGGCTAACGCTGGCTGAACCTTAAGAGATACATCAAAACAATGTACTAGAAAATTGTAGGTCTTAAAAAGTTCTCAACAATATATGTCTATCTCCTAAAGTACACTCGCTATAACTATTTTTATGGAATTCGCAATATTATACGTCTATCACCTAAGGTACATTCGCAATTACTATTTTTATTCACTACTCGCGACTCACAGACTGACTTATCAACGTTTAGCTCAGTTCAGCAGTGAAACGTAACTAGGGACGAACCCGAGCGAAGCGAGGGTGAGTCGCTAGTTAATTATAAAATGTTTAAAAACACAAACAACATGTCGCAAGCAAACCTTCAGGACAGAAGCAGCCCTCGACGCAGGTGGCGTTCTCCTTGCGCGGCGCGTCGGGCAGCGCGCAGCTCGGCGGCGTGTCGGGCCCGCACGACTTGTACACCTTGCCGTCTGGACACTTCATTGCTGGAATACACATTCATAGTTCATTATTGTATTCAATTTTTATTTGTTTTCCTTATTCTAATATCTATTTTATAGACAGTAGTATGAATCCATAATGTATTTTTATGTAATTAGGGCTGGCATTTATCTATTAATAGCGTCTCAATAATTTAAAAAAAGTTATATAGCTGTTAAAGTTTTTATAAAATATAATTTGTGCAATGTATAATTCTATTTGTAACAAAAAAGATGTACTTATTACATAATTTCCGGTAAAATATCAAAAAATACTGCAGTAATTTAAGGCAAAAATCTTTAAGCAATCTATATTACAGAAACGAAAAGATACGCATAAGAATCAAAGTCACCGATATGGTCCAACGAATCTGCAAGAAATAGTAGTACGCGTACAAGGTGAATTGGACCTAAAAGGTCTTAAGTGACAAGGAGATCCAAGTCACCAGAATCCACTAGTTACAAATACAGAAAATCTAGGTCGCAAATTCTGGGCGAAGCTTATTACTAGGGCGTCTTGTAGTTGAGAAAATAACGAGTTTTCTAATGAATAGTAAATTACGGCAAGTATCAGGATCCCTCCACGCCCTCATCTCCTCCACGCCGTGCCGGAGGCACTCCTTCGCGTACACGGAGACAGTTTTACACGCGCACTCTTCTGGACCTATCACAATAAAAATATAAATGAAGGTTTTTGAACTTCATATATTTATCTATCTAAATATTAAGTTAACTTGAATAACTCTTTTTTTATATTTATTTAAATTATTACAGTTCATCAAAAAAGTTACAATAATTTATTTAAAAGGATCTGACTTACTAAGACTTGTAATACACGCGCAGTAGTCCCATTGGCAGACATCTAAAAGTTGTGAGACGTCCATCACCTAAAAGTATCATTATTATCATTTAACACAGACATTTGCCGTTTAATATACAAAAAAAAATCTATAATGTTTTTATTTTAATGATCAGGCTTTGCGAAGTGTAAAAAGATGTAACGAAAATATGTCGTCAAAACATATTCAAAACTCCCAAACTCAAAGTTTTTACTAGTAGTAACTGAAAACTTCCACTATCCTGGATTCATCATTGAGATTAAGTTTGATTGTCGAGATATTCGTCGGTGACACTGTCGATCCTGCGCCTGATCTCTCTCACAAAATATTGTGAGTGAAGGAATTGAGTGCACAATGCGTGTGCGCACACATTAACACACGCCTACACTATAATATATACTGCTAGATGGCAAGATGTAGTGTGACTGTGTGATTGGTCAGTTATGATCGAAATCATTCTAGTAGACATTAGTTTCTTAGGACTGACTAAGAAACTAATGTACTAACATACAATAGATTAAAACTATCTTATTCATTAATTTTATTTATTACTAGCAGAACCCGCGGCTTCGCTCGCGATCAAACTACGAAAAAAATAAATTTTAATATATAAGATGTTAAACGTATATTCTGTAAATAAATTTACTCTACTTTATATCCCACACAGTAAGTGTGCACTTACAGAGAACTTGAGCCATGTTACTTTATTTCAATATATTCAACAACTCAAACTTCACCCCCCACTTTTACCCACTTAGGGGCAGAATTAAAAAAAAATCAACAATACATATTTATTTAATTGTATTGGAGAGCATTAATACCAAGTTTCAAGTAGTTCTGATTATAAATAATTGTTTGCCCATATAAACTTTATCACATCCTTTTACCCATTAAGGGATGAATTTCGAAAAAAATCTAATACATATATTTCTTATTTTTCATTTCAAAGCTAAATACCATTTTCCGTGCATTTCACATTAAGAATGACAGAGTTTCATACAATCTTTTATCCCCTATTTTACCCCCTTAGGGGAAGAATTTTCTAAAATCCTTTCTTAGCGGATGCCTACATTGTATAAAGAATATGTCTTCCAAATTTCACGTTTCTACGACCAGCGGTTTAGGCTGTGCGTTGATCCATCAGTCAGTCAGTCAGGACAAAGTATTTTATGTATATATAGATAAATGCGAAATTGTGTTGTTCGGGAGTTGTTAATCTTTCAAACAGTGACAGAACAACTGATCGACATGATTTTTTGCTGGTACCCTGTAATATAATATAATATAAATATAAAGTTACATAAAAATAAATAAATATTGCCTTATAATATAAATCCGGTTGCCTTTAAAAACGTAGCATCACCTTAGAGCACTTGCGGAACTTCTCCTTGCTGAAGACAGTGGAACAGAAGCGCTGTGCGCGGCGCACGTCGGCGCCGGCCTGCGAGCTGCACGCGCTCACGTCGTCGGGGCTGCTGTCGCATATGTCTGCGGGGGATTTGTACTGTTTGCTAATAATAGCTTTGGGGATATTGATCAAAATAGTACTAGATACACAATTCCATTCAAAAGTTCTCTTAGCACTGTCACCAATTGTATTTAGATAATTATTCTAGTTGAAATAAATATACAACAATGTATATTGAACCTTAAATGAATGCATTTAAGTTTCAATATACAACAATGTATATTGAACCTTAAATGAATGCATTTAAGTTTCAATTCAAAAAGTAGTTTTCACAAAAAAAATAATTAAAGGCGCGCTCAAATGTTCAAATGAACGCTCATTCGATGAGGTCATTTTTTGTCTCTGATTGTGTCTTGTACCGTTTTGATCGATGGGGATAATGGATAAAAAAGCCCTTGGAGGTGAGTTTGTTAACGGTTTTATTATTTATTTAACGTAATTTTAATTAAAAATATTTTTAATGAAAACAAGGATAGATAAATAATTAAACCCATTTTTATTGGATATTGCTTCTCATCAAAAAGAAGACACTTCGAACTTAATATATTTTATAGCTATAAATACGATCGGAACTTACGGAATCACTGTTTATTTAATAAATTATAATAGTTACAAAAAAATAACCAAATTAAAAACCTACCACCAATTTCCTTGAGTTCCCAAGACGCGATCATGACAGACTTGGTAGGCGCGAGAGAGCCCTCCCTAGTCGTCATGTCGTTCTCCGGGTTACCGTCGAGAGTGCCACAGAGACCCTCCGTATTATTCCACAGGAGGACCGACCCTTCTACTATTATCATATTCTGAAAATATTACTAATTTAAGAAAACTCATTCTTTGAATCTATGGACTCCTATTCTACGAGTGAGTTTATTAAAGTAAATATTAAACTAGCAAGTAACATATTAAGGAGTCTGCCCACTACCCCGTCTCATACCATGACCGTGCTAGGAGCGTGTCAGGCAAAAAAATATTCTTTGTATTGAAATGTATGAGACTCTGCCCACTAGACCGTTCCGTCACCGACCGGCACCGTCGCGTGCCGTGCACGGAACGTTAACAATTGTCATCGAGAATATTTTACCGGTGACGGTACGCTGCGTGCCTGGCACGCGACGTTACGGGACCGGTGCGCGCAGGCGGCGCAATGGTGAGCATACACAACACTAAAACCGTTATGTACGGGTATGATACGTTGTTGATACGTTCTAGTGGGCATAGTAGTCCGTGCCATGCTCGTTTCCGTGCCTGATACGTTCATAGCACGGTCATGGTATGAGACGATGTAGTGGGCAGACTCCTTTATAGGTATTTTACAACAATATTTAAAATATAGCACCGTCCGTCTTAATAGTAAGGTACCAAATGAACAATGAAAGTAAACCAGTGTGTAGTATCCAGTTACGCTAACTTGCATGGGTGACACCTGGAACTGTATTTTTAATGTCATCTCCAAAAAAACTAAAACGTATGTGAAAAATATTACATCGTTTGTGTAATCAAAATAGACGGCTCTTGTAACTCGCAAGGTATAAAATGAGTGAACACTTTTTTTGATTTGCCTATCGCAAACAAAGAAGTGTCACCCCATCGCGACCTCTAATTCACAGTTCACAGCACCATAAGGCAGCTCACATTAGTGTCCCACTTCAAGGAGAGGCCGAAGTCCAGGTCGACGAGCACGAGGTCGCCGGGCATGGCCACGCGGATGCCGGGCAGCGACGCCGGCATCGGCAGCAGGCGCTTCGTGCTGCGGAACTCCACCGACCCGTCCTCTGCGGACATTACACATTATTAGGCTTATTTTTGTATTATTGCTCCGCACTTAAGAGTGAGATGCTACGTAGTTTAGATTTAATATTATCTTAAGCCTGCAAAATATGAAAAAAAAAACATTTTTTTCAAACTTGACTAGTTTTTCCGGTATTTCCAAAGAATAAAGAACGCGTTTAAATAAACATTCTTTTTTTCATAATAATAAAATAAACATAATTAAAAGAAAATGACGACAAAATATAACCAAAACTCAAAAAAAAGGCACGGATAAAATGTATGTTGTCTTTGCATGCTTATAAAAAAAATAATAATTAATAAATTATTATGGTATCATTGGAATTTGATGCTTATTACACTGCTATCTATTACATTCTACATATCTCTTGAACACAGTTTCTCAAAATATACTGAAAATACAACCTCGATTCACATTGTATTCAGCCCCTTTTAACGTCCCACTGCTGGGCACGGGCCTCCCTTCAATACGAGGGGCATCAGGCTATAGTCCACCACGCTGGCCAAGTCCGGGTTGGCGGACTTCACACGTCTTTCGAAAACTTGCTATATATAATATGAATCTCATGTCTGAGAGTCATATTACCAATACATAAAATAAGAACTCCTTCAATCTACCGATTGCGTTTTTTAATTTCTATGTTTCTATAGGTATCAATCATTTCGACCATTTCTCGTCCACCGCCCCAGAGCAACCCACTAAACCCTACTACTATAATAAACTATAGGATTTGTTTATGGGTATACTCCATAAAGAGCAACTGTTTTTCGCCGGCTCTTCTCAGCAGAACTGCCTTCGGAGCCGTAGATTCCTCACAGACTGACTACACTGACATTTAATTTAAATTTAAAATGTAAAAATGACGATTAAAAAGTGCTTGTAAAAGTCTATTTGAATTATTTTGATTTAGTTTTCGAAATACATGTGAAGTCCGCTAACCCGCACTTGGCCAGCATGGTGGACTATGGCCTGATCCCCCCTCGTATTGAAGGGAGGCCCGTGCCCAGCAGTGGAACGTTAAAAGGGCTGAATACATACATATTTTGATTTGAAATACTGATAGCTCACCAGCAACACTGAGCTTGTACAGCTTGTCCTGCACGTACACGAGCAGCTCGGAGGGGCAGTAGGCGGCGCGCGCGCACGCCGGGTGCCGCACCGCCACCGTGTACTTGTGCGCCGTCGCGTCGCGCACCAGGATGTGCTTGCAGGGGGATTGGAAGCTGGGATATCACCAATTATATTCATTTAATTGACGATTTTATTGATTTAGGTGATTTTATTGTAATGTTTGTATACTGTAACTTAAGTAATAATAATAATAAACCCTTTATTTAACACTCGAAAGCAAAATAAAATATACAAATATAGGAAAATGTATAAGATGCCGCTTTATCGCTAAAAGAACGATTTCTTCCAGGCAACCTTTAGGTGTAGGTAGTACAAAGATAGAAGGGTCTCATCTATTAAACAAAACGTGTAGAAAATGTATATAATTAAGTTCTTAGTGATATACCATCCATATCACTGGTTCATTGTTTATGATTGAATCAAAATCTTTTGACGTTGGTTTTGTGCCAGGAGTCCAAAATCTTTGTTCATGTATGCTTCGTGTTATGACAATAACAATATAGTAACAGTATAGGAGGGTCCAAAAAAAATATTGGATATAAAAATATTGGAAGTAAATATACACAGTTTTGCTAGTTGACAATGGAAAATAAAATTGAAAAGGCAGTCTTGCTTTAAGAAACGCAATGATATATTACTAGGTTGCTTCCCAAAACAACTTTTTTTTATTATTTTTTTTTTGGTTTTAATTTTTTTTTCGTGGGACCCATTTTTTCTTAAAATAAAATTGTAAAAAATGTTGTTTTGGTATATGTACCGTGTATACATCCATATGCATTTAGTAAAAAGCGGTTATTTTAATATTACAAACAGACACTCCAATTTTATTTATTTTTATAGATCTAAGAATTTAGAAAAGAGAAAGAGAAATACTTAGTCATAAGAGTTTCATACACGAAATAAGTAGCCAATTTTTGCTAAACGCTAACAATAATAATTATTAATTATATGAAAAATATACCTGTATATTTTTCCATCAAACGTCTTATAGTGAACTCCGGCCCACGTCAAGCAGCTGCCGCCTTTAGGTGTGAAGTCTTGTATGACGATGGTGACGGGTTTGCTTCCTGGGTTGTACTTGCCGACACCCTGTGTGGTGTGCTCGTAAGCCGTGGCGTCAGATGTATTTGAATACAATGAGTGCGAATGCATCTGTAATATAGAATGCATGTATAATAATATTTTTAAATAATTATATAAAGTAAATATATTGTTTGATTATATACGAGATGGTGTTAATACTATATAAGTAAGCTAAAGAGGTATAGGCTGCGCTGCTTGTTGACAAAACCGGTTTTATCCGGTTGTAGCCGGAAAATTTTACTTAATTCAAATGTATGCATAATATGTAAGAGCAACTTACCATGCTTGGGTGATGATTAGATGGTGTGATCACAATCACTTCACCTGTAAAACAGATTTTCAATAAGTTCTTTTTTAATATCTTATTTTTAAAGTCTTTATACGACAAATATTTGGTACCTTTTGTAAATCAAGTCCGAATAGTAATTTACAGATAATAATCAAAATTGACTGTGAATCTAAAATAAAATATTATAGTTAAAGCATAATAAGAGCAATACTGACTGAAAACACAATGCGGTATCGGTTGCGGCTCGAACACTCCAGTGGAGTACAGGCAAGTGTAGTCGTCCGCGCGCGGCACGCTGAACGTGGCGCCGCTGGGGCACGACAGCTGGCACGTGAACTTCTCCATGTCGCCCTGGCAGCTGTAGCCGCCGTTGAAGGCCAGCTTGCGGACGTCGCATACACTCGCAGCTATAAAAATTTATATATATGTTGTTATGTAACTCTCCATGATGAGAGCTATGCGACTGGAAGAAAATCACCCGTGGTCGCGATTCACATTAGTGAAGGAACGAAGAGGTGCTATTGCCTTATACGTAGTGCCTTACGATTTCAGTCGTAGTAAGTATTTTATTACTAAATTTAATAAAACTTAGGTGAAATTACCCTTAAAATATTTTTCTTTCTTTCACGCATCAATATAATTTTTAATACAGGCAGATATTTATGTGCCGGAGAATATATATTACATTTATAGCAGGCCATTTATGCACATTGTTACTGTAGGATTTAGTCCAAGTAAAGACACACTAGATGCTTATAAAACTCTATAATAAAATATTTAATCGGTCTATTATAAAGTATATGTATATATATATATATATATATATATATATATTTGTTACTCCTTAGCACTAAAGCTGGATTGATAAAAGTATAGTTAGAAGATAGTTATTTAAAAAAGCAACTGTTGAGTTTTAACAAGAAAATAACCTACCATACTGGCACTGTGGGCCTCTATAATCTGCAGGGCACTGACACGTGTTTACTGACAGACACACGCCGCCGTTCAGACAAGGCGGGTTGCACTCGGGCTGGCAGTCCGGGATTGAGGTGAGATCAGCCCGGGAAGGCTGCCACTGGCCATCGGCACACCGCATGTTAGCCGTTGAAGTTCCGTCTGGGAATATGTGCCCTTCTACACATGTTACCGTACATCTGTGGAATATGTTTATAGTTTAAGCGACTACAATTCATTGATTAAATGTAGGTACCTACAAAAACAATCTGTAACAAATATTAGGCATGAAATTCCGAACAATCTCCTTCGGTCTTTTTCATTCTACGTGACATTGGCGAAGTAATCTTCGCTCAACAAGCTTAACAAGAAAATTGAATAGAATTGAATGAAATTCCGAATTTGACGTCAATAGCTGGTAAAATATATATTAACAGTTTTACGCTCTTTCCCCTGTAGATAGAAAAGAAAACATCAGTCATCATTAACACGTTTACTGCGTTAAGATTTTTAGAGGACTTTCAGCTAGTGCTATATAAGGTCCCTAAGACCTGAAGCATGACGATTTTGGAGTGCGTTATCGGGTCGAAAATATCTGTTCGGTATACATGTATTCAGAAGTGGATTTTGAAGCAATTATAATGATTTTTTAAAATTTTCTTTATGAAACATATTTTTTAATAATCATTTCGTATATTTATACATTCGTAACAAAATCCGGCTATTGTAACTTATGTTAACGATTTGTCTAAATTTTCGGGTCGTTTTCACCCGATATCCGCACTGCTTGTAAAGTGTATCGATAAAAAAATAGTGTTGTACAAGTAAAACAACGATGAGATGAATAGTAAGTTTTGTTGAAATAAAAGGTACTTATCGACTATTAAAAAGATTAGAAATATGTTTTTCATTACAACAAATGGTTTTTTTTCATATTCGCAAAAAGATTTAACCTTTTTCACTTTGCGTGTGACTAGTAAATATTCCGGGACTTACAGTTTCATTCCGGGTTTTATTATTCCTTTCAACTTCACCTTCATACGTCAAAAGCATTTTTCTGCATCTCGACCTCTTCATTTTGTCAAAACTCATTACCACTTGTAACAATAATTACAATACGTCGATAACGATTTAGACGTTGCTAACTTATGTGCAACACTAGTGTGACGAACACGAAATCTGGTGCTGCTATCGGGTCATCGGGTCATCAGGTCTGAAAGACCCGATAACCGCACCTAGCGAAAAATATTTACTGCTAGTCGTTATAGGGTCGAATAGATCTGATATATTTTTTTTGCATCTACGTCAAATATTTGAAGAGGTAAAAATAAAACTTTAAAAGTCCCTTTTTTATTTCATAAATTGAAAGAGATATCTATCCCGCACCAGCGGTATGACACAGATTTTTCGTGCCGCACCACGGGTAAGTCTCGTATCGGGTTGATTCGACCTATTGCCGCAGTGAACGTGTTAAGGTACAATGCATGATGAAATTGCTGAACCCAACTCAGTCGCTGTATTCTGGTCTACTAGAGAATTGTACCTCAAGCATATTTTTAGCATCATATCTTATAACAATAACTGCTGTTTTCGTATTATTTCATAACTAGTGTGTGCCCGCGGCTTCGTCCGCGTAATTTATTCATAAATTACTTAATGTTTATTAATAATTTATAAGCTATAGTACCTACAGTTTCATCAATATATGTTCAGTAGTTTTTGCATGAAACAGTAACAAACATCCATCCTCAAATTAATATTACTAGCAGGATATTACTTACTCAGTCTCGGAGCATCTTCGGCGAGAATTCATAGGCATTGGTGGAAAGGCAAGGCAAGGTTTATTTTCGAGCTCGCAGTACTTGCCCGTGAAGTTTGGCGGACACAGGCATGTGTTTACATCCACACAGATGCCGTTGTTTCTGCAACTAATCTCGCATTTATCTGCGAACATATCAACTATGTTAACTAATATTTATATTGTATATATTTTTAACATAGTATTTATAACATAGTAATATTTTTAACATAGTATTTTTATTACGTTAAATGAACATGGAAAAATATATAATTAGACTAGCGACTCATCCTCGTTCCGCTCATGTTCATCCCTAGCGTCCGTCCGTCGTTACGTTTTAACGTTTTGTATACATTTCTTAAAGATAAGATATTTTCTCGCAGTAAAAACTATCTTATACGTTGACCCGAATAACCAGCTATCATCATACCAAATCGCATCAATATTGGTCCAGTGATTTTCTCGTGATGCGTTCCCAGACAGACAGACAAAAATTCTAAAAACTATAGATTCCAAAAAATATTTAATGTACAGATTCGACTCAGAATTTTATAATATGTATATATGTACCTATAGTTGTATTAATGAATTTTCATAATAATGTAAAAACATTTTGCGAATAATGAAAGTTTGCGAAGTTTTGGATAGCACACTTCTAAAATATTTTTCTGCTTTTGTAACTGGTTAATGCAATAAAGTTGAACGGTGTTCCACTTAAATAATTCATACACTGTGTTATTTAAAAAGGAAAAATAATGTATTAGTAGGTATTGTAATTAAAAAGTATCGATTAAGTCCGAATGTATGTATACCTGTAGAGCATACTGTAGACTTGATATTTTTTAACTTCGATCCGAATTAGCAAAACCATCTATCTATACAGATAAATTAAATTGGAGTGTCTGTTTGTAATATTAAAATAACCGCTTTTTACTAAATGCATATCTATACTAATATTATAAAGCTGAAGAGTTTGTTTGTTTGTTTGTTTGGTTGAACGCGCTAATCTGAGGAACTACTGGATGGAATTGAAAAATTATTTTTGTGTTGGATAGTCCATTTATCGAGAAAGGCTTTAGGCTATCATCCCGAAAAAATGTACGGTTCCCGTAGGATAGAGTTATTTTTGTCTAGAGACGAACCCGAAGCGAAGCGAGGGTGAGTCTCTAGTGGATGTATACCAAACTAATGCATATGGATGTGTACACGGTACATATACAAAAACAACATTTTTTACAATTTTTGTCTGTCTGTCTGTTTGTTTCGGCTAATCTGAAATGGCTGAACCGATGTTGATGGGACTTTCACTGGCAGATAGCTGATGTAATAAGGAGTAACTTAGGCTACTTTTATTTTAGAAAAAAAAAATAGGGCCCCACGAAAAAAAAAACCAAATTAATTACTTCATTTTGTTTTGGGAAGCAACCTAGGGACGAACCCGAGCGAAGCGAGAGTGAGTCGCTAGTAATAAATAAAATTATATATATATATATATATATATATATATATATATATATAATATATTGGTATATCAGATTTTAGCGCGAGAGAAACCGCGGGTTCTTCTCGCATCAAATAATAAAAATGAATTATTGTGTCTGTCGGTAGCCACTTACCTCAATACCTAATCAGAAAGCTAGCAGATAAATATTTTATTTACATATAGAGATGTAGAGTTTATTTTTCAAATAATATAATATCTTATAAGCTATTTTCGTCTCGACCGTGAACATAAACATTAAAATATATAATTATCTATTATTATTATATTTGGGTTGCAAAGCACTGTGCGCATATTTTAATTTCCGTCACAGCATAGATAGCTCCCACGCCGCTTGATTGTGTGGACCTAATTATTTAGGTTCTAATTTAAGTACTAACATCGCTCGATAAGCCGACAAGGTTAAAATTAATAGTTTAAACTTTAAAGCGATAAATTAATACTTTATTGATAATAAATAATAATTATCTATACTCTATACAAATAAATAAAATTGAAGTGTCTGTTTGTAATATCAAAATAACAGCTTTATACTAAATGCATATGGGATTATATACAGTAGGTACTTATAAGAAACACACAATTTTTAAAATTTTTGTCTGTCTGTCTGTTTGTTCCGGCTAATCTCCGACTAATTTTAACGGAACTTTCACTGGCAGATACCTGATATTATAAGAAGTAACTTAGGCTTCTTTTATTTTAGAAAAAGAATTAGGGTTTCGCTCAAAGAAATTAAAACGCACCCGAGCGAAGCGAGGGTAAGTCATTAGTAATAAAATATGTTTATTAATTTATTTTGTACCAATATTAATTTATTATGTGCCTCGTTAGTCTAGTAGGTTGCTTGTACCTATATATACATATATGCTTTTGGATTCGATTCGAAAAAGATAGAGATTTTCTATCATTATCAGCATTAGGAAGAGTGTGTGGAGGTACCTCAAGGACTACGTAAAGGAAAAATATAAAGCAGAAGAAATAGAGGGTACACCTGCGCTTGGGCATACCCCTTGTATTTTCCAAACATTTTTAGTTAGTATTAGTAATATTAACGGTGAGATAGAAATTCAGTTTATAAATAGACACTTTATAAACATATATTAAACAATTATTGTGGTAAGTTAAAGAGAATAATTTTCTTATTACTAACGGTTACAATGTGAATAATATTTGAACATTTTAAGTATTAGATTAAGCAAATGCTTTTTGTCATTATAAATGAGGATAGTTATTTGACAACATGATGTGTAACAGAAAGAAAAATAAAATTATATTTTTAAATATGCATATCGAATTATGCTATGTCAAATATCAATAAATACCCAGTTTCAAAAAATACCAAGTTTAAAAAAAAACCCTAACCAATAATGAGTGGGTCAATTACTTCTTATCTATAAAAATAAATTACTCATTTCAATAGTATCTAATTATTCAGCCTACTTATAATAATTATGCTTATACCATTTTATATATCTATCGATTTGTTTTGAGATGGAGATACTCGTAGTTAGGTACAGTCTACTACGTCGGTAGTAATTTTTTGCCTCCAAAAGCCGAAAAATTGGCTAAAACTTGTTAGTTATGGTATTAATGGCAATAAGAAAATATCCCATAGCATTAATATCTATTTATAAAGGATAGCACAATATATTATCGAAAAAAGATGACCTCTATCAGAATGTCAAATCACTATATTTTTAAATAATTTTATGTAATGCTATTAAAGTAAAATAAAATTTTAAACTAAAAATTTAATAAAATAGAAATAAAAAAAATAATCAGTATATTAAAAATGAACAGCTTATCAAATTCATTTGGAGCATCCTGTTTATAATGCCTATAGGTACTCAGTTTAGCTAATCTATACAGATAAAAAATGTCAAAATAAATGCTTAATTTTTTTAACTAAATGCGTATAAAAGTATATACTGTACTTACTTATAGGGAAACAACAATTTTTATTTTTTTGTCTATCTGTTTGTTCCGGCTGATCTCCGAAACGGCTGGAACGATTTTGACGAGACTTCCACTGGCATATAGCTGATGTTATAAGGAGTAATTTAAGCTACTTTTATTTAAAAAAAAACGATTAGTTCCGCGCAATAAATAAATAAAACCCACGCACTCGAGCGAAGCGACGGTAATCGCTAGTTCTAAAATAATATAGTTTTTTATTCTCACTAGCGATAATAACGCTATTATTTACTTTAAATTACAATAAAGCCCTAAAGTACAAAATTATACAATTACTAGCGGCTTACCCTCGCTTCGCTCGGGTTGCCTTTAGAAATACAAAAACAAACCTATCTCTCGGGAACCGTATATTTTTCCGGGATAAAAAGTATCCTATGTAGTAAGAAAGTAAAGTAGCCTATGTATTATTCCAGACTATAATCTATCTCTGTGCCAAATTTCAAGCAGATCCGTTCAGCCGTTCTGGCGTGAAAGGGTTACAAACATCCATACATTCTCACAAACTTTCACATATTATAAAAATATTAACTAGCGACTCACGCTCGCTTCGCTCGCGTTCGTCCCTAGGTACGTTTTAATTTTTTTGAGCGAAACCCTAATTGTTTTTCTAAAATAAAAGTAGCTTAAGTTACTCCTTATAATATCGGCTACCTGCCAGTGAAAGTTCTATTAAAATTGGTCCAGCCGTTTTAGAGATTAGCCGGAACAAACAGACAGACAGACAAAAAATTTAAAAATTGTGTTTTTCTTATAAGTACCTTATATAATTCCATATGCATTTAATATAAAGCTGTTATTTTGACATTATAAACATATACTTTAATTTTATTTATCTGTATAGATAATACGGATATTTCAATGTATACAAACTTATCTTATTATTTATATAATTATAATTTGTAAATATTTTATCCTGTCAAGACGCGGGCACAATGGTGTGCCAGTTAACAATTAATTTCTTAGAAATTAACCAGGAGGTGATAATACAAGATGGTACTACATACGTATGTACGTCTACACACGCTAAGCGCTGGCTAAACTTTAAAAGATACAATAAAACAATGCATTTCTAGTGCACTGTAGGTCTTAAAAACGCCTACGGAAAAGTCTAGCATGAGACGCACCCGAGCGGAGAAAGTGTAAATCGCTAGTATTCAATAAAATGAAAAAGTTATTTAAATATCGCTAAAACAAAAGTATAGCATACAATTATTATGATAAAACGAATTAGGTTTAAAATATTTGTGAATTTTATTTTATGTTGGTCAATCAGGCTCCACCCACGTGTTTCTATTTTACCATGACTAATTCAAGAAACTCAAAATTTATTTGGGGGCGTTTTAGATGGAGAGTTCAAACTATTTTATATTAAATTCTGACCCCATGGTCTACTTCGGCAGATCTGCTGTCGGGGCGTCGTGATTAAGTGCGTAAGCAACCCTGTGAATTTTCACTAAGACGGGGGAGGTTTTGTTGGGTTTTAGTGTGTAAGGACTACTGGTTTTTCTAGCCGGCGAGTCCCACATAACCACCTGTATGTCTACATGTGGTATGCGTAAGTGCATTTCCCAACATTAAAAAAAAAAGGTTCTGCCAGACATGCAAGTTTTCTTGCAGTAATTGCAAATGGTAATCATATTGAAAGAAGAAAAGAAGGTCAGATTAAAGGTCAAATTACCCCCCGACGAGCTCTCTACTTTCCCCGCATGGGATATAGCTTAAAGTTCTGTATGTATGTAATCATATTGAAAATGATTCGGACGCGGACTTGAACATACGTCACTTGACTTCAAGCAAGCACGTTACCAATGAGATACCACTGTCTACCGAACTCATTAAAATAAAAATTTGCTAATTTAGGTTGCATAATATCAAAAAATCTTCTTAAATTTCTTCCAACTATTAATGATCCGTCCGGTCTTAAAGATAGACAGATTACATGATCTGAAATTTACGTAGTACGAAATATATGTATGCAGATGTAATAAAAAAATTGTGATGATACCAAAATGCACATATTATGACTTATATAATAAAATAAATAAATAAATTACAAAATTCAATATACAAAGAACGAATTCAATTATACTTTATCAATATAAATATAATAACAAAACGCAGCTTACTTGAGTACGGCTGATTGACGTTTTTGGTGAAGGAATTGTATAATAACCTGTAAAAATTTTAATTTAATTAATATAACAATTGTTTTTAAGGTTATCTGACATAATCAAATCACTAAAAATAAAAAAAAAATAAAAAAGTTTTTGGATGTAGAGTACATTGATGATATTGTATGAGAAAGACAAAATGATAGACTTTTATAATTTTTCTTAGAAAGAAACAATAAATAGCATTTCTTACGTTATATTTGGCTAACTTTAAAGATGGAAAATGGTTCTAGAACAGTGTTTTCGATTTGATGTGTCGCGACCCGGTACCGGGCCATCAAAATAAAATAGCGGATCGCAGCTTTCCCGGAATATTCGAGACAAAACCATTGATAGATTTTTGGTTATTTTGTCGTCAAGAATTTAGAATACACAAAATTAGCTAATCTAGCAATAACTTTTTTGATGCCTTTTGTCTCAACCTACTTGAAGTGGAACCAGACCTCAGGATAAAACTTTCATCATTTGCGGCGAACTTAGATTCTTTGGTAAAATATAATCAGCTCCTTACATCGCACTAAATAGCCAATACCGATATATAATTTGGAAAGTTATTGGTTTGGGGGTTACATGTAACTATTGTGAGTCACAAAGATGCAGTATGAAAATTACCGGACCATGGCAGGACAATGTCTGGAAAACACTGCTTTAGAATGAAAAGTAAATCCTACAAATATCTATCATGCCTTGTGTACGTGATTTGCTATTAAAACAAACAGGCAGTCAAAAAATTATCAGAATACTTTATTTAACCAAATAGAAAGTATTTTAACAAAATTCAGCTTTTTGTTTATTTTAAATATAATTTCATATTTACCCCGTTCCTGAAGAATCCCAATTTCGCCCTTCACCGTATATGTTTTTAGTTCCACTGTAGCCGCTTTTGGTACCACCATAACCAGTTTTGGTACCACCATAACTCGTTTTGGTGCCCCCATAGCTAGTTTTCGTGCCACCGTAGCCAGTTTTAGTACCGCCGTAACCTGTCTTTGTGCCGAAATACTTCGAATACCCCCTTCGTGGAGCCCAACTTTTCATTTCATTGGGTATGTACGCTGGTGCTTCAACATCGGATTGCCTAATAAATTCCATAAAAAGATTATAAAAGTAATATAATGAAAACTTTCAAGCAAATATTATTAACAGATACAAATTATGTTATAATTCTAGAGATTTTTCGACAATCTAACATTATATATAAATACAGGTGTAGTTTACAGTTTAAAACCTTACTAGTTGACTTTGTGCTTTTTCTACATATGTAAGTAATGCTATTTAAAAAAATCAACTTTACATATACAAATTGTCATAGCGAAAATGCGAAAGTGTAATAATAAAAGATATGTAAATATGGAGTATAAGGCATCGTAAATTTTACCTATAAGTTATTACCAACTATAAGTACATATATTGTGTACTTCACTTATATAAAAACGCCTATACCTAATCAAACTTCTCTACTTAAGCATACCCATTTATACATAACATTTAAAATGAAAAATGTTTTATAACTTTAAAAGTATTTAATATTTTTTTTAATAAAATTATCTTTTATTTTTCCGGGGAAAACCTTACATTTTCGGGATGAAAAGCGTATCGAATAACTAGTATCTGAAAAAACATCGAATTGAATTGTGAAAAATTAAAAAAGCGCGAAAATATTTTTTTCAAACGTACTTAGGCAATGATCACACGTTGTAGAGCCTCCATTAAGTACTGTACAAATTAAATTTTTTTTTGCTTTAGTTGGATACTAAAATACTCACGCAACATATCCAGGCGTGCCATAACCAGCTTCGCAAATATATACTCCAAATATTAAAATAAAAACACTTGTGAATAATTTCATGATTAATATTTATTTAATCCATGGAATATAATTATTAATTAATACTTTATATTATGACTGTTAGCTTGTAAATCACAAGCTATACTGATTTGAAACATTTAATTTATAATGCATCACTTATCTTCTGTTCCATAAAAAGGAAATTCATACACTGAATCCTCCTGATAACTGAATTTATCTGCCAATGCAGGATTTGCGAAGAATTCTCTTTAATTTTAATATTATTTATATAAAAATAAATTTGTTTTAATTTTAATTTTCCTATTAGTAATTTTTGTGTCAATGATTCATAAATTTAAAAAAAATATATATTAAAGGCGCCAAATTTATTAAATCACTTCTAATTTATCTTGGTAGGTACCTGCATAAAATTATTACTTGATAAATTTAAAGTTAATCTTTAATAGCTATAACATGCCTCCTAAAAAGATTAAGAAGAAAAAAGAGCTTATCCAACAGGTAGGTACTACATAGATTTTTATGAACCAATGTTTATCTACTAAGTTATGATGTTGGTGTAATATTATCTATATTACTGTGCCTTATTTTATATATAGTATTCTCTTTGTATAGAGCTACATAAGAGCTATATACCTTGACGTGACCTCTAAAGTTCTATTTTAAAATTTGAGTTTTTATCTTATAAATCTATAAAATAAAAATAAAATTAGATATACGGTGGTAAGATCATCACTTGAGAACGGCTGGATTTTTTTTAATTGTCCGTACTAATGGTTTGAATAAGATTTTATTGGAAAAGGGATATTCGGCAGAAACTAAAAGTACTGTTTCTGCATGAACTTAAAATACCAGAAATAAATTTATTGAAATTGGTAATAACACAAGTCCGTTGAGTCATCTTTATCAATTACCTATTATTTGAAATATAACAAACAGCCATTTTAGTTTTTTTTTAATATTTTTAAATTGACAACTTATACGAATAATAAAATTAAATTAATTTTATAGAAAAAAATAATAGCTTCTAAGCTTTTAAAAATTAGTCTAAAATTAGACGATTACATCTACAAGAACATCCCAATTTCCATACAAGAAGCTAAAACTTATGCAAAAGAAATCGCTCAACTGAAACTAAAATGTACTGATGTAAGATCTCTCCAGGTAATTTAATTTTACTTGTATTAATATAGAGATAATTAGCTGTTGCCGGTTCTGCAATATAAGTCGAATTTCTTCCTTTTTTTTCCATTTAAATCAATCTACAACATTCCGTTGTTATCATTAAAACTTGCGCATCCCGTTAAAGAGCAAATAAATAAGCTTAAATCGTATTTTGTAATCTACTTTACTTATTACTTGTGAATATTCTTTTCATATCAATAATAATAATATATTCTAGAATGATGGCTTTCGTATTCATATAATAAGTAGGTATATTACCATACTTGATTTAAAAAAAAATGTACTCTTTTTTAACCACAGGTTACAGAAAAGCTTACCTCAATTGTAAAAAGTATAATCGGTGAACAATCTTCAAATGACGTCACTAGTATTGAAGATACGAATACTCCTTTACTATTACATAAAGATTCAGAAGTTATTAATGAAACACGCCAAATCAATTACTTAAGCGATCACATTATCAATACTGAAAATGTTCCTCAACCTGAGAAAGTACATGAAATAAGCGAAACGTCTTCAAATGTAAGTACATTAAAAGACATTGATATTACATTAGCGGCTTCAAATGATGTTACAGCTAATAACATTATTGTTGAAACTAATACAGAAAACCTAAATGATAACAACCATCATACAAGTTCTCCGATTAACAATTTGTCGAAAGATATTCAAAATGAACAAATGGTTACTGAGAAAAATAATGATAACATAAATCTTAATGAATCGGACATAAATCCTAGTATACCTATCAACGAAGAAACAATAAATAGTAATGTAAAAGAATCTGATAAAATAAATATCAATTCAACTATTAAAAATATTAACGATGAAATTAATAAGCCCATTTGTAATAATAAAAGTGATCCATCCGAAAAAAAACACCAAGAAATGATTAACCAAAATCCCAAACCTAAAAAGAATACTGTTCGTAAAAACAAAAACAAAATGGCGATTAACATTAAATGCTCCAATAAAACTTTAAATGAAAAAGTTAACAAAAATAACACAACAGTAAATACAAATTTTAAAGCACCAACAAAATCCAAGAAGAAAAAAGAAATAATGGACCTATCGTGGATTGAGAATATCAAATACGTTAGAGAAATAAACGCAGACGAACATATCACAACTAATCTGCAGGAATCCTTTTGGAGTAACCTAACTATGCCTGCTGATTCCAATTTTGATTTTGAAGCAGAATTTTTAAATTAAAAAACACATTCGTTTTTAAATATGAAAATTTTATTTGTTTTTAACATTAGGCTAAACTCTAAAAGTAGATGCATGCAAAGCAAACATTAAAAGGTAAGTATGTATGTCGAAGTGACTATATTTCAATTTTCACATAAGTAGGCCGTCCTTGCTCATACCGCTTACACTACATCGATTATGTCTGTATTTTTTGAAAAATCTTCGCAAGTAACTTATCTCTCGATATAAAATATAATTTTATAGTATATAAATCGAATTAAAATCGATTACTTATTTAATATTAATTAATACCAACAATTAAATTTCTTTCAAATTGCTTGATACTGAGTAAAAAATCTGTGTACATAAAAAAACATACATACAGACGAACATAGAACCTTCTTCTTTTTGAAAGTCGGTTAAAGAGTCGATTATATTATCAAACATCGTAATCACTTCGTTACTTAAATACAATTTATATCGATACATTTTATTACATAAATAGTGTAAAACAGAGAGAAATAGAACAGCGGATTTTCCTCGTAGATAAAAACATCTATCATTAATTCTAGGAACAAATGAATAACTTTATCATAATAAGATTTCCCCAAACCCATCCTTTATAGGAATGAACCCCATGCAAAAGCTACAATAGTATATTAAATATCTGATTTTTTACAATAATATTAATCTATTTTTTTTTATCATACTCTACGTAACAACGTACTAATCACACAAAATGCAACAGTAATAGAAATGAGTAGGCACCTCTTCCTTTTTCAAGTCGGTTAAATAATAACTTCGTCACCTATACAGATAAATAAAATTGAAGTGTCTGTTTGTAATGTCAAAATAATTGTTTTTTACTAAATGCATGTGAAATTACGGTAGTTATAAGAAAAACACAGCTTTTATAAGTTTTGTCTGTCTGTTTGTTCCGACTAATCTCCAAAACGGCTGGACTGATTTTGACGGAACTTTCACTGGTAGATAGCTGATGTTATAAGGAGTAACTAAGGCTTTTATTTTAGAAAAAGAATTAGGGTTCCGCTCAAACAAATTTAAACGTCCCTAGACGCACCCGAGCGAAGCGAGAGAAAGTCATTAGTGTTGATTAAATCTCTAACGTAAAGTCATAAAGTTATATATATATATATATATATATATATATATATATATATATATATATTATAAAATAAGAACACTTTTAAATTTTAACATACTGTACTTATTACGTGTAACACAGTATCTTATTATGCAAACCTCTGACGTAAGAATTAATCTATACATATAATAAAATTGTAACTAAGCCGAATCCGTACATTAAATATTTTTTGAAAAATCTTATTGAAATAGATTTTATTATCGATACAGAGGCCGAAATTAGAATTTTTGTCTGTCTGTCTGTTACCGCATCACTGGATAAATTTACATAAAATTCGATATGATAATAGCTGGTTATCCGGGTCAACATATAGGATACTTTAAATAAAACTATCTTTTCGGATTATTTCGCGGATTTACTTTGATTTTTGGTTCCCGACGTTTCGATTGCTTTACAGCAATCATGGTCACGGGAGAGACAGTCTCTCCTTGCTGTAAAGCAATCGAAACGTCGGGAACCAAAAATCAAAGTAAATCCGCGAAATAATCCGAAAAGATAGTTTTATTTAAAATGTCAAATATTCGCGTAAATCTAAGAAAGTATTATAGGATACTTTTTACTGCGGGAAAATATCTCATCTCTGAGAAATGCATACTAAACGTTAAAATGTTACTAAGGACGAACCCGAGCGGAGCGAGGGTGAGTCGCTATATAGTTTCTTTATATTATAAGAAATACTTTGGCCACAATTTCTTTATGTTCATAACAGCATAACGTCTTTATACATATTATAATCATTATAGAAATTACCACAACGTAACACGAAAACAATAAATAGCTTTAAAGCTAAATTATTTATATTATACATTTTGCTTATTTTAATTTCCACCCACAGTTATGTTATCAAAATGTGATTAATACGTCACCATATAGTACACAATTTGATTAATTCATATCCATACTATAAAGAGCTCTGATGAAAAATTATTTTAAACATTTGTTTTAATTATATTAAAACAATATTCAACTATAACTACTAATACTGAAAAAAATAAAATGTGAAAATAAAAACGCTAATAATAGACATTTTACGATTGACTTGCTGTTTAAATGTCGTTTTGTAAAAACCTATCAGAACTCTTAACAAATACTAACTATAATAAGTAAATTGTTTCCCTCTTAAATATAACGAATATAACATTATATTAAGTTATAACTTTTAACATAAAAAAACACATTTCATGATTTTCAACGACAATATATATTATGTAAAATTGCCAACATTAAAAACTATATTTAAATTGAGAATAATAATTATAAGTAACACTTTATAATAAGATGACTAACGCTACCCCTTGCCAATCTAAACATTTACCTCACTCAGGATCGAACCCGCGACTTTCCATGTCTCTACGACACTAATGGAAATATTTCAACAACAATCGTCTATTGTCATGAACTAAAAGACAAAATTATTTTATTTTATTGTATGTATGTATATATATATATATATATATATAAGTACATATATAACCAACTATAGTTCTAAGAACAGATGTATATCACAAATGAAAGAACACTTCCACTCACTAACATATTACGTTAACAGTAATTTATTTTTTATAACTATATAATATAATAACACACAGATGGTCAGACATTTCACATTTTATTTTATATAAATATCTAATATTTATGGTTTAGATCCAATTAATTGAAAACGAGAATATTAAAAATGTTTTTGAATTAATCATTTTAATAAGTTATTGATTCAATTTATCAAAACCCCAATCTCTAAATATAATATAAATCAAAAAATAAAAAACTTTATATCATAATAACCTAATTTATGTATGTAACTAAATGCTAATAACAAAACACACCCTTAAATATTAAAAAAAATATTGCACTCTTGTATACTAAATATACATTCTGACGTCTTCAATATATATATATATATATATATATATATATATATATATATATATATATATATATATATATATATAATATTATATTTTATCGGCTTTAATAGCTAAGATTTAACAACAACATGGAGTTTAGAGTTATCTGTATCTTATAATGTTTGTCATTTCAAATAAAATAAACTAAATTAGTACTAAAATTAAAATCCTTTTTTGTTATTACTTATTTATTATATTGTTTTATCATTGAAAAATCTAATTTTTATTAATTAGATCAAAGGATGTATATACATACTATAATCAACCATAAATGTTTGCTAAGGTTTTTATTACAAATGCATTTAGGAATGATTTTTTCAATTAAGTTCCATTTTTTGCCGTCCGTTATGTCCAAACAAATAACGAAAGAGATGGAGAATGGTAAAACATTGCTATCTTTATTTAACCTTATTCATTAAAAAGGGAGAGAGATGACTTTTATTTTTGTACCTTTCCATTTTTAGGATACATTTTCGAGACGCTTAGGTGTCTATTGTAAGTAATATTATGAATAATATTTTCTTTTTCTGACAACATTTTCTCTAAAAATTTAAGTAAAAACACAATTAACGTACATTTAAATAAATTCAAGAGATTTTTTGGTAAATGAATTTCAATTCTTTTTTACACAGTGAGCACAGATAGTAGGGATCCCATTAAAAACTAAATTTCCCTCTGACCTTGAAGAACCCCATGCTTGTTTTGTTATGGAATAGCGACGTGAGACCCACATAGCTCTGTATGACTATGGGGGCATGGTGTATGCAACACGACGAAGCCATAGTCTCTATGGCCCTTTGTAATTTTTTAGCAAATATTTCCATGTCGTAAGTAGCCCGCTCTTCTACTGTGCCGTCTGTAATAAAAAAAAACTTATGTACGCACGTAAGAAGTTATACTTCTTAGACGTAACAGAACAAAATTAGCTAAAGATTTCATCTCGTATGTCACAGCTCTCTGTTTGTAAAAAGAATGCAGCTAACTTTATCATGTCGCTTTTTGGCTGTCGGTGTGCGCGCGCATCGTAAAAATTTTACTCTCATAATTTTTTCCAAACGTGCCAAAAGAATTATAACTTCAATAAGTTAATTAGTTTTAATAGATGAAAAATTTCCAAAATTTTAGGTTAACATTTACCTAAAATAAGGACACTAATATTATAAATGTAAGTTTGTTTTCTTCTTAAGCACAGCGATGAATTATCATCAACATCGTTTTTTTACATACATATGAGTAAAAAAAAAAAAATTAGAGAAGACTCTCCTTGCCAAGAGGTACACTGACAATAGAGCTATATTTTCTACAAGCATATAATATAAATTGTGTAAAATAAATATTAAAGGTAAAAGGATTTATTGTATTCTACTTTTAATGTGCGGGCCGGAGAGTTAGAAAGGCTATTTTTAAATTAACGTAAATGTTCACAAATATGAATATGTATAATTAAAATATATGACATATATACTAAAGCTAACCTTTATGCCAATATATAGGATGAGAGGCAAATGTAATAAATGGTATGTCTTGGCTGAATGGGTTCCATACAGTTTTTAGTGGCAACGGCTCTCCTTTATTCCACATCATACGAACTCCACGAAGATTCCGTTCCCTGAAATCATCATATTTTAATTATTATAATGCATATTTAAAAAAAATACACATTTAACTTCAAAATTACTTAAAATTATTTTTTTAGAGCTGGATATTTTTTTGAAATATATAATTTTTCCTCGAGGTATAACTTAAGCAGTGAAAAAAGTTAGTTATGTACTAACATTTTTTAATGCTTAATTAAGAAATAAGAAAAATACACACAAAAAAATCTACTTAAAATTAGTGTCTTCTTAGTTCTTCTAGTTAAAATGAGAGTCTGACAAAAATTGCTTCTACATTGTTTTTTTTTTTAATTTCATTTTCCAACTTTAGCAGATGGCAAACAATAATAATAATAATATAATAATGTCCTCCTGACGGATTCCGGCCACGGCAGCCAATCTCATTGAGACTAGTCAACTGCGCAGGAGATATTATCGTGCAGCGCGGTCTATTCCTGTAACTTTCATAATCCGGTGGGATGACTACTCGACACGACCGGTGTGAGTTAAGGCGCAGGACCGACTTGACACGTGCTCTCCGAGGCACGGGGGTGAAACACCGCCAACTTCCCAACTCTGGGCTATTACTGAGGCTTACTATACAGAAAGGCTCAATAACTAAACTTGGCCCGACCCGGGACTCGAACCCAAGACCTCCGGGTGTGCAGCCATACATGCTAGCCACTACACCACCAAGGTAGTTATATTAAAAAAATATTTACAAAACAGTATAGCAAACAATATTTACATAACAGTACTTTTTTCTAAAATATCCACTTCATACACGTATTCTTATACTATATATTATTTATAATCTTAATATCTCCAATATATTTATAGCATATAACTTACTCTTATGTATTTATATTATAAAAGAACTTAATAAAACTAATCTACAGGTGCACTCCATTAATTGTTATGTGCATTATGTTAGATATAAACTATACTACATCCCTTAGGTGAATTATTGTTATGGAAAAACACTTTCATTTAAATATTTTAACGATATGAAGCTTAATATGTTAATATTTGCCTAGTTCAATGAAATACAATATGTACTATAAGATAAATTAATTTATTTACTAATAACTACTATTAATTTATACTTTATAAACGCAAGCTTATAAATTATAGCATACCATGCATTATAAGAAATCATAAAAAGCACACTAGCTCTTGTACCATGTTTCTTCATGTTAATTCTGATTAAGATGCAAAATATGCTGTTATTAATGGTAAAATAAATAAAATAAAACATGACAACAGCGTCTACAGCAACAGAAAGTACCTAGGTTCAAAATACTTGGTATCGAACAGTTTAGCTTCATCTGGGGTACTGGGCCTTCTGCACAGGCGGTCTATTACACAGTCTTTGACGACAGTGGTAACGCCAGTTGCGATACCGTTTAAACGTCTATAATAATAAATTTCAATGAAATTATATATTTATATGGTTTTGCTTTATTTTAATATTTAACATTCCTTTAAAATATTAGTTTCACACAATTGAAATTGACAAAAAATGTTTCACCATATAGCAGAATATTTTATTCCCTTCATGATCTTCATTCAGCAATGTATACTAAAAAGTATTATCATGTGACACATATAGTTCTATTATATTATAATTTGATTTATAGATTATTTCAATGCTTATTTTTAAATCATTTTTTTTGACACCAGCTATTTTTTATTAAAATTAATGATTTTTTAATCCATATGTGCAATAAGTAACATATTAAAGTTATACATTAAATATATTTAAAGAATAAATAAATTAATTTTTAATAATGAAAATGTTATAAATTTACTCACGGCACAAGAGAAGATGGTGGGTACACTAACTCCCCAATGACAATGGTGTCCAAATCATCCAAATATGTCTTTTTAAAGTCCAATTGCTTCATTGCAATGAAATCATACTTTATAGTCATTACCAGCCTTGAGGTTAAAAGTACGATTCTTTCTTTCTCATTATCCCATAAAGTGATTCTGTAAGTATTTTTAATATACTATAATAATATTGACAGAGAACTGATTTAAAAAGGTGATGAGCATGTACCATAACCATATATATATATATATATATATATGTTTTATTTTAAACAAACTAGCTGAACCCCCAGCTTTGTTCCCACTAAAACTACAAAAACAAACCCTTTGGCTTTAGGCTTTAAGTGACATTTATGATTACTGCTCTGCTCCCTTGGGTAGGAGCATGATGATATATAGCCTATGGCTAAATAGTTTTTTTTTAAATCAGATTAGTTGTTCTTGAGATAAGTGCATTAAATCAAACAAATAAACTCTGCCTCTTTATAATATTAGTATAGATAAAATTATAAGACTATTAAATTTTTTTGTAAAATTTACTAAGTCAGCTTTTCAGGAAGTATTGATTATCAATTTAAAATAGGATAACAGATAAAAAAAGTGAGTTTCCTTTATCATATTTTGACATATTTATATGATAAGGATTTAGATATATCCTTATTATGTAAATAAATAAGAATGATTTGAATATAAAATTTAAATACCTACTCAGTCAATAACCAAGATCCTAAATATTCTCCATCTTCAGGAAATAATAGTGCTGTTATACACTCTTGTATGGCATTTTCGACAACACCTTTACGAAATGTAAAGAAATCCTTAATATTTTCCTTGTTAAATGGAACATCATATCTAGGATATACAGTCTGTACTGGCTCTTCTGCTGCTTCCTGTTGCACATTTGGAGCAGCATCTGTTCTAGCATCTACGAGTATATTAAAAAAATAGTTACCAAATATATTTTATTTTGAGATTACCAGTTAGTATTCTATACAGTTATACAGTATTAGCTTAATCTTTTATTATTATGGCAATAAATGTAATTTTTTTATTACTAGTTTCATTTATAAATTCATATTCTTTATGTAATATATGTATTTCAGAAATATAGTTATTGCATGTAAAAACTTTACTAGTAATTAAAAAATTAATGGCGCAGTTCTAAAAAGGACTGACAAAGGAATCTCAGCAAATCTATAGATCCCTTGTAAACTATTGTTATATTAATAAAAAATAATATACACAGGAAAATTTTACTTTAATATTTATAGTTTTATCATTTATTGCACACTTTGAGTTGTAATAATCATAGTGGCTTTATCTTTTACCATTGTTTAGATCAGTTCTAAATGAATATTTTGTTTAATTTACTTTGTTATTTTTACCTTTAAAATGATACCAAATACCAAACTATTCTTCAACATATCAAAGCTTTTATGTAATTGTGAGGAGAAGGTTATCAACTTTTATGTTTTTGTATATGTTATACAAGATCTGTACTAATTAAGAATTGCTATGTTTGATAATATTATGTATTGTTTTTTTAATAAATCATTTATATTAATCATTAACATAAAATCCTTTCATCAGTTTATTTTCAATAATTAATATATGTTTTACCTGCAAATGAAGACGAAGAAGAAGTCAAGGAATCAGCGCCAGATAAAACTGAAGGATTTGGTTGTGGTGTTTTATTTGCAGTGCCCGATGGCTTTTCTCTTCGATTACCAGGACTTTCCCCACGTACATTTTCTGAAGACAGCTGCAGAGTACCGCCGCGAAATTCTAAATCGTCATCTAACAGATCGCCCATCTTATTTTCCTTAATATTTACCTTTTTTGTCACTTTTTCACACTTACTTGTATGCGTAAATAATCGACCGGCTGATAATGAACTGTCAAACCAGTGCTACCATTACTATTAAATATTACTTACTGTTCCATTTAGGATATTGCTATAGCATGTCGTCGCATCTATTGAATTATAGATATTTAAATAATTTTACAAATACTTACTTTTATTTATCAATAATAATATAAAAATAACTTACACTCATGTACTTCAATTAAAATTCAGCGGTAAAGGTCAAAATTTCAAGAGACTTAATTTTTTAAACATTAGTATGTACCAATTTCTACGAATGATTATTTATTCGTAGACTAATTTCTTTAATTGTACATTATATACAGTTTTACTTGTAATTTATATTATTATTTATAGTAGGTATTGTTGAGGAATTGAATATCAATAACATTATTTGTTAGAAGATAATTATTACGATGACTTCATCATCTTCGCTAAGTCGCCAATGCCTAATATTCAATATGCGCCGCTAGCGAGCCGCTAGTGCTCACCCTCGCTTCGTTCGGGCTTGTCCCTATGATTAGCATGATGATATATAGCCTGTAGCCTCCTCAATAAACGAGCTATCTATAGCAAAGACATTTTTTTCAAATCGGATTAGTTATTCCTAATATTAGTGCGTTCAATCAGGCAAACAAACAAACTCTGCCTCTTTATAATATTAGATTATTAACATTTTGAATTGGTTAGTTTGCATAGCTAGTGCTTTGAACTTTTGTGCTTCTAATTATTCATTATTTTCATATCTTATTGTTTTATTAATGCTAGCTAAAAAGTTTGTATCTTCGCGAGGTGGTAAATTAAAATGTAACAAAATTATTATTAAAATATTTATTATAATATTGTACAAAAGATCTTAATAGGTACCTACTTGCAGTACCAATTTTAATCAGCATAGTAAGTACATAGCAGATAAAATCCTCCTTACTAAGATTAGGAATAATATATACATCTGTACAAGATACGATCGACAATCAAAGTACAAATTAACTATTATAACATCGATCATATTATACTAATAGGTAATAAACCTGAAATTGCTTTTTCTAATTCATTGATTTTCATCAATGAATGATTTTTTTAGAAGAATATACATCAAATAAATCATTTTATTATTATTACATATTTCTATAAAGGAATAGTATATTATCTGTATTATTTTTAGTTTGGTATTTATAATTATACATATTTTAGCGATTACCACTATACACTTCATTATAAAAAAAAAAACATTTATTTATAAGGATTTGTATTAATATAAAATTCAGATTATATAATTTTAAAATATGTATTTTATCTGTTTAGTGCGTACCTATCATTTTTTATGATATTTAAATTCGATTGATTTTCATTTTCGACAGAATGTCATGTTTAATTTATAAGTATAAATCATTATAAGTAGGTACATCTTACGTTTAATTGATATAATTTCAATTATAAGTTTCTATGTAAATTAAATAGGAATCAACTGTTAATATTTAATAAAATATTAGTTAAGTGTGGTAATCACAACGTTATAGATAGGATCTAACAAAGATTTCACATATTTTCCTTTCTGCGTTCAGTATATAAATGACATTAGTATATCTAAGTTTTTTTTTAATGAAATAGATTGAAAGACAAAGGCATATGCAACGATCCTATCTACAAAAAAAATATATAGATGTTTCTATAAAATACAAATTTTCAATAAAAAAAAATATATAAAAATAAATGAATTGAAGAATAAATTGACAAGTGAAACATATATTAATATTTTATACTATTCAAATCATATGAGGGTATTGCAGAAAATTTAAGAAAACTGAAACACCCATCGTTGAAGGAATACGGTTGTTCTAGTAACAGCGGCATCTGTCCTTGGGGCAGCGAGGGGGATACACAATACATTGGTCCATGCAGTATACGTCGGCTCCTTCACGACCTTCCAACTCTCCGATCGCTTCGCAAACTTGTCTAAAAATGAAACAATTATTTTTTTAAAACGGTAAAGATAACGGCATATCAATTAGTGACTTCGCATAAATCTATAGGTGAGAAACTTTTTTTTTAATCGATGATTCGACACACTACTCGTCGGTTCCTTAGTTAATAATAATTGCCTTTGAATTAATTTCTGCATGAGATATAAAAACCACATCACTCATGGTCCACAATCTATGGCGGGGACTTTTTTCAAAATATATGTAAAAATAACTTGATATTTTCAGCAGTACCATCTACTATGTTAAATATTTTTACTCCAGTTATATAAAACAGTTAGGTACTTACGGGCAGTGACAAAGATTTTCCGGACAGTTAGGAGGGTACCGTAAGCAATTGGTCTCACACCAGCTCAACATGCCGGGAATCACGCGGTATCCTTCAGTTGGTACGCACACTTGATCTCTGAAAACGTTATAATAATATGAGAAAACGTATTATACATTCTAGTAATTGTAATAGTATTCATATTTTTTATAATAATACACAAGAATTGAAAATAGCTTTTGTACAAGAAATATTTTTTCCTCCTCATCTTATTTTTGTACTAATAACAATACCAGAGGCAAAGTGATAAATCCCCTAGACAATAATTATTTTATTGACGATATATTTAAGAAAGTCATATGTGAAAAACAAAGGAATAGGTCTACAATACTTTATACAAAAGTCAGAACCATCATACGAAGATTAGAAACTACTAATATAACACAGAGAGAACAGAAACATCAACAAGAGCAACAAAAATGTACAATAAGTCAAGTCAGTTTAAAAAGAAAACACAGATGTTAGTCACACATTATTATAATACAGTGGAGTAAACACAGAAAGATAAATTATTCACATAAGTCCAGTCCCAAGGTACAATGTTCCACACCTCTGCCCAATCCCAAACTGAAAACACAAAACAAATACCTAATGACGAGTGGACCTACGTCTGCCTCACTTTCAGTATCAGATATATCATTGCTGAAAGAAAATCAGTGATTATTGTATACAGTGCAACTCAATATACGGTATATATATGTATAAACAAATTACGTTATTGTGTATGTGTTACCTAATGACACGAAATTCCTCTTTCTCTAGACCCCATTGTTTATATCTGGAATATTAAGCGCATAATACTATATGGGCGATATATAAATATATAAATATTGCTAAATAGCTATATACAAGAGTACATGGAATAATTTATATATATTTATGATAAATAGTCAGCTATATACTAGGTATATATTTAAATGTATAAATAATTATTGAATTACAACCTTACGACTAGAATCGCTTATGTATGATAATGTAAAACCCCATCTTTTTGGTCATAATTCATAGACTTAATTGTTTGTAGTTTCAAAAGTAACCGCAAAAACGCGTTAATCAACCACCTACCTGACAACAAGTGGATAGAGATTTTGTGGCATGCTATAGTCTCTATAGTAGAGTAAGAAGGGATTGTCACGGCGGAGGTCTCCAGCGAAGGCAGGAGGAAGCCCACCTGTGCTGGTCACCACGCTCACGTCGGCACAATTCCTGAAGGTTTCTGAACGACCACAACCAACCGCTTCCGTACCATTTGGACATATACCCCACATGTTCCCTTTTATTGACATAAAAATAAAAAAATAATTTAATCTTTCTTAAAGTAATAGACTAACATGTTATTAAATTTAAAGCGTCGTCACAATATGTACCTAACATTCAAGTATTTTTATTACAATAATTTAAAGTAATTAATTCAGCAAGCCACAGCCCGAGTTTATCATATTGACATTTTCTTCTACAAAAGCACTCAATACTCGTACTACTTATATGTTTCCAAATAAAAATATGAATATAAAGAAGTATAGAGTAAAAATATGAACCCAATCACTCACCTGTATAATATGTCCACTGTAAAACGCATTGGGTGCAGGTAACATATGGTGGCAATCTCACCCTGTATCTGAATGTATCCTTTTTCGCCGTATCCAGAGGAATCAGGAATCTATCCTCACGAGTACCAGAAATGTATAGCGGGTACCTACGGACACAACAATTTAATACCTAATATTGTTTTTAAACTTAAAGCATCATTTAAATATTCTAGAAATGAGCTGTGAAAAAGAAAAAAATCTCGTTATAACTTTTAAATACCTAAGTATTTTATTTATTCCATGAAATATTTCTCCATTATATTTAATTACAGAAAAACAAAAACAAATCTATCCCACAGGAACCCTACATTTTTTCGGGATAAAAAGTAACCTACCTATATGCTATTCTAGAATAATCTATCTCTGCGCCAAACATCCAGATCCATTCAGCCTTTCTGGCGTGATTGACAGTAACAAGAATCCGTCCATCCAAACCTTCGCTTTTATAATATTTATTATAGGATTAATTTTATAATTTTGTTATCAAAAGTATATAGTAATAATAATAAGTATATATTTTCGTAAATACACAATATGTCATGTAAATTAAATGTATGCGCCTTAGATAAAGATAGCCTTCTTTTTTCTACCAAAATTTTATTGAATAGTAATTAATAGTAAACACGTGTTCAATGATAGATTTTTTGTCTCACCTGTCAAAACACTCTTGAGTGGCCTCTTGCTTGGGGTTATTGTTCGGACACAGCTTCATAACAAAAGTACCGAGATGATTTGCCGTTAATTCTATTTCTACTTCTATTTCCTGCAAAAAATACAATACTTTTGTAAGATTAAAGAGCAAGTCATTAGCTTTTTGTCCTTGCCTGACCTACGCCTTTGGGTACCTAATTTGTTGAAAGTATCTTACATTCGATCTGTAACTAAATAAAGAAGTAAAACCAGTACTGGTTTTAGTTAAGTTTTATTTATTTTTAAAATCAAGAATCTTATTTAAATTCCTCCAAAACATTTTTAAGAAAGAATATTAGTAAAATTATAATAACTTGTAGATAATATACATTTAAGCATATAATAATAAATTAGTGAAGCGCCTGAGCCATCCAAACTATGAAAAGCTCAGAATGCAGTTACAGTGGTTAACATTTTATAAAATTTTGCCAGTGTAGTGGACTATAGCCTCATTCTATAAAGAAGGCTCGTACCCAGCAGCATCAGCAGTACGGCGATAAAAAGGCTAAATAATTATTACTATATTTGTTTCTCTCTCTTTCTCTCGCACTTATACATTTATAACCTCCTTCAAAACTAGTTGAGTGGTCTCATACATACAAGTTTCCTCGCGATGTTTTTCTTCACCGTAAAACCGATATTCAACGTAGGATTTTAGCCCGCTTCTTTTGGATTTCCAAACAAGCCCATTACCACTAGACTACCACTTAGTATCTTTTTTAGTTACTTCGACATCATTTAGTTTATTTCGAAATGTTATATTTATTTCAAACCTGTCCAACACTGTAATGCCTGGTAATGATGCCCTTTCCATACATGCCACCAGCCTCGTGTGGGCGCGGCTCGTTGAGATGCTCCGCGTCGCCACACACGCCGCATTTTCCCCCGTTCTGCTCCCACTGGACTGAACGCACGCTTCATTAGTTTACGTCGTAAGTTTAATTTTTATTAGAACTCTATTTTAAGAATCTTTAAATTTCTACAAGCTGACGCCCTGTAGATTATATTCGCTGCACTTCAAAACAAAAGCAACATTTAAAAAATGTTTTTTTTTTTTATGTTTATTGAATGCTATAAAAGGTATCCAAAGACCAGCAATTTTTTTTAGAAAAATTATTAGATAGCTCTAGCAGAGATTCCATTTATGATACAATCGTATATTATAATAATATAATAGAGTAAAACAAAAAGAATATCAAAATAATTATTTACTACTTAAAGTTAAATTCAACCATATATGTATATGTAAATAAAATAGAAACTTTAAAATCTAGGTGACCTTATTCCCTATTTAATAAATAATACGTAAAAACTTTAAATATATCGAAAATAATATATAAAAAAGAGCGATAAAAGCCTTTTGAATCGTAAACACGTGAAGATAATTAATCAAAATGAGTAATGTAGAGTTCACTAAACTTTATAGTAGTTTTGTGCATTAGTTTAAAGTAACCACAAAATTGTTTGCGAATACTCAAAATTCATGGAACGTCGCCACAAGAATTTCATAAGACAATGACGTAAGGTGCCTCGAGTTAACCGCACAAGTGTTTGTGTCTCGTCTCGTCTTTATATATCAAAGTTACAAAGACATTAGAATTAAGCTGAAAGTTTGATTGTATGATTTTAAAGAAAACTTAATTAGCTATTGCCTTTTACGTGCATCTTCTATAATATGGTATCATATTACTTTTTTCCTACTTTTCGCCTGTGTTGAGAATTGAGATGTAGGGGAGGGGGCAGCAGAATTAAACGACATCTTGAGATATTCGAAATGGTGACTTCCGTAGCAAAGAGAACTGCTAGTCCAATACATTCTGCTACACCACTAAAATTTTCCGAAAAAGTATACATTTAAAAATAAAAATAATAGATTTGGTATAGATTCTGACCGGCATATCCCCCGCAGAACAGCTCGTTGTCGTTATAGTTAACAGGGTTCGGAAAACCGAACCGCCACATAGAGTTGCGTGCGGGGGGGTCCATGAGACGGCCGTGTCCCTCTGCACCGTGACGCGCGCTTCCTAACATCTAAAACAAAGAAACAAAATACTCAAATAATTATTAAAAGTAATAAGGCCCTATTAAATAATGAAATGTCTGCTACCATAATATCTTTATTAATATTATTAAAGTGAAAGTTTGTTTGTTTGTTTGTCCTTCTTTCACGTCGAAACAGATTGACAGATTGATGTGACATTTATAGTCAGAATTACTGAAAAGTTGGTATTAATGCACTTCAATACATTTAAATAAATTTTAGCGTTTTTCGAAATTCAATCTACAATATAAAGGGGTAAAATAGGGGTGAAAGTTTATATGAAACTACGTTTTAGAAGTTCTTTTTTTGTAGTTTTAGCGCGAGCGATACCGCGGGTTCTGCTAGTATATTTACTGTTCTAACTAAGTAATTGATGTTAGATGTGAATAACATGTTATAAACACCGTTTTATTGACTATAATATGACTTATCTACCATGCTGATTTAAAAGCCTAATATTTAAATAAGTAACATGCGAAAACTTCTATTTACACATTCATCAAATATAAACTTGAGCAAATAAACGTAGTACATTAGAACATGTGCCATTTTGTTTAGATATGTTTATTTGGAAAACAACATAGATTATTGAGAGGAATAATTATCAATTTCTTTTACATCTGTATATATATATATATATATATATATATATATATACAGATATATATATATATATATATATATATATATATATATATATATATTGTTATATATTTATTTACGAACACGAAACAATTTATTTACAAAAACTACAATAAATATCATGATATAAAAACTGTATCTTTTAATAATAATCATCAAAAAAAATTATGACTCAACAGATTGATTGCACTTACTTGCAACAAAAATATCCAATATGTGAGAAATGATGGACCACCGCGTCTTTGGATCTCCATCTGAAACGGAACAAAGCGTTATTCATTTCTGTTCTTGATTCACTATTGTATTGCAGCATAATATATTAAAGATAAATCTATATATATATAAAAATCAATTGTCGTTCGTTAGTTTCGCTGACTCAAAAACGGCTGGACCGATTTGAATAATTATTTTTTGTTTTGTTGGGGGTATGTCAGTGGTGGTTTAAGTATAAAAAAAACGTGCGTGTGTACGTATGTACGCACGTAAGAAGTTATACTTCTTTAGCGTAACAGAACAATAATAGCTAAAGATTTCATCCCGTATGTCACAACTTTCTGTTTGTAAAAGGAATGCAGCTAACTTGATCATGTCGCTTTCAGGTGATTTCATCATGTCGCTTTTTGGCTGTCGATGTGCGCGCGCATCGTAAAAATTTTACTCTCATATTTTTTTCAAAAGTCTCAAAAGAAGTATAACTTCAAAAAATAAGGAAAACCCCAAAAAAAACTACTAAAAAGTTCAAAACTGTTTATTTTGTACCTATGTATATATATAATATATAGTCTATCTATTCCATACAAACCGTTAAAACGTGTCTAGGGATGAACCCGAACGAAGCGAGGGCGAGTCACTAGTAATACATATACTAAATATTACATTTATTTGGTTTAATATTCATATATAACTGCCTCGGTGGTGTAGTGGCTAGCATGTACGGCTGCACACCCGGAGGTCCTGGGTTCGAGTCCCGGGTCGGGCCAAGTTTAGTTATTGAGTCTTTCTGTCTAGTAAGCCTCAGTAGCAGCCCGGAGTTGGGAAGTTGGCGGTGTTTCACCCCCGTGCCTCGGAGAGCACGTAAAGCCGTCGGTCCTGCGCCTTAACTCTCACCGGTCGTGTCGAATAGTCGTCCCACTGGAGTATAAGAGTGACAGGAATAGAGAGTGCACTTGTGTCTGCGCGTACACTTGTGCACTATAATATCTCCTGCGCAGTTGGCTAGTCTCAATGAGATTGGCCGCCGTGGCCGGAATCGGTCAGGAGGACGGACACATTCATATATTCGATACTTTATTGACTCAACACACCTAATAGTAATGTACAGATTCAGGTGGAATTAAAGCTTTCAGATTTTTTTGAAAAGCTTTTCCGACAACCATTTCTGAAGAATAAATAAATAAAGAGGACAATTATCTAGGATCTTACTCAAAATGCTTCGTACTCGGAAAAAAATTAGAACAAGCACAAGCGAAAGGACAAAAAAGTTAACTTAACATCTGCATAGAACCGAACCCATGACCACTTCTACAGTGATCATTTTTAGGGCATAAGAAATTTATATTCACCTTTACTCAAGCGTCATGTATAAACAGATGACAACTACATTCTTCCAGTAAAGAGCGATATTTAGTTATTTTTGAACCATAAAAATAAAATTGGTCCGAAGACATCAGTATAAATTTGGTTACGATATCAAGGTTTTTGAAATTTAAAAAACTTTACTTTAAATAATCCTGTTAATCGGCATTTTATCAGATTTTATAGCCCTTAATGCTGACAACTATAGTATTTAAGTAACTTTATATGTTCAATGAACAGTGATAATTTTTTAATTGAAACAGTTGCTCAATTACATAGTATAAATAAAAAGAACTTATGTATAATAATTTAAATAAAAAGATCCATCTGTATGTATGTCACAGTAGACAACGAAAGTATGTACATAATATGCAGTACGAGTAAGTTACTCAATGAATGGTCTGATAGAGTACTCAGTGGTAAAGCTTCGTAAAGTAATTAAAATTATTGTGTAATTACTTTGTCATATAATATTTTTTATTAATTGTATTGTATTGTATTCAGCCCTTTTTAACGTCCCACTGCTGGGCACGGGCCTCCCTTCAATACGAGGGGAATCAGGCCATAGTCCACCACGCTGGCCAAGTGCGCATTGGCGGACTTCACATGTCTTCTCAAACATGCACGTTTCCTCACGATGTTTTCCTTCACCGTAAGGCAAGTGGTAATCATGTTAGAAATGATTCGCACATGAAATATCAGAGGTGCGAGACCCGGGATTTGAACCCGCTTCACTCGGTTTCCCAAGCGAGCGCGTTACCACTGGGCTACCACTGTCTACTGGGCTTTTTATTAATACATTAAAAAAAATATAAAATAAATAATGGAACAAAATTAAAGCCAAATAATGCATAATTATTTAAATATTGATTCAACCTTTCAATATTTCCTGAGACAAATATTTAAAAACCATTAATAATAATATTTAAAAAGGTTTGATATTTATTTTATGTGAAAGCCACAGGTTTAACTTAGTCACGTCCAAACAGATGAGGCCATTATAAGAAAAGTTCAATGCTAAGAGGCGGACGCGACAATATTTCAGCCACTGTGCCTTACTTCATGCACACTTCAATCTAGATATATGATTATGCTTCATTTATAAACTGATATTATCGAGCGATATTTAAATTTTATATATTTTTATCCAAATTAAGATACAATAAGTGCGTCGTAATTAACGATGTCGAGTAAATTTACGTGATGGGATACTAGGATAGTAAATTTTCGTACGAAAAATGTAATAAGTATGTATTGTACATGTTTTATTATGATAGCTTATTTACTAAATGCAGATCTACGTTATACCTTATCACAATTCAACTTTTTTACATCCATATATATAAAACAAAGTCGGGCTTGTTACAACACTTATACCTCGAGAACTGCTATACCGATTTTCATGATCTTTGTTTTGTTGGATTTGTCTTCACCCCGAATAGCAAAATAACTATTAAAACGTCGAAAAAATTAAGGAAAAAAATTGGAAAAAAAATACTATTCCATACTAAGCGTCATAACGTACCTAGATACGAACCTGAGCGAAGCGAGGATGAGTCGCTACTATACATATATTTATAAGCTCAATTGCATTGTCGGTCTATTAGTTCACGTGTCCGATTGCAGATGCTAAGGTCCTGGGTTCGAATTACGCATTGGGCTGAGTTTTATTATCAGAGCTTTCTTTCAAGAAATTATTAATAGTTGTAGATGAGTTAGGCATTTGGCAGGGTAGTATCTCATTCGGAAATATAGTGTGCTTTACCAGATCAGAATCGCTCCTGTCCTTAATCACTAATCGTGTCATCCCATCGGTCTTTGAGATTGAAAGAAAAAAAATTGTGTTTGCTCCCACACTGCACACTATTATATTTTCTGCGTAGTTGGATAGTCTGCGTGAGATTCGCGCCAGAGATTCAGTTGTAAGGACTTTTATAATTTCATGGCCTACTTATTATGAATATTTCTATTAATAAAGTATTAGTAAGTAATTTTAAAAGATAATACGCAGTATCTACGTCATTTACTTTAATATGTTCAACAGATGCGCTTTTATATTATTTGTTTTATTTTGCTGTGATATTTAAGTGGTTCTTATTTATTTAAATAGTGAATACATTGTTCGTTTAAATTTAGACATCCACTTAGCAAGCACTCACTAAACAGCAAATCAAACATAAAAGTCCTGACATATCTCACCTCTGCCATGACTCATATTATATCAAGCTAAAAAATGATTCCCCCAACACATTTGCATAGAATGACATATGAAACATGGTCCTAACATCTTAATAATACATTTTACTTGTACTAAATTTAAAAATGTATTTTGTTTAGCTCCACTGAATCATGATTATTAGAAATTGTCGATTCACTCATTGTGTCACTCACTGTTTGTAAATAATATTTTTTTTATTAATTCTTTCAAACAAATCCATGGTGTTTTATTATTTACTATCGACTCACCCTCGCTTCGCTCGGGTTCGTCCCTAGCTTGCTTCCCCATACAAACTTTCATCCGCATTTTCACCCCCCGAAGGGATGGTTTCCGGGATAAAAACTATCCTATATCTTTCCCAGGGTCTCAAACTATCTTCTTACCAAATTTCATCTTAATCGGTTCAATAGTTACGGAGCCTATTCGATGCAAACAAACAAACAAATCTTTCCTTTTTATTTTAGTAGGATAGATGTATATATTAGACTTTTTTCATAGCTACAGCATGATTAGGGAAAAAGGATCTTAATATATCACTAAGTTGAGCTTTTTGGTTTAAAAACTTTTTGATACATTAATTATTTTCAAAATAAAAATGTACACTGACTTTAAAATTCGTTTAACTGTAATTAATACACTAAGAGTAGATGTTATACTCAAAATTCATAACTACCCTTGCGGTATAAAAACTATTATTTATAAAATAATCATAAAATCCATTTACAATGGGACCACCATACGTCATTCATCCCAATTCAATTCAATTCAATAGTTAATGGCTTCAAAGCGTGCCAGTTGAGCACAGATTACTTCACCAATGTCACGTGGAATGGACAAGACAAGAAGGAAGTCAGTCGGTCATTCAACTCTTTTGTTATGGATCAGCTAGATAATGATGGAAGTGTCATGACTCACGAGTCTTCTCTACCTTTAAAATTGCTTCTAACATTAAATATCTTTAATTACATTACATGAAAATTCTACACAATTATCTTATCGTGAATGTTTAATAATATTATACTTAACTACTAAAAACCATACAAAATTGACAAAGATGTTTATTTTTGTATAAAACTAGCGGAACCCGCGGCTACGCCTGCGTCCAATCTACAAAAAAAAAACTCTTTGGATTTATGTTATACAACGACTCGTCGCTACATACGAGTATTTATATAAAATTGTTCATAAAAAAATACTAAAATCACGATTAAAAAATAGGAGGGTGAAAAATACTTTACGACCTATTCTCATACCTATCAAGTACGCAAAAAAATCATTAAATAGGTCCAGCCGTTTCGGAGCCGTTCAGAACACCGTGACACGAGATATTTACATATTTGATTTCACTAACGTGCTAAATCTATGGTAAAATTGGTATAGATACTATACCGGTATTGATAATGATCTGGTCATCATTTGTTTTTTAACATAATTAGGTTAGACTAACATCCATTAAAAACCAAACTATTTCCTATATCATATTTGCATAAATAAATAAGAGAAATCAGATACATTTATTTAATTTTTCTAGAATTTCGATTGACCGATACATAACAAATAAAATAATATTTTATTGGGAGTTAATTATTCAAATATTTATAATTATACTACTGTATTGTATTCAGCCCTTTTTAACGTCCCACTGCTGGGCACGGGCCTCCCTTCAATACGAGGGAGATCAGGCCATAGTCCACCACGCTAGACAAGCGCTAGGTAATAGGTTCTCTCAGACATGCAGGTTTTCTCACGATGTTTTTCCTTTACTGTAAAGCAAGTGGTAATCACGTTAGAAATAATTCGCACATGAAAATATCAGAGGTGCGAGACCCGGGATTTGAACCTGCTTCACTCGGTTTCCCAAGCGAGCGCGTTACCACTGGGCTACCACTGCCTACTATGTAAAGTACATTATATTTTGGCCAGTCAAGGTCGGCTGTTGACTTACACGCCTACTCTCACTCATCACTGTCAACGTACGAAGAAGTTCAATCACTGAGATGATTAAAATAATGTAAAGCCTGCATTAAAAGTTAATTAGCTTCGAGTTATGATGAATCATAAGTTACGCAATCTAGTAGCTCTTTTATTTTATACTGCCGTCATAAGAAAGACGATCGCAACTTCATCAAAGTTGATTTCGAGATATTTGAAGTTTTGTCTTACTACTACGTCAAAATTACTACTAGTTTTGACGTAGTTACGATTAAAATGGTTATGGTATCTCCGGATTCATAAGACTTCGAGGAGACTTTGAGGTTTATGAGTAAGACTATCAAGTAGCATTTTTTTGCTGATTCCGAATCTGTATATAAGTCATTTTGACCAAATTATTAGTTACGAACTTCTTTCTTATGACGGCAGTATAGTGACTTATTGATAATATTGCCAAAATACTTGTCATATACGTAATACATGTATTAAATTATTGCGTACAGTATAAAATTGCGTACAGTAATATTATGTAAATAATTGTATTTAACAATTTTAATACGTGCATTTGGCGGAAACTGAATTCGCTATCTTTGGCCCACATGGTTATTCCAACGGACAGCTATTATCAAGGATATTAAAAATTCTTTCCGATTTAAAATAATCGTCACTATCAATGTTGCCAATAAACATTATTCATGTCGCGTATATATCATTTTTAATGTTCTTGTTATTTTCAGAATGCCAGAAACCATTTAAATTTGAAAAATGGTGAATTTTATTTTATTTATTTAGCATTTTTATGCATGCATATAACTGTTTGGCCATTAACAAAACTACGACCGTTTTGAGGTTATGATAATTTATCCTTTGCAGGATTGGTGATTAGATTTATATTACATTTATCTATTCATAATATAATCAATTCAATTCAAATTTTTACTTTCGTAGCTTCTAGGAGTGCCTTTGGGCACAATTTACTTCGCAAATGTCGTGTAGAATTCATAATCAATACTTAAGCAGTGATTATCTGTCAGGAAGGATGTGTTAGTTTTATTAATTAGATATGGAATGCTATACTGACCGATACTTATACATATATATTCGATTTCAAAATAGGACCTTTATAAAATAGGATCTTTTTGTATTCGCTCACCGATATTTTCGTGAATTATGGACTTATTTTGTTTGAAAAACCCGTCTCTATGTTTGATTCATACTATGTTGTTTAGAAACTGCTCGATTTGTATATACGAATGTAGTTTTAAATTAATTTTCCTTATAACTGTTCTGTATTCTGTAGGATCATTTTGATTGTTATATATTATATAAGTTTTAATTTGTTATTTTAATATTAACGTCAGCTATGTGCCAGTGAAAATCCCGTCAAAATCAGTCCAGCCGTTTCGGAGATTAGCCGAAACAAACAGACAGATAGACAAAAAAATAAAATAAAAATTGTGTTTTTTTTTATAAGTACCGTATATAATTTCATATGCATTTAGTAAAAAGCTGTTATTTTGATATTACAAACAGGCACTTCAATTTTAATTATCTGTATAGATATAGGAGTATAAGATTGGCGATGAAATTTTAAACAAAACTGTTTACAATTTAAATATCTATTTTTATTCATCACGACCGTTACAGCAAAGTGCCATCAAACATTCAAAATGTTTATAATGTGTGATTTAAAATGTTGCCTAAAATTCTACTCGAATCTATACTAATATTATAAAGAGGTAAAGTTAGTGAGTTTGTGATTTTGTGAGTTTGTGACGTTGTAGGGGGTAATCTCTGGACCTACTGAACCGATTTAGATGAAATTTGGTAAGAAGATAGTTTGGAAGGACATCAGATACTTTTTATTCCGGAAATCATCCCTTAAGGGAGTGAAAATGGCGATGAAAGTTTCCCCATACAAATGAGGAATCAAGCTAGTGACGAACCCGAGCAAAGCTAGGGTGAATCGCTAATAAATTATATTTTGAGTGGAAATTGAGTAGCATATTGCTTTCAATTTAATCACAACATTGATTCATAACGGATTTTTTCTTTACTATGTTCAATCTCATCTTCCTTTCTACGAAAAAGGCGAAGTAATCTGTGGTAAACCCTTAAAAGCGGTTACAAATTAAAAATTAAAGGAAAATAAATGCGGAAAAAAGAGTCAATTTGCCTTTACCTACCTAACAAGTGAAAGAATGTTATAAAGAAAAAAAGTATTAATGTTTATAATGAAGAAAGTACAAATATTTATTAATAATTTTTAGATTTACATTAACAATTTTCACCTACTCAGTAGTAGGTACTAAAACTATTTAACTATACATATTATATATCTATACTAAATACTAATATTATAAAGAGGTAAGGTTTATGAGTTTATGAGTTTGTGAGGTTGCAGGGGGTAATCTCTGGATCTACAGAACCGATTTGCATGAAACTTGGTAAGAAGATAGTTTGAGAACCTGGAAAGGACATAGAATACTTTTTATCCCGGAAATTATCCCTTAAGGGGGTGAAAATGGGGATGAAAGTTTGTATGGGGAATCAACCTAGGGACGAACCCGAGCGAAGCGAGGGTGAGTCGCTAGTCAAATAATAAACAGGTGCATTGACTTTAAAATCATTCTAAAAAATAATTATTAATAAGAAGAATCTATAAAGTCACAGTTGGAAAAGATATCTCATAACATTCCCCAACTTGAGAAGGAGGAGGACGTAAATTCTCATTTTTAACTTAGTAAAAAAAGTTATATTTAATAACTATTGATTTGTCCTCGCTCAGGTGTTTCCTTAGACGCTTAATAGTAGCCTATATGCTACTTCAGGACTTAGTCTATCTGAATACTAAATTTCATCCCAATCCGTTTCGGCATGAAAAACTAAAATACATATAGGTACAGACTTACATATTGTCGAATTCATAAATGTCATGTATTGCCAGAATGAGATTAATACATGCTTTAACCTTTGGTCTGATCATTAAAAAACTATTACATCTGGCTTAATAAGGATGAAACAAATAATCCAGGTGACCATAAAAATAAGAATTGTCGGTACTCTTTTATGAATTTCTTCAATTAACTTGCGATTTTTTTTAAATTAATGAATGAAAATGTATTTAATGGTTCACGAACGAACGTTATGATGAAGCCAATCGGCAATTTAAAGCAATATAGCATTCTCTTTAACATAATTAATAGATATTAAAAAACGATTTCAGTGCTACATCGAAACATAACGACGTACACTTTAACGAACTAACTACACGCACCTTTACTACATATAATTACGAATCAATAATGTTCTGACATTACGTCAATTTTCAGATTATATGGCAAGGCTGTGGTAAAAAATTGATATTTTAAATAACGCAAAATGAAATATAATATTTAAAGTTATTATAAAAATTTCCGCAACAAAACTGTGTGACATCCAGCCGGTAACTATTTAATCATATTATACTATAACATATGTACATAGCTTGTTATATAATTGAAGAGTAATATAAGTTATAATAATAAAAACAACAATAACTTCTTATATAGCTTAAAGATTACATATGTACATATATTGTTAAAGTTATTTTTATATGATATTTATAGATGTTTGGATGTTGGTACCCAAAACGGCTGAACGGATCTGGATGAAATTTGGCACAGAGATAGATTATAGTGTAGAATAGTACATAGGTTACTTTTTATCCCGGAAAAATGTACGGTTCTCGTGGGATAGATTTGATTTTGTTTTTCTAGAGGTGAACCCGAGCGAAGCGAGGGTGAGCCGCTAGTTAGGAATATTTCCATTTTAACATTTAGCTCCTTTGCTATATTGAAAACAAATATATAAAATGCTAAAAAGAAATAAGATATTTTATCCCCTTATAAATCAAATATTAAAGTATTTTTCATAATCAACAAAGTAAACATTCGAAAAACCTTAATGATTTGAATGCAGAACCCTGAAGCGCAATTGATTACGCCCATACATTATACAAAAACCATTTTTTACCTCATATGATTACAGTTTCCATAGCAAAATTTTCCTTTGGATTATAACTTCAAAATCATATACCTATCCGAGATGCTGTATCGATTTGCATGGCGTTATGAGATGACTTAATAGCGCCAGTTTTTAAACGAGGATAAATATTATTTATGTGATTGAAATCAATAATATAATAAATGACATAAAAATATTCGTTATGTAAATATCAGTTTTTTTATTTTAATAAATGAAAAATATTCGTGAGCACGCACATAGTGTGGTTATGAAGTATCATAGCATATGAAGCAGTAGCTTGTAAGATAAAAGAAATCTTCTTTTATAACAACAATAAAAATTCTTCAGTTTTATAGAAAGTTTATGTAAGGTTTATTAAATGCATTTTATTCAGCCCTTTTTAACGTCCCACTGCTAGGCACGGGTCTCTATTCAGTACGAGGGGAAGCAGACAATAGTCCACCACGCTGGCCAAGTGCGGATTGACGGACTTCACATGTCTTTTGAAAACTTGCTAGGTTTTCTCAGACATGCAGGTTCCTTCACGATGTTTTCCTTCACTGTTAAAACAAGTGGTAATTATGTTGGAAATTATTCACACATGAAAATATCAGAGGTGCGAAACTCGGGATTTGAACTCGTATCACTCGGTTTCCCAAGCGAGCGCGTTACCACCGGGCTACCACTGCCTTAATTTATTGAAAATGATAAAATTTTCTTTAAAGTGCTGAAATTTAATCCATTCCTTTATTATAATAGAAAGTTACATAATCTATTTGAATATATGATTCCTGTTCAGCTTCTAAAGACGATAGACGTAAGAGAAGCAGCAGGCGGCGACTAGTTTTCACATTCAGTCAAATTAACGCCCTTTCCATATACTAACATAATGATATTTTCAAGTGGATGTTAAAGAGCTTATACATATGTATATAAACAACAACTATCACTTTAATATAATTATTCTATCAAGCGTGATTGAGTTACCGGTGAGACGAATGACCCACGTCACTTCGTTTGACGGAATGATTGGGGTTTTAAATAAAAATTGAGCCTCTGGTATTTTTTACTCTCACTAAATTGATAATGTGATTCTGAATAAAATGTCAAAATTACGTGAAATCCATGTCCATATTAGTATTATAAATGTGCAAATTATTCTGTCTGTCTGTCTGTTACCCTTTCACATTTATTGTACGTATATAAATATAGATTACGTCATAGTGAGAGACACTGCCTACCTTTCATCCCCGTCCCTCATGCCATATCGTATATATATATATATATATATATATATATATATATACAGGGTGGTCCAAGAGGTGACGTCATAAAATTTTTTTTAGATTCCTCACATCTGGGTCTATTCGAAAATACCCCATGTATGTTCCGCGATTTTTCGTAGTTTAGAAGTTATGATTTTTTTAATGTTTATTTGCGAATTTTCTACCGGAGCAAATTAAAAAAATCATAACTTGTTTAATAGTAAAAAAAGTTTGGTTTCTTTTTCTGCAGCATGATCGTCTTGAATCACTCTTTCACAAGTTATAATCAACTACACAACGTTCTTCGTTATATGTTACCAAAAAGAGGGCCGAAAGTGAAAATTTTAGGTTTAAGTTGGACGAAGTTAAATTTTCACAATACAAAATGGAAGTTTCTTAGGATCAAAGTACTTTTAAAAACTTTAACAACTTATCAGCTTACCTAATAATAAAAAAAAGGTTGTTCTTAATAGGCGATTTTACGATGAAATCGACTTCCGAACTTTGTTAGGTGAAAATGCGTTAAGAAAAAATTTGTCCAAAAAAATTGTTTTAGCTATTTTTTTCAACCTTATTGGGCAAGACGGCCCAATCGAATGGCCTGCACGTTCACCGGTCCTGAACCCAATTGATTTTTTTATTTGGGGGTACTACAAAGAATTAGTCTATGCTCAGGATACTAACTCCGAAGCAGAAATGAGAATAAAATTGAGAGAAGCAGCAACAAAAATCCGAAAAATTCGAGAGCTTGCCATAGATTAAAAAATATTTTTTTAAGACGTTGCCGATTGTGTGTCGAAGTTAAAGGGCGTTATTTTGAGAATATGCTTTAATAAATTAATTTAACCTAATTTGTCTTATTTATTTATTTATTGATCCTAAAACTAAAGCAACATAACCATATTAATAAACAAAAACTGATTTTTTTTTGTAACATTTTAGTTCATAACACAAAATGAGACAAAACTATTTTGTTTTACAAAAAAACAATTACATAAAAATGTGTCACTGATCGTTCAAATTGAGATTATTTGAATGCTATTGACAATTCTTTGCTAATGTTGGTGACAAGGTTGAAAAAAATAGCTAAAACAATTTTTTTGGACAAATTTTTTCTTAACGCATTTTCACCTAACAAAGTTCGGAAGTCGATTTCATCGTAAAATCGCCTATTAAGAACAACCTTTTTTTTATTATTTGGTAAACTGATAAGTTTTTGAAGTTTTTAAAAGTACTTTGATCCTATGAAACTTCCATTTTGTATTGTTAAGAAAATTTTGAAAATTTAACTTCGTCCAACTCAAACCTAAAATTTTCACTTTCGGCCCTCTTTTTGGTAACTTATAACGAAGAACGTTGTGTAGTTGATTATAACTTGTGAAAGAGTGATTCAAGACGATCATGTTGCAGAAAAAGAAACCAAACTTCTTTTACTATTAAACAAGTTATGATTTTTTTAATTTGCTCCGGTAGAAAATTCGCAAATAAACATTAAAAAAATCATAACTTCTAAACTACGAAAAATCGCGGAACATACATGGGGTATTTTCGGATAGATCCAGATGTGAGGAATCTAAAAAAAATTTTATGACGCCACCTCTTGGACCACCCTGTATATATATATTGTTCTTCTGTGTATATAAATAAGCAAAGGCACCCTTTTCTCCTATGTTTTTCATCAACCGATCAAGAATCAACTTATTTTCTTTCTTTTTTTTTTTTTTAGTAGTTATTGATGAGTTCTAGTTTTATTTAATAACTAGCATTTCCCGCGGCTCCGCCCGCGTTCAGATGGTCAAAAACCAAATTCTTAGGTTTTACACATTAGTATACTCTTACATTATACATTACTTTCATTGCGCACCGCATGATTGGTAAATAATGGCAGAGATTGACAATGCCACAAAGTTTCCTCCGTTAAATTGAACTTTTTGTTTTAGCAATAACATTTATATGTGTCTATACTTCTGTTTTGTTTGTTTTTTTAGTTTTTCACGATAAAGTCTCAAACTACGGAATTAATTTTAATCATTTTTTACTAATAGCCAGCTATAGATTAATTTAATATATAGCTTATTATTTAAATTACATAATGATAACTTTTCTTAATTAGCGCTAGTTAGTAATATTTTCCAAAACGATTTTGAAAAGAAAGTGTAATAAGTAAATAATTCTAAGCGAATACATTTTTTTATTTCATATGGCTCGGCTAATATGATTAAAGTCGTAAGCATTTTATTGTGTCCTTTAAGCTTTTACCTTCCAAGAAAAGGTGTCAAGAAAAAGTGAAAAAGTTGAGGTATATCAGTTCCTAAAATACTTTTTCATAGTTTTTGAGATATGAAATATTTTTAGTTACCCGCTTTGGCAGTTTAACAGCCATAAACTTGTTTTCCATAAAATGTTATAAAATAATATAAATTGAACTTATTTTTACGGTGCAAAAAATGAGTAGGTATTGTGGAAACGTAAATATTATTCGTATTTATTTTAGTGTTAACCATACAAAACACGTAAGTAAGAAAAACAACATAGCATTTTGCTATACGAAACCTAAAATGCGCGAGTTGGATTTACATTTGCCCAATTTTTACATTAAAAGATTAAAAAACATTAACATTATTTACTAAACAATAAAAAATTACAAATATTTTCATTTGAAAATTGTTTCGGCCAACAAAATATTACTAATATGTTACTAATTTATAAAGCCAAAAAGTTTGTTTTATTAAAAATTTAAGCACGGGCAGGGCTGCGGGTAATTTAGTAGTAATTATAGTAAAGTCATAGAAAAGTTATATCTGTACATTTTTTTTTGGATAAAACTACGTATTTTAAAAACGCATGGCGACATCTATTGTCAAATAGCTAAATAACACATAAATAAATTTTCATTAAAATAACTATTTTAATGAATAAAATAGCGCTGTTAATATTTCTTTTAAGATAAGTTTTTTTTAATAGTTTTAACATAATATATAAGTAAGTTACCTTGCTAAAATATTAATAGCATCATCGTGCTTTTACTTTAACCAGTTTTTGTATTTTTTCTCAGAAATGAGATATTTTCCTGCGGTAAAAAGAATCCTATGTGTTGACCCGGATAACTTGCTATTACCATACCAAATTTCATAAAAATACCTCTAGTGGTTTTTCTGTGATGCGGTCACATACAGACAGACAGAAAAAATTCTAAAAACTATAGATTCGGGCTCTATATCGCTAATAATGAATATTTCAATAAGATTTTCCGAAAAAATATTGAATTTAGGGGTTCGGCTTAGTTACAATTTTATTGTATGTATAGTTATTAATTTATGAAGGGAAAAAGTTTGCTTTACTGATAATTTAAACACAGGCGGAGCCGCGGGTGATTTAATAGTAATTCTAATAAAATCGAAAAAAGGTCATATCTGTACATTAATTTTTTTGGGATTAAAACTATGTATTTTAAAAACACATGGCGACATCTATTGTCGAATATCTAAATAACACATAAATAAATATTAATTAAAATAACTATTTTAATGGATAAAATAGCGCTTTTGATAATTTGATTTTCAAGATAAGCTATTTTTATAGTTTTTACCATATTTTGTAAGTTACCTTGCTAAACTGTTTACAAATAGTATCATCGTGGTTTTGTTCCTACCAGTTTTTGTATTTTTTTTTCAGAAATGAGATATTTTCCCGCGGTAAAAAGTATCCTATATGTTGACCCGGATAACCAGCTATCATCATACTAAATTTCATCAAAATCCCTGCAGTGGTTTTTCTGTGATGCGGTAACAGACAGACAGACAGACAGACAGACAGACAGACAGACAAAAATTCTAAAAACTATAGATTCGGCCTCTGCATCGATAATAATGTCTATTTCAATAAGATTTTCCAAAAAATATTTAATGTACAGATTTGGCTTAGTTAGAATTTTATAATATGTATAGAAAAAAAATTATTATGGTCGACCACTAGTTTTAGTTATTGACCGACACTAAAATGGGAATGATACTTAATTATGTTACACGATAACTTCGCCAATAACCTCGCAATTTTAAACCGATTTTAAGATTTCCGCTTTTAAGAAGAGATTTTAAGAATCTCGTCTTTACACGCCGCTAAAGTTAAAAAAACAGTAGAATAATTACTTCTAAACTGATGTTCAAGTGAGTATATCTTTTTAATTCATCACTTCCTGTAATACGAATATTTATTGACTAACGACACACCATCGCTTCGCTATGATTCGTCCCTAGGTACGTTTTGACGGTTAGTATGCAATAAATAGACTAAATATTATATAATGTGTAGCCTTTCTCAATAAACGGGCTATGTAATACAAAAACAATTTTTCAACTCGCATTTCAGTTCGTGTGATTAGCACGTTCAAACAAACAAACAAACTCTGCCTCTCTATAATATTAGCACAGATCATATATAGTAATATTAGTATAAATAAGACACGGCAATACACGACAAGTAAGAGTTGATTTATTCTACGAAATATTATTTTTTTAAAACCAATACACCTAAACTAAATGTGGACGGAAGGCCAAGAATAATAAAATTTTTACAAAAAATATAGATATCCATCTCATATATTATTTATAACTTGCACTATCTTTCATAAATACTCCTTATACATTTTAAGCATATTTACATTTATATGGTAAAACGCGCGTTAACAAGGCATCCATTATTTAAAGTAATGTACTTAAGTTTTTACATTCACTTACATTGCTATTATGTTTTATTAAAATGCTTCGTATTTTTTGTTCTGGATGTATTTAATAAGCAAAATTACAAATCGGTTATCATTTTTAAATGTAAATTATGTATCGCTTGATTTATTTATACCTTTACGCATTTTTACTTTTTTAAACCACATCCCTTCGCACTCTTTTTTTCTATATTGAAAATATATCAGTGTAAAATATTTATGTAGTAAGTAGGTATAACTTAACATAATAATCTGGATATTGTTATAAATATTATATCTTTCGTATTTCTTTGAAGAATGTTTATTGAAGTAGTTTAAGTGCTGAAGGTCCAAGACTCGAATTTTGTTTTTTTGCATGGGTAAATTTATAAAAGATACCTATTACAGTTCAAATAATATATATTCTTACTCTAGTGGCTCCCCCCCTCCCCCTCCCCCCACCGTACGTCCACTTTGTCATGATGGGGGGCTCAGTAATGCCCGGCAATCCAGCCGGGCGCGAAGCCAAGAAACGCACAGGGAGGTGGCCCACCTCGATGAGCGGTATGCCATTCGGGTTGCTCCTGGTACTTCCCTGATAGCAGAGTGGACTATTGGAGCCACCCCCATGGCTGTTGTGGTCTGCTTCGGCAGGACTGCCGTCGGCGCGTCGTGGTTGAGTGCGTAAGCGATCCTGCGACGCCCCAATAAGACGGGGGATGTTTCATTGAGTTTTAGTGAGTAGTACTGGTTTTGCCGGTGAGTTCTATGCCTCGTGCCTTAATGCATTTCCCAACGTTAAAAAAAAGTTTGTTCTAGTGGCTAGCACATACAATTCATTCTGGAGGACCTGGGTTGTTATTCGGTTTTTCTGTCACGAAATTCTCAGTAGCAGCCGGAGTTTTGAAGTTGACGGCTCTAGCCGGTCGTGTCAAATAGTTGCCCTACCGTAGTATGAGAGTGAATGGAATATAGAGTGCACTTGTGTTTACGCGCATACTTGTCCACTACAATATCTCCTGCGCATAATCTCACTGAAATTGGCCACCGTGGACGAATTGGTCAGGAGGACGTCATTTTTTAGCTATAATTATGCCCTTACAGATCTTACAGGCACCGCACCGAACTTAAAAAAAAACTATTCCAATCGAAGAAAAATATATCTGAGTGACAAACATACAAAGAACTTCTTTTGCACTTATTACGTTCAATTCTCCATTTTACCGCCATAATATAATAAATCGCACGAAAGGTCAGTTTTAAATGTTTTGTGTGCTCCCACTCGTAAAACATCAGTAATTGCACTTTTGTTTGTAAATCGATGTGATTATTATGCTATGCGTTCTTAAACCTGGGAATATACGTCCAATTCAAAAATATTGTATTCAGTAAAAACTTCCATTTTCACGTAAAACGCCTATACATAAATAAAATTACGATAAATTTCTTTTAAGTAGCATTATTTACCATATTCTTAGTATTTTGTACATACATAGGTATACCTAAATAGGTAAGACCAACGAGTCAAATGACTCGTTGGTCTGGTCCTAGTTGTTTGCTTACTAATTAATTTAAATTTTCACTAGTAAGAGAGGCTTGCAAATTTTCCAGTTCTACACTCAATGCCTTGGAAAGCATGCAAAGCGATGAATGCCTCTGGCCTCGCTCCGATCGTGATGACTTGCCGACATCATGCTATAAAAATGAGGGATTTGATGAAAACTCAATAGTATTTTTGTACAAATAATATGAGTTATAAACAGTGAGATATTTGCCATGACTGAAATTCGTTTATACATCTTAATTAGTTCAAAAAAAGTTTAAATATCGTATTCCTAAAATAGTTTGTGATTTAAATTATTATTAAAAAATAAAATACACATTTCCCTTATTCAGGAATGAAAATGTTACTGTAATAAATATTAATTAATCAATTATTCGGTTTGTATATCTATACTAATTAATATAAAATATTAAACAATAAAGGAAGTCACAAATATAATATTAACTAGCGGGTAAGACCCTAGGTACGTTTGAACGGTTAGTATGGGACTATAATATATAATATACACATAGGTACAAAATAAACAGTTATGAACTTTTCGATTTTCCAGCTTTTTTTTACACTTAAACCACCCCTGACACACCCCCAACAAAACAAAAAAAGAATTATTCAAATAGGTATAGCTGTTTTTGAATTTTAACTAGACTAACGAACGGCATTTGATTTTCATATATATACTTTAATAATAATTGATTTCATTTAGTCTAAAATAATGCACTCATTTTTTAAACACAAATAATTAAATAAAAATTGTTATTTATATAAAAAAAACATCCCATTCTTAATTATACATCAACCATATTATTGAGTTACTCAAATTATAAAAATAATACACCATGTGTGTACTCCCGCTACAAAACTTTATGGGAAGCTGTGCGTTAACAATGTCATGAATCAACCTTAACTCAGTCGTTAAGGAGCAACTACTTTAATCAAACAGCTGATTTATCCTGATTGGATCAACAGTACACCGGGGTAATGTGTGTGTATATTTTAAAGACATACTGTTATTACGTTTTTATTCCACGGAATAATAAACAAGTGTAAAATAATTAAATAGCCAAGCAGATAGAAAAAATGATGAGTATTATTAAGTCTGAATTTATATTAATAATTTATTTATTTAACTAGCGACTCACCCTCGCTTCGCTCGGGTTCGTGCCTAGGTTGCTTTCCAAAACAAAATCAATTGATTAATTTGGTTTTAATTTTTTTTCGTAGGACCTAATTTTTTTTTCTAAAATAAAAGTAGCTTAAGTTACTCCTTATTACATCAGCTATCTGCCAGTGACAGTCCCGTCAAAATCGGTCCAGCCATTTCAGAAATTAGCCGGAACAAACAGACAGGCAAAAATTGCGAAAATGTGTTTTGGTATATGTACCGTGTATACATCCATATGCATTTCGTCAAAAGCGGTTATTTTAATATTACAAACAGACACTCCAATTTTAATTATCTGTATAGATTAGGATCACCAACATGATGTACAGTAACTTAATAAAAATACACATTTGTACAAAGGAGGTCTAAATCCAACTATTATCATACTTATAGTTATAGGTAACCACGACATGCCTAAGCAGTTACACGGTTAGTGAATAATTAAAAATTAACAACACTGTAAATCAGCGGTCGGCAACCCGCGGCCCGCGGGCCGCATGCGGCCCGCGAGCTGCCTTCCTGCGGCCCGCGGCCCGTGACTGTTTTATATAAAAAAAAATATGTTTCTCGTCACACAGATAAGCATTTAAGAGTCATTTTCGGAATTGTCACATTGAATGTTGTAGTTGACATATTTTTTGGTATTTTTTCTCTCTCACAAGTGCGGCCCGCCTTTACTAGATATTGCCACCTTGTGGCCCCTGCCTGCTGAAAGGTTGCCGACCGCTGCTATAAATGATAAAAAAAAATCAAAGACACTATTATAATTATTTACTTAAAGCAACAAAATACAAATCAATACCTATCATGAGAAAAAAACAATTTAGCAGTACAATAAATACAAGTTAAAAGCTATCACCATAAGTAACTCTTAAGAAGTTTAATATCAGATACTTAAAGACTAATGATTTACCCTTGCTTCGCTTGGATGCGTCTCTCAGTACCTATTAGTACCTAATAGCCTATGTGTTACTTAAGGTCAAAGTCTATAAGTGCACTTCATTTTATCAAAATTTGTCCAGCCGTTTAAGTGTGTTACTCCGAATTTACATACACGCAGATATTTTCATAATTAAAATAGTAGTTATATTATCCCCGAAAATAATAGAACCACACAAAAAAAAAACGTGTTTGTGTACTTACGTACGAACGTAACAAGTTATACTTCTTTGGCGTAACAGAATAAAAATAGCTAAAGATTTCATCCCGTATGTCACAACTCTCTGTTTGTAAAAGGAATGCAGCTAACTTTATCATGTCACTTTTTGGCTGTCGGTGTGCGCGCGCATCGTAGAAATTTCTCATATTTTTTTACAAACGTGCCAAAAGAAGTATAACTTCAATAACAAATCATAATACATTATCTTTTAATCGCCATTGGCTAGTTATTACTTGAATATTTGGAATAAGACTTTAGTTTATAGAGCAGTTTATGATTTTTAGTGTATAAAGAAATTTTGTATAAACGGAAACATAATGTACTTACTATGTAAAAATGCGTACATTCAGAAATGAAATCCAGTTTGATAGATAAAATTAAACTAGAATTGATATAAAGTTTACGTTTTACGAGCTATTTCGTACGCAGCCGCCCTTGGCATTCATACGATACGGCGTACTGGGGGCTCGTCCCGTTCAGGGCTACGATATACGCACGTCAGAAATGTCTACTAGATTTTTATTTGTTTTATATCAATATGGATAAAAATATTATATAAACATCTAAAGTAAAATAACTAAAAAAAATATTGCCGTTCTTCTTTTATTTTTTTGTATATTTTAAGAATTGTCAGACCACGACAAGGTAAACAATCAAGATACATCGTTAACTGGGTGTCGGTCACGCTAAGAAAATTGATTTTAATTTACTTATAATTGTTATAACAATTAGAATGTTTCTAAGTATATAAAATATATTAATATATATTATAAAAGTATTATATTATAAAAGAAGTCGAATGAAACTTACGTATACAATTCGAAAGGTACTCTATACAAAGAAGCGATACAAAAATGCCAGACATGTGTGTGTCGCCGAAAGGCCAAGTAATAAAGTGAATCCCCGTAAAAGAACTAATCAATTAAATAGGTATTATTTTATTAAATATAGCGACTCACCCTCGCCTCGCTACGGGTTCGTCCCTAGATAAAAACACATCTATCCCACGGGAACCGTACATTTTCCGGGATGACATGCCTTCCTCAGTTAACGGGCTATCTAATGCAAAAAGAATTTTTCAAATCGGATTAGTAGTTCCTGAGATTAGCGCGTTTAACCAAACAAACAAACAAACTCTTCAGCTTTATAATATTAGTATAGATATGTGTCTATATAGCAGCTTTATAAAATTAGTATAGATATGTGTCTATATATCAACCTTGATGTCGAAATTTAACCATAGATATACTTTGTACCACAAAATTGATATGTCAATGTGATTCATGCTTGTTTATATTGCGAATGTTTCAATCCTGCGCAAACTAGAGCAACTTGGTGTTAAATTAAGAACTGGTTGGGTATAATTGTATTTTTCATCTCAGATTCCGATGAACGTTTATAACTTCCTTATATGGGGAGTTTTTGTGTACCCACTAAGCGGGTTTTTGCTATAATTCACTATCTCAAAACAAGTAGCATGAAGCGGTCAAGACCAAGTTTATTTTGAATACCTTTAAGGTTGTCGGAACATAATATTTCCTGATCACTGTCTAGACCAGTCACTATGAAATATTTAGAGCTACAACTGGACGCATACTCTACAACTTATAAATGTTAAACAAAATATGAGAACTCTTTATTATAATACAAGACTTTATAAACTCAATGGAATTATATATTATTTTATTATTAAAAAAATGGAAATCTGTTATTTTTAAATTGAAAACTTCTATAGGCAGGTTTGGATTGGGAGTTTTATGTAAGTCGTCATCGACATGGTCACGTGACGTGTTAACGCTAACACTCAGAGTGCCGATAGATGTCACAACCAGATAAATGTAAACGGTTTTAATTTACAAATTTTAATTTAAGATCAAACAATTAATTTGAATATCCAAAAATTACAACTGTTAGTTTATAGTTTTAAGTTTTCACTTCTGTCGATAGTCCTCATGACTGCTTTGTTTTAAATTATAGTGTTGATTTAAAACTACAATAGTAATATAGATATATTGTAGAGTTTGTCATACAAGTATAGATACAGATTATTACAATATTAACTTCTTCATTGTATTAATTTGTTATTAAAACGTCTTGGTAAATTACTTCATTAAGTTTATTAGCAGGAGGAAGTTATTGAGATACAAGAATACTTTTTTTTTTTATTTTACAGTAAAACTTTTTATAGATATAACTTTTTATAAAGTCGTTATGTTAGTTTTTCGATACTTCCTTCTTTTTCAAATATAATAATTACAATACTTTCTCAGAATTGCGCTAATATTTGACATTTTAAATAAAAGTAACTATTCGGATTTTTTTTCCCGGATTAATTTAGATTTTTGGTTCCCGACGGAACTCATCACGGGAGAGGTCATGGTTTCTAGTTATATTTAAATATAAAAATTATAATAGAAAATATGTAAAAAATATAGAAAACGAAAATTATAGACATTTTAATCGAGTATGTATTAAAAACAGGTAACAGACAAAGTGTTTAAAAAAACAAATGGGAAATGATTTGAGTATCATAAAACTTTAATAGTGAGAATTTTTGAGATCAATTATCTTCATGACAGAGCAAAAATTTGTAGGATTTGTATTTGTAAAATTTGTAGGATAATAAATATGATCATTATTAATGGAGATATTGAAGATAACGTAATAATAATTGTAGAAATATTTAATTCGGGTGCTTATGTCATTTTTATGTGTTTTCAATGAATATGCTATATATATTTTAAAGAAAAAGCTACCCTAAGAGCCTTATATAATAAAATGATTTTGAGACTTATTTTTTTTAAATGTTATGATATTTATTAACCTTAAATTATTGAACCAATTTAAAGCTTGTTATATAAACGTTTGAATGGCTGGCAATAAATAATACTGCCATTCTTCTTAAATACTGTTGGTTTTTTGTCAATACGATGAACATTAAAACAATCTAACGGCAATAAAAATGGCATAAAGTTTTACAAAAGGTTAAAAAAACAAATATAACAAGATGTTATTTACGATTATGATATTTATCATATAACTTTGAAAACTTTACACAGATATGATAGCTTTTGAATACGTACGAAGTTAATAGTAAACACGAACTAGTATAGTATTATATGATCTGTGATACAAATAATACAGCAGGAACTCAAAGTTCACATATTTTATTTACATAGCAATAAATGCAAGGTACCACTTCTTAATACTTTAAAATTCTTGCACACCTTGTTTTTATTGAACAGTAGCAGATACAATACAGAGATAATATTTAATGTTATGATATAAAAATTAACTACTTCAACTTATTGAAAATTGGTTAAAAATATACATTAAGATAACTGATATTGTCTAGAGTAGTAGCTACATAAAAGATTCACCGGATAACAGATTCCACCATCTAGGACTCGGCCGAATGAATATTTGCTGTCTTTTAGGCATAAAAATTACAAAATATTTTGAAAGAAATTTGCAGTATAACTTACAAATGTCAGGGTTATGGTTTGCATCTATATAGCACTAAGCTATAGATGTCATACTAAATGATAAGTATATATTACATAATAGTATTACACTCGTAAATATTATTAATAGTGCCATTTAGTTTTTCAAACTTTACCTTGAAGTAAAAACAATTAGAAAGGCTTTATTTAAAGATTTACACTTTGACATTTAAGAGGAACAAAAACTTATAATTAACGTTAATAGCATACAAGATATATATAATATTCACACAAATGCAAGACCTTATTCTCTACTACTTTAGATTTTTTTTTTGCACATCACTAGCGTCAAAGAGCTACTCGTGTTTTGTGGCGATACCCAATACCGCAATTTGTCTCTAAAATAAAGACGGAGAAAGCATTGATTGAACTATTGAAAAAGTGGGGTGATTACATTTGCAACTGCTTGGGAGGTCTAACGCCTAGAATGTATGGTTGCAGATCCAGAGGTCCTGGGTTCGAGTCCCGGATCAGGCACAGTTTAATTATCGATTTTTTCTGTCAAAATATTCTCAGTAACAACCAAGTGTAGGGAAGTTGGCGATGCTTTACTCTCGTGCCTCGCAAAATACTTAAAACCGTCGGTGCTGTGCCTAATCTATCATCGGTCATATCAAACGTACCACTGGAGTATGAAAGTCACAGGTGCATATGTGCAAAAATGTACGCGCAGACACAACGTGCAATATCTCTTATTTTGCACGTTGTGTCTGCGCATACACTTGTGCACTATAATGTCTCCTTTTTTTAAAATATAATAAATTTTATTATCACTTGTACCTATAAATTTATGTCAATAAAAAATTTTATAAAAAAAAAATACTCCTGCGCATATGGCTCGTGTCAGGGGGATTGATTGGCTGCCGTCACCTAAAAGAGTCAGCAGACCATTACTTGTCAGTAACATTTTCTTTTATTTACTTGTAGTGTAGACATGATGAGTCGAAGCTAGCTCTAGATGATTAGGAATCTGTCCTCCACCAATAAACAAACCATAAATCAGGTCACTTTTTTTTATTATATCGCTCGCGTTCGTCCCTAAGTACGTTTTCACGGTTAGCTATGTTTATACATAAATAGTAGCTTGCTACTCCTAAGATATTCCTTTAAATTATAGAGCGATTTACCCTCGCATCACTCGGGTGGGTACGCCGTCCGTGGATTTTGTTGACAATTTCATGGGTTTCAATTTTTTTTCGCGGAACCCTGATTCTTTTTCTAAAATAAAAGTAGCCTAAGTTACTCCTTATAACATCACCTATCTGCCAGTGAAAGTCCCGTCAAAATCGGTTCAGTTGTTTCGGAGATTAGCCGGAACGAACAGACAGACAGATAGACGGACAGACAGACAGACAAAAATTGAAAAAAATGTTGTTTTGGTATGTGTATCGCGTATACATCCATATACATTATATAACAAACAAGACACTCCAATTTTATTTATCTGTATAGATAACTAGATAATTATATAAAATCTAGTAGGTATGTAACGTTTAGCATTCTAATTAAGTACATAAATCAATCTATCTATATAATCTATCCAACAGTTTAGATTTACATAATATGCATTTGTATTATATATTTAAATTGTGTGCATCATTTAGTTTTACGATGCAACGACATTTATCAGGAATAATTTAACATGTACGATAAATAATATTTCAAAGTGATTAATTAAAATTATATATTTGGTATTCGCAAAAAATTATAAATCAATCATTGACGTATGGTTGCATATCTGAATGCAAAGTTTTAGTTAGGTTTAATTTTTGCTTTAGAAATATTTAAACAATAAAAATGTTGTTTTGCCTACGTACAGTTTTTTTTTTTCACTAACTTGCCATTTATCTATAATCATCACTGCGAACAGCTTGATCGATTGATAATTTGTTTCTTGAAATTAATAGTTCTACCGTAGATTTTAGGAAATAAAAAATGGAAAATTGGAATATTCGGGTAAAACTTACTTGTTTTTATGGGATTTTTACATGAACTTAAACTTCACATACTTTAAAAAAAATAATAGTCAGGACAAAACATGAAGTTCTAATTTTTTTAATGTTTTATATTTGTGTATTTTATAATTTAACTTTCCAAATAAACTGTTGTGAAATTTAAAGGCTCTTGCATGTCAAATACTGGTTCCTAAATCTGGCTTAATTTTATAATAAATGATTATTTATAATAAATTATATTTAATATCTTGTCCTTCCTCGCAATATAGACAGATAAATTGAGTGATTCCCCAATTGCTTTTGACTGTCCCCAGATTTGAAACTTCACTTTAGCCTAACGAGAGCGAAACAAGGCTAAGTCACTAGTATCATATATGTATATATACTAATATTATAAATGCGAAAGTTTGTGAGGATGTATGGATGTCTGAATGTATCGATGTATGGATGTTCGTTACTCTTTCACGCAAAAACTACTGAATCCATTTTAATGAAACTTTACAATAATAATCTTCAGAATAACACATAGGCTACTTTTTATCCCAAAATGTACGGTTCCCGTCGGATAGGTTTGTTTTTTTAAAGGCGAACCCGAGCGAAGCAAGGATGAGCCGCTAGTCTAATATATGTTTAACCTAGTCCGCCGAAAATAGCAATGATGTATTAACCCAACCCTATTGGTACTTATTGATTGATATTTTTTTTCACAGCTTAAATATATTGGTATAAGAAATAAAATGTCGTGTCATATATTAATTGCAGAGGGAATATATGGCATATTTTCACCCCACAGATCGTTATCAGATAAATCTGAACAGATAACAAATTACAAAAACGTAATGAATGAGCTCGAGAGTTTTATAATTTCATTTATTTATTTACCTTTGAAATTCTTAAACGAAAAATGCAATTAAATCACGTCGAGCATTATTGTATGAGAAGAATGTCTTTATAAGCATATTTTTATAACCAGTTTGAATAAAATATTTATATTATAAAGCTTAAACTTTTATATGACAAATTATTAGGCTATAAACATTTTGTTATTTTAGTGGGTTTGTTATTTTAGATTTTTAATGATTATAAAATGTATTATAATATTAGTGCGAATGATATTCAAACGATTATTTTTATAATGGATCCCATAAACATCACTGTGAGCTAAATACTAAGCAACATAGTTGAGTGGCTGGGCGTTCTAGTTCTTTTTGTTATATCGTATTTTTTAGATGAAAAAAACCTAAAAACTTGAGTAAATACAAAAAAAAGCAAAAGTAAATAATCTGTATCCAACCAGGCTTCGAACCCGGACACCTGTGATTGCCAATCTTGCACCTTGGCTGCTTGACCACGATGTTTATACCCGAGCGTAAAAAATACCATAATTTGCGTGGAATAATGCGAAAGAAAACCCCATGAAAACACGAAAACACGCGTTTTCCAGACATAAGACTAATCTAGATCGATTTTTCGCCCTCCAAAACCACCATTTACCAAATTTCAACAAAATCGTTAGAGCCGTTTCCGAGATCGTCGGTGTAAATAAATAAATAAATATACAAGAATTGCTCGTTTAAATATATTAGATAGATAAATCTTTTGTCTGTTTTGAAGTATTTTGCTGACAATCTTCTTTCATGAAAAATTTATTCAGATTACACAGTATTAATTAATGGAGAGTGGAAAATAATGTATGTATGTATATCGCATATGATTTACATATAATTTCTTTGCAATGATTCGGCTTCCCGTTGTATTGAACGTGAATAATTTTACAATTTTGCTTAATAACATTTAACTGCAATTGGGATTAATTAAAAAAAAAAGCATAATTAAATTTTTTATCTGTCTAATTTAATAAATAATTTATATTCTTGATAAAAATCGCATAATTAAAAACAGAAAAGAGTGAGTCACTGGAGGATGATCGTAAATGTTTATCTTGAGCTTGAATATTAAAAAAATGCCAAAACTTGTCCCCTTCACTCGAATCGCAATTAGTGAAGTTTGTTCGAACTCGAACTGGTAATTGGGAACTAAACTATAGTATACGTACAGGGAAATTCCGTAAACATTATACTCTGTTATTTACTCCATTCATTAACGCCATTTATGACTCCAGCAAAAACTTGCCTTTTAATTACAATATTTAAGCCGAGTTAAAGAAAATTTGTATCAATTATTCTCAAAAGTAATCAATATCCTGTCGGTGTTTTTTTTGTTTTTGTCCGATAGTCTTTTGAAGGATATAAAAAAAATTAACATCGAATCATCGTACCACTTGATTTAGCTACGAATAAAAAAAAAATATTTTGAAGTGTTTTTAAACAGATTGAATAGTAATTTCGAATCGACGATATATTTTTTTTTGATAAGTGTTCTTAAAAAAATGTATCGAGTACTAACCACACTTGAAGTATCTACTTTACATATATGTATGCCTATGCATATACGTGCTTAAACCATAACTTACAGTGACAGTTATAAAACTATAGTTTTTAGAATTTTTATCTGTCTGTTTTCCGTAATGCGGTTAAAGACAGACGTCTTTTACCGCATTACGGAAAAACTGCTGGAGGGATTTTGATGAAATTTGGTATGATAGCTGGTTATTCGGGTCAACATATAGGATACTTTTTACTGCGGGAAAATATCTCATCTCTGAGAAACCTTATACTAAACAATAAAACGTAAGTGGGGACGAACCCGAGCGGAGCGAGGGTGAGTCGCTAGTGTACACTGTACATATGTATATACATTGTTATATTTTAATTTATAACCTATTGTTTATAATTAATATGAATTTCTTTACATTTCATTTTGTGCCGTACTCATTTAAAAACCAGACCTTTAGTGACCGAGAACATTCGAGTTTATATTAAGAATATTATTGTTTTAATTGGCACGACTATAACTGGTGCCCTTATCACTCGCCATTTAATCTGTCCAACGTGTCATATGTTTGCACGTATGTGATGAAATATTCCAATTTAGTTTTTTAAGATCGATTTTAGCCTACGGCTTTAGCCTTTCCTCGAAAACTTATTAATGTTAAATGCGGTTTTTATAAACTCATAGTAGAGTTAATAAAGCTAGCCTTAATTGAAAACCTTGATTAAAAAGTATATTTATTATTGACTTAATTGTAATAAATTTACATATTTATATGTATTTAGCCCTTTTTAACGTCCCACTGCTGGGCACGGGTCTCCCTTACAATGCGAGGGGGATCAGGCCATATTCCACCACGCTGGCCAAGTACGGATTGGCGGCAGTGGCGTAGCGTGCACTTATGCCGCCGGGGGCCGAAGTCAAATTCGCCGCCATCTTATTAATTCAATTAATTTAAGGCCAATAAATCGGGACCATTTCCGATTAATAACTTGGCAAGCGATTCGACCACATCAAGTGAGAATTCAGTTTATTATGGATTAATCATTTAACAATAAGGCCCAATGCTTTTGCTATTCCAAATCAAGAAGCATTTAATTGCGCAAAATAGGTTAAAATCTATAATGCTACAGGTCCGGGATCACAAATTGTTTGGAAATTAAATGACGGCGATCAAAGAAGAAACTGTAAATCACATGTACTTCAAGAAGTTTGTAAGATTATAATATGAGAGTACAATATGCTTGATAATTATGCCATGTTATCTGCTGTCTGATGGAATGGTGAAAAGGTTAAACTAGAACTTGGAACGGCATCTAGCAAAGGTTGTGACTTGTGGATAGAAATTAAAGAATTAGGTTGAACATTTACCATTAATATATAATTCATTCATCGTAACGAACTGCCATACACGAAAGTAATTTACATCAGCTTATACTATCGGCAGTCTGCTACGCATATGATCGGGGGAGATCCCCAGAAACATTATACCACATATCCTAGTGACGTGAGAAAAGTAGCGCAAAACGCCTGCAACAGAAGATGCCTGCCATGGCGATCACAGTAGGTAGGCTTACGAAGCGGGACGTGAACAAAGCCACAAACAGCCCCAAACACCGATAAGCCTGGTGAAGCTAAAAGTGAAAATTACAAGGAAGACAAATAGGACAGGAGCCGACACGGGACAGGTTATTACACCAAACCTCTCACCAACCAAAGAAACCAGACACCACATGCAAAACGCCTATATATATATAGCGGTTGTGAGAGAAACTGGGAAAACGCACCTTACAACATGTGAAATATCAGACAAGCCTTTCGAACTTGGAAACGAGGGTTTGCTGAAAGCATTACAACATCAGAATACATTAGGGGCAACAAACCATGGAGCAACGCCGCCAATCACATGGCGCTCTATAATGTGAAGCACGGTCTCGTGCAACTAGAAAAGTTGGAAGAAGGAAAAACCAAACCCCTTAAATAGGGCTATAATATACTACAATGACTAAAGATGATAAGACGAAGAGTTAATCAGAACGCTAGCATCCTAAACCAAATGTGCCAGCATAGGAAGCCAAAGAAACCAATCGGGAAGCTGGCAACCTACACCAATAATGTCAGGATCTCACACCAACATCACCTGAGAGCACCGTGAGAAAAAGAGGAAATCTCCCTCTGGCATACTGCACCAAAAATGCCAGCATTCTACGCAAAGAGGACCTAAAAGCGCAGTACTAACTTATAGCACAACTGCTCTCAAAGCTCTCAAAAGTTGCAACGATGGGCTCATTTAGCCCGAATTAAAATAAAAAATTTCAAATAATGGCAAGGAAAAAGAGTATGTGGTGTTCGCATATTCCATGAGAAACGTTCTCTCTGAGGCGTTCTTTGAGGTAAGGTGAAGCATTGTCAACTTCCCAACTTCGGGATGTTACTGACAATTTCTTCACAGAAAAAAGAATTATTATCTCTGGTCTAAACTGGGACTCGAACACAGAATATTCTCAAAAATATGTATTTTCAATTTTATACTAACCAAAGTTAATCGTGGAAAAATAACCGATCAGTAATTACAAAAATGATGCAAAACATTTGCTTTTTGTTTAATAATAACTATAACTACCTACTCCTTATCACACTAAAATAACTAAATAAATATAACTGTGTGTTATAATTTTGCATGTTTTCCACTTTTCACGCCTTTTGCGTATGAAGATTCACCCAGGGCGGAAAGGTTTTTTTTTAATTATTTATTATTAGTCTTCGAATAAAATGACTAAACTTCCGAGTAAAATTAAATGGACGAAAGATGATGATGATGTCAAAATTTTAAAGATTTCGTTTGAGCCATTTATTTATGAGATCTTATAATTTAGTAAATAATAACAATGATGTTATAACCTCGTTGAATAATAAAAATAAGTAGTTCTTCTTTGTCAAGTTTTTTTTTTAATTTTTTCGCACCGTTATATTTCAAAAGTAAAAAGTCTTTCGTAATCATAGTCCAGTAGCTTATATAGGGGGCGGCATGATCAGAATTCCTATTCAGCAATGAAAATTACTTAGCAATAACCCGATAGAATGTGTTGGTAGTGATTTTTGTGACAAATAATTAATTTTCTCTATTTCATGTTGGTACACAATATTTATTGTGAAATTTTGCCGCCACTTTAATAATGCCGCCTGGGGCCGCGGCCCCTACCGCCCCCCGCACGCTACGCCACTGATTGGCGGACTTCATATATCTATCGAAAACTTGCTAGGTTCTCTCAGACATGCAGGTTTCCTCACGATGTTTTTCGTCACCGTAAAGCAAGTAGTAATTATGTTAGAAATGATTCGCACATGAAAATATCAGAGGTGCGAGACCCGGGATTTAAACCCGCTTCACTCGGTTTCCTAAGCGAGCGCGTTACCACGGGGCTATCACTGCCACTTTATTATTGATTTAATAGTAATAAATTAACATATTTATATAGTGTTCTATATGTATATTTGGGTTAGAATTTGTAGAGTTAGGCATGAGTTCATCATTCAGATAAAATTCATCGCGATAAGTTAGAGTAAAAATGTTTTAAATATTTTACCTATTTTACCGCAAAAAAAATCCATCTGGTAATTTTAGTGACTGTATATTATTAGAAATAACAAGTGTTTTATGTGCATACAAAATATGCTAAATTATTGAATAAATCCGCCCAACCGTTTATTAAAAGATTGAGTTTCTTAAAGGCAAAGTATTGGGACGTTCTCAGTTTGCATTCAAATGTTATCATTAGAGACGGCAGAGATATTATCTTTAAGCATATCTTCTATTATATATGTACCTATATGTGTGAATAAATGGTTTGGGCGTAAAAAAGAATACTAAATATTTTTTTTTTTTTCAAAAAATCTATCCTATATGTGTATTTTATGTAGGTGTATTTTTATATAGGTGTATATAGGTCATACTTGAGGTACGTTTTTTCAAAAAAAAAAAAACAAATATTGGTTCACTATCGGCAAATATGTCACGTAACATAAAAACATCACCCGGATTTAGTATCTCTTGTTTTTATAAGCTGGTTAAAAACGCAACAGGCTTAATCATAGTGAGCCTTAGCTACAGATGCCCCCCCCCCCCTCTCCAATGTGTGATCACTCAGAGACGTACTGAAAGGCGGTGGGTTGCTCATAATACTGGTCTAATAGCAATATGGTCCGTCAGAGTAGTCTCCTGGTTCTATTGGAGGACAGGACGCAGACCTTCCTCAATAGGCTAGCCGTTGGGGCGTCGTGGTTGAGTGCGTGCAGCCACCCAACTACCAACCCGACGGAACTTTCTCCTTTCTAATGGGGTGCCCCATTAAGAGGTGAGTTCCACATAACCATCTATTATATGGGTGCATTTCTACCACATAGCCTCCTGTTTTACCGCAATGCATTTCCCAATGTTTAAAGGACTTAAGGAGTGGCCAGCATACTACTTTCTTAGATTCACGCGAATATTTGACATTTTAAATAAAAATATCCATTCAGATTATTTTGATTTTTGGTTCCCGACGTTTCGAATGCTTTACAGCAATCATAGTCACGGGAGAGATTAAGGTTTTAAACATCTCAAAGGCGTTATATATTTGTTACAGTGTTGTTTGTTTTAGAGTGGCCAGCCAATGCCAATTTCGATTTGACACTATACAAAAAAAAGCTCTACTAAAATTAACAACTATGTGAGAATTCATCCCAAAAAAACAGGTTTTATTTTCTAACGTTTCTCGAATTGCAATATCTTTAAGATATTTTTATGTAAATAACGATGACCTTACAGTTACAAATCTCGTTCTAAACCAAGCGATTTCTTTTGAGTGGTCAAAGAACCGATTTAAGGAATAATAAAATAAACATATATGTACATAATATTTGTATATATAGACATATACCTACAATTTTATTGGCTTACATTTCCATTTATTTAAATAACAAAGAAGTTTTTCAAGTGATTTTTAAGCAAGTTTCCTTATGTTTCAAAACATTAACATCCAAATTTTTCGAAAATTAAATAATATATTCAAATGAACCTTAAAGGTTTTCATTTCCTCAGGACAATAGTTTTCCTTTAAATTTAAATGGGACCATTAAACCCTAGGCTAATTTACATAAAATACAATCATTAAAATTGATTCATGATGGGCAAAAATCGAGAGTAACATATCCTCTTTAAGTCGGTTTTCAATTTCAAGCTTTTTCTTTTAATACTTTCTTAGATTTACGCGAATATTTGACATTTTAAATAAAACTATCTTTTCGGATTTTTCCGTGGATTTATTTTGATTTTTGGTTTCCGACGTTTTGAATGCTTTACAGCAATCATGGTCATAGAGATTAATATGTTAGATGTCACAAAGGCATTACATACATATGTAGTTGTTACAGATAGCCTACCCACAAAATAACAAAATAAATTCAAAAAACTTGAAACTTTTCCTTTTAATTAATTATTTCTAACGTCTCACGATGATATACAGCCTTCCCCTCAATACGACAAGGAGTACGCCATAATCCAGCTTACAGTTCTTACTTTTCTGTTCTAAATATATTTAGAAAACGTCGAATTCTACCGTTTGATATTTGCAAAATTTTACACGTTTGTTAATTTTAAAACATTTAAGTTAAATTGAGATACTACATAATAATTTAATATAATATAATAAGAATTGTCATGTATGTTTATTTATATTAAGTTTTAATGAGTTGCACTTTATGCATCTTTCCGCTCTTCTCACTTATTTTGTATCCTTTTCTTTCGGTTGCCTGTAAGAGATCACTTTTAGTGATAAGGCCGCCTTTGCACATCTCTATATATCTGTATTTTTAATGTACCATTTTCGTGTGCAACAAAGTGTTTTCAAAAAATAATAATTTAACGTTCCTCTTTTTATTTTTTCTCGTACTCTTCGGTTAACTGAACGAGATTCCTATAGAGATACTCGTAAGTCCTTGGAACATAGTATTTTAGCTTTACTTCGGCACATTTTTTACATTTATCTATGCATATAAATTCTAACCGAGTCGAATCTGTACCTAAAATATTTTTTTTTGGAAAATCTTATTGAAATAGTCATTATTATCGATACAGTAGCCGAATTCTTTATAGAATTTTCATCTGTCTGTCTGAGAACGTACCACGAGAAAACCACTGGACAGATTTTGATGAAATTTGGTATGATGTGTTATACCTACTAAAAATAATATAAATTATTAATTATATAAAAATAGGATTTATATGTATTATTGTAAATCAAATATTTAATTTATAATAATACATATAAATCCTATTTTTATATAATTAATAATTTATATTATTTTTAGTAGGTATAACAGATGATAGCTGGTTATCCGAGTCAATATGTAAGATACTTTTTACTGTGGGAAAATATCTCACCTCTAAGAAATCTATACTAACAGTTTAGGTACGTTACCTAAGGACGAGAGAGGGTAAGTCGATAGTTCATAAATAAAATAAGATATTTAAAACATAACCTGATGCACTATGAAAGTGTCACCTGCATTAATATAATATTGTTCCAAATATAACTCATTAGCATTCACATGGCATTCGGGAGGAAATCGTCATCATTTTAAGGACAAAGTCACGGCCAATCGCTAGTTACATATATACATATAAATTAGCAATTATCGTCAAAAACTAGAAATAAACATATTAGTAATCAAATCTGTAAAGCCGTTGACCGCATGAACTGATAATTTACATATTCAAGATTTTCAACTAAAATATCGGGGTCATTTGTGGGCAAAATGAAACCGAGGTCAATACACTGTACTTTATGTTTGCCTTATCAACATACAACTAACTCTTGACATAGTGGTTTACGAAAGTGTATATTCGATTCAATGTCATGTTAATGGCTTCAAAGAGTGCCAATTGAGCGTAGATTACTTCTCAAGAGAAGATATGAAAGAGATTGGTCGGTAAAATAAGATTATTAAACTATATCTATATAAAACAAAGTCGAGTTTGTTAGAACACTTATAACTCGAAAACGGCTGGACCGATTATGATCTTTAATTTGTTAGATTTGTCTCCGCCCCGAATAGCAGAATAACTATTAAAACATTGAGAAAAAAATCACGAATCTTTTTTTTTTTTTTTAAGTCCGCATGGCTAACGCTGGTTAATAACTATTTAGATCAATTTCAAACGTACCTAGGGACGAACCCGAGCGAAGCGAGGTTGAGCCGCTAGTTAATTGTAAAGTATAAAAAAGGGAGTAAATCCTTTATAAACCTTGGACCTACAACAAAAGTGTATATTAAATTATTTAAGTGAGAGTGACATATGCTTATTGTCATCCCGGGATAGTTCCCACGGGTATATAGATATAAGAAAATGATTCGATTCTAATAGGATTTTCATTAATGGTATAGTATTCGAGTTAAAATGACATAGGGTATTTTTAAGCTCGTAAATAATTGATATGGCGAAAGAGGTATTTATGAATAGTTAGATTAATAAATAAAGTTATAACGAATTGTTACTTTGTAGGTAATCTTTTAATACCTATACAAGACCTTCATTAGTGTAACCTCTAAGTTATATTAAATGTGAAAAAAGTCTGCTTTGATTATTATCCACCACTCTGCAAATACACGTTGGCATACTTCACACGTCTTTCTAGTTACTTAATTTTTCTCAGATATGCAGTCTTGGATGTCCTTAGGATATTTTCCTTAACCATATTAGCGAGTGATAGTTGTAGTATTGGAAACTTCAATCTTAAAAGTGCGAGACCCGCGCTTAAAGTTATACCAATTTGTTGTCAATGTGAACATGCTCTTAATAACTACCTGTGCATATTTAGTAACTTGATCTACAGTTATTCAGTAAACTCTTCTCAATAATAGGTATGTGTGGTAGCATGTCCATACATACTCTATACATCTATACAGATAAATAAAATTGAAGTGTCTGTTTGTAATGTCAAAACAACAGCTATATACTAAATATGCATATGGTATTATATACGGTACTTATAATAAAAACACAATTTTTAAAATGTCTCTCTGTCTATCTGTCTGTTTGTTCCGGCTAATCTCCGAAACAGCTGGACTAATTTTAACAGATAGCTGATATTATAAGGAGTAACTTACGCTAATTTTATTTTAGAAAAAGAATTAGGGTTTCGCTCAAAAAAATTAAAACGTACCTAGGGGCACCCCCGAGCGAAGCGAGGGCAAGTCGCTATCGTCTCTTTAACTCTTCATTATTAAAATTTTAAGTAATAAGAAAAAAAAATATGTGAAATGAAAGTTAAACCTATGTAGTGTACTAAGTGTAATGTAAACAAGTTTCTATACACTACAATGTGTAGTAAGTTGAAAATTATTATTTTTACTACTACTAGAAATGGCTGATTTCATGAAATTTTTATTGAGATAGCATGAAGCATTTTTATTTAAAAAATAAACTAAAGAACACAATTATTAAGCGGCAGGTAATATTATATCATTACATAGGTTTATATTTTTTTAATATATATTTGAATTATTTATAATGTAATAAAAAATACATACGAATAGATATTTTCCTCCTTTTTTGAAATGAGTCTAAAAGGAGATAACATTGTATCTGGAAAAATGGTGTATTAAAAAAAAGAATTTTACCTTATTAAAAGCATTTATTTCGAGATTTCTACTTTTACCACTAAATATTAACTACAATTTAATAAAGAAATCCACAGATCTCGTGTCTGCCACGACCTTCGGGTACATTGAAAATGAATCCAAATGCACTGAATTAAACCATTTTTTAACATATTAATTACTAGCAGAACCCGCGGCCTCCCCGCGTTCAAACTACAAACAAAGTTTTTGGCTTTATGTTATAACAAAATTTTGACTCGCGTATCGAGAGTTCAATACCGTTATTTTTAACTAAAATATTTTTTTTACGTAATACATACTTTAGTATTTACAAAGATAAGTCCGTATTTCATATTATTTCTTAAAGATATTATGGAAAACAAGTATAATTCTAGCGAATATAATAAACTAAATTATAACATAAAGTTATAGGAAATTATAGACAAAGTCAATTTTCATGGCGTAGCCAATAAATAAAATACAACAAGTGATTAAGTGATATTGACAACTTGAACCTTGACGTTATTTTTGCACATTTTAAATTTAAGATAAATCATGTTAATGATACACAGCAGCTGGTGTTCAAAAAAGTCTATTAATAATTCTAGTGGAATAATTCGTTCCGCCATTTCTCACTGTTAACACCTGTATAAAAAATTTATAGCTTTAGATAAAGCTATAACGGTGGTCAACTTTCGGGCTGACTCAATTTAAAACTTGCCTACGATACGAGAAGAATAAGAATAAAAGATTTACCATGAATACAATTTATGCCGAAAATAAATAATATTCAAAGGCCATGGAAAAACTTAGCAAAATATATTAAAAACTTGTCCTATTAAATTTTAACACATTTTCGTAAAGAAAAAAAACAAATGATTTTCATCAACAGTCTAGTCCTGAGGTGAAACAAAAATGTCGTGTGTCATTGACTCAAGTATTGTTTAAAAGAACACTTCTTCTCATCTTGTTAGCATAATTGTGCTATTCACGTCAAAACTCAACGCATTCAAAATATAATTTGTCACCTAAATTAACATTTCTAAGCAGTAATATAAGATTAAGTGATAAATAAATATCCAAAACCTAAACACATCGTATCGTATTACCAATTTTTATTTCAAGTTTTTAACATATCTTTTCATTTTTTTTTTTTGTATCGTTTCACACATTGTATAAAGTTCAACATATATTCTGTATTTCTATTCTATTTATCGTTAATTGTTATTGAATACTAGCAGAACCCGCGGCTACGCCCGCGTCCAATCAACAAAGAAAAATCTTTGGCTTATATACTATATTTATTAAAAAATGTGGAGTAGGGGTAGAAGGGTGAAAAATAATTTTCGACCTTTTCTCATACCTACCATATATTTAAAAAAATAACATTAAAATCGGTCGAGCCGTTTCGGAAGAGTGCGACCAAAAACACCGTGACACGAGATATTTACATATTAGATAAACTTCTAATTCAATATTAATTGTTTCAATAATACACTTTGTGTTCGTCAAAAACTAAACATATATATCTCTGTGCTGAGAACTGCTCAAAAATTTTACTATGAATGAAAATGACTATTTAAAATTAACCCTAAACATAAATACACACGTATATTATAAGTAACTATAGTCATAAGCAGTATACAGTAGCATAGCAAATTGAAGAAAGGATCTTAAACCTACTGAAATGTATATGTAACACGTGACCCTGAGCACATATCGTTGTATACAGATGACAAAGCCAAATTTCCTTATTACAACAATTCGTCACGTCACGATGCGGTCGACAACAGCGGGTTCGATTCCCAGAAGGTGACTCAAGTCACGACTGCGACATCACCTTGTAATGAAGGTGTTTGATTTACATACTACAAGTACATTAGTCCAGTAAAGCGTAACGGGTAATACATCAATTAACATATAAACGTTTTAGTGATAAAAGACAATATTTACGTAACGTAGTACGTGAACGTTTGAGAGAGAGGCAAGAATTATAGTAATAGTTAGAGTATTTTCTTTATACGTATAATAAAAAAGTGTTTGCTCGCGACTCCTGTTACGTAGTTTTCTATTAGTCGTAGCGTTATGTTAGATAGCCAATTACTTTTCTAAAAAATATATTGAGAAAAAAATAATTTTATAAAATAAAGTGCTTTAAAAAAACTATAAATCACTTTACGTATTCATTCTATTCAGCAAAAAAATGAACATGAACAAAAGTATGAGAGCATTGCTGCAAACGAAGGCTAGTAAAATATAAGTAAGGATTAAATACAGATTAAGAAATACTTTGACAAGCATAAAAAAATACCAAACAGATAATACGATCTTTACAGTTTGACAAAAATTAATACATCATAATGTGTATTTATGGTCCAATAAAAAAGGGTCCTTAATCCTTAAAATTCGATTAGTATGTCACAAATATATGAAAATAATAACATTGATCCTTTCAAATGTTTCTTACGGTTGACGTTTAATGGCTGTAAAATATTAAATCAGTGGTACGGTGTTAATGACAAAATAATTATTTTTATACTAGCGGCTCATCCTCGCTTTGCTCGGGTTCGTCGGTAGGTACGTTAGCCACATAATTTTTTTTTTTCGTTAATTTTTCATTTTTTCTAGTCATTAGAACCTTCCGTGGACCTTAAGGAACATACAAAAAAATAAATTAGCCAAATTGGTCCAACCATTCTTAAGTTATGCGCTTACCAACATTCATTTTTATTTAGATAGATAGATTATAAATTCTTCTTGAGTATAAAAATAATAATATTAATATCATAAAATCGAAACCTTTTAAGTTTGTTACATCTTGACGCTGTAATAGCTCTCCGCATTTTAGTAGAATTCAGAATACCTATATTTTGAACTAGCGACTTAGCGTCGCTTCGTTCGGGTGCGTCCCTAGGTACATTTTAATTTTTTTGAGCAGAACCCTAATCCTTTTTTTAAAAGTAAACTAAGTTACTCCTTATAGCATCAGCCATCTGTCAGCGAAAGTCCCATCAAAATCAGTTCAACCGTTTTGGAAATTAGTCGGAACAAACAAAAAGACAGAAAATTTTAAAACTTGTGTTTTTCTTATAAGACCGTATATAATTTCATATGCATTTAGTAAGAAGCTGTTATTTTAACATTACTAACAGACACTTCAATTTTATCTATCTGTATAGATTAACACAAGGGTTATCTTTACTGACATAACCTTTTTAGCATTTTAACGTCAGGAAATGCATTTACACATACCACCTGCATGTATACAGATGGTCGTGTGGGACTCGCCACCTAGAAAAGCCAGTACTACCCACTGAAACCCAACGGAACCTCCCCCGCCTGAATTGCAAGATCGCTAATGCACTCAACCATGACACTTTGTGACACCCCAATAGCTGACCTGCTGGAACAGACCACAACAAACAAACCTACCTATTGAAAGCAAACGTAATTAATAGATTATTCATAGTTGTATAAGCACTATTGCATTTTCTTATATAAAAGACATCAACGCGTTGATCTAAGACATTGCTATTAATTTTTTTATAACAAACACTTTGTTCTAGCACTTGCATGTAAACCATATTACTATTTATACAAATGTTGATATTTTATTATAATATTAAAAAGTTTATCATTAACTAGCTTTTTTACATGACTCCGCTCGCGTAGACTATGTTTAAATGCATCGCTTTTAAGAGTCGTAGTGTGACGTGAGATTCCCGTTTATTCGTATTACTTATATTGATTAATAAATAGGTTATAAAATACTTTTAAAGAGAGACAGAGAGAGAGAGAGAGGGTTTTTTCGAATCTAGAAAATTTTTCAAATCTGACTGTAGTTTCCGAGATAAACGCATTCAAACAAATGCAACTTTTACCTCAGCTTTATTTAATATTATTGTATAAAATTAATAGCAAAAATAATGTTAATTATCTTATTAATTATATGCGACATGAATAATATATAAGTTATAGTTTTATGAGTTAGTTGTAAACTTTTATGATTGTTTAGTGATATGCATTAATTCAATTTACTTATCCAATTAATTTTGGAATCTAAAAAACAGCGATGAAAGGTTAATTTAAAGGTCTTACAAAAAAAGAAAATTTACAATTCGCTAATGTATTAGCTACCAGTTTACATTTTTTTATGGTTTTATATATAAATTGAATAAAGGAACTCTCGTAGTAGTCTAAGATCCCGATCTATATGATGAACTCATTCTTTTTCCAGGCGAAATATATTTTTTAAGCATAAAACATATTAGCAAACATGACCCCCAGAGATGTTCTCGCCAAAAATTGGCTCCACGCTATTTTTTACTAAAAAACCTGTGATGATGTGATGATGACATTTTCTACAAGCCTTTTACTTTCAATTGATACTAATTTGTCACAGAAAAAGAGTTTTTGTACTTAAAAAAAAAAAAAAAAACATTTTTTTTTATCAAAAAGGCCTGGAGAAATTTTTTGATGACAACCTCCTGGGTCATATTTGTTAATATGTTTTATGGTTTAAAAAATATATTTATATATTTCGTCTGGAAAAGAGTGAGAGGTCCACCACATAGATCGGGATCTCTTACTGTAGAGAGTCACTCACGTGTCTCTCTCACTCAAATGTTAATGTACATCATTTATATTATTATTTTTAATATCTCGAATAATGAATGTATACACAATATAATATCTACATAATAACAAATAAATACTTTTTAAAAGATTTTTTTTGTATTTTTGAACAGACAAACTCATACATTACATAAAAAAAATTGTCAGTACCAAATCAATACAAAAATCACGATGGCTGTCTATAGTGTGCAAATAAATATTAACGTACTTCGAAAATGTCGCAATTACACGACATACCTTCCTTATGGCTACCATCAAAGTGCTTAAAATCACGCACATGTTTTAAACGAAGAATAAACCATTTTAAATTTTAATTCGTTTGAATAAGGTTTAAATTAATATGAAAATAACTATAGAATGCACTCACACCTTTATGGCAAAATTTTATGTCCCTAAATTATGATCTCTCTCAACGCGCGCGCTTAAATTGAATTACACTAAGATTCAATCGGATTTTTCTGATTAATAATATGTAATTTTTGTGCAACGTCGGCACGTTTGTTGAATGCTAGATAGGGGTTACCGGTTCAATTTTCGAATGAGACAAAAACTTTACTCATCCGGTATTATTATAAAAGTTCGTTAAACGTAACGAAAGTATTAGGAAATGTCTTAATTAAATATCGTAGAACCCCAGAATAATATACAATTTCCACATTTTACAGATCGAATTTTATTTAAAATTACAATAACATGCTGATTTTTTTTAAGTAATAACCGTACACAGAATATATGTTATATATACCCAAAATGGATTGGATTGAAATAAATGAATCGTATAGCAATTATCCCGTCCATTAAAAATTGAGACGCTTTAAACTTTATCAATTGATTTAAACGAGTGTTTAACTCATAAAAGTCGGTCTTGTGATTTGTATGTGTAACGATTAAAAAGCTTTTTAATGTAACAATTTAACATGTTCATAAGTTCCACGTGGATTATTTAATCTATATAATAAATAAAATTGAAATATTTCCCTGTGGTTTCAAAATAGTAAGCCCATATTGAGCTCATATAGTTATAAAAATGTCTGTTTTGTAACCCCCAACATCAGAAACGGAATGAATTTGCGTTTGGCTCTTTTTCGCCGAATAATCTAGACGTGAAGGACATTGTCTACTTTTTATGCCTAAGAAATGGTCGAAATGAATCAGGATAATTTGTATCCTGACGAAAAAAAGAAGATTTTTTTAGCAAAGTTTTTAATAAATGCCTAATATATGTACCTACGTCTTTTTATACAATGCATTCTCAAAATATGTATTTTTATAGAAACAATCAACCACTATAATAAGTAAGAATTTTCTGTTAATTAATCACAAAAAAAAACAACGTCTAATAAAATGCAATAAATTATTTAAATCAAAACAAGCTATCTTAATTAGCGAAGCGATTTCTGCATAATCTGACATCGCCGGTGTCCATCATCAATCATTTACGTGAAGTTTTTGCATTTTTAACGACACTTTCAACGTAAAAACGAATATTAACTGCGACGAATGAACCTTTATGATACTATTAAAGATGTATTATAACAATCTACGTAAAAAAAGGATTCGACTGGATGCGATGAAATTTATAAATTAGTGTTCGTATACTTTTTGTAGTAATTGTATTTATCATATCGAGCCTAAACTGGAAACCAAATTATAAATGGATGGGTTTTTCTTTCAGATTTTTATTGCTCGTCATGTGGTTATTTATTGTATAAAATTACTTGCTTTTAATTTACACCTTCTTTTCAAAGATTATCTAACTATCCAAAGACAGAAGAAATGATTTTCGAAACATATTTGATTAAAGAGTAAGATGTACATATGTATGGTAGCAATGACGGAAAACTTTTGTAGGAGGCCTACGCCAAAGAGCGTCTAGAACGACTTCTACGAGCAACTAGAATAAGTTTATATATATAAGAAAAACCTGGAAAAAATACTGATAACCAATTATCATCATACCAAATTTCATCAAAATTCCTCCATTAGTTTTTCGTGATACGTTAACAGACAGACAGACAGCCAAAAATTCTAAAAACTATAGGTTCGGCCTCTGTATCGATAATAATGTCTATTTCAATAAAAAATTTCGAAAAATATTTAATGTTCAGATTCGGCTTAGTTACAATTTTATTATATGTATAGATATACGTATATAGTATTTCTTGTCTTTATTATAATATACTAGCGACTCACCCTCGCTTCGCTTCGGGTTCGTCTCTAGACGAAAACAAATTATCCCACGGGAACCGTACATTTTTCTGGGATAATATATAGCCTATAGCCTTCCTTAGTTAACGGGCTATCTAATGCAAAAAGAATTTTTCAAATCGAATTAGTATTTCCTGAGATTATCGCGTTCAACCAAACAAACAAACAAACTCTTCAGCTTTATAATATTAGTATAGATTATATTGTTAAAGAATATATGCAGTTTGAAAAAACTGTGAAAACAAAATGTCAATAAAGTAAGATACGGCTAAAATATAACAACTAATAATGTAAATTTAAATAAAGAAAACACAAATGTGCACTTTAAAAAGCCATCGCCGCTGATAAATATTTGCTGAATTAAACGAAAACAACAGCTGTCCTTAAAATAAAAGGAAAATAATATTCACCCAAATATTATGATATTTAATATTTTATTGATCTTTAATATTTGAAAACAAATTTTGATCTCTAATACATTTTAGGAAAAAAATCTGCTTCAAAAGCATACCATTCAAAGGGTGGTGCGCAAACAAACGAGTTATTCGTATACCAGTCCTTTTCGGGGTTTTTTTTTTTATTTTAATATCAAGATAATTTTACCTTTAGGAGTTTTTTTTTTGAGGTTCGTTTAATACAAAATAATAAATCATTAATCACTTTACAAAATATTTTCAAAAGTGATTAATTACACCTTTAAGGACCATTAATATTTGTATGCATGATTTTTATAAAACTTTTTTTTATCATGAAAATGAATTTTACAATTGGCGAAAATACGATAGGTCTGGCATAAGATTCAAAGACCTTCAAATATTAAAGAATTAAAAAAAACATTGGCGAAAATATTCCGTTATATGCATCAAAAAACAAAAAGAAATAAATCACCAAATTAAGTACTCCTTTTTTGTAGTCGGTCAACAGTATTTACTAATGAAAATGATCTTAAGGATTCAGTGCCTTACTCTCTCATATTATGTATGTACGATACGATGTATGTACTTTGTACATGTTCACTTGAATTAGCTTGCGGAACCAATAAGCTAATGTCAAGGCCGTGGACCTGTTCTAACGAGTCCATACTGACATTTTGCCTTGCCGCTGTCACTCATATCACCGTCACGTTAGGGTGCATCTGACGCTTACTATGTACAGATATAGCAGGGCCGAATGTGAGATGGTTAGTCCATCAGGTTTGATAACCTTTTTTGAATACAGTTTTTAGGTAGGTATATTTTCATATATTTATGTAGCGTTATGTGTTACATCATAGTAAAATCTGCCTAAAGTGGTAACTTTTTAATATTAACATAATTTTTTTGTATCTGGCGAGTTGTAAACTCTCGTTTTATTCAAACTATAATAAACACACCCCAAAGCGTCTAGCAAAAAAATCACGTCAATCAATCGACAAACCGAGAAATCAACTGTATTTATAATATTAGCACAACTGTTATTCAAATATTTAAAAACAAGTTACTAGGACACACGTAATATACAAATAAATATACATATAATGTATATCATTCATATGCACCTACGTCCTACACATATATACTTCTTAATTACTTACTGCTTATATCTTTTTATCCAAACGAATATATTCTAATCTGACCGATATAAATCGTGCGCACCTATCGAGAGCACCAATAGTGCGCATAACAATTCAACGCAATTTCATGGCAATAGGGAATATGCATGTGATTTAAATAAAGGTGAAATATTTTTTATAATCTTTACTGCTTTTGTAATTAAGTCTATATTAGTGTATTTTAATATAATTTCTTTTTGATTAAGAAAATAATTATTAAAAAGTGCAAATATAGGTGGGAAATTCAAAGTAGTTGAAACGCACGCCATTGGTCAGACCGAATATGACGTCAGAGTATATTGTAACAGAGCGATTAGCGATTTTGTCGCTACAAATCGCGTCGTCATTTTCCTGTGTATGATATACTTTGACGTCACGCCAAGCGTGTGAAATGACGGGCATTTAAAGTATCTGTATTGGTATGATATTTTTAATATTTTTTTTAATACTAAATTTTAGTTTTTTGGAGCTAGATATTAATAAAAAAAAATAACGATGTAAACTTTTGTATAAAAAAATAAAATGAAATTATGCATATTCCCTATTGGATGGATGGGTTTAGAAAAGCACAGATTAAGAAGACACAGTCATTTTTATCTTCATATAAGATATTCATCGATACTATCAATCATCAAAAAATCGTAATGATCAAAGTATTAAAAAACTAGCGACTCACCCTCGCTCCGTTCGGGTTCGTCCCTAGCATGCTTCCCAATACAAACTTTCATCGCTATTTTCACCCACTTAAGGGTGATTTCCGGGATAAAAAGTATTCTATGTCCTTTCCAGGGTCTCAAACTATCTTTTTACCAAATTTCATCTAATTCGGTTCAGTGGATCTAGAGATTGCCCCATACAACATCACAAACTCACAATCTTACAAACTCACAAACTTTACCTCTTTATAATATTAGTATAGATAAATAATAAACGATTAACCAATTATAATATATGACTCGTCAAAAAGAATAAAGCCAAAGTTCCAAGGTTTCACTAGTAGCCATTGAGGCCACTTTTGACTCCATTATCAGATTAGATCGAACTGCCAGGCATTTTGTAACGGCTTTAATCGTTTTTTTTTTATATATATATAAATATGTCATAATTCATATATTTCAATTATAATAAAATAGCAATAAAGCAAAAAAGTATCGTATAATAATTTATTCCTTTTGATGCTATTGGCATTTTATAAATATGCAAAAAAACACAAACAAAACATCGTGGGTAGTAACATTGAGTTCTAATGTTATCACCTTGCTTCCATTTGGCGCGCGAAATACTTGCAATCTTCTAATGTTTATTTTTAATTTAATTAATTAATCGAGTTATTTTTAAACCAACATCATAAATAAGTAATTTCATTCGAATGTTAGTTTTGATATGATAAAATCGATTCACAATTGGCGAATATAGCCTAATATAGGTAAGGTAATTTTTTTTTATAGAAATATAAACTTCATATGTTAAGTATAAATCTATACTTAATATTATAAAGCTGAAGAGTTTGTTTGTTTGGTTGAACGCGCTAATCTCAGGAACTACTAATCCGATTTGAAAATTTCTTTTTGCATTAGATAGCCCGTTAACTGAGGAAGGCTACAGGCCATAATATATCATCCCGGAAAAATGTACGGTTCCCGTGAAATACATTTGTTTTTGTCTAGGGACGAACCCGAAGCGAAGCGAGGGTGAGTCGCTAGTAACTTAATAAAGAGAGAGTTTAGTAGAAATCATATAAAGTTAGATTAAAATTCTTGCAATAATTTGTACTACTTATATTCCTAATCTATAAAGTATGAGCCCTAAAATAAAATTATTTAAATCAAATTCAAAGACGACACGTTTGGTTCAGTTTGTAGTGACCCAACTTGCTGTGCCAGCGGTCGCGGGTTCGAGTCCCGCTGGGGGCATTCATTTGTGTGATGAACACGAATGTTTGTACTCCAGTCGTGGGTGTTTATATTTATAATATGTAAGTATTTAAAGTTATATATGTGTAGTGTATCAACTATCTGGCATCCATAACACAGGCCTCGTAGCTTACCATGGAACCAGATGGTGCTATGTGTTAATGTACCAACATATTTAAAAAAAAATAGAAAAAATATGAAAGAAGGCAAGCAATGTTCGTTTTTATACATGTACATTTTGCGTATTATACATTCTTGAAGTTACTTATTGTATCTACGATCTTCTGGTGTCGAGGTCTGAGTAAATAACTCTATAGAGATAGCGGGTTAGATCCCGCTCGAAGCAAATATGTGTTGACATATTTACCTAACTATTTGTGGTGTTTTCCATTCACTACGGACCCCTTATATCGAGTATCCTAGTAGAGGCTATTAAATGTATAACTAATGATTGTACGGGCATAAGTATTAAAAATAATCAATTTTAATATGAGCTTGTTAAAAATTATTCTATATTATAACCAAACAATTACCATATCATGAGCAATAACCGGTTATTCATATGCCAGTCCACATTCGAAATAATATTTTAGTATTTTTTTTTTGTTTTATAATATAAAGACAATTTTACCTGCAAGAACTAAAAAGGTCTCATTAATTTGACATAATAATAAGTGTTATAGATATAATAGTCACAATTTTTATGCCAATAATTGGTTTTAGAACTTTTTTAAATTATTTTTTTTATTGTTAGTCGCTTTTCACATTTTTAGTTTTCAGGCAATCTGAGGACTGAAGTGAAAAGGCTCGACATATTAAGAATTTTGCTACAATTAGTATTAAATCGTCATACGGTGTCGCTGTCTGTGTATCTATAGGTACATCTATACATAAAATAAAAGTATAACTGATCGTTGTGTGTACATGGAAGATATTTGAGAAAAACTATTTATTGGTTTTTATGAACACAATAGAACCCAAAACAATGATTTTTAGAATTTTCGTCTGTGCGTTTGTACGCGCTAATCTCAGAAACGGCTTTACTGATTTGGTTGCGGTTTTCATTAATGTATTGTGTTAAATTCACTTCACATTAAGTATTTATTTCATTTCAATCCGTTCATAAATAAAAAAGTTATGTGAATTTAAAGAATCACATAGGAACGAGCTCAAGTGAAGCGAGAGTGAGTCGCTAATAAGTAATACAATTGTTATTGATAAATGCAAAAGGTATCTAAGGACGCGTCCACACGAAGAAGGAGTAAGCTTCTAGTATAATATACATACATATATACATATATACATATATACATATATACATATATACATATATAGGTAGATACAAAACAAAGGTAGATCTTATAAAGGTATGCTTTAAAGTTGTTGTGTGAAGTGATAAAATGAGCACGAAATCGATACCAATCGCTTGCGAATTTACTTTTAAGCCAATACGATTTTTATCTCTGAAAAATGTGAGTATAAGATATGCAGACCAGTAGAAGTAAAGCGCTAATCTTCTGATATTTACTGTGATACAAGTACATGTTGTTAGTAAACATATGTACATGATATATGAGATGTAATACGTCATAGCAGTCTTCGGATTTTGTATTTGCGGGTGTGTTCTCTAATGCAATTTCCATTTAGTCTGTAACCACTAAACGTGTCCACCGCTTTGCTTTGCTCCACTTGCTATGCAGAATGGGGAACTTAAAATAATCTGGAATAGCTATATTGATAACTCTATTAGATTGATTGAAATTTAAAGAACTCTACATTTGATGTATCTTATACCACAAATGACATTCTCTAAATGAAAGTTATTTTTAAAAACTTCTGTATAACATTAATCAGGTTAAAGTTTTATTAAGATGTGACTGATTGTATCTTAAAATTATTTTTTAATGTTGGGAAATGCATTTAAGCATACCACCTGTATACATACAGGTCGTCATGTGGGACTCACTGGCTAGAAAGCCAGTACTACCACTAAAACCCAGCAAAACTTCCCCAGTCTTAATACGTCATCGCAGGATCACTTAGGCACTCAACCACGACGCCTCAACATCAGGTCTGCCCAAGCAGACCACAACAGTCATGGGATTACTCCAACAGTCCACTCTGCTATCAGAGAAGTACCAGGAGCAACCCGCATGGTACACCGCCCACCAAGGTGAGCCGACTCCCAGTGCATTTCTTGACTTCACGCCCGGCTGGATTGCCGGACGCTAATGAGCTTTATCTAACCTATGTCATACAAAGTTATGTACATTCGTATTTCCAACGATCATCACATATAGAGGCACGAAAATGATCAACAATCTATCAAAAACGTTTTTTTAAACAATTTAAATATTATTACGATAGCAATGTCGATACATTTATATGGACGATAAACGTAATGAGGCACAAAATGATTCTACTCGACACGCGAAGACAGATCGTCCGTTACATAAGAGGTGTTGTAACTTGTAAGTTCATTGTTATACAAACAACGATCGAATACATGAAATAAATACTGTGAAGGATTCTTAAAGATATTTTTTGTACCTTATCTGGAGCTCTCGACCTTTGCTGCAAAGTAAATTATAAGTCATGATTGGAAATGTCGTTAGTGACGTTATTTATTAGACGTTCTAATGTGGAACATATTGTTTTTTTTTTGTTTGTTTGTTTGTTTGTTTGTTTGCAATAATGTGTAATTCTAAACTAACCTAAAATATTATTCTATGATATAAAAATAACTGCACCATGATGATTTATCGACACTCGCAAATAACAGTATTGCAACTAAGTAGAAAAATTAAAAATGGAAATTAATTTTAATATAATTGAATTTGATTTTTTTTTTCAGAAAGTTAGATGTTATTCCTTGCAAGACCTTGAAAGCCTAAACAATTATAAATTTTTGCTTCTTCGTACAAAAATATCTGACAAGTCTGTTAGAAGTTAAATATAAATAAATTTTCTTTTACTATAATCCTACAATGTGTAGAATAATGAGTCAAATATATAGTTTCTATACTTATATCTGTAACTTTTTAATTCGAGCATAATTTGATTGTATTTGTTTTATATAGATTTTAATGGAATGAAATTCCTTATGGGACGATGCGGAGGGATACCCTAGCCGGCAAAAAACGTCCGTAACGTCCGTAACGAAAATGCGTGGAGTAAGATTTTTATGTATAGTTGATGTTTGTTCGCTATACAGTGTCTAATGTATAGTGTGCGTGATGAATATTATTATTATTATATATTTTTATGAATCAAATAAAATAGTGAATAAAATAAAAGTGTTAAGATAATTTTGTTCAGTAGTTTTCGATTTTTATCGATAAAAAAATCATAATAAAAAAGTTATACCCGAATAATTATTCTCCTTTGACCTCGACTTTCTAGTCGAAGTTGAAATTAATATTTATGTAATAAAGAACTTCGTTCCTATCGAGTGTCCCACGACACCACACGTTTTTTTTATTCAGTTAGCTAGATTCAATTGTTAACTCTAACAAACTTTTTGCTCTACGCTGTACAATATGTGCTTACTGTGAAAGTTTGTACTCGTAAGCAAGTGTATTCATTTATATAACAGTTTCAAATGAAATTTGGAATTAATATTACTCATTACTGGATACATATACATTATACATATATGTAGGTACTTTTTATCGATGCACCTAATATGCAAACGGAGCCGATAGCAAAAGTAGATAAATAAAAATTTTATTATTATATATACAGTATTGTCCATCTAAATGATAATTCATCATCGAATCGATTGGCCTTCTGAAATAAATGTCAGCACTGACTAATTAAATGAAATAGATTTAGGTTAATTATCCTTTTACTTATCTTATCGCATTCGCTACCTTATTGCTGTTTTTACGAACCACTTTATAAATATATCTAATTTTATTAGTTGAAAATATTCTGAATATACAGTACCTACTTATTAGTAACTAACTTTTCACATATAATGGGGTGTATTCTTGTTTGGTGAAAATTGCACGAGTAATATCTTTTATACTAGCGGCTCACCCTTGCTTCGCTCAGGTTCGTCTCTAGAAAAACAAAAACAAATCTATCCCACGGGAGACGTACTGTTTTCGGGAAAAAAGTAGCTTGTGTGTTATTTCAGACTATAATCTATCTCTGTGCCAAGTTGTATCCAGAACCGTTCAGCCGTTCTGGCGTGAAATAGTAACAAACATCCATACATCCATACTCCCAAACTTTCACATTTATAATATTAGTATAGGTTTATATGAAGAAAGAAAAACTAAGAGTTTTTTTCAACTTTCTAAATGAACACATGCATTTTATGTTATTAATATTTAACTTCATCCTTGATCTATTCGCTAACTATCTCTGCTGCAGGTTCAAGATTCGAATCTGTTTTCCGGCAAGCAATTTTCAGTAGCCCAATCGGGCAATAAAAGTGAAAGTGCCCTATAACATCTCCTGCGCCGGTTCACATTCAATTTGTTTATTCAATATTGCTATTTCAAAAATATTCTTATTGTTTGTCAATTCTCTATCTCTACCAGAAGGAAAAGAAAAGTTGCATTCCTAATAAGAACTATCCGCCATAGCCGAAATGAAGGCGGAAGAATTATACTATACGTAGTTCTATAAATAAATAAATAAATATGTTGGGACATTAACACACAGCACCATCTAGTTCCATGGTAAGCTACGAGGCTTGTGTTATGGATACCATATAGTTGATACACTACACATATATAATTATAAATGCATACATATTATAAATATAAACACCCATGACTGGAGTACAATCATTCGTGCCACACAAATGAAAGCCCCCAGCGGGCCTCGAACCCGCGACCGCTGGCACAGCAAGCAGCACTACAAACTGAGCCAAACGTGTCGTCGTTCTATTTAAATAATATTAAAAAAAAAACATCTCTACAGACATGTTAAATGAATTAATTTTAAACCCCATCAACATATGGTTGGTTGTTACATTAAATATACTAAATTATGGACAAACAAGGGATTATTTATCGAACCCAAGCACTGACATTATGCAGTTAATCTTAAGCTTCTGTCACTTCCATAATTACTTTTTTTTATAATAAATCATTAACAATTTTCCACTCAGTGCCGGTCAAATAACCGTGAAACATCGTGACAGTGATGTCTTAAATATTGACCTTAAAGCTTTCGATACTTAAATATTACATTATTGCATTTTAATAGGAAGAAAGCTATACATGACGACGTTGGCGTTAAATAAAAATGGCGGTTGAATAAATAATACATTATTCGTCCGACAATTGTCAGTTTCTACGAATATCTACCAATTTTGTTTTCTAATGTAAAATAAGTGATTTTTAGGTGCAGGCGTTTCTATAAAAAAATAACCTTGACCTATCGAGCTGAAAACTTATTTTGTTAGATCCCAATGTTTTTCCCAATGTCGCAGTCGCAATATATCACACGCCAACAACAATTAGCGTACGACTAGACACTTAGAATAAAAATACATATATCACAATATATGAAACTCTTGAAGATGATTATTATTAGGGATAATATTAATTAGAAATAATAGTAATAATAAATTGAGATAGTTTTTACATGTTTGCTTGTTGCCTCTAGGTACTACAACAAGCCAGAAATCCGTTTAAATAAAAATAAAAATATTTATTGCTATAGCTGAAGATCGAACTCAGTGGCTTGCCATCAAAAAAGCCTATGTCCAGCAGTGGACGAAAGTAGGCTGAATATGATGATGATGAATATATTTATTTATATTATTGCTTTTTAATATAATTAATTGTAATCAATTTTCATTACCTTCCTACATTTAAAGGTTGCCTGGAAGAAATCGCTCTTTTAGCGATAAGGCCGCTTCTTGTACCTTCTTCTATAATTTTGTATATTTTCTTTCCTCTTTTTGGGTGTACAATAAAGAGTTATTCATTCATTCATTCATTCAATTTTTATTAGAAATAATAATTTATAAGCAAGTTTCATAATAGATTAATTTAATACAAAAATAAACACACAGATATTACAAATGTATTTAAAATAAAATTTAAAAAGACTTGAACGATGCATCATCATTTCAGCAATATACCACCACATAAACAAGCATGCAATTAAAACATCAGCCAAAAGTAATTTTGTTAAACAAACTTCATTTTCCTCAAAAAATTACAAATTTATGTTTCCCAATAGCAATTATGCTGTTAACTTAATTTTATGGTTATTTAAATGTTACCATTACCATGCTATGTCAGACCTCACATATGGTAAATATGGCGGAAAGCAAAAATATGTCGTGTCATGTTCATATAATAAAAACCCTTAATTACTGTTTGCAAACTATAAAATTTTTACACTAAATTATAAAATTATTATCTTACTGTTGATTCTTAAAATTAAAAGTATTTTCATGGGTCATTCAATTAAATAAAACAATAGTTATTTATATTAATAGCAAAATTACTGATAGTTAAGATATTTTTAATACCTATGTCCTAAAATCGAAAATTACTAGATTGGGTAGGGTAATAGATATTACCCTACCCAATCTAGTAATTTCAACTCAATTTTAACTTAATTTAAGCAAAAAAAAAACGTGGACATAATCTGTAAAGTAATACTTAAGTGTTTTGTATATATATTATATGATTAAGTGTATTTGTATATAAATACATATTTAAAAAAATGAATAAAAATATGTTTAGCTTAGTTTTAACTCTTGTTTTTTTTTAAAAACAGGATAAAGAGATGAAAAAAAATGAGATCCTAATCAAAATTATGTAATAGAAATGTTGAAAATTTTCAAGTAAAATTTGTTTTTTATAGGCGGAATGTTTCATTAAAAATACCTTTCCCTTGACATAAAAAAAAACTTGAAAATGTTTTTAAAGTTACTAACAACTTAACGGGCAGTGGTAGCCCAGTGGTAACGCGCTCGCTTGGGAAACCGAGTGAAGCGGGTTCAAATCCGGGTCTCACACCTCTGATAATTTCATGTGCGAATCATTTCTAACATGATTACCACTTGCCTTATGGTGAAAGAAAACATCGTGAGGAAACCTGCATGTCTGAGAGAACCTAGTAAGTTTTCGAAAGACATGTGAAGTCCGCCAACCCGCACTTGGCCAGCGTGGTGGACTATGGCCTGATCTCCCTCGTATTGAAAGGAGGCTCGTGCCCAGCAGTGGGACGTTAAAAAGGGCTGAATATAATAACTTAACGAAAATGATATTATTATTGCATATAACTTCATCAAAAATTATACTTATTGTAATATAATGAATCAAATTACAAAAATGAAAAACGAATTAATTTCATGGCTGCAATAAATTATCTCAATGAAAGATTTAATCGAAATGTATGAAAATTATTTATTGCATCTTGATATGCGATAACTCTTTATAGTAACACCTACTTATTGAATAACCACTACTTTCTTGACACTCCTTTTTTAGAAGTTTAAGTTACAGATATTATCGATTAAACAATGCCGACTTTAGTATTGTTTCATTTTGACAGATTACATGAGAGAAGAACTCAAGTCAACGCAATTTTTATCGGACTATTATTACACACTAGCGACTCATGCTCGCTCCGCTCGGGTTCGTCCCTAGTTATGTTTTACGTTTAGTATAGATTTCTTAAAGATGAGATATTTTCCCGCAGTAAAAAGTATCCTATATGTTGACCGTATAAAAAATATGTATATATCATTATACCAAATTTACCAGACAGACAGACAAAAATTCTAAAAACTAAAGATTCGGGCTCTCTATCGATAATAATGACTTTCCTTATCGATAATAATGAATTTCAATAAGATTTTCCAAATAATATTTAATGTACAGATTCGACTCAGAATTTTATTATATGTATAGATATGTACCTATATACGAATATTTGTGTATGTGTGTGAGTGTGTATGTTTGTTACCGTTTCTGTTCTGAATCAGCTGGACTATAACTTGGAGTAACATAATATAGTCTATTCTTAGGCACCTAGGGACGTACCCAAGGGTATATACCCTTGCGTCCGTTACATCCGTGCGTATTAGTGATATCACTAGTATACCATTATACGGTATTCATATACATATTATCACAGGAATTGATGGTCCTTGTAACCTATCAATTGTTTTGACTACTCTAGATATCGAAATCTAACTTATGTAGAGCTCGATTGATTTACTAGCTCAGCCCAATACGAAGCTCAAAAAACATCAAGAAATCTATATACATATATAAAACAAAGTTGTGTTAGTCACACCATTTATAACTCAAGAACGGCTGGACCAATTTTTAAGGATATTTAATTTTTTGGTTTTCTTTTAGTCCGGAATAGGATAATAAATATTAAAACATCAGAAAAATTAAAATATATATATTAGACTTGCAACGAATATTCGGCTACTATTCGGTATTCGGCCTATTCGGCTACTTTTATCCTATTCGGCCGAATACCGAATATCTACATACTATTCGGCCGAATACCGAATACTTAATTAATATGTTTTGTTGTAATCAGATAATAATAGGGAATATGCGTGTGATGTAATGAAAAGTGAAATATTTTTTTTATAATCTTTATTGCTTTTGAATTATGCCTATATTCATGTTTTTTTAATGTAGATTTTTTTGATTAAGAAAATATTTATTAAAAAGTTTAAAAAACAAGTGGGAAATTCAAAGTAGTTGAAATGCAACGCCATTTGTCAGACCGAATAGGACGTCAGTGTATATCATATCAGAGCGATTAGCGACTTTGTCGCTTAATTAAGTCGTCATTTCTGTGTATATCATACTGTGACGTCACACCAAGCGCGCGAAATGGCGAGCGTCTAAAGTATCCGTAACAGTGTATTTTAATATTTTTTATACTAGGATTTAGTTTTTTGGAGCTGGATATTTTTTTACAATTATATAACGATGTATGATTGTATAAAAAATGAAAAAAAAAAAATCATGCATATTTTCTATTGGTAAAATGAAAATATTGATTTATTTTATAAAAATATATTTTTCTTATAATCATTACAGTAGTCATAGATACATTAACACGTTCTTTATTACAAAAATTAACAAAAAAACTATCAAATAAATGTCTATGCACTTGCACTATCATAATTAAAATTTAGAACTGCAAGATTATTATGCGAAAAGACTATTTTTTCTGCATTTTCAGTAGTTTCCTCCTAGACAATCCCAGATTCAGAGAAAAGACACTCTAAATAAATATTTATATGGTATATATATATATATATATATATATATATATATTTATATGGCTAACGCTGGTAAACAAGTGTTTTAAAAATCTTTGTAAAATGCACCTAGCGACGAACCCGAGCGAAGCGAGGGTGAAGCGCTAGTTGTAGATATTTGTTAACGCTGTAGAATAATAATTTAATTTTTTTTAAGCCTTATAAAGTTCTTCTTCTTTCTATCAGTTAGTATTATTTTTTTTTTAAATAAAAGCAACAAAAACATATAGTCCATGCATTTTTGAAACCAAAACACAAAAGTCTAACGAAACAATGCAATAAGAACTCCAGAAGGTGATTCACCATGATAAATATAATTAAGTTAAATGTAGGCTTAAAATGTTATTATGTTCATTTTTATTCTCAACAATCTTAACCACATACTACGACTATATTATTGAGAGAATTTATTCTTTTAGCAAAAAAAACATATTAAAATTGTTGGTCTGTTATTTCCGAACAACTAAAGGTTTCAGGCAGACTTCATCAAGCTTTATTTCATAAGATGGACAAATTTTATTATAATTGGCTTCAGATTGCAGATGATATCTTAGTTTTCTTTTTTAATCCATACAATCAAATCCGGCGTATTTAGTTACTAGCGACTCACCCTCGCTTCGCTTCGGGTTCATCCCTAGACAAAAATCAAATCTATCCCACAGGAACCGTACATTTTTCCGGCATGATATATAGCCTATAGCCTTCCTCAGTTAACGGGCTATCTAATGCAAAAAGAATGTTTCAAATCAGATTAGTAGTTCCTGAGACTAACGCGTTCAACCAAACAAACAAACAAACTCTTCAGCTTTATAATATCCCTTTGCGACCGATTCAATACGAGCGTGACAATCGGTAAAAAAATTCTAATTCAAAATGTATTTGTTTTTGTGAACGCAATCGGCCTCACATTATAGTGTTGATATATACGCTTTATTTAAAAATTAAAAGGACCCGTTGCAACGTGTCCAGTTGTTGAAAAACCGTCGACAAAGATGGCAGCGTATTTTGGACATGGGTCGCGATCACATAAGTACATTTTTTTACTATATTTTTCATTGCTTGACATCTTTTATTGTTATTAAAGTTTAATTTAGATAATAATTAACACAAAGCCGTAATTTGTATTTTGATAGCATAGTTTTTCTTCTGTTTGTGATCTCTCAAACTTACAACATCACGATCGTGACAATCCGGGTTTTAATTCATTTATAATTACGAAAAATGTGTTTTTTTCTAAAGTTGCTATTTTACAGTGCATGTAAAGTTTTATAATTTTATATTAATTTTAGGCTCAGTTTTGAAGGATGAAGAGGTTTTGGACCTCTTGTAAAATGGAAATGTCTTTGATATTGAGGTGCTACACGACGAAGGTGAGGAATTTGATCCTTTTCTTTTTCAAAAATTTCTTGATGAGAAGAGTGATGAATCTCATCCAGAAGGTTCCTCCAGTATATTGGGAACCATCTTCTAATGAGGTAATTACTGAGAATATGTCTGGTCGTTATTTGGTATGTGGAAACAATCATCCTTTACTGATAAAGATCATAATTACCCAAGTCCATCCTCAGGACCAGTTAAGACACCTAGTGAGTATATTTATGACTATTTTGAAGAGGAATTCATCGAACTGGCTGCTCGTGACTCCAATATTTACTACCTATGTAAAAACGGAAGATAATAAAGCTGTGTTGATGGCATCAAATTGTAATCGTGCTGAACATCAAGACTACGTTAAACGATGGGACAAAGAAACAAAATCTTACAAGGATACTGTTATTCCAAGGGTAGTTAGCAATTACATTAGTCATATGGGTGGAGTGGATGTCTTAGACCAAATGATGGAGTGCTAGTACCCTCATAAAAACGAAAAAGTTGGCTCTAAAGGTAATCATTCATTGTTTGGATTTAGCTGTAGTTAATGCATGGCGGAAGTATAAAACAGATTGTGAAGCTAATAAACTTCCGAAAAAAAAATTTGTTCTTTTGAACTTCAAAATGGAAGTAGCAGATGTTTGGTTGAGTACTCCAGATCGCAAACGCCGATAGAGTCAAGACACAGATACTGAAGATGAGGCACCGCCTTTCAAGTATAGGTTATCAAGATCCTCCAATGCAAAGAGATATGATGGATATGATCATCTGCCTACTTTTGCACAGTTATCAGCTCAACGTTCCTGCAGATTGGAGACATGAACAAGTTAAAGCAAAATTCGTTGTGTAAAATGCAATGTTTACTTGGGTATGTCGCGGGGAAAAGATTATTTCCAATTATACAATGCGAATAACAATATCTATTAATTTTATTAGTATGTTACAAATAAAATTATTAGATATTGCAGTTGATCTCAAAATGGTTCCTATTGTGTTAGTTGTTTTTTATGTTTTCAAAGATTTTATCTAATTTATATGCTGAAGTTGTTTATATTATATATAAATATAAATATAGATAATATTAATACATATAAGTTTAATTAAACCAAAAATAAATGCTCAATTATAAAGAATTATGTATAGATTACCAAATTATTTAATTACGGATATAAATGAAGTTGATTAAACTAAATTTTTATTTCATTAACGCAACTACTTCCTAAAAAATCACCATCGTGCGGAAGTCAACTTATTCCTGATCGTCACGATCGTGAGGGTACTTTTTTAAAAAAAGGGGGGGTACACGATTTTTTTTAATATTTTTTTTAGGTTGTTTGGAGCCTCAATAACTAGGATACATACATTATACACGAAAAAATAAAAAAAAAGTTCGCCGGTTGGAAAGGGATATTAGTATAGATTCATAAGAAGATCATAACGTTTGCAATATAAAAGGAAAGATCATGATGACTCCAACTAAATATGAACTTGCACATGCAAATATATCAAATAATAATAAATTAAGAAATAAAATAGTGTAAGATGGCGCGCAAATTGATAATTAAAATGTATATTTTTGGTATTTATTACTGTAGCATTCCTTTCTAGGACAAAGACCTCTCATATAATGCTACAATTACTTGAGCTAGTAAAAAATATTGAACAAGTTTCAAGTAATATGTTTCTTTGGACCTGATAATAATAAAGTGCCAGTACTTCCGTGTTGATAATCTAATTATGTGTTCCAATCGCTTTTAATGTTAAAGTTGACGGTATAAAAACGTTTTACGAACGACCTACACAATATGTAACATACTTACGACATTTAGGATTAATTAATATCTCTCAGCAGCCCAACGATAACATGCTCGCTTGAAAATTAAAGGGAAGGAGGTTCAAATGTCGAGTTTTATTAAGGGCTCAAACCCCGAGATTTACATCTCTGAGTTTTTCACGTGGGGATCTCATTTTCATCATGATTGCCACATAGGAAACAATTCAGTTTCGAAAAATGCACTATAAAGCGTAAATACTTACAGCTTGATCTCTATTGCGTTAAAAAGGGGCCCGTATCCAAGAATAGATTATTAAAAAGTTAAATGATTACTAATTATGACGTGCCAATAAAATAGTGAAGGGTTTTATTCCTTACCAGTTTTAAACTTTTTACTTATCCCTCATCTTTTTCACACTCACACATCAATTGTTTTTAAGATAGCATTTGATATTATAGTAAATATAGAATTTTCAAACAAATATACATATATTAATATGTATGTATCGTCAATATGACAGTTTTTGACTGATTTGAAAAAAGAACTTAAGGACCTCTAGTTAAGTCAAGTGTAGGTGTTTTTCGGCGATTTTCATGATTTTTTCAATGAATAAATTATAGCTCAAGTCTATATAAATTATAAAAATATATATCCCGAAAAAATAATATTATAAATGTGAAAGTTTGTGAGTATGTATGGATGTTTGTTCCTCTTCCACGCCAGAACGGCTGAACAGATCAGGATAAAATTTGGCACAGAGATATATTATAGTCTGGAATAACACATAGCCTACTTTTTATCCCAGAAAAATGTACGGTTCCCGTGGGATAGATTTGTATTTTTTTTTCCTAGAGGCGAACCCGAGCAAAGCGAGGGTGAGCCGCTAGTAAATTATAAAAATATATACCCCGAAAGATTGCTACTAGGCTAGTTTTAAAGTTTTACTATTCTTTTAGTTAAAAAGAAAAAAAAATCAATATTCGTTAAGAACTTTTAGATAGAGAAATCAAAGGCATATGATACAGTGTGCTATGCAATATAATTATATATATTTTTAAATTGTTTAAGGATAAATAAATGTCGTCGTAATTACAGCTGTCCGCTGACCACTCACGTCAGATTAAAATGAAGGATTGGCGTTATCCTGATACACTCATTACTTTGATGTTCGTCATGAATTCGTCGTACGCTTCCACGCTTCAAGCTTTTTTTTGTCTGTTGAGTTTATAATTTCGCGTTTAATTTAATCTTATTAGCTGTTTTCGATTGGGTTTTCATCCTGATTCATTTTTAAGTAAATGTTAATGTAAAAGGCTATAAGTGTAATAATACAATAGTTTTTATATATTATTAAAGAATTATATCTATACTCGTATATATAAAAGGCAAAAGTGATTGACTGATGTATCAACGCACGGGCCAAACCCTTAAGGCTAGAAAATTGAAATTTCGCACACGTATTCCTTATATGGCGTAGGCATCCACTAAGGAAGGATTTTTCAAAATTCAACCCCCAAGGGGGTGAAATATGGGATAAAAGTTTGTATGAAACTTTTTATACCTTGGACATATTTAGATGTGTTTTTCGTAGTTTGATCGCGAGCGAAGCCGCAGGTTCTGATAGTTATTATGTAAAAAAAATAATGATAATTTGACATTTATTATAGAGTTCGTATTTTATATAGCTAAAAGTAACATTTACGATGTAAACAATATTGGTATATAGTATATATATACATACATACGGCTTTGCCCTTCAAGTTATATAGCCGTCAGCGCCCTTTAAATTCTCTTAATTATTTTATAATGATACGTTCTAAAAAACTGGATACAATCTTAAATCGATAGATTATAGATTGATCAAAAAAATCGTGACTATTTAAGTCATGATTTTTTTATAAATGTTTTAAAGTCATACTAGTCACAGCCCGCAACTCCGTCCGCATGGTAAAATCTTATATGTTTATATAGCACCTACTCCTATTTCAATGAAAAAATCTTAATTATTATTTGTCTTATACAAGAAACAACGTAGAAGCCCAAAAGAAATCAAAGATTCGGTAATCCTGAGTGATATGGAACTTTTGATCTAACAACTAATTTCTTTACATAGTACAACCTTACTTTTGATAACAAAACCAATATTATATTACTCACAATGATATGTATGTATGTATGTATGTATGTGTGTACATACGAGACGTACAAAGACGCACTAAAATCATTTAGTATATGCCTTTACACGCCTTTCTCGTAGTTTATAGGACAGGTCCCCGTATCCTTCCTCCAATAAAATCGTATTCTCATAAATAAGTATCGATAGAGTTGTACGTAAAAAGAGAATGGGATATGTTTATGTGGGCACAAGGCATCTGAATAATAAATGAAAATATTGAAGCTTACGTACGCAACATATGTATAGCAAGATATAGTGTGTTTGTGTGTTTATAAATACTAATGTTCTTCTCGTGGTCGAAATTCAACTGTAATTATTATTGACAATTTAACAAGAAAAGCTAAATTACAAACTAGTTATAAGTTTTATTTGTTGTTTTTTAGCATTTCTCATTCCTAATTACATTAAAACATATAAGTTGCATATATTTTGTAAGCCATTTATAAAACCCTTTATCTTGATACCCCACTCGATAGGTTTTGTGGAAAAAAAGTTTTTAAGGACATAATATGGTGCCGAATTCAGCTATTTCAACTTTTATAATTTTGATATACCCAGTGTGACTCTCAGAATTAAGATGAATCTAACGACTTATCTCAAGCTAAAAAGCATCTAAACGTTTAGGCTACAGAGCGTGTCAAAGAAATATACATACATACACTCGAAAAACATAACCCTCCTTCTGGCGCGGTCGGGTAAAAAAGAAATCAATTGACAAACAGAGGAGATTATATATAGATTTATATTAAGTTAATAGTTATTTATTTACTAGCTATCCGCCCTTGTTTTGCTTCCGCCCACACTCCGTAACAAACACGCGCTACAATGGTATGTACCTATTTTTTTTTATTTCGTTACGTAATATTACAATAGTATTCCAATAAGTATAAAATAATATCAAAAAAATAAATCTTGATTATAAATTTTCCTCATATTTTTAACATATTCAGTAGCGTCATACTTGAATGTACGAGTATGGTGTCCAATAAAATTTATATAAAGAGTTAGTCTAGGTAAAAAAAAACATTTCGTGAGGCAAAGTCATGGCAGGCTATAACTAATAACATGATTATGGGTAAAAACGTAATCATTTTGAAATGACAAATTATCACATAAAAGCTTAACATTCACAGTGGATACATATAAAAACTAAAATAATATTCAAAAAATGAAAATTTACATTTCTATATAAATATATCGATTTATCAATTTCTTTAAAACATTCAAAAATACAAGACAAATGTTGCACAATTAAGTAAACAATCATTTACATATTTCATATGTAGTTAAGTTAATTATTAACAAAGTTATTAATGATGCTTAATAATTCTTCGAATCCGGTGGCGCTGAATTACAATACCAATTCGGGAGATACCTTGTTGGTCATATACTTGTAGAATGATGACTAAAAAGATGCTTTGCCAAAATAAATCCACCCAACTGACACTGAGGTGTAACTTAACAGGCATATAAATTAAAGTCAAAACAAAAAGATGAATTAAGTATACTTCAGCTACCTTTTTTTACATATACATTAAATAAAAACAAAATCATGAATATTTTTTAAAGATATTTATCTAATCGATTTAAAAATCGATCGATACATCAAAGCTGTTTAAAATAAAACTTGTTTTCCATTCACGTATGATACATTGTTAATGGTCGGCCATTTGTTTTTTTTTTGTTTAATATGATTTTATTCATAATTATACGAAACTCCTTCTAATTAAATATTTTTTAGTAAAAAAGGTAATATAAATTATAACTTGATATGAAATGTATAGAAACATGAGAATATGATGTTTTATTTCCTTAGAAGTGTAAAAATATACTCTTCTGTGATTTTATTTCATTTTTAGAGTTCCGTAACCTAAAAGGTCCAATCTTAAAGCTATTATCAAAGCTACTTTTTTATCTTAATTTTTAAAGCTTTTCGTCTTTTAAATCGTTATGGCTTTTTGAAATTTTCACAAATCACAAACTTAAAAAAAGTAATTAGGAGTGATACAAGTATATTTAAATAAATTGATTTTTGAGGATATTCTTTTTTTAAACATTTATATAACTAGCGACTCACAGTCGCTCCGCTCGGGTTCGTCCCTACTTACGTTTTAATTAAGGTTTAGTATAGATTTCTCAGAGATGAGATATTTTCCCGGAGTAAAAAGTATCTTATACGTTGACCCGGATAACCAGCTATTATCATACCAAATTTCATCAAAATCCCTTCAGGGGTTTTTCCGTGATGTGGTAACAGACAGACAGACAAAAAATCTAAAAACTATAGATTCGGCCCCTGTATCGATAATAATGTATATTTCAATAAGATTTTCCAAAAAATATTTAATGTACAGATTCGGCATAGTTACAATTTTATTATATTTATAGATATGATTAATTTTTTTTTAATGGCTTCAAAGCGTGTCAGTTAAGCACAAATTACTTCAACAATGTCACGTTAAATGGAGAAGAAAATAATATCATACAACAAAGGTAACACATGTCAAGCATAAATATATCCATATTTCTACATTTAAACTTTACAATCAAGTTAATAAAGTGTGTCATCTGCATAAGTAGATAAACTAAATCATAGAATATTCGCTTGATTAGAGATATCAATCAAGTTTTGGTGATAAATAAAAAGAAACGATAAAATTAGCTATTTTCGAAATAAAAGTATTTAAATTAGTGAATAAATTAAACCAGTTACAAAACGCCATATGGCGTAGTTGTCAAAGTACCTACTACCTACCTCTATACCAAAGACCGCGGATACGATTCTCGTTTAAGTAAAAAAAGTATGAGGTTCTGCATATAAATTATCCATCGCATTCTAGATGTACAAGTACGTATACATTTTATGTCTAAGTTTCAATGATCCAAATGTAAGGTAACCTAATATAACAATATTACTTTTATAGTTTGTTATCGGAATAAAATATGCTGAAACTACTGAGTCACGAAAAGAATAGGCTAACCAATGTTGAAAATAAAAATTCTTCGCTGAATATTTGGCATCGAAAGGCACGCTGCGAAGCTGGGAAGAATAGACTGTGATGATATGATGCGAAAAGAAGGCTTTCAGAATAATTGATAAAAAGGCACTGAACTATTTCGAATCAATTAAAAATCTCAAGAAGACCCATGCTACCGAAACCCATAATCCACCACTCTGGCCAAGTTCGTGGACTTCACATGTCATTCAAAAAATATTTATGTTCTCCTAGACATGCTGGTTCCTCATGATGTTTTCATTCACCTTAAAGCTAGTGGTAATCATGATAAAAATGATTCGCACATGAAAATATCAGAGGTGCGAGACTCGAGCTTGAACCCGCTTCACTTAGTTTAAAAAGCAAGCACTTTACCACTGGGCTGCTACTGCCTTATTTAACTTGACTTAATGTGAATATTTTTTTTTATATACACAGCACCATCTAGTTCCATGGTAAGCTACGAGGCTTGTGTTATGGATACCAGATAGTTGATACACTATACACACTATATAACTTTTTAAATACATACATATTATAAAATATAAACACCCATGACTGCAGTACAAACATTCGTGCTCATCACACAAATGAATGCCCCCAGCAGGACTCGAAGCCGCGACCGCCGGCATAGCAAGTAGGGTCACTACAAACTGAGCCAAACGTGTCGTCATATGGTAGAGTGAGGAGAGTTAAAAACAAACCTAAAACTTTAGGGTTTAATGTAAGGTCAAATTACGAGTCACTATTTTGGGCTCGATAAAAATGACATTCCATTAACATTATAAGCGTAAATTGTAATATTATTGCGACAGATCTGGTGGCAAATCATCTTTTTTTTAATTGAAAATGTCAGTCGCTTTGTTACCGGTTTTAGTTTGTTAAGATAGTGTTTTCCTTCGGTTCATTAGCACTAAGAGGGATAAACACTTTAGGTGTATTGATAAAATTTCCAAATCTACATTATATAGAGCAGTATTGGGTTTATTATTTTAACGTATTTCATTGAACTTTTTTTTGATAAATTATTATTTAAAAATCTTTCTTTCGATGAGCTTAATTTACTTTTTAATACACACTACACTGTTTAAGAAAAAGCTTAATGTGCGAATGAATTAACAATAAGCAAAAGATATATAATATGTATTAATTTTTTATCTGTTTTAACATAGTGTAAGTAACACTATTACTAAAATACCATCTATACAGATAAATAAAATTGAAGTGTCTGTTTGTAATACCAAAATAACAGCTTTTTACTTAAAGCATATGAAAGTACAGTGCTAACAAGAAAAAAACATTCTTTTTTTAATTTCCTTCTGTCTGTGTGTCTATCTATCTATCTATCTGTCTGTCTGTCTTCCTGTCTGTCTCTCTGTTTTTTCCGGCTTATCTCCGAAACGGCTAAACCGATTTTTACGGAATTTTCACTAACAAATAGGTGATGTTATAAGGAGTAACTTAGGCCTACTTTTATTTAAGAAAAATAATCAGGGTTCCGCGCATAAAATTAAAACCCATGAAATTGTGAACAATCTCCGCATCTAGAAGCCACCAGTTTAAAATAAAATAACAACTCCTGTCATACTTTTGTATGCAATTCCCATCGTACAAACGCTAGCCAATATATTTAAGTATTGGAAATACATAAGAAGGTAATTTATTAAACGCATGCACTTTTATGACCTCTTTATTTCAATTCTTTTGTTGTCATGATTTGACATCATTTAGAATCTAGATGTTTTTTTTTCTTTAATGTAATATGCTAATGAATGACAAAAATAAAAAAATGATATTATAATGTAGAATAAAATAAAACTATTATTTCTTTAAAATTCGAGATATTTTTGTCTCTCATATGTATGAAAAAGTATAAAAAAATAGAGACAATGTTTATGTGGAAACAAATATAAACGAGACTGTATAAAATATAAATAAACAGATTTTTACCTACATTCACAGCCTTACACATTGTCGACCGATATTACGCGCCACAACGATCTTCGAATATAAAATGAAGTGAATTTTATATTTAATTCAAAGTGAGCTCACTTGAAATATTTTAAATACTGTCTCTGAGTTGCTTGCAAATTAGATTCATTGTTAATAATTTCTCAAGTTATTGCTCTACATAAGGCGATTATTCTTTTTTACTTGACAAGCGTCAATGAGTACTTTAAATGTATAATAACCATATGAATAGAAAACAATATGCAGTCATAATTGTTGGAAATAAAATTTTAATCAACTTATTATTAAAGAATTTGTCTTTTTATTAAAATTAAAATATATGAAATTCAAAAAAAAATTGTACTTACCTTAAACAATCCGAAAAAAGTGAAACCCCAAAATACACAGTTTTCCGAATTTCACGTGTCTATACAATATAACACCGTATCGAAAGAAAAACAAAAACTGTTCTAAATTCAATAGGCGCGCGAAAACAGAAATGTGTCAGTGGCGTGGCTAGGACGCGACGTGCGACGAATAGCAATGGCTGACGCGAAAATATTCGGGATTTATTAAATATTTGGGAGTGGCCGCGGTGTTTTGAATGGCGTCGTGGTTCATCCGAGACTGGCTAACAATGTGCCAGGACATCGACTTTATTAACTTTGTCCATCGATGTGTAACTGTATCTTCGGCTAGAAGTTTTGGCTCGCTATATGTCGCTAATTGTTTACGATTTGATCGCTTTCGTACCCGTCTTTTAAGTGAGTCCATTAACCTAGTATTGCTGGAATAGTTAACCTGATAATCGATTACTTATCGATTATAGATTAATTATTAAAAAAAATCGTATAAAAACGTTTGTTCTTCTTTTGGAATAAAAACTTATATCTTTACATCTGCCACTTAACTTTTAAGTGCTGATTTTTTAATCACCAGAAAAAAGTAAACCAAATTATACTCAAACTTTGATTAAGAGAAATATTATTTAAATTGGAATAAATTAAACTGTATTTTTTATTGTTTTATGCTCTATTTTATTTTATAAAATTTGATGGCAAGTTAGTCCTTAATAATTGTATTATAGTAAATAAAATAAGATCTATCCGAAGTATATTATAATTTTATACTCTCATACTCATAAGATGTTTGGAAAGAATGAAATTGTATGTATCGGATCGTAGCAGAGAGGCCGGAAGATGTTTTCCGTATACGTAGAGTCTGTACTAATATTTAACCGCTGATTACTTGAACTGCTTATTTGATGACAAATATTCAAAAGTAAAAGTAAACTTAAACAGGTAAAGCAAAATTATAGGATCTATTGGCAATAATGTCACTGCCATATAAGGAAAATAAACAAACGCCATCTAAGAAGGTACTCGTACGTATGTACTTTACGTAGCAAGGTAGTTTGTATGACTCACTATAAAAATGTTTAGCGGTAGCTTTCAATAACGATTACAATAGTATTATGCAAAATAGGTGACATAAGTAAAAGAAAATTTAGTTATGTATATAATTTTTTAGTTTTTATCTTTATCATGGTTTATAAAATAATAGATATACCTCTAAATCTATTAATGTTTGGTCATTTTCCAAAGGATTTTCAGGATTATTTGCACAAATTTCTTCCCCGTACTTACTGCTTGGTGAATTTTCTGATCTATGATTTGAAAACAGCTATCAGATAGGAGGTGCCACATAAAGTAATTGTTTCTATTATATGTATAGTCGTCGTAAGTGATTTCTCTGTTCTATATAACAACATGTTTAAATTTTGCGCCAAAAAAATACGTATAAAAGAAAGGCATGAATTCTATTTATAAGTAGGAACGTTTCAACGGTTAGTGTAGTTTTCTCAGAGATGAGATATTTTCCCGCAGTAAAAAGTATCCTATATGTTGACCCGGATAACCAGCTATCATCACACTAAATTTCATCAAAATCTGTCCAGCGGTTTTCTCGTGATGCGTTCCCAGACAGACAGACTAAAATTCTAAAAACTATAGATTCGGCGTCTGTATCAATAACAATAATATTTATTATTTCAATAAGATTTTCCAAAAAATATTTAATGTACAGATTCGACTCAGAATTTTATTATATGTATAGATTTTTAATATTTTTACAACAATAGCAACTTGGTCACGAATTCAAAATCTAGTTTCAGTGATTTCGTTTTCTATATGCAAATATATACATATATAAGTATACCAACGAAATTTTGAAATGGAGAGCTTATCGGCGACTGGTATTATTTTAGCGCAATATCTAAGCAGCTATAAGCTATTATCACATTTTTTATACGTTGAAACTTGAAATACTCTTTACTTAAAAACGGCGAAAAAAAAACAAATTCATTTTGAATTAAATTAGTTTTAGTTGCTTACAAACATATTTTTATGTTTTGCTTTTATAATATCTAAGGTGTTGACATTTATTATTTGCACTATACCACTTAACACTGGCCACAAAAATATAATTTACTAGCGACTCACCCTCGCTCAGCTCGGGATCGTCCTTACTTACTTTTTAACGTTTAGTATAGATTTCTCAGAGATGAGATATTTTCCTGCAGTAAAAAGTATCCTATATATACCAAATTTCATCAAAATCTGTCCGGTGGTTTTTTCTGATGCGGTCACAGACAGACAGACAAAAATTCTTAAAACCATACATTCGGTCTCTGTATCGATAATAATGTCTATTTCAATAAGATTTTCCAAAAAATATTTAATTAACAGATTCGACTCACTTAGAACTTTATTATATGGACATGTACTATATATATATTATATATACTTTATTCCTTAAATTCCAAAATCTTGAATTTCAGCGTGCACCTATTAACTTAAAAACACAAAGTTTAGATTTGAGCAAAAATGTCTATATTAAAGGTTATACTAATATGACAAAAATCCACTAAGCAACAAAACTGACGCCAAAGCAAAGCCTCTTAAATCACGAATAATCAGGCCCTCGCATTCCTTCCTAACTTTTTACACATGTAACATAACGTGAACGAAATGTCAGATTTAATAATTTAAATAATTGAGACCGCACCTCTCAGTGTAGGCGGGAGGAACCGCTAATATCTTTCTATTGTGATTTACTAATGCATTATAATTGCCAAGGATGTCCAATAAAGCTATACATAGGTATATGTATATAGGTATTATATTAATATTATTATGTTAAAGAGATTGTTTGTATATTTAATCGCCTTTATTCGTCGTATCGTTTTATTGACGACACGTTTGGCTTAGTTTGTGGTGATCCTACTTGCTGTGCCAGCGGTCGCGGGTTCGAATCCCGCTGGGGGCATTCATTTGTGTGAATACGAATGTTTATACTACAGTCATGGGTGTTTATATTTATAATATGTGTGTATTAGTTATATATGTGTAGTGTATCAACTATCTGGTATCCATAACATAGGCCTCGAAGCTTACCATTGAACTAGATGGTGATGTGTGTTAATGTCCCAACATATTTATTTATTTATTATTTCTGAAACTAGCAGCTATATTAAAAAAAGTTTTTTTTTTATAAAATGTAGGTATATATTATTTATAATGTGTATATATTTATCGAAAAAAGTTATATACTTATCTAACATCAAACTACGACCTTTGGAAACGATGCAATTGTACATAAATAAACGCCAATTTATAAATATAATTGAAGTGTCCACAATTTCCGTTAAAATACTTATATAAAATAGCGCCATATTAAGTTCATATACAATATGTAGCATACAAAAGCCCAAAAATCAATAATTCTGTCTCGATCTTTTATTATTTACTACATGTCTCCGCAACGCCTAAACCAATTAGGAAATTTACTGGTAGATAGGGGATTCAGAGCAATAAGTCATTGTCATGACGTGTAGGTATATAGCAAAATTATCTCGAGTTTTTTTTTGCTATGACATTATGTTCTAATCTAGATCTAGATTTACATATATTGCTAAACTGTCAAGTAATACAATACAATAGAAATAATCAATCAAACAATACTACAATTATTAAGATCTTATTCGAAAAATTAATATCTAATCTAATAATATGGAAATTATTTGTGCGGAAATAAAAAAAAATGTACAAGAAATCAATTATTATGCAACAGAAAGTGAAGCTGCAAAATGTAATGACACACTTTTTAGTAAAAGTTCTTACTTTTAACATAAAACTCTAGACTTAAAATCAGCTAATAGTGGTTCTTCCACCCTTAGGGGTGGTTTTTAATTTTATTTATTTAAAGACCACCTTGAGATGCTATAATGTACTATGTAGTCTATTTATTAAAAAAATATAAAAATTAGCGAAGATATGGTGTAACAAACAGACCAAAATATACAACCAACTTCAGTATATCCTTCTTTTTGAAGTCGATTAAAAGTTTGTAACAATGTAGATATGTAGAGAAAAATTATATATAGAGCATAATAAAGATGTCAATTTAAAAAAAAAAAAAAACAATCAAAAACTTATAATTAGTTTATAGCATCAATAAACCATAAATTTTACAACGTTTAGTTAGTGAATCAATAAAATGCTTTTTTTATTTGTTCTCTTACGACAAAATGCAGATCATATACTTAATATAACTTCTAATTATATAATCGATATATATGTATATATATACACATATATACATATATATATGTATATATATATATATATATATATATATATATATATATATATATTAAACATACTTACAAACGATCGAGGCTTGAGGAGATAGCTTTTTTATTCTGGAAAAATTTCTCATACTATAAGGTCATACAAAGGCGACTAATATTAAACAAACCTTATAAAATCTGGGCTTAATTTTTAGTGCTTTTCTTTCGAGGTGTTTAGATACAAGACCTAATTTGGCCATCACACGGACTAACGGACTTGTGATAGTTTGTATATGTGTTGTTTGTATAGATGTTTGTTACTCCGGCTAGTCAAAAATAGATGAAATTTAATACGGATAGACTTTGACTGGAGCAATACAGATACTCTGTTAGGCAGCCAGGGACGCACTCGAGCTTTAGTTTATTAGGAGTTAGCTAGTTCGTTATCACAAAATTCAAACGTGCTCAGTCCCACACTAATCCTGGAGCTTTTAGAGTTAGGAAGCTTAAATGAATGAATGAAATAAACTTTATTCAATTAGACTTATTACAAGTTGTTTTGTTATCGTCAATTTAATGTAAGCGTCAGTGTAGTCTGTCCGTGACGAAGCTACCACCGGATTGGAAAGCAGTTCTGCTGAGAAGAGTCAGCAAGAAACTCAACAGTTCCTCATTTAAATGATTAGGTAAAGCTCCATCGTAAGTTAAATGTTAGATACTGAGAAGTTATTCTATAAAAAAAAACTGAATAATAAATTTATGTCTATTTAAATTTCGTATTTCTAATCAAACGTAAAATAAAAAGATTTTATTATGAAACTAACCTTTATTATAGTTATCACTGTGAACCAGTCGGTTATTTGCATATTTGTCCGAAATCGCTTAAGCGGCGCCATATGAGCTTTAAAATGTCAACTTAAATTTATTCGTTGTAGAAGCTTTTAATCAGCGCTCAAATAAAAAGTTCAGGTTTCAATGAAGGTATCTAAAATTGTTAGCTTATCAAACTATCTAAGTCCTAAAGGTTTTTAATTCATACTAGTTATCTAAATGTGCAAATTATGTACATATATTTTATACCATTGTTCAAGGCGATCACTTGAACTATGTGATCTGTGGTCTCCCTCCTACGTGTGTTCACCTTGTCGAGGGAGAGCTCAGTAGCGTCCGGCAGCTCAGCCGGGCGCTAAGCCAAGAAACGCACAGGGAGGTGGCCCACTTCGGTGGGCGGTGTACCATGCGGGTTGCTCCTGGAACTTCACTGATAGCAGACTGGACTGTGAAGCAACCCCATGGTTATTGTGGTCTGCTTCGGTAGACCTGCCGTCGGGGCGTCGTAGTTGAGTACGTAAACGACTCTGCAACGCCCTATTAAGACGGGGGAGGTTTTGTTTGGTTTTAGTGGGTAGTACTGGCTTTTCTAGCTGGTGAGTCCCCCATAACCACCCGTATGTCTACAGTTGGTATGCGTAAATGCATTTCCCAACATTTAAAAGAAAAAATATGATCTGTGGTTGAACGAAGAAATTAATACGCGGCAGCACCATCTAGTGGCAAGTTAGAACAAAATAGATAACTTCTTATATGTATCAACATTTCTAAGCAATTGTTGAACTTTCGGACATAACAATTATACACAAACGAACATTAAAATTTTTATTTGTCTATAATTCAATAATTTTGTCCGCGTATATTGAATAGGTACTAATGTACTATTTCTATAAAAGCAAATCTGTATGTCTGTCTGTTTACTTTTCACACTTAAACTGCTAAACAGGTTTCTATATTTTTTATTTCAATGATGAAGAATTCAGCCCTTTTTTACTGTTTTACCCTAATACAGCAAAGCAAAAAAGCGGGTTATGATTATAAAAATCTAACATATGCCATCATACACGGGTATATCTTCTCAATTATTCGTTATATTATTAACAAGTCTATATGACGTCACAGAATATTCAAATTAGCGGTTTATAGTGGAAATAAAACATGTAGTAATTAAAAAAATATAGCAATAATGTTACGTTTGGTGTCCAACACAGGTCTTACTGAGCTCTACGTAGAGCTACATTTATGCATACATTAAATTAACTTTATTTTTATCTTTAGATTTATTGAGCAGATAAAATTGTGAACTATATATATTAAAAAAGCGTACCAACCCATGGTAATCTAACCTACACTTGATCAATTTTTACTTTAAAGTTTTAATAGGTATAACTTAAATAAAAATATTCATACTGTAATGCCATACGTAAAAACGCAATCAATCATACTTCCTATGCTAATTTCTAGCACATAACATGTTCTTATAAAACTATTCATATTTATTAATTTGTGATATAATTTAAAATAATTGAAATTGCCCTTCACAACACTTCCTTGAAGTAAGAAAACCAACGAACATATAGTATACTAGCGACTTTTCCTCGCTTTACTCGGATGTGTCCCTGTATACGCGAATTTGGTTCACAATTTTTTTACCGCGGAACCTTAATTCTTTTTCTAAAATAAGAGGAGCCTAAGTTACTCCTTATAACATCAAATATCTGCCAGTGAAAGACCCGTCAAAATCAGTCCAACGGTTTGAATAATCAGTTATCAGCTGGAACAAACAACAAGGCAATATAATACAATACAGACAAAAAAAATTAAAAATATTTTTTTTCTTATAAATACTATAATATCTCATATGCATTTAGTATAAAGCTGTTATTTCGATATTACAAACAGACACTTCAATTTTATTTATCTGTATAGATTAATTCTTTACTTGCGTTAACATTATGTAATTAAATAAAAATTAATAGATACTTTAATTAAAACTCAGTATATTCGACATTAATTTAAGAAGGGGCGTACTCGTATGAGTACATACATACATATATTAGTTATATAACCACATAGAAATGCTAATGATTGCTCGCTATAAATAAGAAATTAGCTTGTCATTAGAGAAAATGGCACCGATTTCAAATATTAAAAAAATCCAGTAACACATTTATCCTGGGGGTTCATTGTCAGAGAAGGCATTCAACAATAACTTACAAATAGAAATTATAAAAAAATGTATTAAAATAACGACAATTCTTGACACATAATATGCCATTATAATTATGTCATTATAAATAATAATAAATAAATATATAAATATGTTGGGACAATTACACACAGCACCATCTAGTTCCATAGTAAGCTGCGAGGCTCGTGTTATGGATATCAGATAGTTGATACTTACTAACTTTAAACACACACATATTACACATATTATAAATATAAACACCCATGACTGGAGTACAAACATTCTTGCTCAACACACAAATGAATGCCCCTAGCGGGACTCGAACCCGCGATCACTGGCATAGCAAGTTGGTTCACTACTATTAGTATATATAGTCTTTTATCGTACATAATTTTAGATATTGTAAATCTTTAAAGCATTTCCAATAAAGATTTTTTAATTATAATTATTTTTTTCTTTTTTTATTATTATTTTATTAGCTACTATAGAACAACATGTTGTCTAAGCTCCTTAGTATGTATTCAGCTCTTTGTAACGTCCCACTGCTGAGCACGGGCCTCCCTTCAATACTAGGGGAATCAGACCATAGTCCACCACGCTGGCCAAGTGCGGATTGGCGGACTTCACATGTCTTTCAAAAACTTGTTAGGTTTATTAGACATGCAGGTTTCCTCACAATGTTTTCTTTCACCGTAAGGCAAGTGGTAATCACGTTAGAAATAATTCGCACATGAAAATATCAGAGGTGCAAGACCCGGGATTTGAACCCGCTTCACTCGGTTTCCCAAGCGAGCGCGTTACCACTGAGCTAGCACTTCTTAGTACTTGCAGTTATTTATCGCTACAAATATTTCAACCGAATGCAACTTACACAACATAAAGCGTAACGTTTAAGGGTAAAAAAATAAAAAAAACCAAAAATACTGTAATACATATAATTAAAAGATCTTGTTCAATATCATCTACAATAGTAAAAACAGTCATCTCATTTATTTACAACTCATTTACACAATGTATGTACATCACAAAATTCAAAATATTTTTTTCCAGAGTCCATTCATGTACAAAACGCATTTGATCAGTATATTACATTATATACAATATTTACACTGGGACGGGTAAAGACACGTTTCATACAAAATCATCTTCGTAAAAGTGACCTAACTGAACAGAAAACGATAAAATTTAAATATAAACATAACGTTTAATATTTCATGTTACAACTACAAAAATGTAGCGTTCTAAATTTCATCAGATAATGTAATAACACATACAGACATACACATTAACTTTAAATTATTTTTAGAGTTATGCCACTTTTGCGCTGACAAATATATTTCATAGCTGAAAACTTAAAAATATTTAAAATGAATAACTTTAAACACTCAGATTGCATTTTTAAATACAGTGTGTGACTTGATTTTTATTCAATTTTCTTATCTACCTTACAAGAAAAAGAGTCTGAAGCTGCAAGTTTTTCAACGATCACAATCAATTCTTAACTTAAAATATAAATTTCAGAATAATAATTAAAAATACATTATATTTAAGCGACAGAAGTGTCAGTAATAATGTTTTTTCTTCTCTATTATATGTGATTCTTCAAAATTCTCTTTTCTTTAAAATTTCTTTTTAATTAATACTTTCTTAGATAGATAGAATATTTGACATTTAAAAAAAACTATTTTTATGGACATTTTCGCAGATTTTGATTTTTTCTGTCTCTAACGAGACCATGATTGCTGTAAAGAACCAAGAATCAAAATAAATCTGCGAAAAAATCCCGAAAAGATAGTTTTATTCAAAATTCTCTTTAATTAATAAAAAAACACATGTAAGTGATAAAAAAGGGTTTAAAAACCTGTAATCAATTTTGGTAAGAAATATAGTTCTATATTATCTATGTTTAACTCATATATAATTTACATCACGAAAACGAGAACTTCCCTAAAATTTAGTAGTAAGTCAGATTTATTACATTTGGCGCTTTACCTAAAAAAATATATGCAAAAAAATGTTTTATTGCTTCAATTTCATACACACACTTCCCAAGAAGAAAACACATTATAAGTTCATACATACTTTCTTTTAATTTGTGTTTTAAAAATCATGACTAACAGACAGAGCTAAAATCTAAATTATAATACTAACTTTAAGAGTGTTGTAATGACAAATTCCTAAAGTTTCAAGCCAATGGAGATAAAAAAAAAATTAAATATGTTAACTCATTCGCATCTTACAAGACGCACAGTGCAAAAGTGGCCTAACCGTGATATATTTAATTTATGTATTTTATTAATTACTATATATAGTTTATTACCTTTATTAGATAAAAACAGGAATATAAATAGAAAGACAAAGTATATATATATATATATATATATATATATATATATATATATATATATATATATATATATATATATCTGCAATAATAAATCGTGTTTATATTGAAAATCAAAATCAATAAAAAAGTGAGATAGGCCACTTTTGCGTTGTCCGTACATTTTAGTTTTTCAGGGTAACATATAATCATATACTAACGTTAAAGCACCAGTATTTATAATTACATAAGAATAAATAATAAATGCTTTGATGTCTATATACATGTACAACTTTCAGTCTGTATGTTCTAAAGGCCTTTTCATACATTTTCGCCAACACACAATTCTGCAGAATATATGGGAGTGGAGGATCGTCTTGATTCGTTGTTTGTTTTTAACATGGTTTTTATGGACTATAAATAAATATGTTGGGAAATTAACACACAGCACCATCTAGTTCCATGGTAAGCTACGAGGCTTGTGTTATGGATACCACATAGCTGATGCACTACACATATATAACTTTAAATACATACATATTATAAATGAAAACACTCATGACTGGAGTACAAACATGCTTATCACACAAATGAATGCCCCCAGCGGGACTCGAACCCGCGACCGTTGGCACAGCAAGTAGGGTCACTACAAACTGAGCCAAACGCGTCGTCAAACGTGTAATGAAAATAATTATTAAACGAGAATAAAACATCTCACTTCAAGCCAGTGACGACACAAGTTCTAACTGAATCGAATCTGAAAATCAAATATTTTTTTGGAAAATCTTATTGAAATAATCATTATCATCGATACAGATGCCGAATCTATAGTTTTTAGATTTTTGTCTGTCTGTCTGTCTAAGAACGCATAACGAGAAAATCACTGGACAGATTTTGATGAAATTTGATATGATAATGGCTGGTTATCCAAGTCGACATATAGGATACTTTTTACTGCGGGAATATATCTCATCTCTGAGAAATCTATACTAATCTTAAAACGTAGGGACGGATCCGTGCGGAGCGAGGATGAGTCGCTAGTAATAAATAGAGGCGAATAAAATGTAGAGGAACCATAATCATCAATGTCCCGTTAATTACCAACTGGTACACATAAAAACTATAAATAAAGCCAACCATCTTGCCTAAAACCATTAAAGATGATATAAGTGAGATTTTTTTACCCGAATTAATTTTTAAAACTTATATTCGTCGATTAAATATAATACAATGATTAAAATCTCCACATCAATATTATATACTTCTGGCGTCATTAAAACTGCGTTTTGCTACACTGACAAGATGCTCTTGGCGATAATGTATCAAAAGTGGCCTTTGAAGTTAACATGCATCGTCTAAGTATACGGATAAGAATAGACCAGTGAGGTGAGTTGCCATCTATTAACCCTACAGTGTTTTTAGTTATAATTTATATAACAATAAATAAGAATCAATAATTATTATAATAAAATTATAAAATTCATATTATTGTTCAAATGAAAAATTGCAGAAAAATTTGACTCTACACAATAAGCGGTGAGTAGATTCCCTACATGCAAGTAACAGAACTTTCTCCGACGAATAGTTTTTGAAGTAAAACTTCTTTACGCACGCTTAACTTGGAGGGTAAGCTGGTGAATGCGTTACGAAAAAATGTACGTACGTTTGTTGTCATGGTACCGTTGTTATTGTCGCACAAATGATATATAATATTATATTCTTTAATTAAATGATATTATATAATTATATGATTGTAATATGCTTAATATGCGTTATTTTTTGTATCTCACCTATCCTAATTTTTTAAAACATAAATTGAATTTCATAAAGAGTACCGATAACCTACAGAAGTTTTACTGCTTGCGCGTGTACACATTCATACACGCACTCTCTAATTTTCATTTAGTCATGACATAAGGTTTATAATAAAAAAAATATAGCTTAATATCCATAGGTAATAAAGATAAGTTACTGTTACAAGTACTTAGGAAACAATCACCGCCAACACTAACACAATATGTGAGAAATTAATATCATATATTAAATCCAATGCTTTTTCTATATAGAAATTACCGATAAAGGTTCACTAACATCAGCTATTTTAGTAAATGTATTTAAAATTTTGTAACTTCATACATGTTTGTTAAAACATAAGAATTTAAATGTTTGTAGTTTAATAGCCTTGGAAAAATAAATATTATTTAATTTTCATAATCCCCTTTTTAGGGTTCCATACCCGAAGGGTGCTAATAGAACCCTATTACTAAGCCTCCGGTGTCCGTCCGTCTGTCAGAGGGCTGTATCTCATGAACCGTAATAGGCAGAGAGTTGAAATTTTCACAGAGTATGTATTTCTATTGCTGCTATAACAACAAATAATAAAAAAAACTAAGATGGCCAATTTCAAAAAGGCTGCCATGAAAATTTACAAAAATCGATGACGGCACGGAACCCTTCGTGTGCGAGTCCCGACTCGCACTTGACTGATTTTTTGTAATATTGAAATAATAAAATACTGTACAATTTTATATAAACGAATTGTGTTAGACAATATGTACTTTTTAATATAATACACTAATTATATTTTTTTAAATTCATTTGTCCAAAAACAAAAAAAACAATATGATGAGTGGAGTAGTGGAATGGTAGTGCATTGAAAGTTGATTTTGTAATGGTAGTGAAAAATTAGTGTCACCGCCACGTCTCTTGAAACGCCCACGAAGTATGACAGATTTTTTTTTTTTACTTTGAAGCCATTAACAAGAGAATTTGTATTCATCCCTTTTTTAACGTCCCACTGCTGGGCACGGGCCTCCCTTCAATACGAGGGGGATCAGGCCATAGTCCACCACGCTGGCCAAGTGCGGGTTGGCGGATCATTTAATTGAACATTTTTATACTTATTACAAAATAAACGTCGGTAAATCAGATTCAAATAAACATTTGTGAGTTTGTACACTAAATAGAACGTCATAAGTGTAATGAAGTATGAAAAACAAACGTATGTTTCCATCTCTTTTGTTATTACTATCAACGCTATGCATATACATCGCCCCTTGGAGCTACACATATATAGGCATGCGTATTCTTAGGCACATGCAGAAAAAAACAATTAAGAGAAAATCATAATGTTTTCGTATTACTGCAATATGAAACTAAGTGTAGTATCGATCATGTTTTAACGCAGAGTAAAAGATCACCATTTTAAATTCCCCACATTTTTTTTTAAGTGAATATGAAAAATTTAGAAGTACCCTCAAACTTACGAATTTATAATATCATGTGATGTGTGCTTGAAAAATAAAAACGTTCAATTGCACACGTTAAAACAAGTATAAACAATTTTAGTTCATATTGAAAAATAATGTATAAATAAAAAAAAATCATCTTCGTGAACACGATCAAGACATGACGTATAACTGACACTATTTCCGTACCAAATCAAAAACCACTTACACTAAACCCGCCTATGTACAATAAAACTAAAAAGTGTCTAAAAAACGTCACAATACGAAATTCCACAGCACGTCTCGGTACAGACACACAGAATACGTTTCACACCGTACATACATATGTACAAGGACTCACTCACAACACGCACAGTAACTAGCGGCAGTTACAGCGCCCGCCGCTTTATCGTCACTTTACCACGCGCGAGCTGCGACACGTATATCCTCACTTTTTCCGAGTTCGTCTTTCTCACCCATATCTGAAAGAAATTTTTGCTATTAAAATTCTATATAATCAATACATATTATAAAATAAAGTCGCTTCCCCCTGTTCTTCTGTCCCTATATATGCTTAGATCTTTAAAACTACGCAACGGATTTTGATGCGGTTTTTTTAATAGATAGACACATTTTTTGCTCTTACATTGCAAACGCTGGCTGAACCGTACGAGTTAAGTCAAAATAATGTACTACAGTATAATAATTTAAATAAAACTATCTTTTCGGATTTTTTCGCGGATTTATTTTGATTTTTGGTTCCCGACGTTTCGATTGCTTTACAGCAATCATGGTCACGGGAGAGACTGAGGTGTTAGATGTCTCAAAGGTATTATATAGTTGTTACAGACAGCCTACCCACAAATAACAAAATGAATTCAAAAAACTTGAAAATTGGCACCAAAGTACCTTACAATATTTGTTAATTTTAATTTTAAAACATTTTTAAAACATTTTTATAATTTTAATTACTTTTATATTATATAATTTTATATAATTTATTTAATTTTAGCTTTATTATTATAATTATTACAATTTTTTAGAAAATTTATTGATTAATAATCTATATTTAGTGTTGCCATTATTATATTTATAACTATAAAGAAAAAATAAATTATTAATTAAGCTTTGAACCGTTATTTGAAGCCTAAATTAAATATTTGAGAGAGGCTTAACTTGATTTCCGGTAACGCGTCAGTCTTTTCTCGAATTCTCATTGGTCGTCCCCCACCATTTTAGTTCCCTCATTGTACACCAGGTAGCGCTGCGCTCAGAAGATGGCAAGTGTCAGCGCCTTGCCTCATTGGCGATTTGTTTTCCGTAACAGTCAGTCGTGTTTAAAATCTCCAAGTGAGTTTCAAATATTTATATTTTAAATATTATAAATATTATAAATTATTATAATTATAATATATTATAATATATAATATAATAATATAATATACTACAATTTTTTAAACGATTTTATCGTTCGTTATTTTTAATATTTTTTCATTTTTCTTTAAGTATGAGTGAAGATTCTTCTGAATTATCTGATTCCTCCTCTTCTTGCTCGAGTTCCCATAACGTAGAAACGGTGACAGTGGAGGTTCACCAGCAGGAGCCGCAACGGGCCACGTCAAGTGTCCTGCCAACCGCGCCTGCTCCTTGCCAAACACAGCGAAAACGGAAACGTTCATACTCAAAGGAGCGCAGTGGAAAAAGGCGAAAACGTCTCGAAGAAACCATACATTATTTGGCTCAACAAGTAAGTGGTATACAAAATTATATTGCGAACAGTAGCGTTGCTATTCAACCTACATGTCACTCTAGTGCTTATGTGCCTGATCAAGGACAAAACATAGATATTGATTCAGATATTAGTGCAGATGTTAGTGGTGAGCTATATTCCCGTGAAAATTGTGCGGAGGAGCCAGTGCAGACTTCTGAATTGCCCGTTAGTTTCAATTTTTCTCTTAATACTGTGTTGAAAGAACCAACAATACAGAAGTCTTCCCAGGCTCGCGTAAAGTTAATTAATTCAATACAACATTTTGATACCGAAGATTGGAACAACGTACGCTATGCAGAGGTGCAAAAGCAGTACTGTTCTGCTCCGGGTTTTACATATTTAGAGACTAATGAAGAAATCAAATCATATGATAAATATTCATCTCTTGCGCTTATTGAGCGCGGTTTCGCTGCCATTACACAGGCTCTTATTATGCAAAATGAAGCCGCACAGAGCGCTTTTACAGCTTTAATTGAGTGGGCAAGTTTCTCGGGCAATAATATCACTGCCAAATCACTGCATGAAAAAGTGAATGAATTATTTATTAAAGGAAATTTTCAAAAAATTAGTAGCGATGTTTTACAGTTAGCTTGTGGTCACAGAGCTGAATTAGTACAACAGAGGCGTGATAGTATTTTGCGTTCAGTAAAAGATAGTTTCGTAAAGTCAAGTTTGCGTAAAATCCCTCCCACTAGTGAGAATCTTTTTAATAAAGAATCTTTCTCGACTGTTATCGAAAAATCTGGGGGTATGTCTAAAGTTTTCTGGCCGCTCCGAGCGCCGACACAAAATAAAGCTGCTGCGCAAGCACAGCCCCATCAGCAGACTCAGGTCGCACCTAGTCATGCAATGAGAATGCCTAGTGTAGTTAATTATCACTATCCTCAATTTGATTATATACATAGGCCACCTTTCCAAGGTGCCTGGAATAATTTTAATGTTAATGGCCAAGGACGCGAATACGCTCGTCCAACCTTTAGATCAAATCAACCGCAACAATTAAGGCCTTTTCGTCAAAGACCAGGATCACAAAATTTTCAAAATTCAGAGATGTACTCAAACACAGGTAGGGGATCAAGTAAACAATCTGTACAGTCAGGATCACGTCGATCAAAAAGAAAATATTGACGCTGCCCCATTTCGTGCAGGTCGATTACTGGAGTTCCTGGAACATTGGAATTACTTACAAGCACCTCTAGGTCTAATAAAAATTATACGGAATTTTCGCATCCCATTTTTTGCCAGGCCACCATTAATAATACCAGAACTAGTCTCCCACCGTTTTCAAACTCCAGTATCGAAAGGCATGGACGTAATTATAGACCAATTAGTGAATATGGGGGTCATAGAGCCGGCTCCGCTCAGCCCCAGTTTCGTATCACAAATATTTCTAATACCGAAGGGCGACGGGTCCATGCGTCCAATATTCAATTTAAAAAGCCTAAACAATTATGTGTTTGTAGGCAAATTCAGACTCATAAATGTACACAAAATAGTGAACTTTTTGCAACCAGGGGATTGGTTAGCCAAGATAGATTTATCCAATGCCTACTTCCACCTACCTGTGTCCAAAGCACATCGATGCTTTCTCAGAGTCATTTACAAAGGTCATCTATGGCAAATGACGTGTCTACCTTTCGGCCTAGCATGTGCACCAAAAATTTTCGCATCTCTAACGAACTGGGTGGCACAAGTTCTTCGGGGGAAAGGAATTCGAACTGTGGTGTACTTAGACGACTATCTATTAGCTTGCCAAGATCCTCTGCTCCTAAAGCAACAGGTTCAGGATGCTCTGAGCATTCTACAGAAACTAGGTTGGCAAATAAACTTTCAAAAGTCGGTCCTAGTACCACAAACCAATGTACAATATCTGGGAATCGTTTGGGATACTCATGGAAATCTAAAAAGTCTACCGATAAAGAAGTGCAGGGATCTTCAAGCAAAGATTTTGACATTGTTAGAAGAAAAAGGGCCAATCTAAAAGAAATTCAAAGCTTAGTGGGGTCAATAAATTTTGCCAGTTTTCCAGTGTACAGGGGACGTTTACATCATCGAGCCCTCCTGAAACATTGCCAGCAGTTACTGCGTTGCGATCCTCGTCTGCAATTTCCAATACCAACCGCTGCCTTGAAGGAGTTGAATTGGTGGAAAATCAACCTGACTCGGCCCTCGCTCCTCCATTTCCCTCCCATCTCGCATTACCTGGTTACAGACGCCTCAGAAGTAGGATGGGGAGCTCAGCTGAACAATCTGAGGCTGTCGGGTCAATGGACGCTAGAGGAAGGGCGTTTACATTCCAATCAAAGAGAAATGCGAGCTGTATGGTACGCATTAAAAGATCATTGTCCGCACCTAGTGGGATCTTCGATGCTAATACAGAGCGACAACCGAACAGTAGTGGCGTACTTACGAAACGAAGGGGGTACGAAGTTGGGGCCTTTGATGGAAATTACTTACAAAATTTTCAGTTTATTGGATCGGTTCAATATTCACATAGAAGCCCATTACATTCCAGGCCGCTACAACGGAGAAGCCGATCGGTTGTCACGTTCAATTCGTCCACCAGAATGGCACCTTCTACCCAAAGTTACGTCCATAATTTTTGCGAGATGGGGCCTTCCAGTAATAGACTAGTTTGCTTCAGCGACAGCTCACGTTGTCCCAGTTTACGGTACGCTGAACATGAGAGATCGACAGGCACATCTTTACGACGCATTCAGTCAGGAATGGCACTTCCCCCTAGCATGGGTATTCCCGCCTCCATTTCTAATTCCCCGGGTATTACAGCACCTCAACTCGGCAACGGGAATATATCTGGTTGTAGCACCGAGATGGACCAAGGTATTTTGGAGGCCAGACTTGAAGAGTCGCGCTCTGAATCCTCCTTTCACAATACGGAACTTGGGCCAAGTTCTGATCGACACGGTAACGAATCAACCACCTCCACTGACACCAGACATGTATTTAGAGGTATGGAGATGTGGGGGTGGACGGAATGTCTAATAGGATGGTCGGATAGGCAGAAACAATTTTTACAAAAGAGTTGGCGGGATTCTACTTTAACTACCTATAAAGTAGCATGGCAAAAATGGTGCGTGTGGGCAAAGGCAAACCTTGTCTCCATCAATCATCCCACTGAAGCTGACTTTGCTAGGTATCTTATAGACCTACACCAAATTCAAGGGCTAGCGTATAAAACAATTTTAGTCTATAAATCTGCTGTTTCAGTTTTTTGCAACCCAAATGCATAATCCCGTTTGAGTTCACATGTGTTGGTAAAACAAGCCTTAAAAGCTATTTGTAATAGTCAATCCGTAAATAATAATAAAACGAAAGCTCCAATATGGGATACAGACGTACTGACAGATTGGTTACAAAATAACTTGCCAAACACGAATAATTTATTTGAATGTTCTGCGCGTGCAGCTGTGTTATTGTTATTATGCTCTGGCCGTCGTGTACATGATCTTACATTACTGGATATTAAAGACAATAATTGCTTTATAAAGGACGAATCAATAATTTTCTGGCCTAAATTTGGATCCAAAACTGACACAGTATGTAATAGACAGTCAGGATGGCGTATTTTGAGAAACAAAGATAATCAATCCCTAGATCCATATTTTTGGATACAGAAAGTTATTGAGTTGTCTCAGTCTAGGCGTGCAATCTGCAAAAAGACAAGCCTATTCTTAACAATATGTGGTCAACCAAAAGAAGCTTCCAGTACTAACATTGGTAATTGGATTAAAAAGATTTTATATCAAGCAGGTATCAAGGCTAGCCCAGGTATTTGTCGACCCGCCGTTGCTTCAAAGAATTGGATTCAAAATTGTTCGTTAGATGACATACTTGCACGAGGGAATTGGAGATCAGGAAATACTTTTCTAAAATATTATTGCAGAGAAATTCAAAGTTCTTCATTACCATCTAGCTCTAAAACTGTATTACAATTATTTACCCCTATGCCCGATTGATTTTAGACATTGTTTCAAATTTGAGTTTGTTATTTAACAATTTGATTAGTTTAATATATCTATGGCTACACATGAAATAAAATGTTTCATTTGAAAAGTTCATATTGAATTATCGTTATTAAATTGTGATTATAAGGATAATAAGTATTACATAGTAATAATTATACTATAAAGTATGTGGTGATTAAAGTTCATTTATTCATATTAAATTGATAAAAATACATGGTTGTTCCTCATTAACCTATGTCACCTTTCGCTTCACTTAGTACTTACATATTTAGCTACTGTTGGTAATTTTAAAATTATCCTAGTTGTTTAACATAGTATCATCACATTGGCTTTTAATGTACACCAGGCGATAACAGACAGATCTCAAATATTTAATTTAGGCTTCAAATAACGGTTCAAAGCTTAATATCAGCGTTTTACCTACCAATAAAACGCTTATTAAGCGATAACCTTATTTGAAGCCTATTATATCAATTCTGCCTGGTGGAAAGAAGTTTGTATATTATATTTGAGATCCAATGAGGCAAGGCGCTGACACTTGCCATCTTCTGAGCGCAGCGCTACCTGGTGTACAATGAGGGAACTAAAATGGTGGGGGACGACCAATGAGAATTCGAGAAAAGACTGACGCGTTACCGGAAATCAAGTTAAGCCTCTCTCAAATATTTAATTTAGGCTTCAAATAAGGTTATCGCTTAATAAGCGTTTTATTGGTAGGTAAAACGCTGATATTATTTAAGCCACATTATTATTCTATGTGTAATTTAAAAAAATTAAAATTAATTAAGAATTACTATTTGCAAATGAAAATATTAATTTGAATACTAATTTAAATTACTGTTATTTTGATCCGCACAGTAAGAACTTACTACATCTAACTGTCTGTTTTGTTTAGATATATTATTTGATTTTATTATATTAATGACAGGATCCCATGACGATGGTAGTTCCCAGCCATCTTCCCTATTGAAATTTGGATGTTTTTTAATTTCTATGGCTTCCCGAATCATTCTAGGGCGATATCTGTTTTCTTTCGCGAGGATTTGGGGTCTATCGAAGCGAATATAATGGCTTGGGCGGTCCTGACTATGTTTGCAGACAGCAGATGTTGTATTACGACGGAATCCGAAAAGATAGTTTTATTTAAATGTCAAACATTCGCGTAAATCTAAGAAAGTATTATACAGTATAATAACTTAAAAAGGTCTACAAAAAAGTCCGCAATGGCATATGTCTATCTCTTAAGGATAACATACTATATCCATTTTACTATATCCAAGTTAGAGACGAACCCGAGAAAAGCGAAGTTGAGTCATTAGTGTAATACAATTAAAGAAATACTTTTAAAGTATATATTTATTAAACAATTTTTTCAATAAAACTTTTGGCATTGGAAAAATAATGATCATTATTCATCAATGGAATGGGTAAATTCCAATGTATAATAAAACTTCCTGTACTTCTATCTCAAGTGTCTCAACAAAAATGGCTTTAACGTTTAGTGATCAGAAATGAAAATAGCATAATATGTGAGTTTTGTTTATTTGAAGACTGTATAATATATTTCAAAAAGAAATGTATCCCAAATATATCTGACTTTGAAATTTCTGTTGTTACTTTTTCACGCTGTTATGACTAAACGGGTTCGGAATATATACATACAACATACACAGATAATAACATAATATAGATAGCCACGACTATAAACTAGTTAACCACTTGAACCCCGCGCTTTTTGACATGCAACACCCGTTAAACACCGAGCCCGCGCGTCATTTTTCCCCGATATAACCATGATTTAAAAAAACACTCATAATTCAAATAATATAGCACCGATTTAAAATATGTAAGCTGTTTTGGGTTTTTAAATAATATGAGCATTTATGACAATATACAAAATACACTTTAAACTATTGATGAATTATAAATAAGCTGACAATATATCAGTGTTAGTTGAAAATGTAGTAGTTGTTGTAATATATTGATTTCTGACAATACCACGGTTTAAATTTACATTAAATTTGAAACACTGTTTTATGAATAAACATGTAATCGCACAAAACCATTTCTTGATTTATTTATATTAGTTGTTAGTTACAATCAAATTCAAAACTTTATAGCACTCGCGGCTCGTTCGTTGTATTTGCGCAGCCCATCGCGCAATTTTCAAATCAATGATCCGAGTTATAGTAGGTGAATTCATAATAAAACTGATACTAAAATACAGAATAGTCCTTGCTTTACAAATATACCCTAATAAATCTTGAAAATAAGCCACTGTAATCAAAATTCGGATGGTTTTCTTAAAACAGACAAAAATTGAGGTTATTTTTTATAGACGATCGTGTTGTATTGTAATTAACGTTTCTGTATATAAATTTAGCTCAAATTATAAAAGAACAAGCTAAGCATTATCATATACATGTAAACTTAACACTTTTTATTCAAAAAACTAAATATTTAAACATGTGAAGTTGACTGTAATAATGTATGTAGTATGTACTGATAATATTTTGGTGCGTAGTGATGTACCCCACAACACTAAAAATTATCGATTATTTTCGAGAACCGTAAAACACAAATAAACACAATTACAATTTTTATATTCATTTGTAACAATAAATAATAAGTATTTAAAAAATCAAAATAAGTGAAATAAAATAATGTAATTTTTTGGACAAATTAGATAAAAAATTATTAAATAAAGTATAATTTTCATAAAAATATAACAAATAAAATTATTATAAAAAATTTAATAAATGCGAGAATAAAAGTTCTGGCTTTCGCAAGCTTTCGTATCATGAAAAATTTAATTTATGTTAATTAATATATTACGAAAAAGTAACATAATATATTAATTAAATACTAATTAATAAAAATAGAAATATCTATCTAAATTTAAAAATTTATACCACTAATATGGCACTAAAAATTTTATTTTTCAATAGTTCCATGTACTGGTACTCCTATCTTGTAATTTTTAAAATAATAATTTGAGAATGAGAATTTCAATAATATAGCTCTTTTAGGTTCAGTTTATTCGTGTGTTAAACAATGTGAAAAACGCAATAAGTACAATATTTAGATGAACATGATATTTATTGATTCAATGATTTTTTTTAAGAAATTTGCTGTTCTCGAGGATTTCCAACCCTTTTATTATCTTTTCCTCTAATCTACGGAATCATTTAGATAGTCAAAGAAGACTTTAATTTACTCGTAAGAATAAATGCCCGTGTAATACCTCGCCAATATTCGAAGTAACCATGAATAGTTACGTTACTTAAATGATAGACACAAGTTTAATATATATTATACACTCATATATTTGCCAACTATATTTTTGAAGTCTCACGTAACATAAAGCGGGCGTTTTGCAAATTACTTAGCCCTTTTCTAAACTATTATTACTGAGTATTTCCCAGTAGATCAACTCAATAATATACCCTAATACTAAAGCTTTTTACACTACTATTAGACCGACGAGGCAGTCAGGGAACGCTTTTGTTATTTCAGACTAGTGACTCACCCTCGCTTCGCTCAGGTTCATCGCTGGGCACGTTTTAACGGTTGGTATGAAATAGATATAAATTGTTTTCCAGTGGGAACAAGATAGTCTCCCGCGGTAAAAAGTAGCCAATTTCATTCTTCAGCCTTCCTTCTATCTATCTTCACACAATAAATCACAAATATTCAGCACTTTGTTTCGACGTGAAAGAAGTACAAACAAACAAACAAATAAAGTCAACGTCATACTGTATATCGTAGAAAGAGAAAGTGTGAAATTTACAAATGCATTCAAGTAGTATATATTAATTTTAAGGTTGAGTTTATAATACCTAATATAGTAATAAGGAAAAAGAAACATGTGATTTTTACGTTTTTCCGTGATTTTTTTCTAATTTTTCTCCTCATAAGAACCTTTCTCGGACTTCAATGAATATTTGAAAAAAAATGGGCTAATTGGTCTAGCCGTCCTCGAGTTTTGCACTTAGCAACAAATTTAGCCATTCATTTTTATTTATATATAAAATAGAATGAACGTCTTTGTATTCCCATTATAGAGTAGTTTACTATGTTTGCCTTTGTATTTAGACTTTTAAATATACCTATAATATTTCATAATATATAAGAGTATTTTATTTTGCATTTTATTTCCCACTGTTACATTATATTTATATTAAAATATCGATATTATCGATAACACATATCGACATGTGTCAATGTCTAACTGGTCTTTGATGAGAGTTCAAATATGTCAAATTTGACAGCTTATAGGTATTATTTGTAAATAAACCTATTTTATATAGGTAATAAAAATATTGAAATATGCTACAAACAACTGAAAATATGAAATTATATTAGTTTTTCTTTAGTGATTTACCTTTATCAGGCACCAAATCAATGACTAATAGTCAAAATTCATGTTATAAAATGGCGACTTATTTTACGAATTTTATACATCCAAATTCGTTGGACCAAAAAACTAATTTTATGACGTGATTATAAACTTATTAGTATCTCAATAGTGGCAAAGAATACTAACAATAAATATTTATACGTTTACGGCACAAATTCACTAGTTTAAATATTTTAAATTACACAAAATCTATAGTGAACCGCGCGCGCTTCACTTGAAATTTAAACAATTTTTGACGCCTTTGTTTTTAACGTTGTCGGCATTTAATTTAAATTTTATTTTATTATATAATTGATAAAACTTCTAAAGTTTGCGTATATCACTCATTTGGCGTAAAATAAACTAATTTTGTCGTGTAATAAGTGATAAAAGTGCAGCGGGCGAGGTGGTGCCTATGGGTACCAGCGGGGTTTAACGGCAACGCCGGAAGTGGTGCCCATAGGCACCAGCGGGGTTCAAGTGGTTAAGTATGAAATAAATTTATAAAACCATTTCCTTCTATCATATTCACGTACACCCATCGCACTTAAGCTATAAAAAAAGCAAATGTACACGCACCGCCTCCTCGGTGACGGCGTGTATGTACGCGGGGAAGCGCTGCATGTCGCGGCCCTCCACGTACACGCTCTGGCCGCGGTGGAACCAGCGCCGCTCGTACAGCAGCTTGCCGTCCTCCACGCGCGTGTCCGCGTCGCCCGCCGCGCCCGCGCCCGCGCCCGCGCCCGCCTCGCGCACCGGCGACTCGCCTGCGATGTTTTGTTACACCATACTAATCATCGATCATAAAAATACCTGTCGACCATAACCCTTGCAGTTCATGCACTTAGGTTTTATGTAACAACAATCGCTGGTGCGTTGTCACTGCGAGGACTAAGATGATATGCCTCTTATCTGTAATTACGCTGGCTAAATTATCCTTCAAACCGGAACACAACAATACAATTATAATCTTTATTGCTTTTTTTAATGTAATTTCTTTTTGATTAAGAAAATTATTAAGAAGTGCAAATATAGGTGGGAAATTCAAAGTAGTTGAAACGCACGCCATTGGTCAGACCGAATGTGACGTCAGAATGTATCATAACAGAGCCATTCGCCATTTTGTCGCTACAAATTGCGTCGTCATTTTTCTGTGTATATCATACTGTAACGTCACGCCAAGTAAGCGAAATGGCGGGCGTTTAAAATATCCGTATCAGTATAATATTTCGAAAATTACATAACTATATAAAGATGTAAACTATTATATAAAAAAAAAAAAATCACGCATAATCGCTATTTAATAGCTAGATCCTTTTTCTTTCATAGAAAAGCCTCATTAAATAATACTTACAACTATTGGAATTTAAATGTTTCCTTGGTTGTGTGGAATTATGTGATGGAGTGTGATGTCTGGGAGGCGGTGAGGTTCTGGATATGGCTCGAAGGTCCGCATCAATGTCCCTCTCATCCAACTGGAAGGTCAGTGTGGTGGTGAGGGGCTTTCTGCGCTTCTCTGGTGCAGGGGCTGGCTCGTTAGCTCGCCTCCTCAATATCCTCTTCATCGGTGGTTTGACCTGAAAATTATTTATATTAGTATTTAGTACATTTATATAAATAAAAATGAATGTTCTTATGTTTGTCCTTTATGCGTTCACTAAGAAATTGATCCAATTGTGATGAAATTCTGATGAGTTCCACTGTATCTGACTGTGAAGATTCTAGGCGCAAAAAGAATGTTTCTGTGGAAGTTTGTCTTTTATGCGTTCCTAAACCAATCAAACTCAGGGACCTGAGCAAAGCAAGTGTAAGTCACTAGTATTTTATTAAAAAAAAACGTGTGTGTGTAATTATGTACGCACGTAAGAAGTTATACTTCTTTAGCATAACAGAACAAAAATAGCTAAAGATTTCAACCCGTATGTTACAACCCTCAGTTTGTAAAAGAAATGCAGCTAACTTCATCATTTCGCTTTCAGCTAACTTCATCACGTCGCTTTTTGGCTGTCGGTGTGCGCGCGCATCGTAAAGATTTTACTCTCATAATTTTTTCCAAACTTGCCAAAAGAAGTATAATTTCAAAAAATACTATTCAATATTTTAATTTTTTCATGAATCAAATATTACACTACAAATGTATATTGATACTGATATGTACATAAACACAGATAACATTACTTTTTAAACTGATAAAACACTATTCAAAAATAATGTAAACATTGAAGACTATTATGGTACAAGAATACTATTACGAGTACAACCCACTACTCATAGATAGTGGATTTGATATCCACATTGTATTCAAGTATCTTTTTATTACTTTATATAACCGATTCATTGCGGGTGACACCTTAGGGGTGTCATACATTTCTTTCCTGTGTGGCGTGTGACACCCGAGCGGTGTCATAATTCAATTCGTCGAAACTATGTTAAAATGACATTTTTAAAGGTTTTCGCTAAATAAATCTATCATTATTTTATCACACAGATCATGCCTGTACTGTTCGTTTCAGGATTTAGTGTGAATAGAAAATTTTCAGGGGTTAAAAACCTTCTCATTGTTCCGAATGCATTTCTTTCACGTGTGGCGGATGACACCCGAGCGGCGTCATCATAATCCAATCCGTTGAAACTCTGTTAATCGTAGAATAACGTATGGAACTGAACATTTTACCCGTTTTGCATAGTTTTATACCCGACTGCGACGAAGCCGAGAAAGGCTATGATTATGATGTATGATTTGATGTTTCCTAGCTACGGAACGGATAACGTGTTTTCTATAATGTATTTTCTATAATATATATATATCGATATTGATCGGTAGATTCTTCTTTGGTGACGGGAATGTCCATGTGTAAATTAAAATAACAAAATACCGGGTGCTATCTTTTAGGCTTTATATCTTTTTTATCAAAATGAAGGGGTCTCAAAGAAAATTTATGTTATTTTTATATTCAAAATAATTATGTTTAAAAGCAACTTATAATAGTACAATCTATATTTTCTTAATTTCTGTGCATGTCCCAATATCTTTCATTTTCTTTTTTTTTAGGAAGAACATACTCTTCATATGATTGAGAGTTCTGTTCCAAAGTACACTGCGTTTTGTCTTCGTCACTCTGCGATTCAGGGATGTATGGGCGTTTTCGATTCAATTCAAAAAATTGTAACAATTCTTTAAGCTATAAAAAATATAAAGTCGCAGTGTATTACAAAATCTATACTAATATCCATACTAATATTATAAATGCGAAAGTAACTCTGTCTGTCTGTTTCCTTTTCACACTTAATCCGCTAAACTGATTTAGACGAAATTTGGTATGGAGATAGTTTGAGATCCCGGGAAGGACATAGGATAATTTTTACCCCGGAAATCATCCCTTAAGAAGGTGAAAAGGGGGGTGGAACTTTGTATGGGAAATTAATCATTTCTCAACTAAGAGATATAAAACTCATCATACCTATGTATGATATATGTATATAGACTATATAGTCTATGTATTCCATACTAACCGTCAGAAGGTATCTAGGGCTGAACTCGAGCGAAGTAATAGACGTCATCTCAATAGCTAAACTCAATACTTTCAAACTTTTCTTGGGAATTTTAGTTGCCAATATTGCACCAAGTATATAAAAAAAACTTTGCAACACCAATTTTAGAACATATTTTAAAATATATTCTTAAGCTATTTAAATTGTATAGTCAAAGAAAAAAGAATACCAAATGTTTACAATATCTGATTCAAAATAGTCATTTCAAGTAAATCACGTATCTAAACACAAGGAACTCACTCTAAACGAATTAACAAACTGCTTAGATCTGATATTAGATGCTGACTGAACGAAATCAAGTGTAAATAAGCCAAAAAAAGAAAAAAAAGCACAAAGTTTTCATATATGGCTGAAGGCACCGTAGGGGTGTCATTTTAACGTATGGCGCGTGACGCCCTAGAGGTGTCATGAAAAATTTGTTCGCCGCCACGGGCTGTAGTTCGTAAAAAAGGCCGTCGCAATGAATCGGATAATAATTAGCGACTCACATTCGCACTGCTCGGGTTTATCCCTAGTTACGTTTTATCGTTTTGTATAGATTTCTCAGAGATAAGATATTTTATTATATGTTGACCCGGATAACCAGCTATCATCATACAAAATTTTATCAAAATCTGTCCAGTGGTTTTCTCGTGATGCGTTCCCAGACATACATACATACAGACAGAACGACAGACAGACAAAAATTCTAAAACCTATAGATTTGGTCTCTGTATCGATAATAATGACTATTTCAATAAGATTTTCCATCAAAATATTTAATGTACAGATTCAATTCAGTTAGAATTTTATTATACATGTATATTGTATAGAAGATCAGATTTCTTGTGATGTTCTATTGATTATTTAAAGCTATAATTTCCTTAAAACTTATTGGTTAATAAAACTTTTACAGAAAACCAATATTTTTTAAACTTGTAATATTATAATAATTGAAGTAAAACTTCTTTAGGCATAACTAAAGAGTAAGTCAATACATTGGAAATATGAGTGTTGCAGAAGTAAGTGTCATGGAAGTGAGAGTCAAATGTATTATTAACAATTTTAAAAATGTATCATATTTATAATAACTATTATTTATAACAACATAATATATTTATTATTAATAATTTTACAAAAAATATATTTATATTTTTATTCGTTTTAATTTAATTGCGGTATCTGTTACAGCACCAAAGAAGTTTTACTTTAACCAATTGTAAAGGTTACACGCACTATTTTTTTTTATTTTTAAGATAAAATGAACTCCAGCCTGATAACAAAAAGGTAGGTATTACTTTAAAAGTTAAAAAATCACAAAGAACTTACTTCTATTGAGTCTCCATTGAGTTCCATGCTATGCCTCTCGCTCTCAATCAGTTTTCGCTTTTCCTCAAAGTCATTTAACAAGTTTTCTCTTAACTCGATCTTTTTTTCTTCAAACTCTTTTGCCGCTGCTTTCTTCTCTGCTATATATTCCCGCTCCACAACATCATACATGTGATCTCTGTTGAGAATATACAATTGATTATGATTGATGACACTGTCTCTGACTTCAGTTAAACTAATTGAAGATAAAAAAATTGCATAGACCAATAAGATTCTAGTAGGATTAAGAAAAAAAAATATTATTTAGACTTTTTAACTTTTAAAAATCATTACAAAATGTTATTGAATAAACAATATTAATCTCATTAAATATATTGTGTATCTTTTGTGTCTAAATAATAATATAATAACTTTTATTAAATAATGTAAATTATCACATATTAACTAATAATTTTCTCACATACATTCAAACTTTTACATCTTTATTTTTTTATATTGTGGTGTAATATGAATAATATGATATGCAATTGACTTACTCTCGCTTGCTCGGGTACGTCCCTAAGTATGTATGTAGTAATTTATGTATGTAAGTATGTTTGTGTGGAACCAAAATCCTTTTCTATACACATATATAATTCTTACTGAGCCGAATCTTTACATTAACTATTTTCTGGAAAATCTTATTGAAATAGACATTATTATCGATACAGAGGCTGAATCTACAGTTTTCAGAATTTTTTTCTATCTGTCTGTTACCGCATCACTGAAAAATTACTAGAGGGATTTTGATGAAATTTGGTATGATGATAGCTGGTTATCCGGGTCAACATATAGGATACTTTTAACTGCGGGAAAATATCTCAACTCTATGAAATCTATACTAAACGTTAAAACGAAGTAGGGACGAACCCTAGTCAAACGAGGGTGAGTTGCTAGGCTTAAACAAAAGTAACCTAATCCTTATAACATCAGCTATCTGCTAGATAAAGTGTCGTCAAAATCGGTCCAGCCGTTTCGAAGATTAGCCAGAACAAACAAACAGACAAACAGACAAAAAAATTAAAGTTGTTTGTAAAACAAAAAAATAACAATTTTTTAATTTTTAATGCAACCATATTGTTTGATAAAATCACTCACTTATATATCCTATTAAGACGCAACCGTTCCTGTAGTTGGTGCTCCAAGCGTTTGACCCTTCTGACAAACTCTGGGTGTATGTTGTCTTCTAGCTGCTGTAGCTGTTTCTTCAGGTTGGCCAGTTTGTCTTGGTACATCCTTAAAAATTATTCATAAGATTATTTGTTTATAAAGAAGAAAAGAAGAATATTTTCAATTTTTTTCACATTAAACATACAAAATGTACATCTATACATAGTATTAATCAAAGTCGCTCCGGCTGCTTGTACGCTTAGATCTTTTAAACTACGCAACAGATTTTAATGCAGTTTTCGGCAATAGATAGAGTGATTCAAGAGGAAGGTTTATATATATAATACATGCATATTATATTCATACTAACTGTTAAAACATACCTAGTAACACTAGTTTGAATATATAAGCAGTATAACACCAAAGAGTAAAAAATGTTACTAGCAAGAATAGAAGTTGATATAAAAATATTGTCAGGTGTAAACCTGTAATACATAACTGATAACAAAATTACACTACAATAACTTAGAAAGACAATACAAGTACTTACTGTTCTTTAATCTCCAGTGGTTCATCATTGTGGGGTATATCTGTTTCACTGGCCTCTTCCGTGTCTATAATTTTATAAATATTGAATTAATTGAAGGTTCTATGATGAAAAGACCTAATAAAAATTTAGAATAGAACAGAATAATACTTTTATTAATAGAAATTTGCAGAGGTTAAATGCAATATGTGACAAGTGTTTATATAGAATAAGATTATTATATTATATTTGGTTCATTAATTTTTTTCATGATGTGAAAGTAATAAAGTTATAGGTACATTTATTACGTCACGTACGAGGATTGTATCAAAAGGCGGGAAGTCAATAAAGTAATAAACAAATTACATTTTATTCTTGTAATGATTATGTAAGTTTTGTTTACAATCATTAGACACATATGCGTAGAGAATAACATGCTTAGACATTAAAGACAGGTGATACGACGCCAAAATAGGCTATCTATATGAATCATAAACAAAACATACCTTCGTCGCTATCATCCACTGGTGGTTGTTGTAATGAATCTTCTGGATCCCTGTATTCATCTATATCGTCGTATCCATCATCTTCAAAGTCGTATTCGTCCCCCGGGCCCGAATATGGTGATCCTTGGTAAGACATAGTCGAGGCAACGCGTAACAGTTGCATACAGATTGACTACGTTCACTGTTTCAGAAATAATCTCTGAACACGCAAGCGTGAGCCAAAATGTCGAGAATTATAATGCAACTACTACCTATGTCACTCATAGAAAGGATTTTCTTTTATATCTGATACTTTCTTCAATGAAACAACGAAACTGGATCAAATTGAAGTTGTTTTACGTCAAATTCGACAAGTCGAAAAAGCATCATTACCCACCTAAAAATAATGTAATCTAGCAAACAGTATAACATGATTCTTATTTACGGGTATTAGTACAAGTGTGAACGAGAAAGAATATCTATTAAAAAAAGTCAACTTATCTTTATACATAGTAATATAATAGCATAGACAATAAATAAGTAGGCGATTTGATGTATAGTTGTCCGAATGATTATTTATAGAAATCGATTTGAATAGACATATCTAATTACTTTGATGAAGCTATTTATTAATCTTTCTTGTGATGCTTGCTAAGATTTACAAAATTACTTCATATAATAAATAAAGTACATACTTATGTTGATATACATCAAATACATTAACTCTAAATAAATTTAAAAACAGTTTAATACTGTACTAATAATTGAAATTTTTTAATAAAAATTAATTAGCTATCTTTTCCCAAATATTATTCCGTTTAAAAAAATGTGTAAAACAATCTATACATATAATAAAATTCTACGTCGTATCTGAAAATTTTTTGGAAAATCTTATTGAAATAGTCATTATGATCGGTGTGGATGATACAGAAGCCGAATCTATAGTTTTTAAAATTTTCGTCTGTCTGTCTGTCCGTTGCGTCTGTGTGGAAACGCATCACGAGAAAACCACTGGACAGATTTTGATGAATGGCATGATTTTGTCTGATGATAGCTGATTATCCGGGTCAACATATGTATAGGATACTTTTAACTGCGGGAAAATATCTCGTCTCTGAGATATCTATTATAACTGTCAAAATGTAAATAAAATGTGAGTTACTAGTTTTCTATACAAATATTGTTAAATTGTTTTAAAACGCTGAAGTGTTTCAAAACTTGGTTCTGTTCTGTTTAGGTAAATTATATCAGCTATTAAGGAAAATTTGATTAGAAGAGTAATATTTTTCTATGTTACCTTTCAACAGTCTCATGCCTTAAATTTTAAAAGGTTATTTCTTAATAGATACTTATTTATCCACACAGGTATAATCATTTGGCCTGAAGGTTTATATATCCATAAGTTAGGACAAATTATTATAGGATTTCATTTTATATCCAGATTAAAGATTAATGATTTATTGATATCCAATTATTAAAACTCGACTAGTACCATCGATACAATCGAACGTATTAATGGAAGCACTATAGTAATAAAAAAAAACTTGATCCTTGTCTATTATTATGATTTGACGTCAAGAAAGTGGACGTCATCTTGTATGAAAATTCTTTATTTGATTAGTTTTGCAAATTAAAACACATCCAGTAATTTTGATACATCTTTGTAAATATACAGTGATTAAATTTTATACTTTTAGTTATGTGCACATAGGCAAACAGTTTATAAAAAAGTGAAGTGACGGTGACGCTATACGCTATTGTGTCGGTGATGTAATTTAGGTGATTGGGTGGCTTCCTAGTTGTAGATACTACAATGGAAGAATCCTCCTTTACTATCCCAGCTGACGACAATGGTGACACTGAGCTCGATCCTAGAATACAGGTCAGTGAGTGAAAAATAATGTATTGAGTAACTAATCATTGCCTTTGTATCAGCAAAGATGAGTGTCAACTTTGTAGATTATTTCGCCAACGAGCATAATGGATATGATATTTTATATCAAAACATGAAATACGGACTGATAGCTAGCAAGGAACTCTCAGAGTATCTTAGGGAGAGGTCGAATATCGAGGAATCTAATTCGAAACTTTTAGCCAAGTTAGCTAAACAAGCAAATAGTAATTGCGCCCAAGGTACTTTTGCACCTTTTTGGGGCGTACTAAAATGTTCAGCTGAGAAATTATCTAATTTACATCAGCATATGTTTCAAAAAGTCAGTGAGCTTGTCAAAGATGTGGCTCGTTATGCCGAAGAGCTGCATAAAAAACATAAAGCTGTAAAAGATTCTGAATCAAGTACATTAGAAGTAGTACTTCTCATACAGAATACTAAACAAGCTTTACAAAAAGCAAAAGATGGGTACACATCTAAATCGGCTGAGTTAGAAAAACTCAGAAAAGAAAATGCTTCTGCTAAAGACATGGAGAAGGCTGAAGTAAAATTAAAAAAGCTGCATGAAGATTATAGACAGTTAGCAGAGAAATATAGTTTGGTTAAGCAAGATTTTGAAAAGAAAATGACTCAAACTTGTAAACATTTCCAAGATGTTGAAGAAGCACATTTAAAGCAAATGAAACAATTTGTTAATGCTTATGCTGACATAATTCAAAATAATCATGACCTTATGGGACAAGTTCATAGAGATTTCAAGCACCAGTGTCTTGAGTTAACAGTAGACAAGCTGTTAGAACAGTTTCTTGTTGAAAAGTACAATGCCTTGGAAAAGGCCAATTTAGTGGAACTACCTCCTACTTTACCAAAGCCTGGTTCAGCTAATAATTCAATTTCAGAAGTAGACCAGATTTCTACAGTGTCTAATGGTTCTCATAAACCCAGTCAACCTCCCAAAGCAACTAAAAAAGAGCCATCGTTTGCAACTAAAACTTCAAGAAGAACAACTTCCCTTCTTAATTTGTTTACCCCTAATTTCCAAAGCAAAGATGAACCCAGTGTCAGCACTGAGGGTGCAGCTCCATGCTCAGCTCCTTCAAGTCCAAGTGGTACTCCAGCTACTCCTGTTGTTCAGGATAAAGATGATAATATGAACCGCACTACACTCAGAGAGTCAAAGTGGTTTCGGAGTAGAAGGACAAAGACAAAATTTAAAAAATCTAAAAAGAAAAAAGATGAAATATCTGAAAATTCTAATATAGGTGATAAGTCTGATTTAGAAGAAAAAGAAGAGGAAGTTCCAACAAAAGAAGACATGTTAAACTCTCCTGAAGTTGACGAAGAAGGCTTTTGTATCAGACCTAAAGAAGAAAAGGGAAGTGGATATTCTTCTAGTGACTCTGACTCAGAAGAAGAGAGGGAGCAAAAAATACATGTTGAAATCAAACCAATTAGCAATGGAAACGCTCCAATGTCAGCAAGTGTGGATGAACTCAGAGCAACAGTAGAAAACATAAGCTTGTATAAAATTGGTACAACTCGACGCGGTTCAAATGCTAATACCAGTAAAGCCAGTAATGATTTTATTAATTTGAACTTTTTCCAAAGCCCCAGTGCTAGCAATCCAGCTTCACCTCATGGTAATGTCTCAAATCCCTATGCTCCTTTGCAAACGAATCAATCGCATCTATTAGAAAGTCCCACCCCCGTTTCTGCTACCGATGTTGGTGATTTATTTTCCGAAGTCGGTGAGATGTCTCAATCCAATTTTCGAACGTCAACTCCAACAATATCGACTATATCACTCCCTCGTCCTCCATCGAGGCGCTCTGAAGGCGATTTCCGAACAGCAGGTTCGTCAGGGTCACGCGGCCCTTCACCTCTCACTATTGGTATGGCAGACACAATACCATTAGCTGTAGCATTCCACGAAATAATACACTCATACTTTCGTGGGACTGAAGAATCTAAGTGTCAAGTTAAAATGTCTGGCGATATGATGCTTTCGTTCCCCACAGGTATAGTGGGCGTACTAGCTAACAATCCTAACCCAGCGAAACTGTGCTTTAGACTGAAAAACATCCATAGATTAGATAACGTTCTGCCAAATAAGCAACTCATAAGTATAAACGCTATGATGTCTACACGTGATTCTACCGTCGTAGAATTTAATATGCTTGCACTAACATCACTTTTAAAAAGGCAGTCTGAAAAAAATCCCACCGCGCAATATTTCAATGTTGATATTCTAAAGTACCAAGTAAGACCTAAGTCTGGGGCTGCATCATGCCCACTACAAATGGTAGCATATTGGAAGTGCGAGCGCGACCATACAGACCTGAAAGTGGATTACAAGTATAATCTTCACGCTATGAGTCCACCGTCTCCATTACTTAACGTATCAGTATGCGTTCCTATAAATGGCGCTGTGAAAAATGTTATAGCTATGCCTAAAAATACCTGGAACCCTGAAAATGAACAAGCTCTATGGAGATTTACGGAATTATCTCAGCATTCTGAGGATCGTGGTGTAGGATCGCTGAGGGCGCGGTTCGAACTGGGTAGCGGACCTTCTTCTAAAACGACCATCTCTGCTCAGTTCAACTGTGAGGGCGCGACTCTATCGGGTATCGAGTTCGAGCTCATGGGGAGCGGTTACCGTTTGTCTCTCGTCAAACGCCGCTTTGTGTCCGGAAAATATATTTGCGATAGTGATTTGCACTAATAGGTCCAACTTGTACTGCATGTAGAGGTATACAGTGTATATGCGAGGCATTTTGTATAACGTTGTTCGATCTGTATATCTTCGGTACCTTATGGGACTGTTTCCTGTCCACAGATATAATATTTGGATCATTTATTTGTCAATTTTAATGTTTAATCTATTAGTTTTAGCTTACTTATGACAGTTTTAACATTTTTTATATTTGAATTAATTATGTATCTGTACCCACAGCTGCACTAACATGTTTCTTGAGAGTATAGACGTGCCATTTATTCATGACTAACTCGTAGATGTAAATGTATATAGATAATCGAAACTCATACATAAAATATTTAAGAAAGTATTTAGCCAGTTCTAAACTGACTCGTCACACTACCGCAATCTGCTAAGGCAACTTATCTGTTATGTTTGTAACTTAGTCCATTCTAACACCAAGAAACGAAGCTTTAAAACTTTTTTTTAACCTTTCAGTACATGCAATACCTACACGGTGATGTTTTTATTACTAATTTCGAATCTACCTCCCGAGGTCAATAATATAGAAATTCTATTGCTCTATGATACCATCTTACTAAATTAAAAAAAGATATATACCTACACTATTTTAGAGCCATGTAAATCCGCGAATTTTTCTTACTAAAGTAAAAATATGATTTGCCGATACTTTATTAAATACCTCTTAAACTCATTTGCCTACCGAGACAGATCGGTATGTGGACAAGATATTGACACTGCACTGTTTCATTCGATTTTACGTTATAATATCATATCACATTCAATATAAACTCTAAACGCAATAGAAACGACACTTAAAATACATTTTACAGATTTTAGTTCTATTATTAATCAGTAGATTACAATTTTTGTCATATTTTTCATTGGTTTTGCATTTAAATAATTTTAGGGCCCATACACTATAAAATAGTGTCCACCATACCATACATAGAGAACGTAGATGTTAAGTTGTTAGGTTACTTATGAATAATTTTTATTTTATCGATATCGATTCAATAACACAATTTAATCAATTAAATTGATTTTATTTGAATCTCGATTTTTTTTTTGATTTTAATTTGAATATTTTGTATTATTTTTATTATATTTAATATTATTGGCACTTTTCTACCACCGGAGGTTTATTTGTTTAACGTTGATGTTTACTGTTAGTCGATTTGTGTTTCGATGTTTGGATATTGTAGTAATTGTAATTTAGTATTCATGTTTAGAAATTACTAATTTGTAATCTCATTTTGTTCATTTTCCCATCAAATTATTATTTATATACACACCTTGGCCTAATTTTCAAATAGGATATAACAATGGCGTGTTAAAAACCTTTACCAAAAGTGAAGTGTTCATACTGTAAAGTCTAGCGATAAACCTATACTTAGTACAACTCAACCATTCCATTACTGATAAAAAGTTAAAATGTAATATTTATAAGTTATCTACGTTATACCTACAGATGAAATTTCGTTACATAGTTTACAATTAAAAACCAGGATTGTGCATAATTTTTGTAATTTTCCAATGGGTCGTTCGTACGATGTAACGCTATATGAAAGCTGAATTCGTAATATTTTTATATTGGCATGTATAATTCTAATGTATGTAAATTTAATAATCTGAAATAAACGAAAGAGAAAATTCTAAGTTGGAGTTTATTTATCCGGAATCATAAATGAGCGGAGGTTGTGTAAGTATTTCTTCTGTTTAAATTAATAGGCGCTTTCGTAGGGACAGGAAACGATCCGCATAAGGTACATTTAGATAGTGTTATGTGTTTATCTAAAAAGATAACCAGTAGATATGATATTCTTTTCAAGTATTACAATGTCTCGAATGTTTCCCGTCTCTACATGTTGCTTGTTGCTGCCATACGTTTGGGAATACCGTGTGCGCGTCCCGTGCGATTGTTTGAAGTTCTTCAAAACGTTTCAGGTGGAGTTGGAGAAGTTGAATGCGGCCACTGATGAGATAAACAAACTGGAATTAGAGCTTGATGTAAGTTGAATCATATTTAATACTAATTCCGATCTTGTTTTGGGAGATAATTATAAAGAAAGATTAATATTATTTGACGACACGTTTGGCTCAGTTTGTAGTGAACCTACCTGCTGTTTCAACGATCACGGGTTCGAGTCCCGCTAGAGGCATGCATTTGTGTGATTGACACGAATTTTTGTACTCCATTCATGGGTGTTTACATTCATACATATAGTGTATCAACTATCTGGTATCCATAACACAAGCCTCGTAGCTTACCATGGAACTAGATGGTGCTGTGCGTTAATGTCCCAATATATTTATTATTATTTATTTATTAGTATAATATATTAGTATAATATATATATATATATATATATATATATATATATATATATATATATATATAATATATAAAATTCTCGTGTCACAGTTTTCGTTGCCATACTCCTCCGAAACGGCTTGACCGATTTTGATGAAATTTTTTGTGCTTATCCGGTATCTATGAGAATCGGCCAACATCTATTTTTCATCCCCCTAAATGTTAGGGGTAGTCCACCCCTAAATTTTTTTTTTTTATTTTTTAGACAAAATTTTTAATTTCTATTTTTTTATGATACAACATACAAAAATACATACAATCCTCAATTTTCACCCTTCTACGATCAACCCTTATTTTTTAATAGCCATTTTAGTAATTTAATCATTTTTCCTCTCCGGTCGAAAACTGATCAATCGTGATTTAATGCAAGCTAGGGACAAATCCGAGCGAAGCGAGGGTGAGTCGCTAGTATATATATATATATATATATTAGTATAAATAAATACTAAATATGTAGTCTGTAACTATCTATTAATAAAAGAATTATCAAAATTAGTTCAGTAATTTCAGAGTTTATTGCTTACAAATAAACAAACATCTTTCCTTTTAATAATATTAGTATAGATCTGTTATATATTTTTGAATTAATACAGTAACATAATCAGAGTATTTAAGTGGGCGTATTATTTAACAGTGTACCTACACGATTTAACGTTTTGTGATAATATAGTGTTGCTATGTAATGTTTATTACATATTTATATCCATACTAATATTATAAATGTGAATTTGTGTTTGTTTGTTTGTTTTATTAGTTTTATTATCCCAGGGGAAAACACATTACCTATTTTACAATTCAAAAAAATATTTATGATCAGAATTACTTGAAACTTGGTATTAATGCTCTTCAATATAATTAAATAAATACGTGTTTTAGCATTCTTCGAAATTCATCCCATAAGGGGGTAAAGTAGGGGACGAAATTTTGATAAAATCTACTTATACTTTAAAAAAAAAAACAATACGTATGTAAGATTTATATTGAATATGTTAGTGAAAACATCACAATATTCGGCAGCACGGAACCCTCGATGCGCGAGTCAAAATCATACTCATCCACAATCATACACATTACAGCCATTAAATTTTATATTATATAGCATAGCAAATAGCAAGGCAAAGAGTTTTATTTTTGTAGTTTTAGCGCGAGCGATGCCGCGAGTTCTGCTAGTATTATCTACACTTAATATTATAAAGCTGAAGAGTTTGTTTGTTTGGTTGAACGCGCTAATCTCAGGAACTACTTATCCGATTTGAAAAATTCTTTTTGCATTGGACAGCCCGTTAACTGATGAAGGCTATATATTATCCCAGAAAACTGTACGGTTCCCGTGGAATAGATTTCTTTTTGTCTAGAGACGAACCCGAAGCGAAGCGAGGGTGAGTCGCTAGTAATATAAAATCGGAACTGGGTTTTGTTATTTGTGTTTAAAGTTTTGAGAATTCTGAGAGTTGCGCTCAAAAAAATTAAAGCATACCCAGGGACGAACCCGAGCGAAGCGAGGGTGAATCGCTTGTATTATCTAAATGTACTATATTCTACCTACTGTCCATTCCATACTACAAAAGTAGGTTAAACGACTCCATAGTTACAAGTGAAGCTAATGAAAACGTGTTAATAAGTGATGGATGTATTTAATGTTTTTACTAATTGACCTGACAAACTTTGTGCAGTCCAAATTTAAATAATATTTGGTAATAAAGTTTTCTATCGTCACACAAAAATAGTTAAAAACAAAAAAAAATATATTTAGATAGGTACTGTGTTTTTAATGTTCCGGGCAACTAATATCTTTTTTCTGAAAACCTTATTGAAACCATTACCAAAATCTATACAGATAATAAAATTCTGAGTCGAATCTGTACATTAAATATTTTTTGGAAAACCACTGTACAGATTTTGATGAAATTATGATGATAGCTGGTTATCCGGTTATAATATATGATACTTTTTACTTCGGGAAAATATCTCATCTTTGAGAAATCTATTCTAAACGTAAAAACATAACTAGGAACGAACCCGAGCCGCTAATTCTAAAATAAAATTAGGCAAATCGGTTCAGCCATTCTTAAATAATGCGCTTACTAACAAACAGCGTTTCATTTTTTATATATATGTATATATATATATACACATATATATATATATATATATATATATATATATATATATATATATATATATATATATATATATAGATAAATACGGTGATAAGTTATTCGCGTAAAATATTTAAAATCACGTATAAGTCGATAGTGTCTATTTATGGCTTCTTTTTTAATAGAAACGTTATACTTCGGTGTTATGACAAAAGGATTATCTTCAATATGCCTAACCGTGAAGGATTTTTATGAAGGCACTTTTTTTGGTTTTGTAAGGTAACTAGGTCAGCATGGCAAGTATTCATTATTCAATTATTCAATATTTACCTTGGTCAGCGTAGTAATAATTAAATATTCACCTATAAACGCTTTAAAAATAAGACGTACAGTCAATCTGGGTAACTTTGTCCTTCTGTATAACGTTGGTCCACACTTATACACTGCCAATTTTAATTAATTTACTGTTACAGCGCATAGATAATGTATTACAAATTTTAAAAAATATATTATTTAGCTATCTTTGTATATGATCTCTAAGAATAAGATAAGAAACAAGGGTTCAAGGAACAAGGGTTCAAGGGTTGTAGATTTCCGTTATGGAAAAAGTTTCTGTTGGGTGTAAATGGCCCTCAATACTCGATTTCGTGAATTGTAACGCTAAAGATATTGTGAGGAATTTAGATCATAAGCAAATAGTCCTAAAAAGCGGATACTACGAAATACGTAATGACTTTCTCTATACATGGAGTGGGGAGATTAACACTCATTTCATCATTTTTCACAGAAGATTTTTTTAATTTTTTTTTCTGTTGGTTTACGTATTTGATCTTGTTCCACTTAGAAAGAGTATTTTTTATTTAGTATTTAAAAAAGTAAAACCTACCTAGGGACGAACCCGAGCAAAGCGAGGGTGACTCGCTAGTCTTATATAAATGCGTTTCTTTTAAAAGAAGCCGCGAATCTAATAGGTCAAACATGATGTAAGCAAGCGTTTGGCGAAACTCCAGATGTCGATACATAATTTTGTGTAGAATAGAAACTAAGGGTAAAGGTTATATCAACTTTATAAAACGTGTTGGACGATTAAGAAACTGTTTTTATAAAGTGTAAACAAACTTACGAAATATTCATCTATACATATAATAAAATTCTGAGTCGAATCTGTACATTAAATATTTTTTGGAAAATCTTATTGAAATAGTCATTATTCGGCCTGTGTATCGATAATACAGAGGCCGAATCTATAGTTTTTAGAATTTTTGTCTGTCTGTCTGTCTGTCTGTCTGTCTGTGAACGCATCAGGAGAAAACCACTGGACAGATTTTGATGAAATTTGGTATGATGATAGCTGATTATCCGGGTCAACATATAGGATACTTTTAACTTAAATTATAACATATTATATATTCTATTATTTTATTCTTCTTAATTCTATCTTAGATTTTTGTATAATTTATTATTTTACATAATAAATAAAAACTTCTTATATAATGCCTATTTGTTACTTTTTTGTAAAAAATATATTAGTTCTGCTTACATACAATGAAAATAGAGTTAAAAGGAGTAAAAATTAAAGTACAGTCTTAAAATAAATAAATAACTAGTTGAGATACGTTTTCTAGTAAATGCGTTAATCGGAATAAAAAAGAAAATAGAATCAGGTATTATATACGAGATACTCGATAGGCTTGCTCATTGAATAAGAAACTAGTTGTTCAAGCAAACGTCAGGTATGGGGAAGTGAATTCTACGGGCTTGTTTCTCTTTTGTTGGTATATCCAATGCCGTAGTGTTTTTTCAAACTTGGTAATTATTATTTTAATTGTTTAAATAGATACATCATACAGCAAAAAATCATGAAAACAATGTCATTTATCATTTTTCCATGTATATCTTAAATCTTTCGTCACAAACATCTGTTTGTGCCCAGCGGTTTTCTCCGGCATTAGGTACTATATTAGTATGATGTTAACACACTTTTATTAGATTTAAGTGTAACTACTTAAATCTGTTAAGTCGATTTAGCACAGCAAAATTAAATCGATTCGCAAATCGATTTAATTTTGCTGTGTTTATTCTGGAGGACAAAACAATAATTTAATACTATCGAGCCGATCTGGTCGATCAATGCAAAGATTAATAGCGAAACCCTTAACTAGAAAATCCATCGAATTTCGTTCATTTGATTTGTATTGAAGATTCCAATAAATTACAATTGATCAATAGCGTGATGTTTTAGTTTTTTCTTTGGATCTATAATTTATAATTAAACTAGCGACTCGGGCTCGCTCCGTTTGGGTTCGTTCCTAGTTATGTTTTAACGTTTAGTATATTTCTCAAAAATGAGATATTTTTTCGCAGTAAAAAGTATACTATATGTTGACCAGCTATCATTATCCAAATTTCATCAAAATGTGTCCAGTGGTTTTCTCGTGATGCGTTCCCAGACAGACAGACAAAAATTCTAAAAACCATAGATTTGACCTCTGTATCGATAATAATGTTTATTTCAATAAGATTTTCCAAAAAAAAAACATTTAATGTACAGACTCTACTCAGAATTTTATTATATGTATAAATGGTATTAGTTCGAAAGTCGTAACCTACTATCAAGTTTCAAAACAAGGCTGTATCGTAAATACGAGTTTAAAATAGAAACCCATTAAATTTGAAAAGGCCTTCCCTAGACATATTTAAATTTCTTATCATATCAAGGTGATCAAGTCATATACTATCAATGAAATGATAGTCTTTAACTAAACATTATGAAACTAGCGGCTCACCCTCTCTTTGCTCGGATTCGCCCCTAGATGATTCTTTAAATTGACATAACTTTATTACTTAGGAACCGATTGAAATAAAACAAACACTAAATGTTAAGTGAACCTTACCATTACATTACCTACCAATACATTAGTGAAAACCGCACCCAAATCAGTTAAGCCGTTTCTAAGATTAGCGCGCACAAACGCATAGACAAACAAACCGACAAACAGACAAAAAACTAAAAATGATTGTCTTGGGTTCTACTGCGTTAATAAAGATCCCCAATAATAGTTTTTCTCAAATATCTTCTATGTACAGACAGCGATCAGTTACAATTTTATTATATGTATAGATTAGTATTGGCACGTTAACTTGGCATGGGAAAACTAAAATGTGTCAATCGATTTTCTTTATTACCATATAGTAACTACGTGTTGGTTATGTTTCTTTATATGTATGAATAGCGACTCACTCTCTCTTCCCTTCGGGTTCGTCCCTAAAACAAATTATCCCACGGGAACCGTACTTTTTTTCCAGGATGATTTATAGCTTATAGCCTTCCTAAATAAATGGGCTATCTTTCTCAATAAAGGTTATAATATAAAAAGAATTAAAAAAAACTATCTTTTCGGAATTTTTCGCGGATTTATTTTGATTTTTGGTTCCCGACGTTTCGAATGCTTTACAGCAATCATGGTCATCGGAGAGACTAAGGTGTCGCTAGTAGTAAATGAAAATTACCAATCCATACAATACCATAAAATTGAAGTGTCTGTTTGTAATTTCAAAATTTAAGCTCAACTAAAGCTATGAGGAATGAGTGATTTTATTTTTAACTATGAGACAAACATTTTAATTTTGAAATGGGTATTGATGGGTTAATTAAAACTATAAGTATAGAAGAAAAATACCAAAGCTGTCACGGGTTCCATAACAACTAAAATTTTATTATCAGATGTTTGAAAATTTGATCGATTTTGCTTTTGTAAAATCTGCAATTACATAGAACTAAGAGCCGGGTTTAGTTTCAAACCCAAACAAATACAAACACTATACAAATGTTTGCCTTTACGGGAATCAAACTCGCGATCTACCACTACGACATAGTGCCAACCGGATACCTTCTCTACTGTGCCAGTAGTCGTACTAATAAGATTATTTTAAAATGTAGCAACATCTTGAATTACTTGCAATCTGTATATGGTGATATGCACTTAGTTTCTTGAAAACAAATTATTATAAGCGCTAGGTAGAGTTGGTAAAGCTCAGGCTAGAACAGGAGTGACAGGCTTCCTTTCATCTAGTTTATGCAACGCGAGTCAAATACATTTATTACATACATACATATAATGTTATCAGATTTTCCTTGTGCCTTATCCTAATTCCTTTGACCAAGATGAAATTTTCCCAGTGAGTATTACTTAAAGTAAAAGGAATAAAACTATCGTTTCGGATTATTGTGCGGATCTCTCTCGTGACCATGATTGCTGTAAAGCAATCGAAACGTCGGGAACCAAAAATCAAAATAAATCCGCGAAATAATCCGAAAAGATAGTTTTATTTAAAATGTCAAATATTCGCGTAAATCTAAGAAAGTATTATGTAAAAGGAATAGTTCTAATTTGTTTGTGGAGATTTTGGGCCTATAATTTATAACCAATTGAACTCTATTAACTGAAGTGAAAATCTCAGAGATACAAGACCTGGAGCTTGGAACCAGCTTCACTTGGTTTCAATAGAGCATGTTACCGTTGGGCTACCACTGCCTTTAAGATGTACATATGTATGTATAAAATAATATCGTTGGTTAAACATAAAAAATTCAAAATAAACGTGTCGAATTGAAAAACTACTCCTTTTTTTCGTCGGTTCAAAAATATAAAATTAAGATTATACATAATTATTATAAATTAAATAGCAATATGGGTATAACTAATTAAAAGTTAGGTTGTTTGTATGCGAATGTATGTGAGTTTAAATAAGCCCATTGTAGCGATCGTGTATACTTGTATATTCATTGTGAGGTCGTTGCGCATACGCAATAGATAGGGGTCAATTAGCGCTGCCATCTCCCGTTCCCGTCTGACATGGATTCCTTTCAAACGGCTTAATAGGATTTAACAATCACGTAACAGTTATTGTATTAAACTATTACGTCGTTGTTATTAGTTAGGTTATTGATTTTATTTTAATATTTGGCCTCGAAAATATAATTGTGTTGTACACATATCTTTATATAAATAGGCAAAAACCTTTTTTTCCTGTCTGTCAACCGATTTTCAGTTTTTTTGTTTAGTAGGTATTGACGAGCTTTTGTAAATTAATGCTTATTTTCCTCAAATTTTTAATAATGATCATAATCCAATTTCGACCATTACGCGAACATTAGTGCTTATAATTACATAATATATTTTATTGATACCAAAAATGTACTTTACAAAATGCAAAATCTCTGCTTGCAATAGAATAGATAGAAATAATATATATTTATATAGTTCACCAAAACTTGCCTAATTTTCTCTCCCTTTTCAGGAATCTGTGAAAACATTTCACCTGTTACTCAACGAGACGTCTCGCAGGCTTCAAGCTCTGACCAAACGTTTGGGGACTTGTGTGGATAAGTCCCGGCCGTATCACGACGCGGTCGCGTCCGCGGTTGTAGCTCGGTCAGAATGTCAACGGGCTGCTGTGCAGTTCCAGAGGGCTAGTGGTAAGTGAAAACAGGAGAGTAGTTTGGGATAAAGCGGGACACAGCGTCATGGGGGTCTAAGTTAGTATAATGATGTCTTCCTGACCGATTTTGGCCACGGAGGCCAATCTCATTAAGATTCGGCATCTGCGTAGAAGATATTGTAATGCAAAAGTGTGCGCGCACTCACAATTGTACTTTTTATTTCTCTCCGTCTCATACTCCGGTGGGACTAAAATTAACACCAGTGAGAGATCAGGCGCAGGACCGACTGCTTCACATAATCTCTGAGCCACGGGATTGAAACATCGCCAATTTCCCAATCCCGGGCTGTTACTGAATGTTTCTCAACAGAAAGACTTTTATAACTAAACTTGGCCTAACCTGAAACTCGAACCCAGGACCTCTGGAACTGCAGCCATACATACTAGTCATTAGACCACAGAGGCAGTTAAGTTAGGAAAATTGTTATTTGTTCGATACATATCTGCATTAAAATTTTAAAACTAAATGAACCAAATCAAAAATCATTCTAAAAAGTAATCAATAACTATTACATTGCGTTATTATTTTATCAAATATCTCGAAACCTGACTTCATAATATCTATGTATTTTGTTTACCAAACGGGCTAGGCGTACTCCACTGAGGCACGATTGAACATAATATGGAAGACAAATATTTACACACTGTTGATTTGATTTCTAATGAAGTGTCAGCCGGGCTCCGCTCGCGTAGTAAATAAATAAAAGGTCTATTTATCTAATATATTACACATTTCTGTGCCGAGTTTCATTAAAATTCATTGAGGGAGAATTAACAAGTAACACACATACGTATTTATAAAATTAGTTTGCTCTAACGAAGCATAAACCTGTGTAGATTTATGCAGACTTTGTTTGCTCAATTAACTACCACATCAGAAAACTCTACATTTGTCAACAACAAAACACTATTATGTATGCGGATTTTGTTCACAATTTCGTGGGTTTTAAATTTTTTGCCCGGAACCCTAGATCTTTTTCTAAAGTAAAGTTACTCTTTATAACGTCAGCTATCTGCTAGTGAAAGTCCCGTCAAAAGCGGTTCAGCCGTTTTGGAGATTAGCCGGAACAAACAGACATAATTTTTTTTTTCTCATAATTAAAGTACATATATCAGTACTAATATTATAAAGAGGAAAGATTTGATTTTTTGTTTGCTTGTTTGTACTGAATAGGCTCCGAAACTACTGGACCGATTTAGATGAAATTTGGTAAGAATATAGTTTGACACCCTGGAAATGACATAGGATAGTTTTTATCCCGGAAATCATCTCTCAAAGGGGTGAAAATATGATGAAATTTTGTATGGGCAATCGACCTAGGGACGAACCCGAGCGAAGCGAGGGTGAGTCGCTAGTACTTTCATATACATTTATTAAAAATCTGTTATTTTGATTTGATTACAAACAGACACTTCCATTTTATTTATTTGTATAGAAGTAAGCAAATAGAATGTTGTACTCCAATATCAAGACATCAACAATAACATCGTTAATAGTCAGAATAAACACACGTACTTACATAATATTTCTCAAAAAGAATAATCTCCATCGTAACAATACAGCGAAACGTATTGAAATGTAAATTTATTCGCAATATTCATTATGTGATTACCGGCCTATATCGGAGCATGGAGAATCTTATCACGACAATGAATTGTGTGACATCCCGTAGGGTGGATACACCCACCAAGGCCGGTTGACGGTCAAGGACTCATGTTACTCATTTAAATATTAAAAAAAATGCCTTTATGTAATACTAAGTTTGGCTTTAGAATTTTCAAGTCAAGATTTTTTTAGATGGCGTAGATATTTGATGATATTCTTCTCTTTTTAGCGAGACGGAAAGAAAAATGTCCAAATTTAGGTCGAATTAGAAATACAATGTACTTTTAATGTTAATATTGACCCGTTTTACATAATTTTGCATTATTTTTAATACAAAGAGATTTTTACAAAGATACATTATAATGTCAGTATACCTCATCGTACATTAGTGAGGCGGTCAGATAAATTAAGTCCAGCCACAAACATTTCCACGGTACGTGTTTCAATTTGCTTTAATTTGCATAAGTGAGCCAATGAACGTATAACGTAACGTGTTACGTCATTTATATACAGATAGTTTGCAGAATTTTATCTAGATTAATTTTATTATGGTAAACAGGGTCGTATACGGATTTTGGGATGACCTTATTAGGTTTTATTATGTTATTTTATCCTTTGACTAGCATCACTCTGTAGCCCCGCCCGCGTATTTTGTTTCGTTTAAAGGTCGTAACGTGATGCTACAAAATCTATGACTTACGTATATAAATAGGCTATTCCTCAATAAATATGATTAGTAGTTTTAGTGACAAGGGTGTTTAAACAAACTCTTCAACTTCATATGGTTACAAGCTAGCTTCTACGCATAACTGTGCAACAATACGCTAAAACTAATAATATATTTGAGACATGTTTGGCGCAGTTTGTAGTGACCCTACTTGCTGTGCCAGCGGTCGAGGGTTTGCGTCCCGCCGAGTTCATTTGTGTGATGAGCACGAATGTTTGTACTCCATATATGTATATGTGTCGTGTGTCAACTATTTGGTATCCATAACACAAGCCTCGTAGCTTACTATGGAACTAGATGGTGATGTGTGTTAATGTCCCAATGTAATCATTTATTTAATACATTAGTATAACCCACTAGACTATCTCTTTAGTCTAATAGTTTAACTAAGACTACTAAGACTCGCTTTGCTCGAGTTCGTCCTTAGGTACATTTTAACGGTTAGTATGGAATAGACAGACCATATATTATATTACTGTTCCGCTCCCTTGGGTAGTAGCATGATGATATATAGCCTATAGCCTTCCCCAATAAACAGGCTATCTAATGCAAAAAGAATTTTTCAAATCGTATTTGTAGTTCCTGAGATTAGCGCGTTTAAACAAACAAACAAATTCTGTATCTTTATAATATTAGTATAGATTAGCGTATATTGTGATCTTTGGTTCGAGTAGTCTAGGCGGGCTAAAATAGTTATGGAAGTTTTCTTTCAAGAATTTCACATTAACCATCATAGTCAAACGATTTTGCTAAAAGTACAACAATATTATAATAATGAATCTTTAATTTCTCGGGTTCGGAATCTGTTTGTGTCGAAAGATCTTACTATTGAAATGCAAAAGTATTACATTTATCATCACTATGAAGACATTTGTTCATCCGAAAAGGTCACGTATTAAATAAGACCGTACAGATAAAGTACATTATGTATAACTAGCAACTCACCCTCGCTTCGCTTCGGGTTCGTCCCTAGACAAAAATAAATTATCCCACGAGAACTGTACATTTTTCCGGGATGATATATAGCCTATAGCCTTTCTCAGTTAACGGGCTATCTAATGCAAAAAGAATTTTTCAAATCGGATTAGTAGTTCCTGAGATTAGCAGGTTCAACCAAACAAACAAACAAACCCTTCAGCTTTATAATATTAATTAAATATTAGTATAGATATGATATATTAAATAGCAAAATAACTAAGTTATATAGTAGATGCTAAAACAACAAAATTGCAGTTAAACCTTGACCTTTCATCAAGATTTCGATTTAATTTATACTAGGCACGAATACGACCGTTTGAATCACGTCTTTGAATTCTATGTGAAGTATAAACATCTGCTAAAATGATTTATTTTACCCTATTATATTTTTTACTTCCTCTGGTATCCGTAGGTCTCTAAGGAAATCACTGAAAACAGTGGCGGATTTACCGGGAAGCAAAGGAAGCAATTGCTTGGGGCCCCGCTTGGACAGGGGCCCCAAAATTTGCAAAATTTTGAAAACATATTCGCAAAGGGTATAGCCGGATATACATATGAAATTTGCCCCCGTGGAATTTTCTCCTCATACTTTGGGGATCATTTAGGTACCAAATAAAAATAATTCTGTCAAAATTTCATCTTTTTATCTCAAGCCGTTATCGAGATATTCAAAAAAAACTACTTTTTCGATTTTATTTTTTTATTCATAGTAAAATTAAAATTTGATAATCGCCGATTTTTTCGCTAATACTTACGAGTAAAAGGCATGAAAAAAAATTTTTTTTATGATTCCCAGACCAAAAGACAATTTTTTAGAAAAGAAATAAAACTAAAATTATTTTTTTGACCGTATTTTTGAAAAGTGTCCACCTCCAAATTTTGTCAGAAAATGTCTTTTGTGCTCCTTTATACTCAGGATTTTTTTCAATTTTTTTGATGTGGTGGAACAATGTGAAAAAAATTAAAAACATTTTTTTTCTCATATTCCAATGTAAGAAAAAAAATTATATATATATGTATTTTTCTATCAAAACTAATATTTTAACATTGATAGAAAAATACATAAATAAATATTTTTGACCGGAAGAACATGTCAGTTAATCTTCGTCACTATCTTTATTTACTATAACATTAACTTTTCATCTATAAACAGATGACTCAATATTTCGGCAGGTCTTATTATCTTAGCCAAATGTCAAACCTGGGCAAGATAATATATAACCGCTGTAATGTGAGAGCAGCATCCAGTAGTACGCCTTCCATTAGCATTGTGCTTAACATCTGAATCAAGTTTCGTACCAAATTCATTGTGTAGAAAACAGGAAACTCGACTAAAAAAACTAGTTTTAGGAAGTAGTTTATTGTCTAGATTATGATCAAAAATTTGGACTCTTGCTTGATATTACCATGACCTGCTTCAAATACCCAGCGCACTTTGGTAACAAAACGGAATTGATTTGACTCGACTATAATAAACTGATTTCGTTTCCCTTTAAGAGCCGGCATTAACACTTTGAATCCTAGTTGTTCCTAATATTCTGTTAGATCACGAAAGCCTCGATCTACTATGATAATATCATTTTTTTTGAGTAACTTAATGAGACCATTAGGCTTGCTCGAGATGATTTTTATAATTTCAGCATCGTTCATGTTAGCTGTGTAAGGTAAGCCCCAAGCATAACTAGAACAAAACCATTCGTAGTGCTTATTGTAAATGGTTTGCACAGAGGTACTTTTTTTTGATAAGAATATGATTTTCTCTGGTATTCATTATTTGTACTTTTTTGATGGCGAATATATGTTCCATTACAAATACTCGTAAATACCGTTTACCAACCGTGAAGTCGGAGGAGACTGTTTACGCTCCTCTATCTAGCGAAATAGTTTGAGGACTGGACTGGACTGGGCTTATGTATACAATTTTCGTTCTGCTGATTTTCGAACCAACATTCTCCAGTCTTTGTTGCCATTTTTCCAGTCTGCTCTGGACCTCGCACCCATCTTCACCGATCAACACAATATCGTCTGCAAACATCACGCACCAAGGTGACTCCCCCTGTATATCCGTTTTCAGAGCATCCAATGCCAACAGGCAGAGGTATGGACTTAAAGCCAATCCTTGGTACAAACCTACTTAGCAGGCACTCCTTCTTCTGTTTTGACAGAAGAGCCCCACCACAAAACCTCTCGGGGAATCTTATCATACGCCTTTTCTAGACCAACAAACACCATATGCAAGTTTTTATGTGCGCGTCTTTATTTCTCATATAGTTGGCGCATCGCGAATACGACATCTATTGCCCTGCGTCCTGGCATAAACTTAGCACAGAGCTTTATTCCCCGATAATTGTTGCATTCTTGTACATCTCCTTTCTTTTGTGATTATGTGATGAGCACGAGAGAACAGAGACACTATTCCTCATCGATTACTTCTTCATGCAACAACTTATTGAAGAATAAAGTCAGCCACTGATATCCGTCCTCTTTCAATAACTTCCAAACTTCAACTGGTATACCATCGGGCCCAACTGCTTTACCATTTTTCATACTTCGTACTGCCATTCTAACTTCGTTCATACTAATCTTATTCACTAATCCAATATTCACAAGCACATCGTTATACACCCCACTCCAGTCATTGTCCTCATTCATAAGTTTTTCGAAATAAGTGTTCAATCTATCTTTTATATCTTCATCTTTTATCAACACCCTTTCCTCTTCATCTTACATACATCTCACATGCTTAATGTCTTTTGCCCACTCTTTCCTGCTCTTTGCAATGCGGTATATTTCTTTTTGTCCTTTTGGTTCTTGAAGATGGCTGTACGTACTGTTTTGAGCCTAAGCTATGGCTATTGCTACCGCTTTTTTGCCTTCTTTTCCCGCTCTTTGTATACACACTTTGTAACTTCCTTAATTCTTTCACTCCCTTACTCATTTTTCCATGTTTTAAATGCATCTTTTTTTCTTTCAGAGCTCTCTGTACCTCCTCACTTCACCACCTAGTGTATCAATAGTATCGTTCCCTTTCGTTTCTCCAAACACTTCCCGCGCTATCTCACTTATATAAATTGCCATTTCATTCCAACATTCATCCACTTACTTATCTTGCATTCCATCCATTTCTATATTTTTTTTCCACTATTTTTTCCATGAATATACTTGCATACTGCTTTTTCTCTAACATTCGCCACCTGGTCCTTTTCTATCAATAATAAAATATTACTTCATTGGAATGTAAGAAAAAAAATGTTTTTAATTTTTTTCACATTGTTCCACCACATCAAAAAAATTGAAAAAAATCCTGAGTATAAAGGAGTACAAAAGACATTTTCTGACAAAATTTGGAGGTGGACACTTTTCAAAAATACGGTCAAAAAAATAATTTTAGTTTTATTTCTTTTCTAAAAAATTGTCTTTTGGTCTGGGAATCATAAAAAAATTTTTTTTTCATGCCTTTTACTCGTAAGTATTAGCGAAAAAATCGGCGATTATCAAATTTTAATTTTACTATGAATAAAAAAATAAAATCGAAAAAGTAGTTTTTTTTGAATATCTCGATAACGGCTTGAGATAAAAAGCTGAAATTTTGACAGAATTATTTTTATTTGGTACCTAAACGATCCCCAAAGTATGAAGAGAAAATTCCACGGGGGCAAATTTCATATGTATATCCGGCTATACCCTTTGAAAAAAAAATACAAAATACAAAATAAAAAATCCAAAATAAAACAATCCAATCCATCGATATGGTAAATAATATGATATGATATGATGATGTCATTCATCAATTTGCGACCGAGAAAAGTAGGAAAAAGTTGTAATTTAGTTAGTAAATTATAAGTAAACTGAATAATATATTGATTTTGCAAAATAAACTGGTTATTTATTATTTTGAAATATTCGGGGGGGGGGGGGGGGGGGGTTAATGTCAGAATGAGGGCCCCAAAAACCTGAAATTGCTTGGGGCCCCGTCATAGGTAAATCCGGCACTGACTGAAAACCATTGGACTTGGGGTCGTTATTCTCTATTCCCAGGTTTGCAACACATTCTGAGTGACCTATTTTTTATGGTACTGCTATGCCAACATCATCTCGTTTTTATATTTGTTATTTTTTGTTACTGTGATATAAAAACTTTTTTTTCCATTTTTATTCTATATAATATACTAGCGATTCACCCTCGCTCCGCTCGGATTCGTCCCTGCTTACGTTTTGTATAGATTTCTCAGAGATGAGATATTTTCCCGCAGTAAAAAGTATCCTATATGTTGACCCGGATAACCAATCGTAACAAATTTCATCAAAATCCCTCCAGTGGCTTTTCCGTGATGCGGTCACAGACATCCAGACAAAAAATTTAAAAACTATAGATTCGGCCTCTATATCGATAACCTATTTCAATAAAAAAAAAATAAAAAAATATTTAATGTACAAGTTCGGCTTAGTTATAAATTTATTATATGTATAACTACTTACATCCACAAGCATTCACTCATTCATATCTCACTACTGCAGTAGAGACTGTGGTTTACAGTTAGGTATATAAGGCAGTGTTGTTAGTTTTATCGAAAAAGTTTCAAATATAGATTATTTTTAAATACGTTGCGAAGCGGAGACGCACTTATAAAAGTATTCTTTATTTAATTTAAAATTATTACGTGTAATAGGTACACCGGACGAGCGAATATTTGAAAATGATAAGCTCATGAAAGTAAACTCAACTATTATAAACAAAAATTACCGTCATTCAATTTGTTTGTTAAACTAGATCACTAGATTCAGGCTTCCCAATGTAGCTTTTTTTTTAAATAAATATCTTGAGACGTTAACACACAGCATCATCTAGTTCCATGGTAAGCTACGAGGCTTATGTTATGGATACCAGATAGTTGATACACTACACATCTACAATTTTAAATACACACATATTATAAATATAAACACCAATCACTGGAGTACAAACATTCATGCTCATCGCACAAATGAATGTCCCCAGCGGGACTCGAACCCGCGACCGCTGGCACAGCGAGTAGGGTCACTACAAACTGAGCCAAACGTGTCGTGATTTTACAATAGTCTATATAAATATCCAATGGAATTGTAGGCCCATAGTAATGCGCTCACCTGTAAAACCAATTGAAGCCAATTGAAACTCTGTATTTCGCACTTGTATTATTTTCATGTGCGAATCATTTTCAACACGATTACTACTTGGTTTGGGGTGAGAAAAAATTCATGAGGATTTCCTCATGAGCATGTCCGAAAGAATGCAGCTATTTTTAAATATGTGGGAATCCATCAACCCGCATTTTGAGTTTTGACTATCGTGGTAGTACATATATGGCCAGACGGCCCTCCCCCTCTCCCCTCGCGCTGAGGGAGATACAAGGGCTAAATTAAACATTTTAAAAAAACTTGATGTACCGGGGCTTAAAGTAGCTTAATAAGCTACACATAATTTGTCATTCTCCGGCACCCAACCTAACACTGCGCCAGAGATCACGGTGATATTATGCTTTATACTTTAAAAAGGGACACGCCAAAAAAATAAACTATTTTTCGGCGTCTTTTACCTCCTTTACAGAAGGATATTATGCACTCTATTTCATATGTATTAATTTAAACAAAAGTATCATTTAAATTAATTATTAATTACCTACATCTATAAATAAATTTTCACGGTACTCCAGAAATGGCAGCGGAAATGATGTTGTAGAGCAAACTTGTACTTGAAAATCAAATATTGTTACAGAACAGACAACCATATAGATAAGATTAGTTACACACTGAATGTATTTCAGATATCAACGACCTTGATATTATTATGCCATTGTGGATTCTAGTTAGATATGCTTTGGTTTGCTGTGTTTTAACAGTGCTAGTTTGTAATACAAGCTTTTGTAAGTGGTTTTCCTTGCAAAAACTGAGAAAAACAGTCTTGCGGCCTATCACACGTGCTTTTAGGGTTCTGTTCGCGAAGGGTGCCAACGAAATCCTTTACTAGGCCTCCGTTGTCCGTCCGTCTGTCTGTCAGTGGGATATCTTATGAACCGTAATAAGTAGAGAGTTGAAATTAATTCACAGTGTGTTTGTGTCTATAGGATAATCTTAAGAATGAAGTAAAATCCTCTTTGTCCACTTTTGGAGGCGAGTTTTAATAAAACGCATTGGTTAAGGTCTTGCTTGAAAATCCAATTAAGGCTAGTGTAATTATTTGCTAACGGCACGGATAAGAAACTCATGAAATGTAAACAAACCGTCTACGAATACGCATTATATGTAGCTCATTAGTGGCTGATATTTCAATAATCAGTAGGTAAAGTTGCGGAAATTTAATTTGAGAACGCAATTTATTTCATTTTCCTCTACTTAAACTATTATTAAAACCATAATATATCTTGTTGCCGTCTTTTTTTTATTAATTTTACATATAAATTAATACTTTTTTAAATTTACGCGAATATTTTACGTTTTAAATAAAATTATCTTGTTTTAGATTGTTTTACAACATTCAAAGAGTCGGGAACCTAAAAAAAAAATTGATACGATAATTTTATTTAAAAATCAATTGACATTTATTTGATCTAATTTTCCAGATGATATCTTTTATCTTAGATAAGTTTATATAAAGTACTAGCGACTCAGCCTCGCTCCGCTCGGGTTTGTCCCTAGTTACGTTTTAACGTTTAGCTCAGGGATGAGATATTTTCCCGCAGTAAAAAATATCCTATATATTTTCTCGGATAACCAGCTATCATCACATTAAATTTCATCAAAATCTGTACAGTGGTTTTTTCGTGATGCGGTCACAGACAGACAGACAGAGAAGAATTTTAAAAACTGTAGATTCAGCCTCTGTATCGATATTAATGTCTATTTCAATAAGATTTTCCAAAAAAATATTTAATGTACAGATTCGCCTTAGTTTGAATTTTATTATATGTATGATTCCATGATTATAAATAAACGAATTATTTCAGAGTTGCACGCAGCGGCTAAAGAGACAGTGACGCTTGCGGAGCAACGCTTCGTCAGTAAGCAAGATGAATGGCAGTTCGATAGTAATTGGCAGGAGGTGCTCAATCATGCTATTATCAAGGTAAAATTATTTTACGTATTAATTATGAAATAATAGTGGCTTGCCCTAGCTTCGCTCCGGTGCGATAGGTGACTTTTGTACTTGTAATATAACAGAGGAGGAGGCATCTTTTAGCAAAAATTACTAACAGTAGTCTGTGTTCTTGCAAGGTAGTTTATTTCTATTAAAGTAACAACTCACTCAGGATTCGCTCGAGTTTGTCCCTAGGTACGTTTTAACGGTTAGTATGGAAGAGATAGACTATATATATATATATATATATATATATATATATATACAGGTATGTTGAACGTGTTTTCCCGCGTGGGAATGAGATAATCTCCTGCGATTATAAGTAGCCTATGTCACTCTCCAGCCCTCTCACTATCTCCACACAAAAAATCACGCTAATCCTTCACTCTGTTTCGACGTGAAAGAAAGACAAACAAACACACTTTCACATTTATAATATTAAATATGTACTTCAGCCAAATCCAGTTGTTTCATTCTTAAATGCATACAAACTTCCGCTTCTATGCGTTTATCCAAAGTAAAAAGTCAACTTTAGAAAGAATATTTTTTTATTGGTAAATTAACTATTATAAAAATCTGTACAAACATACATAAACAATAACAAAACATACCATGTATTGTTTTTAAGGTTATGGACGCCGAGAAGCGTAAAGCGGAGAGTGGGCGCGAGCATCAGAAGAAGGCGGCGGCGTACATCGCAGCCGAGCGTAAGGTGAATAATAAATATTTATAACATATTAATACATACGTAGAAGTATTTTTATATAAAACTACAAAACTTTTTTTTATTCTTTCTTGCGGTTTCATTTTATATTTAAGTCTCTACGTTTTGAATATTTAAAAAACATCCTCGACCACGGGAGAAGCTAATGTTTTTGACGTCTCATGAGTCATAGCTGTTACCGATGGTCTACCCACAAATAAATAATTTGTAAAAAAAGACAAATGGCACAGAAATGCTAACTAATTATAAGTTAAAAAATGTTGTAGCTTTTTTATGAAAAAGTAAAATAAAACTGCAAAAAATCCCGAAAATATAGTTTTATTACAATGTCAAATATTCGCGTAAATCTAAGAAAGTATTACAGTAAAAATATTTAAAAATTCCAGGTGACTCAGCTCGAAGAGAATCTGAAGCGAAATATCATTAAGTCAAGGTTATATTTCGATGAGAAGAAATTATGTGATGAGCAGTTGCAAGCACAAAATGAGAAAATTGAAAAATTGCAACGTCTCATAGCTGACGCTAAGTTCAGATATTCTAAGTCTTTGAAAGCCTTAGAAGAGATATCGGAGGAGATACACCGACGTAGAGGGGAGTACCTGCCCGATAAAGATACAATACCAGTCGGACCCAGAGAACCGGGTGTGGGGGCTGAAAGAGATCCAATTCATGATGAAAATGATATCAATGATGAAGACTCCAGTCTCCAGGAACTTAGAATGCGTGTGAGAGAACTAGCACTCAAACCTATAGATAGAAACGATGTGGAAACAGACGAGGCGTGGGCGCAAGAGTTGAATGAGACAATAAACAAGCTCGACCAACTCCTAATGATGAAGGAGACCAACCAGCAAAAGAAGTCCAAGTTTACCAACAATTCGCCCAGAAACTCCAGCGCACCAACAACTAGTACCAACACAGGGAAATATAGGGATACGAATCTGTCCCGTACTAAATCTATAAGTCGTGAAGTTATTTACGAAAACACAAACCCACCTATCGCAAAGTCGGATAAGTCAAAGAGTATGATGTCGTTAGATGTGCTAGCTTTGGCTAGAGATGCAACTATAATGGATAGGGAGTCGTATCTAAAAGCGGTTATAGAAGATAAGTCCCCAACAGGGACCTACACTGAGAGCAATTCCGATAGAAATGAGAGCCCTGATGATATTTTAATGGTAGAGTGCGATTCAAGCGACTCGAACCAAAACCCAGTCATAAGAATGACAAGCTCTACAATCACTGATAGCGATAATAGTTAATTTTTTCTTTATTAGGTTTTATCAAGCGTTGGATTTAATTGTTTTGATGTTTTTGATGTTAGATTTGATTAAAAAAAATTGGAAAATTTTCAATAAAAACAATGATAATTTTTTTTAGGATTTCTTATCGAATATTAGAGACGTGGTTGTGTAAGTTTTGTGGTTAGTTAGTATCAATATGTCGCACTTATATATAAATAAATATATATTATATACAGGGTGATCGTATGTGATGGGGTTGCGCCTTGATTATTATTTAAATATAAATAAATATTTATTTTAAGTCAGTGGTTTTTTAAATATTTTTGTGTTTTTCGCATAAACTTGAAATATTTACATAAAGTATTGCATGAAAATAGTTATTAAAGAAAACGAAGTTGGGACAAAGAATTAGTAAATTGAATGTATGGCATCTAGGATTTATCATCTGTGAGTCCTCATCTGATATCTTATTTATAAAATGCGTACTTACAAAATATATATTTAAAAAAAATCTTTTCGGATTTTTTCAGGTACGTTCATTATATAATTGGGTAGACACTGTCTGTAACAAGTATATAATGACCTTTGTAACGTCTAAAACCTTAGTCTCTCCCGTGACCATGATTGCTGTAAAGCATTCGAAACGTCGGGAACCAAAAATCAAAATAAATCCGCGAAAAAATCCGAAAAGATAGTTTTATTTAAAATGTCAAATATTCTCGTAAATTTAAGAAAGTATTATAAAAAATATATATTTTAATTTCTTTTTATATAGTGTACTTAAATATGATTATCTATATTCATACCTATAACTTATTATTTCTATTTCAATTAACAACTGCCATAATTTTCCACCGAATCGCAAATAATTCTCTTTTATTCAATTTAATATATATGCAAATATTTATTAAACATCGATCAAAAAAGTACTAGATACACAATTCCAAAGTTCTCTTTAAACTGTCACCAATTGTGTTTAGGTAATTATTCTAGTTGAAATAAATATACGACAATGTAAATTGAACCTTAAATGCAACGCTGCAAGTTGTTTTTACAAAAATTTAATTCAAAGCGCGCTCGAATGTTCAAATGAGCGCTCATTCGGTGAGGATATTTTTGGCGCTGATTGTGTATCTAGTACTTTTTGATCGATGTTAAATATTTATTTATTTAAATATTAAATAAATAAAAATATTAAATAATTTTGTTCTGTATTTTAAGGGAAAAAATGAAGATTTACAAGTCATAGACAATTAATGATAAAGACGGGGCAATTATAGCGAGTTTTTTTGGTTAAAAACATTGGTAAATGTACGGAAACAGCACATATTGAGTATTTTGTACTTACTTTTTTGGGTATATACTCAATTTGGTGAAGACCTAATAAGCTGGATTCTTATACACGTTCGAAATTATACTTATAATATAAATTTAATAGTTTTTTTTTTGAGTATCTGTTTTAATAATATAAAAGACACAGTGCATTTAATGCATACAGATAATTTATCGACCAACAAATTAAAAAAAAACTATATCTCGACAATGGCTACGTACCGGGATCAGATATAGCTAAGAAACATCGAAGTGACCCCACGAGTGCAAAAAAATTATCAAAATCGGTCAAGCTGTTTAGGAAGAGAAGAATCACAAACAGACGCACACCGGAATTTTATATATAAAAATTTATCGTCACTTCAAAGAAAACTTTAATGCGTGTGGATGGCCTTTGCAATCTATTTTTTGTTATACATATTTATAATAAATTCAAGAAGTAGATATTTCTGTATCATATTTTTATGTGAAAAAATATTGTATAATTTTTAATAGTATTAACTCATTAGTTATATAAAGATGGAAAATATATATGAAAGCTGGGATTAAATATAAATTGTGATTGTATTTACATGGAATGTCCTTAAATTAGACAAAATATTCATTATATATTAGAAACACTTCAAAATTATATATATATATATATATATATATATATATATATATATATATATATATATATATATATGTAAGTCCAGGGCGTTTCACGCTTTACTGCCGTGTATTCTAGTAGGACCTTAAGTTTTTTTTTTAAATCAGTCTTATTATCAAAGACTAGTTCTGAGACTGATATAGTTAATATTTGTTGGCAAAATAAATACATACATTACAACAAAACAAACAAAATTATCTTGTTATGCCCTTTGTTTTTCTTAAATCATATGCATTTAATTAAAATGATAGGAAGAAATAGAGAAATGTAGTATTGTAGAAAATAAAACTTCAAGAAACCCGCACTGAGCGTTATCCTATCCACTGCACCATCTTTTTACTGTTTAAAGCACAAATAGAAGCATGTTACTCCACTCTTTACTAATTCCCGATTAATATAGGTTTTTAAATAAAATGATTGTTTTATTTATAAAATAATCCTTAAATTAGTATGGATGATACAAAATTTTTGGATATAACATAAAATGTCGCCTGAAAGTGAGCTTATCTAAAGGGAGTAAACAATGGGTTAACTATGGTATAAATTTTTAAATCTATGGTAAAAAAAATCTATTATCTGCCAGTATGTCTAAAATACATTTATGTTTGTACCCTGCACGTATGGAAAGATGTTACACATAATTTGTATAAAATATCTATACAAAATCATAATTATTTTTTGACAATTTAACGCGTTGTAGACAAGCTTTCGACGTGCAGTGCGTTTATAAAACGTAGTGCTATACTCGTTAGCCCAGTTGCTATACTTCTCTGTGACTCCAAACAATACATACAATTAAATTATAATATAAAATAATTAAACTCAAATGTTATGTATGGTTAGGATATCCCAAAATGCTTGTAGGCTTGATTTTCTTTGCTTGCCTCTAATCAAATATCCTACAGCAATTTTTGAACAACCCCAGAACTTCTGTGTATTCAGCCCTTTTTAACATCCCACTGCTGAGCATGGGCCTCCTTCAATTCGAGGAGAATCAAGCCATAGTTCACCACGCTGGCCAAGTGCGGATTGGCAGACTTCACATGTCTTTCGAAAACTTGCTAGGTTCTCTCAGACATGCAGATTTCCTCACGATGTTTTCCTTCACCGTAAGGCAAGTGGTGATCATGTTAGAAATTATTCGCTCATGAAAATATCAGAGGTGCCAGACCCAGGATTTGAACCCGCTTCACTCGGTTTCCCAAGCGAGCACGTTACCACTGGGCTACCACTGCCTGCACTTCTAATTTCGTTATATTAACTGACGGCGTACTAGATGTGGAAATGTTAAAAGTAACAAGCTGCGGTTTTCGCATGGATCTCTATTACTTTATACCAACACTCTTGACTTGACTCTTGATATATACAATAAATGTTACTGTTATAAATTCGAAATTTTGTGTGTAAGTTTGTTCCTTCACGCTGAAACGACTAGACAGGTTTAATATAACTGACATTAGTAATAAAATTTGCCGTAAGATGGCGCTGAATGTATGTATTATTAAAAATGCAAAAGGCACATAGGGACGCACCCGAGAGAACCGAGGGCAAGCCGCTAGAAATAAATGCAGCATTGTGTTTGTTTATTAGTTCTCACACTATCAGCTAAAATGTTTTGATTTTACCAGAAGACAGTTTTTACTAATTTACCACATATTTAATAGACGAAATTATAACAAAAGCAAAAACTCGTCCCATAAATATTATAAATGTAAAAGTTTCAATGGATGTTTGTTACTCAACCACGCCAGAACAGATCTATATAAAATTCGGCACATTGATAGATTATAGTCTGGAATAGCACATAGGTAACTTTTTTATTTCGGAAAAGTGTAAATAAAACAACATATAATTTTTTACATTTATTATAAATTAAGAAGTCAATGGATCCACTGACCAATATAACAATTCAATTAATAATACACAGAGGAAGGCACTTTCGAGCGATAAATTCTAAGATGATACAATCATTTTCTATATACCATAGAGAAGTGTAAATATTTTCATAATTTTAATTATTATATAGATTACATACTGGAATATTATTAAAATCATTCGATATAGAAATATTATTTAATATATAATAAAAAGAGTTTTTTTTCTAAAAAAATAATAATTAAAAATACATGAGCATATATAAAAAAATCAACATCTAATTATTCATAAAAACAACTGGTCCGCTGAAAATGCACTTAACTCCCAAGACTTTACAGTTAAAACAATTCTTTTTGTTTGAAACCAAAGAAAAAAAACATTTTTTTTTTCATAAAATTCACAAAATAATATAAAACATGATAACAATTTAGAAACTAAATATGCTGTCTATTATATAAATATGGCTGAATTAAGAAAATCTTTTTTTTAATTCTTTAAAAATAAATAGCAAATTTCAGCGGACCCACGACATAAATAAACACGTACACCTAAATGTTATTATTTATATTTGGCTGTTTTGCGTTAGAATTTACAATAAAATTATAATTTACAATATTTTCGACATATCGAGTTTCACAATCAAAAACTAAGTTTTTAATCTATTGTAAAAAAAGATCTATTATCTATATCTAAAATACATTTATGTTTGTACCCTGTGTGTATGATAGATGTTCTATATAATTTCAATGAAATATCTATATATTATACAAAAAGATAATTATTAAATTTTAAAAATAAAAATGCAATGTGATGAAGTTAATATAAAAATGCTTTAAATAATACCTGATGGAGTTTTGTTAAAAGAACTTTCACCAAACGGAATAGAAAACTCAAATATTAAATTAAAATATCTAATTTTTACCATTCAATAAGCTTTTATATTTTTTCTGGGAAAGAAAACGCTCAACCCTGTTGAAAAACTCCAATAGATGGGATCCTATTGGAGTTTTTCAACAGGGATAAATATTTATTGGTTTCTATGTGGCGTTTGTCGCTTTTGATGGGATCCTATTGGAGTTTTTCAACAGGGAACTGCCAAAGCGCTTAACAACACGAATCGTAAAATAAATGCTACAGTATTATCTATATAACATACATATAACATGGATAATCTGTAATTATTTCTGTTTGAAGATATTTTTTACATTAAAAATATATTTTTTTTAATTTCTAATAATTAAATGTTACATAAGTTGACCCTAAATGGCGGTGGTTGTACATCTACGTAGTTATTAATTAGATATTATATACATCATTATTGTGTACGTTTAAACATGTTACTTTGCGAACTCCATATCCTATAAAATTTCTTATTAAAATATTTATTTTTAAATTAAAATTGTTTTAAAATTCATTTTAAAACAACAAAGTCTAGTTTAAATTTATTTTATTGTTTTAACTAACAATTATTCAATGAAAGAAAATATCGTACGTGTGTTATTTATTAGCTAAATTACATTTTTTTTTTGTTAATGGCTTCAAAACGTACCAGTTGAGTACAGATTATTTTGCCAATGTTACGTAGAAGTAAATTATATTTTTACTATGTAATTATTTTGCAACAGTAGAAAAAATATTAATTAAATTTATAATATGCAATTATCATTACATGATAAAAGTCAGTAGATATTTATCTACGTATTCATATTCTTATTGGCCAAATAAGAAAAATCGACCAAACTGAATTCGCGACCTAACTCTAAAAAGGCCAAAGTTTAGAATAAAGCACTTTTTATCTAATAAAATAGAAAGTCACAAAGTGAATTTGTTTGTATATAGGAATAGTTTTTCTTAAATAATTATTTATTAGCAAAACTAGCCAAGGTCTAGAAGGTCCATAACACAGCCTTACATTAAAACTTTAAAAGCAGGAACGGCAAACATCTTGAGCATTAATGGATGTAGTGAGGAAAATCTCACATAACGCATTGTAGGAAAAAAACAATTAGTGGTATATTACACAGCCTATCTAGTAATCTATAGTCATCTAACGCGGCCGTAGGCACAGCAACCGTGCGTGGTGTCGCACCCGACAGTCATACGTACTTTTGTATGTCAGTCGGAGTTGATGAGCCATAAAAATCTATTCTTTTACAACCCTTGCATTTGGGGAGGTTTTCTTAAGATCAATTGGATCACCTACTAGACACACTGCTGTACTACACTTTACGCAAATATATGCCAAAAGACAGTACTTTAGGTTATAAAATGGTTTAAGGCAATTTAGAAAAAAAAAAACAGAAAAAGAATCAGATCAAACAGCCAATAAATATAATATTATTTAACCTAATAAATATTGCCAACTGCCGTCATCTAAGACGCTGTACAATTTTCTCGGTACATTATAATAATCATAAAAAAAACCCTGACCATGATTGCTTGAAGCATTCAAAACGTCGGGAACCACAAATCAAAATAAATCCGCGAAAATATCCGAAAAGATAGTTTTATTTAAAATGTCAAATATTCGCGTAAATCTAAGAAGGTATTAATAATAAAAAAACGAGAATTGATGCAGTTCAAAAATCCTTATTTACCTCGACCCTGTAAAGAAACCTACTAATCGATGAATTTTACGCAGTCAAGATGTTTGCTGATCAAGATCAAGACACTCAATAGGAATTAACATTAACATTAAATTAACATTGTAAAGTGAAAATTTAGATTTTCATTCTATAACTTACATAAAGGATATTATCTAGATATTCATTATATAACATTGTTTATGTTCCACAAAATAAGTATGGAAATGTACGGACTCAGTACCGCCATCACGAAAATTTTCCTATTGTCCTAAATCCACTAGTTAATATAAAACGTATGTATATAAATAGAAATTTGCACTAAAATTGTTTTTAATTAAAACTTTTGTCTAAGGTAACGTATTTATTATAATATGTAGAAAGGTACTCTTAATTAAAAATGTCCTTCTCGACCGTTCAATCTCATTGAGACTATCCAACCGCGCAGGATATATTATAGTGCCCAAGTGTACGCGCAGACACAAATGCACTCTCTATTCCTATCACTCTCATACTCCGGTGGGACGACTATTCGACACGACCAATAAGAGTTAAGGCGCAAGACCGACGGCTTCACATACTCTCCGAGGCACGGGGGTGAAACACCGCCAACTTCCCAACTCCGGGCTGTTACTGAGGCTTACTATACAGAAAGACTCAATAACTAAACTTGGCCCGACCCGGGACTCGAACCCAGGACCTCAGGATGTGCAGCCGAACAAGTTAGCCACTAGACCACCGAAGCAGTAAACTCTTAAATAATGTAACTATTAAAAAACCGACGTTTTTTTAATAGTTTTTTTAATAGACAGGTGTCACGGGACACCCAGTAGCACATAGGCTAATATTGTGTTTTTGTGACTTTCGTTAACATGAATATTGTATACAAATGCATATAAATATTGGTAAATAATATAGACATAAAGAAAAGAACTGAAGTATTCTTTCTAGAAAATTAGAAAGAGATAGTTTAAAAAAAATTATCACTTTGTCTCGCTCATACTTTTCTATCATACTGACACCATACCTCTACGTCTATATATTCGATATGCAATGATGAAAAGTAAATACTCCAAGTACTATGCCAGCGTAAGTGGATAAGAAAAAAAAAACATATTAAAATAAAAAACATATTAAAAAAATATATTAAAATAAACAAAAAAAAACTTCGAGATAAAAAAATAAATCTTATACAATAAAAATAAAATAAATACCCTCGGTACGCATATTAAAAAAAATGTATTGAATTAAAATTATCTAAATTGAGCTCAAAAATGGGACCAAATAAGGTCGTATTTTGAAACTCGTATCGTTTCCACATTGTAGCCGAGGTAAAGATAGACTATAATATATACATATATAAATATATGTACTGTTAAAAATTATTCTTGTCAATTTTTCGCTTTTCGATCTATTAAATACAATTTACTTCGTATACTTTATATTATATACACATTGCTTACAATTTAGAGGAAGGTACTACATCGCGCCACCACGGCGTCCTTTCGAAAACACCGGGCTGACTGAAGAACGCCTTTTGGAGATTCTGATACAACTGAAAAGGCAAAAAAAAGAAGTCGATTAAAAAATATAAATATTCACAAATATTTTCATCATGCCATCTATATTATATGGACGAAGAGTCTAAAGATTGTGATCTATACTAATATTATAAAGAGGTAATTTGTGAGGTTGTAGGGGGTAATCTCTGGATCTACTGAACCGATTTAGATGAAATTTGGTAAGAAGATAGTTTGAGACACTGGGAAGGACATAGGATAGTTTTTATCCTGGAAATCATCCCTTAAGGGGGTGAAAATGGGGATGAAAGTTTGTATGGGGAACCAACCTAGGGACGAAACCGAGCGAAGTTAGGATGAGTCGCTAGTTATATATAATAAACACAATTAACAAGTATGATTCGATCTTATATAAAATTTAACAAAAAAATTGTTTGCAAAATACAAATAGGTATAATTATATATTTCAAAAATTGTACTCCCAATATTATAAATGCTAAAATCCCACCATATCTAGGTATTGCTACTATTGACAATTTAACTAGGGTAATTACAATATCACTGAATGTGATTAGTAAAGTTATAATATACCTAACATTGTCCCTTGATATTGTAAGAAAAGAAGACGATTGACAAAACTCTGGGTAATTATAATTTCACTAGTGAAATTATAATTTAACGGTTTTTACAATTTCCCTGTGACATATCTAAATAATAATCAAATCCAACTAACCTTGCCATCGCTTTTGCCCAACACAGAATTCAACACAAAGTCAGTGGGCGCGAGTGCATCCACCACACTAACTACTTCATCCTTTACATCCGCACATAACTCCAGAACCGAGTCTCTAACCAAACGGGCCATATCCCCACCCTTAGCGAAACCCCCTTGGTATAACTCAACCAAACTATCATCCAAAGACCACAGCCCATATAAACAGAACAGCTTCATCAACACCGGCTGAAGTTCTTTCTCTTTCTTCTCTATAGATTCTAAGCAGAATATCAATGATAAGTATTCTGCGTACACTTTGGATAGGTTTCTCCATCTGTAAACTTGAGCTTTGTTCCTAGCTTGCACTTTGGTGAGGCCTTTTGATAGGTTTTCTTCATTTTTCTCATGTGTGTATTTTAATAGCCAGCATATAAGCCATTTGTATGTGGATATTATAACTGTTGGAACAAAAATTAACTTAATAAAATGTAAGTTTTTCAATGTAACTGTACAGTCTGCACAATTAAATGAAAGAAATCAACAGTTTAAGAAAACTGTACAGGACAACCCACACACATTTTGCTAAGCCTGTGCAGTTCTAAACTTTTACTAACTATACATGCAAAATTTTGCAGGAAATTACTAATCAACTAGTATGTATGTCAACATTTTTTTTTTAATTTGATAATAATAGTTCTATTATAAATAAACCAATGCAATGAAAAGGGTAACATTGTATGTATCACATTTAAAAGTTAGGCTCATATTTTAAGTTAATTTTAAATCAATTTGCAGGTTGTATGCGTAAATGCATTTCCCAATAAAACTCACACCCCGAAGGTTCCGTAGCTTGAAACATTAAGATAAGTTTATAATTGTAAATTTTTTTTTACGTAACCATAAATTAGCATTTTCGGATTTTTCCCTTTGCCTGTGCTATATATTCTTAAATATTCACATATTGTTTCATGCCAAATTTCATTATCCTAGGTTAAAATGAAGTGCAGACTTTATTTTGGTATTGATATTAATTTCAACATGATATCTGCAGACATTGCTAAGAAAAAGGGTCTTGACACACAGACGGTCAACGAAGTGATCCTATAAGGGTTTACCTTTTGTGGTACGGAACCCTAAAAACGACTCATTTTGTATGATTAACTAATCCAAACTTACATTGAGGGTTCTTCAGTTCATTCGTACTCGAACAATTGAAAGTCTTGTCTTTTATCGCTCTATGATCTTTGAGGAAGGCGACAGTGCCCAGCGGCGAGTCCACGATGTTGTTCGAGAGAGCCGCCTCGTACTGCCTCAGCAGCCAGTTGCCGGTCTGCTGGGAGAGCACGTTGTTGTCCCCCTCATATGTCACTGTTGGTTCGTGGTTGCTTCTTATATCGCCTAGGTTTGAACACTGGAAAATGTTGGGATCATAATCAGTTAAATGTAATGGATGAACTTAAAAAAAAAAATATATTTTGTATTTTTTCTTTTATTATAAATGGGCTTACTCTTGACCTTCATCTTAGCTCAAAGGTATAGATAAAAAAATTATAAAAAAAAACGTGAATGTGTATTTATGTGCGCACGCAAGAAGTTATACTTCTTTGGCGTAATAAAACAAAAATAGCTAAAGATTCCATCCCGTATGTCACAACTCTCTGTTTGTAAAAGGAATGCAGCTAACTTCATCATGTCGCTTTTTATCTGTCGATCGTAAAAATTTTACTTTCATATTTTTTTTAAACGTGTCAAAAGAAGTATAACTTCAAAAAGGGAAGGTTGATATATATATATTCGCCGTGCCTGGTGTAATAAATAGACCCACCTTCAAATACCCGTGTCCGCCGCACGCCTCCCGACACTGCTGCGCCGCTCGCAACGTACTCCAAGTCAGCAAGGGCTTGCTGCTCGACACCATCGCGTGGATTTCTGACACTGTTTCACTCTGGGAAAGAAATTACTGGTTATTTTAACAGTGTTACGAGATTAAATGTGAAGTGTGTATGGTAGCTTATAGTACGATGGGACGGATCTGACCGACCGGGGAGAGAGAACTGATATTATAAATAGCTCTTACAGTTTTTTTGAAGAATAAATATAGAAATTATTTCTGCGGCCTGCTATACTATATACCCTATGCTTAATTTTCTAAAAAACCGTTAAATTATGAAATATAATAATAAATTAAACGTTATAACTCACCAAGTTATCTACTCTGTGGCCAGCATTGGATTTCTCAACAATATTTAAATACATGACAGTGAATTTCTCTATATAGAGGCGGAACACTACCGCCGCCGACACGTAGCCGAATAAACGCCATTGCTGGAAAATATAAAAATATTTAATAAGATATATAATTATTTATGCGTACTTTTGCACCATATATTATTTATAAGTAAACAGTATATAAAATGTTACTTGTAACCAACCATGTAACCAATAGGGAGACGTCATACACCCCTTCAATGATACATTACTCATCAAGAATGATGATGTTATTCTCCCTAATGCGACCTATTTCACTGAGACAAGCCATTTGCGCAGGAGATATTATAGTGCATAAGTGTTCGAGCAGACACAACATACACTGTCTATTCCTGTTCCTGTCGTCTCAAACTCCATTGGAACGACTGCTCGACACGACCAGTGAGAGTTAAGTCGCAGGATCAACGGTTTTACGTGCTCTAAGGCACAGTAAGTGTAACTTAATTATCTTCCCAACTCTATGCTATTACTTAGAACTTGGCCCGACTCGGGACTCGAACCTCAGAATCTGCTACTAGACTACCGAGGCAGTTTAGCCTTCATTTCCTTATATATAAAAGCTATAAATGAATGTAAACAACTAACGTGCAACTCGTACTCGATGAGCGGCGTCTCGCGGTCGCGCTCGCCGAACTGCGTGCGCGTCGCCGCGTAGCGCACCGCCACGCTCACCGCGCTCGCCAGCGAGTGGCAGCTCTCTTGCATTATACCGATGCGACCTAGAACATTGTTATGTTAGAATAGATTATTGAAGTAAAACTTCTTTACGCAGGCTTAACTTGGGGGGTAAGCTGGTGAATGCGTTACGAAAAAATGTACGTATGTTTGTTGCCATGGTAACCGCTGTTATTGTCTGACAAATGATATATAATATTATATTCTTTTCTTAAATGATATTCTATAAATATATGATTGTAATATGCCTAATATGGGTTATTTTCAGTATCTCACCTATCCTAATTATTTAAAACATAAATTGAATTTCATAAAGAGTACCGATAACCTACAGAAGTTTTACTTCTTGCGCTTCAGGTGTATTCTATTTTACTAAATCCTCTCACTAAAGATTGTCTGGTAAATATTGCTTTTAGCAATAAGACCGCTTTTGCCTACTTAAAATGTACTTAATCTAAGAATACCTTTACTTTCTGTCCTTATATTATGTGTGCAATAAAGATTAATAAATAAAAAATTAAAAAAAAAATGTACCCACCGGCTGATAAATTTTCCAAAGCGGCACCCAATATCCTTGAGGGCTCTGAGAACGAACTTTCGTATGTGCCATCTTCTGTGACGTCAGCAGTTCTATTGAGAAGGTTCTCACGTGGTATTCTATACTGGTTGAACATAATGAATCTGAAACAAATATTTAATATTATAATACGATTATATTTTTATTTACATTTTCATTAATTTATTAATAAAATAGGAGGTTTTAGTGTACTGTCCAAGGTTTAAAAACAATCTATGCGATTTTAATAAAAAAAAACCTGTTATGGAAGACGAAGTTAAATGAAAATATTTTTTATTAAAAAAAAGTAAAAAAAAAAATGTAAACAACATCAGCGTGCTAATTTTAGAGTAAAAAATGTTCAAGACTCAGAAGTAAAAAAGTCATTCCCATATCTGTTGCACAAACTTCAAACGAAAATAAAACCAGCAACAAATTTTGCGATTTTTGCATGACGTGCTTGCTTAAAAAAAGACGTTGGATTTTTATTGCAAACAATATAATCGAATTAATCTTGAGTAACTTTTATAATAATAAAATTAGTTTACATATAATCTATACTAATATTATAAAGAGGTAAAGTATGTGACTTTGTGACGTTGTAGGGGGTAATCTCTGGATCTACTGAACTGATTTAGATGAAATTTGGTAAGAAGATACTTTGAGACCCTGGGAAGGACGTAGGATACTTTTTATCCCGGAAATCAACCCTTAAAGGGGTGAAAATGGGAATAAAAGTTTGTACTGGGAAGAAAGCTAGGGACTAGCGAAGCGAGGGTGAGTCGCTAGTAAAATGACAATTACTATTAATGCCTTGCATTAATAGTATTAATTATTCCTTTTTTTGGTTTACTTAAGATAATCTAATTTTATGTAACTCGTTTAATTTAGCTAATTTTTTTTGTTTATATTTTTGTTTTTATAAATGTTATTTTCGATTAGTTTTTGAATGTATGTACATATTTTTTGTAATGTTGTTGGTGTAGGGCGTTAATAATTGCGACACAGTTTCTTAACTTCTGCAATTATCATCGTTTATATATGTTTTTGCTATATATGTACTGATATTTCATTAAATAAATAGATAAAATAAAATTTTTGTCAACATTCAATGTGACAATTTCTAAAATGACTCTTAAATGCTTATTTATGAGACGAGGAACATTTTCATTTTTTCGGTAATTATAAATTCAAAATACTTCAAAAAAAAAACCATTAAAACTTTTCTTTATAAAACAGTCATGGGCCGCGGGCCGCATAGAGGCACCTCGCGGGCCGCGGGTTGCCGACCGCTGCATTAGATCATTGTTTTAAATGGAGCAACACATAGCTTTATCGTTTTCGATAGCGGTATCGATTGTAGAAATTGAATTTGTCTAGGGCTTAGATTAGGATAAGAATATAGATAATAATTATAGCAGACTTGCAGAACTCGTTTGCAAATGTCGAATGTGTGACAAAATTCTTGCAAGTGAACTAGACGATAATATCATGTAGTTTAGAATTAGGTCTATTAAACTTGATATATATTATATATTTTTTTCTAAGATATTTTAATTATATGATATATAATATGATATATTTTTTCTAAGATATTTTAATATCTAAGATATTTTTTTCTTTTTTTCAATTAGTTACTTTATCGTTGAATTATTTCATCTTAACTAATTTAAGCTAAAATTTACTATTTATGGAAGAGCGAAATCCTCTGACACAGGTATTGTTACTTAAAAGAGGATTTCAACCTTGTTACTATCATGTACTTGTTGTTTAATGAATAAACGATTTATTTATTTATTTATTTATTTATATTATTAATATACTTGATATATTATTTATTATGTTTCCGTAATAGTTTTTGATTGATAGGCGAATACACAGTCAAGTCATTTATTTAATTCCTCATATTTCCACACATTTTATGATAACATATGAAAACTGATAGTACAGTAAATTTGGCGATTAGGCATCGAACAAGTTTTAAATGACACAATTATACAATTAAAAGAAGGTAAGTAGGATTCGAAATGAAGATATTATATATAGCTATTTTTTCCACGTACCTGCCACGAGGGCTGCGGACAAAAACTAGTCTTACTATAAAAGTATACGTTAGATGATTATAAAAATTGCAATAATATTGATATTATTCCGTTCCGTAAGTTTAAAATGTAATATTTATTACGTTGTAGACGAGCAAAACTAAATTAAAAGGTGCATTTAATGCTAATGTAATAAAATCTGCGGACAATAAATATTCCGCTTACATATTTATTTTAATCGTCCATTGTTAATATATATTTATTGGTAGTCTAAAGCAAACGTTATCGGTCGAGATAGTGCGATCAGATCGACCTTGTAACACCGATAGCTAATATGCGTGTTTATTAATTCGCAAAACGTCTGAACGCTCCTAAAAAAGTTATTTTTCATATGAAACTACCGACTCGCTCTCGCTTCGCTCGGGTTCGTCCTTAGCTTGCTTCCCCATACAAAGTTTCATCCCCACTCTCACCCCCTTAAGGGATGATTTCCGGGATAACAACCATTTCACACACTCACTTTTCATATCAGAGATTTAAAAAAATCTTATTTTAGTAAAAAAATAATAATAATTTTCTTCTATACAAAGCTTGGCCTGACAATAACAAACACAAAAAAAAAAAGAATTATCCAATTTGGTGCAGTCGATCGGAAGTTATGCGCGTACATACATTTCGGTGATTCATTTTTATATAGATTCTAGATGTGTGCTGATTAAAATCAGCATGAAGCTCATAATCGAATTATATTTTTAAACTAGCGACTCACGTTCGCTTCGCTCGCGTTCGCCCCTAGGTACGTTTTCACGGTTAGCTATGTTTATGTACATAAATCACAGATATAGATGTATATAGATAACGCAAATGCATGTACTTCGCGTGTCCGAACCCCGACCAAACGTCCAGGTTGGTCGCCGCTAACTTCAATCCGTGCGCGTCCATTGTTGCAGCCAGACGGCCGCAAAAACTAATAAAATGCCTCGTTGCGTGATAATTAACTGCAATAGCCCAAAAATTTCGAGCACCCAAAGGCAGTAACATATTTTCTATCACAGGTAAGTTATTTTAAAATTATATTATGCGTAAATTCATATTAAAACTGTTTTTTAAGTATTCCAAGCTGTGTGTGAGTCCCAGAATATACATAACTATAAATTAACGTTAAGTAAACGGTATTCACATTACATTGCCGCGTTTGCTTTGGACGTTTGATCTGATGTTGTGCGTTAGGAGACGATGAATATCGGAACAAGCGATACTGTCGCACATCGCTTGGACTTCGTGATACAGGCAATTTGTCATTCTTCTGTCAAATCTAGTGACTAGTGTTGTTCGTTCTACAACATATATCAATAATCGATATCGGACGGACATATTATAAAAAAAAACAATTTAGTAGATAAAACAAACTCATGCATGACCTAATTTTAAACGACAGCTTTAAAAAAAGGAGGGTAATATTTTTAGGGTTCATGTATTCAATGTGTTTTTGTTTATCCTTTCAACATATACGAGTATGTTTATATATTTAATGTGTTTATAAATTTCTATTGTTTTTAAAAATTATTTTTTTAGTTTCCTACATGATCAAATCATAAAAGAAAATTGCGGCCACGGGACGGAAAGACTGGTTCCCGACTAAACACAGTACTATTTGTTCTATACATTTTGAAAATATTAGTTTCATTAAAGGAAAAAAGTTAAATATACATATGTGTATGAGCGAAACGATCACGGCGGCGGCTCCAGCTGAATGGTAGCGGGGCGGAGGGGCATCGGCGGCATCGATGTCTTTGAATCGGTTTGGATTTTCCGCACTAAATTACGGCTGTGACGTCACAGTAGGTGTTAAAAAGTCGGCACGCTTGGTTTCAATACAAATCGTGATACTTGCGTTATCTATTACATCTATATCTGTGACATAAATAGTAGCTTGCTACTCCTAAGATATTCATTTAAATTATATAGCGATTTACCCTCGCTTCGCTCGGGTGCGTACGCCGTACGCGGATTTCGTTCACAATTTCATGGGTTTTAATTTTTTTCGCGGAACCCTGATTCTTTTTCTAAAATAAAAGTAGCCTAAGTTACTCCTTATAACATCAGCTATCTGCCCGTGAAAGTCCCGTCAAAATCGGTCCAGCCGTTTCGGAGATTAGCCGGAACAAACAGACAGACAGACAAAAATTGTGAAAAATGTTGTTTTGGTATATGTACCGTGTATATATTCATATGCCTTTAGTAAAAAGTGGTTATTTTAATATTACAAAGAGACACTCCAATTTTATTTATCTGTATAGATGAATTTATTGTTTCATAGCTAAATAACAATTAAAAGTAAAAACTAAACCTTAGTTTCACAAAAATATTTTATGACATTCATTTTATTTGTCTTTATCGTACAGATTTTTTTACAACAGAGAAAATAATGTACGTTCACTCGTTTTAAGTCTGTCTAGTTTTATGTTGTACCTACTGAAAAGATTAAAAAAAATTGAGTGACTATTTACTTACTATCTACTGATTAACAAGGAGGCATTTTTTGGCACTCGTCATCACTGATTTCCGTCAAACGTTCAAAGAACGTTTCGCTTTTTATCTTATTTTTTTTGGAATGAACTGAATTTGATAGTACTTTTTCGCATTTAAACACATATCGTTGTTATTACATCAATGACATAGTTCATCTAAATCTTTCTGCAGACACATGACGTCTGAATACGTTTTAATCTTGCGTATCAATTTAAGATCATCTGCGTACATAAAGACTTTAAAATATATAAATATGGACACAATGCTATTAATAAAAATGTTAAAGAAGTTAGGTCCCAGACTAGATCCCTATGGGACTCCAGAATATGCAATAGACAAATTAGATTGGTATCCATCTATTACGACACTGGATGATCTTAAAAGGAGATAAGACTTACCCCATCTTAACAAATTACCAGTTATGCCAAAGGACTCCAGTTATTTGGTCAATAATGTGTGGTTAACTTTGTCAAAAGTCTTTAAAAAATCAGTATAAATGGCACCAATTTGATCACCTTCATCTACTATACAGAATACAAACAGATGAGAAATGCTTAGAGAACAAGTTCGAAATGTCACTCTTATTGGTCGCCTTTACATTGTTTAGGTACATGGATGTAAGATATGAGCTACTCTTTTTTCGGATGTTTTTCATGTGTCCAAAGATATTTAGGATTCCTATATATTTCGTTTTCAATAAGAGTGATTTAGTTACTATAGCATTTATTTATGAGAGTGTCACAGTCTTTTCTGAAGTATTAAAATTCCAGTCTACCCAAGGGATTGTCAAACCATTTTATCGTAACGTTAAACGTGGTATTTATATTTTTTCTTTATTTTACTTATAAAATGTTTAGTAAACTAGGTACGATATGATTTTCGAGTTTTTGGTGTTTTAAGTAAATATTTACGAGTAATGTCGTACAGTATAATATTGAACCCGTTAATCATTTCGTTAAAATTATCAAGACACTATTAGAATCCTGTAAGCCAGTCAACAATATTAAGCAATGCCATAATGCTTTTATAGTCCGCTTTGAAAAAAATGTGTAGGTCTTTAGACGTTTTAAATTAAATTCATTAAGATCTCTCAATTCTATATTGATTGGTATATAGAGGAGGATGATATGCGTCAACTTTAGGTATCCGTGTCTGGCATTCGCAAACATATAAGTGTTACACATTACTATTGCTTAAGATTAGATCCAGTATATTGCCTTTTATGTTTTTAATTTAATTGAACTGATATAAGCTATTGAAGTTGACAAAGTCCAGTAACAAATTATTCAAAGGTGAGTTATTATTAGAGTAGGATGTATGATCCCACCACGAAATGCATCGCAGATTAAAATAACCCAATATTATGGTCGTGCAAAGGTCACCGTGAGTAGATATAATTGTACTAACATTTTCGATAAACATTTCTGAAGTATTTAGATCTACTGGTGGAAAAAGACAAACCACACATACATATGTGTAATGCTTTTAGGTTTTTTCCTAAGTTTAATTTGACCGGCACCCAAAAATCCTCTTGATCACTTTCCCAATCAAGACGACGACGCGAGACTAAGCCTTTTACGATGCCGATCAAAACACCACCACCTATTTTTTTATATGAGGACAATAGACTTGTTTCACGATCACACCGAAAAATTAAACATCTTTTATCAAGTATCTCAGAATCAAATATAGTGCTATTTAGACAAGTGGAAAAATAAAATCATAATCGTTATTTAATTACATTACAGCGCACATCTAGCGTTTTTGTACTCAAACCATTTTTTAATAACATTTTGGTAGTAACAAGTTAAAATTGATAATTTTGACAAACAGATTTGATACATTCATTAACACCGTGACACCTCCTTACTTCTATGCTCCATTGTGGATATCAAACGTCAGTGATTGTCACTTTAGAGAATAACAGTAAAAGACAAGAAATGTAACTCGTCAAGTATCAAGATTAAAACAGCAAACTCTACATGCAATGGAATCTTTTATGTCAGACACAATTTTATATAGCTTATTATTTTACTTATTATATTACAATTACGCTAAAATTAAACATCGAATGAGGGTCAAGGTCGCATAGTTTCATTATTCGTCACTGTCGATCGTAATTGCACCTTTGTAGTATCTGATAAGATAGGTTATCGTGTGGCATAAGTCTGACTCACATAACGTTCAATAGGCATGAACTTCAAAGAAAACATTATCAAAAATATTCAAGGAAATAGCGATAATAGAATTATGTGTGTCTTTATCACCACAGAATTCGCAATGATTACGTACTGACGTAACATCTAAATGTTATATTTAATATAGAAACTCGACTACTATAAAACAATTAACATGTTTTAAGCGGTTTAACATGTTTTAAGACAGTGGTAGCCCGGTGGTAACGCGCTCGCTTGGGAAACCGAGTGAAGCGGGTTCAAATCCCGGGTTTCGCACCTCTGATATTTTCATGTATAATTAATTTCTAACTTGATAACCATTTGCCTTGCGGTGAAGGAAAACATCGTGAGGAAACCTGCATGTTTGAGAGTACCTAGCAACTTTTCGAAAGACATGTGAAGTCCGCCAACCCACAATTGGCCAGCGTGGTGGACTATGACCTGATCCCCCTCGTATTGAAGGAAAACCTGTGCCCAGCAATGGGACGTTAAAAACGGCTGAAACAAGCGGATTCTAACATCGGATTTCGCACAATTCTACTCTCATGTGCGAATACTTTTTAATTATTACTCGCCTTACGGTGAAGGAAAAAAACCATCGTGAGGAAACCTGCACGTTTAAGTTTTCAAAGTGAAAACTATAGGCAGGTTTGGATGGGGAGAAAATTCTTGGAAGTCGTCATCGACATGGTCACGTGACGTGTTAACGCTAACACTCAGAGTGCCGATAGATGTCAAAACCAGATAAATGTAAGCAGTTTTAATTTACAAATTTTAATTTAAGATCTAAAAATTAATTAGAATATCCAAAAATAACAACTGTTTGTTTTTAGTTTTAAGTTTGCACTTCTTCGGCTGTCTTCACGACTGCTTTTTATTTTAAGTTTTGAGTTTAATTTTTCAAATGAGAAATTTATACAATGATTTTATTTGCCAAAATTATATACTATATTATAGCAAATATTAAAACAGGTTTTAGTCTAAAAAAAATTATATAGATGACCTCGAAATTCTTTGAACATGTATAAAAGTTAGCAAAAAATTAAGTAGCTACCATCTTAAATTTATCTATTAATAGTGTCCCACTGACCGCTTTCGTCCACGGCGGTCAATCTCATCGAGACTAGCCATCTGCGCAGGAGATATTATAGTGCAGCGCGTGTACGCGCAGACACAAATGCACTCTCTATTCCTGTCACTTTCATACTACTAGTGGGACGACCGCTGAAAGATAAGGCGCAAGACCGAAGGCTTTACATGCTTACGAGGCATGGGGATAAAACACCGCCAATTTCCACCCTATCACTGAGAATTTTTCCATAGAAAAACTGAATAACTAAACTTGGCCCGGCACGGAACTTGAACCTAGGACCTCCAGATCTGCAGCCGCACACGCTAGCCATTAGACAAACGAGGCAAAACTTACCCATTATCAATGCCATTGACGCCGATTTTCTCCCCCATATCCCCAACGATAAGACCAGGGTACGTCTCCAGTGTATCTGGGTTTCTGATGGGCACCACGAAGCCATGGAGACCATGGTTTGTTCCATCTGGTGTGATTAGTTGCGCGAAGAGCAGTGTATGTGTGCATGTTCTACCTGAAAATAATATATATATATATATATATATATATATATATATATATATATATATATATACATGGAAATTATGTAGGTATGTATGTCATACAGGTATATTTTAGCTACTTTAGCTCTAATCTTAGTCTATCCGAGTCCATAAGTTTTGTGCACTTGCACTGTCACAGTATCTTTCGATTTTCAGAGAAATTAATGGCCTTTTGCACTTTTTTAGATTTTCGTTTTATTTTAAGCTTGTATTACATACAGCTGTTCTATTTAAAGAAATCTCAAATTTCTATGATTATACATTAAATAACTACATATAATCATATTCATGAAAAAAAAAAATACTAGTCTGTAGTAACCTTTATGATGATTAAAAGAAAAAAAGTGACACGGGAAGTAACACTTCAAAACCACATTTATAAAACACTTAGATATTTCTATGTCAAATGACAGTGTTTATCATCAGACCACTATAAATTTTTTATCGCATTATCGCAAGCGCAGACGTTATCTATAGTTATTTTATACAATTTTTTATATAGATTTTTTTATGAGCTAGCGTTACAACCCGACGTCGCATCGACGTAAAAAAAATACATAGGGTAAAACCCGGATACTCGCCGCAGTTGGATACTTGCCCCGATTTTCAATACGCTATATTAGAGATGTCCCTGACGTTAGCGCTCTTCTGTAATTTGAAGTGCATCATCCACAGACCTTAGCTGGATGCCAGTAGTAGGAATAGGTACACGTGTTTTGTATGTGTGAGCGAAAATATACCGCGGCAGGACGTTGACAAGCGTTGAACTAATATTCGTTAGTATTTACTATTGAATATTTTTTGTTACGGTTGTCGGTTCAGTCAACTTTTCGCTTCTATGCATGCAGTGAAATTTAAATTATACTACCTATTACCTTATACTGTTAAATATCTCTTATTTTTTTTTCAAAATATAAGGGCAAGTATCCGTACCGAAAAGGATAGTCGCCCCATATAATTTTGCGGATAGTCGCCCTAAGGTCAATTAGAGTTGCAAGTAGGCAAAATGCCTCGCAAATATGAGCAAGACTTTAGCATGTCTAAAAGGGCTAAACAATCTGCAGAAGTTTTAAATTCCAACGAAAAAATTGTCCAAAAAAAAATAAAGAACAAGAAACAAACATTACTAAAGAATTAGAATGGAGACAAAGAAATAAAAAGATTATATAAGACGACAGAAAATAAATCAGCTGATAACGAGATGAAAATTATGAAGAGGTCGAAACGAAAGTAAAAGATCAAAAAATATATCGATTTCTCTGGCAGTGTAACAGAATGTGAAAACATATATTTAATTAAACTGAATGAAGAAAGAGCTAAAGGATGACAAATAATAATCTATAGTTCCGAGAGTGAAAGTAAAAAAAGCATTATAAATACAAAAATAGCCGAAAAAAAAGCACGAAGTAAAGTACAAAAAAAAGGAGTAAGAAATTAAAGACGATAAGAAACACTGAAAAGACAATAAGAGAGTTATAAACATTTATACAATAATAGAAAATGCGAATAAGAAAAATTCAGTTGATGATTATTGTAAAAGTTTTGAAAATTTCAATAATACTAAATCCAAATCAGACTGCATTGTGTTTCCAGGAAACTTGTTCATCATTCAAAGAATATTGTGTGAGATGTGAAAAATTGTAAGTTCTGGCTTCTTAATTGAATTTAGTGGGTACTAATTTTAATATTTGTGCCAAAGTTGATTGCCATATTACTTTTATCTTTAAAATTAATTATTATTTATAACTTAAATTTCGATTATTACCCACTTAATAAATTGATGGTAATAATTAATAATGGTTGATTACATAAATTTGTTTTAATCCAAAAAAAATCGAAGTAATTTCATAATGAGTCTTCTATCCCCGCATAAGGCAAGTATCCCCGAAAGCATTTTTAACATGTGACAACTATCCGCCACAGAGGGCAACTATCCGTTTTTGTAGAGGTCAAATAAAACAGGATTTACTGAAAAACAATATTGATTGTGTTTAAAAAAATAGGTCACAATGAAAGATTAAAGACCAATGTTTTATTGTACACGGAGCATGTTGTAAGTAGATACTTAATTTTTATGTAATTGAAGATTTTCAAAAAGTAGGGCAACTATCCGGCTTTTACCCTATATTTACATCAAAATGCAAAATGGCAATACCTATACTTATGTTAAAAAATCTTAATTTATTCGATATGACTCGTCGATATGTCAGAAATTTTTACAGATGTTAGACTAATGGTTAACGCATACGTGATAAATAATAATATATTGAGACATTTACACACAGACATTAACACCGTCTAGTTCCATGGTAAGCTATGATAATTGTATTATGGATACTAAATAGTTGATACACTACACATATTATACATGATAACAAACACAATCGGTCGAGTTTAATATATAAAAGATAATTTCAAGAAGTGACTTGGGCTATGGAGCTTAAGGTGAATGATTTCTTATCGATTGCCATAAATATATGAATATAATAAAACTAAATGCTTTTAATCTATTTTTCAGGGTTACGATTTTTTATACATTAAAACTCAGTGAATTACGATAAAACTATCTTTGGGGATTATTTGCGGACTTGTCTAAAACCTTAGTCTCACCCGCAACCATGATTGCTGTAAATCCGCGAAATAATCCGAAAAGATAGTTTTATTTAAAATATCAAATATTCGCGTAAATCTAAGAAAGTATTATATGAATTACGATAAATTAAATATTAAAAAAAAATATTATACAATTCTTATTTTTTGAATATTTTTTGTGTTTAGTTTCAATATATAATAATAATAAAATAGGATAAAATATTAAAAGTATAACAATACATGATGGAGAAGGATTAAGTTACCTTTTTCTGATATAAAACCTTATTATTGTTTAAAGTCACTATGTTTTTTAGGTTACTTTTTATTGCTATTAAAGTTATTTTGAATTTAGAGCAGAGACTACTACTACATAGATATGGATAACGCGTCATACATTTATTAAAGGATTTACTCCAAATACCGTAGTAACTTTCCATATATTTTTTTTTATTTTTAAAATAACCATAATAATATAGGAACATCAACCCTACAATAATTTATGCATTGCAAATATGCAAATATTTAATTAAAAATGCAAGTTTAAATCGTCTTATTAACTTTAAAAAATATGTTGTGAAGTATATAATGAATAATGATTTAACAAGAAATGAAGAAAACAATTTATGTATAAACGTAAATTATTTCCTTCGTTTCTTGTATAACATTATAAAATAAAACGTTATAAGTAACTGGTGCAGTGCTCAAAAACAGATCCTAACAATAGAGTTCCGTTATTCGATTCTCGAGTCGAGCAAATATATGTATTGGTCATTCAGATAGGTAAAGCTGAACGTTCATGCTTATATCTTGCACGTATTTCCGAACATCTGACAAAGTAGCTAACTCAGCCTAGCAAATGACCGATAAGTGAATTGTTTTTATTTATTTTCTTACTAGCGACTCACCCTCGCTTCGCGCAGGTTCGTTCCTAGATACATTTTTTTTTGAGCGAAACCCTAATACCTTTTCTAGAATAAAAGTAGCCTAAGTTACTCCTCATAATATCAGCTATGTGCCAGTGAAAGAACCGTCAAAATTGGTCCAGCCGTTTCGGAGATTAGCCGGAAAAAACAAACAGACAGACAAAAATTTTAAAATTTGTGTTTTTCTTAAAGTACCGTATATAATTCAATATGCATTTAATATAAAGCTGTTATTTTGACATTACAAACTGAAACTTCAATTTTATTTATCTGTATAGATTAGCGACTAACCATCGCTTCACTCCGGTGCGTCCCTAGATTCCGTAATACTCAACGTATATCTGCGTACTAAATTTAATCTAAATCCATTCAGCCTTTTCATATTTATAATTGAAGTATTATAATATATATAATTAGCGACTCAACCTCGCTTCGCTCGGGTTCGTCCCTAGGTTGCTTCCCTATACAAACTTTTATCCCCATTTTCACCCCCTTAAGGGATGATTTCGATTTCCGGAATAAAAACTATTCTATGTTCTCAAGTCTCTCAACTATTCAAGGGTCTCAAACTATTTTCTTACTAAATTTCACCTAAATCGGTTCAGTAGTTTCGGAGCTTATTCGGTACAAACAAAAAAAAAACGTGTGTGTACTTATGCACGCACGTAAAAAATTATACATCTTTGGCGTAACAGAACAAAAATAGCTAAAGATTTCATCCCGTATGTCACAACACTCAGTTTGTAAAAGGAATGCAACTAACTTTATCATGTCGCTTCAGCTAACTCCATCATGTCGCTTTTTGGCTGTCGGTGTGCGCGCGCGTCGTAAAATTTCACTCTCATATTTTTTTCCAAACGTGTCAAAAGAAGTATACTTCAAAAATCTTTCATCTTATATTATATAAGTATATATAGAACCTCCTAATATTACATAAGTACATATATATATATATATATATATATATATATATATATATATATATATATATATATACAGATTATTAGTCGGAAACTGCTATTGAAACGAAACGTTTTTAGAGTTAAGACGAGCAGGCGTATCAAAATTCAGGAAGCTATTTAGTATGCGTAACCGAATAAAGCGACCTCAACATTGATTCCAATCGAGTTGATTGCGTAATCAGAAATGTTTAATATTACACAATCATATTTTATATTTAATTATTAAAAACTTATTGCTATATTTTTTTTAATACGAAATAAAGTCTTTTTGCGTTACCTTAATGATGGTAACATATATGGCGGTAAGAGAATTTTTTTTTGTCAAAATAGAACAATAGCATGTAGAAACTTTTACTATATTGTTAAAATCGACGTCTATATTTTTAAGTATGTATTCTAAAAATATATTAAAAAAAAAAGAATTTGATAAAATGGTTGGTATCAAACATATTTATCATAGACACCATGCTAGCATAATATATTGCTCGTATTTTTTTTAAGTATTTTAATTTGAAACTTCTTAAAAGCATAAAAGTAAAGCTCACCACACACATGCATATGGTACAAATCTTCATGGCTATCGTTACCATGTCAAATAAAAAAAAACGTGTGTGTACTCATGTACGCACGTAAGAAGTTATACTTCTTTGGCGTAATAGAACAGAAATAGCTAAAGATTTCATCCCGTATGTCACAGCTTTCTGTTTGTAAAAGGAATGCAGCTAAGTTCATCATGTAGCTTTCAGCTAACTTCATCATTTCGCTTTTTGGCTGTCGGTGTGCGCGCGCATCGTAAAAATTTTACTCTAATAATTCTTTTCAAACGTGCCAAAAGAAAGTATAACTTCAAAAATTGAAAATTGAATTAAATATGCTAATGTGGTAATGAGTCCAATTAGCACTGAATACTCAGCCAGAAACTGTAGTTTCAATGTTTTTATTACAAATAGAGGTTAGAAGTTTGTTTTGGGAATCAATCATTTCTCAAGTAAGGGATATATTATTTTTTTAATTTGTAAAGTACTTACTTTTCTATACCTATGTATATCTATGTAGTTTACCAATATATTCCGTTCTAATCGTTAAAACGTATCTACTATCTAGGAACGAACCCGAACGAAACGAAGCGAGGGTGAGTCGCTTTAAGCTAGTTAATAAATAAAAATAATAATACAAATAAAATTCACACAAAGTTTTACCTAGATTACCAACCCAGCATTTGGCGGCCTCGAAGTCAGGCGTGTGAATGACGAACTCCTTGCGCGACGGGTCGTAAGTGGCGGTCGTGCGCATGAGTCGCGCGTCTGAACCGTGCGCGATCTCCGTAAGAGAGAAACTCGCTAAAATCTGTGAATGTTAAACAATTTGCATGTAAGCTTTTTTAATAATTTGGTAAATTTAAAAATGAAGTCAATATAGTATATGAATTATTTAGATTTTAAGCAGTTATAGGTATATCTGTATGACAAGAGACAGTTTTCGAACTTCTCACTATTTTCAAACCGCTCTCACGGAAGAACGGGTAGAGTAAAATGTTGTAGTGGCAGTGCTGACGTGCACATTTTGACTATATAGCAATTGTATCGCGCCACGAACCCCAGTTGTCCCGTGACCGCCTAACGATTCGTTTATCATTTATATCGTTAATAAAGTATATAATATATTGTGCTAGGGATATTAGTATTAACTTAAAGTGAATATAAATATATATAACTTTGGACGTTTGATTATCCCTCAGCATACTTAACTATAGTGAACACGCATTATTCACCCACACACACTAAAATTTAATAAAAGAAAAGCTGAGCTTAGAGGACCATTCATCGTTTTATAAAACATAGGTACGATCACATTCCTTGTGGTCTCCGCATAAAATAATATGCGGAAATATAGGACACTTTTTTTTGCGGTTTTCTTAAACTTCTATAAAAGCCGTCCTCAAAAAAAAAATTAAATAAAAAGACTCCTTTATACCCCGCTGGGGTCCTCTTGAATCAGGGGCCCCATGCGACTGCATTGGTTGCATTGGCATAGTTAAGCCACTGCATATCATGTATCTTAATATTTGTATCTGTGTATTTGTTTTGGACCCCATTTTCGCACAACCCTAAATGGGTATGTACACATTTCGTTACTTCGTTGATTATAATTTACAGTGGCACCAAAGTGTATTGAACATCTTAAAATTAAAATACAAAGTGCGTGTTAGTCCAATTACATTAACCGAGAGGTCGACTGTGAAGGTCTTTTCTAGACTACACGTGACGTCACGAAAGTTAAGTTGGAAAGCTGAGCCTTAATTATGAGGTGCTAATTTCGTTACACAGGAGCAACAAACTAACGACTTCATTGTTTAGTTCGCTTTAGCATCCTCTAAGAAGCGCGAATTCAAATTCAACCTTATTAGAATAGAAAATCTTACTTGAAACCTTATTAGAAATATTTTTTCACCCAGAAACAATTTTTAGTTAAAAAGATGGAATTAAATCGGAATCGAAAATATTGTACAAAGCCCTCTTTTTTCATAATGTAAATTAGAAACCATTCGTCACCACTCTACTCCGTACTCGCCAGACCTTGCTCTAACGGACTACCATTTTTTTCGTGATTTGGACAATTTTCTACGTGATAAAGTGTTCTTCTCAGGAGGCAATACAAAATGCTTTCACACAGTTTGTCGAATCTAGATCACCAGAGTTCTATCGCAAAGGCATAAATGACCTTCCTATTAGATGGCAGCAATGTATAGATAATGATGGTAATTATTTTGATTTAATAAACATGTTAAATAAAAAAAAAACGAATTTCAATTTTTCAGTACAAATCGGCAATTTATTACACCTTATCAGCTTATAAGCTCCAAATTGCTTACACCTAAGCAATTTGAAGCGTAAATAATACTTTAACCCCTATTATTTACGCTCCAAATTACTTAGGTGTTTCTTCATATAAACGCGACGATAAGACGTTGTATTATAGCTTACCGCGTTCATACTAAATTGTGTTTCAATCATACTTTTGGATTGAACATTGTCACGTGACTTCATTCATTTTTAGCATTTTACTCATGCGCACTAATAAAATTTTTACTGCTTGAAAAGCTATTTCTCAACGTCTTATCCTGCTTGTGATTGGTCAGAAATAACAAAATCATAAATGTTGGAAAAAATGTTGTTTCGGTATATGTACCGTGTATACATCCATATGCACTTAGTAAAAAGCGGTTATTTTAATATTACAAACAGACACTCCAATTTTATTTATCTGTATAGATATCTTTATAGATTGTTTACATTTATTTATGTAAAATTTACAAAAAACAAGAATATTAAAATCCCAAAACGATATACTCAGGTTTTAAAATATAGGTACTCATAATAAACAAAAATAAAATAATGCGTTCTTATTAAGTGATGCGTAATGATTTTTCATAGATGGCGTATTGCGTATATAATTTGTAAGGTTTTATTTTATTAAGTGTATGTAATGTATTTTGCTAGAAAATAACAACATTCAAAAAAAACATAATGGTCTTATTAAGAAAACAAAAATCTTCTCAATTACATTCCTTTTTTTTGTATTGATATTAAAAATGAATATGTTTTTGTGTCTGTTTTTTTTTTTGGAATGGCTTACCTCTACTAAAATTTAATCCTTCGCCCCTGTTGTGGGTATATTTATATATTATATTAAATAAAACATTGTCATTCGTGTCGGTAGTCTTAACTCTCTGATATCTATAATAAACCAGTCGTCATCCAGAAGTCATTTTATTTAGACCTCATTAACCACTACATGGTGTCAGGTGTGATATTATAGAAAGTATATGCGTAAGAATTTCGTGGAAGTAAAAATAAAATAATATAAATCGTTACATCATGGCAAAATATGATAGCAAGATTGACAGCAACATTTGTGCGGCTATTCAACAACCGCCACCGATGCAACAAGATGGCAACATGGCTGCCAATTGGAGAGAATGGAAAACGGCGTTTAATTATTTTTTAGTAGCTACAGGCAAAGAATTTACTAATGATAAAGAAAAATGTGGATTATTTATGCATTGTATAGGAAAATATGGACGAGAAATTTTGGAAGAATTAGAAATATCGGATAGCGATGAAAATGACTACAAAATCTTATGTAAAAAATATAGTGAATATTGTGATCCCAAGAAAAATATTAATTTTGAACGCCATACTTTCTTTGAAATCTACCAAAACGAGCAGACGATTGATAAGTTTGTCGGATCACTAAAGAAGCAAAGTAACAATTGTGAGTTCGGGACTTTAAAGAATAGCCTCATATTAACTCAATTGATACGTGGCTTAAAAGACATACAAATGCGTGAAAAATTATTAGCGAGATCGTCGATAACATTAGAAGAGGCGAGTGCTTGGTGTCGCGCGGCGGAGCGAGCGAGCGAGCAGGCGGCGGCGTGCAGCGCGCGTGCCGACGCGCCCGCGGCGCTCGAGCAGGTACGGCGCGGGCGCCACGTGGCGCGGGGCGACGTCGGCGCGGCCGGTGTCGGTTGGCGCGAGCGGCGCGGCCTGCCCACCGGCACCTATCAACGCTACAGTGAAAGTGTGTGTGAAAAGTGTAGCTTTAGGCATGGCAATGGTATGCATTGTCCGGCGTATTCAATTAAGTGTTTTCGGTGTAAGAGAGTGGGTCACTTTGCGAAGTGCTGTAAAGTTAAATTTACGCGGGAAGTCGTCGAAGAGGCGGGGTTGAGTTCGAACTCAAAAAATAGTAAGAATGATGAACAGATATACGGAGATAACGGTGAGTTACTTATGTACAATATTTCGATTGAGGCGGCGGGGGAGTCGTGTAGTTCATGGTGTGAAACTATTAGTGTAAACGGAGTTTATATTAAATTTAAACTGGACACTGGAGCGGAGGCTTCGGTAATGTCTCTTAAATCTTTTGAAAATGCCGGATTTGATAAGTTAAATTTAGTTAAATGTAATACCGTGTTAAGAGAAATTAGTAAAAATAAGTTATCTGTAATTGGATATTTTAATAGTGTTTTAATATTTAATAATAATAAATGGTCTGAAAAAATTTACGTCTTAAGCAATGATTGTAATAATTTATTAGGCTTAAGGGCGTGTGTAAATTTAAGGCTTATAGCTAGGTTGAATCACGTATCTTTAAGCAAGGAAATATCTAATTTATCAATTTTTGAGGGCGTTGGATGCTTGCCGTCTGTTTGTAAGATTGTAATAGATAAAACGATAATGCCTGTTGTTAGTGCTTCGAGAAAAATACCTATAAAGTTAAAACCTCGTTTAAAGGAGGAATTAGATAATATGGTAAATTTAAATATTATTAAAAAAGAGGATGGACCTACAGATTGGGTTTCAAACATTGTTGTTGTTGAGAAATCGAATAAAAAACTTCGTGTTTGTTTAGATCCGCGTAATCTAAATAAAGCTATTAAACGGAGTCACTTTCAAATGCCTACTTTGGATGAGGTAGTCAGTAACTTATCGGGAGCAAAATATTTTTCAAAATGTGATGCAAAAAATGGATTTTGGATGCTACGTTTAGATGAATATAGTTCAAAATTATGTACATTTACAACTCCGTATGGCCGATATAGGTTTTTGCGTATGCCATTTGGGATTAGCTGTGCTCCCGAAATATTTCATAATGAAATGTGTAAGATATTTAAAATGGAAGGTGTTGAGGTTTTCATTGACGACATTTTGATCTGGGGACGTACTAAGGAAGAACACGATAAACGTTTAAATGAGGTCATTACTAGGGCGAAAAATAACGGAGTTAAATTTAATAAAAATAAATGCGAGTTTGGTGTTACGCAACTTACATTTTTAGGACACATTTTTAATTCTAACGGAATATTACCGGAAAAAAGCAGGGTGAGTGCCATTTTAGATATGAAAAAACCTACGGATAAAAAGGGGTTGGAACGTTTCTTAGGGGTAACTAATTACTTGTCAAGGTTTATCCCTAGATATTCTGAGTTATCTACACCTTTACGAGAGTTACTTTCTAAAAATATTAATTTTGATTGGTCTCAACGCCATGAAGATGCATTCAATTTATTAAAAAAGAAAATAAGTTGTGCTCCGGTATTGAAATATTATAATCCACAAGAGCCGGTGACTGTGTCCGTGGACGCAAGTGCGCACGGCCTCGGTGCGTGCCTGCTGCAGGCGGGCCGGCCGGTCGCGTACGCGGCGCGCACGCTCACGCCGACGGAGCAGCGGTGGGCGCAGATTGAAAAGGAATTACTCGCGATTGTATTTGGTTGTACGCGTTTTCACCAATACATTTATGGTTACGATAAAATCACAGTTGAAAGTGACCATAAGCCCCTAGAGGCGATATTTAAAAAAGCACTAAACGATGCACCGGCTCGACTTCAAAGGATGTTGTTAAAGTTACAACACTACTCAATTAATTTACAATACAGACCGGGTAAAATGTTGTTTATAGCGGACACTCTGTCCCGGGCCGCGGTGGAAAAAGGATGCGATGAAGACGTGTGTAGTGATGTAATAATTCATGCTAACACTTTATATGAGAATGTCGAAGCTTCACCGGAAATGTTAAAAAAAATTAAGGAAGAAACGGCTAAAGAAGCAATATATGCGGCTATTTACCGTTATTATAAAGAGGGATGGCCGAATAATAAAAGAGATACCGATATTATTGTAAGGCAATACTGGACAGTCCGGGGCGAACTTCATTTTATTAACGGAGTTTTGTTTAGGAATAATCGAGTAGTTATACCGACTTCTCTACGCAAGGAAATGCTAAGACGAATTCATGAAGGTCATATGGGCGTGGAAAAATGTCAGCGCCGAGCAAGAGATGTAATGTGGTGGCCGGGCATGAGCTCGGACATCGAAGTCGCGGTGCGCGCGTGCGAGACGTGTCAGCGCCACCGTGCCGCCAACCCGCGCGAGCCACTAGCGCCACATCCAGTACCCGCTCTCCCGTGGGAAGTATTGGCAGCGGATATTTTTGAATTTCGTGAAAAGTATTTTTTGCTAGTAGTTGATTATTATTCTAAATTTGTAGAAGTCGTGCATATTTCAAACTTAACGAGTTCGTCCGTAATTAATGTATTTAAAGATATTTTTAGTAGATTTGGGATACCTAACAAGTTAGTAACTGATAACGGGACTCAATTTACGTCAGAACAGTTTCAGCGTTTCACAAGGGAGTGGGGATTTGTGCACGCTACGAGTTCCCCTCTGTATCCACGATCTAATGGGCTCGCGGAAAGAAATGTAAGAACCATAAAAGCGCTTATGAGTAAGACTAATGAGAGTGGAGAGGACTGGAAACTTGCATTATTAAACTTTAGGAATACACCAGTCACTGGTGAAACTTGGTCCCCGGCACAATTATTAATGAGTCGCCGATTAAACACTAGATTACCTGTTAAAAATTCTCAATTAAAGCCACAAGCGATTCAACCGCAATCTATGATAAAAGACCGATCAAAAAGAATAATGCAGTATAAATCATATTATGATCGTGGTACTAAAGAGTTAATTCCATTGAAAACGAATGAATTTGTTAGAATGAGACATAATAATAAATGGATTAAATCTCAAATTTTGCGTCCCGCTAGTGGAGATCGTTCATATTGGCTTCAAGCTGAAAATGGGGGCATTTACAGACGAAATAGACAACATATAATGAAATTACCGTATTTTAACAATAAAAAACCTTATAATAATACAATAAGTAGATTTAGTAGCTTAGACTATGATTGTTTTAATAACGACCACAGCCTAACAACAGACTCAGTAAAAGATCAAAGTCCTACGCAGGCGCAGCACCCTTCGCAGTCATTTCAAGTGACTAGGAGTGGACGAATTGTACGCCCTCCTAATAGACTTGGATATGATTAGAAATGTTAATTAAATGAATTATTGTGTTTATATTGGTTTGGTTAAACAGTATATAATATAGATATATAGGTATATAATATAGATAGAGATATAGGTATATAAATAAATAATTAAGATGAAAAAAAAGGGGAGTAAAATAGGTAATATTTATGTTCATTAAATGTATTAGGTAATGTATTAATTTTGTGTATCAAAATACTTTCTATATACATAGATATATTACGTGCTTAAAATATAGTATTGATTTATTTTTTATTTATAACGAAGGGAGATGTTGTGGGTATATTTATATATTATATTAAATAAAACATTGTCATTCGTGTCGGTAGTCTTAACTCTCTGATATCTATAATAAACCAGTCGTCATCCAGAAGTCATTTTATTTAGACCTCATTAACCACTACAGCCCCTGGTCGCTAGTCTAATATATAAAATTCTCGTGTCACAGTTTTCGTTGCCATACTCCTCCGAAACGGCTTGACCGATTTTGATGAAATTTTTTGTGCTTATCCGGTATCTATGAGAATCGGCCAACATCTATTTTTCATCCCCCTAAATGTTAGGGGTAGTCCACCCCTAATTTTTTTTTTATTTTTTAGACAAAATTTTTAATTTCTATTTTTTTATGATACAACATACAAAAATACATACAATCCTCAATTTTCACTCTTCTACGATCAACCCTTATTTTTTAATAGCCATTTTAGTAATAGGAAATTATTTATATGGTAAAACAACGTTTGCCGGGTCAGCTAGTATACAGGGTGGAACAAATCGATGGGACATGGAAGAAAAGTACCTTAAATATTGAAGTTATCAAGATTTACTCAAAGGAAACATTTCCTTATTTTTAAAAATAATAATAACTGCGTTTAATTTTTTTTAAAAAAAGCTTACCTGAACCGGGAATCGAACAAAATTAAAATGCAAAAAAGGACACCGTCACTATTTTATCGAATTAATCGATAGGGTCTATGGTAAGGATAAAATTTCTCGAACAAACATTGCATCTTAGAATTAAAGAAAACAATGAAATCTTACAAATTATACATACCAATTCTTAACATCGTGAAACAAAATCATAGGAAATGGAAGAAAAGTGTCTTAAACACTGAGAATATCAAGTTCTACTCCAAAGAAACCTTATTTTAGTTTTAAGAATATGATAAACTGCATTTAAATTTTTTATTAAAGAGATGACCTGAACCGGAAATCGAACCAAAGGAAAATGCAAAAAGGTATGTAAAGTTTTATCAAATTAATAGATAGAGAGGATGAAATGTTTTGAACGAAAATTGTATGTTACAATTGATGAAAACGATGAAATCTTACAATTTATACATACATATCCACTCTAATTAACATCGTGGAACAAACGCATAGAAAGTGCAAGACACTTTTTTTCAATTTTCTACAATTTTCGTCGATAAAATAGTGACGGTGTACCTTTTTGCATTTTCCGTTGGTTCGATTACCGGTTCAGGTCACCTTTTTATAAAAAAAAATAAAAATTCAGTTTATCATATTCTTAAAAATAAAATAATGTTTCTTTGAAGTGAAACTTGAAATTTTCAGTGTTTAAGACACTTTTCTTCCATGTCTTATGCTTTTGTTCCACGATGATAAGAATTGATATGCATAATTTGTAAGATTTCATCGTTTTCTTTAATTCTAAGAGGCAATGTTTGTTCGAGAGATTTTATCCTTACCATAGACCCTATCGATTAATTCGATAAAATAGTGACGGTGTCCTTTTTTGCATTTTTATTATGTTCGATTCCCGGTTCAGGTAAGCTTTTTTTTAAAAAAATAAATGCAATTATTATTATTTTTAAAAATAAAGAAATGTTTCCTTTGAGTAAATCTTGATAACTTCAATATTTAAGGTACTTTTCTTCCATGTCCCATCGATTTGTTCCACCCTGTATATTATAAATGTAAAAGTTTAGATGGATGTCTGGATATTTGTTACTCAATCACGCCAGAACGGCTGAACGGATCTGGATGAGATTTGGCACAGAGATATATTATAGTCTGGAATAGCACATAGGCTACTTTATATCCCCGAATAAAGTACAGTTCCCGTGGGATAGATTTGTTTGATTCACGCCTATGTATCAATCCAGGTCAAAATCTACCTATGTATTAAGTTTCATCCAAATCGGTCCAGCTGTTTCATAGTAAAGAAGTAACAAACAGACACACAAATACAAAACTTTCGCATTATATGTATAAATTATAAAAGTAGTGTGATGTATGGATAACGTGAACGGGAACTTTGCCTAATACTTAGGTTTTGCCTGCTGTAGCGAATTACATCTAATCTTAAATTAAAAATTATATACAAAACAGCGGCAGTATAAACATTGTTGATCTCCAGTCGCCAATCCAGTAGGTAAAATATAACAAGTAAAATTAATTTGTCAAACAACTTCCCTAAGGATAATTGCGGTTTTCCCACATCAATTCCATCTTCAAAAACACTATGTATCATATTGTTATTATAACGTGCATCACAGTTTAGTATGACATAAGTAAGGTCTCGACTATGGGTATCCCGAGGCTTTATATGGTTTTTCTTTCCTTATGCATAAAAAGCTATTTATACTTAGGTATTACCTTGTTATATACATATAAACATCCTTAAAGTTTTTTGAGGAAAAGCAGCAATGGTATAGTCGAGTCATCATGTATTAATTACTAATAAGTACACGTAAATGAAATATTCAGGTATGTATTTTACTAGCAACTCACCCTCGCTTCACTCGGGTTCGTCCCTAGCTTGGATATAGTAAAATGGATATAGTATGTTAAGTTTGCAAGGTAAGCGCAAAAAATGTGTTTATTTACGACGTTACATTAGAAACCTCTAAAATTATCAGTATTTCTCTACTATATTATGCATGTATTATACATTCCTCTTGAATCACTCTATCTATTAAAAAAACCGCATCAAAATCCGTTGCGGAGTTTTAAACATCTAAGCATATATAGATTCAGACAGGTCAGACAGCGGGAAGCGACTTTGTTTTATATATGTAGTGATATATCATAGATAATATCGATTTTGATTTTACATTGTATTTATAGGTATGCTTGTACGTTGCGGTCAAAGCAAATAACATAAAGTGAGCATGTCACATGATTAACCGACAAAGAAGACGAAGAGGTAGAGGAAAACTTTCGCGTTAAAAACAAATTATTTTTTATTATGATTAAGAAAATATATTATGAGTTTGATATTATTGTACATTAGATATTTATATGCGTAATTTTTTTTTCGAAATTTCTGCGAGTTACAGTGACAGTTTTATGCTCTACAGTTTAATGCTCTCCGGAATCATAATCAAAGTTCATATAATATACTAATGACTCACCGTCGCTTCGCTTCGGGTTCGTCCCTAGACAAAAACAAATCTATCCCACGGGAACCGCACATTTTTCCGGGATGATATATAGCCTATAGCCTTCCTCAGTTAACGGGCTATCTAATGCAAAAAGAGTTTTTCAAATCGGATTAGTTGTTCCTGAGATTAGCGCGTTCAACCAAACAAAAAAACAAACTCTTCAGCTTTATAATATTAGTTTAGATGTGATCGCCTTCGCCCTCAACGTAAATCCGGTCACATGCAAGGGCTGTCAAAAATACTAATTTGCATAACGAACGACTTCTATGTGTCAAAACGCTGTAGTACCATCTCGTCGCAAATTATATTTATGCCCGGTAACCCTAAAAGCCGTTACCCGAGTGTCATACAAAAGTAAGTATGAAAGTCGGGAGCGTCTCACCCCGAACATCTCAGACGATCGCCCTTTCTGGGCACCTTCAATACACAACTGTATTGCATAAAATACACATCATGAATGCGCACAATAATTAAGACGTTAATTAACTAAACAGCTATCCAACAGTTTATCATTAAAAAAGACAATAAACTTAACATGTTTATTTAACTCCTGAATTACTAACGAGGATTTGTTTATTTATTTATTGATTTATTTATTTAAAACAGTACATGCATAACAAAAACAACTAAACGATAATAACTACATTAGTGTAAAACTGTGTCGCAGTTATTAGCACCCCTATTAGGTAGGTAGTATTTGTTAAAACAATGATGCTGATATTTGACGACTTTTAGTTATTATTTCAAAGACCTAAGGTAACATTTAAAATTAAAAAAATAATCGCTGAATTAACGATTTTTTATAGTTTGCTATAAAGAACGTATGTGCGAACGTTGTATTTTATTGTTTCAGCGCTCTAAAGCGTTTGATTACATCACATTCCACAAATACATTTAAATTAACTTTATTTGAAAGGTTTAAAAATAAACATTTCACTTTTTAAATAAATATTCGCGTAAATCTAAGAAAGTATTATGTGAACATTTCACTTATTAATTGTTACTATTAATTATTTAAATAGTTACAAAAAAAAACTGATTTGCCCCTAGAGCGTAGACAGGTAGAAATCTGGATGACACTAGACTAGTATTCCTGAATTCACGGATTCGATTCTCAAGTAAATGATTCTTTTGCGCAAGACATATAGGTGTATCAATAAATTTTCCTATAAAAAAAACCGTACAAGTTTGAGTAGAATAAACGGTTAATTGGTTCCATTCAAACTTAATATTACAAAAAACCTTTTTCCTTTTCGTGATTTTTCGTGCCAAATGAACAATTTACAGATTTTTCATAATTTGTTTTAAACCAAGAGAATGAATCTTGCCAAAATACCTGTACCCGTCCTTGTAAAACAGGGGTTTTTATGACCGAACAACATTAGGGTTTCGTTTTTAGCGATGGAGGTACAGAACACTAATTATAAACCATATTTTGGGATGAAGAAATAATTATTTTTGTTTTAACGTCCCACAGCTGGGCACGGGCCTGTCTTCAATACGAGGGGGATTAGGTCATAGTCCACCACGCTGGCCAAATGCAGGTTGGCGGACTTTACATGTTTTTCGAAAACTTTGTTAGATTCTCTCAGACATTCAGTTCTCCTCACGATGTTTTCCTTCATCGTACGACAAAAGGTAACCATGTTGGCAATGATTCGCATATGAAAATATTAGAGATGCGAGACCCGGGTTCGAACCCGCTTCACTTCAAATAAAAATAGGTCTAATACATATGAATGTCATCACATATACATACCTCTCGATGTTTGATCGTCGCTTCGTAAAACTTGAGATGTCTTTCAGTGCCTAACGACAGCAAGGCGTTTGAAAATAAATATATACCGATGGCCATTTTTACCGATACACTTGGATTCAGAGACTGTACCGCCTCATTTATTGTCATTATTGTTCGTGTCTGAAAGCAAAATGACTGGTTAAAGTTTTACTTGTACATAAAATATACTAAAATCCTATTAAATTACATAAGTTACATACATATTTTGTTTTAGAAAGAAATAGTATAATCCACAACTTGTCTACAGATAGGTATAATAAAACTAGCAACTCTGTTGTTAACATCTGTGTTTTTCTTATAAGTACCGTAAATAATTCCATATGCATTCAATAAAAAGCTGTTAATTTAACGTTACAAACAGACATTTAAAGTTTATATATCGATGAACTGTTAAAAAAATCTAAACACGAACAAATCTGTTTAAACATTGGGCTATTACCATTGTATAATACTACGTAAAATGTGTAGAGCTTTTTTGTTCTTCGAAGAGAAATTTCATAATTCCACGTAAATAAATTATGATACAGAGACAAATAAAAACATAATATTAAAATGACTATTTTGATTCTCGATAAGAATAAATAAAATATAATTTGTAACTAACGTAATTTCGTAACTAACGTCATATATGTTTCGTTATTCATGTATTTTAAATGAATGTTTAAAATTTCGTAAAATATATTTCGTATATATAAATATATATATATATATATATATATATATATATATATATATATATATATATATAAATATATATATATATATATAATGAAATATGTAATTATATTTTTAATAAATAGGCCGTTTATATATAAACAGCAGTACCTGTAGCCGAATAAACATACAAAAACTCCACCAGCGTCTAATGAAGAGTTCTTACCATGTTTTTACCATCTTTAAAACATTTTCCCATTTAATTTGACTTATATTCCCATTAATAAGGGATTAATGGGGGGTAACAATCTTAACGTTAAATTTAAGTTTCTTAGAAACTACTCGGGATATTTTACTATATTGATGATAATAAATATCTACGAATTAGGTGCATATCATAGATTTTTTTCTAGAGAAAAACGCTCTATTAAAACGGAAGAAAACGAGAATTACCTACTACTCCGGCTCTTCTGTAATTTTTTATATAGTAACAATAATTAACAAATGAGTGAACTGTGTTTTTTGAGAGGTTAAAATACTAACGCGACGCTAACACAGTTACTTATACGACTATACCTACCCTTTCGGAAAAAAAACCACCCGTAAGAGACCACTAAACTAAGAGACCACTTAACTCAGTCTTTTTAGTCAAACAGTTCTTATTTTCCAGTTTAAAAATAGTCTGTCACTTTCGCCTCAATCCTCTAAAGCACGTTTAGCCATTTCATAGATTACTCGTTAGAAACAGACTGACAAGATTTTCCAATAGAAATCATAGACAGACAGTAAAATTATATTTATAAGTAGCTATAGGTACATATATTAATATAATGTACAGCATTATATTCTAGCGGAAGCCTTAAGTGGTAGGCCGTAGGAGTACGCTACGGTTACCGTTTACGAACTAGAAATAGTTTCTGAATGAAAGTTACCGAGAGCACTCTAAAATAAAAAATGCTTGGTTATTTTGCAAGGAGTTCTTTAATCTTTATATATTCATAAGATGAATTTATATTTTTAGTAAAAAAAAATCATAATATATGGTATGCTAATAATGCTAATAATAAGTTTGTAAAGACAGTATATAGATAAAACAAGACTTTAACTCACCCGTTTACTATAACTGGCGTTGAACATTTCCTTTGGAATGAACTTGTATTCATTTATCTTTTTTAATTGTAACTGTGTAATGCGTTTCTGTTCTTCCACTGGAGGAGTCACAGTGGGATGGGCGAAGAGTGGGTCCTTTTCTAGTGTGCGCCATATCTTGTACTGTTAAGAAATAATAATACTTTTAAAAAATACAACGTCTTATTAATTGTCAAAAATTCGTACACTACTCCAAAAAAAAGTTACAGTTTTGAGAAAAACTAGCAAAAAAACGTTGAAGAGACTTATGTATCATTTTTAATTATACATATACATAAATTTAACTGCCTCGTTGGGTTTAATGGTTAGAGTGTACCCTACTGCTGCAAATCCTCAGGTCGAATTCAACTCCCATAAGGAAGTTGGTGATGTTTAATTTCCATACCTCAGAGAGGATATTCATTGGTAAAACGTTTTATAAGACAAAATGAGTTAAATTTACTTAACATACAACACAGTTACATGAGATCACTTTAAATAGGGGAGCTGAAATTGTATATGAATATAACCTGTATAATACTACTATATCTATACTAATATTATAATGCTGAAGAGTTTGTTTGTTTGTTTGAACGCGCTAATCTCAGGAACTACTGGTTGGAATTGAAAAATTACCTTTGTGTTGGATAGCCCATTTATCGAGGGAGGCTTTAGGCTATATATCATCCCGGAAAAATATGCGGTTCCCGTGGGATAGATTTGTTTTTGTGTAGGGACGAATCCGAAGCGAAGCGAGGGTGAGTCACTAGTTACTTATTACGACTGATGGGATGGCCAATAAAACGTCGATATTCTCGTAATTAATGTCTATACTCGTATTGTACTGCTTTCCACCAAATATGAAGTAAAACTAAACTAAATATTCCAATCAAGTTCATAACGAAAGTTGACGTACTTTTTTAAAATAATAATAACTTTGACAAGTGTCAACGGACATTCATAAAATACATTTTATAATTATTACATAGTATAAATGCGGTATATAAAAACAGCTCGGCCTTTCCGAACAAAGGCAAGTCCTCTCGCAAAAACAATGAAAACTAGGTACATAACAAAAGAAAAAAATGAATAAATGTATATATAATAAGATAAAAAATATTTAAGTGCTTAATAAGGTAATTCAACAACAACATAACAGTAAATTAAAGAATTTATCTAATAAAAGTTAAGAAATTCATTTTAAGTTAATATTAATTAATTTAACGTCAATAAATAGCAAAACAAAAAATAAAGACGATCATATAAGTGACCAAATACATGAATTAGTTAGAACAATAATAATTTAATCTCACATGTATACGAATATTATAAAGAGGCAGTGTTTGTTTGTTTGTTTGAACGCACTAATCTATGGAACTACTAATCCGATCGTTCCTTTGCACTTTCTCTTTCTGTCTCGCTACTTAAGACTATTTCCCACATACCTAGATAGGTTGACTGGAAGAGACCTCTTATAGAGATAAGTCCACCTTCGTCCACGTCTTTTTCTATGTATTTTTTTTTAATTATTGAAGTAAAACTTCTTTACGCACGCTTGACTTGGGTAAGCTGGGTGTATGCGTTACGAAAAATGTACGTACGTTTGTTGCCATGGTAACCGTTGTTATTGTCTGACAAATGATATATAATATTAGGGGTTAAAGTACGAAATTGCCGATTTATACTGAAAAATTGAAATTCGTTTTTTTTTCATTTGACCTATTTATTTCATCAAAATAATTACCGTTATTATCTATACATTGCTGCCATCTAATAGGAAGGTCATTTATGCCTTTGCGATAGAACTCTGGTGATCTAGATTCGAAAAACTGTGTGAAAGCATTTTGTATTGCCTCCTGAGAAGAAAACTTTATCACGTAGAAAATTGTCCATATCACGAAAAAAATGGTAGTCCGTTGGAGCAAGGTCTGGCTAGTACGGAGGGTGACGAAAGGTTTCTAATTCCAGTTCCTGTAGAGTTAAAACGGTTTCTCGTGCTGTATGAGGTCTCGCGTTATCATGGAGCAATAATGATGAAGATCGATTCATGAGTCGAGGCTGTTTCACTGCTAGTTTTGTTATCATTGTTCGGAGTTCGGCACAGTAGACATCTGCCGTTACTGCTTGATCAGATCGGAGAAAGCTATAGTGAATAACACCATGCTGAGACCACCAAACAGTTACCATTACCTTTTTATTGGTAAGCTTTGCTTAAGGACACTGTTGCGGCGTTTGACCTGGGGTCAGCCATTGCATTTTTGGCTTACGGTTATCGTAAAGAATCCACTTTTCATCACATGTCACAATTCGATCCAATATTCCTTCATTTCTGTATCGATTCGATGAGGCAACACAAGTTTTAACACGCGTTTCTTTCTGCAGATCAGTCAAATCATGAGGCACCCATTTTCATATTTTTTTATTTTATTGATTTGACGCAAATGAGTCAATATTGTTGTTAAGGTAACGTTAAACCATGCCGCTAATTCCTGGGTAGTTTGGCTCGGATCGGCTTCCACCATCTCTTTCAATTCATTGTTATTGACCTGTGTGGGCGGTCTTCCATGTGGTTCGTTCTTCAAATCAAAGTTTCCATCACGAAATCGTTTAAACCAAAATCGCATGGTGCGTTCATTAGCAGTCCCCTCTCCAAACGCAACATTGATATTGCGAGCTGTTTCTGTCGCGTTAGTTCCGCGTCGGAACTCATATTCAAAAATCACTCGAATTTTCGAAGTATCCATCTTTCTTGTCTAAGCTGAATAAAAAACAACCGAAAGTCGATAATCGAATGTTGCACATTTTTTGAAAGGAGAACTACATAGGTACCATGTGAAAAAAAATTCACTCAAAAATCTCAAACGATGAAGGTTTTACGTCAATTCGAAGTACCTATTACAATAAAACGGCAATTTCATACCATAAATTGAATTTCATAAAGAGTGCTGATAACCTGTAGAAGTTTTACTTCTTGCGCGTGTATACATTCACACACGCACTCCTTAATATTTTTTGTTTAGTGCAATAAATATATATATATATATATATATATATATATATATATATATATATATATATATATAGTCATCTGTGTTATCTCTTTCTCTACACTGACCGTATCATGGGTCTGCGAACGATATGATCCACTAGGGATATCCATCCTAAATAACAATCACCACTCAGCTCACACCATCGCACTCTGCCCTCTGTCATCTGTGCAAAATTAATCGTGACAATAATACATCTATAGCCTACATCCGCGCAGTCTGCGACTTAGTTATCTGTGCTAATTTTTAGCACTAACAAAGTTGCCCACGCTGTAGTCTGTTACTGTAATAATCTGTATCTCAGCACTTACCATATTCTCATTTCAAATCATAAATTACTCGCTTCTGAAACAATTAGCATGTCACTCATTACTCTGAATCATTATTATCATCTTGAAAACTGACCCATGGTAAATCTTTTCTAACGCAACCACGTTTTCATACCGCTTATTATTTTTACGAGTTAATGGTGTGCCTTCGATTAGATATCTATCGTTAGGTAACACACACAAAATCTATATGGTCCTTGCAATTTGTTCATTGTTTGTAACATTTCCCGAATGAGTGAATGAGTATAATACAAACTATTATCAACAGTAGTACGTACACTCTTTCTCTGATCCAGTTGACTATCCACTTCAGTATTCTGTCATCGTCTTCGAGATCAAATCCGCGAGGCTGCTGAACTTCGGCTGCCACTGCTGCTGTGTCGACGTCTTCTTACTTTTCGCTTCTTGGAACGGTTTCTAAAAGTTCGTCGTTTACGCATGTCAGCATGCTTATTACTCCGACAACTCGAACTGCTTAAATCGCTAATATGTTGACGTCATCGTGGTTGCCGCGCCAGACTTCTCCTCATAGTGTTACGTTTCCAAGACGAAGCGTTGGCATTTTTAATATTAATGTAGTGACCTCTATGGATTCCATGAGCATCTTCACATAGTGATCAAATCACGTCGTTCGCAGGCTTGTATCTCGTAAATGTTGGTGTACCACTTTCAGGCCTTACAGTTTTACTATGATGAGGACTTTTTGATGTACTCATATTCTTATCGATGTAGAATGTTGTTAGCCGATACGTATTGTGGAAATAACGCCGAACATCGCACTTCTGAGATGACGGGATGGCCAATACCACGTTGATATTCTCGTAATTAATGTATATGTACATAATACTTATATTGTACAACTTTCCACCAAATATGAAGTAAAACTAAATTAAATAATTCTAATTAGGTTCATAACGAAAGTAAAGTTCTTTTTTAAAATAAAAATAATATTGAAAAGTCTCAACTGACATTCATAAAATACATTTTAAGATTAGAGTATAAATTCGGTAGTAACTGGGCGACCGAGATTCGCTCGGAGTTCTTTTTTGTTATATCGTATTTTTGAAAGAAAAACTAAAAACTTGAATAAATACAAAAAAAAAAACAAAAGTAAAACTTTGTATACGTCCGGGGTACGAACCTGGACACCTGTGAATGTCAATCTTGCGCCTTGACCGCTTGGTCACGATGCTTTTGCTCGTGCGTAAGAAATTATCGACCATTTTTGTTTCGAATAATGCGAAGGAAAACTCGAAAACACGCGTTTTCCCAGACATAAATCTAATCTAGATCGATTTTTCACCCCCGAAAACCTCCACATACCAAATTTCAGCGACATCGTTAGAGCCGTTTCCGAGATCGCTGGTACAAACAAATATACAAGAATTACTCGTTTAAATATATTAGATACTAGCGACTCACCCTCGCTTCGCTTCGGGTTCGTCTCTAGACAAAAACAAATCCATCCCACGGGAACCGTACATTTTTCCGGGATGATATATAGTCTAAAGCTTCAACCAAACAAACAAACAAACTCTTCAGCTTTATAATATTAAGTATAGATAAATTTATAACTCTAACACGACGTATCAGAAAAAACACGACATAGGTTTTCTTACCTATATACGTAACCAAATCCACAGAAATTCTAAATTATCATGCAATCAATTCAAATTGTTTTGCCACAAGACTAGGTTACAAAGGCCAAAACCACTATCATTAAAAAAACTTGTCAGTCAAAAGCAGCTCTACCCAAACCAAAAAAAGATAATTGAAGAACTAATATAACTGTGTTAACAGAACTGAAACCAAAATGATGTCACCGACAATTACATGTTGCCTTCATCAACAAATTACTGGAATACACCATGCTTAAAGCGCAAGTAGCAGAAGAACTAAAAATCTATGAGATTGGATCAATTAAATGAATCTCATGACTTTTGGGCACACCCTAAACTGGATAGGATGATATACAAAAAAGCTTAACTTGCACAAGCTCATACAAAACCAGCAGTGGATAACCCAATTATAAATAATTTGAATAAAGAACAGAAGAAAATAAGTTTAATTATTTCTATACTAAATTTTATTAATATTATTAACACAGTACTTCAAATTAATTATATACAGTAAAAACAGTACCATTTTTTTTTATTTATTTAATTGTGTACTAAGCATTTAGTTCTTTTTATCAGATAATCTGAGTTATTATGATTAACTGCTTCTAGTTTTTATATAAATTTTATTTATGAAACATTAGAGTATTAGTAAGCTTTATTTACATGACTGATATTTTAGTATATAATGTATGTAGTATGTACATATATATTTTTAAGCAAACTATGTTTTTATATACATTTACATCATAGTATCAAATACATATATAATTTGATAAAAATATCAGCAAGATTTTTAAATAACTTTTGAAAGAAAGTAAAATCTTACTATTTACATATACACATACATACATATTTTTTAAATGTAATATATATTTGTATTATGAAACAAAATTTAAAGATCTGTAAAAAATATGAATTAACTATTAAGAAACTAGAGTCTAATAGGTGTATCTATTTTTTTAAACTAGTAGTTTCAGAATATGAGACTATTTATCTGATGTCATCTAGTATTTGTTGAAGTAGAATTAAAAATAGGTACTGCTTATATTTACACACATCTTTGACATTTAAATCATAATTTCATGAAATAAATATGTATAAATGACACATATTAACTTTAACAACTATATATAATATTGTTATAATTGATAGAAATGCTTTTCAATATACTGTTTTTTAAAATATCTCATATTTAATAAAGCGATAATGCTAAAAAAATTAACATTATGTTAATAAAGAAGGAATTCCTATATTTAAAGTTAATGTATTAAATTTTACTAATTTCAGTAATTCAGTAATAATGACAAAGTCCTTACCTTAAGTTTCAATAAATCGATGTCTCCTTCGAGGGCCAATTTAAGTCGCTTCCAGTTAAATGAGGCGTTATTCCTATATACGTCTAGGGGCCCGGTCGGGAGATCCGGTACAAAACTAAGGTCTTCCATAATCCTAATTTAGAAAAATTGTAAAACTCTTTAATTGAGGTTATTCAAGTAAATCAATGAATAAAATTATTGAGTTTGCCAGACCTTAACTTTTAATAGGTTTCCGTATTTTAAACTATAGGCATTGTAAAATACTGACTGAACTAAATAAATCCTTACCTTGAGCTTGAATGAGCGACGGTTATTGAACTGTGAAAACAAGAAAGCCTTGTACGTTTCAGCCGGCCACAACACGACTGAGATTTTGCTTTTAGAACTAGAGTTTTAATAGCGATTTATATATTTCCTGCTAAATTAAAGCCGACACACACTGTGTTAACGCGAGCAGGCAGCGGGCGAATGTCATATTGTCAAAGTGTTGTCAATTGTCAAACGATAAGCCGAATTTTGACATCTGTCAACTATTTAAAATTCGTCGAGAAAATTTGATAAAATATATATTAATAATGCTTTAAATGATTATTATGAGAGTAAAATTGAATAATGGTTAAAAACTCTAGTAATATGTATTTTTGTGGTAGAAATATTAGAGTAGAATATGAGCAGATGGCGTACGTTCATGATGCACGTCGTCGACGGCGCGGCGCGTATTTAAAAAATTAGTGTGCATAGGCCCTTAGTTCTTCGGCTTGATGTTAGGGTGCGTTTACATCAAACGAGCGAATGCTCATTCTATCCCCACCCTATCAAATTCTTTTAATGTAAACAGAGACAGAGCATTCTTTCGTTGTTCTCTCTGCGTTCGCAAACATTCTATAGAATATTCTAAGAATGCTCACTCGCTTGATGTAAACGGCACTAGAACGTGCGAACAATTGCTTAGAGCGTTCTTAGATGTTCGAACGCGCTCGCTCCCCGTAGCGGTTTCTTCAAAGCGTTCTTGTGTTCTAGCAATTTGAATATTTACGAGTACATACCTACTTATCGAATCATGGATTGGTCTCAAGATAAATGTCTATTAATGTCTATTAATAAAATTTGTGACCCACCAACGTCTCTTTCTTCTTTTCTTTTTGACTGTTTGAGACAAAATAATAAATGCAGCACTTGCAATTATAATATCGCTGTCAGAGTCGGACATAACCAAAGAGTATATAACTACACCGTAAAAATTGAAATAATGAAACACTACCAACCACAAAATTGACAATGGGCAATGAGCATTCGTTCGGCTGATCTAAACGTCATTGCAAGAATTCTAGTTCTATATTCTCATTTTGCTCGTTGATCTTTTGGTGTAAACGCTGAAATCGAGATTTCGTTTACACTAAAAGAACAAGAAAGAATGCTCTTGCTCTAGCTCTAGTTCTTTGTTCGTTTGATGTAAACGCACCCTTAGGGAATCAGCTGACTACAATAGAGTATGATCTATGCAAATTGCAAAATAATATTAAGTAGGTAATACCAAAGTTTAAATTTTTATCTCAAATAAACTTTCGCTTCACTCGATCATCAATAAATAAGTTTTTTAGTGATTCAAGACACTGCACTGCACTCTCCACAAATTTCTTTATCTTTCATGTTGATAATTAACTTAAATTCATCAATTAATTTTTTCTCTGTGTCTAGTTTTTAAATTTATAAATGAATTTTTTATGGTGTCAACGTTTAAATATATTTTACTTGTATTTGTTTTATATTTGTATGATACGTATGGCTATGTATAAATATAGACTTTCTACTGTCTATTTATTATTCGCGCCCCTTCTATCTTAGTACTATTATCTACACCTAAACATTGCCTGGAAGAAATCGCTCTTTTAAAGATAAATCCGCCGCCTGTTCCTTCTCCTATATTTTGTATATTTTCTTTTCTCTTTTTGATGTACATTTAAGAGTTATTCATTCATTCATTATGTTTGACCCCGTTAATCTTTATAATGCCTGAAAATCACCTTCTTTTAATGTATTATTGACACAAATAAGATAAATATTAATAAAAGAACCATAAAATAAGACAAATAGGCAGAATAAAAATATTGTTTCATTCAACGCGACTAAAGTTTCCAATTTTTACTCGTATAGGATAAATATATTCTTGTCATCATGATGAAATAAAACTCAAATGGGAAAACTTCATCGTCAGTTATTTTTACCAAATGGGAAAATTTATAATCCACATTTAATAATGTTTTTACTGAAGTTTTCCTTTTCATTGTATTTATTTGGTTTTATATTTAGCGACATCTACAGCGAGAACCATAGACTATTTAAAAACATAAGTCGGCTAATAATCCAAATCTTGTCATTTTGAAAGTGTACTGACAGATGGCAGCACGAATAGTAAAAATATTAATGAATAGTGCGAAAGAGAGTGTAATATAAATATTGCGCTGATAAAGAGTGAGACAGCAAATACACCACACTCACACTGTACCACTACATAGACGTTTGTGTAATACACGTAAAAAGAAAAGAGAAGTTGTAAAACAACAACTGTACGTTCGCTGAGCGGCTGAGCCTGGTTTTCTATCAGATGTAAAATGGACGAGCGGTCGTGTTGCGCGTTCGCTTGCCCCGCGTGTTTATAAAATCGATGTTTATTTTACGTGAATACGATATATTGTTTACGCGATTGTTCGACTTCTTCGGCCATCGAACACCGAAGGAGATTGTGTTGTGTTTGTGTTGACGTTACTACTAGCATTCACTTGCAGTGATTTCGTTGATAGCTCACTCGCCGGTGGGTGCGCGTGATAAACTACGTGTATTAAAAATAAGGCGAATACTCGTCTAGTGTGGGTGGTTTGCTGTACCACGATGCTGTGCACGGTGACATAGTGAACGCTGACTGACCCTGACCTCTGACAATCATGTCTGGTCGTTCAGATTGCAGGAAATTTGCACCAAATATCTTTAACAAGAGCAAGTGCACTAATTGCTTCCGTCAGAAGGAGGAGCACAGTGCTGAAGCTTTGGAATCTAATCGGGTAAGTTTTGGTAATACTCAGTTCAATCAGTGATTCGCGTGTAGGTGTTTACATATGCGTGTGTGCGTCGGCCATACTTCTACTTCAGGTGTTGATCTAACGGACACCGATCAAGTTAAAAAAGAAACAGAACAATGTAACGTTTCGAAGAAACAACCTAGTTAAAAGTTTCAACATACCGATTTACTACAAACCATGTCTATGACAAAATAAATTGAAAATTCCTAGCATGGCTAAATACCCTCATATTTTTACACTCGTTTGTTATCTCAACCGGGAAGTTTGTTAATTTTTTATTAATTATGACAACACTGATATCATAATCTGATAATAATTACGTAAATAGTGAAATTTTTATATTATTATCGTGTTTGGAGAAAATTACACTATTCATACGTACGATTGTTTAAATGTCAGATGAATTATTTTGTAATTAATATTCCATTTAATTGTACAAATACCTTCGAAAACATAATATCTAATACATTCACATTATAGCCATAATATGGGTCAAGTTAGCAATTTAAATATTTTTATGTTGTCATTATTTTTATTTAATCGATTATACGTTTACTATACCTATGGCCATATAATATTAATGTAATAGTTTCTACAATCCAGACTCATTTAGACATGTTCTAGGTTTATCTAGGACATTCGGATGTATATTTCTAAACACGCTCGAAATAGCCGTTTTGTGTAAACTAAAGTACTAAATCAGATTATAGGACGTAAAATTTCAAAACGTAGAGGAAGGAAGGCAAATTATTAATCCCTCCCGGACAAATTCTAAGAAATCCGTGCGAATTTCCGAGAATTCAATTGTTATCTAGCACACCGGTGTGCTCGCGGTCCGCGAGGAGTTAATATTTACTTTAACCGACTTTTACTAAAAAAAGATTAATGCAGTAATTACTAAATGATGTACATTAGAATAAAAAAAAAACAAACAGCAGCAATCTTTCTATAATATCATAAATCATAAAATTATATTCTTAAGTTATTTATGATTTTTTATTTATTATTACACGGTAAGTAATTGATTTTTTTTTATAATATTAATATTTGCAGTCTAAAAGGCAATTTATTCGAACCAAATCTAAAAAAAATCGGTTCATATACAACGGTTAAGCACATCTTTACAAAATCTAATATATAATTATAAATATCTCGTGTCACGGTGTTTGTGGTCGCACTCCTCCGAAACGGCTCGATCGATTTTAATGTTCTTTTTTTTGTATATTTAGTAGATTTGAGAATAGGTCATAAAGTACTTTTCACCCTCCTACCCCCACCCCCCATTTTTTAATCGCGATTTTAGTATTTTTGTATGATCAATATCATATTAATAAATAGCGACGAACCCGAGCGAAGCGAAGGTGAGTCATTAGCCAAAGAGTTTTTCTTGTAGATTAAACGCGGGTAATGCCGCGGGTTCTGCTAGTATGAAATGTAATATTGATTTGACAAAATAAATCGATTATCGATACACGTTATAGCAAAAACACTGACTAAGATCTACGTTTTTCAACCAATATTTAATTACCATAAATTTTTTTTGACCAAATTACAGGAAACAAGTTTCTAATTAACGCGAAGAAATTATTCGAATTTGTAGATAGACGGTGTTTTTTTTTTTTGCAATGCTTTTTATCCCTGTTTAAACTGACTCGCTTACAAATAAGTGTCGATGGAGTAACATATTATTTCGAAAACTGCTCCCGAGTAGAAATTACAGTGCAAAAATAGAAAACCCCACATCCTGTTCGGTCCACACGCAACGGGACGGCGGGAAGGTGCGATCTTGTAAGGCTAGCAAGAACTTCTACGCATTACCTGCGACTTCGCCTTCCTTTTATTCATTTTATTTATATTTTAAGTTATTTTACTATATAACGTAAGTCTTTAGCGCCATTTGTTGTCTTTTAATATTCAATACAAAATAAATTGACATTCGTTTTTACTATATTGTTTAATAAATAGAATTAGCAATGAATTTAAATTATACATCATGTATCCTACATATATAAAGTTATTTAACAGGACTGTAACTGAATTGCGAGAATGATAAAAATCTATTCGTTCAATGTGTTTTGACCGAATTTTAATTAAGTACTAGGTATGTTTTAATTTTTTTGAGTGGAACCCTAATTCTTTTTCTAAAATAAAAGTAGCCTCAGTTACTCTTTATAACATCAGCTATCTGCCAGTGAAGTCCCGTTAAAATCAGTACAACCGTTTCGGAGCCGGAATAAACAGAAAGACAGACGCACAAAAATTTAAAAAATGGTGTTTTTATTATAAGTACCGTATATAATTTATATGAATTTGGTAAAAAGCTATTATATTGATATTACAAACAGACACTTAAATTTCATATATATCTGTATAGATGAGTATTCGTCGCTAATTAGAAGGTTAATGAATGAGATCAGAATTTTTACATAAATGAGATAAGTTGTTGTCAATTATTACAATTGTCGTCCACTCATGTGAATCATGAGTCCAAATAAAAAATCGGTCAAGTCCGAATCGGACTCGCACACGAAAGGTTACGTACCGTAATCGATTTTTTTTATTTGCATGGCAGCCTTTTTGAAATGCTCCATCTTGATTTTTTATTATTTGTTGTTATAGCGACAATAGAAATACACACTCTGTGAAAATTTCAACTCTTTACCTATTACGGTTCATGAGATACAGCCCTCTGACAGACGGACGGATAGACAGTGGAGTATGTATGCACCCTTCGCCTATGGAACCCTAAAAAGAAGTTATTTTTTGTATATTACTATATCACGTTCAAACGATACACATACAATAATTACAAAATCTTAATATTTTCTGATCTTAATCATTAAAGTGATAGAAAACTACTTATTTATGTAAATTTATATAACTACTTATACCATGAAGCTAAGTAACAAGTAGCAGATTTCGAAAGTTTCTTTTAAGGTCAAGTAACTCCTTATAAAGATATAATACATTTTATATAAAAAATAGAAACATGTGAATGATTATATCTATATTATATATATAAAACAAAGTCGTGTTAGTTACACCATTTATAACTCAAGAACGGCTGGACCGATTTTTATGATATTTGATTTTTTGGATTTCTCTTAGTCCGAAATAGGATAATAACTTTTAAAACATCAGAGAAATTTAAAAATATATATATGGCTAACGCTGGCGCATAACTATTTTAAATATCTATGTAAAACGTACCTAGCGACGAACCCGAGCGAAGCAAGGGTGAGCCGCTAGTAATATATGAAAAGAAGTCGTCACAATATTCAAATGAACTAATAATTTCGGTACAAACACTCGTAATGTTTACGTACTCATGTAACACTTGTTAAAACATCTTCAACTACATCTGCACAGAATTTGGTCGTAACCAGTATATTTAACCTTTTTAATTAAACAAGTTCATCGTTTCCAGTTCTTATTTAATTTTAAGTGTCAAATCGAAGGTCTTTATTATGTGTAGGAAATAATATATAAATAGGCAAAGTACCTTTTTCTTCCTCTGTTTGTTAATCGATTTTTTAAATAATATTTTTTTAGATTAAAAAAAAAACGGTATCAGGTAGTTTTTTACTGATATTAAACACACAGCACCATCTAGTTCTATGGTAAGCTACGAGGCCTGTGTTATGGATACCAGATAGTTGGTTCATTACACATTATATAACTTTAAAATACATACATATTTTATATATAAACACCAATGACTGGAGTACAAACATTGGTGCTCATCACACAAATGAATACCAGCGGGACTCGAACCCGCGACCGCTTGCACTTGCAAATTATTTGAGTAAAATTTGTAATATTGATAGCTTATATTCACGGATTAAGACATAGATTATTTCGTAACAACGCAGTGAACTCGATCGTAGTCGTGGGCAAAGAGTAGTTTTTTTTTATTTTTATAGTGTTACAAACACACAATATTATTTATTTAACGATTGTGTATATTTCAACACTATTGACGAGTTTATCTATAACCCAATTGCTGTATCATAAAAGTAAACAAATGAAAGTGATAGTATGAAAGTAAGTGCAGCTATAACCGAGATAAAAGGATAAGGAATAAATAAAATAATAATAACAAAATAAAGCAGTTATTTTAAAGTGTGGTACTTAAAATTGGGAGAGCATGTGTGATTTAGTCGGTATTAAGTGTGATATACGTAAAATCTTATACTAATATGTGCATATATTTATTTGTATCTATATAAGTGTGTATGTTTGTCTCTGTAACGGCTGGGCGGATTTAGATGAAATTTTATAATACAAATAGGCTACTGTTTGGCACTTAAGGCACACCAAGTGAAGCGATGGTAAATCATTAGTACCTACATAATCTCAGAAACCAGAAGTATAGATATGTAATTCAAAAAAATCTTTCTCTAATAGAAAGCTCATTTCTGAAGACAACTAATATTTAAAACGATGTATTTAAATACACGTATTTTATAAAAATATTTTTTTAATTGTTCCAATCCCATTTTAAACAACTCTTATTTGCTCAGTTTAGTAGAAAAGCAAAAAATAAGTAAACGTACCCTTTTTCACAGCTACCTGTCAAAGTGTCAGTTTGTTCCGAAATAAGAAATGAGGTAAAATACTAAAATGCGTGCGATTCAGTTATCTGTCAGTCAACGATTGGAGTGCGAAAGCCCTTGAACTACTTGGAATGGCAAATGTTTGTTAACAAAACATGGCCGTGGCATCAGTTTTTTTATGTATGATTTTTGTGAAATTAAACCAAATAAAGTGTAATATTACCTTTTTCATATTAATTAGTTGCTGTTTTAGGAATTAAAATAATACTCTACAAATTTGCAAAAAATGAAATTTAGAGTCCACGAAGAACTCTATCGCATAAAGAGGTCGGATCATGGACTACCTCTTTATCATGGACTGTTTCTTCACTCGCTTGTCTATCAAAACCATTTACTAATCCTTCAAAAATTATTAACATATCTTCAAAAAAGCCTTTAAAGATTGTTAATACTACTACCTATTACATATAGGTACGGATTGTAACTATATACAAAATGAACCTATGAAAAATTTTATCGGAACTTTTAAAAATAACATTTTAATTGATATTTGTTTAATACATTCTTCTTAAACAAATTCCTAAATTACATCAACCAAACTGTTTATTTAACAACCTACTTAGATAAACGCCGAAAACCGCACTACAGCACTATCGGGTTACACATTAGGCATTACGTTCCGCGGCCATCTCAGCCTATATGCAATACAATCTACGAGACAGCGCAAGAAAAATATTACTCAGCTTGACTTCCAAGAGATTGTTATTTTTTTTCGTCTTTTAGATTAGTATACTTAAAGTATATTTATTGTATGAAAATCAGTCGCGGATTCAGTTCTCGATTTACATAAAAGTTCTTGCATAATAGCATTATAGGCTACTGATTAGGTACAGAAACACACACACACACAGAGAGAGAGAGAGAGAGAGAGAGAGAGAGAGAGAGAGAGAGAGAGAGAAAGAGAATAAAGTGACATATCACCGTAACCATAATACCATAATAATAATTAATACTTCATGTCATGCAGAGCATCGCGGATTCTATTCTATCACGCCAGTAGTTAAAGGGAATGCCTACTCTCTAAATGTACCGTCGATATTTTATTAATTTCCTTTATGTTGTCCTGTTTTATGTATATAATCGATTTATCATAAACTACATATACATACATACATTAATTCATATCACCTTAGAAGAAACAGACAGACACCATAATTACTCAAAGCAGAAACTATTTATTCAATTTATAATTTATATTTAACATTTTCGCCATTTTTTATGACTAAAACGTGTCTAAGTCATCCATTGCTGGAATGAATCTATAACATAACAGCATCGTGGTCAGTGTCACTCAATAGTACCACAAGACCACATCACTCAAAGAAAATACACGTAATTCCTGATGCATTATTATATGTATAGAACAAAAAGTATAGAAACCTTTTCCTTTGAAGGCGCAATGACAGGAAATAAGATATACTGTAACGATGTAGGGTGTCAAGTTGAAGACTTTAACTATAAGAGTCTGGCTAGCCACATTACATTATTAGCTATTTTATTGCGAATAGTCTATTCGATAAAGCGGTGTAAATTTCGTCTATTAAACGTTTGACTTATTTGTAGCAATCTCAAATAACGTATTGTTCACTTGGCGACTCATAGATATTATAAGGATAATTTGTTACATGTTGCTTTAATACCGCATACACATACGTGCACAAACACACGGCTTAACTCTATATCCATTGCGGGATAGACAGAAAGAACTAAGTGCCAAACCCTACAATCTTTTTCCCTTCTTCCATCGATATCATTCTCTTCATACACGCTCGCAAGGAGTCCTCAGAATTTTGACTTTTTAAGTATGAAAACTTGGTGTTTAAAACTTGCTTCAATAACCTGCTCGTTTTTCTGTTAATAATGCTAAAGTTATTTAATCGATAAACAAATATAGTGTGTAGTATTTCACAAATAACAAAAACAGTAAATATTATAATTCGCCGAAAGAAGTAAAGACTATTTTTTAAATTTAGACACTATATTAATTTCAGAGAATGACTCATAATTTTCAAGGTGACAACGGTGGAAATAAACATACTTTTCAAGCGTAGTTAAGTTCTGCGTATTAACTACGTGTAATCAGTTTCGTCTAGAAAACATAAAAAAATATTGAAAAAATCGTGATATATGAATATATAATACCTACATAAGATTTGCATTTGAAATAATTAATTATTATCAAACGAAAGTGTTTAGGGTATAAGCATGCTAGGCGGGACACAAGCGGCCATTGCACCTGGCCATCGCATCAACATTCTTCACGCACTCCTTTTTATGCTACACTACCAGTTTCATCCGACCAATCTCCTTTGACCCTATCTCATTCTAATACGGATATAGTAAAAAATTAGACAGCGTAACTCGCCCAGAGCTCCAAAATGAATAGCCACTTGGACCAATGCATCTAGTTATCCTTTTTTAATTTTCGTCTGTGGCTTTGTTAGGTTTTTTTTTCATTCGAATCGAAATCATGGTGTATACAGACTACAGTAAATATTTACGTTGTGTAAATCCTAGCTGTTTGCTTGATAGATTTATGAGGTTTACCGCACGAGTTTATACAGAATAAATTAGCGGGGTGAATGTAGATTTTTGGTACGATTTTTCTATATTTGATTATATTCTGACACACGTTTGGCTTAGTTAGTAGTGCCTTGCTGTGCCAGCGGTCGCGGGTTCGAGTCTCGCTGGGGGCATTCATTTGTGTGATGAGCACGAATGTTTGTACTCCAGTCATGAATGTTTATATTTATAATATGTATGTATTTAAAGTTATATATGTGTAGTGTATCAACTATCTGGTATCCATAACACAAGCCTCGTAGCTTACCATGGAACTGGGTGGTGCTGTGTGTTAATGTCCCAATATATTTATTTTATTTATTTATTCTATATTCGAATAGGTAAAGGCAAAACAGTTTAGTACCTTTTTCTACTCTGTTTGTCAACCGATTTACTTTTCTTTTCGACGGTTCAGTGGAAAGGGACGAGCTTTAATGTTATCAATTACAAAATAATAATGGCCGAATTTTGACCTAGTATTTATTAATTATTGACGTAAGTTAAGTTCTAATACATTTAACTAGCTATGTTAGATTTGCCTTAGATTTTACTTCTTATCATGTATTCAATTGGATGTCAAAGAGGCATAATAAATAACTATAACATTCACGTTGAGTTCTGAGCGTACATTTCGAAATGTATGTCAAAATACTAAGTGGATGTTTGCGTTCTGAGCTACGCATTAACCGCAAAAGCGTGGTTCTGTGGCGCCACGGTGTAACGAAAACATCTTAAACCTGTTTTGTCAAAGTCGAATTTTGTCCAACGACCATGTAAGCGACCCACAAAATATATGCGAAAGTGGGAACACTAACTAACTACACTATTACAGCCTAAGCAGAAATATATATAGATGGAATAAGCCAATTAAAAAGTAATAAACGTTGCCAAGTGTAGTTTCATGTTGAAAAATTAAATCGTCCGCTATTAAATGAATGATAATCGAAATCGTAAGTAAATAGGCAAATCGCAGCCAATAATGCGAGACATTCATTTAATAAGAACTTTCACCAGCGATAAGAAAAATTACCATTAAGTGTTAAGTGGCACAGAGGCAATATTTCTAACTGGCACTCTTTATTATGCTACTGATTACAGGTTCGAATTTAAATGTTTGTATTGATTGAAGTACAGGTTTTTACTTATGATTATAAGATTAGCTTGAAATTTAGCGGAATGGATGGCAGTTTAAAGTCGAAGCAATAAGATCGGGGGGAACCGTCTTGAGTTACTACATTCTCTATGCTTATCTTGCAAGGTATATGTGGTTGATATATAATGTTAGGAGAAGATGTTACAGCTCATTGTATCGATCGTTAGTTTCCCATTGGCATCACCTTGCATCAAATATGGCACATGTCGGCTTCGTTAGCGACGCATTTGTCAAGATAATTGCCCGAACACCGCCATTTGAAGTTGTGACGTTTCCGCATTATTATAAATAGTGTTCATTTCGAGTATACACGATAACCCCAGTTTCCTTTAGAGATAAGGTCGAAAATTGTATTGCAAGTGGCAGTAAGTTTGTCCTCTTGTCACGTACTCCAAATTGAGTTGTTTTGTGTTGATTCTTTGTATTATTATGCTCTAAAACCAAAATAGGACATTACTATTCTAATATGTTTGCAAGTTACTCTTAGTTCTAATGTATTCAGTTCCATTCAAAAACCATCAATAGTCTCGGTACTAGTTTCGCCCTTTGTACATAGCAATAAGGTATTTGACCTTTTGATGTCCTTAAGATAAGTTGATATGCTAACCGCATTGCGATGACGTAATATCGTATCTTCGGAAAATTTAAATCAATGTTTATCATCTCATCACTCCACAATCAAACTGTATATTATCTGTACTGTATACACCTATTAAAATATTTACAGATTTAATTAAGTTCCAAAATGAGATTACAATATTGATTTTAGATATTACATACTGATTATTATAATTAGGCCTTTTAATTGTTTTCACAATTATATGAGAACTTTATTCGAATTAAAAAAAACTAAATGACGAACAGACACATCCAACAAACCGTTTTATAGTGATCTTATATGCGTAAACTTTACGAGCCGCTATGTCTGCGATGTCACATAAGAACCATGAAACCCGTTCCCACGAATGCACCTGTCAGATTAATTTCGGATATACGTCCGAACACGAGACAAATATTTTTTGTTGCGCCAATGCCTTTACATTTGAGAAAGGCTTTTTATATTAAGCTACTTTTTGCCCGCGGCTTCGCTCGCGTGGTGAGTGGGACAGGGGTCAAAGGTAGCCTATGTCCGTTCCCCAGGATGCAATTTATGTCCTTGCCTATCAAAATCTGTTCAGCAGTTTTAGCGTGCGTGAAGAGGTAACAGATAGAGTTACTATCAAATTTATAATATTACTAGCGTTTCACACTAACTCCGCTCGGGTTCGTTTCTAGTTACGTTTTAACGCTTAATATAGATTTCTCAGAGATGAAATATTTTCCGCAGTAAAAAGTATCCTATATGCTGACCCGAATAATCAGCTGTCATCATACCAAATTTCATCAAAATCTGTCCAGTGATTTTCTCATGATGCGTTCCCAGACAGACAGCCAAAAATTCTAAAAACTATAGATTCGACCTTTGTGTTGATAATAATGTCTATTTCAATAAGATTTTCTAAAAAATATTTAATGTACAGATTCGATTCAGAATTTTATTATATGTCTGTACATTAGCATGTACTAATTATGATAATACCGGATTACTCAAAGTCATGACGACATTTGTTTGTCTTCTAGTACGATTATGTGTCATTAATTTTGAAATATTAACCATATTTAAAAAGTCATGTTAATAAAACGAACCAACACATATTTATACACACATATATCACCGGATAATAATTTATTAATGTATGATTGCTCCGGTCCTAAAATAATTAGAGTAATATATGGGATCATTCTATGGTAAGAAGTTTTGCGTCCATAGAGGATGCGGCCAAGGAGAAAAGTTGAAATTTTTTGATTAAACACATAATATATTACATATTTAGTCTCTTTTATACACACATTCACGTAAGGGCAAGTCACTTTATACATATTTATTTACTTTTTAGAAGGCCAGGGTAAATACATAGGCCAGGGTAGAGACATTAAGATCAGGGTAGATACTTTTTTGATCAGGGGAAAGACGACATAAACTTATAATAACAGTAACATTTTTTTTAATATTTGAATTACATATATATATATAGTCTATAATAATAAACTTCCTCAATTAAAACGCAAAACAAAGCTTTCAAATAGTACTACTAGTTCCAAAAATAAACGCTCAAACAAACAAACAAACAAACAAACAAAAAGCTTTATGTATTAGCACAAATATATTTCTAGATACCTTTTCAATTCTAAACGTACATATTTAAATGTCGCGAGTAAAAATACTTTCGTGGATATTATAATTATGTTAATCGATCGACTAATGACTTTATACGTTTTATCATCATCTGTCGCTATTGACTTGCGTGTAACGGAACAAATGTCAAGATAATTTTAATTGTAAACAAGAAAACAGGCACTCAGAATAGTTGCGGTGGCTTAATTAGCTGTATAACGTATGTATGATTCTTGGGCAAATATTTTAATTTAACTAGTTATTTATTGCGACTTTGCTTTAATATTTAATTCTCCAGTATAGAACGCCCATTTATACGTGACCTCTGTTATATATGCAAGCGTATAAAATATAAAGCTCAAGATGATTGACAATATATATATTTGATTTTCCCCTATCTTAAAACCAATTATAAAAAAAATTTACAAAAGCAACATAATAGTAGTAAAAAGGTAGTGACAGCCTGTGTTGAACATTCGGGATAACTGATTTTCAGCGACCTCTTTAGAGGTCTATGAGGTATAGTTACAGCTATAAACATCTACCTATATATAAATACTCAGCAAAAAAAATTGTTCAGTATGTTTTTCTCAACTTATCAACAAATTTTCTTTTTATTTGTTTAGCATCTATTGTAGCTTTAGTGTAATCAAAAAAAAAAAAACATTTGGAAACAAAAAAACTGCTTAAAAATGACTCGAATTTTGACCACTGAGCGAACACTAGTTAAAGATTACCGTACCTAAATAAACTATATAAATCTATATATATAAAACAAAGTCGTGTTAGTTACACCATTTATAACTCAGAACGGCTGGACCAATTTTTATGATATTTGATTTTTCGGATTTCTCTTAGTCCGGAATAGGATAAGTATTAAAACATCAGAAAAATTAAAAAAAATATATATTAACATTTATATGGCTAACGCTGGCAAATAACTATTTTAAATATCTATGTAAAACATACCTAGCGACGAACCCGAGCGAATCGAGGGTGAGCCGCTAGTTAAGTAATGATTTATAGTTAGCGCGTTTAACTGCAATCTATTTCTGGATTCACCCTCGTTGTATCAATGTGTAAACAAAGTTATCAGCTCAATGGATTCTAGTCGTTAACAAGTATTATTTACTAGCGTTATCTTGCAAATGTTTTATGAGTCACGATGCCTTTACGCATGCATATGCATGATCTCAAGATCTATGACGAGAGATAACGTGTTTCTAATTAAAACATTAGAAAAACGTCAAGTTATCTATTTGGTATTAAAATGTCTGGCATAGTCTAGACTGTGGACAGGTCAGTTGCATTATTTCTGTGGTCGCGTGTTCAATTTACCCGAAAATTGTGTTCTATAATTCGTACGACTTATCGTGGTTACAAAAAAATAAGAGAATAAGCAGGAAAGCAAATAAACTAACAAAAAATTGGAAATCAGATTTCGAAGGCACCTTTTCTATGGCAATATATATATATATATATATATATATATATATATATATATATATATATATATATGATTTCTACAATCTATATGGTACATAGAAAACTATAAAATATGTATATCAATGACATATTCTAACATGACATATCGCTATTCGCTTAAATAAAATGTTATTTCCATACATTCTATAGTTTTCTATTAATTATAGCGTTTGTAACACGTCATCTTTTCTAAGCAGATGTGTTTTTTATTAGTGTTAAAACTTAAACACACCTACTATGTGAAATTAAGATAATCATCGAGGCAGCGGTAGTCTTCTGTAAGACCCTCTTAAATGTAGAAAAGATATAAACGTAGATCGTAAATGGTACTTTAGTAATTGCTTATCGTAACCAAAGCTATTCGTTTTAGAATTAGCCAAATAAATATCTAAAACCCTGATTAGACTGTTACCTTTATGCAAAGTGCGCTGACAATAACGCTACATTGTTGCTAATTCAATTACATTTGATAGTATGTAGAAGAAACTTAGCGATTACGAATGCGATAGTTAAAGATAACTTCATGTGTTTTCGTTTAAAAACACATTACATTATGGGTCATTAATTAAAATATATACATACTTGTAATTGGTTTGGATAGAAAGATTTAGATAGATATAAATGGACAAATGGTATTATAAATAGAATCAAGTATTAGTAACTCTGTCTTAAAATCAGATCAAATACAGAATAGGGGTGGTGGGTCATAGTCTCTTTCTACTACGTTTAGAGAATAGCACGAAACTATACAATTCCTAATACCCACCATGCATTTTGCCGCTACTTACGCAATAACACGGCAAATTATATATAATTAATGCTGCGAACGCGTCTACCGGGCGCCGCTCGCTTCTTCAAAGTCATCAGAATGTTTAATTAAGTTTAATTTGCTAGTACTTGAGTAGATCTAGAATGCCTAAGGCTTAGAAGAAGTAATCTTAGGTTTCACTGTGATGGATCGTAGCCTACCCCGTGATGGCCAATGAAGGAATGCTATTGGAAAATTGGAATTTTATTCGTACGCTTGTATAAAATTGCCGGTTCTTTGGCTTGTAGCAATTTCGATTTTGCCAGTGGCATCGATCGTGTATTATTTTGTTATACTGTTATAAAGTAATATAATCATGTAAGTATTATAAAATAACAATTTTCTAAATCCTATTTTATGGCATACAATAAATCTATACAGATAAATAAAATTGGAGTGTCTGTTTGTAATATTAAAATAACCACTTTTTACTAAATGCATATGGATGTATACACCGTATATATACCAAAACAATTTTTTTAACAATTTTTGCTTGTCCCGGCTAGTCTCTGAAACGGCTGGACCGATTTTGACGGGACTTTCACTGGCAAATAGCTGATAATATAAGCAGTAACTTAGGCTACTTTTATTTTAGAAAAAGAATGAGGGTTTCGCTCAAAAAAATTAAAACGTACCTAGGGACGCTCCCGAGCGAAGCGAGGGTAAGTCGCTAGTAAACTATAAGTTTAGTGCAGTTTTACGATAATTTAATTATCGTCGCTTATATCTGCTTTAAACGTTTAAAATTATTTATTTTACTAACCAATGAAGGAACATAGGCAGTGGTAGCCCAGTGGTAACGCGCTCGCTTGGGAAACCGAGTGAAGTGGGTTCAAATCCCGGGTCTCGCACCTCTGATATTTTCACGTGTGAATCATTTTCAACACGATTACTACTTCCTTACGGTGAAGGAAAACATCGTGAGGAAACCTGCATGTCTGAGAGAACAAGACATGTGAAGTACGCTAACCCGCCACACTTAGCGTGGTGGACTATGGCCTGATGCCCCTCGTATTGAAGGGAGGCCCGTGCCCAACATTGAGACCTTAAAAAGGTCCTTTTAAGTCACAATGCTGGGCAAAGGATTTGAATCCGCTTCACTTGGTTTTCCAAGCGAGCGCGTTACCACTGGGCTACCACTGCCTGCTTATTTATATATATAGAGCATTATTTCTGATCAGTTATAATTATGCTTAAGTAAGCAATTTAATGTTGATATGATAACATTGGTCCAGCAAACTGCTGCTGCAAGATAAATGTGTCTATTTTAAGTTGTCAATATAATGTGACTAAGCTTTTACTGCTTGGAATATTCAATAAGATAATCTCTACCTACATACATTCAAATTTGCATACAGGTAGCTCTATATTTTGTAAGTCATCTAAAGACTGATACATTGACGACTTTGAGACAGAGTTGTAAGTTGATAGAATTAGTTATAACCATAAAGAAGAGTCGCAAAGAGCAAATTTTTAGTAAAATCTATATTCATATTATAAATGTGAAAGTTTGTGATTATGGATGTATGGATGTTTGTTACTCTTTCACGCCAGAACGGCTGAACGGATCTGGTTGAAATTAGGCACAGAGATAGGTTATAGTCTGGAATAACACATAGGCTACTTTTTATCGCGGAAAAATTTATTGTTCCCGTGGGATAGGTTCGTTTTTGTTTTCCTAGAGGCGAACTCGAGCGAAGCAAGGGTGAGCGGCTAGTCTATTTATAATTCAGAATATACTAAAAGTTGATATAGGCGCATCTTTGTTTTGCAGAGTGCATCCATAGCGGCCTTTTGCATATAAATGGAAATAAAACTTCTGGAAGAAATTCTTTCTCTAAATGATAGTTAAAACCGTACTAAAATCCGTTGTGTACTTCAAAGGAAGTAAATTATTAAAGGCAAATAAAACTAGCGCCTTCAACACTATTTATCGATTACTTAAAAGAACTTAATATAAATTCATCTAAGATTACTTCCAAAGCAAGAATGACATAAGAATAGATACATAATTGTGTTACTAATTCATTTGACAAATTGTACATCATTTTTCTATGTTGTTATCCAAGTGCCTTATTGAGAAATACCAGCTTGATTGTTCATCTACAACGCGGGAACATCGCATCATATTACGAAATGCGAATCAACACGTATCTTTCATTGTTCTTCACTATTGCCGGATGTTTATTAATAATATCTCGTTTACAAAGTATCGCATGTCAATAAGCTAACGAACTCTATCGATTGTTAAAATGACAAAGGCTTGAATTTTGTATACAAAACATTTACTTTGAATGATGTCCATTGTCTGGACAGTTTCAATTTTGTGTATATGAAACCTTGATAAATGTGCTTATGCACCAGCGACTTACTCTCGCTTCGCTCGGGTGTATCCCTAAGTGCCTTTTTTATTTATATTATTATACTAACGGCTCGCCCTCCCTTCGCTCGCGTTCGCCTCTAGGAAAACAAAAACAAACCTATCCCGCGGGACCCGCACATTTTTCCGGGATAAAAGTAGCCTATGTGTTATCCCAGACTATAATTAATCTATCTTTGTGTCAATTTTCATACGTGCCGTTCAGCCGTTCTGGCATGATTGAGTAACAAACATCCATACTCATAAACTTTCACATTTATAATATTAGTATAGATTATTATAATTATTATAAAAAAAGTTATTGATCCATAAATATAATCCAAGTAGCGCCACCTTTTGACAAATTTGATTATTAAAAGTAACTTAGTCTATATCACTGCAGATCATATTGTGTAGGTATTAAAGAAATCTATACGTATATAATATATATCTGTGAACTATAAACCTAAATCCGTTCAGCCCTTTTAGCTTCAAAAGATAACAAACTTACACACACAAACATTCGCATATATACAGTTATTTAGTATATAGAGTAAAAATAAAACCTCTTTTATAGATACCTATAAACAAGGAAGGACGATCTTAATCTATCTCAAAACAAATTGAGAATCAATGTTTAACTAATTTCGCGTGTCACTATTACGTACAATCTAATGTTTTATGCTTGTAATAATGTAACCTCCCTGGAGCATGAATATTTGCATACTCGACCGACGCCTGGCCCACGCAGTACACCCAATCCATCATAATCGCGGTTGTGTGCGTAAACGTTCATTATACTACCACCTTCATATATTCGCACTTCAACTTCCATACGATTCGAGACCTTGCACCTTTAGATTTTCGACTTTTTTGGTCTTTACAATGAAATATAACTTGTTAGCTACGTTTACTAAAACTGGAAAGCCGATACTCAACTAAGCTAGAAAGTTTTGAAATGAAAGAACCAAATAATGATGAATAAAATAAACGTACATAACGTTGACGACACGCTTGGCTCAGTTTGTAGTGACCCTACTTGCTGTGCCAGCGGTCGCGGGTTCGAGTCCCGCTGGGGGCCTTCATTTGTGTGTTGAGCACGAATATTTGTACTCCAGTCATGGGTGTTTATATTTATAATATGTATGTATTTAAAATTATACATGTGTAGTGTATCAACTATCTGGTATCCATAACACAAGCCTCGTAGCTTACCATGGAACTAGACGGTGCTGTGTGTTAATGTCCCAACATATTTATTTATTTTTATTTTTTTTTATAAAAGTCACTCCTGTATTATTTTATTTTTGCAAAAATATTAGTAATAAAATACATGAATATTGATAAGAAGTATTTAATTATACCTTTGATTAGATAAACATTAAGCTGATAGATTAGTTATTGGAACAAATCGCAATATATCATAATAATTATATGTCAGACAAATAAATACCTACAGTGAACGGTTAATGTTAAAATAATAAAATGCTTGTTTAATAAATGAGTAAAATAAGCTAAATAGCAATATTTGTTTTTACATCTTCATTATTTTTACTTACATATTAGGATAACACACGATTATAATACAAGATGTCTTCAATCGGTGATATTTAAAAATATCTATTATACTTTTTAAAGTTTAGTATAGATTTCTCAGAGATGAGATATTTTCCCGCAGTAAAAAGTGTTCCATATGTTGACCCGGATAACCAGCTATCATCATACCAAATATCATCAAAATCTGTCCAGTGCTTTCTCATGATGCGTTCCCAGACAGACAGACGAAAATTCTAAAAATGTACATTCGGCCTCTGTACCGATAATAATGACTTTTTCAATAAGATTTTCCAAAAAAATATTTAGTGTACAGATTCGACTCAGTTAGAACTTTATTATATATATAGATGATATATTACAACGATTAGAGTCATTTCAGTATAATCTTAAATATTCAACGATTTAAAATGACATTTTGTCTAACCCCAAAGATTCATTAATGCAACCACTACACTTTCATGTAATGTTACCACAGAACGATCAAACAAAAATCATGATTAGACATCCTTTGCCTTTTTCATAGAGTATTTAAAAAAAAAAAACAAACATCTCTATCTAAGCACTTTAGATAACATGTGACTAAGAGAGTTATCTCTACATTGTTGACGTCAGCTAATTGTACGTTGCTCTGAACCTATATTAATTTGTCATTCATTGATTGTTTTCTTTAGTATTGTGTAGTGTGACCCTGACGCCCACGTGCAATCTATGCCGTGTAAAAGACATCTGTGCTAACAAATGACTTAAGCAATATAACAGCCTTTGATGCTGTGTCGAAATCATTAGACGAATTAATTGGTTAAAACAGCAAGTACCGAAGACGTGAAACGCATGAATGGGTTTCGAACCTAATGTCCGTCCATGCAAAAGAAAATGACTGTTAAAGTTTAATTGACTTAATTCTTTAAAATTTATAAAATTATTATATTTACCTACTAAGTTACTTATTTTTATTTATCTATATTTTTGGTTACAACAATTTCTGCACTGATTTTCAGTGGTAGGTAAAGGACTGGTATCACAGACTTTTGTTGTAACACATAGTACATTCGTGGGTATATAATATGAAAAGTGAAGATATAATATCATTCACTATTTCTATTCGAACGACAAATATTTGTTTGTTTTGTTGAATATGAGTTATAAATAGACATTACTACATATGTATTTATCACTAGCGGCACGCCCTCGCTTCGCTCGAGTTTGCCTCTAGAAAAATAGAAACAAACATATCTCACGGTAGCTGTATTTTTTTCAGGGATGAAAGGTAGTCTATGTGCTATTCCAAACTATCATCTATTTCTGTACCAAATTTCATCTAAATCCGTTCAGCCGTTCTGGCGTTATTGAGTAACAAACATCCATCTAAATATCACATTTATAATATTAGTAAGATTACATATTAATCATTCACACTTTTTTAAATCGGAAGAATTATGTACATGATTTCTATAAAATTAAGTCTTAACCTCTGAGTCTAAAAGAATGATTATTTTCATGATGAAGAAAAAAATCTCACCTTAACCTTATGTAAGGTGAAGGTGAGCTTTTTAATTAATGATTTTTCAAAATTCATTCGTTAAAATGGCTTAAGTAAGGAATGAAAGATTAAGCTCCAATTTATTGTTGCCGTTGGGAAATCCCATCATTTGTTTCATTATATACGTATACTTTTTGATAACTATGTTAGTAATAATAATTATCTTTCCCAAGCCGGCAGTAATTATAATAAAACTAATTATTAATATCCTCCAATATGCAATTTTGTTACCTTAAACTCCACCAAAATCATTTTAAAAAAGCTACAAACGTCAAATAAATTGGAAACGTTAAATGCTTTTATCGTATTAAATAAAGGGCGATATATATTGAACGAAACGCATTTCGCTTTAATTAATGTCTTTTTTTTTCTCTTTCAGGTAAGTTTATGTTATCTGGCGCTGTTACGAGTTTTCGTGCTAAAATGTACGTTATTGCCTTCGAAAAGTGATCAACGTAAGAAAGTACTCGTAAGAGGTAAATGGTTAAACAATTTCTTCACATTTTAGGGTTCTCTGGGTTCATTAAAATTTGATTAGTAAATGTATTTTAAAGGTGAATGGAAGGTGAAACCCTCAACCTTTTGGTATTAATACGTACTAGTGTTAGTGCAAATACTGTAGTCGGGTTTTTGGGATATGGGATATGCAGTATTTTTGATATGGTACACGTTCGGCTGCAAATAGATATAATATGAGAAACAAAGTTAACTTTACGGCCGACAAACTTATTTATGTCATGATAATACGAATGTCGAAGATGGGTAGATATTTTATTTTTCTTTTGATGTGACACATTAGTTTAAGGTGTTAAATTTTAAACAATAAAAATAAAGATGTTCGTGTTTAATGCTACGGAATACTGTGTACGAGTCTGACTCGTACTTGTCCGATTTTTTAACTTTTTTTTTTTAATTTAAAAATATTACTAATATAGATTATATTTTTATCTGTGATTCAATTCTAGGAGGAGTTTTACTGTTCTAGAAAGTTTTGCCTTCGAATGAGTCACCGATATTTGCATGGGCATAATGACCGAATTCAAAGACATTTTTGGCGATAAGATCATTAAGAAACAAAATTGCCTTTTGTGTGCAAAATGACTTTATCTACGTTCAAATATTGAATATCATTAGATAAATCGTACGTACGTATCAATTAGTTGATAATAAATATTGTTAAGCAAATATTAAAACAAAATATAATAAAAGATAGTATTAGTAATTCTAATCATTATGTGGTAGTACGTACATACATACGTACAATGTTAAAAAATGAACTGTAATATTAATTTTATTGCAATAAAAAACTCATATAGATTTTTCATAATTTCTCTATTAGACTAGAATCCTTAGGAGTTAGGTAATATAAGTAGATTTTACCTGTCCTCTTTAATCCTTAAAAAGTAAATTTAAACTTCTGATACTTGTTTGTATTAATTAAGATTTAATGTCGGAAGGTTCCCGGTTTCTAATAAGGTACCGTATATTGTAATGTACTTTGTTCACTTTTTACGCTTATTGATAATAACAACAGAATTTCGCATAAATAATTGCGGTTTCACCTTCATTTATATTATCTTACGCGTATAATTATCATATAATCGAATTTTATGGTGCATTAAATTGACCGAGAAAATATTCGGGTGATAATCATAATCACTTACTTCAAGTTCAGAGGCTTGAAACTTTTTCTTTTTCTTATATCAATTTTTATTTGTAGTTCCTATTTATATTTAGTAACATTGTTTTGAATAGCTTGTTCAGGGCCGACCCCAAATAAAGATGGGAAAAGACCAGAAGAAGAAGTTTGAATAGCTTGTTCGACTTTATGACTATTGTAATTTCTAAGAAAATTAAGTATTTATTAATTGTTCTCTATGTATTGCCTAAAAGTCAGTGGTAAACCAGTGGTAACGCGCTCGCTTGGGAAAACGAGTGTTGCGGGTTCAAATCCCGGATCTCTGATATTTTCATGTGTGAATCATTTCCAACTTGATTACCACTTGTCTTATGGTGAAGGAAAACATCGTGAGAAAACCTGCATGTCTGAGAGAACCTAGCAAGTTTTGGAAAGACATGTGCAGTCCGCCAACCCGCACTTGGCCAGCGTGGTGGATTATGCCCTGATTCCTCTTGTATTGAAGGGAGGCCCGTGCCCAGCAGTGAAACTTTAAAAAAAAGGGCTGAATACATACTATATGTAGCCTATTTATACCTAGATACCTGACAAATATTTAAGATAAAGAGGCGTTTTTAAATTAAAAAATAAATAAAACACCTATTAAGAAAACAAAATTTAATTTCGACGCCAATAGTTAATTAATTATATGCTTATATAAAAATATAAGTAATACTTATTTCATTCAGTCCGTCCATTTTAATTCACGACCCACTTATGCTTTCGTACGGAAGACACATTTAAATATATGCATTTGCATTGCGAAATTCCGTTTTAATTATTTTGTTCCGTAATAAAATTGCTGAAGTGCGGTAGTCCGGATTATCGTAATACCATCGCAGCCGTCCTCATACTAACCATCGAGGTTTTTAGTTCTCAATATGGAGTTCCTCGTCTTTTAATGAATAAAAAATATGCTTTAATTGCTCTTTGATTTAGTTTAGTAATTACTTTTTATATGGTCTTGAACATGTTCTAGTAAATAGGTATGGTTGGAACACATTTTCTCTTTTGAATTAATTATTTAAAAAAAAATGTATTATAAATTTAATTATTATGAAACCTTGAAAATCTTCAATCAGATATTTAAATGAGAATAGAAAGTGTAAGAGAGAGAGAGAGAGAGAGATGACATTATCTTTACTTTTCGCTTTAAAACAAATGCTCAGCACAGTAATCGACCCCGCTAACTTAAAAACAGATCCGTTGCCATTGCACAGGATGTATCTAAAAATGTAATCAATCAATTAAACAAGGAAATCATCCATGAAATAACGAATACGATACATTTGCAATTTTTTATAAAAAAATTGCATGTCGTTACATAATGATTTATACATTTCTTGACCGAGTGTTCTCCACTTGATCCACTAACTCACGTAAATTGAATTGTGCAAATTCATTACGCATTCAATATTGTGTAAACTTGATTGTTATCGGTTTTACTGTAAATCGCTAATAGTAGAACTGTGTATGATAAAAATTAAAGCCAATGTTAGTGCGCAGTTAACGATTTTTAATCCCGATGTAGTTAATCTGTGGGTTAGGTAATACATATATAGTTTTCTATTCATAGATTATGGCATCTGGCATTTCTATACTACAGCTTATTCATTTCTTTCACATTATAATAATACCTAATTGCCGAATACCATGGCAATAACATTCACATATCACGCATGTTATTAAGCAGTTGTTATGAACTCGAAGACTTTAGAATCATTACAATTTAAATGGTTACCAATTTGTATTGTGGAAAAGATCTTATTTTTAATCTTTATGTCCTTTTTACTACTATAAATGTAAAAATACTTATTACCACGTATAATGTTTATACGTATCATGTAGGTATATCATGATTGTTTCAGATTGTGGGATTATTTATAGAGGGCATTTATTATTCGAAGAGTAATAACTATCCGGTCGTCTCGTGTGATTCTGAAAATATATTTAATAATATAATAAGTTTTTGAAAGACTTTATTGTTGTTGTTACTCGATGTCTATGCTAACCATGGATTTCATACCTAAGAAAATAATGATTTTTAAGTCATTTTGAAGGGGGTGTACCGTCTTTTGCAAAACAGTTATTACTTATAAAACCACTAGTGGCTCACCCTCGCTTCGTTCGGGTTCGCTTCTAGAAAAACAAAAACAAATTATCCCACGGGAACCGTACATTTTTCCGGGACATAACGTAGCCTATGTTCTATTCCAGGCTGTAATCTATCTCTGTGCCAAATTTCATCCAGATCCGTTCAGACGTTCCGGTGTGAAAGAGTGACAAACATCCATACATACTCACAAATTTTCCCATTTATAATAATATTATACGGATTAGTAAAATTGACTTCTCAACTTAACTAATACTATTATATACTCATATTTACACTAAAGATTTTTTATCATATCATTATTACGTGTATTTAAACTTAAGTACTCGTAAATACGATGTAATGCGTAACAGAGGTTAAACATATAAAAATCAAAGTTTAGGGCGTATGTATCACTAGGCATCTGTTATTTTTGGATTTTTTGTATACTACAGTTTTCTCGGTGGTCAAATCTTTTGAAATGATTACAATTTCTTTTTTATTAATAACTCTAAAGCTTGTAAATAACTACTAAAAAAAAAAGAAGAAAATCCGTTGACAAACAGAGGAGAAAGAGGTACAGAACTGTTTTGTCTTTGTCATACATTTTTTTATTCTTTCTTTTCTATGGTCAGTTTGATCTAATCGTTACGAACCTGTAACATACATCGAAGTATACTAATAAAGTATACCGCCATTAAGCCAATTTATACGTACATAATGATAATATCGTTGTTTTTACTATTCTATTCTAGCCGTAATGAATGTAAGTTCTTAACGTTTATACGTTGACATGTTGAATTTATTGCCTAATATAAAAGATCATTAAATTGTAAGAGTAGGTCAATATGCCGTGTTTTGTTGCTCGTTGTGTAATGTAGGTATTGGACAGAAATGCAGATGTTTTGCAGTGCATTTATTAATGATATCTACAACGTTTACTAGCGAATGTGCACGTTTTTCAAATAGATATTAAATATCGATAATCTATTATGACTATAATAGTGAATGCTTGCTTCGATAATAGCTAACATTTGGTATACTTATTTGTAATCGTTTCAAGTACCTGTATAAAGATTTATCATCAGGTATTGTTTTCGTTATATATACGAATTTATCTTTGATGTCGCTGGGAATACCCATCGCGGGTTCTCTGCCAAGTGCCAGTTGTCCATGAGCAAGGGACTGTAAAATTTTTATCCACTAACCCATAGCAAAACCCTATGTTACCAATTTAAGGGTTTACTAGTAGGAATTAAAATATACTGCAATTTGTTTTGGCTGATGATTAATGATTCAGGACAAGTAACTTTATTATGTGTATACCTACTGTAGGTACATATATTTGTATATGTAGATGAGCATTTTTTATACTATTTTGGTAAAAATAATAGTCATGCTGTCAAATTGTAAGACTGTAACTAATTTTTTTGCATTTTTTTTTGTACTTTGTAGTTAATTTTCTTTATTACTTAGACTTGTACCCTTGCTTCGCTTGGATGCGTCTCAAGGTGGCTAACGTGTTAGTGGCCAATATGTTACTCCAGGTCATAGTCTATCTATATTACTAAATTTCATCCAAATCCGACCAGCCAACGTAAAGTCAACCAACATACACACAAAACTTTAATATTTATAATATTCCGATTTATTCCGATTTTTTATAAACACAGCTTAAAATATAAACGGAATTCGTAATCATTTAATATCGTATCGTAACATGAGTGAATGTATTTCGTGGAGTCGTATATCTTTCAAACGGAGCGTAGACCCGCCGCGAAACGCCTAAAAAGGCCGACCGGGAAATTACCACATCGTAAATAATTCATATATATTACTCAATCATGTCGATGCAACGGTATACATTTTGAAAAACAATTTTTTTTTTCTATATTATCTCTTTGGTCAACGCGTTATTCATTGTACTGTCCCTTCGAAATGTTAAATGCGTGCTGAAAAAGTGGCTGTCGTTTTGACAGTTCATGAGAAATACATGCTTTAAATATGGCATACAAGAATGGCTCGTCTTTTGGAATAAAAGACTAAGAAATCCATTTTTTTTCTCTCCTCCCTCCGTTGTTACTGAATTTTACTAAAATTTTGAACTTTTTAATTTTTCATTCGTGCACCTTAGCACATTTAATATTGGTAGGTTATATCTATACTAATATTATAAAGCTGAAGAGTTTGTTTGTTTGTTTGGTTGAACGCGCTAATTTCAGGAACTACTAATCCGATTTGATAAATTCTTTTTACATTAGATATCCCATTAACTGAGGAAGGCTATAGGCTATATATTATTCCGGAAAAATTTATGGTTCCCGTGGGATAGATTTGTTTTTATCTAGGGACGAACCCGAAGCGATGCGAGGGTGAGTCGCTAGTTGTAGATAATAACTAAAGTAGTTTCTAGTATAAAAACAACCAGTTGATAATTTATTGATAAAATAGTAGTAAACTTAAAAACAGTAACGGTTCATAGCGTCACAGTGACCCAACGAAAAATATCATAGCGGTCAAAATGATACAGGTGGCGTCTACATTCACTTTCCTTGTCGCTACGATTTATTTCTAAGCTTTGTGTCAGTTTGGGGTACAAAAACAAGAATACTTGTATAAGCCAAAATTTATTTGTATATAAATATTTCCTTGTTATTAAGTTAATATGTAAATGAGATAATTTGCTATAAATATTTATGTACATTATATTTGACTGTGGCAGTGGTAGCCCAGTGGTAACGCGCTCGCTTAGGAAACCAAGTGAAGCAGGTTCAAATCCCGAGTCTCGCACCTCTGATATTTTCATGTGTGAATCATTTCTAACATGATTACGGTGAAGGAAAACGTCATGAGGAAACCTGCATGTCTGAGAAAACCTAGTAAGTTTTCGAAAGACATGTGAAGTCCACTAATCCGCACTTGGCCAACGTGGTCGACTATGGCCTGATTCCCCTCGTATTGAAGGGAGGCCCGTGCCCAGCAGTGGGACGTTAAAAAGGACTGAATACATACAGACATATTTGATCATATCTATTTTTTGGTATTATAAATTTCTATATAAATAAAAATGTATAAATATTCGTTCGTCCAAAACTGCAAATCTTTAGAAGTTCTTTTTGAATTTGAGTCATACTTGTTTTATATGGGTTTTTATGCTATCAATTATCCACTTTTACCGTTCACAATAAAAATAAGTACACAATTGGTAATAAAAAATATTTTCGCATTAATCATTTACATGGACGAAGCCTCGAGCAAACGCTAGTTTAAATTAAATGAAAATGCAGCATGTGCTTATATTTTTACATATTTTTCGCGTCTTTTTTTGTAATTTAAAGGTACATATGTGATATCGATTAAAACTACGGCGTTGTTCTTTAAAATTAATAAGATTATAATTATTTCTGAAAAAGTTTGAAAGATTCTCTTTATTACAACTAAACTGAATTAAAATGGACCCCACAGATGGCGGCAAATTGTTTATAATATTATAATTTCAACGCAATTTTAATTAAAATGTTAATAAATCTCGGCTCGTGACATCCTGAGCACGAATTGAATGGCGGTCATGGCCTCACATTAAAAACTATTTTGATTATAAAATCAACAGATGCACTTCAAGAGAATAAGATTAATATTTGGCGTAACTGTTGTTTAAACAACGGATATAATAAAATTTTATGAAGGATTTCAGTCAATTTTGTTTTTCTGAAATGAAAAAGTGAATTTTTTATTCTAATATTTTTATGAGAGGCATCAAAAATCGTAATAATTCGGCAATATTACCGGCAAAAAGTGAGTGTAAGATACGAGGTTTGTTTTATGGATACCAGACAGTTGATACACTACAAATATATTACTTTAAATACATACATATTATAAATATAAACCATGACTAGAGTACAAACATTCGTGCTCATCACACAAATGAATGCCCCCAGCGGGACTCGAATCCGCGACCGCTGGCACAGCAAGTAGGGTCACTACAAACTAAGCCAAACGTGTAGTTAAACCACGTGACCTAAGCCCTAGATCCTATAAATAGGTAGACTTTCCGAGAACGTTAAAATTAATATTAGAAACCCTAGTAAAACACTTTGGCAAAAGTGTGACATTACATGTTAAAATATAACCTATTCCCTCTTGGGACGCTGCCTGTTTGGCAGAGGTGTCTGTAATAAATCTAGCACTAACGTCTAAGAACTTATTGTAGACGTGATAATGTATTTCTTTGATCTGTATATGTTGAGAATATGTTATATAATGTTTTTATTTTGTATAAATATAAAAACTTATCAGAAATAGGATTCTATTAAATATCTTTTATTTGAGGTTTTGCTTACAATAAAGGCTGTAGTGAGTTCGATTCGGTTTGAGCTGAAAGAGTTCAACACTAAACGGTCACCGATCCAAGTGTATACCGCTGGCGATGCTACTTAACTAGCAATCGAATAAAATGTTTAAATAAAATTACTTGTTTTTAAAAGCTATAAATACTCCAAGTCGATCGAAGAAACATAACCTCATTTCACTTCAGCTATATGTATAAATATTTATAATATGTATGTATTTAAAGTTATATATGTGTAGTGTAACACTACCTGGAATCCATAACACAGGCCTCATAACTTACCATGGAATTAGATGGTGCTGTGTGTTAACATCCCAACATATTTATTTTTATTATAATATATACTAGCGACTCACCCTCGCTTCGCTTCGGGTTCTTCCCTAGACAAAAACAAATCTATCCTACGGGAACTTTACATTTTTCCGGGACGATGTATAGCCTATAGCCTTCCTCAATTAACGGGCTACCTAATGCAAAAAAAAATTTCAAATCGGATTAGTAGTTTCTGAGATTAGCGCGTTCAACCAAACTAAACAATCAAACAAACTCTTCAGCTTTATAATATTACTATAGATTTAAATGTGCGTGTCTGTCAATAAACAGTAGCTTTTCAAGCGATAACTGTTTAGGTCTAGATATCCAGGACTACGATCGTCGAAGGTTGTAAAATTTTATATCACAGTTTATTTGCTGATTCTTACATTAGAATTTCTAATAAGCAAAATATATATGTTGACATTAAAAAAGGTAATATTTCATGTCGTTTTTATTCATTTATGCTAGTATCGTACCAGTTATTATTTGGAAGCAAACCGGTAGATATTGAGGTTGTGTGCTCAAAATTATGTATATATGCAGTTTTATATTGAATCTTGGTTGAGATTACTTTAAGCTTTTATGTTTTACAAGCAATGAGCTTATTAGGATTCTCATTGGTAATATAAACACTTTTCTAACTTCAAAATGATGAACCTCCATACTGTTATGCATCCCCCATTTACCTCTAGAAGATGATTCTTTAATGGTTTCTGATAGTTATATAAGGAAAATTTTATGTTTTTATCATATCTCTAGACCTAGGTATGGGCATTATCTATCAATTAGGGTTGTTAAGTAGACTAGTGTTCGCCTCGTGGTCGAAATTAAGGAAAACAAAATGTATGAATAGAATTAACCCATCTAATATCTGTATAAAAAATAAATTGTTTCCAAAATTTTTTTATTGATATCACTTAAACAGTAAGCTCGTCAATAACTACTAAACACAAGAAAAGAATATTGGTTAACAAACAGAGGAGAAATATGTATTGAATAGTCTTCGCCTATTTATACATATATATGTAGATACTAGCGATTCACCCTCGCTTCGCTCAGGTTCGACCCTAGTTTTGACGATTAGTATGGAATTTTTGAAAATTTATGAAATTTTTCGAAGTTTTAATAGTTATTCTGATATTCGGGGCGAAGACAGATCCAATAAATCAAAGATCATAAAAATCGGTCCAGCCGTTCTCGAGTTATAAGTGTTGTAACGAACCCGACTTTGTTTTATATGTAGATTTGAGGCCTAAAGAAAATATAAATGCGTATAGTTAATGAATATAGTACCTAAACAAAAGTGATTGATAACTTGTTTATCATTAAATTTATTCCTACTTTAGTATTATCACTTAAGATAGCAAAATACGATAAAGCTAAATCTACACAAACAAATATACATTTTTTACTTACTTATAAGTCATGCGCGTGGTATATAAGGACGCTAGATGCTCTTGTCACCAGTAGAGGCGATAGGCGTTACATTATTTAGGAAGTGTAAGGCACAACTTCTAACCTATTCGTACCTTCGCTGTGGTTAGGATTTTTTACGGTTACCATTTTAAAAATATTGATAAATTATCATTTGTTAGACAAAATTCAATTAACCTTGTAGTTAGAGAGGAAACTTGTAATCTCGATATCGAAATGTAAATAAAATCTAATATAAATCAAACTATAATTAAAAATAGCAATCTACATACATTTTTTTTAACTAAATTTCAAATAATAACTGTTTACATTTTGATAAGCGTCTCTACGCATAAGAATAACAACTGTATGTATGTATGTAGTAATCTTTAAACGTCTCACTGATAGGCTCGGGCCTCCTAATACGAAAGGCATCAGACCCAGAATAAAAACTATTACCTACAATCTGTGCTATGGGCCAGTTGTAACGCGCTCGCTTGCGAAACCGAGCGAAGCGGGTTCAATTCCCGGGTCTCACACCTCTGATATTTTCACGTGCGAATCAATTCTAACATGATTACGACATGCCTTGCGGTGAAGGAAAATATTGTGAGGAAACCTGCATGTCTGAGGGAACTTAGCAAGTTTTCGAAAGACATGTGAAGTCCGCCAACCCGCACTTGGCCAGCGTGGTGGACTATGGCCTGATCCCCCTCGTATTGAAGGAAGACCCGTGCCCAGCAGTGGGACATTAAAGAGGGCTAAATACAAACCTACAATCTAAGTGGTCTAAAAGCAAACGACATGCTTAAAACAGTAAATTCATATGTGATCTATTTAATTTGACGGCTAATCAATAATCTATCATTAACATCCACCGTTTTACCGCGAACTTACATATTAAAAGCAGAATTTCTCCTTATAATTGCAAATTAAATCTGTCAGCAACATCCTGTCCTATCTTGATATTCAAGATGCCAGCTTGTTAGCAGTTTCATCAGATGGTGGTTAATTTTTGTTGCAGTTATGTACTCTTGCATAATCAATAACGTGTAACATGTTGTACGATGTTCGTGTCTTCCGTCCTCTGTTCGATCGCTCAAGTGTTTTGTTTGTTTGGCTAAAGTTTTAAAGTATAAGGTTTTATTAGGATTTTTGTTTTCCGTTTCAGATTAGACAAATCATTTCAAAAAATATGTGTACTTCTAGGTTGATAACAGAAAACCTTCATGCCTTTACCATGTATTTGCCAATGTAATCAAATAACTTGTAACGTAAACGTTGAACTATAATTGTAAAACTTTGTATCTGTAAATGTTTAGTATTCAATACAGACGTAAAAACAGCAGTTTTCACATAATAAGTATCAATCGTACGAAAATAAAATGACTCGAGTTCGTAAACGCGAGCAACTAAGTGCCACTAAAGTGTCTCAGTTTATTTGCATTCAGTTTCTCAAGTTATGCGCATCACGTAAAATCGTAAACGCTAAAAATACTCGCGACGGTTTGTTTATAAAAGGCTGTTTGGTTGTAGCGATATAGAAAGAAACTTAGTTTGAAAGTATATTGTTTAAGTGTCTAGGTGTATGTTACGCTGTACCATGGATTGTAAAACATTTTCGTGATTCTCTTTTTTATTATTCGTCCATCCTGGTGCCCTATTAAACTATCACAAACTGACCTAATTCCCTTGGTTTAGAAGCATAAAATGCAAAATTTTACAGAAATTAAATTAAATTAAAAAGAAAACAAAAATTTTACAAAATTTTTAAGAGTCGAGAGTTCCTTATATAATCAAGGTGTGCTTTAAAAAGTATTTGGAAAAATCAGCCTCTAAAATAGAGGACGAAAATTTATATCGAGGTTTGTAATTTTTTAAAGTAAGAAATAAGAGAATTGTTATTTATAAACGTCTGTTAAAATTGCTGATAGGAAATAGCCATCAAACTTGTACAAGAATAAAAATTAACCTATATTAATTAATTTGATAAAAAATCTGTAATATGATAATAACATTTAATTTTAATTCATTTCATAAGTAATATTAAAAAAATATAAAAATAAAATACACAAATATATAAAACTAGCGGTACGTTTTACATAGATATTTAAAATAGTTATTTGCCAGCGTTAGCCATATAAGTTTTAATATATATTTTTTAAATTTTTCTGTTTTAATACTTAATATTCTATTCCGGACTAAGAGAAATCCAAAAAATCAAATATCATAAAAGTTGGTCCAGCCGTTCTTGAGTTCTAAATGGTGTAACTAACACGACTTTGTTTTATATATGTATATAGATTCTTTACAAAAAAAACCATTTATCGCGTTCCTTCATTTTGTTTCGCATACCTATTGTACGTCTACTGTAGTATAAGCATGTTTATGAATTATTAGGTCCATTTATCCAGTCAGTGAGAGCAGGCTAGTAATATTTATCATTATTTCAAGCTAGAGGCAACGGTTGATGTCTTTATCTTACTAAACATGGCACTCACATCATGCAATATATTTCGACACACATTACGTTTAGTTCAAACCATTGACACAGCGATATCTTACATCTTATCTTAGCGCAATCGATCGGATACTATATAAAGTTATCAAATGACCGCTTAAGAGCTTAGTTAAAATTCAACGGTTAAATATATGGTCTCAAATAAACCTATATAAGTGATGTAACGTCAAAATTTATAGCACAAATTTATTACTGTAGTAGCTACTGCCTACGGCTTTGTCTGGATAATTATTTTAATTTAGTTTACTATCTAGTTTATCTAGTTCTATTCCCGCACATGATAAATGTTTATGGCAATCTTATATATATTCTAGTTTATTCTTGTAATGACCAAGTAAATAACTTTTAGTGCTATCAGCATTTGCTGTTTTTAACGGGATACTAAAAACGAGGATGTTCCATGTTCGTCTGTATGTATGGTTTTTTTATGTATGTTCACCGACTTGGAGACTTGGCGACTGCTTTAAACTGCATGGTATTAAGATAGGTCCCGAAATAGTTCTATAAATTTTTCGGTGTCAAAAGTCTTGAAAAATGAAAACCTCCATTCAGTTGTTTTTTACTTTTTAGTGTTTGGAAGTCGGTTTTTATTCTTTTTTAATAATATTAGAATTTCAAAAAGAGCACTAACTCATAGGAAAAAGGCTAAATAATAATACGAATAATAATAAAGATCGTTTTAAAATAAATCTGTCTTTTCAGCATTCGAAGTGCCGGGAACCGAAAATCAAAATAAATTCGCGAAAAAATCCGAAAAGATAGTTTTATTTTAAAATTTCAAATATTAGCGTCAATCTAAAAAAGTATCAAATAAAGATCCTGTTAATCTAAGAAGATATTATTAGACTAAATATGATTCAACAGTCAGGGTTAGAGTTTATAATAGAGAATACATACATATGTAAACGACTTGCTTTATATTAAGGTTGAAAGTAAGCGAAGCAACAAACTTGCGTATCTTCTTTGACGCAGTAAAGTGTAATAAACGACAGCAAAAATTACCATCTCTACAGATAAGGTATTGGTTGGAAGATTTGCCCGAGTGCTCTGCATTATGTATTATGTATTAGCAAAGTTTTACGTATGTAGGTATTTTAGACAAGTATTTCTTACGCGATTGGTACTTTGATAAAAGAAGCCTAGTTTAGAAATTGGCAGCATTATTGGCTGATGAAATATATTAATATGCTTATATACTACTAGCGACTATCCCTCGCTCCGCTCGAGTTCTCGAGAGCTCGAGAGATGAGATATTTTCCCGCAGTAAAAAGTATCCTAGATTATGACCCGGATAACCAGCTATCATCATACCAAACTTCATGAAAATCTATACAGTGGTTTTCTCGTGATGCGGTTACAGACAGACAGACGAAAATTCTAAAAACTATAGATTCGACCTCTGTGTCGATAATAATGACTATTTCAATAAGACTTTCCAAAAAATATTTAATTTTATTATATGTATATTCGTATGTGAATGCCTGAATTTCTGCCTCTTTGACTTTTGATTGGGAAGTGTAAACTTACTACACCCTAATACCAATGAACATTTCGCTCCGCAATTTTAACCCTAAATTCCCTATTGCAACCAGATACCAACCAAACCAGGATAAGTTCAGATTAAAAAATATATTTTTTTAATATGTCATGAACAAAAATCTTCTACAAAATCAAAATAAAACCGAGAAACTGCTAGTAGGTACTCGCTTCAGCTACTTACCACATTCACAGTACAAACATTTACTAAAACTGGTATTAAATACCGTTGCTATATAAAGTTATTTGTATGGATGTACCGTTTCTTTCGCATTTAATGGCGGGATGTGGATATGTCCATCCTAAATATCGTATAACAAACTATTATCATATCAGACCCACTCATCGGCCAAACCGGCTAAATTACATGTAATTGTCCTTACGACTACTAATAATTTTATATTATCTTCTAGTTTATGGAATATTCCACTGCTTTACCCTTGAGATAAAAATGTAAACATAAAAAGATCCCTATTTGCTTTTACTTGTGACCGATTTCATAAAAAAGAGGCCCAACTAGGGTCTTGGTCTTCTTTGTATACAATTGTCATGTTTTTTTTAAATGGAATATTATCTTTACAATAGGGAATATGCGTGATTTTTTTTATACAATAGCTAACATCGTTATAAAATTGTAAAAAAATATCCAGCTCCAAAAAACTAAAATTTTATATAAAAAAAAAAATACCGATACGGATACTTTATACGCCCGCCAATTCGCGCGTTTGGCGTGACGTCAATGTATCCATACATAGAAAAATGACGACTTTAGTTTGTAGCGACAAAATCGTTAATCGCTCTGTTATAATAAAATACTTTGACATCATATTCGGTCCGACCAATGGCGTGCGTTTCAACTACTATGAATTATATTTGCACTTTTTAATAATTATTTTCTTTAAAAAAAATGACAAAAAAATATTGACGTAGACTTCTAAACCTATAAAGATTATTAAAAAAAAGATCACCTTTATTTAAATCACATGCGTGTTCCCTATTAGTTTAAAATTCGGTGTTTTTTATTTAAAATTAATTATCATTAAAAAATAAAGTTTCGACATCTATACTAATATTATATAGAGGTAAAGTTTGTGAGTTTGTGACGTTGTAGGGGGTAATCTCGGGATCTACTGAAGTGATTTAGGTGAAATTTGGTAAAAATCTAGTTTGAGACCCTGGGAAGGACATAGGATGCTTTTTATCCCGGAAATCATTCTTGAAGGGGGTGAAAATGGGGATAAAAGTTTGTATTGGTAAGCAAGCTAGTGATGAACCCGAGCGAAACGAGGGTGAGTCGCTAGTTTAACATAATATTGATATGTCAACTAGATTTTAGATTAAAAGAGATTTAATTATCTTATATCTTAAGGATATAATTTTGAATCTGTAAACAAGTCCCAACATTTATTCTTGGACAGCATCATAAATATAACATCTTTTATTTTATTCGTTCATCGTTAATTTTATTATTTTACTACATTTCCGACCTACTTCATTGTTAAAATATTGACCACAAATTCTCTTTCGAAAGCGATAACCGAGGTGTAAAAGCTACATAGGATATCTAGTTTTGTTTTTATTTGTTAAGGAGTATAAATTCAAGGTCGCATTGATCAGATAACCGCGTTCGACGATATTTAATAAAAATCCGTATGCGATGATGGACCGAGTTAATTATTTTTCGCTTGACTATAAAATTTTTGCTCTGTAACGAGGTTGATGTTGTAAAAGTATTCTTGTTGCATTGTTGTTATAGCCCAGTTATCTGATTTTAAAGTTATTTTAATGGCGGGAAAATTTTATAATTTAACCTACAATTTTTTTTCAACACAAACAGTTTGGTATTCCTTGTTCTTTTGATCAAGAATATTTTCTTTTTGGTCTTCTTTTGTTTTGTTTATATAAACTACTAGCGACTCACCCTCGCTTCGCTCGGGTTCGTCCCTAGGTACGTTTAAATTTTTTTGAGCGAAACCCTAACTCTCTTATAAAATAAAAGTAGCTTAAGTTACTCCTTATAATATCAGCTATCTGCCAGTGAAAGTTCCGTTAAAATTGGTCCAGCCGTTTCGGAGATTAGCCGGAACAAACAGACACACAGACAGACAAAATTTTTAAAAATTGTGTTTTTCTTATAAGTACCGTATATAATTCCATATGCATTTAGTATAAAGCTGTTATTTTCACATTACAAACAGACATTTCATTCTTTATTTATCTGTATAGATAAGCCTTAGACCTCCATAGCTATTAAATGTATCATTATAATATTAGATCTATATTGATATGAGAGATTTAGATCAAACTTTATAGGAAAATGCCCTTTTTGTGTTGTATTTATTTTTATTACACAATGTCGTTGTCACTTTAATACTAAGCATTGTGCATAATAGTTAATATATCGTTAACTTCGAAATTCAGTTTTTTAAACCATATTTATGAAGGTTGGTTTAAAAATAGGTGATTTATGGTAAGCTTACATGAAAGCGGGGCGACTGACCTTTGTTCAATTCTAATGTGCGAGTTAAACATTAATTTTAGTTTTATCGCATTCTTGGCGTATATTTATGGAAAACTTATTAACCTTTCATGTTTTATTGGAAATGTATCATGTAAGTTGAAAACTTAGTATCCACATTGATTTACAGACGCACATTTAATTTATTTTGTCATCTAATTCGAGTAAGGTATCGTATTAAAGGGAGGCTGATACCCAGCAGCGGGACGTTAAAAGGGATAATTTCGAATAAACTGATAATTGCGATTTCACCGTTGTATATTATTTTATTTCATTGCTTTTTCATTTATATTCTACTAGCGAATCACCCTATGCTTTGGGTTCGTCCTTAGACAAATACAAATCTATCCCTCGGGAACCGTACATTTTTCCAGGATGATATATAGCCTATAGCCTTCCTCAGTTAACGGGCTATCTAATGCAATAAGAATTTTTCAAATCGGAGTAGTAGTTTCCGAAATTAGCGCGTTCAACCAAACAAACAAACAAACAAACAAACTCTTCAGCTTCATAATATAAGTGTAGATGTATTTTTTTTTTAATTATTGAATAGGTGATTTTATTTATTTGTTAAAAAATCACGTGCTCTTATTTCGCTTATAAGGCGTTTAATTTCACAGTGTTGTATTGTGTTAACTTAAAAACCAATACTTACCATCTCGTCGTATTACGTACTGATAATTGTTTTGAGAAAAGAGTGAAACCTAATTTAAATTATTTTATATGGTATAGTTACTTTTATACCTTCTTTTTTGACTTGATTAATATCTATAAAGTAAAAAAAATACTCAAGAAAAAGAGAAAAAGTAAAACTTAACATACAAGATGGAAGTTAAACTGAGTTTAGTTCATTTTATTATTTTTATTAAAAGTTTGGCTTTAGTATAGTTTTCTCTATTTTCATCTCCCATCAATCTGCGATGCACCTGCGCCCGCGCATCTATGCACGCTGGCGATACACCACAAGCGTTAAAAGCGCTTAAGCTTAAATAATTATTATTAACAAAAATATTTTAAGAAGTTTGTAATAAAGAGGCAGAGTTTGTTTGAACGAATTAATCTCAGGAACTACTAATCCGATTTGAAAAATTATTTTTGCATTAGATAGCCCGTTTATTAAGAAAGGCTGTAAGCTATATAATATATAGTCGATCTATTACGTAGTAACCGTTAAAGCATACCTAGGGACGAACTCGAGCGAAGCCAGGGTGTGTCGCTAGTATTTTAATTTGATACTAATTTTCATATTTCGATTAGAATACAATAAAAAAATAATAGATTTATTCCAAAAATGTTACTTATTAAACACTTTTCCTTGCGTATTCGGTTAGCAGAATTTATAGCAGCAAGTCTTTAGTGGAGAACCAGCACTAAACTGCGACGGACGATGAACCCACCGACCCGCTTACCGAAATACACGCGTCCAGACGCTGCGTTCTGTCAAATTAGAATAGCAAGCCGTAATGCCAAAGGGCATGTGACTCATCGGTAAATACTTGGATGGAAGGTGTTAACATTTTAGCAATGTAAAGTTAACATTAATTTGTTCTAATGCAAAAAATAGGCAAGAATTCGCAAGGAGTAGGGCGAGAAATACTAAGTATGTATATGTAGCGTACCTATACTCTACTCAAATTACAAGTAAAACAAATAAAACTATCTATACAGATAAATAAAATTGTAGTGTTTGTTTGTAATGTCAAAATAACAGCTTTTTACTAAATGCATATAAAATTATATACGATAGGTACTTATGCGAAATTCTAAAAACACAATTTTAAACATTTTTGTCTGTCTATCTGTCTGTCTGTTTGTTCCGGCTAATCTCCGAAATGGCTGGACTGATTTTGACGGGACTTTCACTGGCAGAAAGCTGATGTTATAAGGAACAAGTTAGACTACTTTTATTTAAGAAAAAGAATTAGGGTTCTATTTAAAAAAATAAAACGTACCTAGGGACGCACCCGAGCGAAGCGAGGGTAATTCACTAGTAATAAATAAAGCAAATTACAGTCGCGTTTTATTACAAGACTAAAAAAGTATACATATTATACATACAGTTCATAAGATAAATGCATTTAGTGTTGTTATATCGTACTACAGCTTAAGGACTGGACGATCTTTAAAATAAATGAGAATGAAAATCACTTAAATTTTATTTGAAACCCGCAATAAAACCATCCTTTCAATGTATCGTTTTAATTTTATACAGACTATATATCTAAGCTGGAATTTTATTTCGCCTTGAAACGAATTCTTTTCGTTATTGCCCGTTTATGGCTTGCTAAGGGCTTTTGAATAATGAAAAAATAAATGTCAACGTATACAGATATCTCAATGTGAGAGGCATTAATTGATTTTACACTATTATCGTACTAGCGTTCTTAGGTGATGTTTTAGATTGGAAAGAAATAAATTAGCCTATGTTATATAGGTTTTACTTACATTATCTTTCTAATAGTGAAAGATTTGTTTTAGAGTTTATTGAGAACAAAAACAATATTTTTTATAATATCAGCAAGTAAAGAATTGGAAAATCTATATAGGATTTCAGAATTTAATTGATCCAGGAACCAAAAGAACTGGATTTAAAAGTATTTATACTTTTAAGCACCTCTTAAAACATTATTCGCCTTTAAAAAAAAGAGGACAACAAAAAACCTAACAACCTTTACAAACACTAAGAGTAAGAAAAAGAAGAAGTAAGAACAAGATATTCTATGAAAATGCCTGATTATTTATTATTTATTTATAATTATATCAGTAAAAACCGTCATGAATTGATCTTTGATGGAAATGAAAATTGGAAACTCCTCGATTCAAAATTTTTATACATTTTGAACATTTTACACGTTAAATGGGACCGGTTGTTAAAGATTATGTGTTTATCTCGTAATGCATTCGAAATGGCTTTTAGATGGACTGATTTTTGATATACGTTATACATATATTAAAAAAATTACTTAGAATAATTATTTCCTAACATAATTGTACATCGGTACAAGCACAATATTTTTTTGTAACTTAAAAAAATATTATGTCATATGGGTAATATAAAAAGTAATATTGATGTAATTACATATGCAAATTCTGTATGATTTTTTGTAGATAAATTTTTTTTGAAGCGTATCTAATCACTAGCATTCTTCTTTATTTGGTCTCATGCTAAATGATTTAAACAAAAATATGTTTGCCCATGTCATACATGTATCATCAGTATTTATAAAGTTAGTTATCAGTTAATTATAAAGACACGTATATTGTTCAAAGTTATTCATCATCATTTTAAAATACAACTAAAAATCCATTCTACCCACATTTTACTCCTTTCTATACTTATAGTATCGATTTTTCTCCTTTTCAATGTGAGATCAATGTTTTATGCCTGTACCATATAACTAATCATCAGAGTGACAGTAAAAACTGCATCAGAATTTATTGCATTTTTTGAAACAAATAAGCGTGCAGGTAGAAATAGCGAATCAGTTTTGTATTCAGCCCTTTTCAATGTCCCACTGCTGGGCACGGGCCTCATTTCAATACGAGGGAGATCAGGCCACCACGCTGGCCAAGTGCGGGTTGGCGGACTTCACATGTCTTTCGAAAACTTGCTAAGTTCTCTCAGACAAGCAGGTTTCCTAACGATGTTTTCCTTCACCGTAAGACAAGTGGTAATCATATTGAAAATGATTTGCACGTGACAATATCAGAGGTGCGAGACCCGGGATTTGAACCCACTTCACTCGATTTCCCAAGCGAGCGCATTAACACTTTGCTGCCACTGCCCATTATTTAGATATACATGTAGAAACTTGCTTAATCCGAAGTACTTGCGACATATCATTATACATTGTGCTTATGTTAGATTTCCAGACACTTAAAAGAGATTTATTCAGGCTAGACAGTTAAAACAGACGGATGTCACTTTTTCGCCTTATTGCGTCGTAGATAGGTACTACCAGAAATAATTTTATTGTATTTTCAACCTTACATAGGATATAAAAGGTTGATTCTAGCTTGTACTGTTGTATAAACGTCTGGGTGCACTATGCGATGCACTAACTTTAGCAGATCAATACTTGGCGTGTTACAGCTAGATGTGTGTGTTTGTACAAATTGAAATTTCCTATGTGGGCGTTTTAATCTCGTTTGTATCATTGAAAGTCCTTTGATGACTGCTTTTAGTGAAAATAGGTATTTATGGCTTGTCTGATTGAGATGTAAGAGTGATAGAATACTTGACAATGGCCTAAGCTAAGTGTTATTTCTAAAGCTTTGTGTTATTTCTACAATATCTAAACTAAACTGAATTAACTAAATTTTTTTATAAACTTCTGTACATACTTATAATAAAATTCTGAATCGATTTTTTTTTAAATAGTCATTATTATCGATACAGAGACCGAATCTATAGTTTTTAGAATTTTTGTCTGTCTGGGAACGCATCACGAGAAAACCACTGGACAGATTTTGATGAAATTTGGTATGATGATAGCTGTTTATACGGGTCAACATATATGATACCTTTTACTACGGGAAAATATGTCATCTCTGAGAAATCTATACAAAACGTTAAAACATGACTAGGGACGAACTCGAGCGGAGCGAGGGTGAATCGCTAGTATATTAATTCTTATGATTTTGACTAATGTATCGTACCAAGTTACGACCTTCGATCTCTACTGCGTTAATAGGTCGATGTAAATAGTTCATATTAGGTACACAGTGATAAAGTTGGTTGCTTTGAAAATAAATTAATTTTACAATGTAGTATTGAGTTCGTGGAAAAATCTTATAGCGGTGTTATACCATATGGCGTTTGATCATCATGTTTCATAATTTTTCCGTAACCGCATTTCCAGTAATCTCAACATTTATGACGTGTTGCTATACTTGGCTGTAAGTGGGCTCTGAGATTTCTGGGCCAATTTATTATGAAATGCTTTAAAGTAGGGAAATTCACAAAAGATTGGTTCACAAGAAATTTTTTACCAAATTTTAGTGATAAAATATTAATCGTCTTGCAGTAAAATGCCTGCTATATACGGACAGATAGACATAACAATATAATATGAGTAACTAAATAATATACCATACCTATGCCACTCTTAAGTCGTTAAACAATTAGAAAAGTCATCATTCATTAGTTCGTAAAAGCACAACAAACAAAAAAAACCATTTTGCATGTAACTTGGGCTAAGTTATTAAAATATATAAAATACACATTTAGTTTTTGCCCATCGATAGGTTTTTATTCATTGACACACTTGTATTATTTGTTTATCGCTATGAACAATCTTCATACCTTTTTTACTGTCTGTCTGCACGAGTGGTCTAGACTTTGAGTAATCTAGACGTCTGACTATTACTAATAGAAGCTAGCAAACACGATAAATGTATCAATTCCGCATATTTCCGTTTCTGCGACATTACTTAATGCAATTAAAAGTAATGATAAAAAAATCATAATTATTTTTAAGAATTATTAAATCTAAAATCTTTCTAGATTAAAACTTATCAAATCTATACTTTATCTAGATTTAGATAAAACTAGATGACTTGTGCGTTTAACTAATGTAGTTACGAAAATCGAAGTATAAACGTAGTAGGTATCTATTTTAAAGAGCGAACAGATTGCGATTTAACTTTCATTGTTATGTAGATTTTTTTATATACTAATATTATAAAGAGGTAAAGTTGGTGAGTTTGTGAGGTTGTAGGGGGTACCTAATCTCTGGATCTACTGAACCGATTTAGATGAAATTTGGTAAGAAGATAAAATGAGACTCTGGGAAGGACATAGGATAGGATAGGATTTTTATCCCAGAAATCATCCCTTAAGTGAGTGAAAATGGGGATAAAAGTTTGTACGGGGAAGCAACCCAGGGACAAACCCGAGCGAATCGAGGGTGAGTCACTGGTATAAAATTATTTCATATCTATTGCGCAAGACATTGCTTAATGTATAGAAATGTTTCTCTGTACATTTTATGAAAACCCTATTATATTCACCATTCAAGTCAATTAATTTATAATTTTGACAGGAATGCGCTCACACAATCTCGTTTTTAACGTTGCTTTAAAATACAAATATCAGAATTCGTTATGTAATATTGGATTCAATGTAAATTGTTGTTTTATTAAAGTGAGTGACTATCGGTTTTCTTGTTGGATTTTCTCAGTAGATGTGAACACTATACATCGTATTGATCATAATGAGTCAAAAAGTCGAGTTAGCACATTTATGTGGAGTGTTTTACGTAAATTAAGATGATGGGGAAATCTGTACATATTAATAATATAAACTCGCGTAAATCTAGAGTTATTCAAAATAGAGTTAGAGAGTTATAAAATAGCATACATACCTATATTTTTTTTTAACTTATTACATCTATCAAAGCATGCCTAATGTCAATAAACTTATACTATTATATAAATGCGAAAGTTTGGATGGATGAATGTTTGTTACTCAATCAGATGGCAGAGAGATAGATTATAGTCTGGAATAGCACGTCAGCCTACATTTTATCCCGGAAAAATGTACTGTTCCCATTGAATAAATTTGTTTTTGTTTTTCACTAGGGACGAACCCAAGCGAAACGAGGGTGAGCTGCTAGTTAATTTATTTAGAACCTACACAATAGTAACTTTAACTTCTTTGTTTTAGCGATAGTAAACATTTTAAACAAACTTGAAATATATATAAAACAGTAAATTGTATCAATAAAAACGGAACCAATTTGAATTATTCGAACAATTTACACAATGTGTATTAACGATCGATTGCAGTGCAATATTGCAAGGTGCACACACAAAAACTTGCCAGGTGGAAGACACCTGATGTGCGCGTGCCGTAGTAATTAGGTAGCATAATGAGTAGTTAAATGAACGGTATCAGGATTCGATGCTCCACTTGCTTCGTAACGTCTGATTTATTACGCAACGGCTCACCGATCCAGCGGTCAAGTGCGTGAAACGGGATTGCGGTTTTTCATACTGCAACATATTCTTTGTTTATCCATGGAAGATATTTAACTGATATGTTCATGTAATGAAATTTAATTAGGATAATATTTTTAAAAGTGACTGCTGTAGAGCGTAAAACGAAAAAACTCGTCTACTTTTTCTCTGCCTTATTAAGAAATAGCTCTAATTAAACTATTTCATTTTATTACTGAACGTCATGAGTCTTTTACCAGTTCGGAAAGAAGAAGCCTCAGACCTGAGAAGAACTGGCGAAAGAAACTCAGCGGTACTAAAATTCTTATATATAATCCTCTCTTGGAGATAATGATGAGAAAATATTTGGTAGGTCTGGTATTAAATGAGTTGTTTTATTATGGATATGTAAAATATTTGCTTCAACAGAAATTGAAGAAATTACATTATACAATGTACCAATATCGAATTCGTACTTTAACAGATTCTTGTGTTTTGTGTAAAACTAAAAAAAACTTTAAATTAGAAAATGAAGGACATAAATAAGATTCAATAGCCCATTTGATCAATTCAACGATCAATCTTTTAGATTAACGAAGTAAAGAGTGAAACCAGTATCGGAGGAAGAAATTCCAAGGGCTAGGTGCAGGAACGGTAATTAATAGAAGGTCACGCAGCGCCGTTAGATGCGCCTGCGCATCTCGACTTTTATAGGCGTTGGCGTCCGGCTACGCTTTATATAGCGAAATCACTTTTTATATTCCGCTTACAAAGTAAACGGACGAAAAACAATAAATACGCAATGTCTGTTATACATTGACAATTATGGTTCACGATTAGCGTTTAATGTCTCCGCGAACAACCAATGAATGTAAATTCCGTAGATAGTCGCATTGAGTTAGAAAACATCATCGATCGACCATATCGAGTAACAATCGAAGGTATTTGCCTACTTCCTTATATGAAAAACAATTAAATATGAATGTGGGAATGTACATTTGTCCAATTCCAGAAAGCTCTCCCTATTTATATTTCTTTATTAATACCCTAAAAAGGAGGTTCGGAAAGTTTATAAACTATTTACTAGTAAACTCACTATAAAGTACCCAAGGGAAAGTAGTATATAGCCAATACACTCGAGTTGTGTGTAATGTTCATGTTTTATTTATTACTCACCCTCGCTTCGCTTGGGGTTCGATCCTAAAAAAAAAGCTATCCCACGGGAACCATACATTTTTCTGGTATAAAAAGTAACCTATGTGTTATTCCAGACTATAATTTATCTTTGTGCCAAATTTCATCTAGATCCGTTCAGCCGTTCTGGCGTGATTGAGTAACAAACATACATCCATCCTCATAAACTTTCACACTTATAATATTAGTATGGACAATATTATATTATAAGTAGCAAATGTATTGACCATACGTATTCGTATAGAACTGTCTTTCTGCATGAAATATTTCCATTAAGTGTACTATTTAAATATTTATTCCCTCCAATAAAAATATTATTTCGCATACGATAAAAGTACTTAAGAAACCCAGTAATTATAATCTATCATATTAAATTAGAATGTCCCATCTACATAGCTGGTAGCTATTCGATCTGCAGTGTACATTTTGCATAATCGCTGATCACCTATTTTGTTATGGGAATGTAATTTCGCGCTTCATTTCCAGCTTTTAGTATTATGGGAGACTATTAGGTAGTATTCTAATGCATATTTAAAACAAAATACATTTGCGTCTTAAGCTCTATGATCATCAAGTATCTAGAATTTTCATTCTAATATAAGTATATATAAATGAAGTGTTTTAAATTCAATATAATATAGTATAATATAAATAAAGTGTTTTAAATTCAATACTTATATTTTGTTGAAATTGAAATGAATGAAAACTTTTTTAGAGTTTCCGCACACTATAGACTTATTCTGGTCGGCTATGTATTCATTTATAATTAGTATAAAACTCTGGTATTATCATCCGTTACGGAATACTTGTAATGAGCGCACTTACGTCCATCTCATATTGATTATAAATTCGACATGTAAGTCTGCCAGTCGATAAAACGTTTGAAGTGTATATAAATATGATAAATATAAATTAAAAAAACAAATCTATCCCACGGGAACCGTACATTTTTTCGGGATAAAAAGTAACCTAGGTGCTATTCCACACTATAATTTATCTCTGAATTTCATCCAGATCCGCTCATCCGTTCTGGCGTGAAAGAGTAACAAACATCCACCCATCCATCCTCACAAACTTTCACATTTATAATATTTGTAGGATAAATATTTCAAATTATATTTTGTATTTTTGGTCTGTAAATGTTGCTATCCCATTATTAATGTAATAAAACTAACTTTTTCCGCGGCTCCGTTCGTGTAGTCTATTTATGTATAATGTTCGATTCTAAAAGTCATAGGGTTATATTAAATAGCCTATACTTTTCTCAATTGGACTATTAAATGCAAGAAAGAGTTCACCGACTAGTAGTTCCAGAGATTAGTGCGTACAAAAAAAAATAAACGTTTTCCATTTATTATATTACTCATAGTAATAAAATTTTATAGTACGTAAGGTAAACTCTTCAATTATTTTTAATTACCAAATTACAAATAGCTTACCTAGAAAGTATTGTAATTTACAGTTGTTCAGTTGCGTTACGAGTGCAGGTGCAATTAATGTAAATAAATATTGCATATGTAATATAGGTATATTCTTACGCTCTATTTAAGTCAGAGCGATATTATATACTACGGTAAAAACATAAGTCATCGTCATCGGAAATCAAATCTGTGACCACTTACACTGCAAAAAAACAAATATTTCTATGAATATGTTTTTTCTTACTAAAACTAAAATTAGAGGTAGTGTTTGTTTGTTTGAACACGCTAATCTCAGCAATTACTAATGCGATTTGAAAATTTTTTTTGCGTTCGATAGCACCTTTATTGAGAAAGGCTATTCGCTATACGGTATTATTATATTATATATGGTCTATTCCATACTAATCCTCAAAACGTACCTAGGGACGATCCCGAGCGAAGCGAGGATGAGTCGCTAGTAGTAAATATTTTCAAAGGTTGATTTCCTTTTTCCTTATTTAGTACAAGTTTTATTATAAATCCACAAATTTACCGCTTAATATAGATTTAAATTCAAAAAAATAGGCATTTTATAGGTATAACGCCACGCTAAACCGCGTAAACTAATCTTTACAATGAAGTTAAATCTTGCTTTGTATTCTTAATTTGTTTCTATTATTGACGGTATTAGAAAAGATGTCATGCTGTGTCCAGTAATTAGAACTTAAAAAGCTTAAAAATTTGTAAGCATTTAAAATACTGTAGTTAGGTTAAAAGGTATAAGGCAAAACTGCATCTCGATCTACACTCGTGACCGAGACACTGTCGCGTGAGGTCACTCTGAATCTGCAATGGATTTACCATGATGACGCAAAGGCTTTATTAAGAGTAACTAAACTAAACCTGTATAGACGTGATATGTTACATTTAATAGGGTGTTATCAAACAATCAATGGATTACTCAGCAAAAAGATATGCGTTGTCGATAGATACATAAATATATTTATACACTTTTAAAGAGGTTTTCTCACCAAATATATAGTTATACTAGCAACTCACCCTCGCTCCGCTCGGGTTCGTCCCTAGTTACGTTTTAACATTTAGCTTAGAGATGAGATATTTTCCCGCAATAAAAAGTATCCTATATGTTGACCCGGGTAACCAGCTATCATCATACCAAATTTCGTCAAAATCTGTCTAGTGGTTTTCCCGTGATGCGGTAACAGACAGACAGACAGACAGACAGACAGACAGACAGACAGACAAAAATTCTAAAAACTATAGATTTGGCTTCTGTATCGATAATAAAGTCTATTTCAATTAGATTTTCCCAAAAATATTTAGTGTACAGATTCGGCTTAGTTACAATTTTATTATATGTATAGATTAAAACTTATTATTATTATAATAGTATTCTTTAAAAGAATAAAGTTACTAATGACTTAAAATACTACATATTGTAGAGATGTTTTTTCTCACTTTCGCAATAAACCTAAATATGTATGACTTTTATCTTCTCCAGGCCAGTTGTTACAGGTGTAACATACTTATGGGATACTAATGAATATTTAGGCCAAATGTAAATATTTTCAAGCAAGAGCATATCCTTCTGAGGGCAAATAAAATAAAAATGCATTTTTAGTCCAAACAAGGCCAGAATATTCGACGGTTTTTAATGTTTTTCCGCTCAGGGCTAAAGCTGGAGCGCGGGGTGCGGACTGTGTCGCGGGTATTGGTTTTCGTTTTTTTTTTATTAATATTAAATGAAATTTAAATAGATCTGCAATTTGGATATATGCATAAGTGTTACTAAATAGGTAATCTTATATCATATTTCTAGAATACTTAGATCAAATGCACTATTCACATCTAAATCATCCTACTAATATTATAAATGCGAAAGTTTGCGAGGATGTATGGATGTCTGGATGTATAGATGTATGACACGCAAAAACTACTGAATGGATTTTAATGAAACTTTACAATAATATAGCTCATATATCAGTATAGCACATAGGCTACTTTTTATTCCTCAAAAATGTACGGTTAGAAATATTAGACATTTTAAATAAAACTATCTTTTCGGATTTTTTCGCTATTTATTTTGATTTTTGGTTCCCGACGTTTCCAATGCTTTACAGCAATCATGATCACGGGAGAGCCTGAAAGTCTCTCTTGAAAATCCAAAAAGATAGTGTTATTTAAAATATAGCAGTTTACTTTAATTTAAATAGATAATCAAAAGTAGCGGAACACTTAATTAAATCAATACCTACATATTTACCTACATACATGAATATAAAATTTAAATGTGCTTCCGTTGTTAATAAATTAATATAAAACTACGGTCTTCTAAGAATAATAAACACGTGTCGTTATGTCGAATCATTTATTGTAGGTAAGATTAAACCCGTATATTACAAAGTTACTTATTACATAAAAGGCATCACTAACTACTTCAATAATTACCTACAAAATAATTATTCTTACCACTTAGTTTTATTTATTAAAAAAACCTTCATAAAGCAGTTTACCATTTGCAGAGCTATAGTCTTAACAGATCATGCTGCCCATTGGTAACATGATTGCTTGGAAAACCAAGTGATGTGGGTTCAAACCCGGGTTTAACTCTGAGATTTAGGTACATGTGCGAATCACTTGCAACATGATTATCATTTATTAATATGGTAATGTAAAAAATTGTTAGGAAACCAACATATCTGAGAGAACATAACTAGTTCAAAGATGTGTGAAATCCATAAACCCGTATTTGGTCAGTTTATTGGACCATGGCGTGATCCCCCTCGCATTGAAGACAGCTCGGTTCCCACCAGTTGTAACTTAGAAAGGTCATAATTATTATGTATAATGAAAAAAATCTTAGGTACATTTGAATTTATACCTCCTTCCTTTTGAAGTCGGTAAATAAATTATTTGTTTTTTATTCTGTATACTACAATTATCTTTAGTATTATATACCATATATGGTATAACAATATAATAAAGAAAAATCAATAAAAACCCATGATTGATGGGAAGATAATAGATATTCTTTGCCTCATACTAAGTACTTTGACGTAAAACATAAATATGAGTTTATGAACGTATTGAATCAACGCTAGACTTACTCAGAAGTTTTCGCATCGATTCTAAAATGATTTGCTTAGCTTAATGGTCGCTTGAAACTGACAAGCTTCGTGCCACCTTTGTACAATGTATTACTCAAACAAATAGAGTTGCTGCTAACATCGCAAACAAAGTAAACCGTATTGTTAGAACAAATATATAGGTAAGTTTTGAACAATACGTTTCTATATTCGTCTATACGTTTAAAAGGCGATAAAAATAATTAACCCTACAACGGTTGCCGGGTTTTATTAATACATACATTTTTCAGTTTTCTGTCCTGTGGCTTCATTGCGTACTTTGACTGGCTTAAAAGAACGAGGTACAATTCGATCGATGATTATATTTACTTAGGTAAGTTATGTGATCCTGGTATTTCTCTGACAGCAGTCTATTGGCGTTGTGGTTGAGTGCGTAAGAGATCCTCCGACGCCCAACTAAGACGAAGGAGGTCTGTTGGGTTTTAGTGGGTAGTACTGGCTTTTCTCACATAACGACCTGTATGTAGTAAATGAGGTAAGTTAGACGGTACCTTCTTGACTATGGTCTTATATAAATTTCAAGACAAAAATCCACCATGAATGAAAAATTACTTTTTAAAATGATTTTGATGTAATTAATAAAACCTAATTGCTATAGTGATTACAGGTGTTATCATCCTACCGAATATTAATTGATATAAATATTCATATGTATTAATAATGAGTTATTAAGTAAAAAAGAAGAAAAAATAAATTAAAAATTCTGCCTACTGTTTAACATGACATGTTACGAGTATGTCTATATGGACAGCTTTCAACGTCGAAGCCAGAGACAAATAGATAAAAGATGTAAATAAACATGTAAGTGAGAATACAAATTGAGCAAAACTTTCGCGATGTTTGTTGAGCGTACTTCGGATATGGTAGGACTGAAACTCAAATAAAAATTAAAATATATAGCTTTTTCCTTATGAGCTTCCAGTAAGTGGACACGTTTTGTGCCGTAAGAAATTCTACATGTATTTCTCTCACATAGTACATGAATGATTGAGTAAATCTTTCATGTTCTTGAGCTTTTAAAATCGAATATTTATTAATTTTATTGTGGGTTTTATATACTTGTATATGTTTACGTAAAAACGTTTACGTTAAAATTATTTTTACTTATTTTAACACATTTTACGATATTATAATTTAATAGAAAGAATATAAGTCATACTGAACGTGACGATATTTGACGACACGTTAGGCTCAGTTTGTAGTGACCCTACTTGCTGTGCCAGCGGTCGCGGGTTTGAGTCCCGCTGGGGGCATTAATTTGTGTGATGAGCACGAATGTTTGTACTCCAGTCACGGGTGTTTATATTTATAATATGTATGTATTTAAAGTTATATATGTGTAGTGTATCAACTATCTGGTATCCATAACACAAGCCTCGTAGCTTGACATGGGACTTGATGGTGGTGTGTGTTTAATGTAAATACAAAATACGTAGAGGTGCAGCTTACTCACTGGACGTCAATATCTTCTACGTTTAATCTAAGATATAAGCTAGCTCAGTTTCGAATTTCACTCAAATTCGTTGAACCGTTAAAGTATGTAACGTAAAATAATTAACATTTCGCATTTATCAAATTATTGTGATGTGCATATTTTTTATATTTATTTCTAGCAAAGGTTTATCATTTCTAATCTAGAATTAAAGACATTGAAATTACAAATATACCTAATTAAATACACTTAATTATTACTGTACAAATCATGTATGTAATGTGACATGACTGGATTGTAATACGTACGTAAAATTAGTAAAACATTCCAATGTAAAGGAAGTTTCTAGTTGACAGAATAATTAAAGAAATGCCAAGCGTTCAGAGACCTCAAACAGCATATAGACATTAAGCATAGATTTCTCAGAGATGAGATATTTTTCCTCAGTAAAAAATATCCTATATGTTGACAATGATAGTTAGCTATTATCATAAGAAATTTCATCAAAATCTGTCCAGTGATTTTCTCGTGATGCTTTCCCAGGCAGACAAAAATTCTAAAAACTATATTCGACCTCTGTACCGATAATAATGAATATTTCAATAAGATTTTCCAAAAAATATTTAATATACAGTCGACTCGGTTAGAATTTTATTATATGTAGGTATAGATAATAATAATAATTATATTGTAATCTTTCTTTATATCATATACGCAGAAGTTACTTTTAAAATTTTCGCAAACCCACTACTGTTCAAATATTAAGAGTGCATAAAGCAAAGGTCGGTAGTTCAAAAGCCAAAAACATATGAATAGTACATTATGTAACCACGAATGTTTAACGAAGCTATAATAATGTAGCATTAGAAAGGCAATAAATACTCCACCGTCATTTACTATCTGAAACGACGATGGATTTAATTAAGAATTTGATGATGATATAAATTATTTTAATTAACATTCATCAAAATGTCGTGGAATTTAGATATATTATATACATTATTGAATATATTTAAAAACTACGTGTTTTATCAACGATTGGTAAGTGCTAAATGTGGCTAGGACTTATTAAGTATATAAAGTGAGGGTATAATAATCGATTCTTTTTTAATTTGCATGGCGGTCATTTTGAAATTCGCCATCTTGGTTTTTTATTTTTTGTTATGGCGGCAATAGAAATACACACTCTGTGGAAATTTCAACTCTCTAACTATTACGATTCATGAAGTATAACCCTGTGACAGACGGACAGACGGCGAGTGGAGGCTTAGTAATAGGGTTCCGTTGGCACACGGGTACAGAACTCTAATAAAAAATGAGTATAGTTGAATAAAAAATGTTAGTGAATTCGTTTACTACCAAAATACAATTTAAATGAATAAATATAACATACAATTATCAAGTATTCTCATAGTAATTAATACTGTGACGCTTTACGAAAGATCATATCGGAATACCAAATATGTAAACAGAGTCGTGGCCAAAAGTATTAATATAAACTTGTTTCAACCCAACGAACTCTTGCCTTCGATTGCTATCGGTATGTCGAAATATTTGTAAACGGTATTGATAGTAAAACGATAACCGAGTGTCGGCTATCGAGAAAGCGCCATTGAACCAAGCCATCGCCTTCATCAGATAGCGAGCGGTTAATTCGATTGTAATTGTATTGTTCAGTATACGGACATCACAGCGTTTGTTGATACTGTTATGTATCTTTAATCGATTTTTGTAGATTCTCGATTTTTAAGTTGTGATACGTTTCTAAAATATAGTAGCTACACCTCAAATATATGTTACGCAGAATCGTTATTATAATATTAAATGAGCAATTCTTATATATAAATAAATTTATTTCGTGTATTTCGGAAACGACTCTAACGATTTGGATCAAATTTTGCATTTAGATAATGTTTTGATTTTTAAGTTTACCTAAATAGTTGTTTTTTCTGGTAAAACCCCCGCAATTTTTATATCTTTTCCGACGCCCAAGTACTACGAATGAAATGTAAAATATGACAGAATTTTTGTTATAGTGACTCTTGACTATTTTATTCAGTCATTTTTTTTTTGAAATCGAACCTGTGACCTCAGGCGTGATAATTCAATTGTTCTGCTGCACCATGACGTATAATAATAAAATACATATTCATCATCTGCAAGCTGAGTTAATACACTATATATTTTAATCATAATGGATTTTCAAAGCCAATTCTATTCTAAACTGTAATATAGAAAGATTTAGTGATGTCAATATTTTACGTGCTATATTGGATGTGCTAAAATCGATTTTAACGGTTCGTATTAATTGTATTTTGTTATTCATCGAGTCATTAATATTTTCGCTTAAATCAATGTATTGGGAATATCCCGATTTAATCCCTCCCGGACAAATTCTAAGAAATCCGTGCGAATTTCCGAGAATTCAATTGTTATCTAGCACACCGGTGTGCTCGCGGTCCGCGAGGAGTTAAGATTGTAAATTATAGAAACAAGGCTAACAGTAAATCACATCAATCAGGGGGTTTATAGATCGTTATTAAACGAACTAAAATGTTAACCCAAAATACTAACTGTGATGTATAAATTGAAAATCGATTCCTAATTTTGATTAAATTGGAACCTGTTGCCATCATTAATATTCATAATTTAAAAACTTAAAGACTACGATATTAATTAGCTTATTTAGAAGTCTTTTGGTTTTGATTTTAATCTGACAGCTAAAACTTTTTCCTTGGTGAAGAAGAAAGACGTTGTGCTTTTTATCAGTTCGGTAATTTTTTTCTATTGAGGAACTGAATTAAACGTGGAATATCCAATTTGGCTAACTGTCAGTCTATTTAGTGTTGTGTCACTGTTGCCGATTCGCTATAGTTTTTTTGTGTCAGCGATATTCAAATTGTTTTCACTGATGTAGAATTGTAGAGTTTAACGGTTATTTAGGAATTTTTATAGCTCTCATAAAATGCGCGTGTACTGATGACGGAGTGGCTAACACGTTTCACCAATTTCATGTATAATTATTCAAATGTTTAAAGGAAAAAAACAAATTAGAATTGTTTGTAATATTCGTTTACAAACATGAAGTTATTTTATTGAAATATATATAATAACTCCTTAATAAATCTTGATACAATATTTTAAATCTCACAGAGTTTCTTTCGCCAGTTCTTCTCAGATCTGAGGCTTCTTTGTGAACTGGTAGTAAACTCAAGACGTTCAGTAAAAAAACCGGCCAAGTGCGAGCCAGACTCGCGCACGAGGGGTTCCGTACCATTATCTATAAAAACGGCAAAAAATCATGTGTATTGTATGAGAGCCACCCTTAAATATTTGTTTTATTTTAATTTAATTATTTATTTTTAAAATGAATATATAACTAAATATTCTGTGAATATTTCAAGCCTCTACCTATTGCCGTTATCAATATCGAGCAAAAACGAGCAAAAAAACCACGTTTGTTGTATTCCCATAAATATTTATTTTATTCTGTTTTTTAGTATTTGTTGTTATAGCGGCAACAGAAATATGTCATATGTGAAAATTTCAACTGTCTAACTATCACGCACGGTTCATGAGATACAGCCTGGTGACAAACGGACAAACAGACAGACGGACTGCGGAATCTTAGTAATAGGGTCCTATTTTACCCTTTGGGTACGTAACCTTATAAAAGATTATATTTAAGGCTGAATAAAATAATTTGAATTTAAATGAAAATTTGATACTACAACACAATCTTATTAAGTCTAGTAACTATTATCTAGCCTTAGTAAAGATATTAACTAGACAATTTCGCTATACGTTCTCCTACGGATGAAAACATTATATAATTTCATTACGTGCAATCTCCCATCATCGATACTTCATTTGGCCTAAACCGTTTGGAATCTATACAACAGCATGTAACGGTCCGACAAATTATAACCATCGATGTAAAATTCCTTTTATTTGTGTCCATGATATGTAGGTCATTTTTTTTGTCATCGCGACAGGTTTTCGACTCTCATAGAAAAACTCGATGGCAAAACCGTTAAAGAATTCGTGATGGTTGTTTGTATTCTATCGACATCGATACTACATCGTTTTTACTTTTAATCAGGATTACTGTTATCATACTATCCTCGAACATCATGACCTTAAATCTAAATTTCTTATATCTATTTATTATGCTTAATTATAATATTAGTATAAATCATATAGCACCAATCTTGTTTTAGCGCATTAATTAGTTTGGTATATTTATAGTTTATTCAATGATTTTGATTCGATCCGTGTTCTAGTTCCTTTGATATACTAAGTAACGATGTGATCAAATCTATTTGATCAGAACGAAACATGGTTTAGGTTCAAAGCTACGTATAAACATCTATTGACTCTTAACATTCAGGAAAACAGAATGGACAAGTGACAACATGGCCTTTAAAACACTCTTCAAAGTAAAACATTTCTTACATATTCCATATATACTATTTATATATATTTAGTATAGATTTCTCAGAGATGAGATATTTTCCTGCAGTAAAAAGTTTCTATATGTTGACCCGGATAATCAGCTATCATCATACCAAATTTCATCAAAATCTGTCCAGCGGTTTTCTCGTGATGCGTTCTCAGACAGCAGACAGACAAATATTCTAATAAGTATAGATTACTATTTCAATAAGATTTTCAAAAAAAATATTCAATGCACAGATTCGACTCTAGATATTTCGTCAACTACTCGTATAGATATTTCGTCTTCTTTCTTTTTTGTTCTCTATAAAAGAAAATGTATTTGTCTTTTGACAATTATAACACTAATTTAATTGCCAAGTTATTTGTTGATTCAAAACTCAAAATTACTATGTAAGCAAAGTTCTTTTTAACTGCAAGTGTAGTTACTGGAAGTTCAATGTTTTTAAAAATAAGTCGAAAAATCCATATAACATTGACAAATATGGTCTGATAGCCACGTACCGGAAAGGTTAAAAGTATCAATGACCGGAAAACATTGTAACCAAGTATTAAAACTACAGAGAGAATTACCGCATGAGTTAAACGAACATATATGTAGGTAATTAGTTAATTAACTGAGTTCAATAAAGGTTGTCAAAGCGAATATATAATATTCTCATTAAGTGTAATCCGAACTTTTTGTTCAGATTTAGATTTTTATTAGCTTTTTTAACACATTTTTTTTTTAAATAAATTGGTGCTTTCAGATGTCAATTACCTATATTATCTATATATTTATAGGTGAAGCAAAAACTTTGTACCCCTTTTTACGAAAATTGCGCGGACGGAGGAGTATGAAATTTCCCACACTTATAGTTTATATAGAGAAGGAGTGCAGAATGCTAATATTTTTTTTTAAATTATGTATAAAAAATACATTAAATCAATAAAAAAATCGTTACACACACTACCATGTATTTGACACACACACACATATGTACTCTTTTGTTTATTGTTAAAGTCTGTGGTCAAATTGAGAATAGATTAATACTGTAATATATGCAAGACAATAAATATATAAATTAATGAATTATGCTTAATTTTCAACCACGCGGCGATCACTAGTTAAAACTATTGTCTTATAAAATTATTCAAAAACGACGTTATTTTGAGTAATCACTACCACTTTGCTAAATAATTACATTAATTAATCACTAACTTATGTTCGTCCAGTGGTCGAAATTTGACCATATCACTATAGAAAATTTGAAGAAAACATATGTGAATAGAATTTTCCGATCTATGTATATAAAAAAGTAACTGTTTCCAAAACTTCTTAAATGATAACACTAAAGCTTGTCAATAGCTACTAAATTAAAAAAAAAAAAGAAAACCTGTTGATAAACAGACGAGAAGTAACATTTTTTTAAATATACACATACCTAGTACAAGTAGTTTTCGTCAATATTGATTAATGACACGATATCCTCGAAGCCTATTTCCGCGTCGTAAGCTAAGATCATGTCGCCCTCGCCTTTTAATGGAACTCACTGGCCTTGTCTTATATATTCGGAGAAAATTAAATGTGACATTGAGTTACAAACTAAATATTTTTTATTATTGCTTCCATTGAAAGATCAGAATCTTTGGCGAAGAGATGAGAGAGAGAGAGAGAGAGAGAGAAGAGATGTATACAGTATTGCTATTATATATAAATAGCCATATCACTACACTATAATATTACATTAATTTTTAGAAATTCATTAGAAGATTTATATTATTTAAGTTAATTAATTAATATTATACAAAGGTACTTATTAATAATATACAAAGTATTCGTAATATGAACTGAAAGGTTTATTCAGAGAAAATATTAAAACAACTATAATTATCTTCATTCATACACCGATTGCTGTGCTCATACCAAGGCTGTCTGTCATTTCTGCAACGGAAGCGACGCGTGTGCGCAGGTGGGCTTAATAGTAAGGCTGCTGATACACTTAATATGCTTCTAGGGATCAAAAAGATTTAGTTTAATTTTACTTACCCAGCATCTTCTCACGCTAAAGTATGTATTGGTCATACAGATAATTGACTAAGACAATTTAAAATTCAGCAAGGCGTTCGCATAAGCAAGAGTACACTTTCCTCAATTAAAAGCGAACGTGTATGTGTCACTTTGTACCCTTTCTTTGCAAAAATCATGTATAATTGAGAACGACTTAAGATTACTTTTCTTTCTCGTTATTTAATGAATATCTGTCTTTGCCAGTCTTACTTTGAAACACTGCACTTATAAATGACTAGCGACTCACCATCGCTTCGCTTCGGGTTTGTCCGTAGACAAAAACAAATCTATCCCACGGGAACCGTACATTTTACCGGGATGATATATAGCCTATAGCCTTCCTCATTTAACGGGCTATCTAATGCAAAAATATTTTTTCAAATCTGATTAGTAGTTCCTGAGATAAGCGCGTTCAACCAAACAAACAAACAAACTCTTCAGCTTTATAATATTAGTATAGATTTTATTAGAATATAACTTGATAAGAACATCGGGTCTGAGCAGCCTAAGCGAAGTCATCTGAATGAATCGAGGTAGAACGGCCTTGCAGGCAATAAATAGGTGGATACGTGTTCTATCTATTGTTTTAGCTTATGTTGTGGCTACTTGTCAGATTAAAACAATAAGTAACTAAAGCATACTTGTGACATTCTTTTGAAGATAAATATATGATTTATTCGTAAGCAAATTGTTTTACCGAGTTACGCAGAGCTAGTTTATGAAGACCGGTAAGTTTGCAGATACTGGATATATTAATAGCTGATGGAACACATCATTAAGGAAATTATAATTTTCTACATAAATAATAGTATAATTTTATGTCAAATTAATCATACTAATACTTTAAATGCGTAAATTTGTATGGGGAAGGCGCTTTGAAAGGGACAATTTTTTTAGTGTAAGATTTTGAGTATTTACGTATGTATGTATGTATACTCTCCTATGTATGTGTATATTTTTTTGTTTTTTTTTTGCACTGAAACTGCTGGACGAATTTTAATGAGGCTACTATTAGTAAAAAAAGAGCAGTCATGAGGAGTACCGACAGAAGTGAAAACTTAAAACCATAAAGAAACAGCTGTTATTTGTGAATATTCAAATTAATTGATTAGTCTTAAATTAAAATTAGTAAATTAAAACTGTTAACATTTATCTGGTTTTGACATCTATCGGCACTCTTGAGCGTTAACACGTCACGTGACCATGTCGATGACGACTAACATGAATTTACTCCCCATCCAAACCTGTCTATAGAAGTTTTCACTTCAAAACTACTAAATAATGACGCTACCTGTATATAATAAACAAATAAATTAAGAATTATAGTATTTCCACTGACAAGTAGTTAGAAAAAATGTCCTTCCTACAAAAATGCAATGTCAAATTTAAACGCTATATAAAAACTGAGTATCATAACGTCCATTTTTAGCAAATACATTAAACGTTTACACATTTCGAGTCGAAAAACAAGTTCTCCTTATTGAAAGTCGATAGTATTTTTTTTTTGCATATCACGTTTGAACTTTACAACCGGTTCTGCGTATAAGGATCTTCATTTGCCATTTTGACCTTAAACCTACACCTTTTAAATGATATCTACGATCTGCGTAGGTCTTCTACGTGGATTATTTGGCGTAGGTCAGGCATGCTGCTTAAAACGGTAATCGGTGTAAGGGACCACTACTAGCTCGGTAAAGGGTATGCTCAATAGTCGCTTTGTTTTAGGACAAAGCTTAATGATATGTCATTATTGTATTAAAATCAAATAATTCAAACTTCATATATATCTTTAAAAAATCCTAATTTCAAAATATTCTTATGAAATTACTTATTACTAGGGTTTTTAAAATTAAAGTTTTGCTTAAAGGTAAGCCTAAGGCGAGTAAACTGCATTGTGAAAAAATATGTATTGTATTCAGCCCTTTTTAACGTCCCACTGCTGGGCACGGGCCTCCCTTCAACATGAGGAGGATCAGGCCATAGTCCACCACGCTGGCAAGTGCGGGTTGGCGGACTTCAAGTGTTTTTCAAAAACTTGCTAGGTTTTCTCAGACATGCTTCCTCATGATGTTTTCCTTCACCGTAAGACAAGTGGTAATTATCTTAGAAATGATTTGCACATGAAAATATGACCCGGGATTTGAACTCGCTTCACTCGGTTTTCCAAGCGAGTGCACCACTGGGCTACCACTGCCTAAAAATAGTAATTATGAATTAAAACGAATATGATAAAAACTCAAGCTAACCTTACATCTTTTATGACGTAGTCTAAAAGAGATTCGTGTCTGGGACATTAATAAATTATCTTCTTTTTGTAATTGGTACCGAGAACAACGCGTTGAAGCCGAGTGAGTATGTAGATTATCGCTTTTTGTTTCGCATTCAAAATTAAAATCTACATCTCATCATTTTTATTTACTTACAAATACAGTTATATAATAATGACATAGCGTTTCTACGTTAATCTATTGTATCGGAATGTTAGTACCAAAGTTACCAAAGTTAAGAATGTTCTAGCTTTGACCTCTAAGGTTCAAACATCATCTTATTGAGTTTTAAACATCAACTTTTGTCATATTGATTGCTTGCCCCCCAAAAGAAATAGGCCAGTGGGTCTTAACTTTGAATAATAAGTAAGTTTTTGCGCAAGAGGCGATGATTTATTGTATGAAATTGGCGGTTGTTTGGCAGAAAGGAATTATCAATTTAATGGTATATAAGTATGACGGTTTGATGAATTTAGTTATTTTCAGCCATTTTAGATAATAGCTTAAACACGTTTATGCCTTATTTGTCAGTAAATTGAATTGGATCTGGTTGGATTAGTGGATAATTCTTTTTCCGAATGTTTAACTATGTTACTATGGCTTCGAACGGCTTCTTGTTATTATTATATGGATGAAAAATATGTATAATCTGTTATACTTTGTCATTTCTACAGGTGAATTTCAGAAATGAGAACTCAATTTATGATTCAAGCACTGTATCTGTCATTAGATATATCTTATTTGCTATAAAGACAGAAAAAGTACTATCTAGTATTCGTCGCGTGGTCGAAATTCGGCCATAATTATTAGAAAATTTTAGAAAAAAATGTGTGAACAAAATTTACCTACCTTTATAAAAAAAAAATACCAACTTCCAAATTTTTTTATGGGAAATGTATGTAAAGTTTTTTTGCTGATATATAAATCTCGTCAAAGCTACTAAACGAAAAAAAAAATTGGTTGAAAAAACAGTACAGAAATATTCGTATATAGATTCACAACGTATATTAACAGCACCATTCGCGTTCCGTATCTATTCTGAGTGTTCAAGTAACTCCTACCTAGTCCTATAGTGTAGTTGTAAAACAGGGACTAGAGTATACATATACTCGTATTACTTCTTCATTTGTATCCATCTAACAGTAAATTTAATTAACTAAACATACATTTATATTCAATATCATTAAAATATATGCGTCAATACTGTCAAGAGTATGGTTATTTTTATATGAGGATAAGTAGCACGACAGTCAGCTACTTAGAGATATTGAGTTTTTTTTTATAACATAATCGATTGTCGCTCGCTTGACTTGATATCTTAACTAATGTACAAGATAAACTGTTTGCGGTGTCTTTAGACTGATCATTTGTAATCGCTAGTGCTGTAGAGTGACGTACAATTTTAAAATTTCAAGACAAGTTTTTAAGTTTAAATTTATTAAAGTTATACTTTCTTTTGGCACGTTTGGAAAAAATTATGAGAGTAAAATTTTACGATGCGCACGCACAAGACAGCCAAAAAGCGACATGATGAAGTTAGCTGCATTCCTTTTAAAAACACAGAGTTGTGACATACGGGATGAAATCTTTAGCTATATATTTTGTTCTGTTACGCCAAAGAAGTATAACTTCTTACGTGCTTATATAAATATGTATAGACACGTGTTTTTTTTTTAGTATTTAGTGTAAAGACGCGTTTATGACAGAAAAAAATGTTTTTGATTTAATGATTTCTTAAACGTCGTATTAAACCCACAAATTAATATCATTACCTTATAACAATTACATTTTAATTAAAAAGTTATAGTGATGTCAAAATCACTTTAAATGTTATTATTTCACACTTTTTGGTGGACTTTTCTTGGTTTTGAAGATTCATTAAAATCGATTTACAAATGTCAAATATAACATGCGTAATACACGCAAAAGATAAATACACTCGAATTGAGCAGGTCTGGAATCTCTCGGGCATCTGCCCTTTTGGAGTCGTTCAAAATGAGTTCGAGTCAGAGACAGACATAACATAAATTAATAAATTAAATCAAAGTAACTTTTCGGATTTTGTCGGGGTTTTACAAATATTATAACGGCTTGAATACTTTGCAGCAGTCATGGTCACGGGGGAGACTCGTGTTTGATGTAAAACATTGGAAACTTTGCGAAAAAATAAATTATATTAAAAGCGTGACAAAATCCGAAGCAGATAATTTCATTTAAAATGTCAAACTTTCGCGTAAATCTAAGAAAGTTAACAATTTAGATATTTGGTGATATAATTAAAAAAAAATATGAAAACTGTAGATACCCAAATGTTTAATTCAATGAACTATTAACGTCTATTGGTCACCATATCGGATGCGCGTGCGCCATTTGGCCGCGACTTTTTGTGAATAAGTTGAAGCTAGTTGTTAGAACAAATTTAACGGTACTGGCCGATTATGCAGGTTTTTACACCTGACAAGCTTCTGACTGTCAGTTTGTCCCAGATGAGCAACCTTTACGTGTCGCTTGTGAAAGTTTTGTATATGCCTTTATGTTAATACAACTTTATTACTTGTAGCACTACTGGCTACCTGTTGAGTTTTATGTGGAATTTTTTACTTCAGTTTTATACGTTAAATAATTTAGATTTAAATTTTTTATAATATTTCTTAATTTAAATTTGAGACTTGTCAATTTAAATGTTAAAAAGTCTTAAAATGTTAATGCACACGGAAGATCAGCTCGTAAAATGTTTTTTGGTATTTTGTTTATGTTATATCTTTTATTTATACATATTCCATGTATTATGGAGAACAGTTGTAGAAACTAAATTTATAAAATGTAAAGTTATACTTATTAGGGTGCAGTAAAATAGATATTTCTAACAGTAGTTTTGGAACACTGTAATCTTTAGTACTTTTAAAATTCATTGTTTTTGACCACAGTTGTTGACCACAGCTTAGTGGTCGTTCTGCCACATAAAAACATTACAGCCTATGTTTACGCTGAGTATTAAAATAAAGATATTAAAATATCTTAACTAATTCTTATTTCAAATATATTTAATAGTTTTTCTTTTGTCCGCAGGTATGTCATTGTAACTAATTGGCGATATCAGCATGTAAAAGTTTGTATATTTTTTAACCGACTTCCAAAAAAGAGGAGATTCTATGTTCGTGTGTATGTTTTCTTCTTAAAGCATATTTTTATTGTTGAATAATAGATATTCGTAATATCATTTTTAAAAAAATTGCTTATCTACTATCATTAAAGCTTATCATAAATAGCCTAAGTTAGGTCTAGACTGTTTTTTTTAGATAATTTATCTATATCAGTAATGTGTTATGTTATCTGTGTTTTGTACTTTTATAATAGTATTTTATTGCAAATACGAATACAGAAAAAACTCCTTAATTTCTATTTTAGTGGGATGAAAAAGATATACCAGTGTTTTAAAATAAATCATTCCATCGTTCCTTGATCGTCCCCACAAAATTAGTGATCGTAAATGGATAATGACTGTCTTCAGCCATAAATTCGGAACGTTTATCGATGCTCAGCGATCTCTGGAATCTTGTGATCAGAGATTGTTAAACTATATCGATGTTTTATACACTGTGGTTTTGCTTGATCTCGAATTGAATTTATTTTTGTTCTGTTTTTTATTTAGATCTTGTATTATCTTTTACTGAAAGAGTGAAAGGTATATGTATAAATAAAATAATAATAATAAATATGTTGGTACATTAACACTCAGCACCATCTAGTATCCATGGTAAGCTACGAGGCTTGTGTTATGGATACCAGATAGTTGGTACACTACACATATATAATTTTAAATACATACATATTCTAAATATAAACACCCAAGACTGGAGTACAAACTTGCTCATCACACAAATGACTCCCAGCGGGACTCGAACCGCAACCGCTGGCACAGCAAGCAGGGTTACTACAAAGTGAGCCAAACGTGTCGTCAAAGATAGTCGTATAAAGAATATAGTTTTGTCATAATAAAATTCCAGCAATGTTCTATACTAGCTACGCGTGCATCCCTAAGGGCTTAACAGTTGCCTATGTCTTAAGGTCACATAAGACCTATCAGCGTAGGTACTAAGTCTCATCCAAAACCCCGTCTAGCTGTTTGTGTGAAAAAGTAACATACACATACAGTACACATAAATACAATTTTTTGCATTTTTAAGTAATACTAATTAGATTAAGCACTAGTTTTAGTATGCGGCTTCGCTCTCGTGGTAGGTTGGTCGATAAAAAGTGGCCTATGTATTAATATAAAAAATAACCCTATTTTTATTCTAAATTTGTCTCAAATCTGTTGAGCTGTTATAGTATGATGAATTAACAAATAGTAAATACACTTACATATGTACATACCCATTCACAAATTTTAGTGTTGAACTCACCACCTGCCTTTCCGTTAGGATTACTTAAATACATACATTACGCGTACGAGACCCTATTTTTTATCTCCACGTAACGCTGTGGCACACGGCTAGTGTTCCTATAACAATATGGATCCATAACCATAAAACAAATAACTAAGGATAAATGTAATAGTTTCATGCTTCAAAGCGAGTCGGCAGGCGCGGGTGTAAATCGAATAAATCATTCGTACCGGTTGACGGCAGAAAATCGATTCGGACGTGATCGATCGAACGTGTTTTTATGAAACGATTTTCTGTTTAAATTTACGTTATATGCGAGTTGAGTTCCGGATACTCTGCGATTTATGTCTTAGGGTAGGCTCTTGGAAATATTTATTTTACAGCTATTTAAATCGATTGTATATTATTAAATTATTGATTAAAAAAACTAAAACTAAAAAACGCATAAATAAAAAAGTTTGTAAAAGTTGACATTTTTCAACGAATATTTTCGAATTCATAACTCCTCCAATCTGGAAATTTGTTAATACTTTCTTAGATTCAAAAATCAAAATAAATCCGCGAAATAATCCGAAAAGATAGTTTTTTAAACTGGAAATCTGTTCTTTTTTTTTATTATTTCAGTCACGAACTTAGTTTATTATTTACAGCACTCCGTCATTTCATAGCTCTATTAAATTTTCACAGCAAGTGGCACTACGACTAAATTATTAGGTGATAAGAAATCTAAAACGTGCGTGTTATGTTACCGTTATGTTGTTATAACGATAGTTAATTTAAATTCTTATGTAGTTAATTCATGAGGGAAATATAATTGAAAAACTTCCAACCTTTGTAGATTAATCGATTAAATTTGACCCATTTGACTAAATAAGTAACAAAACACATGTTTTGGTTAAAGACGGCGTGGGTTGATCGTTTACATTCATGTGGGATCTAATTGACGTACGGTTTTTAAAAATATTTACGTCTTTGAAAGTTATTTTGATGTCACCTGAACTTGTCTATCGCGGTTTCCATATATGGACATAAAAATTTAGATTTTTAGGAAAAAGATGTTTTAATTTGGTGTTATAAATATTTACTACGGATACCGTTTTTAGAAAGTTAAATCTTTAATAAATAATTAGAAAATTTACAGTATTCATGTAATACAGTGTTCTGGATTCCGCTGTCCCAACAGAAAGTGTTCGCGCGTAACACGAAGCCAAAGTGTACTAGACCGTGACGCTCGAGTTGCTGCTGAGCATCTGGTGATAGCGATAGGCGATAGCGTTTGTAGTAATCTGTACTTGTCGGACTATTAATATAAATGCGTGTATGTATGTTGGTTATTTCTTCACGTTGTCGAACGGATTTGGATGACTCTCAGATGACCTAAATTTACATATATTTAGGACTAGCGACTCACTCTCGCTGCGTTCGGGTTCGTCCCTACTTAAGTTTTAACGTTTAGTATAGATTTCTTAAAGATGAGATATTTTCCCGCAGTAAAAATCCTATATGTTGACTCAGATAAGCAACTATCATCATACCAAATTTCATCAAAACCCCTCCAGTGACAGACAGACAGATAGACAAAAATAGGATATGCACGATATCAAAGCTCAGATAACTGTTGACAGTTGTTTTGACTGTTTGTCTGTTGCCCGGATCCGACTATCATTAGGATGGTTGAAAGAACTTAAAAGACGATAGATTCTGGCGATAAAGACATTAGATTCTTTCTATTCCTTGAAAAAGAAAAAAGGTTGTCAAACACAATTGTTTAGTTTATATTTATTACATAAAATAATTGTTTTTTATTTTATATACTTAGAATAATGTAACGAAAAGTAGTATATATTCGTATTACTATATTACGGTTATTTAAGTCGATCAGTCAAACAACATTTCTCCAACTTCCTCCTAGAACGTAATTTTGCGCCATACTCGCAGTATTTAGAGTGTGAAGTGGAGAGCGCAGCCGTAGTTTAAAAACGCACGCGCCGCTTATAAATGATCGCTCTTACACATCTAACATTCCATAAATACAACAATTATTTATTCATTATCATGTAAAATTATGATTTTTTAATAGAACATACATACATTGTTTTAATGACAAACTGCATATTATACCTACATACTAAAGAATCAAAGTTGAAAGGAGAGAATTGGCTAATTATTATTGCTCGGAGACGGGGATCAAAACATAGCCTATCTCCATCCCCAGGATGCAATCTATGTCCATGCTAAATTTTATCAAAATCTGTTCAGCGGTTTAAGCGTGAAAAGGCAATAGACAGAGTTACTTTAACACCTCCTGGATAATTTCTAAGAAATTTTGGATACTTTCTAAGAAATTAATTGTTAACTGACACGCTGGCGTGCCCGCGATTCTCAAAGGGTATCTCAAAGGGTAGGGTAAAAATATTAATATGGATTTTAGAATTGATAATCATCTACGTACAAACAAATTTGTATATCTTTTTAATAGTGTAATTCTACTAATATACTGTTTATAGTATTTTATTTACAGCAACTTACCCTTGTTTCGCTCGATTTTGTTCCTAAGCTTGAATGGTTTTGGAACGCATAAAAGACAAACTTCTATAGAAGAAAAGCTTTTTTTGAGCCAGGAACTTTCGCAGGCGTATACAGAAAAACCCCTAATGGGTTTCATCACAATCGGATAAATGCTTTAGAAACGTACAGAGGACAAACACACAAACATTCATTTTTATTTATATAGATAGATCTCTATAAAATTACCATTAATATATTTAAAGTTGAAAGGAAACAGGTGCTAAGAATTCAGATTGTCTGTATGTATATTGCGACAGTTGTGGCGCCGTTTACGTGAATCAATTTATTGGGCGTTCACTCTTAGTGGAGTATTAATCGAGTAAAACATTGCTCGAGTGTTTTCGGAATGTATGCTAAAATGTTTTGCGTGCCAATCCATAATGTTATATCACGTTTAAATTGCTGTACAGATTTCGATGACATTTGGCAAAGACATAGATTGCATCATGGGTGATTAATCTTAATAACGTCAAACACATTTTTTCAAACACAGAACATTTCACCATTAAAATTTTCGTGTATGCTAAAATGTTTTGCGTGCTAATCCATATCGTTATATCACGTTTAAATTGCTGTACAGATTTGGATGACTTTTGGCAAAGATATAGATTGCATCATGGGTGATTAATCTTAATAACGTCAAACACATTTTTTCAAACATAGACAACATTTCACCACTAAAGAGTGGAAGATGGTCCATTATTAATGGTATCTAATTGACCTTTGGAGAACACGCAAAAGAACATTTATGTATGATATACAAAAAAGGCAATTTTCACGTACGTCAAATAAAATTAAGTAATTTACATTCAATAGATATATGACAGTTAATAAAAATGTACGGTTGTCGTAGTTTATCCATTTCGTATTTTGCATAACTTTTAACACGACTGTAACTAACTCGCAGTTCCACTCTTCAGTTTCATTAGTGGCTGACGTTTATGCCCTGGGTTTGTTTACAGCCCTCGTAACCTTGCCTAGGCTTTGTAATAATTTAATATCTATACATTGTTTATGAGTTACAATATTACGGTACGTATTTTATATTGCTTCACTAGCGGCGCACGGTCGCTTCTCTCGGGTTCGCCTCTAGGAAAACAAGAACAAACCTATTTCACGGGAACCGTCCATTTTTCCGGGATAAAAATAGTGTATGTGTTATTCCAGACTATAATCTATCTCTGTACCAAATTTCATCCAGATCTGTTCAGCCGTTCTGGCGTGATTGAGTAACAAACATCCATACTCACAAACTTTCACATTTATAATATTAGTATAGATATAAAATTTTTGTTGTTTGCCATTTTATTATAGAAAGACAGAAATTAAATGAAAATAGGACGGTTGCTTTGGCGCGATGAATTAAGTGTGTCGCTAGCACTACTGACTACGCTAGAGGTCACAGGGTCGATTCTACTAGAGTGTGAATTTTGTTTCCATGCAGATTCTTAAACAAGGTGAGAGCGAGGAACAAATGAAGAGTCTGTAATAAAAGTTAGTTGTCAGTAAAAGTCGCGTGTTCTGCAAAAAAAAGTTAAATAAAACTTCTAGAATTAAAGGTAGCCTATATGAGTAAGTTTCCAATTAACCTTATATCAACTAAAGGTCACGCTGAATGGCTTCGTTGCTCCCAAAAAGAGGCACACCAAGAAACCAAACCATGCATACCTTCGCATGTGTAGTATTGTATTCAGCCCTTTTTTTTAACGTCCCACTGCTAGGCACGAGCCTCCCTTCAATACGAGGGGTATCAGCCAATAGTCCACCACGCTGGCCAAGTGCAGATTGGCAGACTTCACATGTCTTCCGAAAACTTGCTAGGTTTTCTCAGACATGCAGGTTTCCTCACGATGTTTTTCTTCACCGTAAGGCAAGTGGTAATCATGTTAGAAATGATTCGCACATGAAAATATCAGAGGTGCGAGACCCAGGATTTGAACCCGCTTCACTCGGTTTCCCAAGTGTGCGCGTTACCACTGGGCTACCACTGCCTGTGTAGTACATACTTCTAAAAATAACGTCTGGTCCAGTATTTTTAATAGGATCTTGATCTTTCAACAAAAATAATGATCTAATATTTGCTATTTGTAAGTCTTAAAATTGCATATCGTATCAAAATATGCGGCTTATCGGCCAAGCATTTAATGTTATCTGCGGCATTCCATAATGAATCAATCCCCATCCATATTTATAAAGGTAGCCTTGTTACGTGACATTCGTATACATTATGTTATTATTTGTTTTGCATAATTACACTCGGTAAATTAATCGTATCGCTGTTTACAATGACTGGGTGTAGGTCATTTTATGTGAGAAATTCTGTTGGAATAAATACATTGCAAACCTAGATGATTTTTTAAATTGACATACACTTTATTTAGGAACCGATTGAAATAAAACAAATACTAAATGTTAAGTGAAGGTTACCACAATACATTAGTGAAAACCGCACCCAAATCGGATTGTTTTGAGTTCTATTGCGTTAATAAAGATCCCCAATAATAGTTTTTCTCAAATATCTTACATGTACAGACAGCGATCAATTACAATTTTATTATATGTATATTTATTATATAAATAGGCAAAGACAAAACAGTTTGTACCTTTTTCTCCTCTGTTTGTCAACCGGTTTTTTTTTATTTAGTAGTTAATGACGAGCTTCAGTGTTATCAATGAAAAAAAAAATTACAATGATTATGATCGAATTTCGAACTGGGCGAACACTGCTAGATACTTTTAAATCGTCGATCAAAAAAGTACTAGATAAACAATCAGCGACAAAAATGTCTTCATCAAATGAGCGTTTATTTGAACATTTGAGCACGCTTTTAATTATTTTTTTTGTGAAAACAACTTTAAGCATTGCATTTAAAGTACAATTTACATTGTTGTATATTTATTTCAACTAGAATAATTACCTAAATACTACTGGTGACAGTTTAAAGGGAACTTTTGCATGGGATTGTGTTTCTAGTACTTTTTTGATCGATGTTATAAGTACAAAAACTTATTGCTAACAAATTTCGTTTTATAAGTGTAATTTAGCATACAATTAATCTTAATCATCAAAGTTATTACTCAAGTTTAAATACTCGAGCCATTATAAACTCCACTACTTTACTATTCAACTTAATCCATTTTTTACTGTCACAGATTTACAATAATTAAAACAATCAGCTAATATAATTCACAAAGTCAGCACATGCTTAAATCAATTCAGTTTGAATCGTTTGATATTGCAAAATGTCTTCATAAGTTCCACTTAGCTTTATTAGGACATTTAAAAGCTAAATTATCATTTTAACTTACGGCGAAGCATTAAATTAATCTATAAAAGTAAATGGCGCGTCCTCATGAAATGATCGCATTAATATTATCTGTATTAATAACGGACCGGCGCTTGTGCTGACATATGGTTGATCATGTCAAATTTCAAATAAGTCACCTTACCGTATGTAAGGTATATACGAGTATATATTGTGATATTTGATTGTTGTTGTTGTTGAATATTTGACATCTATGTACAGATAAATAAAATTGGTGTGTCTGTTTGTAATATTAAAATAACCGCTTTTTACTTAATGCATATGGATGTATACACGGTACATATACCAAAACAATATTTTTTTCAATTTTTGTCTGTCTGTCTGTTCCGGCTAATCTCTGAAATGGCTGAACCCATTTTGGCGGGACTCACTTCACTGGCAGATAGCTGATGTAATAAGAAGTAACTTAGACTACTTTTATTTTAGAAAAAAAAATAGGGTACCACGAAAAAAAATTAAAACCAAATTAATTAATTTTGTTTCGGGAAGCAATCTATAAATAAAAAAAAGTAAAGCATTCGAAACGTCGGGAACCAAAAATCAAAATAAATCCGCGAAAAAATCCGAAAAGATAGTTTTATTTAAAATCCATTTTATTTACTTAACTATGATTTTATGCCTTCAATGTTTAGTTTGTATGAGCTACATTTTTTAAATACTCATCACAAAGAGACCGTAGATATATCGCAATTAGAATCTCACCTACTTTTCTAAACAATACAATCGAGAATGAAACATTAATAGCCAGTGCACAAAATAATAAATAAAATAACATTAACAAAGCAATGTAATTTATTAATTAAATAGGTATAAGGAGTGTGGGAATATTTCCCATAGCCCCAACGTAACAGGAGTTAGATAACGCGTAACATTTCCTAAGCTTACAGTTTACACACTAGAAGACTACTGTTACATACTTTTTTTTCTTATGGGAAATCCGGTTAAACTCGATGATTTCCTTAAAGCACCTGATGTAACACCATGATGCGATAACGACGGTTTTTGTTAATATAATGGCACTGTTATTATGGCTTTCGAAGACGGAAGATATGAGGAAGCTAGAAGCTTAATTTGCTTGAGTAAATGAGAATTATTTGTTATTTTCCGTTATTACGAACGGGAAGTTTACAGGTATTTTACTCCAAAACAATATGCACACGCGTGTAGTATGATATCACAATCAACGTTAAGTCAATCCTCATTCATAACAAAAGTTAAAGAGGTGGAAAATTAACCACAAAACTCAAATTAACCACATATTTGTCTCTTCTTAAGATTCCAACACGCAATAGGAAGTGCTCTAAGCCATGAATAATGGTCCTTTCATCATGATAAAGCTTTTTCACATCCTTCTCATATCCCGCTAACGTACGTCCCATATCATTTATATCGCTGGGTGCCCGTTAGCCTGACCTGTAGTCGCAATTAGCGCTGCGCATGCGCAGTCATGTCGCGATAGGCCCAACCCGACGTTCCGGAATGGACGTGACAGGTCATAGGGTTGACATGTTGACAGGCGCATCTTAGAATATACTCCGCATAATAGAGCAAATTAGATTAGAATTGCTTAGGTAATTGATGATTACATCTTCTAAAACTGTAATAGTGATATTAGTTGTTTTTTAATACATTTTCTTTAGAATGATTTCTTTTAATAGTACATCTAGTAATCTTATATCAATTTGCCAATGCGTCTATTGATGAATAGCTCCTTCGTCCATCTAACCTAGGTCTTTCATGACTTGCGCGCACATTTTATTCGGTATTACCCTTCAGTTAGTGAGTGGCATTGTAATAGGTATAAATTAATGATCCTTACGGGACAATTTTCTTAGATATTTTAGCAAATAGTTGACGTTTTTATTAATGTTCAATAAAATATATTTTTTAAAACTCAGCGAGTTTACAGAAAGTATTATACTTTCTTACATTTACGCGAATATTTGACATTTTAAATAAAACTATCTTTTCGGATTATTTCGCGGATTTATTTTGATTTTTGCTTCCAGACTCGGGAGAGATTAAGGTTTTAGACATCTCTATCTAGTATTTAACGCCTTTGAGATGTCTAAATGTCTATGTCTGGCGAAATAATCCGAAAAATTTATTGAAAACAGTCAGTTTAATTACAGGACTTTATGATCTATCTTTTTTTTTAGTCTTGAGATGTATGAAATACTTAGTTCTTTACCAAACCCTTCATTGTTGTTTAAAATTAAATCAAATATAATAAAAAATTGTAATTTTGTTCAAGATTTCCACAATACATTATATAGAATGAGAACAATTTGTCATATTTCGAAATATTGTCATTTGTCCATTGCGCAATTCATGCTCGTAATGCAAAGTAGTGCGTTTCGTGCATTCTATGTGCAAATGTCTGTATTTTGATGACACCTAATAAAGTGATACAAATTTAATGACTTCATCTAATCTTACGTAAATATTTTTGTATTAATTTAAACTCTATTTATTACTATATACGATTTTAAATTATGTGGAAATATTTTCAATTATTTGTATACATTACTTTGCGGTTAGACTGCGACTTGACAATTTTGTATTGTTATTATTGTGGTTTGAAAGTCAACAGTAATACGATTTTCATTTTCCTTTATACTTATGAGAAATCGTTGTTTGTTTTCACATTGTTTTTTTAACATTTTATTGATATATTCAAAAGAGCTCCTTTTTACCCGACTGCGGTGAGGCTCAAAGGAGGGTTATGTTTTTAACCTTTATGTTAAATTATATGTGTGATGAACAAACATGCAAGTTTTATACTAACTACGAGTCTCACCACGTGTACATATTATGTACATGAGTATATCTCCGACTGTATAATACGGACGAAGAAACATAATCAACTTGTTCTCATCTTTTTAGTTAGCTTTTACGTAGTTGGTTTTATTTTTATTTTATTTCATTATAATATTTTAATCTTACCTTACGGAATTTGCTATTTACTGCATGTTTCTATTCATGGTAGGTACTTGTCTACTGTTTGTTATAAACGTAACGCTATTCACATATCATGATTAAGACATCATATCAAATATAAATTTAAATAATTAAAATATTATTTAATATAAAGTATGAATTTAATTACGTTAATGCACATAATTAAAATAAGTTAAAACTCATACTTATTACACAATAATAATATACGCTGAATCAGTGCATAAATTGCATTGTATATAATAATTTGTCTATAAAACAAAACAGTAAAAACAATTCGTAGCATGTTTTCTAACAGTGCGGTGAAAATGTTTAGAATAGCGGAACATAGTGACGCAACCGTGGGCCGTGGCACGTCGCGGCGCACGCGCAAACTTAGCGACACGGCGATAATAGTTTGCGATTGTTATAAAAATTCTAAGAAGCGACGTCCTTTTTAGGGTTCCGTACCCGAAGGGTGCCAACGCAGCCCTATTACTAAGCATCTGCTGTCCGTCCGTCTCTCAGAGGACTGTATCTCATGAACCGTAATAGGTAATAACAAATAAAAAACCAAGATGCGAATTTCGAAAAGGCTGCCATGCAAATTAAAATATCGATTATGATATGGAACCCTTCGTATGCGTGTCTGACTCCCACTTGACCGATTTTGATAGTACATTTTTTTTATAATTGCCGGTACCTACAAGTTACATTTTAGCAAATTTTCTTATTAACAGTAGCTTTAAATGTAACTCCAGGTCATAATCTACCTCTGTACCTACTAAATTGCAGCCGTTTCAGCTTAAAGAAGGAACAAATATACACACATATTTTTTTACATTTATAATAGTAATGTTATTATTTCATAATATTGGGTTTAAATATTTTATATAATAATGACCTCCCGCCCGACTTTGGCCACAGCGGCCAGTCTCATTGTGACTAGCCATCTGCGCAAGAGATATTATAGTGCACAAGTGTACCCGCAGACAAGTACACTCTTTATTTCTATCACTCATGCTCCGGTGGGACTGAAGTGGTGGTGGTGGGAAGAAGTGGGTGAGAATTAAGGCGCAGGACCAACGGCTTTACGTGCTTTCCGAGAAACGAGGATAAAATACCGCCAATTTCCCAACTCCGGGCTGTTACTGACACTTACTAAATAGAAACACTCGATAACTAAACTTGGCCCGACCCGGGACTCGAACACAGAACGTCTCGATGTGCAACCGCACTTGCTAGCCACTACACTATCGAGGCAGTTAAATATTTTATGACATAGTATTATTTAAAAAATGCAATAGGATTCTATAATAAGCTCTTTTTAATGAATATAACAACATACTAACTTTTTCTCTAAATAATAACAAGGAAGTGGTTCCTATTTTATTTTAAAAAGTATGCCGACCTTACCTTTTTAATACGGTACTTTAAGTACAGATTACATTCGACGCCCACGCCACCGCACGTGACCACCTGTTCGCACTGTCTTGATCTTAAAAGTAGCATTTGATAATTGCATGAAATTATATATTTTGACAACGTTTTTCAAATTGCTTCACTCAATATATTTTTTTGGAAAATCTTATTGAAATACTCATTATTATCGATACAGAGGCCGAATCTATAGTTTTTAGAATTTTTATGTCTGTCTAGGAACGCATCACAAGAAAATTGCTGGGCAGATTTTGATGAAATTTCGTATGATGATAGCTGGTTATCCGGGTCAACATATAGGATACTCTTTACTGCGGGAAAATATCTCATCTCTAAGAAATCTATACTAAACGTTAAAACGTAACTAGAGACAAACCCGAGCGGTGCGAGGGTGAGTCGCTAGTGTATTATAATTTCCGAAGTCTAAAAAGAAATGAGTAACCTAATACGTAATAATTTTCGATTTAAATGTATTTTGCTATTGGGTTTTTCTTCATGACTGACTTTAATCATGGATATATTATTATGATAATAGTTTTAAATTATAAAAAAATATATAAATCATACGATGCAATCAATCATTCAGACATTATTATGTAATATAGAAAGTAAAAGTGAATATCATTGCCAAAAATAAAATCGCACAAAAAATTTATCTAGAAAACCGCATACGATAATTTAATTTACGATCGATTCAATATTATGGACCCAATAAATAGTAATTACAAGCTATTACCGCGGTCGATGTCTAAAGGCGTGTATCCTAATTTATTGCCTAATTAAAACCAACGACCGAAATAGGTCAGGCCCCTGTCAAGTTGCAACGAAAATATTACGAGCGATTTTCGTCCAAATGATTATGTTAATAAAGAACATATCCGTATAAAGTGTTGGGAAGTTACGCAATAGTAATCGATGGAAAGCAGGTGAGTGTTGTTACGTAGAACATTTAAGGACAATTTTTCCTCTTTAATTGGTTCACAGTAATGTTCGCTATGCGCCTCTCTCGGTGGTACTACTAAAGATTTATATCGGATTCCCGATGGAGCAACAAGAAGCTTTTCGGAAACTTGCAATTCTAAGCCAAATGATTTTCTTTGAACCTTCTAAGTGATCTCAAGTAAATTATAACAATGTAATTGTTTCTTGTACAAAACGTAGTTTGTACTTTAAAATTAATTGTTCTACTCATAGGACAAACAATCAAACAATTTCGCTTTCATTATATTAAAAACGGATAGCTTAGATTAGTAGGTATATATATTATATATGTATATAATTTCAATTTTTATTAGAAAAAATTTCAATAAGAGTCATCTACTATACCTTATTTTTTTGTGTTTTAAAAAATAAGCATTCATTAAAAAAGACATTAACATTTTGTAATGTCAGATGATACCTGTTATGGAAAAAGCATTGGACGTATTACCACCATGGGGCCAGCAAATTATTGTGTACTGTATCAAGACGGCAAAATTACCGAAAATCAGTGTTGCAATCAAGAATTGAAATTATATTCAGTTGGATTGGTGAAAAAACTCTGTAGGTCAGTAAACAGGTCTGAGTGGCATTTAATAAGTAACACTAAAATTATATGAGGTACGTGCAATGAGGTGAAAATGTTACAAAATGCTAGCATCCTATGTTATGTTTCAAAAGGAGGATAAGGGTTACTGAAGTTTTGGAAAAAGGGTATGGTAGTTGCGGTAATGTATTATTATTTTCCTCTATTTTATTGGAAATATAAATAAAATAATTACATTAAATTATACGCCTTTTAATGTCAATACTTATCTCCTATGTCACAAAAAATATTAAAAAAAAAAAGTTAATGAAAAGGTCTTAATATAAAATGGACATGTATAAAAAAGGATGTATATATTTGTGTGCGCTTACAGGGGTAAATGAGGTGGATGTATGAACTGCCAACAGCCAACTCCATCACTGGCCAAAAGATTTGCTATAGCTTAATAGCAAGACAATAGACATACATATGAGTACATTTTCACGCTATATCTAGTTCAGAACAATATCACTAGGCCAGGAAGAGGGTCAACTACTTCAAATACTATCAAGGCTGTTTTAATATATCACCTTCCATCGATTTAAATTTATTTTTTATCTAAATATAATCTATTCAATGGCTGCCACTAAATTCATTCATATATTTAGTTATTAAAAAATATATTATCAATGCATTGAATATTGATTAGGCTAGTCACAGTTAATTAATTCAAAACAAAAAAGTTGGTATGAATAATGTATGAATATATTTTTTGTAAAATCAAAAAATGTTGAACAAATTAAAAAGACGAAGGAGTTTAGAAGGTAACTTGATACATGTAATTAACATTGATTGCAATTAAATAGTGGGCAGTGCTTAATCTATAAAAACTGCCGCAATCTTACAATGTCATTTAGAATGACGAAAGCAAATGATTATAGTCAATTATTAGATATAAAAAATATAAAGAAAATTACTTAAAAAAAGGTACGAAACAATAATAAACAGTCTTGTTGTGATCCAGAAACTATCTATGCAAAACGTCATGGCAATCCTCCATTAGTATGTACATAAAAGTAAATTATGATTACCACTTACTTGCCTTACGGTGAAGGAAAACATCGTGAGGAAACCTGCATGTCTGAGGAAACCTAGCAAGTTTTTGAAAGACGTGTGAAGTCCGCCAACCCGCACTTGGCCAGCGTCGTGGACTATGGCCTGATCCCCCTCGTATTGAAGGGAGGCCCGTGCCCAGCAGTGGGACATTAAAAAGGGCTGAATACAAAAGTAAATTAAACTTAGTAAATAAAAATGAACATAATTAATAATAAATAGTATTAATTATAATGAAGTAAAAATTATATTGTGTTTAACCAACTTACAAAAAGGATGAAAAGAGTGTTTGGCCGGTATCATTCTGCTGGGTAAAGATTTCTCACCTAGAAACTAAGAGTAAACAAGAATTTATTGTCAGTTAGACATCGTGCGCATGCGCAACTATAGTTATGTTATAGTAATATTTTCAAAATATGATTATAAATACAGTCGCGGCTAAGTTGGATTAAGGACGACAATGCTACGCAACTTTATTACATACATATCAGCAAGATATTTGCATAATATATGACCAGAAATTTGGGGTGAGTGGTCCGTTGTCACGTCAAGATTATACGTACACTTGTCATAATGACATGGCAGGTGAGTTATTTATTACGGTATATTGTTTTCATTGAGCAAGTTAGCCTTTCAGTAAATTCGGAATTTCTCTTTGAACAATGGGACAGCATTACAAATGGAGTTACTTATATGGTCTTATTATAGGACGTTACGATTTACTATCAGAGATGATATCAGAAATCATACCTTCAGAACAGCAGGTCAAAGTAATCTACTAAGATTAGGAGTACCTAATAACCGTCAATTCAAAAAATGATATCGAGAAAATCTTTACTAACATTATATTTGTGGTGGATGGTATTTGTAGCACAGAAAATAAAAGGAAGCGGGTTCTAACCCTAGCTCACTTCTGAGATTGCGTTTACAAATCAGTTTTTACATGATTACCAACTTATAGTGACGGGAAATTTCGTGGATGCATGAACCTACATGTCTGAAACAACCTAACTCGTTTTCTAAAGACATGTGAATTGTACTAACTCACATTTGGCCAGCTTGTTGGACAATGGCCGGATTCTCCTCGTAATGAAGGGAGGCTCGTACCGAGTAGGGGAACGTTGTAAAGGGATAGTTATTATTATAACACTTAAGGTATTCTAAATATAAATTTAACAAATAACCTAAGTAACCTAAACTAAGTTCAAGTATAATCTAAGTTCTTGTTCATTGAATGTAGTATGACTGTTAGTCTACTTTCATTAAGGCGGCAGTCATTCAGTGGCAATCTGAATAACGTCTAAGCAAAGCATTTTGGCTCGAGATGGAGTTTTTAGATTAGATCGCGCGATGCGAATGTTTTACGACTGGTTTCGGTGTCGTAATTCTGTAATACGAGTGGGTAATGATATTGCGCTTCAAATGAAGCAAATATTCGGCCATGTTTACACTCTCGGTTGATACTGAGAAAAAACTGGTCTTCACATATTCGTGCGCACGTGGGCTTCTGTATGATTTTTTTTCATATGTTGAACAAGGACAATTTGTAAATTTTTCAAATTTTGACAAATCGGCAAGAACCACGTGACGTCATTGAATTTTGGGATCTATGAAACTTTCAACATTTTACATTTTTATTGCTTTAAAACATTATAAGCTATTACTAATTCTATGCAGTCTTAATCTCATTACATACTGGCGACTTATATCTATCTTATATATGTATATATATCGTCCCTATAGGTACGTTTTAAATAGATATGAAGTTATTGCGAGTGTACCTTAGGAGAAAGACTGATGAATTGCAGATTTTTCTTTAGGCCTTATTAAGATCGACAATTTTCTAGTACATTGTTTTGATGTATTTCTTTAGGTTTAGCCAGCGTTATACGTGTAAATATCTAAGGACGACCCGATAGCATCAGTTATTGTGTTTTTCCGTGGAAATGAAAGATTTTCCTTTAGTAAAAGGTATCCTAAATATTGAGCCGAATAATAAGTTATCGCAACACAAAATTTAGTTAAAATCGGTTCAGTAGGTACTCGTTGCGTGAAACGCGCACATCGATTCGCTAACTTACTGTTTTATTATATGTATAGATACATACATATATGTTAATATGTAGAGTTGCTTATCTTGACTGATTCATTAGATATAATGTAAAAACAAACGATAAAGAAATGTTATTGTTTTGTTTCACATATTTTTTTGTACTCCATTGCTATGTCTTTATCAGAATCATTCATCTAGTAAGCACTCAGCCTTAATATTGCTTAACTGAAATGATATCTGCTTAGTTGATAAATCGCCACTTGGTCGGTATTCGATTACTGTCCAGATACGCTAATAACGTATCCGAAGAATAAATTGCGACAGTTTCCCATTGATGACGAAAATGATCCTCCTGATTAATAAAGTGCATGGGAATGGCTTTTTGTGATATCTTTCATCTATACATATAATAAATATCTGAGTCGAATCTGTACCTTAAATATTTTTTTGAAAATCTTATTGAAATAGTCATTATCATCGAGACAGAGGTCCAATCTATAGTTTTTAGAGTTTTTGTCTGTCTGTTTGTCTAGGGACCCATCACGAGAAAACCCCTGGACAGATTTTGATGAAATTTGGTATGATGATAGCTGGTTATTCGGGTCAACATATGGGATACTTTTTACTACGGGAAAATATCTCATCTTTGAGAAATCTATACTTAACGTTAAAACGTATCTAGAGACGAACATGAGCGGAGCGAGGGTGAGTCACTAGAATCTTTTATATTATTCTAACATATTTAAAATATAATGGTTTTTAACACAGAGGTGGTAAAGCAGTATGTCGTGTTATACTCTTATACGAGTAGGTACCTTTCGGGGTCACCAGGAAAAACTTTTTTTTGTTATTTATTTATTTGTCCAGGTAAAAACAGTCGTATACAATAACATCTTAAACAATAAGAACACAATTAGACCTATATTACCCTAAGTTATTACAAATTACCTGATTTGTCATCAAAAAAAGTGACGGATGCTAAATAATTATGTTTTACAAAAAAATAATAATAAGCGAAACTAAATTGAATAAAAATATTAAATGACATATTAAATGAACTTAATTGTTGAAGTTGTAAAACAGAAGTGAAAATATTGTTTAAATAAAGTTTTCTATTTCTCGAGACACATATATTATATTAAATGTTTATATATTTATAAAATGTAGGTAAAATTACTTATTTATGTAATCAGTTACTGGGTTGAGTAAGGGTTGTGCAAATGTATGTATGTTTTGCCTCGTAAATCAAAGGCTTAATTTAATATATTCTTTTTATTCAGGTTTTATTTCCGGTTTTATTTATAAAATAGTTATTCTACTTATATTTTGATATATTTAAATAAATATTTTGTTTATTTAAAATACTTTAAAATATCTAATAAAATAAGTAATTTTTAATTTGTAAGGTTCAAATTTTGACAGCGATTTTTTTATAATAACATGAGTATTGAGTAACTGCTGAAAAGATATATTTTGAAATTCAACCCTTAAGGGTGACAAGGAGAAAGATTGTGTAGGAAATAAAATATTTTAGGGAGTTATAACATAAAGCAGCCAAGCGCAGTCGAACCTGATAAAATAAGTATACCTATTACAAGTAGAGCAAATCTGTACTCTCCAGATTAATGTTACTAGATATGCAAGTGGTATTCATTATTATATGAGTTTTTCCGCCAGTTTTTCTCATAATTGAGAAACTTTCTTTACGAACTGGCGATGGACTCAATATCTTGCATAAACTTATAAGTTGATGCCGAAATTATTTTTGACTTCACAAAAAGCTCGCTTAATAAAAAAAGATCATTCAAAATACTTAAATCCTAAAATTTATTTGCTCTTTTTAAACATGCGAACGCAAAATTTACCTTAAATCGTGTAAACATGAAGTGTATGGGAAACATAAATAAATAACATCGCATGCTAATATTTGAGTTTTATCTTTTTTTATTTTAAAATAACCTTTAAAGAACATTTTTAAAGAAATATACTCTTCTTTTGCAGGTAAGGCATCAGTCATCATACACGTATGTTGCTTCCCTCATAAGGCTGCAAATTTAAATTTAAAGTGGTTGGCCCACATCAGGTGAAATGATCAGTGTCCACTTTACCCGCTGTTTGTTTTTTAAATCGTAAATTTTATGAATCGCGAAAATGATTATTGGTACTTTTATTGCAAGAAAGTGTTAAAGAAATAAATTTAAAAGGTCAATTCTTGTATTAAAAGTATGGCCTGATGTAAAATTTGGATTAAAACATCATTGTTTAATCATTTTGTGGTAGCACAACTTTACTTTAGTGCACTTTTAAAACTTACTGGTTTTCCACTTTCGACTGTATTCAACGATAAGGTAATAAATATATTTATAGTTTACGTATAATAAGCCTTTATTACTCAGGTAATTTTTGGAATCGTTTCAGTAGTTTCAATGATTGCCTCCTCTTGACGAATGATTCATTTTTACTTCTCTATATTAGTAATGATGCTATAATATGAAGACTCCTTTTTATAGGTATATTTTTATACTAAATAGTAAAAAACAAAGTCGGTATACGCGTCAGTCTGTTTGTACGCTTCGTTCTTTTAAATGCGCAACAGATTTTGGTGTTGTTTTCTTGCAAATTATATGTGTATAACGTAAAGACAAGTCGATATTTTGTAATCAAATTGTCAAGATAGAGTGAAGTCAAGGTGGATCACTGGTATACACTAAATTTGAGAATAATATCAGGTTTATAAAAAGTTTTTTCTGTAATTGTGTTAATTCCTCATTTTTTATATCCTCCATTTCCCTTTAGGCGTGGTCTCGCGTGTGTAAGCCTTTTCTCTGCTTTACAAATTTGCATATATAATGGTAACATTTATAACTGTACAATAAAGTAGTTTGTATCAAATAATTCGCGGGTAAAACCCAATGGATTTAATATCTCCGTACCTTTAGGATGGTTTGACCTCAGACTAAGGAATAAGGCGGTGACATAGAACTAAACTTGAAGCAAAACAATGTTTTAAAATAATATAGTATAATGTTTTAAATTAAAACAGTATACAAATATTAATAGAATGCTCATTACTGTGATTAAATAAATGATAATAAAAGATCTGTATAGCAAAATCGAGAATAGTGGCATAATCAACAAAATTAGGGTAATATTTTTGACTTTGACATTTTTTGGCGATTTCAAGAAGGAGGTAGTACCTACTTATTTATATATTTTTTTGTATCACGTATGTATCTTACTCGACATCTTTGCTAATTGTGAATTTGTGATCATTCTTTTGTATTGAATAGGTATTACCGCAGTAATAGTCTCATACTTATATAAGAAATCTACTAGATTTAGAAATCGCTGCACTTTTTTAATTTAAAGGTAATTATCAAATATTACAGTAGATTTCAAAACAAATTAATTTTAAGTATGACAATTTTTTTTATTTCATATCCATCGTCCATCACCTAGATTCCAAGCAAAAACTAAAACATTAATTATATAATATTACGTTTTCACCTACAATTACAGTTTACGTAACCGTCTCGCTTGTCAGAATAATTTATAATTACAGAAAAGACAGTTTTTCTTTAACATATCTTAAATAGTTGTCGTGCTTTAGAACGACTATACGACCTAGCTAATAGCTTCACTTGCAAGGGAAAATCTTACTTATTTCGCGGTAATAGAAAATATAATCATTTGAAGGTATTTTAACAAGCAATTAAGAGTCGCTTTAAGTACATCTTAAGTGGTGGATGCGTGTACGCAAGTTCGTAGAAGCGTAGGGCGCACCTTAAATGCTTCGTTGCAGCTATAAATGTTGCAAGTATTTTACAGGCTTGCATTCTTTGTAAATGAAACATTTGATGTAACTGACATTACGTAAAGGTATCAGATTCGATTTCTTACAGAGTCACGCCAAACAGCCGTGTAACTTCATCAGCACCAATGCGCTATTTCTTGGTACTTATTATGTTTTATAATATACTAGCGGCTCACCCTCGCTTCGCTTCGGGTTCGTTCCTAGACAAAAACAAATCTATCCCACGGGAACCGTACATTTTGCCGAGATGATATATAGCCTATAGCCTTTCTCAGTTAACGGGCTATCTAATGCAAAAAGAATTTTTCAAATCGGATTAGCAGTTCTTGAGATTAGCGCGTTCAACTAAACAAACAAACAAACTCTTCAGAGCTTTATAATATTAGTATAGATTTTGTAACAGTTTTCCTGCAGCTCTTATTCCGATTTTTATTCTTAGGGGCACCATCTGCGTTCTGAGAATGTATTTAGAATCCGGTTCAAATGACGAATATTTCGACAAAAATAAGCCATATTGTTGCCTGACTCATTAAATTCTCAATAAGTAACAAACAATAAATGATATGCATAGCAAAACAGCGGTCACTGTGGCATTGGATACATACAAAAAAGCTGATTGAGTGTACATCAAGCGTCTGCGGTATACCGATGGCGCTTAATGCATATGAATATTTTTTAAAACTTATATTTGAGAATTGTATTTATGGGAAATGGTGACGAATAACGAAGAAACATATTTTCAATATTATGTACGTTTTAAAGTTTAGTATAAATTTCTCAGAAATGAGATATTTTCCTACATCATCCTATCACCACACACCATCTATCATCAAATCAATCAATATTTGTCCAGTGGTTTTCTCGTGATGCGTTCTCAGACAAACAGACAGACAGATAAAAATTCTAAAAACTATAGATTCGGCTTCGACTATTTCAATAAGATAATAAGAATATTTAATGTACAGATTCGGCTATGGTAGTGAGAAACAGTGTTATATAGCAGGCTAAAATCTATTCACAAGACTAGATCTTTTTAATTTCAAAATCTAATTTAAAAAGTCGTTAAAATTGGTTAAAATTGACAAAGATATCACGTATTACATACAAAAAAACTCGACCTAACTGTAGACTCATACAAATAATTTCATTTACTCATAACATTTACTACAAAAGTCATGACAAGAATAAAACATAAATAACAAAGTATAATATAGTAAGTAACGGTTACAAAAACAAATTTTCAACACCGTACATCGCGGAAACAGCAGCACGTTGCGTACTTAAAGTAGGGCGAACATTCCTATGTGTGGTTTCATAGTTGAATAGCGATATAGACATGTAAAAATTGAATGCCTATCCCTCGGACTCAATATTCATAACGGCCTGCCATTGTTGGCTGCCGACGCCAGCGTCACGTACTAGCCGTGAAAGGGACGTGTTAAAACGCACCCAGTTTCACTGAACCGCTGTAAACAATTTCGATTATAATTTTAATTTCTTTCGGTATGAGGCCTATTTAAAATGAACTAGTATTCGTCTAGTAATTGAAATTCGAGCATAATCATTATTGCAAGGAAAACATACATAATATATGAATATAATTTACCTATCTATATAAAAAAATTACACGTTTAGCAGTCTGTAGTGACCCTACTTGCTGTGCCAGCGGTCGCGGGTTCGAGTTCCGCTGGGGGCGTTCATTTGTGTGATGAGCACGAATGTTTGTACTCTAGTCATGGGTGTTTATATTTATAATTTGTATGTATCTAAAAGTTATATATACACATATGTAGTGTATCAACTATCTGGTATCCATAACACAAGCCTTGTCGCTTACCATGGAACTAGATGGTGCTGTGTGTAAATGTCCCAGCATATTTATTTATTTAAAACAATCAGCAAAATATAAAACACTAAATATACCTACACATCTCGCAAAACCATGGCCAAACATTGCATTTTTTAACTCTACGTAAAGTTATATTATCAAATCCAATCAAAATATACTTTATTCAAATAGATTTTACAAGTACTTTTCAGTCGTCAATTTTTACATTCAAAACGACATTATATTTCATTTTCTGAAAATGGGCTTGGATATATGTATATTTTTCATTACATAAAAATAGTTAAAATAGAAATTTACTCAATGCCTGGTCGGATATCGAATCTACAATATTATACATATATACAACACAATTCAAACGCTATCAATGCACACTGTGGTCTTTGCGATTTAAAAAAAAATGTGATTTTTATACTTGATTGTACTAAGATTGCACTGGTTTTACTGGCCATAAATTATTCTTAACAATGATGAACAAGCCAGATAAGTGAATAACAAGTTTGACCTCGAACAGCTTAAAGACATTTTCCCTACATATTTGATTAATGAAACGTCTCCATATACGTAAAGCAAAATTCTAATCCTGAATACGGAAAAAATAATAAGGTCTCAATTTAATGCGTTTTTTGTTTGTTCGTAATACATATTTATATTTTACTAGCGACTCACCCTCGCTCCGTCCCTAGATACGTTTAATCTGTTAGTATTATAGATTTTTCAGAGATGAGATATTTTCTCGCTGTAATAAGTATTCTATATGTTGACCCGGATAACCAGCTATCATCATACCAAATTTCATCAAAATCTGTACAGTAGTTTTCTCGTGATACGTTCCTAGACAGAGAGACAGACAGACAAACAAAAATTCTAAAAACTATAAATCCGGCCTCTGTATTGATAATAATGACTATTTCAATAAGATTTTCAATAAAATATTTAATGTACAGATTCGACTCAGAATTTGATTATATGTGTAGATATAAATAATTTATGGACACTCGCACTTGACTGATTTTATTGTATTTGTATTTATAGGCTTCATAGTTCTACTTTCAAACGGAAGTCCAAAATTAACTTGTCCTATAAATCTACTTGCTTATTTAAGTTATTGCATTCGGTTATTCTAATTCTAAGTATAAATAAAAAAAATATCTCATAGTTAATCTCTAATAAAAAGATAAATATCTAAAAGTTAAAAACTACTTTTTTTAAACTACCTATTTCAGATACCTATATATATATGTATAATTATGACTTTAGAGACGTCAAAAACTTAAGCCCCTCATGTATCATAGTTGCTGTAAAGCATTGAAAATGTTAAAAAAATAAAGGGGTAAAAAATCCGAAATGAAATAGTTTTATTCAAAATCTACTTACATTCTTGGATGAATCAAATGTGCGCAAGCGCAATATTTAGTCTGTTTTTATAACTATAGCAAACTCAAAATATAAAGCTAATGTTAAAACTCAAACGAACCCAAAACCTACTCATTTATTCCTCAGATAAAAGTATTATCACGTACTTGATGCAACGCCATACGACGGTCCACAAACCTGACCCATTTACACTAAATATAAGACGTTCTTCGAATCGTTGACTCATGTGACACAAATCCAATTCGCTGTTCATCATTTTATTTATAGTTGGCACAATAACAGTTTTTATGAGCTCGTAAAAAATCCTTCGATTATTTCGCGGCTGTAAATCATTCGATAGCCTAGACTTATCTTAGTCCATTGGAGTGATATTATAATTTGTTTCAATCTCCTTATGTGAAACTCGTTTAAGATAAATAAATTTTCAATACTGATCCCATGTTTATGGCTGTTTGGACATCTATTGGGACATTAAACTACATGTCACTCGTTAGATAGCGTAGATAGTTTAGCATTTTGTAGTAATGTGAGATCAAACAGAAAATCCTATAATAACTTTTTGACTAAAAAGCTACACTTATTTTTAAATCACTTTAAAGGTTCATCCGTAATGAAATTTTTACTTGATACGTGCGTGGTGCGTACGTACGTTTGAATTTTTTTGAGCGGGACTCTTAATTCTTTTTCTAAAATAAAAGTTGCCTAAGTTACTCCTTATAACATCAGCTAGCTGCCAATGAAAGTCTTGTCAAAATTTCGTAGATTAGCAAGAACAAACAGACAGACAGAGAGACAAACAGACAGATAAACAGACAAAAATTTTAAAAATCGTGTTTTCCTTATAAGTATCGTTTATAATTTAATATGCATTTAGTAAAAAGCTGTTATTTTGACATTACAAACAGACACTTCAACTTTATTTATCTGAACAGATTTACAAATGACCGCACTTGAAGTATAGTCTAAATTATTAAAAGTATAATAGAAACAGGTACACAATATCAATTCACATTAGCGAAGATGTCGCAGAACATAGATTATAAGAAAAAACATACATACACAAAAACACATCCTTGTACCTTATACTCGTTCCTTTACAAAGTCGGTCAAAAATTGTTAGTTTAGCTCCTATTATATAGCAAATATCTCCAAAACACAATTAAAAGAAAAACAATTAATAAATTATATCAGAACTAGCGACTCGCCCTCGCTTCGCTCGGCTTCGTCCCTACTTACATTTTAACGTTTAGTATAGATTTCTCAGAGATGAGATATTTTCACGCAGTAAAAAGTATCCTATATGTTGACCCGAATAATTTGCTATCATCATACCAAATTTCATCAAAATCTATCCAGTGGTTTTCCCGTGATGCGGTAACAGACAGACAGACAAACGGACAAAAATTCTAAAAAAACTATAGATTCGGCGTTTGTATCGATAATAAAATCTATTGCAGTAAGATTTTCCAAAAAATATTTAATGTACAGATTTGGCTTAGTTAGAATTTTATTATGTGTATAGACTTAAAAAAAGTTATTTATTAGATATGTCACTTCTACTAAAATCAAAATAGAAAGTGATGCGACAACGTATCTTGTCACTAACTTTACTCCCACATCTCATACATGTTATGTAATATTGATTTTGACTTTATGAGATTGACATTTTACAGTTCTTATGTAATTGCAATTTGTTATTTTAAATCACTTCCGTTTTCAATATTTACTAATTAAGCGTATTTTTTATAATTAATGTATGGGTTTATATAATTAAAGATTATGTATTTTATATAATAGATAAGATTACGCTGGAGTTATTAAGAAACATTGATGGTAATTTTTTAATGTATTACGTTAATGTTATGGTACAAACAAAAAGTATAAACTAACAAAATAAGCCCATGTAAATTTCCACCCCTAAGTCTGATGCATACTGCAGTATATATTTAAAGAACTCAAACCAAAAAACAACAGAAAGTGTAAATAAATAAGTATGTTGGAACAAATGATACAAGTCTAGCTAAGAACTAGTTTGTGTTACGGTAGGAACATGTCATACAGCAGATGTGTAAAGATCACATCATATGTATCAATGTGCCAGGTGTAATGAAGAAAAACGCGCATTTTTAATACAAATGCATGTATGTTATAAAAATAAAGATGGCACGTACCATTGTTAAAGTCAATGCTTTGTCTCGTGCTAAACCTGTGGTTAATAATTCCATTGCATTGCGTACAGAATTTTGATAGTAATCATGACAAAAAAAAATTGTTGTCTTGATGTCTTTGGAATTCAGAATAAACATAATGGATTTTGTTATTTGTTTTTAATTTGCATAGTTATTATTTTTAGTATAATTTGTGATGTAAAGTTTCTTAGTTCTGATCTTGACTATGTTGCATTCAACAGGTTCCTAATGGACATGTCCATTAGGAACTACTAGCGACTCACCCTCGCTTCGCTTCGGGTTTGTCCCTAGACAAAAACAAATCTATCTCACGGGAACGGTACATTTTTCCGGGATGATATATTATAGCCTATAGCCTTTCTCAGTTAACGAGCTATCTAATGCAAAAGAATTTTTCAAATCGGATTAGTAGTTCCTGAGCTTAGCGCGTTCAACCAAACAAACAAACATACTTCAGCTTTATAATATTAGTATAGATTCGAAATACATAGTGTCATGTTGTTCGGGGAAACTTCTATCTGCGATTTTTTATCTTTCTTCCGAGATTCTCTTACGTCCGTTCTTGCACATTTGTGTCTCTATAACTTTGCTATGAACTGTGCTGTAGAACTTGAAACGAATAGCATGTACTTCTTCAATATACAATCATTCATCTGCTAGTTTTTATGAAGCCATAATTGATAATAGGACGGGGAGCGAGTAGAATGGTATGCGACGAAATTGCACCAAGAACACGCAAAGGTAAAAGTAGCATACATGATAAAAAGTAAATGTGCCAGTGTGGCACAATCCATTTCAATCCAATCTATTCAACTGTCATGGCGTGATTGAGTACATACTAAAATAAAGATGGTGTCGAAATACTGCACGTTTATGTACTATGCACAAATATTTGCTAGACGCTATGAGCAAGATCATACAGACCGCTTAGTATGATTATAACTGGTTTATGGCATTTTTATAAAATAACATTCTAAGGACATATTTATTGTTGAAAAACTACGTCGAGACAAGACTGCGGGCATCATTAAAATTCTCGCTCGTGCACTGTCTATTTAGAGCAATAATAGTGGCGGCATCCACCCCGTTGAAAATATACTAAAGAACTTACAACATTTTGGAATATTCCCGATAAATTATAATTAATGAGCAGATAAATATCATTGTATGGGAAGGGATAATTTGACAGCTTAATTAGATGACGGCAAAGGAAACTTAAAATTTCAAATTTTATATAGTTAAGGTACTTAAAAAAGAAAACTAAACAGTAGTTATAATGTACCTGCCATTCAATCATCTTAAAAACAAGTCTTTCCTGTTTGTAGCTGCGTAGATCCTTGATCTTTCCCTCCGTTGTCCTTTTCTAATCAATAGCATGTGTAAAGTCCGTCTCTTTTAACCTGCTAAACGAGTTGAAAGCAGGGTTGTCGGTACTTAAAAAAAATGTCATAGTTATCTAAAAAATGATAATAATAGCGAAGTAAGGCATGTTACAGGTAAGAAACAGATGAGATAAACTTAATTGTTTCTTGGTTAAATGTATGTGGCCCAGAACAAAATAGACGCAAAATCAATCTAATCAATAGTCTAGATAACTTGTCGTATCGACAACCCTACGAGGTGCGGGTGAGAAACAGCAGGAACCTATGATTATAAGGTAATCATCGTTACCCCACAGAACTGGTAATAGGCAGGAATCCGTCACACCTACTTAAACAATTTATCCCACGCCTAACATCTCGTTTGTTATGAACATTACGTAATCTTCAAATACCTCACTTTTGTTTTCATGTCTGCATCTAATTTCTTGTAAAGCGTCATGCTTTCTTACTATGGGCTATAACAATTATCATAGGTTTTTCGTTTATTTTTTTAAAAAGAAAGTTAATAGTCTCTATGGCAACGTCGGGAAATCTGGATTAGTAACATAAACAGCAAAAACGCCACTATTTTTGTCTTTGTCATTTTCTTAGGTGGATGTGTTTGAAGAGTCCAATTGGAAAAAATCTTTTAGCATTTTTATAGTTTATTTATTAAATTAAGCCACCTGCATATGAAATTTAACAAAATAACTTCAATGATGTTTAAATATAATGAATTATGATCGATTTTTGATTTGTACGAGATTAATAGCCAAATTATTTCAATTTAATATGTCTAACCTAATGTTTATGAAATACAAGTCCATATTATGAGCAATTCCTGCTTTCTAACTCATATACTTTCAACTTCTAAACATTAAAGTATAAGATTTACGATACTTAAAACTATATTCCAATATTAATTAAACTGTCACTGCATAAAAGAAACGATTATTATTAATCAATACAACATTTTGGACTTTATCTAGTGAACATAGAGTTTATAATCTATTACTTATTGAGTGATAATTTCTATTGATGTAGAAAGTGATGATTGTGTGGAAAGGCAGGTGGGTAATGGAAAACGGTGAAAACTCATTGTTTGCTATTGTCAGCTTTTCTGCGAAAAGTGGACGCTTATGCACATTTACATACAATAGTTTGGAAAATCGATGGCATCGATTTGAGGTTCTGCGGTTAGTAGTGGAGTAAATATTTTTACAGTTAAAACATGATATAGTTGAAGCAAATAATATATTTACTTACCAGCGACTTAATTTCTTCACTTGGGCGCGAACCTCGGTACCTTTTGTACTTATAATTTTATGTAGGGTCTAATAGGGTACCTACATTGTAGAGACATCGCCAAGTTTCGGCAAATTTTATTAAAATAACAGTAGCTAATGTCAAAGTGCGTAAGCGTTACTGTGAGTTTTTTGATCACATTAAAAAATAGGACCGTTTGGCAACAAAGAATATTTCGAGTTGATTAAACGTTTTTCCATACAAAATGTATGGGAAAAGATTTTGGCGATTTCTGTCATTTCTAGTACTCAAACCTTAAATGGCCCCATAGAGTCTTTTGATCCTTACATGAAATAGGATCGATTGACATGAAAAAAATTTTTTTCGTATTTTAGCATTTTTCTCGCTGACTGTAGGTACATTTTTTCCAAAATCTGTGAATGCAGTTCAGAATATCTCAAAAAGTTATGGATGGTCTCCTAGGAGCGTTTTCCTGTAACTATAGTATTTAAGGTACCTGCCCTTACTGTCCCGTCTCAAAAATCCACCCTGTATAGGATTAAGCCGGCGACAGAATGAGATAGAATAATTACACAGGAAGTGAAAAATAATAAAATTAATTACTGAATAATATGTAATGTGTATTTATGTCAAATGAAATGTAAAATAACTTTTAAACTTATTAAAAATATCATAAAAAAATAAACCTAACAATTATCCTACTCCTGATACTCTATATTCATCTTATTCTCTCGTAGGTTACTTTTCTCAAGTTTCACTTCTACCATGTGTGAATTGTACACACGCACTTTTTTTATAGAGTGAACGAAGCCACTAATAACAGCCAGTCCATTATGAAGATTTTTGCGATATTTGATTAAAACAAAGCATACTATTGGATATTCGAAAGAGAACTTCATAATAGGTATTTTTAATACTCGTTTTATTTATTTCCTTATTACACTATTCATATTTAATAGGCCTAGGACAAAATCTAAAGTAACGCTTCAAGGTGAGGTGTCAAAATATTTTCATAGCACGTCGACTTGACACGGAATGTATGAGTTAATTCAACACGTTTATTTGTTCGTTATTAATTTTAGTACTCATATTTGAATAACAAAGGTCAATAATATTTTTATTGTTATTTTCAATCTAAGAATCTAAGGTAAGATAAATGGATTCTGGCTTGTGATATATTTATGAGTTTTTAAACAAATGTTGAGTTTTTATTCGTGAATGTATAAAATTAGCGTTTATAACTTTTTTGATTTATAGTATGTATTTATCCTTAAGATACCTTTTATTTCTTATGAATTGTGTATTTTTGAGCTAATCATTGTAAGAGAATCTATTCTGATTAATATACAATATTTTGTAACATTGCTATAATAATATATACATACATACACTCTGACATTATATATACGCATGTTTGGGAGTGCATATGTTTATATTTTTGTAAATTCCGTATGGAGATAGCTTACTTTCTGTATTATCAAATTGATTATTTCATATCAACGTACACTTGATCAGAGCCGCGGGCATAAACTAATATTTTAATATATCTATACATATAAATAAAATAGAAGTATCAAAATAACAGCTTAAGAAAATATGAGAAAAACACAATTTTTAAATTTTTGTCTGTTTGTATGTTTGTTCCGTCTAATCTCTGAAATGGCTGGAACAATTTTGACGGGAATCTCACCGATAGACAGCTGATGTTATAAGGAGTAACTTAGGCTACTTTTATTTCGGAAATATAATTAGAGTTCCGCTCAAAAAAATAAAAACGTACCTAGGAACGCAACCGAGCGAAGAAAATGTTTGTCGCTAGTTAGAGACCAAAATATAAAAAAAAACAGTAAAAATTACATGAGTAACTATAGAAAATCTGTTGACCGTCTGCCGTCAAAGTAGAAATTAAATTACGCCCCGGTCGGGCTTCCTAGGCCTTGATTTGTTCAAGGTATAACACTATAATATAATCGATAATAATCACTTGTGCTATATGGAAAAAATATCACAAACGTGCGTTTGGCTACTAGCATTCTCAAAGTTTTAAAAGTATTATAGTAGATCTGTCTAAGACCTTTTTTTTAGTTTTGGGTAATGTGTAATCTGTAAACATACAGGTGGTTATGTGGGCTCAGGCTAGAAAAGACAGTACAACCCTCTAAAACCCAACAAAAACTGCCCCGTCTTAATGGGGCGTCGCAGGATCACTTATGCATTCAGCCACGATGCCCGATCAGCCACGATGACGGGAGATCTGCCGAAGCAGAACTTTTGGAAAATCGTATTGAAATAGTCATTATTTTATTCGATACAAAGGCAGAATCTATAGTTTTTAGACTTTTTATCTGTCTGTCTGTCTGAGAACGCATCATGAGAAAACTATTGGACAGATTTTGATGAGATTTAGTATGATGATAGCTGGTTATCTGGGTCAACATATATGATACTTTTTACTGCGGGAAAATATCTCATCTCTGAGAAATCTATAATAAACGTCAAAACGTTCCTAGGGACAAACTCGAGCGGAGCGAGGGCGAGTCGCTAGTCGAAATATAAAATCAGCCTTTAAGAAAGTGCCAGATACTTCAGAGGCCAAACAATAATTAACAGCTGTATTAAACTATTTCTGTACAACAATTTGTACTTGTTAGCCTAAATTTAAATAAAAATTACCTGTCAAGATACAGTTCCAACATCTCAATTGCATACTAAGCATGTACTAAATGGTGTGTCATTAACTTGCCTTCTGCTCTTGATCTTTAGAGATGAGATGGTTCTGATAGCCAGAGCTAAATATTTTATGTCAGAGAAGTACGAGTATGTATGTTAATGCTTCACTAATGTAACCGGTCGTTGTATTAGTTGAGAAAGTGTAATAAAGTATTTTAGTTTGTCCGTCTATTTGTTTTTGTTGTGTAAATCATTTTGCTATAAATATATCTAGGGTGTATTTTATATATGTATCTATAGCTTAACTTTTTTTTTTAAATTACTTTTATATTATAGACTAGCGACTTACCCTAGCTTACCTCGGGTGCGTACCTAGGTAGGTACGTTGTCATTTTTTTGTAAGTTAAAAGTAGTCTAAGTTCGTTCTTATGGCATCAGCTATCTGCCAGTGAAAGTCCCGTTAAAATCAGTCCAGCCGTTGCGGAGATTTGCCGGAACAAACAAACAGACGGGCAAAATTTTAAATTTTTTTTTCTAAAAGTACCGTATATACTTTCATATGCATTTAGTAAAAAGCTGTTATTTTAACATTACATGCAGATATTTCTTTATTTATATGTATGGATAATTTATCATTGTTAAGAAGAATTAACTTAAAAACTGTACTGAATTATGAAAATTAATTAGAGAAACATACCTACTGTGTTAAATAACTCCTCTTTTTCAAGTTGGTTAAAAATACAATTGAATACATAAATTATTTTCATTACAGCAATCTTTTAAAAGGTTACAACAATCAATTAGTAAGGTAAAGGTTTTTTGCATTATAGAAGATAATTAAGCGTAAGAAGTTTCGACAACTTGAATCGTTGTTCGTAAATCTTTGTAGTAATTGGAAAGTGAAATAGGAGCGCACCTGACTTTGCTTTCTTTACGTTGCGGTGTTCTTTTTGAATCAGTGAGAGTGGTCTAGATACGATAATTGTGCCGGTAGCGGCTCCGTGACGAGCCCGGCCCGACCTCCCGCCGGTACCACGGGTTGTCGCCTTGTTGGTAATCTTTCCTCAACTCAAACTAGTTTTGATGGATTGAGCACATAAATCTAGAAAAAATAGATGTTATTGGCTATTGTAATGAAATTATGTTTCTTTTGCAAGTGTGTATACATAATTGCTAGTAATAACTACAGAACTTTCATAGCTTTTAGCTAACTTATTTAAGATATTTAAGAAGTATCGTCCTACTTATATAAAAAAGTTTGTGAGGATTTGTTTTTTTACTCTGTCACGCAAAAACTATTAGACGGATTTTGATGAAACTTTATAACAATATAGCTTTTATATGTAGTAACACATAATTGAACTATGCGCGGGGAGCCGCGGTCAAACGCTAGTTTAATATATATTTTTATTAAAGATTAGCAACTCACCTTCGCTACGCTCGGGTTCGTCCCCAGTTTCGTTTTAACGTTTAGTATAGATTTCTCAGAGATGAGATACTTACTCGCAGTAAAGAGTATCCTATATGTTGACCCGGATAACCAGCTATCATCATACCAAATTTCATTAAAATCTGTCCAGAGGTTTTCTCATGATGCGGTCACAGACGGACAGACAAAAATTCTAAAAACTATAGATCTGGCCTCTACATCGACAATAATCACTATTTCAATAAGATTTTCTAAAAAATATTTAATGTACAGATTTGACTTAGAATTTTATTATATGTATAGAAGAAGAATGAAACTCTTAAAGTGATATAACTAAGCTGTGACTAACACAATTTGTATCACTCCACGACTTGGATGTAGTAATCTATCACTAATTATTCCTTTCTCTCAGCGAAAATCATAGATAGTGTTCCATCGTTTATTGACTGTTTGTCGAAAGCGATTCAATCGATACAACCATTGTCGAGTTTTTGCTGTACAATTCCATATCATTGTCGTTCTGAGTCGAGAAAGTGACGTCTTTGTGGATTTTTGCTATTATTCGAATATCTTTTATATTCTTTTGAATTTGCTCTATTGTTTTTGTTTAGTTTTGCTTTTCTCTTCGAGTTCGTTTTTATCGCTGTCAATTTAGATGTCGGTTACTGAATACAATTATAATTACGAAGTGATAAATGCTTTAATGGTTTTTTTGTATTGACGTCACAACTTCTATGTTAGAAGCATTAGTAAATAAATGTAGAAACAAAATGCGTCAAGATATTTGTTACTTAGCTTTAAAAAGATAAACTTGTAAGAGTAATATTTAATCACTTATATAAACACACAACAACCATATCTCAGTAGCGTTTCAAACCATTATTTAACTTGTGGTTCAAGTAAGACAAATGACATTAATTTATAACCTAAGCTCAAAGTAACAATGATTTGTTGGACTATCGAAACGGATAGATTATATCAAAAGCTCCTTGTTAAGGAGTATTTCTATCGGACAAACTTTCTCAAATCCTCGCCCCGTTTAAGGCCAAGCCGGTGAATGATTAATCCGATTCGTGCAGACTCCACGGCGCCCGCTATCGCACATCGCAACGAAAGTGCAAGTCGCCCAGTTCTCATGACAACCCTCTTATGAATCGATATTAATAAGCAAAATCGATATAAGTTTACTATATATAAGGTTATGTTATGTGTATAAACAAGCGTTATCTTTATTCTACTAATATTATAAATGCGAATGTTTGTGAGGATGTATGGATGTCTGGATGTATAGATGTATGGATGTTTGTTACTCTTTCACGCAAAAACTACTGAATGGATTTTAATAAAACTTTACAATAATATAGCTCATACATTAAAATAATACATAGGCTACTTTTTATCTCGGAAAAATGTACGGTTCCCGTAGGATAGATTTGTTTTTGTTTTTCTAGAGTCTAACCCGAGCGAAGCGAGGTTGAGCAGCTAGTTATGATATAAAAATAACGCTTGTTTGTCTGTACACTTTTTCGATCGACTTCAAAAGGAGGAGGAAAAACTTCTTTCTTAATAATTATTTAAAAAGTAATTTAATTTAAAATAAAATTATTTTTCAAATTATTATAGAGTCTAATCTTAAATATTATATTATAAAATTTCATCAATATACCCACGGCTATGAAAAATAAATAATAACTGCGCCGTAAAAGTATTCACAGGATTGAAATGTTAATTTATTTCCCTTACGCTTAAGCATAAGCTCACATAAACTGACGTGTTACTATCAGGTATGTGTTGATTTATAGCATTTGTAATTAGTTCTAGTACCTATTATAGATTAGAAAGCCGTGTGGGACATATACCAGTACGTTGTCACGAATAAAATAGATTGGTCGTAAATCTTATTTATGAATCACGAAACGTCATAAAAATTAATTTAATAAACTATGCCATTGTACTCGCTAAGTGATATTAAAGTGTGAAGGTTGTGGTTGAAATGAGGATGTTTTTACTGTCTGTATTTAAATAAAGTATTATATGACCTCAAAATAAGAGTATTTTTGGAGACTTTACGGTTTTAAATAGTTAAAAAGGGGCAAATATAAAAATTAGTATGCGTATATACTCGTAGCTCTTATAAATTCATACGAATTTTGCATATCTATGAAATAGCCTTTATACTTATACGTTTATAGGTACACGGGGAATAACCATTAATATAACCCTGGCTCAAGTGTTTTACGCTTGTCGAGTATAAATTTATGATTCTTAACGTATTATGAATCGTAGTGTGCGCTATGAATGCTAGATGGGTGCTTTCATATGTAAATTATTAGAAATTTAATGTAATCCTTTAAATCTCTTTTGTATACGAAACTTGATATATAGGATATACTAATGTTCAGAATTATTATATATTAATGTTTGAATACTGGTATTAATTTTCTGGGATGATATAGGTACATATATAGCCTATAGCCTTCCTCGGTTAACGGGCTATCAAATACAAAAAGAATTTTTCAAATCGGATTAGTAGTTCCTGAGATTAGCGCGTTTAACCAAACAAACAAACAAACTTATATATAAATATAAATATAAATTAGTATAAATATATCTTATATAATCTGCTTAATTACTTAATGAAATGTATGTAACTAATAGACAATGCACAATCTTCTAAATAGTTCTAAATAGGGGATTAAAGTTTGTGTCCTCCTTGGAGTTAGATTTATGATGATTAGTGCTTAAACTCAAGTTTATATTGCCGAAACCCCATCAGACTTACTGCTTATACACTGTACAGTCATAATAAAAAAATAATTATAAAAATCCGACATAATATTACGCAGTCGGAGACATAATAAGATGTATTTTTTAGATATATAATTACATCCATATACCTTCTCTCTCCAATCTAACGACGTATGAATCATCAAAATAGTTTAAGTCGTTTTTCAGCTTTAACATAGAATCGGACATACATACATACAAGTCAAACACATAACCCTTTAGGCTTCGCCGCAATCGGGAAAAAGATATTCTTGCGATTTTTTTAAAGATGCAATAAAAAATGTTTACCAAAATGAGGTACAGCTTAAAGCTAGTTTTCCAAGAAAATATTTTAGAGTTTACATCATGGCTTCTAACAAATATTATAAAAACAATTAAATTCATACTTAGATTTATGCTTCGCTGCCGTTGTGCTTTCATAGTTCGTTTTGTTCGCAACTTTGTAACGTTTTCTATATTCACGTTGAACGTCAAACACTTATTGTCGTAAATCAATCGTTTATGTTCGCTTTTTAGGACAGCCGTGCAGCCATAAACATCTGAACATGTTATATTACCTTCTAATTCTCTGGGTGTTTGTTTTTCAAGAGGCTTTTGTTAAGACATCAACAGGTTTACTCCATACTTTATTGACTGAGGAAGTTAGAAAAGTATAGAATACTAAAAGATACTGCCTACTGTATAGATTTTTGCTCTTTCTGCGGCTTTAGGGATTGTTGACTGGACATTTGGCGATTATAAAGCTGAAATTTTAGTAATTAAACTATTAAAATAAGGCTTTTAACTGAGTAAAGTCATTTACGATCGAAATTATTAACCTATCTTTCAATTATATAGCATATCATAGAAAATATAATTGCTTTTTTCTACGCACAGTAAAATAGCTGTGTATAGAAAAAAAGAAGATGTAGAGAACACGTAAGAGATCAATTTACAATTTGAATTAAATGTTCATTCTGTTATTAGATTTTAATAGACAGGCAATACCGTAAGCTTGTTGCTGGGTTATCATGTCATAGGCGAAGCGCTGGATCGCTACGAAAGCTTACGCACTTGCTATAAGGAAAAAAGTAATAATTTTCTCTTTTCCTAATTTTAATAACAACTAGCGACACACCCTTGCTCCGCTCGGGTTCGTCCCTACGTTTTAAGGTTTAGTATAGATTTCTCAGAGATAACATATTGTTCCGCAGTAAAAACTATTGACCCGGATAACCAGCTATCATCATACTAAATTTCATTAAAATCTATCCAGTGGTTTTCTTGTGATGCGTTCCCAGACAGACAGACAGACACAACAATTCTAAAAACTATAGATTCGTCGTCTGTATCGATAATAATGACTATTTCAGTAAGATTTTGCAAAAAATATTTAATGTACAGATTCGACTCACAATTTTATTATATATGTATAGATTATGAATACAATGCTATAATTATATAGAAAATTATAAGTTATTCCATAAACTGCTGACCTACATAAGAAATTCTCTAACAATTTTATAGATAGCTATATACTTTTATGACGGTTAATTTGCAACTGTCTTAAGCTGTGTGAGATTTGCGTCAATAAAAATAATATTGCAATATCACAATGTATGAAATCGAGTATCGTGAGATTTAAACATGACTTTCTTATTACATGATATGTTGCCTTTCAAAGCTTCCAGTGTTAAGGGCCCCACACGGGTGATAGCGATCTAGCGACGCACGCGCAACCGATTCGATACGCATAGAATTTGTATTGTCGCCGTAATAGCGGTAACGGTACGCTCTTGCTGACCGGTTGGAGACCCTGACATAGATATCATAAGGGAAGCTACTGAAGTATTTGTTGTGTTATTTTTAATTACTAGTTTTAGCTCCAGTCTGTTTGTGTTGTAGGTTCGTTGAGCTATCTAACTTTTTCGCTTAAATAAGAGTAAGAGAGAAGAGTTGAGAAGATATATCGTGAAGAAGTAACGTACACACTCATTCGTTCATTGAGAAACTCGCATTTATGTAATTAAGAGTGATATTTTTTAATAAAAAAAAAAAGAATTAGCACTTGTTAAAATATCGTTATGCTCTATTTCTGTAGAAGAGTGAAGTGGCTTATTATCGCATTAACGTTTATATTATGTGTTTTATTTTAACATAACTTTTTTTGTTATTTATTAGATGTTTACAAGCAGACAAACTTTCATCTAACCTAATAAATATTAATGATGTATGATTTAAGCACTCGTCGTGTGCGAGATTAGTCGCGATTTTAATGCAATTGATAAACAATGAGAAGTCACTGTTCTCCGCTCGGACTTTTTGTATTTATTTTATTATATACAGCACCATCTTATGGCAAATTCAATTACTAACAGTAGACTATATGTATTCAGCCCTTTTTAACGTCCCACTGCTGGGCACGGGCCTCCCCTCAATACGAGGGGGATCAGGCCATAGTCCACCACGCTGGCCAAGTGCGTGTTGGCGGACAGTAGCCTATATGTTAGATCATAAATCAACGCAAAGGAGTAACAAAGATACAAACATTCACACAAATAAACTTTCGTATAGTATATAATAGTGGTGTGATAATGTAACCTTTACAAATAACATATATTAAGGCTTTATTAGACCAAAAACATTTCTAAGCCTATCATTTCTTTAACAATTGAACGTATTAAGCGTTTCTTTGGATAGGGTATCATTAAAACGGTGCCTCCAGTCATCAGAGTATTTCTTTGCTCGCTTAAATTCACATTATCCAATGACACACGTACGTGTCGATGGCCTTTGTACCTCTGAAAGATCGGTCAAGTTCAATTGTACAGTCGATTGAAGCATAAATTAAAATATATTAAAAAAGAAAATGATATTACAGATTATAAATTAATTTATTTTGGGAGTTTTTTTTTTTTGTAATATGCACAAAGTTCATATGGAACTCATACAAGGATATATAACGTGAAACTATGTTTTTGTGGTAATACCTTTTTATCTTATTTTTTGGGAAGTTGCCCTATAAAATAACTTTTCAAAGCTAATAATTCTATCAAGCAGTTATTTCCACATCAATTGCTATTCAAATGTACGGTAAATCAATGTTAACACGACTGTACCTGATGTAATTTGGGGTCACTGGCCGTAGGTGACATCAGCACATACTTGTACTGCTCAAAAAGGTTTTACTGATTCCTAAGCATTTCGCATTAGGGTATGAGGTCGAAATCCTTTGAGGAATCGTCTTGGAGATAAAGAAAACTACAAAAAGTGGGCATTCATTTCTCAAATGGACAAAGAAACCTAAAAACGAACACGTTTTTAGGATTTATGGATGTGAGGAATTATCATCATCATTCAACTGATGTAATGATAATTCGGGTCTGACTAAGATTTTTTATATCTGTAATTCGAAGTATTGTCATTTTTTACAAATGCTCTTTGTTTTGGTGAATACATGTATGTAATTTCATGAGTATAATACAAAACCCTTCGACCTCCAAGAAATCTTTAACTGTTTCATCGGTCCACTTATATACTTTTTTAATACAATGATAGGGTGTAATTTTAGGCAAAAGAAATTTATTTCAAGGGCCTCGTAAACGTGGTAGCTTCAGATGAGCATAATATTATCAATTTTTCTACTATATCATATGGAAAATTGTGAATGCTTCGCTTTTTCTGACAGTAGAATGTATATACAGATATGTAGGTACCTAGTGTGCTTTACAATTCGTCCCATGTGGGTACATCCTTTCGCCAATGACTGACTATATTCTTGAACTTTATTAGGTTTACGCGAATATTTGACATTTTAAATAAAATTATTTTTTCGGTTTTTATTGCAAAAGCTTTACAATACGTCTACAAAAAAACTACTCAATATTTTGAAGAAAAATAGAAATAACACAGAAGTACCTACTTACATTTTTAAATTTTACTAATAAATATTGTAATAAGTATCGCTATATTTACCATTTGAAATTATTTATTTTGGGTTGCTGTAGTTATGATCATTTCAATTTTTAGCATATTTTACCATTTTTATAATACAACTAGCGAATCACCCTCGCTCCGCTCGTGTCCGCTCCTCGTTACGTTCTGACGTTTAGTATAGATTTCTCAGATATGAGATATTTTCCCGCGTAAAAAGTATCCTATATGTTGACCCGTCTAACCAGCTGTCATCATACCAAATTTCATCAAAATCTCCAACGGTTTTCTCGTACACACAGTAGATAGAGAGACAGGCAAAAATTAAAAAAAAAAAGTATAGATTCGGCCTCCGTTTCTATAACAATAACTAACTAACTATTTCAATAAGATTTTCAAAAAAAATATTTAATGTACAGATTCGACTCATTTAGAATTTTATTATATGTATAGAAAGAAATATATGGGAATATTTTAAAAGGAATAATTTATCGCCATACGATATAACTCCACCTATGTTGAGATACGAGTGTAGGTTTCTATTTACGTTCATTGGTTAAAGTTTACTCTAACTACAAGTGTCACTTGTTTGTCGCACTTTGGACAACGTGCGAAACCGCCCACACATTGATTTGAATATACTGTTAATTTTTTTATGGCATGTCAACGTTTACATCTACGATGGTTTGTACAAATATTTAATGGTCATATTTAAAATGGCTTTCATATGAAGACTTCAGTGTACTTAAATAAGTCATAAATTATGTTTTTAATGAGGCTTTAAATTTATTGGTACACTAGCGACTTAGTCTTGCTTGGCTCGGGTGCGTCCCTAGGTTTTGTTCACAATTTCATTCCTTTGATTTTTTTGCGCGGAACTCTGATTATTTTTCTAAAATAAAAATAGCATAAGTTACTTCTTATAATATCAGCTATCTGCCAGTGTAAGACAAGTTAAAATCGGTTCAGCCGTTTCGGAGATTAGCCGGAACAAACGGACATAGAGACACACAAATTACCGTATATACTTTCATATGCAATTATTGAAAAGCTGTTATTTTGACACCACAAACAGACACTTCAATTTTATTTATCTGTATAGATGTATTGATAATTTTATTAAAATTAATATTATTAAAATTTTCAAATCTTTTGTTGATTAAATAAATTTAATTTAATTTAGTCATTTAAAACGTTTAGAAACGTAAGTTTTATGTACTTTTAGTACTTTACTTTATTAAATCATCTTTTTTCATTTGCAGGCCAGCAGAAAGATATCGAAATGTGGATATCTTTTCGTAGCACCGGGCTGGGACTTCTCCAATCCGCTCTACAGGACAAAGGTATGTTACTTATGTATATTTCAACGACACGTTTGGCTCAGTTTGTAGTGACCCTACTTGCTGTGCCAGCGGTCGCGCGGGTTCGAATACCGACGGGAGCAATCATTTGTATGATGAGCACGAATGTTTGTACTCCAGTTATGGGTGTTTATATTTATAATAAGTATGTATTTAAAGTTATATATGTGTAGTGTATCAACTATCTGGTATCCATAACACAAGCCTCGTAGCTTACCATGGAACTATATGGTACTGTGTGTTAATGTCCCGACAAAAAATATAAAATTTGGCAATAAAAATATTCTTGTAATTAAATAATTCTCAGAAAAAAGTAAACATTAGAATAAAAACCATAGTTATAGCAAAAACAATGTTGTTTATATATAAACAAAAATCATTAAGCGTAGGAGGATCGATAGTAAAAAATTATCATTTTTTGAATCTAAATAATAGTAAGCTTCTTATGAAATAATGGAAAAATAATGACAAAAAACATCTACCTGGTTCTGAACCCACGCGTTGCATAATGAATGCGAATTCAAATTGAAAACAAAAAGTTCTTGATTGTTATCTGAATAAAATGTATTGTAATTCATGTTACATCCGACTTGTTTGGTAGCGACCTTTGTTTGACCAAATAATAGACTGAGCTTTTTTGTTCGTTTATACAGAGGGGTAAATTAGTTAATCATTGTTTTCCTCAATCTCTACATATAATAAATCTATACATATAATAACATTATTGTAACTAAGCCGAATCTGTACATTAAATATTTTTTGGAAAATCTTATTGAAATAGACTTTATTATCGATACAGTAGCCAAATCTATAGTTTTTAGATTTTTAGTCTAGCTGTCTGTTACCGCATTATGGGAAAACCACTGGACAGATTTTGATGAAATTTAGTATTGTGATAGCTGGTTATCTGGGTCAACATATAGGATACTTTTTATTGCGGGAATCATTCATCTCTGAGCCAAACGTTAAAACGTAACTAGGGACGAACCCGAGCGGAGCGAAGGTAATTCGCTGTAGCTAATAAATATTTGATTCTTTGAAACCTATATTAAACTTATGTTGTATTATTTTTGAGTCAATGTGACCTTTCAGTTGTTATAAGGCTATCTTATTTTTACTTATACCAGTTATTGTCTACATTTTAAACCAAACCCTTAAGATTAGAGAATTGAAATTTCGCACACGTATTCCTCATATGACGAAGGCATCCACTAAGGAAGGATTTTACAAAATTCAACCCCCAAGCTGCGGGTTCTGCTAGTTAATTAATATATAAGGGGAATCCGGGGCAGATCGCTAGTTCTTTTAAAAAATATCGGACTTCACTTTATTATTGATTCTTATATTATATTTAAACACTACGTTTTATGTACTTACTTACTAGATATTATACATTTTTTGTTATTGACTAGCAGAACCCGCGGCTTCGCCCGCGATCAAACTACGACAAAAATAAACTTTTTCGCAATACATATTTTATTACTTTGAAAAATAAGTTCGTGTAAGTTTTATCACACACAGTCACACACTCACAGTCTAATCCCGTTACATAGCTTAGATGACTTTTTCATTACAGTTGTGCCAACCTTCAGAAGGAGGATATAGATAGCAGGATACTCTCTAGCTAGGTTCTCTCTCTCACGCTCTAGGTCTGTTATAGTTGTCGCTGCTATGGCCAGCCGAGAAGTTATACATAAACCTTTCGATTCGGAACAATTTCCGTTCTCTACTTTATATCCCACACAGTAAGTATGCACTTACGGAGAACATGAGGCATGTTACTCTGTTTAGATATATTCAACAGCTCAAACTTCACCGTCCAGTTTTACCCACTTAAGGGTCAAATTTTAAAAAATCTAAAATACATGTTTATTTAACTGTATTGAAGAGCATTAATACCAAGTTTCAAGTAATTTTGATCATAAATATTTTTTCCTCATATAAATTGCACAACCTTCTTTTACCCTTTTAAGGGATGAATTTCGAAAAAAAAATGATGTTTATATTGTTTTAGTTTTCATTTTAAAGGTAAATAAGACTTTACGTGCATTAACTATAAAGTATCGTACAAAGTTTCACTCCCCATTTTACCCCCTTAAGGGTTGAATTTAAAAAAAATGCTATAATACATATTTATTTAATTGTATTGAAGAGCATTAACACCAAGTTTCAAGTAATTCTGATCATAAATAATTCTTTGCCCATATAAACTTTATCATCCCCTTTTATCCTTTCAAGCGATGAATTTCGAAAAAAATTAATACATATATTTCTATTTTTCATCTTAAAGCTAAATACCACTTTCCGTATATTTCGCGTTAAGAATGACAAAGTTTCATACTATCTTTTATCCCCTATTTTACCCCCTTAGGGGATGAATTTTGAAAAATCCTTTCTTAGCGGATGCCTACATTATATAAGGAATATGTCCTCCAAATTTCACGTTTTTACGACCAGCGGTTTAGGCTGTGCGTTGATCGATCAGTCAGTCAGTCAGGACAAAGCATTTTATGTATATATAGATTTTATCAGAAAATTCCTTTTGATCCTTCGTGCGTGCGTGATTTACGTTTTTTTATCCGAGTAAGTATATGACAATACTTGTCATGCTAATTATTGGCGAAAGAATAAAAAAAGCAAGCGGTAATATCACACGTTATCAGTATAAATTATATTAATCAAGAGACGTGGGCCGTTATGAAAAATGATCGGTTTTAATTTTTTTAAAGTAGGTATGTTTCCATATCACTCGTAACATATGAATTTTGATTTGTGATGGATTGACAGCTTTTGATGATGAGAGAAAAAACAATTTAATTAAGTTGTAATCTTTTTTCTCTTCAATTAAAAGTCGTACCTATCTATACAGATAAATAAAATTGAAGTGTCCGTTTGTAATGTTAAAATAACAGCTTTATACTAAATGCATATGGAATTATATACGGTACTTATAAGAAAAATAAAAAAAAATTAAAATGTTTGTCTGTCTATCTGTTTGTTCCGGCTAATCTCCGAAACGGATGGACCAATTTTAACGGGACTTTCACTGGCAGATAGCTAATATTATAAGGAGGAACGTAGGCTACTTTTATTTTAGAAAAAGAATTAGAGTTTCGCTCAAAAAATTAAAACGTAGGTACCCAGGGACGAATCCGAGCGAAGGAGGATGAGTCGCTAGTAATATAATATAATTATTTCTTGTTATAAACTTAACGTATATTTAACTCAGTAATTACATTTGTGTTATCATTTGTATTAATTAAATTTTAATTTTATCGTCGTAAATAGGTATGTACATAAAATATATCCCAGACATCATATCTGAGCGACTTCTAAAAACAGGGTGTAAAACTTAATGGTACTTTTTAATAAATGAGCAATATAGATTATATTTTAAGATTGGTTTCACATATATTTATATAGATAAATAAAATTGAAGTGTCCGTTTGTAATGTCAAAATAACAGCTTTTTACTAAATGCATATGGAAGTAATTACGGTACTTTTAAGAAAAAAATTAATGTTTTTGTCTTTCTGTCTGTCTGTTTGTTCCGGTTAATCTCCGTAACGGATGGACCAAAATAAAACTAAAAATAAAACTATTTGCAATAAAACCGGTATAAATAATTATTTTACGTATATACATACGTACGTAATCCTAAGCCCAATAATATTAAATAAAAACCCGCCTTTACACATCTTCGTGTACCATTTTCGTGTGCAATAAAGTGTTATAAATAAATAAATAAATTAAATAAAAATGTCACAAACTATTGATAATTTGCACATTATTTGTGATTATTAATGAACTGTACACCGTAAAGCCTTTACACAAATGTGATTTTATTACTCTGATAACCGCTTAAATAAATATTGTTATAAAAGTAACTCAAGTTTTTGTTTATTTTACGGTTGTATTCATTTGACCCTGGCAGTTCGAGCAATACGAAAGAAAAGACTTGGACCAGGCTTGTTTACGACTGAATGCACATAAGGCCCACAAAACGTATTCGTACGAAATATTGCTATATTATTATGCAAACGATCGAAAAGGACTCGGTATCGAAACGTCTCTGAGATCGCGATAAAATCCGGCGGGGGGCTGCATTCCGGCGCCAAAAAGTGTCAAAAATACGCCACAAAGGCAAAGCGAGAAGTATACTCGGCAGAACCCTGATAAGAATTAGTATCCACAATTTCAATCGGATATCGCTTATCAATCCATATGTCAAGAACGGCGGTCGTTTTTTTTTTTCAAAAAGCTTATCGCGATTTTACGCCGGCCATTATTAACGTAAGGAGTTATTTAGGCGAGGAAACACTGCTATAGTCATTTCTATTGAATTATTGCTTCCGTATTAGTGAAAATATTATACTAAAAATATCATTTCACTAGCGACTCACCCTCGTTCCTTTTAACGTTTAGTATAGATTTCTCAGAGATAAGTTATTTTCCCATAGTAAAAAGTATCCGATATGTTGTCCCGGATAACCAACCAGCTTTCAGCATACCAAATTTCATCAAAATCCCTCTAGTGGTTTTTCCGTGATGCGGTCACAGACAGACGGACAAAGAAAAATTCTACAAAATGTTTAGATTCGGCCTCTGTATATAATAATGTCTATTTGAATAAGATTTTCCAAAAATATTTAATATATAGATTCGGCTTAGACACAATTTTATTATATGTACCTACTTATATATTATGTGCAAGTAGTACATAATGATAAACTAACCAATATTTGCTATCTATTTGCAAATATTCGTAATTAAATTTGGTTCCTGAGTGAAACAAACAAACACCCTTTTTCATTTATTATTGATAAGTATAAAAAAATGAAAAGCATTCATATGAATGATATTTTTATTTCATTATAATACCTATTATTTTTAAAAGTAGCATTACAAAGTACCCAGATCGTAGTTGAAGGTCAACATCTTCTGCTCACGCCTTCAAAATACAGCATGCATTTATGTAAATGATTGAGAAAGTGATTAAAGACGTTCGGAGGAACAATTGCGACGCTTTACTCGCCGACATTAGCATAAAGAGGGGGCGTGCCGCGCTAGATCGATTATACCTATCTAGTTTCACTGTGCTGCTATAAGTGTCATTCGCATTGGTCCCATTTTTTTATATACTGATGGCGTATGTTATAGAAAAATATTCGGGGAACCTCTTTAAGTACCTATGGGATATAATAAATGTACGCACTTGGACAAGTGTTTTTGGAAAAATAAGGAGTTTAAGAGCCTATTCTATAACTTTACAGTGTATTTCATGAAAATTTATACCTACGTACATTAGGATTATGAGCTATAACCTCGCCCAAATTATCTTAATTTATTTAAATTATAGTTGTACTATAGAACAGGCGCAGATAATATCTCTTTAAATGTTAAACATTCGCGGGGCTAAGTTCGGGCTGATTTATCAAGGGGCTTAACCTAATCGTGAGTTGAACTAGCCATCCACTAATGATAGAAACTAGTAAAGCTAATTTAAGCTATAGTATATGGACTTTTTAAAAAAACATTACCAGAGACCTTAGATCCTTAGGCTAAGTCTAGGTCACAGTTACTGTCTGTGTACTAAATTTTATCCAAATCCGTTGAGCCGTTTTAGCGTGAAGGATTGAAAAACATACACATAGATACAAATTTTTGCAATTATAATAGTTGTCCGATTATTATCCAATTCCTTTATATCAATTACAAATAAGGTTGCAGTTAAAAAATAAAATCGGTGCTATCTGTACTAATATTATAAAGAGAAATAAATGTTTTTTGAAGTTATACTTCTTTTGGCACGTTTGGAAAAAATTATGAGGGTAAAATTTTAACGATGCGCGCGCACACCGACAGCCAAAAAGCGACATGATGAAGTTAGCTGAAAGCGTCATAATGAAGTTAAGACGAGGCTCCCCAAATTTAATGCTGATTTGCCTGGATATTCTATGTATACCAAATATCAAATCAATGTGATAATTTAAACATATGATTTTTCAAACCTTTTTCTAACATAGTGTAAACATAGAAACACAATTGAATGAAATTTTCTCGAGAGTTTTATTTTTTTTAAATATGCCTTTTTTAGAGATTATTTGGTTTTTCCTTGAAAGCTACTTCAGTTATATATGTAAAATAAATACTCACAGAAGGAAAATATAGTTTATTACCCACTGCCAAGGCAAAATTTATCTTGACCAATTATTATTCTCATAATAAATTAAATTAGATTTTAGACTTACGTCCTTTAGTTCTGTGCAAGAATAAGGTCGATCGGATATTCGATATTCAACCTTATGCGCTAGCAGCTTAGGTGCAACGGCGATAATGATTCAGTCGGCCGCTGGCCCTTGACGAGGTAGGAGCTATGTCGCTTTTGCTCGCGCACAATCCCCCCGCTAATTTATCGAAATATTATTTCTTGGACATAGTGTAAAAAAATCAACGTTTTTGCTTTTTATACATAGCTTTGTCAAAACAACTTTAAAACGTTCATACATTTAAGGTTGAATTTACATTATTGTATACTTTTTTAAACTAGAATTACCTAAACACAATTAGGTTTTAAGAGAACTTTTGCATAGGATTGTTTTCGTATCTAGTTTAGTGATCGATGAAATCATAAGTAAACAAATTCCGATTTGCCGTATACTACGGGTTTCGCGCGGCTATGCTTATGATTAACATTTAATATGAATAAATAATATAATTAATAAATATAAGTAATTTATTATACGCGTTGTGTGTATGTAAGTGTGTGTATATAACATACATACGTACATAATATGTACGCTTATCACTTTTGTACTAGGTTCTTTTCTAGAGTTTACAAGTGTGTTATCAGTATGAACTTTCGTTTCGTTTCGTGGTGGTATAAGTGGGTATGAAAAGGTTTTTATGTAAGATGTTGAGAATATTGTTTTCTCTGGTATTAGATAATCCGATTATAAAAATGCTTATAATAATAGGAAGATATACTTCACGCACCCAGAACCGCTGCATTTTTTATTTTTTTCTAAAAGTCTATGTTGCGGGACGCAGACATACACCCAAACCTCTATATATGATCTGTGCCCAAACACACTCTTACCGATTCTGCCACGACTTCATCAAGCGATTGTGCGCGTAGGATTTGGACGCGGGTTTCACATAAATCTACATGTAATATACCTACCAAATTTCATAAATATAAAGTGGACTTAGCTAACTTAGTAAGTAGGTATATCATAATAAAACATAGGGAATGTTTGTCCCTCAAGGATAATGCTGATTTCTATGACAGAAATAATTTTCAAATCGGACCAGTAGGTACCTAACTACATATGTAGATCAGCAGATTATCTTCATACTTATAACTTTACCTTTTATTATGTACATATGCCATTTTAAATTTACTGAAGACCTTTTGGGAATATATTATTCACATCATAATAACGTCGAAGTTTTTTTATGTAAAATAAAGCAGTATGTAAAGTTAGTGTAAATATGTTATTTGAAGTGGCGTCCCTGGTGGAATAGGCACAGTGGTTAGTGAGCGCAATCAGCTGAGCCCGGGCGTCAAGCGGTTAGAAAACCAAGCGTTTAGAAAAAAAAGCGAATAAATAAAAAAATATTTCACACATTATGAACCACGTATTTCGCTTTGCAAGCCAAGCATGAGTTGGTGTAGCGGTATGACCTCGGACTATAATAACGATCATCGTAGGCTCGATTCTCTGTATGTATAGACGCTTTTTTCCTTTTTCTCAATTTATACATTGAATTTTGAATTTTCATGTACAAAGTTTTTTCGTATGCGCTTTAATTACTATTCCTTGTTGAAAAGTCCAAAATTCCATTTTTTTTATCATTTCTATGCCTTTTGCATATCTATACATATAAAAAAACAATAAATGATAATAAGTAAATAAAATATTAATTTCTCTGCATAATTGAAAAATGAATAATATATAAAAATTGAAAAAAAGAAAAAATCGTCTCAGAACAAAGATTCGAACCTACGACCACAGAGTGTCTTGACCGAGCTCTCACCGCTACGCCAACTAACGCTTAGTAAGTAATTCGAAATAAGTGGTTCATAATCATAGTCCTTCAATTGCTTTTCATTATTATTAATTCAATATTACAAAAGTTACATAATAATTTGTAAATTTCTAAACATCATACCAATAAAAACATAAGTAACTTCCTGATCAGATTCCTAAAGTATCCATATGAATATATAAATAATTGAATAAAATATAATTTACATGTTCAATATTTACTCAAATTCATTTATTGCATAGGGATAAATGTCTTAGCTTTTCGCGATTACTAAGTATATACTTATTATAATAAAACAAAGTGTTACCGGATCAATGCCCGTATTTTAAATTCCAATAATATTAAAAACAAATTAATGTAATAAGTTGGCCTACTGCCTACAGACGCGCTTGCGTACTCTGTGACGCTTGGCCTGTAGTTGTGAGTTCACGCCGGCGACGTGAGCGCACAGCTCGCTTTGCGGGAGGGGAGGTAGCGTTAAATGCCTACTTCGCGCGGACAGCCTGGTCTTAACATTCCTCTTACAAACAGAGAGTTGTGACATACAGGATGAAAGCTTTAGCTATTTTTGTTCTGTTACGCCAAAGAAGTATAATTACTTACGTTACATTTTTACAAATACACACACACACCTGAGGACGAACATAAGCGAAGCGAGGGTGAGTCGCTAGTCTTATAGATAGCTGCCATGAAATACCTATTTTTAACAACCTACAAAAATGTAGAACTAAATTTAAATATAAATAATAATTTAAATTGTTTACCGAATAGAGTATAAAAATGTTATCGTAACGCCTAAATGAGTCATAGCCTTTTATAGCGCTATTGATTTGGTACACCGTTATCCTTATTGACACGTTGATTGCGTATTGTTAATGGGTTAAAATATGCTTACAAGAGTTCATGACTTTAAAAATGTCAATTTTAAATATACAGCACTTGTTTTAGAAAAGCCTTACTTCAAAGTACAAATATTGCTATTCCATGACTAGGTATATCAGAAATTGTCGTGCTCAAGTCCTATTCATTATACTTGAAATTAAGGTGATCTAAAAAATGTCAATATAACTTTTTTTAATTTTGCACGCATATTACTAATGATATTTGTTTTTATTAAGAAAGCTAAACACGCTTTCGATTGCTAGCACGCTTGTTCAATAAATTGTAGGAAGAGGATAAATTATTAATATTCGTTGAGTATTTCTTCATTAAAATATTAGCCTTGTTTTTGCTGGCGTGCTAGAATGAAAGTATATAAGTGTAATTAAAAGAATATATATGCCATACTATAATGATTTAAATATATTATCATGTATTCAACATTCCAATTTTACGACCTTTTTTTACGATTTTTTTTTTCGTAATTAATACTAGTCCTTGCTAGTGGTTGCGCCTGCGTTATTTATGTACCAGCGACTCACGCTCGCTTCGCTCGCGTTCGTCCCTAGGTACGTTTTCACGGTTAGCTATGTTTATACATAAATAGTAGCTTGCTACTCCTAAGATATTCATTTAAATTATATAGCGATTTGCCCTCGCTTCTCTCGGGTGCGTACGCAATACGCGGATTTTGTTCACAATTTCATGGGTTTTTTTTTTCGCAGAACCCTGATCCTTTTTCTAAAAAAAAAGTAGCCTAAGTTACTCCTTATAACATCAGCTATCTGCCAGTGAAAGTCCCGTCAATATCAGTTTAGCCGTTTCGGAGATTAGCCGGAACAAACAGACAGACTGACAAAAATTTTTCAAAATTGTTTTCTTCTTATAAGTACCATATAAACTGCCACATTCATTAAGTAAAAAGCTGTTATTTTGACATTACAAACGGACACTTCAATTTTATTTATCTGTATAGATAAGTATCTAGGCAAGTATACTTCAAATTGTCATACTGAATTTCAAAATCAGGTCAGTGCTTTGTCTTTTATTAACTCAGTTCCAAAATTAACAAAAACGACCTACATATGCCTATTAGAGTAAAAGATCAAACAGATATTCCGGAAGCTTTAAGCGCTTATCAACTAATTATAACGGAAGTCAAGCTTTTTCTTAAAAGAATAACGACGTAATAATTTGTCGGAAGTCAACATTATGTAAACAGGTATTCATTTAGTACAACTAATTTACGATGTATACATAAGAGGCTCGTGCGTTACGTATTACGTGGACCATACGCGTCGTAAATGCAATGCATGCCATTTTCAACTTTTTACCCGATTATGGTGAAGCCCAAAGGAGGTTTGTGTTTGACCTGTATGTAGGTATGTACATATGTATGTATGTTATATCATATATGTATGTATACGTATTTAATATGTTTCTTCTTCAACTTTTTCCCATGTTATTAATACTTTCTTAGATTTACGCGAATATTTGACATTTTAAATAAAATTATCATTCGGATTTTTTCGCGGATTATATAGCATACCAGGATAAAGGTAGCACGGCACTATGAGCAACGCTCCATAGTTTTGACTTAAGAATATAACAATAAAGACAGTTGAATATTTTTAATATTTGTAAAAATTTGTTATAACTATTTAAATTCGTATTTCGCTTTTGACAGCGACGAATTTCGATACAATGGATTGTACGGACACGCCTCTTCCAATGAGGTTGAGGTCTTTTAGAATTTCTAAACAATAAAAAAAATCACTATATAGCCCCATACAACGTCCTTGCTTTTAGGTCCAATGTAGTGAGCCCTTAGGGCGGTCCCTCATCGGGAGCATTCGCCTGTAATGTAACAGTTCAGATTCGAGCATTACGTAAGTGAGGGAGAAGAACTGAGCATATTAATATTAGTAATGCTCAGTTCTTCTCCCTCACTTAATCTGAACTGTTACATTAGGAGTACAAGCGAATGCTCCAGGTGAGGGACCACCCTTAAAGTAGTTAATTCCAGTTGTTTTATTTAAAGAAAACACGTGAAAGCGGATCACTTCTTACGTTCTAAGCGATCGGGAAGCAAAATCAACAATCTACGATTTCATCGGCGTCGATTAAATTATCACGATAGACCTATTTACAACTGTTACTCAATACATAATTTTGTCATATCAAAGGTATATAATAGGTCGATGTATTAGTACGGTAATTTCCTTAGCTTTCTACTGTCTCTAACACAAGTCGGTTGTCAAGTAGTGCAGATTGCACGCACGACTGACCACGTTTCTTTTAACCGGGCTACCTGATGAGAGGTTGTGTTTTTGATTGCACTGCAAAGCTTATGATTCTAAGCTTTTAAATCAGAAATTGCTAGGAAGTGGTCATTATAATACTATGGTCAATGATCTAGTACCGGTTTAAATGTGACTGTATTTTTAACTACTTATATAGAGATATAGGTAACTTGTATGTAATTATTGTTCGTCTTATTGTTTTTTTTTAATTATTTTTACGACAATTCGACTACGACGAAGGTTTTGTAAGAAAGAAGTATTGAAACAAGTAACATCAGGGGGCGAGACTAGTGAATTTTTCTTAATCCCCCTGTGTACATGCAAGTGCGTTCGATAGGCTTCGTGTTCAATAAGGCATAACTTGTAGAGTTTCTTAAATCAATTATTTTATGAATCACCGTGCATTATGTAGGTAATGTAAATGGATTTGACATCGGCTAATTGCAAAATTAGAAATATTTATTGAACTTAAAAAAGTGAAACTATACTTAAATCAAGTTAAGAACATTGGAAAATATTTTTTTTTAAGTGTAATTATAATCACTATATAGTATAAAACAAAGTCGCTTCCCGCTGTCTGTCCCTATGTATGCTTAGATCTTTAAAACTACGCAACGGATTTTGATGCGGTTTTTTTAATAGATAGAGTGATTCAAGAGGAAGGTTTATATGTATAATACATGCATATTATACGGGAAAGCCGAGAAATTCAAAGATTTGTATTTCATACTAACCGCTAAAACGTACCTAGGGACAAACCCGAGCGAAGCGAGGGTGAGTCGCTAATTATAAAAATGAATATAATATTCCTGAACTGGATAATAAATATTTTGTCTTTTCATTTACTGTATTTTAATAACATGTTTTTTTTTTAAATTAAGCTAGATTATTATATTAAGGTAGAGGCTATTAAAAGCCTAAAATATATTTAGTCATGTACATGGTGATGCCTAGTATGGAGGTTGCATTTTTTTTTAGGTTATCCGTTATAGAGACAGATTAAAAAATAAAATTTGGTCTTCTCAACCAACTCATTTATATTATGTACTTATGTTTTTGACGTCCATTGCGCACAAAAAAATCCCCTAAATGGACATGTGCCTTTAAAGCTCATAATCTTTATAATTTAATACACATTTTCTACTTACTGTTAAAAATTTACAACAAAAAAAATTAAATAAAAAACACCACATGCAATGCAGTTATTCCCATCTGATTATTTTATTATATATGTATACATATAACTGGTATGAGATTTACATCGTTTTTATTACAACGTATCTTATAATGCCGTATAGTTTATTAAGCCATTATTAGTTATCTTAAATGTACATTATCTACACAATTTATAGATGTTTCGATGTTAAACAGCATGCCGCCGCGTTCTGTTATCATTGATGAATCGTAATTAAAACAACGCGGGTAAAATAAATTTGTATTTGTTTTATTTGAAACTACTAGGTACTGTTCGCAGCATCGTATTTTAATATTAGGAATTTTTGCTTAAGTAATAAATAATTATTATTTAATATAGTCGATGGTAATGTGTTTATTAGGTACTCGTTCTTTTACCTAGCTGTAAAATAGGCCACTATTTTATATATAATCAGTGTACGTACTAATAAAATACCTGCTAAACATTTAATCTCCTTTTTGGAAATCGGTTTTATTAATTGAGTGGAATATATTACTTTTATAGGGATTTTTAATTAGGAATGTCTTTATATTTACTTTTACTCCGAGTTACTCGAGTACTAGAGTTATTCCGAAATATATTCTATACATATAATAAAATTGTAACTACACCGAATCTGTACATTAAATGTTTTTTTTTGAAAAATCTTATTGAAATAGACATTACTATCGATACAGAGGCCGAATCTATAGTTTTTAGAATTTTCGTCTATCTGTCTGTCTGTTATCGCATCACGGAAAAACCATTGGAGGGATTTTGATGAAATTTGTTGTGATCATAGCTGGTTATCCAGGTCAACATATACTTTTTACTGCGGGAAAATATCTCATCTCTGAGAAATCTATACTAAACGTTCAAACGTAACTAGGGACGAACTCGGGCAAAGCGAGGGTGAGTCTCTAGTAAAATATATAAAGATTTTTCACTATATAAGTAAAATCACTATAAGATCATTTATTTTCTTATATAAAGCATAGGAAATAATTTTCTGTGTCCACGTTTTGTTGTAGAATATGTATTTACATATCTAACATCTAAACCTCTTTATACTTATATATTAGTTACAGTTCTAATGACGAACTTGTTTTAAAATAATTACCTACTGTTTCCATATTCAATGGATATTACAGAACTATTATAATAGGTAACAATCGCCATATAACAGGTAACTGTATTGTAATACTTTGTAGAGCTAAACTTTAATCAAAGTATAGTTATCTATACTAATATTATAAAGAGGTAAGATTTTTTGTTTGTTTGTTTGTACCGAATAAGCTCCGAAACTACTGAACCGATTTAGATGAAATTTGGTAAGATAGTTTGAGACCCTGGGAAAGACAGGATAGTTTTTATCAAAATAAAATATTACATGATTTTGATTGATTGCATTAGGTTCAAAGTACACACTTTTTTATTCATGTTGGTACGTTGTTAAACTTCGTTTTGGATAAAAATGGCTTATAATAAAATATTTTCCTGACTTTAAAAGGGTTTTTGTTTACAGTTTTATTCAAAATTTCAAGTATTCGCGTAAATTTAAGGAAGTATTAAATAGATATTAAATCAACAGTGATTCCATAAAAACAAGAAAAGTTCCACCCAGAGGGTGAAATGATTATAATCAAGCGTGGATCCAGCATTAAAGATATCTATAACAGTAATAGAAAAAATGACGTGAATAGAAATGCTTACGAGCAGAACCATATGCATACAATATTTAAATTTCATAAAAGTAGTGTACATAAAATTGTTATAAAACTTATTTGGCTTACGACGATTTATGTAACAGTTATTTAACTGCATATTATGCCATTTTATAACATTATATGTAAGTGTTTTGTAGCAATATATTTTAGGATCAACTTTTAAGTTTAGTTCCCATACGAAGGAAATGTATGATATATATTCCTTATATATAGCGAAAGTTTGGATGGATGTTTGTTACTCAATCACGCCAGAACGGCTTAACCGATCTGGATGAAATGTGGCACAGAAATAGATTATAGTCTGGAATAACACATAGGTTACTTTTTATCCCGGAAAACTGTACGGTTCCTGAGGGATAAATTTGTTTTTGTCTCACAGAACAAGGGATTGACTACCGTTCCATACTAACCGTTAAAACTTACTTAGAAAACAACCCCAGCGAAGCGAGGGTGAGTTGCTGGTGCATAATATCTCTTTTGAATACACAGTTTTTTGTGTATGAGCTTGAAATAATTCTTTGTATTTATATATTAAGTTACAGTTTTTTTTATTTCACATAAAATAACTATGATAAGTTGATCTTATTTATTAATAATTAAAAATGTGTCAACAAAAGATATTTTGTTTTCTGTAGAAGTTATGTCAAAACAATCAATAATATTCCCATAGTCCATACTCAGTGGTAGGATCTAGAGCGAGTCACGCGCAGGGTTATGATATTAAAATTTGTTCGTTTCTGAAGCATTGCTTAATGCTACGAGGTCGAAGTTGCTTGAGTTCTTAAAGCAAGTATTTGCAAAGATATTTTATAGTTTTCCCATAGTTTATATACATTCTTTTGCGACAAGCTACATTGATGTGTTTGTTTATTTTGTTTTTATCATTATAACTCATAAAAATTAAAGTAGTAGATAATGCATTTATCGCAGATCTAATATTTACATACATATGCAAATTATTTCCAACATGATTACCACTTGCCTTACGGTGAAGGAAACCTGTATGTCTGAGAGAACCTAGCAAATTTTCTAAAGACATGTGAAGTCCGCCAACCTGCGCTTGTCCAGCGCGGTGGACTATGGCCTGATCCCCCTCGTATTAACAGGAGGCCCACGCCCAGCAGTGGGACGTTAAAAGGGCTAAATATAATAAAATTAATAAAAATATTACTTTGCGACTATAAATTTAACAAAACGAAAGTTTCAAAAAGGACATTTAATGGGCACATTACTTTAAGTAATCTATATTAATATTATAAAGCTGAAGAGTTTGTTTGTTTGTTTATTGAACACGCTAATCTCAGGAACTACTAATCCGACTTGAAAAATTCTTTTTGCATTAGATAGCCCGTTAACTGAGGAAGACTATAGGCTATATATCAATCATCCCGGAAAAATGTACGGTTCCCGTGGGGTAGATTTGATTTTGTGTAGGGATGAACCCGAAACGAAGCGAGGGTGAGTCGCTAGTGTATATATATTCATGATATTTCAACGTAATTATGTTATTTTGATTACGATATTTCAAGATAATTTAGCTAGAACTGGTTGGCAAGCCTTATACCCACGTTGGGTGTAATGAAACAACCGCTTTTGCAACTTTTATGCCAACGCCATTTGACTTAACTAGTTCATATTTCTTAAAATAAATAAAATTACAAAATAACCGATTTATGAGCATTACAAGTATTTTAATTTAATTATATAGTTATTAAAGTTTTGATTTTATAATATAATTTGTATAATATCAACATATTAATACAGTACAAAATTACATATTAAATAAAATCACCTAATTTAAAATATTTATTGTCATCAGTTTTACCGCAAAATTAAAATTTTAACACAATCGTAATACGTTCATATATTAGTAATTAATAAGGTTTTTTTAAAAAAATGTAATATTTATAATAATAATAGTTAAAATAAATTAATAATTTTGTTATATTTAATTATAATACTTAGTAAAAAATTTAAAATGTTAGAATTAAAATCAACAAATATTGTAAGGTACTCTGGTGCCATTTTTGTATTTTTTTTAATCATTTTTGCAAAATTGTGGGTAGGCACTGTCTGTAACAAGTATATAATGCCTTTGAGATATCTAACACCTTAGTCTCTCCTGAGACCATGATTGCTGTAAAGCAATCGAAACGTCGGGAACTAAAAATCAAAATAAATCCGCGAAATAATCTGAAAAGATAGTTTTATTTAAAATTTATCATAATCGGTTTAGTATTAAATGTAGTATAACCATATTAATACAACCATGGTTCAACTATATTATGGAAACAGTGATCTGCTTTACAAAGGCAACTCTGTAGTTGTTTTTCATATCATTATCAGTCGCTTGTAGCTATTTACTTTAACTCTAGTTTACTCTTAGCAAAGTTATTAACATAGAAATCGATAACCGATATAATTTCCAGATTGCGGTCTAGGTCTCCGCTTTAAGAGCTAAATTACTATGATTGCGATAGCAGCTTTCCCTATGCCTAGATATTTAATACCTAATATGGTTGAGGGCGGCGAAAGGGATCGTAAATCAAGGATAACATAATTAGGTAATAGCCAAGTAAATCCTTTATGCAAGCTTGTAACTAGCTTGCTAATTTTCAAATATTTATATTTTAAACTATCGACTCACCCTCGATCTGCTCGAGTTCATCTCTTTTTTTTTTTAACGTTTAGTATAGATTTGTCAGAGATGAGATATTTTTCCACAGTAAAAAGTATTCTATATGTTGACCGGGATAACCAGGTATCATCATACAAAATTTCATCAAAATCTGTCCAGTGGTTTTCTCGTGATGCGTTCCTAGACAGACAGACAGGCAAAAATTCTAAAAGCTAGGTATATATTCAGACGCTGTAACGATAATGATGTCCTCCTGACCGATTCCCGCCACGGCGGCCAATCTCATTGAGACTAGCCAACTGCGCAGGAGATATTATAGTGCACGAATGTACGCGCAGACACAAGTGCACTCTCTATTCCTGTCACTCTCGTACTCCGGTGGGACGACTATTCGACACGACCGGTGAGAGTTAAGGCGCAGGACCGACGGCTTTACGTGCTCTCCGAGGCACGGGGGTGAAACACCGCCAACTTCCCAACTCCGGGCTGCTACTGAGACTTACTAGACAGAAAGACTCAATAACTAAACTTGGCCCGACCCGGGACTCGAACCCAGGACCTCCGGATGTGCAGCCGTACATGCTAGCCACTACACCACCGAGGCAGTAACGATAATAATGACTATATCAATAAGATTTTCCAAAAAATATTTAATGTACATATTCGACTCATACCAATAATGCGAATTATGACTAAATATTATTTGCATCGTACGGGAATAGTATGTGCTACCACAGACTCAGTAGAAAGTGACAGCCACATAACTCCGCTACGTTCAATTTAATTTATTTTATTTACATTTCTTTTTATCTTCATACAGCTTCTCGTAACTCAGTCGATTTGCTTATGTTACCTCAGAGGTTACATCAGTGTACTCCAGCTAATGTAATGTGTGCATTATTTATGCATTACAGGACGTCATTTAAATATCATCACATGCTATCGACCTTTTCATTATAATAATTTATGTAAAATCTAATCATGTTTATGAGAATTGTGCAAGAAAATTAAATTTATTATCTCCTTGGCTGTCCTTAATATAAGAGACGGGAATGTTTGTTGCTTTGTGTTTTTTTAAGCAACAGTAGAGGTCGAAAAATATTGTAGGCTATTTTTTTAAGTTATCCGTAATATGTAAGCAGTTCTCATGAGATGATGTAAACCCCAAAATATTGAATTGAATACAATTTGCATAGCTTTTTTTTTAAGACACAGCACCATCTAGTTCCATGGTAAGCTACGAGGCTTGTGTTATGGATACCAGATAGTTGATATACTATACATATATAACTTTAAATACATACATATTATAAATATAAACACACATGATTGGAGTACAATCATTCGTGCCACACAAATGAATACCCCAGCGAGACTCGAACCCGCGACCGCTGGCATAGCAAGTAGGGTCACTACAAAGTCAGCCAAACGTGTCGTCAAAATTTAAGACTTTAGTAGAAACATCCAGTAAGAATAAGCCTTTAAAAACTAATTATATAGTAACTTTAAAAATCTAAAAATAGGTAGGTATGCATATCTGGTATCACTAATGAACAATAGATTAACTAATTACAATAGAGAGTGCCACATAGCATGGCAACACTGTGAAATCCGGACGGCGTTCTACTCTGATAACGCGTCACGCTGCGCAGGCGCATGTGACGTTCATAATGTTGCCGTTTTTAAAATTACCATTAGTTACACACGTAAAGCAATAATTTTTTTGCTGATATAATTTATAAAATTGAGATAACTACGTCGGTGGTATGGTGGTGGTGTAGGTTCATGACTGTAGATACGGAGGTCCGTATGCGACACGAGAGCAAGTAAAGACGTATGTACTTCTTCTGATCGTCTCACCGGTCGTCGTCTCACCGCAATTTGAGAGTTACAGGAGTAGAGAGTGAACTTGTGTCTGTCTGTAAATTGTTAACATACTGACACACACACTGACACAGGGTGTGTATGCGCCTCTCAACACGTTAACTCGTGGGCTGATCTAGGTGAGAATGGCTGCAGTGGCTTAAATCGGTGAGGAAGATATTAATGTTAAGATTGGATTATACAACGTTCGAACCTCGATCTGGACTAATATATAATTATTAATAGACTATTATTAATTCCTATCACCTATTATATGTTTATTTTATTAATATATGCATGATTATTTTAATTACTAAAGTAGAAAGTAGTCCGAAAAAAATATTGAATGTTTGTCTAGATTTTTGTTTTTAATAACAATTTAGACATGTCCACTTCTTTTGTAGTCTTATACAAAAAAATACATTATCATATAGCTTTTACTCATATAAATCTCGTTTTTCTCATCTATTTTCTACAGAATATAGAGTTTTCAAATGAAAGCTGTATCTACTTATTTGTATTCCAAGCGAATAATAACGAGTTTACTCTCTACTCTTCAAAGTTAAATTTCAAGCTACCATTTATAAAGACGCTGGAATGGTAATTAGTATATAAGTGCAAAAACAAGTTGATAACAACATTGTATTATTAAAAATACTGAATAATCGAAAGGTATGACTAATATGTATTATATATATTGAAGTTAAAAAGTTAGATTTGTTTATTTACACAAGCATCAGAAGAACAGTTTGGTGATTGTCTATATTTTTATTGCATGACATATCTATACTAATATTATAAAGAGGCAGAGTTTGTTTGTTTGTAAAATCTTTTTTCATTAGATAGCCCGTTTTTTGTGGAAGGCTATAGGCTATATATCATCCCGGAAAAATGTACGGTAGTACCCGTGAGATAGATTTGTATTTGTCTAGGGACGACCCCGAAGCGAAACGAGGGTAAGTCGTTAGTGTACTATATTATAATCTTATAATATCGTGAACATCATGAGGAGACCTGCATGTGTGAGATAACAACTAATTTGCGAAGGCGACTTAAACTCCGTCATCCCTCATTTGTCCAGCGTGGTGGACCATGATCTATTATCCTCTTCACATTGAAAAGAGGACCGAATCTAGTATTTGAACAACAACATGACTGAATGATTATTATAATATACCCTTTCTATTAGATTTCATTTAAGAAATAAGGATTTTTTCATGCTGATATATAATAATAAGACGAACATCTCCACTTGTATTGTATATAAATAGTGCATCTGTATAAATTGTGCATCGTTTTAGCGGCTCAGCGGTTGCACGCAATGCGGAAGCCGTGGTTACTGACAGACGGCAAGACCCATAATTTGTCTATAGCAATATATTTCTGCCGTAACAGCTTTCTTTGTGTCTATATTAATGATTTACAAATTTTGCATGTTTTTAAAAATATAATGTTCCTAAAGTAAAAACAATCGTAGCTAATCTTTAGGCATTAGTGCAACTGAAAGCCAATCATTTAAATAAAACTATCTTTTCGGATTTTTTCGCAGATTTATTTTGATTTTTGGTTCCCGACGTTTCGTAGGCTTTGAGACATCTAACACCTTAGTCTCTCCCGTGACCATGATTGCTGTAAAGCATTCAAAACTCAGGAACCAAAAATCAAAATAAATCCGCAAAAAATCCGAAAAGATAGTTTTATTTAAATGTTAAATATTCGCGTAAATCTAAGAAAGTATTATGAAAGCCTATCGTTTATTGAAAACACATCTTCTGATATCAAAAAAGAACTCGAAAGTCCATTTAAACAATAAGGCAGTAAACAAACACTAATCACGACGTACACATGTTCATTTGTTCTTTACTCTTTTACTAACATCTTATAAATATAGATTCGTAATAGTAAGTTTTTTTTGTTGAAAATACAAAACTAGTCTGAGGTCTGGTCTGGAATCCCATTACGGGTAAGTAGGAAGTGATGAGACCTTAAATTACCACAGAGAAATGGACTAGCCATCGATACATGACTAAAAACTGAAGACGAGGCATTTTAAAGTGAAATTCTTGTAATAATCATGATAAATATAGTGGTAAGGACGCGAACGATCATTGATACTGATAATATCTTTCTACGATAAAGGCTTTTATGGTAAAAAATTGGAAATTGAAATTGAATTGATTTTCCATATTATTATGTAGAGAAATAATAGGTTTTTTTTATGGGAATATCAGCAATGCCTGAACGCGCTTTTATATACACGTCAACTCAAGTTATATTGTTTTAAGTCTATTTCGCAGGTTAAAATAAAACTTAGGATTTATTCCGCAGGTTAAATTATAATTTTAGACTAAAATTTACTAAGTAAAATAACTTTAACAAGAATTAATCTATTATTCTTCACAAAAAGAATCGTGAAAATCGGTTCATAATTGACGAAGATGTCGCGTAACATTTACATTATACAACAAACGTACACTAAAATGAGTACCCCCTGAATAAAAACATTTGAGTGAGTTCATCTCATGACTGTAATCATATACAAATAGTAACAACATTGTAACTTATTATCATGGTAAATTCGAATAAAGACTTTATGGAGCTGTAATAAGTTTTTATTTTCAAATTATTCAAAATGAGTTACAATATTTTTACTGCCATATCGAAATTGAAATCAAATATTGACAAGATAATTTAGAATACCAAAAATATTCAGCATTCCACAGGCAAACTCTAAATTCCTCTGATGCATCAACGTTACGCAAAGGTCGGGTGTTAACTGACATAATTAGCGGCCACTTATCCAAGCATTATGAAGTCCTCAAGTTTTTCTACCGATCCCCAAAGAATAGTGTCTAGAAGTGTTACGCTCGGTAATCGACAGTTTATTTTTTAATATTTTTAATATAGTAATATTATAAATGTGAAAAAAACTTAGACTGTTACCTTTTAACGCCGAAACCACTGAATATATTTTAATAAAATTTGGCAAGAATATAAATTGCATCCTGGAGACGGACGTAGGCTAGCTTTGATCCCTGTCCCACTTATGTGCGAGACCACGAGAGCGAAGCCGCGGGAAAAAGTTGTAGTTTTAAAAAAAACTTTCCCTACATAAACCGAAGAAAATAAAATTGATACCATTTTCAAATATACTTGTTCTTAGCTATCAAACATATACTGTATCCATGTGTAACCAGACGTCGCTTGACCTAGATTTGAAATTAAACATTAATAACATAATTGTATTTTTCCACTAGTTATTTTACTCATATCTAAGACAAACACTAACGAAGGACAGCCCTTGGTCCCTTATTTTATCTATATTTGTATAAATAAAATTAAAGCAGTTCAGTACTTTTTTCCTCTGTTTGTCAAGCGTTTCTTTTTTCTTTTCAATTTTTGTTTCAATTATCTATACTATTGTTATAAGAAGGAAAGATATGATTGTTTGTTTGTTTGTTTGCACCGAATAGGCTTCGGAACTACTCTACCGATTAAGATGAAATTTGGTAAGAAAATAGTTTGAGACCCTAGAAAAGATATAGGATAGTTTTTATCCTGGAAATCATCCCTTAAGGGGGTGAAAATGAGGATGAAAGTTTGTATGGGGAATCAAACTAGGGACGAAACCGAGCGAAGCGAGAATAAATCGCTAGTGTGTTAATAAAAATTGAAAATAATTAGATAGGTAAATATGCTTTCCTCAAAATTTCAATAATGATAAACCACCAGTACTTATAAATATACCTACTTGTAATATTGGACATATTGTGCTTAATAAAGTAGCCACCTGTCGCCCTTATTCCTTTCCCACAAGCATGATTTACTTGGAATGCAAGGTACTAACGGTCCTACAATTATTTATACTGCACGTTTCATTAAAACAGCATACTGAATTACCTTTTTACCCACTTCCTTCAGACAAGAGAAGAATAGATTTGGTCTGTACTAAGCCATGGACCAAAAATACCTTCGCTAATAGGTTTTATATAATATATTTTAACTCAATAGAGTTTTGGATTTATATAGCATAAGTTATAAAAAATATAAAATAATAATATCGGAATTTTTTCAAAATTTGAACTACACAGACACAGAAAATTTGCTAGAAATATTAAAATAACATTAATTATAATTCTTTATACATATGCGTAGATGTAAATCTAGCTAGTTATATAAGTTTTAATATTTGTCATTTTATTAATAGTCTACGTTTATATGTAATTTTCAAAATGTGCTCTCTTCTAAGCCTTTGTCACAGTAAGAAATGCATGGTAAAACCATAACCTGAACACACAGGTTGTTAACCTAATTCAGGTAGGTTCCAAATTGTATTGTGTCTTTGGTCATTTATTTTGTAAATATTATATAACTTTGTAAAAGTATTTCAATAAAATTATTATTATTAATAATAATTAATAAATACAATATAATATAGTACATGTTTATAAAGATCTAAAATAATCAAAGCTATCAGAGATCGCATTATCACAGAGAAGTGATATATCTTGACATTCCCCATAGAGATTGTAGAAAGTGAATTAAGACTTCCGGAGAGTAGCAGTAACATGTCTAGTCATAACCAATTAGCGAAGTGACTCAACATGTAGGAACATTTTCACTCTTCCGATATTAGCTAATTACACATAAAGCCTAGCCTTTCAAGAATCTAAGTTGCATTTTTCCCGTTTTCGCTTCCTTTACCGTGAAAGTGTTTAGGGACGGGTTTGAACTTGTCGCGGAAGAACTTTCATATCTACTTTGCTTTATCAGTTATCACTTAGGACGAATTAGTATCCGTCGTGAATCAAAAATCAAGATAAATCCGGGAAAAAATACGAAAAGATAGTTTTACTTACGATACCTAGATCTAACAGATGAACCCTCGTTTAAATAAATGTCCAGTAAAACGTTCGGAATGGGCTAAATAGCAGAAGGAATAATTAAGCTTTGGATTAGGCAAATACAAGCATGATTTAAGATTTTTATGCAGAGCCTTACTTTTGTTTGATTAACATTTTACCGACGTCAAAAAAAGGAACTTCTCAATTCATCTTTTAGTCTACCACTGTTTAGCCTATATGCTATCGTTACGCAAGAAGACACCACGATCTCTTGCAATGTGAAAGATGATCTAGCAAAAACACATACGTCATACATATTTTATAGACTTACAGATTTATAATACAAAAGCAACAGGTCTGAGAAAAAACAAGATTTTGAATACTAAAGTCTGAGAAAAAAAGTTGATTCATCTACAAAATGAACCTTTCTTTTCTTTCTTAACACAATAAACCTTATTAAATCAAACACTATACTAATTGACAGACGCGTCAATTTTGATAATATAATTATGTTAACGAAGGTTACATAACCGATGAAAGTAGTAGAACTTGTATCGAACATGATGTATTATTTAATGGAGAAATTGATGAGATGATTAGTGAGACCAAAGGTGACGGCGTGGCGACGCGTGAAACATGCCGTGGGTGGTTACAATGAGTGGCAAATCTATGCTTTAAATTATGTTTATTGATTCTCTTATATCAAATTTATTAATTATCATCAGATATTATCTAATTAAAATTAATAATTATTTTTATTTAATATCTTTTCTTTCGAAGTTCTTAATTGTGGTAGATTTAAGAAGTAAAAAGGACAAAACACTTGTTTCCCATTTGATACAATACAAATAAAAGTAGAAGTTATTGCGTTTGCCCAAATTGTAGATATTTAAAAAAAAACAGTTGACATATTATGACATTATGTGTACATGTCTAAACTTATAAAAAAATTGTGCATGGGTGTAGGTGCTACTACAAGTGCACTCTCTATTCCTTCCACACTCAAACTCCGTTGGGACGCTATTTGCCACAATAGGTGAGAAATCAGGTGCAGGACAGACGGCCTTACGTGTTTTCCGAAACACAGTGGTGGAACACCACCAATTTCCGGGCTGTTACTGAGATTTTTTTACAGAAAAACTGATCTAGAGTCTTTTTGTCTTTTTCGGGAAACTATAACTGGTCGGTACTATGGCCTGATCCCCCTCGTATTGAAGGGAGACCCGTGCCCAGCAGTGGGACGTTAAAAAGGGCTGAATACAATAACTGGTCTGACCTGGGACTCAAACTCAGATCTCCAGAACTATAGCCGTACATGTTTACTACTAGACCAAATTAGCCAATTATCATAGTGAAGGCATAATATATACATATGTATGTATATTAAAAATAATAAGCACTATATTTATTAAATAAAATTGAGAAATATCAATGTAGTGTTTATCATCTTCATATCTCATTCTTTAAATTAAGCCATCTCTATATCATTGGAAACATATATTTAAAACCTGAATAACTTTCACACGCAGTATGAAACAAAAAAGGTTCGGTTTTCGTCGAATTCTTTAGCTTTATCAGACACTTGCTATCGCATTGGCGCGATGTGACATGACTGTAATATTTCTTTCATGTATTAATATTTAAATCCCACATAAAGTTTTATTGACATAGAAATACTAAATTGTATAATTATTACAATTATAAAAATTTATATTGTCCGATGTCCAAAAAAAAAAGTATTTTAATTGAGACTATTACTCTGTACTTTGCCGATTATATTCGATAGATCTATATAAGTATTGGCAGTGGTAGCCCAGTGGTAACGCGCTTGGGAAACCGAGTGAAGCGGATTCAAATCCCGGGTCCCGCACCTCTGATATTTTCATGTGTGAATCATTTCCAATATGACTACCATTTGTCTTACGGTGAAGGAAAGCATCGTAAGGAAACCTGCATGTCTAAGAGAACTTAGCAAGTTTTTTTTGAAAGACGTGAAGTCCGCCAACCCGCACTTGGCTAGCGTAGTGGACTATGGCCTAATCCTCCTCGTATTGAAGGGAGACCCGTACTCAGGAGTGGGACGTTAAAAGGGGCTGCATACATATATATATATATAAGTAGGCAAAAAAATAGTTTAGTACATTCTTCTCCTGTGTTTGTCAATCAATTTTTTTTAATTTAGTAGCTTTAGTGTTACCAATATTTTTTTGGAAACAGGTTTTTTATATACATAGGTCAATACTATTCATATAGGTATGTTTTCCTCAAATTCAATTCAATAATGATTATGCTCGAATTCACTCTATAATTTCAACAATAACAACGTGTATTACAATTACTATATAATAAATAACTACCTATTCGTAAGCTAAATGGATATGTGTCTATATAATATTTACCTATATTGTCTAAATTGCATGTTGTAAACCGTTGATATCTGTTAGGTTCGATTCTCAAATCATTCTGAGTCACATATATACTTAAATACTTAGTAATATTTCTGAATACTTAAGGAAAAAAACATAAAGCTTAGAAAATACTATTCTTACAACGCATATCGCACAGGCTATTTTTAATTGTTAGGTTTATTGAGATCAATAGTCAATTTATACACTTAAATAATATTAGCCTATGTAATTCTCCGGCGGATAAACGATCTGAAACAAAGACAAATAAACATATTTTCTTAGTAGCACTAAAGATTTGCGAAAATCGAACCTGTGATGACAGTAACATTTATGAAGTGACATATATCTTAATATGGTGAAAACAACATATAGGGCCAAATACTGAGTGGTATGACACATTGCTACTGTCTGTCTGTCTGTCTGTTGACAATCCAAGGTAAAAAACGTAGAGCTTCAAAAATATCGTCTTAATAACAATCATGACTTTTCAACATGTGCATTGCATGTAACACTCTCGTAAACACACTACAATATGGCAAATAAATAAAAAGATTGGAGAATTTCAAGCAATTACAGCATTATTGAAAGCGTTACAGACAATTTAAAGATTTCTTTATTTTTTTTTTCTTTGCGCAGCGCCGACGAAATTGAAAGTCATGAACGGATGTGAGTCGCTTTCCAGTATTTTTGCAACGATACGAATTGACTAGTTAAGGTTATTTATGCACGATGATTTCTGGTTTTTGGCAGATGATATTTATTGTGTGATATTAAATAAAAGTGAAAATAAACAAAGGCTGTCATGGTAAACGCCTTATAACGTTTATTAAAAAAAAACTTAAATGAATACTTTTTTGCGTTTATTTTTTTTTATTTACCACCAAGCTTCAACATCAAGTTTACTGGGTGCTAATAGTCCTTTAAACTTACTGCACTCAGATATATTTTTTATTCTACAGAATACAGAGGTGGGAGATTATAGACAGTTTTTAGTTTAACATTACTCAAATGCACTTATGAATATTTCATAGAACTATAAGATAATAATACTTTTGCCTATGACTTGCAAAGAAAGTCTAAACACGAATGACTTATCGTATTGACACAACGCTTTCTAGCAGATGCGCAGGAAGCCGATTGTGGTATGCCGCGAATAGAGATAAATTACACGCTACGTGTACACTCTCTGGTATTTATATAATGTAGTATGATTTTGAATGCCTAATGAGATATGAAAAAGTTAATTAAATCAATGAATTAAATAATGGAAAAAGAACCATAGAAGGATTTACTTGTTTTTCTTTTAATCTATAGGTACATATAATAAAATTTGAGTTGAATCTGTATATTATATAGTTTTTGGAAAATCTTATTGAAATAGTCATAACTATCGACACAGAGGCCGAATCTATAGTTTTTAGATTTTTTGTCTGTCTGTCAGTATTGCGAGTATGGATGTTTGGTACTCTTTCACGCCAGAATGGCTGAAGGGATCTGGATGAAATTTGGCATAGAGATAGATTATAGTCTGGAATAACACATAGACTACTTTTTATCCCGAAAAAATGTACGGTTCCCGTGGGATAGGTTTGTTTTTGTTTACCTAAAGACGAACCCGATCGAAGCGAGGGTGAGCCGCTAGTACAAACATAAATCTATCGTCAATATATCATCGCAACATTCTATTAACGTCACTTCACTTAGCTCTATTGTTTTATAAACTAATAACATTACTGGACCTTTAGTAATCATAATAAATCAGTCGATTTCAGATTTATTCAGTCCGATTTAGTTACAAGACTCGCCCACTTGTAAGCGCGGGGAAAGTCGAGTGTCTGGTTTATCTTCGCGATCATTTACGGTATCAAGTGAAAATTGTGTGGTAGAACCATTTAGGTTTATTGTATTTTGTTATAATTGTAAAATGTAATTAGTTACAGTGTAGTTAATATTAATTCAAGCGAAATAAACATAGGTTAAAGCTTTAGTTGTATCGATTTATATCCATAATTATTTTTAATGTGAAAGTGAGCTGTTGGAGTGTGTGAGTGGAGAGTGTGTGGAGATAATTGGAGGGTTAAAGAGTGACATATGCTACATTTTACCGTGGTAGATTATCTCATTTACACGGGAAAACACGTTATAATACAACCCAAAAATTATTTATCATCAGAATTACTTGAAACTTGCTATTAATACTCTTCAATACAATTAAATAAAGACAGGTTTTAGCATTTTTCGAAATTTATCCCATAACGGGATAAAATAGGGGATGAAAGTTTGTATGAAATCTACTTTTTTAGTTTCTTTTTTTTTGTAATTTTGGCGCGAGCGAAGCCAAAGAGTTATATATGTGTAGTGTATCAACTATCTAGTATCCATAACACAGGCCTCGTAGCTTACCATGGAACTAGATGGTGCTGTGTGGTGATGTCCCAACATATTTATTTATTTATCGATGATGTAGAAATTGTTAAACTGCAGGGACCGGAGGCGCATGGTTTCAATAAAAAAATTAAGTTGTGTCTATTAAACATGACTCATAAGTCATAACCCATTTGGCTCTTCGATCAACAATACTACTGTTGATCGAAGATTTGGCTAATATGTTTGGTGAGGCATAATATAATATTATATCGTTAGAATCGAAGCTCGTCGTGTGTATATATATACATTTTGTTTTTGTGTTTTTTATTATTCTGATTTTAACATATTTTGATTTTAAAAGGTATTAATTTATAGCTTGCCTTTATATTTATTGTGTTCAGGTCTTTTTTATCCATACTATGTAATATTATAAATGTGAAAATATGTTTGTTTGTTTGTCCGTTTTTCATGTCGAAACAACTTTCACCACGGGACACTATCTCATTCCCACGGGATAAGTACAATACAACTCACAACAACTCATCATACCTATGTATATATATGTATACCTAATATATATTCTATCTATTTCATACTAATCATTAAAAAATCATATGTTTAAAAAATAGTAAAAATTTTAATATATTTTTATTTCTAATATTGGTTATTTATTGTTTCAGGTATGATTTGAGCTAATAAGATATGGGGTTTAGTAACGTATAGCACTTAATGTGTTTATATATACAGTAAGTACATAATTTAATCATATTATATGTTTTCAATAGTAATGTAGTAGTAAAAAATGATTACAATTTTCATCACACATTGCCTTTATTCAGAAAGTGATAACTAATTGGTTTCCGCTTCAAAGAACAATTGATAAAAACATAATTGCATCCTCGTCGTTCCCAGCGGCTCCATTACGTATGTAAGAAAATTTCTTTAACTTCTGATTTATGGCCAAGCAATTATAGCTTATTTCTTCAGATTAAACATCAACACTTTTATATGTAAACAGTATGTTAGTTAGTTTGTGGTGAAGAATAAGAATATTTGCTTAATTTTTAATATTACTATAACATTTCCCGTTAGCTTTTTATTTAATTCGTAATTGCTTAATATAGTAAGTACAGGACTCAAGCTAGTCTAGACAGATAAATAAAATTGAAGTGTCTGTTTGTAATTATATAGATACGTATAAGAAAAACAATATTTTTAAAAATTTTGTCGGTCTATCTGTCTCTCTGTTTGTTCCGTCTAATTTCCAAAAAGGCTGGACTGATTTTGACAGGACTTTCACTAGCAGATAGCCTAAGTTACTCCTTATAACACCAGCTACTTTTATTTTAGCTATAGATAGATAGCTATAGATAGCTCGTTAACTGAGGAAGGCTATAGGCTATATATATTACAGGAAAAATGTAGGGTTCCCGTGGGATAGATTTGTTTTTGTCTAGGAACGAAACCGAAACAAAGCGATGGTGAGTCGCTAGTTCCTCATACGTCCTCAATTCAATAACACGAAAATTTTATCTATATTTCAATTCGTTAGTCCAGTAAATTACTGCACTTATACAAGTGCCCTACTAATTCAATTCTACCAAACCTTTCGTAATTTAAAACATGACATTTATACTAGTTTTTATATTTCCGATACGATTAATGTTTCCCGTATAATGTATTTTTGATCGTTATATGCAATTTATTGTACCCTATTACATATACGAAATTAAAAAACCCATTTTAAGAAATAATATACTTAATAAATGCTGTTTGTATTACATATGTTAGCTATAACACGGTTTTATTTAATTTAAAGTGGTAATTTATTTGAGAATGTGTTTTATTTTATACTTGTCGGTTGAATGTTGTAATCAATACTCGTATATAAGTTGTGAATGTACAGCAATAATAAAATTAAATGATAAAAAAATTTTTATCACTATTTTATTAAACACTAGCGTTGCCCACAGCTCCGCCCCCGTTCAGATGACCAAAAACCAAATTCTTAGGTTTTACATATTACTATACTCTTACATTGCAGTTTTTGTATTTTTTCTTAGAAATGAGATATTTTCTCGCGGTAAAAAGTATCCTATATGTTGACTCGGATAGCCAGCTATCACCATACCAAATTTCATCAAAATCTGTCCAGTAGTTTTCTCGTGATGCGGTAACAGACAGACAGACAGACAGACAGATAGACAAAAATTCTAAAAAAACTATAGATTCGGCATCTGCATCGAAAGTAATGACTATTTCAATAACATTTTCCAAAAAATATTTAATGTACAGATTCGGCTTAGTTAGAATTTTAATATATGGATTTATATATTCTATCTATTTTAGTAAACCTTATTATTTTTGATCATTAAATAGCCGCATAACATAAGAAAGTTGTTTAAAAAAAATGTTTTGTTAAAAAAAAAAACGTATAAATAAACAGCCTAATTTACCACCTTCAAAGGGAGAGGTACTCCATTTTTTTAAGAGTTACTTACATAAAATCTAATTTTACAGTGTTCTACTTACATAAAATCTAATTTTACAGAGAATCTAAATTTTACAGAGTTGTATATAAACAAGGAAAAAATGTACCCTAATAATTTTTATAGTATAAAAATAATAATTATATATTAATAATAATATTATACTATATATTTGAAGTTAATATATATTTTTAAAAAGTAAATTTATAAGAACATCTTATATTTGTGTATATCGTATCTGTTTTTAACTTATCTATAGCATTCGATCAGCCACGAGCGGCTATCTTACAATCGTCGTCTTTTTGCCAAATCACTGTTTTTAGTTATCTAAAGGTAAAAGTGTGGAATTTATTGAGTTTAAACGTTTGCTGTTTAAATTTTTATTTAAAAAAACTATAATATAAAATTATATTATAATGTCTTTGTTGTGATATTATTATGCAGTATTTATATTGTGACGGACATGGGATCGATTCTCGAATGTGAAATATTTTGTATTCGCTCCTGTTGTGTTTATGTGATCGTTGTCAGTTGTTAGTGGGTCCATCCATGCCTTCTACATCTATATTTTCGCAGAACCCATGGGATCATTAAGTTGACACCGCACACACTTTAATATTTATATTAAAACACATTAAGCGGCGTCAACTTACGCTTTAGCATATAAAATTTACAGCTAAGGTTATCAATTCAAAATCAATAAAAAGTTATATCACGATTCTTCGAAATCAATAAAAACTTATATGAGCTGAGTAACACATAGGCTACTGTTACTAAAAACCAGAAGGTGTTGCTTTCTGTATATAATATTATAAATAAAAAATATACGTAGTTATATTATCTTAGATTTACGTGAATATTTGACATTTTAAAGAAAACTATCTTTTCAGATTTTTTTACAGATTTATTTTTCTTTTTTTTTAAAGATTTTCTTTAAAGCATTCGAAACGTCGGAAACCAAAAACTATAATAAATCCTCGAAAAAATCCGTTACTGTGAGTTAAATATCTATACTAGTCTATTAATGTTTATATATAAATACCATTACAATTAAGTATTTCAACACAGACGGATAATAAATCATAAGAGCAAAAGTTATATCGAAATAGTTGCGTCGGCACCATATTAATTAGATTACTACCGGTTATCGTTGTTCTGCTTCATTAAGTGATTTGTCGATCAACTTGTTATGTTATAGTTTTTATTGCAGTAAATAATATATCCGGGATTGATATAGCAAGTTTTAGATAAGCTTGTTGAGATTTGTGCGGTATTCTAATGATCCTTAGCGAAAGTGCTTGTTTGTAGAAATTTGCGAAATATAATCTCACTAAATTCATCAGAATATGCTGACCTGACTGGTGATCTATACAGATAAATAAAATTGGAGCGTCTGTTTGTAATATTAAAATAACCGCTTTTTACTAAATGCATAGGGATGTATACACGGTACATATACCAAAACAACATTTTTTACAATTTTTGTCTGTCTGTCTGTCTTTCTGTCTGTCTGTCTGTCTGTCTGTCTGTTTGTTTCGGCTAATCTCCGGAACGGCTGGACCGATTTTGACGGGACTTTCACTGGCAGATAGCTGATGTTATAAGGAGTAACTTAGGCTACTTTTATTTTAGAAAAAGAATCAGGGTTCCGCGAAAAAAAATTAAAACCCATGAAATTGTAAACAAAATCCGCTATATAATTTAAATGAATATCTTAGGAGTAGCAAGCTACTATTTATGTATAAACATAGCTAACCGTGGAAACTTACCTAGGGACGAACGCGAGCGAAGCGAGCGTGAGTGGCTAGTATAAAATAAAAGGATAATTTTTACTGATATTGGATATGCTTATTGTACTCAAATGGTGCTTAAAAGCTATAAAAAACTAGATCTAAGCGATCCGCTATTAAATGCGTATTTCGAAAATTTAAAGCATAGATACGTGTAACCCTATTTAGTTAAGACATGTGCAAGGGCGGTGATACTTTTCTCAATCGTAAAAAGGAAATTGGGAAGCTTCATGCTAATATTAGTTTTTTGCCATCATTTCTTATATAATTGAAGCACGTTATCTTGATCTAATTCATTGAAGACTTTAAATAACTGCTTAGATATTATCTTTTAAAAATCAAATGTGCCGTGACTGTTGTAGAATTTCACCGATTGTTTACTTATCGAGATTCCAGGCTCAAATTACGTCGATTTTAGTCATGCGGATTTACGACGTCGACTTTCGCTCCAAAAATTATATGTGAAGTCTGAATACCAATGTATTGCTACACGTGGACTTGGACTGAATTGATAGTGCAATATTTTACTTTTAAGAGAAATAGTTAAAAAATCCACCTTTATGCTAATGATTTTTTTTGGCATACAGTACAGTTGTGGGTAGGCACTGTCTGTAACAAGTATATAACGTCTTTGAGAGGTCTAAAACCCTAGTCTCACCCGTGACCATGATTGCTGTAAAGCATTCGAAACGTCGGGAACCAAAAATCAAAATAAATCCGCAAAATAAACCGAAAAGATAGTTTTATTTAGAATGATTATTTTTTTAAAGAAATTTTGAAATTGTGTTATATTTTAGTTAAAACTCATTATAATATAATGTATATCAAGGTTAAGGTCAGAGGATGTTAATTACATTTAATTGCAATTATTTTTTATCTGTCTGCCTTAGAAGGAGGGTAATGTTTTTAGTGTACATTTAATTAATTTGTTTAAATTGTCTAATTCTTTGTATTAGATCGTACCAAATTGTATGATGTCTAAGCTCCTTTATAAACGTCGTATTATATACAAACTGTCTCGGTGGTCTAGTGGTTAGCATGTACGGCTGCAGATCCTGATGTCCTGGGTTCGAGACTAGTCTCCCTGTCGACCCTGGGGTCGGGCCTGGTCCTGGTCCTGGGTTTAATTACTGAGTTTTCTGTTAAGATATTTCTCAGTAGTAGCCCGGAGTCGGGAAGTTGGCGGTGTTTCACCCCCGTGCCTCGGAGAACATGTAAAGCCGTTGGTTCTACGCCTTAACACTCGCCGGTCGTGTCAAAGTATCATCCCATCGGACTTTGAGAGGAAAAGGAATAGAGAGTGCACTTGTGTCTGCGCGTACACTTGTGCACTATAATATCTCGTGCGCATCTGGCTAGTCTCAGTGGGGAAATCGGTCAGGAGGTCATTATATACAAACTACATAAAAAATCTCTAGTAACAGATACAAAGTTAAAAAAAAAATCATAAATTTTTAAATATACAATTCCGGGGGGTACACTTATGACTGGAGTACAAACATTCATGCTCATCACATAAATGAATGCCCCCAGCGGGACTCAAACCCACGACCACTGGCACAGCAAGTCACTACGAGTACAAACTAAGCCAAACGTGTCGTCGAAACAGGTTAAACACAGGTCTAGGTAGTTCAATAGGTAATATGATAGCAAAAAAACCTACATCTATAGATTAGAATATTTATAAAGTACGCTTATGAAGATATTTTTTCTTAAAATAACTTCAAAAGTCCTTGCACACTGTGTAATGACAATGATAATTGACTTAGCATTGGCTTAACTACTCAAACATTCAATGCTAATACTGTATCAGATAGTAAATTACTTACGTATCGCCTTCGACCTCGTCCAGGTGATCCAAATAACTGTATAATTAATAAAAACATTCGTTTTTTTCATTAATGTACTTAATACTGTTTTATTTAATTTTTATTGAATTCTTTTAGTTGTACTTGTAACTAAGGGTTTAAGAAAATCTTGGAAATTAAATTTAACCAATTTATCATAGTTGAATATATAACATTTGATATGTGTAGTTCTAATGATTATACAATAATATGATCATATCATCGTGATGATCAGCTCCCCACGAGGAAATTCCTCTACGCAAATATCGTGGGACACTTTTCCTTAAATTGTAACTTTTAATTATATTTAGGTAATTACTTAAAAGTTTACTTAAATTATTTTAAACTAGTGCTTGCCCAGTGGTCGAAATCCGACCATAAAAAATATTGAAAATTTGAGGAAAACATGTGAATAGAATTTACTTATCTTTACGAAAACAAAGTGTTTCCAAAAATTTTTTATTGAGGACATTAAAGCTCGTCAATAGCTACTAAAAAAAAGAAAATCAGTTGACAGACAGAGAAAAAAAAAGGTACTGAACTATTTTGTCTTTGTATATATATATATATATACATACATATATATACATACATATATATACATACATATATATTCGCAAAGACATCGATAGAAGATAGGATAATTAAAACTAGAGCAGTAATGTATGCTATTGGGATGTCAATAAAATAATTCGTTACCGACGTGTTGATTTCATGAAAGAATAGAAAGATGAAGATAATAAGACTGCACTAAATATTACTTTCTTGCTATAAATCTGTACATGCTAGGATCGAACCCGTTACCTGTTAGTAGGTGTACGGTACCTATTATACATCAGTTTGATTTTGATCTAATAACGTGGTGATATAAAACCTTAATCATTTCATATTACAGAATCGAATCACCTTTTACTGCAATACAAAGTCCTTTTTGTTCGAAACAGTATCTTAATAGCTCACCTTAATCATATCGTAAATGCAATTAACAATGGCGACCTTTCGGTACGCATATTAAGTTCTTATCAATTTTATATTTGTTTGTTAGTCTATACATATAATAAACTAGCGACTCACCCTCGCTTCGTTTCAGGTTCGTCCCGAACAAAAACAAATCTATCCCACGGGACCCGTACATTTTTCCGGGATGCTATATAGCCTATAGCCTTTCTCAGTTAACGGGCTATCTAATGCAAAGAGAATTTTTCAAATCGGATTAGTAGCTCCTGAGATTAGCGCGTTCAACCAAACAAACAAACAAACAAACTCTTCAGCTTTATAATATTAATTATAGATTTCTAATTGAGTCGAATCTGTACATTAAATATTTTTTGTAAAATCTTATTGAAATATTATTATCGATACAGAGACCCAATCTATAGTTTTTAGAATTTTTGTCTGTCTGTCTGTCTGGGAACGCATCACGAGAAAACCACTGAACAGATTTTGATGAAATTTGGTATGATGATAGCTGGTTATCCGGGTCAACATATAAGATATTTTTTACTGCGGGAAAATATCTTATCTCTGAGATATCTATACTAAATCTTAAAATATAACTAGGGACGAACCCTAACGGAGCGAGGGTGAGTCCCTAGTTACGTTTTAACGTTAATAATAAGTACTATGATTCTTTGAAAAGTAAAACAAAATAGTTTGAATCTTATCCAAGACAAAAACTAATTTTAGAAAGTAAATGTCCCAATTTTGTGAAAATATGGTGAAAGAATCAAAATTAACCATATTGGTAGTCACGATTACGTGACTACGTCGGGACTTGAAATTAAGTTTTACTTGAGAATTGATCACTGTAGTAAAAAGTAAGAGTGTAAAGTAGCAGTAAACAAGTGTAACTGTAAAACAAGTACATTGTATGCTAATATATACACATATAACTGCACGTTTGGCTCAGTTTTTAGTGACCCTACTTTCTGTGCCAGCGGTCGCGGGTTCGAGTCCCGCATTTATATAATGAGCACAAATGTTTGTAGGTACTCCAGTCATGGGTGTTTATATTTCATTGTGTTTATATTATCAACTATCTGGTATCCATAGCACAAGCCTCGTAGCTTACCATGGAACTAGATGGTGCTGTGTGTTAATGTCCCAACATATTTATTAATTTATTTTATATAACTAAATGCATTAAGACGAATAAAATAAAGACCTCTTAATTGATTATCAAAATAAAAGAAACTGGTTAAAGGATATTGTTAAAAAAGTTATTTGTCAAACCCAAAATCTTGAAAAAACGAATCACGAAACCGACAGACAGACTGTCAGTATCAATATACCTATGATCATGGCGCTTGTAACAGTGCCGAAATATCGAAAACTTATAAAAGTGTGTGAAAAACGTGGTAAATATCCCGTTTTACATCATAAAACATTATAAGTGATTATTTAAAAAGCTTAGATTTATATTATAGACTATAGTATTTTACAAGTTTTATCAATTTCCTTATGAGGAGCTTGATATTTATTGACTTAGGCGATTTCTTACTCCTTTTTAGGGTTCCGTATCCGTCCGTCCGTTCGTCAGTCAGAAGGCTGTATTTTAGGAACCGTAATAGGTGGAGAGTTTGGGTGGAGCTGGGCTGGCTAAATTAGCCAGGATTCAAGACGCACAACGGACTAACTATAGAGTCTAAGTACGGAAAATTGAGTCCACCTTAAATTACATTAGGTAGAGAGTTGAAATTTTCACAGAGTATGTATTTCTAATGCTGTTATAATAACAAATAATAAAAATACAAAAAACATTTTTTAACGTTCGTAATCGATTGTCGAACTTAATATACTAACATAGAGTAAAAGTCATATTAATAAAAAGTATATGTACGATGGTACGGAACCCTTCGTGTGCGAATTCGACTCGCACTTGACTGATTTTATGTAAATATATTAGATAAATATCTCCCGTATCCAAACATGGTTTTATCGATACATGTCTGGTAGGAAAAGTGTAAAAAAAGGAAAAACACGTCATTTCTGAGAGTCACAGCGCGCCAGACACCGGTTTTCTAACGTTTGTTTTAATTAACTTCCACTTGTTATGTACTGTTTGTTTTATGCTCCTTATAAGAATTCATACTTTCCTATAATATAATTTATATACTTATAATAAAATGTCTTTATTATAATTAAAAAAAAATAAAAAATAAAATACAATAATTAATACATTATGGATATTCAGCCCTTTTTAACGTTCCCACTGCTGGGTACGGGCCTTCCTTTAATACGAGGGGGATCAGGCCATAGTCCACCACATTGGCCAAGTGCCGGTTAGCGTACTTTATATGTCTTTCGAAAACTTGCTAGGTTCAGACATGTAGATTTCCTCACAATGTTTTCCTTTACCCTAAAACAAGTGATAATCATGTTGGAAATGGTACATTATAGGTGATTCATCCTTATTAAAGTTTACGGAAAATTGGCATGTAAAAAAATAATCTTCTTTCGAGTTCTTAAGAGCTTATAAGTTTTAATATAACATTAAAATTGAATTTAAAACTAAAATAAAATAAAAACTTTTTCATGATACCAAATAATTACTTTATAAGTAGACCTGAATATTTTATTTAAAAAACCGCAAGAGATTTTAGTAATTTACCCAAGATGTCCCAAAATATTTGTTTATTTACAGTTGCGGGCATCACAAAGTTGTATAATTTCGGTCATAAAAGCTGACATTTTGTTTTTACGGCGATTACCATATTTTTCGTAATAACACTACGACCAGAGAGGTCCATAATTAAAAAAAATAAGTTTGACTTAAACGCTTGTTATTAATTATACGGTCTTAACTCATAATTATCTTCGAGAGATGAGAAATGCAACATGTTATACGCGGTTCTACCGCTATGGATAGGTCAAGGAAAGCGAACACTCTAAAAAATAAAACAATTTATTCTATATATTTAGTATATAACATAATATGATAATTAGGTATTTTTGCCCATTTCGTCAGTCCCGGTACTTAAAATATTGAGATACTATGCTCTAATATATTAATTACTTCATATCCCTTGTTAGTAGTGCAGTAAGATGCAATTTCGTATTATCCTAACCTAGAATTTTATAAAAGGAAATAGATTATATCTAGACAGATTAGATTTGCAGCATGTATAATATCTTAGCTTAGCATATTTTAGCTGGCAATTAATCAACTTGTACTAGGAAATCGAACCTGATGCTTCACGGTCTTAATCCGTCCACTGCGCTCAAGCACCGTTATCCGTTTGCGCCTGCGCATGTCAAGATATGATTTATAACTTATTCATAGTGACTGACTTGAATCTGTACCGTTGGTTATCGTTCCAGGTTGGTACTTACTGTTGCATATTCTTGCCCTTATAAAAATATGATTGACGACGGTTCTCTTTGACTCATTCACCATATCTATCACTAACTTGTCAATTTCAATAATTTTTAGATTATTATAAATACGTTTTTATAAGTAAAATTTACGCTTTTACTAGTAAAATAAATTATTTATGTTCAACTAGACTTAATCTCCAAAATCAACTTGCTAGGTCTACCCGTTCCTGAGAAAATCGGTGGTGACACACGGACAGACGGAAGAGAGTGATCTTATAAGGGTTCCCTTTTTACCTTTTAAGATACGGAACCATAAAAACACCATCTAATCACCTCATAGTCTAGAAAAAACAAGTTAGCCGTCTGTTCTTACATCCTATCTACCATTGACCAAGTAATGGAAATTAATACTGAACTTTAGGGCCATCATTTCAAACACATAAGGTTATCGTAGTTCAATTTCCTGTACATCATCTAGACGTCGTTGACCTGGAAGGGTCACATATGGGATAGCTCACACTCCCTGCATACTAAACACCATTTAACTTCGCATGTCAAGAAACAATTACAGTCAATAAATGTCTACAGTAATTATATTCCGTTAAAAACTACATCTGGATATACGTTTTTTCGTCAACACCAAGGGTGAAGTGGACTTGAAAATTTTTACATACTCTTTATTATCCTATATTTGTATTTCAATAGTTTCAGGAGTTTTCGACCGATTTTAAAAAGGACGAGATTCTGAATTCAGGCGTGTTTATTTATGTGTAAGTTACGCAATGTCTCTACCAATTATGATGCCTTTTTTTAAACTAACAACAAATACACACAAGGGTAACGCCATATACATTGAGAAAAAAAAACACTTTAAATAAAACTATCTTTTCGGATTTTTTCACGTTGATAAAGTAGGCACTGTCAGGTGTCTATAATAAATATATAAAACCTAATCTCTACTGTGACCATGATTGCTGTAAAGCATTTGAAACGTCGTAAACCAAAAATCAAAATAAATCCGTGAAAAAATCCGAAAAGATAGTTTTATTTAAAATGTAAAATATTCGCGTAAATCTAATAAAATATTAAAAATCCACTTATTTTCGTCAATCCTAAATTTAAAATCAAAGCATTTTCAATTGGGTTCCAACATACGCAATTGAACTTCTTTTATGAAATTGTATAAAATTGTAACTGTTACACGCATATACTATTTGCAAGCCTATAATACACCCCGCTTTAAAATGGGTCGATGGAGACCAATGACCCTTTCACATTACATCAGATATTGGCATCAATATAAACTTTATTGTAATGATTTATGAAACCTGCATCTCTGGCGTAAACGCTAATAACCTCAATTTGAGCACAAAAACTTATATGATTTGCATACAATAAATAAAAATGAGTTTATACGTACGTGTATACGTACTTGTTTTATCACATGTGAAATAACCGCCTCAGTGTAATGTAACTTCAGCTGTAAAGTATGTTGTTAATCTTTCATTAATGTAATATTTTTATGCATTATTTAATCGATTTTTACACTTTGTTTTTTCGCAATTGATTAAATTGGCCTAATCACTTTATATTAAAAATTGATGAATAAAAATTTCATTTAATTTTTTTTTATAATGGAGTGGATTTCGTACTGTTTTTCAGCAATAGAAAGAGAGATCTTGTAAGGTTGCTATAATATTTATAAACATTTGTAATAATATTTGGTATAAATATTGGGTAATAATATTTGTGAGTTAAGACGGAAAAGTTTTCGAAATCATCACTAATTCTTTATAGAATAAAGGATGAAAGTCGTGGGCCATTAAAAGTAAATGGCATCAGAATATATCAATAATGTTATTCTCTCCACAACTTAGATAATTGAAAAAATTATAACGTCTGTCATTTTACGACAGTCGTAGCTTAGAATAGCTGGAAATATTACATATTAAAACTATCCTAAGAACGCTATGCATATTCTATTACTAGAGATCAAGTGCGAAAATACACTCACGTCACAGAGGCATTGCCCCACAAGGGCATTGCTGAAACAATCGAGATGCGCACGCGCATGACAATGAGTATCTACACCCTTCGCGGTTCGCATCACAATGGATACCTGGGAACAAAATGTATTATCCAGTCCCATGTGTCAGGAATGTCATACAGGTGGCAAGTGGTGAGGACGCTTCATATCTTCTAGAATAGCGGTCGGCAACCTTTTAGCAGGCAGGGGCCACAAGGTGGCTATACCTAGTAAAGGCGGGCCGCACTTGTGGAGCAAAAAAAAAAAACATATACCACAAAATATATCCACTACAACATTCAATGTGACAATTCCTAAAACGAAGAACATTTTCTTTTTTTCGGTAATTACAAATTCAAAATATTTAAAAAACATAAAAACTTTCTTTATAAAACAGTCACGGGCCGCGGGCCGCATGGAGGCACCTCGCGGGCCGCATGCGGCCCGCGGGCCGCGGGTTGCCGACCGCTGTTCTAGAAGATAAATCAATTTGACTGTTCGAGTAATTTCAAGATCAACTTTTATTAAACGAAATCAAAAAAGAGAAGTTACATATATAATATTATAGGAGTATGTATTTTTGTATGTTTAATATTTCTTTAATTAACTAGCAACTTACCCTTGCTTCGTTCCCTGCCTAATGTAATTTCCTTTTATTAAAAGGAGGTTCAGAATCGGATCAGTAGTTTCAGAGATTACCGCTACATCCTAACTCACAAACAAACACACTTGCCCTCTTTATAATAATTGTGTAGAAAAATAAGTTATTAAAAGGTGTTATCTTATAAACAAGAAAAATTTCACCCCACAAAATGAAACAGTTAGTTTTAGTTTTAAGCAACAGCAATGAACGTGTTCACGAGCCAAAAGCAGTACCTAATGGCTTATCAAGAAGAGAAAATATAAATTGTTATATGTGTAATATATCATTTTTATTAATAACTAAATGATTAAAATACACATTTGTCGATTTAATTGACGTAATTATTATAATCCAGCAGTTAATTTAAATATATTTAGGCTTCAAACCTGTCTAAGCATCTAAGCTTACATAAAATATGAAACTTATGCAATACGGAGAGTGGAAGTGACATATTAGAACTTTCTCTTTACTGTATAAAAATCTATTAATATTACTTAATTAAATTGATCACCTTGTGACATCTTCAACGATGAGAAAATATATTTATTATTTAAATTTAGATTAATGTGTGAAAGAGTTGTATTTTTTTGGTAAGTTAGTGTCGAAGGTTATCTCGCTGTGATATTATGTTTGTTTGTTTAGATAAAGGTCGTAGGTTTAGATCCCGCTTTCAAAATTAACGAACTTCTAAAGGGTTAACTTGTTTATTCAGAACCCAGCGTTAGGTAGCATCTGAAATAACATGAGTTATTTAAAAATAAAGTAAGATGACCATTTTCATAATAACTAGCGACTTACCCTCGCTTCGCTTCGGGTTCGTCCCTAGACAAAAACAAATCTATCCCACGGGAACTGCACATTTTTCCGGGACGATATATAGCCTATAGCCTTCCTTAGTTAACGGACTATCTAATGCAAAACGAATTTTTCAAATCGGATTAGTAGTTCCGGAGATTAGGGCGTTCAACCAAACAAACAAACAAACTCTTCAGCTTTATAATATTAAGTATAGATTATTATAAATCGAAGAATAAATTCAATTTAATTTACTTGTTAATGTCTTAAAAGCATCAAAGAATGGAGTTATTTTGTTGTGTGAAGTAGTCAATTTTATTTTTATCTCTATATAGTGCCCATAACGAGAGCGCTCCTTAATTTTAACTGAAGCCATAGATTAATAATGTAATCATGTTAAAGGATTATATATAAGTTTTATCATCACTATCTACAAAACTGCATATTGCGAGTTCGTTTCCCGTTCGAGGTCTTAGTTATGTTCATGCTAGTTTTTGTCTCGGTCGTATGAGCTAAAATCCGAAAATTGTTTCTATAGGATACCAATAGTAATTTTAAAACATATGGCGTTCGTACAAGTTAGTAATGAAATAATACGTGTTTTACTTCAAAAGTATAATTTGAGAGCATTTTATGTAACGGTAATGGATTCATATTTTGTAAGATTGTGGTATGCCGATGAGATGGTTGCCGTCATATCGGACGTATTAAAACGATTATTATTATCTGTTTCATTGTAACATTTCATAAAAAATGTATTCAGCGGAATGAGGACTATCGTTTCTGGTGGCACCAGTTGGCGCCACTGGCCAGTAAGGTCACATCGCTGTCGTTAAAAAAGTATCTGTTATCATCTGCCGCAGAGCCATAATATAATAATAATATTGTTAGCTCGGCACCATTTTATCAGGACTTTGTTTTAAATAATTAATATAAAATAAGTAATAACCAAATAAATAATATATTGACTTTTTGAGCCGTTAGACGTTGAGCCATATCATGTCTTCCATAATTAATCAGGAATGGCCACAATGTTCACGACAATCATGAATAATTATTAGTGAAGATCCACGAAGAAAAGCTCGCAAAGAGTAAACATTCAGTGTCATTTGACATTTCTAGAGACCTCAGTCTACACTAGCGCCTCCGTTGAAATCGAGCGCGGTAGTCTTCATTGAGACTTAATAAAGATGGATATTAAATCATCCTCACTAATATTGTACAGCATAACATAAATGACTGCTATGTATTTTATCCACATAATAGCTTGTGTCACAAAAACGAGATGAGTTGTTTTTGTTATTTTTTTCCTACGTCTACTTCATAGCTAAAAAGACGACTTAAAATTATTTTAAAGTAATTATTTCGCTCTCGGATTGGAGCTTTTTAAGGTTCCGTATATTGAAGCAAAAACGGAACTTAATTTCGTTATATATAAAAACTATTGAAACTATAGCAAAGTTTGGTAGGTACGTGTCTCATGTGAACCTTCGAGGTATAACCCTATTGATTAAAAAAGAGTCATGAATATCGGTTCGCGATTGGTGATGATACCGCGTCACATACAAGAAAAGAGCCTTTTTAATTGGTATTGGTAAACCGCTCGTAACTTATAAAAAAATGTGATATAACGTTGCATTATAACTGTTTACTAAAAATAAGGTATACGACTTCAAATTATCAAAAATTAATTTATATAGGACCTTTGAGAAGGTTTAATTTAAAAAAATAATCCTGAAAACGTATACAAGAAATACAGTCGAATTGAGTAGACACCTCCTATTTATCTGGTCGAAAATCAAGAGTTTCACAGAATATTACATAATAGGCACTAAGATTGACACTACCTTAAGTATAGTGTACACTGTAAACTATTACTATGTAGAGTCTGTATAAAAAACGTTAAACTCAACAAATCCCACAGGCATATTATCAACGAATAAAACACATGAAAATGTGACGCATTATCCAGTCATTCTATTAACGGTCGTGACATAGCCCGGCCTTGGTGGCTGACCGGTGCGTGACCCACTCGAATTATATCAAGGACCTTAATAACGTTGGCTTTACCTTTAATCTAATTGTTCTGTTATTGATGGTACTTCACGTTATGATACATCGTATAATTTAACTGTAGCTCGAGACGAGTCTTTGTAAATAAAGCAGAAGTACAATTGTAGATCTTTTATTTTTCATTTCTGTAGTTTGTTTTAATGTTACTTTAAATTATATTTCTTCGCTTCATTCTTCAGATATAATATAACCAGGTAGTCTTTTTAACCTACAAGGTAGCTTTCGCACACATTTAAGAGATTTTTTAAAAAAGTCGATACGTATATCGATTTTTAAATCAATTCGTTACTCGTTAATGTCTACATCCCTATTACTCAGTGCCGTCATTCTTTTAGAGATTCATACCACAAATAAATAGAAGACTTTAAGTTTGGGATAGGGTTGGGGGGAGGAGGGGGGGGGGAGTCCCTATATCTTCTAATGAAGCGACTCATATACCTAATAATAATCGAACTTCATTTGAGAAGTTCGTTTGATCATATATAATATGTTGAAGTTTTGTACGATTTTAATAATTTGTTTACTTACATTGTGTGGTAAAGTGTGTTTGAGTATTTAGGCTAATTGAGAATAAGAATTGTAGAGGAGGGTAATTTATGTATTATTTATCGTATACTTCTAGTTACATCTGATAGATAAAATATTAATTAATAGGTACCTTGACATGTTGTTTTGTAGTTTTGATATTAACTGATGTTTATTTTAGCCCACTAGTTCAGCTGTATGGCCCGAGTGAGAGTCATACACGTACAGAGTCATACACGTACGGTTATGTTCTTGTTTCCATATAGTTATTTTAATATTTAAACAAATAACGACGCGTTTGGCTCAGTTTATGATCCTACTTGCTGTGCCAACGGTCGCGGGTTCGAGTCGCTGGAGGCATTCATTTGTGTAATGAGCACGAATGTTTTTACTCCAGTCATGGGAGTTTATATTTATAATATGTATGTATTTAAAGTCAATATATGTGTAGTGTATCAACTATCTGGTATCCATAACACAAGCCTCGTAGCTTACCATGGAACTAGATGGTGATGTGTGTTAATGTCCCAACATATTTATTTATTAGTACCTGGCTTATTAGCTTCGCTCGGTGTTCTTTTTTGTTATATCGTATTTGTTAGATAAAAAGAACTAAAAACTTGAATACATACAAAAAGAAAAAGTAAAACTTTGTATCCGATCGAGATTCGATCTAAGACACACCTATTGATTTGTTAATTTTGCACCTTGCTCGCTGGACTACGATGCCTATGCATAAATGTAAGAAATTATCGAGCATATTCTGCGTAGAATAATGCAAAAGAAAACCGCATGAAAACTCGAAAACACGTGTTTTCCCAGACATGAGACTAATCTAGATCGATTTTTCGTCCCCGAAAGCCCTTACATACCAAATTTCAGCGAAATCGTTAGAGCCGTTTCCGAGATCGCCGGTATAAATAAATAAAGATATAAAGATATAAATATACAAGAATTGCTCGTTTAAATATATAAGGTATTATATTTATAAGTCTTAAATTTATCGATGAAAAAACAAAATTATTCGTCGTTTATAACACATACATTGTTTCAGATTTTATATACAACTTATGAAATCTAGAGGCGCCAGGATAAAGTGTAATGTAGTACATGCAATTACGTGGAAAGTTTTTATTGAACATTTCTGTGAACCGATCAGAATAACGAAGCATCATTTTTCAAGTTCTGAGAGTAATTTTAAAACTGTCACATGGTCCCTTGCGATTTGCATCGTCATTATCTTAGTAAAGGAAGCCAAATTGATGGTATTAACCATCTTAATACGTAATCAATAAGAGCTCGAATGCCTTAACCTACTTCAGTGAAGACGAACAGGTCGTATAGTGTATTAAAAACTAAAGTTACAGCCAGTAATAAACAAGGATATGTACAAAACTCAGGACTAAATAATTATATAGACTGAGTTCGCCAAAAAATGTCAAAAAATAGTAGTATAATTTTGCTGTTATGCTACTATTCTCGATTTTGCCATACAGGTCGTTTACGTTTTCAAAGAATTAGCGAATTTATATACAGGTGTGAATCATAAATTTACAATTTTACCGACTTCCAAAAAGAAAAGGTTCTGTGGTCGTCTGTATGTATGTTTTTTAATGTAAATAATAGTAATGAGTAGTATGAGCAGTCTATTAATATTTATCAACTGTTTTATTAAAAAAAAATTGTTTGGCTTCATGCTCAGTTCTACAACACTCCCTCTATATTATACCTTAGTCTGAGGTATAAAATTAATAAATTTTTGCCCCCAAAAGTGGACATATTTTTCGCACCTCAATCGGGCCCATAATTGGCGTAAATGACATACGATTTTGGTAATTTCTCATTATTTTCTCGATGACCATACTGAGGAAACAAATTGTACACTTACCTTAGTATTTTTGACCGACTTCCAAAGGAGATGGTATTCAATTATTTTGTATGTTTTTTATTGTGTATAAAACGCGAAATCTTTGCGAAGAGTGAACCGATTTTCATGAAGCTTGTTTAAATGAAAAAGTTATATATAAAGTGGAATAACTAAATTTCAAGTGATTTTGAAGTCTTTATACTTTTTTACTTAAAAAGTAGTTATTTTTAAGAAACAAAAAGTGGAGTTAATGTTTTTAGGGTAGAAATGATTTAACTAAAAATAGACACCATCTGTATACGAATCTATACTAATATTATAAAGCTGAAGGGTTTGTTTGTTTCTTTGTTTGTTCGTTTGTTTGAACGCGCTAATCTCAGAAACTACTAATCTGATTTGAAAAATTCTTTTTGCATTAGATAACCCATTTATTGAGGAAGGCTATAGGCTATATATCATCCCAGAAAACGTATAGTTCCTGTAGGATAGATTTGTTTTTGTCTAGGGACGAACCCGAAGCGAAACAAGGATGAGTCGCTAGTTTATGATAAAAAACTAGTGTTTAGTTTTTTCTGAATTTATTTTGTTTTTAACACCTACAGCGTTAATCTCCTTGAGAAATAAACCCATGAGTATACACTACAATAGCCATTAGCGCAAATACTAACCTTCAATCTTCATATTAATAGAACATATAACATAATAATATGTAATAAAACAGAGCTCACTTGTTTGTCAGTACACGTCGACCCTGACTCATTTAGCGATCTTTAACTTGCACCGACTTCCCACAATACAGTATTGTTTAGCTCTGAACGTTTTGTCTTAGCGTTTTGAATTTAATTATGCATACTTAGTGTTAATTGATATTGAGCTGTTATTTTTAACTAATATAAAAAAAATGTATGTGAGTGTATGTGTGTTTGTTAATTTATTTACTATATAGATAGACTATGCCTTGGAATAACTTATAAGCTGTCCTGCAATGTCCCATTGTACTGCAACGGGTTCTGCTATGGGTTTTAGTGAGTAGGAGTCACACAGTACCCTGCCCGTTGACAGCCGGCAGGGTACTGTGATGGTCCCCATGATGGGTTCCACCAGTGTCATAAAAAAAAACTGATAAGCTAATGCTAGTTATAAAATTTGTCAAATGTTGTCGCTTCCCTTATATAATATATAAAAGGGACAAAAGGACGCAGCCAAGCGAAGCGAGGGTAAGTATCTCGTGGTTTATATTAGAAAATGAAGTAATTTTTAGATTTTCTACTAATAATAATAAATAAAAATTGTTTACTTGATTTGACAATTTTAGTGTAATGAATATAGCTATATTGTTATAATAAATAAATAAATAAAATATCGATCTTTCCAAACATTAAATTAGTTGCTTTTTGAGCGGAATTTCAAAAAATATAAGTCACGATAGTCGCTTGAATGAATAAAACTTGCCATGAAATTCATTTCTTAACATCAGTCGAATAAACCGCAAGAGATTATGTGCAAATGGCAAAATTAAAAGGTGCTTGCTTACCTAACAGACTACGGTCACGAGTGCCTTATTGTGACGTCTTCCATCATAGGATTATTCTATATCGACATCATCAAGCAACTAAACTAAGTCTGTCTATACATATAATAAAATTCTAACTGAGTCAAATCTGTACGTTAAATATTTTTTGGAAAATCTTATTGAAATAGTCATTATTATCGATACAGAGGTCGAATTTATATAGTTTTTAGAATTTTTGTCTGTCTGTCTGGGATCACGAGGAAACGTTGAGATTTTGATGAATTTTGGTATAATGATAGCTGGTTATCCGGGTCAACATATAGGAATTTTTTTACTGCGTGAAAATATCTCATATCTGACAAACCTATACTAAACGTGAGTCGCTAGTATGAAATAAAAGAAAATGAGCTTATGTATAATTAAGTTTTTTTAAGATATATTACCATTACGGTATGGGCTGTATTATTCTGGTGTAATATAATTTTTGACCGATTTCGAAAAGGACGTATTTCCATATAAATCGAACTAAGGATATTTTACCGTTGATAGATATTATTTGGAAAATAAATATTTAAAAAAACCGTATTTTGACACAAGAAGTTTCGAACCTGCACTTACTGATGATGATGATGATGAATGATTTGTCTTTCACTATACTAAACTATATACATTCACATTAAATTACTCCATAGGTACCTAATTTGTTCCTGTAACATTTCAACACTTAAGAAATGGCATGATGGGCGACGGCTCTAAATTCCAAACCACGATATTATAAAAGTAAAAGTTGGGCTATTAATTTCTCTTTATCTAAAATACTGAGAACTATCGAAGTATAAATATTATAAATGAAATCATGACCATTCCACTGGCACAGTATCTTAAGTCTTGACAGATCGTTATCGGAATGAAAAGAAAGTGATCTCTAAATAACGTTCATCGGATAATTGTTTTAGTAGTCGTGAATCGCGATTGTCATGCATGAATGTCTGTCTGTTAATCGGATTTAGTTATTTTATATATTTGTTTAGTTATGTACCATAAAATATATATTAAATAAAGGTAAAATGGCGAAAATCAAAATAAATCCGAAAAAAAAAACCGAAAACATAGATTTATTTAAAATGTCAAATATTCGCGTTAATCTAAGAACGTGTTATGAAAAAGAATAATTTGTATCTAAAAAAAAATATACACGGACTAATTGAGAATCTCCTCCTCTTTGGGAGTCGGCTGAAAAAGATTTCGTACAGTAATCGTTGAAATGAGAGAAAATTGATTAATTCAGTCGCAATATTGGTTGGAAAACACATTAAACTATCTTTTGATTGTTTAAAAAAAATATATATATTTAAAAATAGCAAAAAATATGCATAATGAGTAATGGACAAAAATATACGATAATAAATATGTTGGGACATTAACCACAGTACCATATAGTCCATGGTAAGCTACGAGGCTAACCAGATAGTTGATACACTACACATATATATCTTTAAATATATTCAGCCCTTTTTTTAACATCCCATCACTGCTGGGCACGGGCCTCCCTTCAATACGCGTGCGTGTTGGCGGACTTCACATGTCTTTCGAAAACTTGCTAAGATCTCTCAGAAATGCAGGTTTCCTCACGATGTTTTCCTTCACTGTAAGGCAAGTGGTAGGTAATCATGTTAGAAATGATTCGCACGTGAAAATATCAGAGGTGTGAGACCCGGTATTTGAACCCGCTTTACTTGGTTTCGCAAGCGAGCGCTTTACCACTGGGCCACTACTGCCTTGTACACTTTAAATATATACATATTATAAATAATTGCAATAAACGTAGGGTACGTTTTTACTAACTTTGACTGCGCAATAATGAGTCAAAGAAAACGTCTTAAGAACACAATTAGGTACTGTGTACTTTTATAACACTGTTTTATAGAAATTTACGACGTAAATAAAAAAAATGAACTCCAGTTTCATTATAACGCTGAATAAACTGTATCATTTTAAATAAAACTCGAGGAAATCAAATATCACCTTGCAATATCAAGATTTTTTCATTAAATTTGTGTTTCGATATATTTTTATGTTTTTTATTTACTCGTTAATGTATAAACAACATGTGAAGTACTAATTATTTATAATTTAATCAATTATTAACTGATTTAAGAAAAGGAAGTATACAATTCGGATGTATGTTTTTTGTATGAATTTTACATGATATCACTGCCAATGATGAACAAATCTTTTAGTTTTCTGGGTGGCCTAGAAAAGGAATTTTAAAGTCTTCGGTATCGAATTACTTATTAAATAACATTATAATATATGATCTTATAATATAATATATGATTATATAATTTAATATATGATCATATATTACATATTTAAATTTATTTAATTCTTAACTTATAATGTTTACGAACGAAAAATATTTTTATTGCCAGTAAGTTTTTCCGTTAAAATTCAATGTAAACAGTTTAAATAAAATAAAGGTTGTCAAAATAAGCATTGATTGATGGATTTAGATTAAACTAGCATTTCCCGCGGCTCCGCCCGCGTTCAGATGATCAAAAACCAAATTCTTAGGTTTTACACATTAGTATACTCTTACATTATACATTACTTTCATTGCGCACCGCATGATTGGTAAATAATGGCAGAGATTGACAATGCCACAAAGGTTCCTCCGTTAAATTGAACTTTTTGTTTTAGCAATAATATTTATGTATGTCTATACTTCTGTTTTGTTTGTTTTTTTTAGTTTTTCACGATAAAGTCTCAAACTACGGAATTAATTTTAATCATTTTTTACTAATAGACAGCTATAGATTAATTTAATATATAGCTGATTATTTAAATTACATAATGATAACTTTTCTTGATTAGCGCTAGTTAGTAATATTTTCCAAAACGATTTTCAAAAGAAAGTGTAATCAGTAAATAATTCTAAGCGAATACATTTTTTAATTTCATATGGCTCGGCTAATATGATTAAAGTCGTAAGCATTTTATTGTGTCCTTTAAGCCTTTACCTTCCAAGAAAAGATGTCAAGAAAAAGTGAAAAAGTTGAGGTATAACAGTTCCCAAAATACTTTTTCATAGTTTTTGAGATATGAAATATTTTTAGTTACCCGCTTTGGCAGTTTAACAGCCATAAACTTGTTTTCCATAAAATGTTATAAAATAATATAAATTGAACTTATTTTTACGGTGCAAAAAATGAGTAGGTATTGTGGAAACGTAAATGTTATTCGTATTTATTTTAGTGTTAACCATACAAAACACGTAAGTAAGAAAAACAACATAGCATTTTGCTATACGAAACCTAAAATGCGCGAGTTGGATTTACATTTGCCCAATTTTTACATTAAAAGATTAAAAAACATTAACATTATTTACTAAACAATAAAAATTTACAAATATTCTCATTTGAAAATTGTTTCGGCTAACAAAATATTACTAATATGTTACTAATTTATAAAGCCAAAAAGTTTGTTTTATTAAAAATTTAAGCACGGGCGGGGCCGCGGGTAATTTAGTAGTAATTATAGTAAAGTCATAGAAAGGTTATATCTGTACATTTTTTAAAATAAAACTACGTATTTTAAAAACACATGGCGACATCTATTGTCAAATAGCTAAATAACACGTAAATAAATTTTCATTAAAATAACTATTTTAATGAATAAAATAGCGCTGTTAATATTTCTTTTAAGATAAGTTTTTTTTAATAGTTTTAACATAATATATAAGTAAGTTACCTTGCTAAAATATTTAATAGCATCATCGTGCTTTTACTTTAACCAGTTTTTGTATTTTTTCTCAGAAATGAGATATTTTCCTGCGGTAAAAAGAATCCTATGTGTTGACCCGGATAACCTGCTATTACCATACCAAATTTCATAAAAATCCCTCTAGTGGTTTTTCTGTGATGCGGTCACATACAGACAGACAGAAAAAATTCTAAAAACTATAGATTCGGGCTCTATATCGCTAATAATGAATATTTCAATAAGATTTTCCGAAAAAATATTGAATTTAGGGGCTTGGCTTAGTTACAATTTTATTGTATGTATAGTTACTAATTTATGAAGCGAAAAAGTTTGCTTTACTGATAATTTAAACACGGGCGGAGCCGCGCTTGATTTAGTAGTAATTCTAATAAAAACGAAAAAAGGTCATATCTGTACTTTAATTTTTTTGGGATTAAAACTATGTATTTTAAAAACACATGGCGACATCTATTGTCGAATATCTAAATAACACATAAATAAATATTAATTAAAATAACTATTTTAATGGATAAAATAGCGCTTTTGATAATTTGATTTTCAAGATAAGCTATTTTTATAGTTTTTACCATATTTTGTAAGTTACCTTGCTAAACTGTTTACAAATAGTATCGTCGTGGTTTTGTTCCTACCAGTTTTTGTATTTTTTTTCAGAAATGAGATATTTTCTCGCGGTAAAAAGTATCCTATATGTTGACCCGGATAACCAGCTATCATCATACCAAATTTCATCAAAATCCCTCCAGTGGTTTTTCTGTGATGCGGTAACAGACAGACAGACAGACAGACAGACAGACAGACAGACAGACAGACAGACAGACAGACAGACAAAAATTCTAAAAACTATAGATTTGGCCTCTGCATCGATAATAATGTCTATTTCAATAAGATTTTCCAAAAAATATTTAATGTACAGATTCGGCCTAGTTAGAATTTTATAATATGTATAGATATAAACTTTATTCGATATTTTTGACGTTTCATTAATGTTTTCAAAGTATATCGTCTATATATATATATAGTTATTTGGCAGCGTTAGCTATATAAATTTTAATATATTTTTTTTTATTTTTCTGATGTTTTACTACTTATTATCTTATTCCGGACTAAGAGAAATATAAAAAATCAAATATCATAAAAATTGGTCCAGCCGTTCTTGAGTTATAAATGGTGTAACTGACACGACTTTGTTATATATATATGTATATATGTATATATATATATATATATATATATATATATATATATATATAGTAAAACATCAGAAAAATAAAAAAAAAATATTAAAATTTATATGGCTAACGCTGCCAAATAACTATTTCAAATATCTATATGTAAAACGTACCTGAGCCCGTACGATAAACCCGAGCGAAGCGAGGGTGAGCCGCTAGTATTTGTATAAATAGTTATTCCTTTTGCGAAGCTATTTTAATACATAATGACCGGACGGCTAATAAAAAGTAAATTACTGTGTTATAAAACATAAGGAACAAAAATATAAGTAAGTGCATAATAAGAGAATCAGACCGGACAGTCATCATTGCGAATAGCAATATGTTACTTTATATGTTTCTCTTTCATAAATAAAATTAAGTAAACTATTTTTATGGTTCAAAAATAACTGAGAAGTTGTTGTATATATTGTTTTTTTTTTCATTTAGCGTTTTATCATTTATAACATTATTACTGTGTCACCTTTCTACTCAACATGGTGAAATAAATTGTGTTCAAATGACACTTCTAAAGGTAATAAAAAAACAATTGAATTTGATTGAATTAACAGAATTGTCAAGTTATGAAAAGATTTTTACAACCAATTTTTATTTACACAAACTAACGACTTACCCTCGCTCCGTTCGATTTCGTTACGTTTTAACGTTTAGTATAAATTTTTCAGAAATGAGATATTTTCTCGCAGTAAAAATTATCCTATAGACAGACAAACAGACAGACAAAATTCTAAAAACTATAGATTTGGCTTCTGTATCGATAATATAGTCTATTTCAATAAGATTTTTCAAAAAATATTTAATGTACAGATTCGGCTTAGTAACAATTTTATTATATGTATAAATTAAAATGATCGCAATAATAACCAACCGTCTTATATTTGGCTACTGGTCGTTGACCTGCAGTGAAAGTCGGCGCCATGCCGGCTGTGGCACCCCCGCCCTCGACCTACTGCCCTAGGAACATCCTAAGGAAATCATAATAGAAACTACGTTAAAGATCAATAGATAACTATGCCTACTAAGGGTTATTTATCAAACACTTTCTTAGATTTACGCAAATATTTAACATTTTAAATAAAAGTATCTTTTCGGATTTTGTCGCGCTATGGTTACAGGAGAGACTTAAGTTTAAGGATGTCTCAAAAGTTATTATATAGTTGTTACAGACAGTACATATATGCGTCTTACTTTTAATACTCATAAGAAATATAGGTTATATATTTATATATAAACTAGCGATTCACCCTCATCCCGCTCGGGTTCATCCCTAGTTACGTTTTAATGTTTGGTATAGATTTCTCAGAGACCAGATATTTTCCGGCAGTAAAAAGTATCCTATACGTTGACCCGGATAACCAGCTATCATCATACCAAATAACATCAAAATCTGTTCAGTGGTTTTCTTGTGATGCGTTCCCAGACGAACAGACAGACAATAATTCTAAAAACTAGATTCGGCCTCTGTATCGATAATAATGGCTATTTCAACAATTTTCCAAAAAATATTTAATGTACAGATACGATTCAGTTAGAATTTTATTATATGTATACGAGTAGATAAAGGACGCTTGGAAAATGTGGATAAATGCAATCAATAGAGAAAACGAATATGGTCATTTCCAATTCTAAGACTTCTAAAGCGTAGCTATTTTAAGATCCAAGGTGTTATTCGTACCAGTAATTATACTGGCTTAGCCACTTTAGGTAAGGCATAGATTGTTTTAGAAACTTATACAGCAAACCACTATTTTCTTTAACCGCCTGTCACATGTTAAGATAGCCTCAATCTCCGAATTCCGTTAAAACACAATAAATTTTAGCTTCCCACTATAAAGCAACGCCTTTCTATTTTAAAACCAAATGTCCATTACACAACGGTGTTAATTCTTAACTCTCATTGTCCAATTGTGTAAGTCCACGGAGATGCGTAAAATATTTTTATTGGTAAGCTAACAATGGAAGAAGATAAATCAATGTAAGAATTACCTGTTGTCAGCAATTGAGTAATAAGTTATTTAATTGTTTCTATTATTCATTGATGCTTTAATTTTTATCTCAATTATATTTAGAAGAATGCTATTAGTTGATGTGCTGAAGATGTTATTATATTCCCTTTAGCTGACCTTTAGCTGGTCATTAGTCCTAAAATAGCGTTGGATTTTTGAAATTATTTTGTAAAATTGTAGGTAGGCACTGTCTCTGACAAGTATATAAGGCCTTTGAGACGTCTAAAACCTTAGTGTCTCCCGTGATCATGATTGTTGTAAAGCATTTGAATCGTCGGGAACCAAAAATCGAAATGAATCCGCGAAATAATCCGAAAAGATCGTTTTATTTAGAATCTATGTTAGTTGTTACGATAGCGTCCCACTAACCCGACATCATCATCCCGGAAGCCTAACGAGATAAGTTTACCAGTCTTGAAAGTATTATGATACTTGGGTAATGTTGAAGAATTTCGCCACAAGAAAGTGTTGCGTCTTGTGTTAAAGCGCATCCCACGAAATGCCAGGTCACGCGTGTCTTCCGCCCTGCACTAGCCTGTGAACGCGGTATTAAAATTAAAGTAGCCTATTTGTGGCAATGTATGCAAATCCTACTAATATTAGAAACGTGAGAGTTTGTGAGGATGTATGTATGTATAATACTTAGATTTACGCGAATATTTAACATTTTAAGTAAAACTAACTTTTCGGATTTTTTCGCGGATTTATTTTGATTTTTGGTTCCCGACATTTCGAATGCTTCACAGCAATCATGGTCACGGGAGAGACTAAGATTTTAGACATCTTAAAGATTTTATATAGATGTTATAAACACTACCTACCGTATTAATGCAAAAAATCCTAAAAGTTAGTTTTATTTAAAACTATCAGAATCCGCGGATTTTAGGGGGCGGGCAAAGCCGCGGCTTCGCACGCACTAAAACTACGAAAAAACTCTAAAACAGTAGGTTCCATACAAACTTTCATCCACTATTTCACCCCCTTACGGGATGAATTTGAAAAAATGCTAAAACACGTATTTATTTAATTTATTTTAGTTGTATTATAACGTGTTTTCCCGTGGGATTAAAATAATCTCCCGCGGTAAAAAGTCTAACTATCTCCACACAAAAAACCACGTCAATCCGTCACACCTTTTCGACGTGAAAGAACAAACAAACAAACAAACACACTTTCACATTTATAATTAATTTTCACATTTATTATTTATTTGTATTTTTGAAATTCTTGCAAAAACATGTCACTTAATTTATTGCATGTCTGTTTATTGCGGTACATGTCCTTTCATGTAATAGACACAAATTATAACAATGCACGGTCATAAATTCGCTTCAAAACGTCTAAGATCACACCGCGACCTAAAATAGATTGTTATTTGTGATAAATGAGTTCAGTGCTTATTTCCTTTATCTATGTTTAGTTTCTCATTCTAGTTCTAGATTTATAGATTACCTACTTATAATTAATTTATTAAAATTAGTTATCAAAATATGTATTTTATGTTGAATTTTGGCGCCACTTTCGCTTTAGTTTAGGTTGACATTTTCCTACTAATGAATCTTCCCCATTTTATAAGAAACTAACGACTTACCCTCGCTTCGCTTGGGTGCGTCTCTAGGTACGCGGGTTTTGTTCGCAATTTCATGGGCTTTAATTTTTTTGCGCGGAACACTAATCTTTTTTCTTAAAAAATAGCCTAAGTTACTCTTTATAACATCAGCTACATGCCAGTGAAAATCACTTAACAATCGGTCCAGCCGTTTCGAAAATTAGCCGGAATAAACGGACAGACAGACAAAAAATTTTAAAATTTACTAAACGACTGGCATTTTAACTTTACAAACAAACAGATGCCAAGCCAACCACAAAGAATGAAACCATTAAAAATCATTTGACCCAATAATTTTATTATACCACCATAACTCATTTCTTTTCTATAATTGTTGAGTGTCATAGCATTTTCCATATCTGATTTAAAAAACACCATGACAAATGATATAAACAGATCGCTAGACCCCAATCATGCATGAAACAGACTTATGGGAGATAAAACACGAGTGAGTAAGAGAGAAGAGATCGAATTAAGAGTATCAGTATAGATCTTGATTTGTCTGGCGCTGACAAGCGATCAGTCAATGGGCATACAATAGTGGGTGCGGTCAGTGATATTCGATATGGGATATTTAAATTGGCATTGAAATAGTCTGTTTGATAGTACATGCGATAGAGGTTGCCAATAGATACGAAATTATACGGTTGATGCGTAAACAGTATTATGTCAAGGGTCTATACATTTGTTTAGATATAAATATAGTTTTGTTTCAGTTATTAGTAAAATGATGTGCCAGTTAAGTTTTTAACACGCTTATGTTTTGAGTTTAAATAATAGCATCGTTTTTTCGAGTCCAATATTATAATTGGTTCAAAATGATCTTTTTTTTATTTATTTTTTTATATCAAATCTATTAGTTTTCAGTAGAACCATCCTCAAGTTCTAAAATCAATCCCACTATTAGACAACATGATATTATGCTGTCGATTACTGACCTATATATGTATTAAATTTTCAAACATATTTTTGGAACACTATATGATTTTGCAGTAGGTAAATTTTTGATTAAAAATTTATAAAAACTTGCATTTAAACTAAGAACTTTCACTTTCTATTGACCCTACTGAAGAATGCACCACCATTTCCTCAGCTCATTATCAACTCAACTAGCGTAGCTGTCCTGCTCCTTTATATACTTTCACCTCGCGATGGAAAGGGATAGATAGATATACAGGGCTGTCACCTATAATTAATTAATAGTTTTTGTTACTTATTCCAAGATGTTATTCTTTGCGTTTTATTTCACTTATCTATTTTTGTCAATTATTATTATTAGTCCAGTTAATAAAAAAATATGTCCTAGATTTTCTAAATTAAATGTTACATGGATTTTATATTTTGTTTAATTTTTCATATGTTTAATTTTTACGTTTTCTAAAATACAGATATCTCTGTATCCATATCATCCGTATACCAAAATACTGTTCTATCAATTATCCAATTATTTATATAGTAATAGCATCTACGTTTTGTATTAAAATGGAAAGTTATCGCCAACCCTACACCCATACTTTATCATCGATCGCCATTCAACGGGTGTGCAACACGCCGCTAGATAGACCCTTATCATGTAAGTGCAATGGGTGCTTCGTGATTACTTTTACTTCATCTTAGAAAATTCCATACTTTCATTAAGCTATGGATCTTGTGAACAACCTGTAAGTAGCTGGGCTATCGTAATTGCTTAATAGCGTTTATTTATTAATAATATACGCGTACTGTTACTTAGTTTTAGTGTATTATATTACTATTATATATATTATCAAAGCAAAACCTATCAATGTATGCTGTTATAAACAAAAACATGAATTTACTCCTTTATTAAGACATAAACTGTAAGAAAAATGACATGACACGATGTCAATTGATGTATAAATACTAAAATTTCCACTTCTACGTGACGACATTGGCGACGTAAATTGTGCCCAACTGGCACTCCTGGAAGTCACGAAATAAAATAATTAAATTGAAAATTTCCACGTTAAAACTGTTAAGTTTCTAAATTATCGCTCAAACTCATTCGGGTCTTCCTTATAATACGTGACACTGGCAGAATGTATTGCGTCTGTTACCACAACTCTAAGCCATTAAAGAAAAAAAAAACCCTAAAATCACTCGGGATTCGTAGCACAAATTGTAACGCGTACGTATAAGATATAAACTTAACCCATTCGTTATACCATATCAAAAAAGCAATACAAAGGAGGCAACTGACATTAGTAACCATATACTAAGTCTTCACATTACAAAACTAATACTATCGAAGACAGCATACTTGATTCATTAGACGTATCTTGTTAACAATGTACGAGAAAGTTTTTATGATTCTAATACAACTAATACTAATATCATATCTTCTCTTTTACAGGTAATAATCATTCATTGATCATCAGTTTTTTATCTGGTAATTGTTTTTTATTACACTTTTATAATGATGTATAAAATTTAATTAACTAATAATACTGTACAGCCTCTTAACAGAAAGCGAGTGAAAGTAATGGCTTGCATTGTTTTCTACAATAAATTAATATTTGGATATAAAGTGTTATCGTACGAGTATTGTGGGTGGAGTCGTGGATATGGCCTTAAGGGGCATTTTTAATAAAAAACATAAGTAATATTATTTGTTTCACTAAATCTTATTATATAAAAGGCAAAAGTGATTGACTGATGTATCAACGCACAGGCCGAACCCTTAAGGCTAGCAAATTGAAATTTCGCACACGTATTCCTTTTATAACGTAGGCATCCACTAAGGAAGGATTTTTCAAAATTTAACCCCCAAGGCGGTGAAATAGGGGGTAAAAGTTTGTATGAAACTTTTTATTAATTGGATATATTTGCATAAAATTTCGTATTTGTCGTAGTTTGATCGCGGCCGAAGCCGCGGGTTCTGCTAGTCTTATTATAAATGCAAAAAAATAAGGTTTTGTCAGTAGGTATACAGTGCGAAGAGTCTTTCATAGTTATAACGTGACTAATAACGCACCCTCGCTTTGCTCGGGGTCATCATTCAGGAAAGTAGACTTAATGTGCTATTCTTTATACAGATAACCATATCAATGGAAATTCCCTGTGTGTTTATTTTATTATAACCTGTTTTCCCATGGGAGTGAGATATTTTCCCGTGGTAAAAAGCTTATGTCACTCTTAAGCCCTCTATCTCTGAAGAATACAATACTAAACATTAGCATTGTGTAGGTATACGTCGACATTAGCTATATCTAGTTACTGTTGAGTTCATTAGAAAAGCATACGATTTATATGTATTATAAATATACAAAAAACTGGCAAAGTGAGAGTCGGTCTCGCACACGAAGAGTTCCGTACCATAATCGTTTTTTTTTTTAATTTGCACGGCTGCCATTTTGAAATTCGTCACCATTTTTTTCGTTTTTTTTGGTATTTCTTGTTATAGCGGCAAAAGAAATACAGACTGTGAAAATTTCAACTGTCTAGCTATTAGATACAGCCCGCTAACAGACAGATGGACGGACAGCGGAGGCTTAGTAGTAATAGGGTTCCGTTGGCATCTTTCGAATACGGAACCCTAATAAGAATATTAAATAATATATTTTCCCTCATTAAACTGAAAATTACATATAATTTCTATATAATCTTATCACATGCACACTGCACTAGCAGTCATTTTGTGGGCGAGATTAATTTGATGAAATTTGGGGGTCCGTAACTGGCTCTCCTTTTAAGGAGCTTACCATATATGGTAAACATTAAAGTAGTATTTCAAAACACATAATTCATATTTGAATGCAATTTTAAACATACATATATTCTCGGGCACTGTTAAAATGCATGTGATTTTATTTTTTTAATTCGAAAACGAGAGAGAAATACTCAATTCGTCTATATTTTTGTGTGTATGATAAGCGGTCGCCAAAAGTTACCTAAAGAGGCGTCCAAGCAAAGCAAGGTTAGTTTGCTAAGCTTATTGTATAAAAAAGCTTCTTTAAAGAGATTCTGCTAAAAGGAAATGATAATATTAAACGTTTGATATAGTTTTAGTATAGTTTACTTAATCTTATTATCCATAAAACGGATCATAGCTGCAAGTTTGCGAGCTTTTCGACGAAGCTGCGTGCGTAAAGAGATTTTAGTGCAATTTAAAGCAGGTTTTATGTACTATTTCCATTTGATTTTAATGAAGTACGCCGTTTTATAGACACTCGTTAAGTTAGATTTGAAGAAAAAGCTTACTCCATTTTACTAAATGGTTTTTATTTTAATTAAGAAAATTTTAATCTATACTTATTATAATATTATAAAGCTGAAGAGTTTTTTTGTTTGTTTGTTTAGTTGAACGCGCTAATCTCAGGAAATTCTAATCCGATTTGAAAAATTAATTTTGCATTAGATAGCCCGTTAACTGAGGAAGGCTATAGGCTATTTATCATCCCGGAAAAATGTGCGGTTCCCGTGGGATAGATTTGTTTTTGTCTAGGGACGAACCCGAAGCGAAGCGACGGTGAGTCGCTAGTATTTAAATAAATTGCAACAAAATATTATCCCACAACAAAGACATGCGCTATCTGGTGAAAGTTTTGTCTAAATCCGTGCAAGAGCTTATTCGTAATTAAGTAACAAACATACAAATATCATCACAAACTTTTACACTCATAAAGTTAGAGTAAGATTGAACTTTTGATTACAGTATACAAGTAATTACTGAGATATTTCAGCTGTGGTTATTGAAAATTATGCACTTCCATTTTAATTCAAAGTGCCAATGTACCGATTTACCTGTCTCGTAAGGTACTTGCGTATATGCAATAAAATTTTGAATAAAAAAGAAGTATATGGAAAGAATAAGATATGTTATTACCAAAATATTAATATAAAACCCCGAGCACAACCTGAAATTACGTCTCATACGTACTTAGTGGTTATTTTCAATAAGCGATTCGTGAAAAAACTTTCCTTATACAAAAATCGCAAAATTCGTTTCGGTACAGCAAAGGTTATTATTATCGACCCTTCGAAATCTCGATTAAGATAAGCTTTGATTTGATTAAGATTACAAACTACACAAACAAGCAGTCATTACATTCTGTCTATATATAGTTAGGTTTCATTAAGTGTATGATACAAAAACATAAGTAGACCTCTAAAATATTTAGAGTTATTATTTATATATACTAGCTTTTGCTCACGATTTCGTCTACTAAGATAGCAAAATACATTTTTCTAAGTTTTTTTAAGGCTACTCTTTATTTTTAAATAATTTAGACCAGCACGCCATTCATTTTCAAAAATTTTCAATTTATGTACATAGATTTAATTAAACAAAAGATACACGGGAATTTTACATTTTTCCGGGATAAAAAGTAGCCTATGTGCTATCCGTTCAGCCGTTCTGGCGTGATTGAGTAACAAACATCCAAACATCCATCTAAATTTTCACATTTATGACATTAGTAAGATTATACTTTTACATTGATACTTATATTTTAAAATACCTATATCAATCGAATTCAAAAAACTTTTCGTTAAATAAAATTTAACTACGGGTATGATATTCGTAGTGTATTTGAGTTCATATGAAGTTTTTAAGCACCGTTCACGTCTTTCTTTCCCTATTCACGACGAACTCACAAAGAGGTCTTGTATATAGTATTACAAATAAAATTTCGAAAACCAAATTCATGGATTCTGGTACAGAGGCATGCAATTACCGCTACGCCAAGCCTCATATTGTTTGATACTGAGGAATGTTAAAGCTATTTGTTGGATAAAACTCAAGTTTAAAAACTCTTTACATCCTTTATTCTCTTATCCAGCGGCTCGATTGAAGAGGTCCTTACGCTTTTGTACAAGGAATACTTCATGAACTCCCTTTGATAGTTATCGATTACCATGTTGTGCTGTTTTGTTGGCTTTTGAATGTAAAATCGCAAAGAATGTGTGGTTGAATTAAATAAAAACGTCTTTTAATGCCTGTGGGGTGGGTTGAGCTCTTGGGTCCACTTATGGCTTATTTATTCTATTAATGTTTTTCCGTAGTATAGCTCATTTATGTACCTAGTTAATAAAATATAAATATATTGGGATATTAACATTTAACACACGGCACCATCTAGTTCCATGGTAAACTACGAGGCTTGTGTTAAGGATACTAGATAATTGATACACTACACGTATATAACTTTTTTATACATACATATTATAAATATAAACACCCATGACTGGAGTATAAACATTCGTGCTCATCACACAAATGAATGCCTCCAGCGAGAATGGAACCCGCGATCGCTGGCACAGCAAGTAGGGTCACTACTAACTGAGTCAAAAATGTCGTCTAGTATATCTTTATAGTCTACTACTCTGGTATATAATAAGGTTTATTACTGTAAAGTCTCAACAAAATTTGTTCAGTATTTTTTGCGTGGAACAAGTATACAAACTTAGATGACTAAATCCTCAAACTTTCCCTTAATATCGTCAATAACAGTATATAATATTATTTTATGTTAGTCTTTGAATTCGACTTGTAATAGGTAAAGTATGATGGAAATTACTAGAAGTAAATATTCGTATATAAATATATTTTTTATTGTATCATATCTTAAAAGCTTTGATATTACTTTCTCACATATATTAAGATTCAAACGTATCAATTTTTATATAAAAATACATATAATTTTTCATACACTTCATAGTTTCTTCTCACATATGTTAACATCGATTTAAAACTTATCGATATCATACAATTTATTTTATTTTTTTAAATTAAAATATTCTATAAATATTCTTTTTTTATATCTTTCATAGTTTCTTCTCACATATGGTTAACATCGATACAATTGTATCGATATTGTGGAATTGATTTTATTTTTTTCAAATTAAAATATATTCATTTTTTTATATCTTTCATAGTTTCTTTACACATGTTAACATCGATATAATCGTATCGATATTGTGGAATCGATTGTAACCTCAAATAATGTCCCACGCTCAATCATTCTGAATTACGACATGATATTCTGAACGTTATTACCTTTTAATATGGACGAAAGTAGTCGTAAATTAGATTTGTTTTGAACAAATCAATATAGATCTGTAATTAATGTTTTCACCTCGCTCTAAATAACAAGTGCGGGTGCGTTTATATTTATGGTTGTGCAAATGTTTCAGAGCTAGTTTTTATTTGTAACACCTCGAGGACCGCGAGCACACCCGTGTGCTAGATAACAATTGAATTCTCGGAAATTCGCACGGATTTCTTAGAATTTGTCCGGGAGGGAGTAATTATGTAATTTTTATCCAATTAGAACTAGCTTTCGCTTCGACTCGCCTTTGACATTAACGTTGTTAATAATTTAATTAATAAGCATGAATCAAGTAATGTCGACTGAAATATTTATGTTTAAACAAGCTATAGCAATTTTAGTAGATCTTATAACTAGTCTCTTTCAAAATATAATAAATGAAAGTTTTCTTTAGGAATATTTAAGCTTTTTATTTATTTTTATATTTTAATAAAATTAGCGAATTTAGAGCCATTACAAGATTATGTTTGTATATTTGTCCTACATCCTATATGAAAGTTTATATTACATAAAGTTTACGTAACGTATTAATGTATTCAGCCAATTTTAACGTGTTGGGAACGGACCATTCTTCAATACGAGGGGGATCAGGCCATAGTCTACCACGCTAGCCAAGTGCGGGTTGGCGGACTTTACTTGTCTTTTGAGAACTTGTTAGGTTCTCTCAGACATGCAGATTTCCTCACGATGTTTTCCTTCACCGTTAAGACAAGTGGTAATCATGTTGGAAGTGTTTCGCACATGAAAATATCAGAGGTGCGAGACACGGGATTTAAACCCGCTTCACTCGGTTTCCCGAGCGAGCCAGTTACCACTGTCTTACTATACGTAAGGTAAGCTAGTAAAAAACAATGTATTCGTAAGAGCTTTCAAAGCCCTTGCAAACATAATGACTAATGAGATTTATAGTATCTGATGAAACTTAAAAATTATGTACGAAATGTAATAAAATCTAATACAAATCAGATAATTTTTTTATATGGAAAAAGTAACAAAAATAATGGATTAAATTAAAATATGAGCAAAATTTACTAAACTGAGGTTTTCTTTTTAATCCTTTAAATGGGGTTAGCTTTGCTTGGAGTATGGCAGGTATTACTGCGTTATACTCGTATAGAGAAGAAACCAACAATAAATTTTCACATTTATAGTATTATTGTAACATAATATATCTTTAGCGGTATATAATTTGAACCATTATTCATCTAATCGAGGGGAAAGTACTTCTTACCTATAGTCATTACCTGTTGCATGGGAAATTATTTTCTTGTATGCATTTTCACTTATTGAAAGTTATTGATGGCATAATATTTTTAGTTTCACTTGCATTATCGAAATTATTTGACTTTTTGGATGATTTATTTCACATTATCTATATCTATAAAAGTTAAAGACACGTGTTCGAGGATCGAGGTTCGATTACCTGTAATAGTGAATGTTTTTCACTAGCGTTTGCGCGTTGCTCCGCCTGCGAAGTTGTCCTCAATAAATTAACTGTAAACGGACTAGTAGTCCCAGAAGTTATTTAAACAAACAAACACTTATGTTTTTGAAGTTATACTTCTTTTGGCACGTCTGGAAAAAATTATGAGAGTAAAATTTTTACGACGCGTCCACACCGACAGCCAAAAAGCGACGTGATGAAGTTAGCTGAAAGCGACATGATGAAGTTAGCTGCATTACATACGTTGTGACATACGGGATGAAATCTTTAGCTATTTTCGTTCTGTTACGCCAAAGAAGTATAAATTCTTACGTGCGTACATAAGTACACACACACATTTTTTTATATTGATTAATTAATTTATTTATTTATTAATATTAATGTAGGTTATATAGAATATTATACTAACTACCCCTACATCCCTGGATTAGGGTAATGATTTTTAAGAATATGTGTGTAGATATTATGTATGAAAGTAGCTGTGTTAAAACCGCTTGATAGATTTAGATAATCTGAAGGGATCTTTGATTTCATGAAATTAGATTCTTTTTATGGAATATAAACTTCTTGATATCTTTTTTTTTTTTTTTATGATATTTTTGTTAAATAATGTGTAATTTTAAATAATTTTAATCAAAGTCGACTGGAATTAATTTTAAAACGAATCTAGTTTTAAGTTCCTTATCCATTCACATATAAACTTGAACTTGTACAAATTATATGCTAGCGAGACCTTCAGCGAAAATTAAATGAAATACATGTTTCATAATTTTGAAATCGAATTATATATTTGATATATCGCAACCTTGACTCATAAGGTCGTATGGTACCTCAAAGGCATCCTGCTTTGCTCGTAATCTATACTAATATTATAAAGCTGAAGAGTTTGTTTGTTTGTTTGGTTGAAAGCGCTAATCTCAGGAACTACTAATCCAAATTGAAAAAGTCTTTTTGCATTAGATAGCCCGTTAACTGAGGAAGGCTATAGGCTATATATCATCCCGGAAAAATGTACGGTTCCCGTGGGATAGATTTGTTTTGTCTAGGGACAAACCCGAAGCGAAGAGAGGGTCAGTCGCTAGCCAATATATATAGTAGAATAAAATCATGTGTGGCTGAAGTAGGTAAATTAAAATTATAGATAGACAAATATTCTAAAAACTATAGATTCGGCCCCTGTATCGATAATAATGACTATTTCAGTAAGTACATTATAAGAAGACTAATATACAGATTTGACTTAGAATTTTATTATATGTATAGAAAAACAGCATCACACTAATTATCATTAATCTAATTAGTGTTACCAATAATTAATTAGGGATTTTAATTAAATAAAACACTGTTATAAACCACAAAGAATCATTTCAAATACAATAAATGGCGGCTACATATTAAATGCTAGTTAGAATAATTGCATCTTATGTTTTGTTTTCATATTATTATTCATGAGTCCCTTAGCCGAGTATAATCCATTTATGGTGCTACAGTTTTTATACTTAGCAGTTCCTAAGCAATTAGCATTATTGTTTTACTAAAATAAATCTGGCTGTATGTGGAACATTACCAAATACGAACACTTTTTGTTATGTTAGAATTCTTGAAAGGCAAGGGCAATGCTTAAAATGTAATTAGGCGATGTGATTGTTAGATTTTTTTGTCTATCTTATACTGTAAAGGTTAGTTGTATTCATTAAATTCGTTTTTATATCTATATCTATAACAATATTAATAAAGCTGGGTTTCTTTGTTTTTTTTGTTTGAACGCGCTTACCTCTGGATCTACCGTTTGGATATGAAAAATATTTTTTTAAATTTGGTAGTCCTTTTCCTGACAATCAATGACGTTACAACTATTAGGATCAAAATAGTCATACATAAATAGACTACGCGAGCAAACCCGCGGGAAAAGCTAGTATTTTATATCATATATGTTAATTGGTTCTGTCTGTCAATAAAAGCTACAATGATAAGGTTTTTATCAGATACCAGCGATTCACCCTCGCTTCGCTTCGGGTTCGTCCCTAGATAAAAACAAATCCATCCCACGGGAACCATACATTTTTCCAGAATGATATATAGCCTATAGCCTTCCTCGGTTGAAGGGCTATCTAATGCAAAAAGAATTTTCCAAATCGGATTAGCAGTTCCTGAGATTAGCGCGTTCAACCAAACAAACAAACAAACTCTTCAGCTTTATAATATTAGTATAGATTTTTTGATTTTTTTCAATACTTTATCGTATTATTTTAGTTTATGTTACTAATTTCATCGAATCAATGTTACAAATGAAAGTAAATAAGAATTTAAAGACCAAACTAGAAATTTCAACTTGCAAATCCTATTCACTGGGCTAGTACGCGAGCGTGTCGATAGAGATAACGAGTTGAACAATGTAAAGGCAGACAAATTTACTTAATTAGAGTATTTAGTGCGACCGCGCCCTAATTCGATTAGTTTCACTAAATCACTTTAAACGTGTTAGCTATCTTATCTAAACATTCTTTGTCACTGTATTTTGTGTCGATATATATGGTAAAAAAATATTATTAATGCGAAAAGTGTTTGTTGGTTTGTCATCCTCTTCTGCAGTATGAAACACATGTTTTTTTTTTTAGACAAACTAGCTATTTTCTACTTTACATTATTTGATATGACTCTGCGAATTATAAAATCTTAAAGTTAGATTACAATGGATTAATTATAGAAGTGGTAATACAAATAAATTTCTACAAGAAATGGAAAGTGATATAGAATTTAAAATTGTCATCACGAAACTGGAGTCGTTGCAAGAACGTGATGCTGCGACATTTTGATAGATAGACGATGTTTTATCTCTGAAGATGTCTTCAGTGTCAAACTAACACCTCCTCTGCATGTTTCCGTGCCCTCAGGCGGAACTTTCACTGTTATGAGGCCGAAGAATTTCTAGACAGGCCCAATAAATTAGTATAACTTTAAATGGTATAAAGCCGATTTTATATAAAAGATAAGGCGCTATCATCGAAAATCTATCACAAAAAGATTTGATTTATATTTCAAGGTGATTAGCACTTTCAAAACTTAATTTCTCTTTTCTAAGTAAACGAAAGTTATGAGCCATCAATTACTGTTAGTTTTATAGGTCTAGGCTTAATTTAGAAACAGATAGAATCGAAAATAAGAGAAAGCTTGTAAAATTATACGATATTATATACTTTTTGAACATTTTTGATCTTAAAACTAAATTAGTAAGACACTGTCTATGTATGTAATACAGTCTGTTTATCATCATGATTAAGCGGGAATAAGCTTTTAAGCTCTGCACGCCCCAGGGTCTAGTTGACCCAGTGTTCGTTGCGATATAGCAGATTCTCTAATGAATGAAATATTATATGTAAATGTTATAATGCGAAACAATTTCTGGCCACTCCTAAACAAGCGTTCTGACACTATAATATATTACGTAATTAGTTTGTACTAGTCAATTTAAATTTGAGTTTAGATGTTCTCAATCTCGTCACACAGTATCATTAATACAACGTAAAATTGAATATAGAGAAAGATTCCATGCAGTTATTTCGTATTTATATAAATCAATAATATCTCACCAACGGTATGATATTTTAGGAACGATAAAAATTAATTTTGTTCATGTGTGAATCATTTCTAACATGATTACCACTTGTCTTACGGTGAAGGAAAACATCGTGAGGAAACCTGCATGTCTGAGAGAACCTAACAAGTTTTCGAAAGACGTGTAAAATCCGCCAACCTGCACTTGGCCAACGTGGTGGACTATGGCCTGATCCCCCTCGTACTGAAGGGAGGCCCGTGCCCAGCAGTGGGACGTTAAAAAGGGCTGAATACCATACATACATTACCATGTAGTTATATACAATAATATCTCACCAAGGGTATGATGTTTTAGGAACGATAAAAATTACACTAGAAAACCAACTACATTAATTACAAGTGCCATAAAACTCCACGCAATAGAATCAAAGGAGCTATTAAAATAAATTAAAGAAAATAGTTAACTATTAATATAAAAACCACAGTTCAAAGTGCTAACAACCGAACAGATTTATATGCCATTATTTACTTAACAATAACATATGTGACGTAATAATGGTAAAATTTAACCATATACTCAGCCACTTACAGCGCAATTATCTCCAAAGATTCATTTCTTACAATTGCGTGCGCTTACTATCGACAGCGATAATTAAACCTCGGTTAAACCCTTGCAAGTCTTTTTAAACACAGATAAATTATACACCAATCTCGTTACTAATACTTTATGTTAGAAACACTATTGAATATTTTATTGCAGCCTGCCGGTTTGCAATTTACTATCTAGTTCAACTCATCTCCATTACACGGCTGCTTTATTGCGATTGTGATATCAAAAAAATAAATTAGCTACACTATGAATTATTACTTGTGTTTTGCTTGCTTTAAGTTCTTAGTTAAGCTTATGTGCTTATGCAAATAAATATCAATGATCCTCTTTCGTTCGCAATTATTATGTATTCAATTCCAATGAAGATATCTGTGACAACGACTACTGTCATATAAGACATTAATGACTTGTCTTATACCAACGTCTATATTTTGATAATTTTAATTTTAGATATGTTTTAATATTTTTCGTTTTTATTTTATTTATTTAATACACTTATTCAATCAAGATGTCATCATCAGAAGCTTCAAATGAGGAAGTTAAAACTAATATAATATTTGAAGCGGTTGTTGAAGAAAGTTCTGAAGAGCCTCCAATGGATGAATGGTCATCTCTTATTATAGAACATCCTGAACAAAATCGGAAACGGCTGTTGTATGAACAAGGTTTATATAGTCCGGGTAGCGGAGATTTATGTAACAAATATGTGGCTATGTCAGCCAGCTCTGTTTTTAGGCATCCATATTACGACTACCCTGCTGTTATCGATCCTGGTATAAAGCCGGCGTTATTAGAGCCAGAACCTAAAATAATTTACCCAGATGACGGTCAAGAGTTATATCTTACTTTGTGCAAAGATATGAAGCAATGTCCTGTAAAAATTTTCTACAGAGGCTTAGTCACGGACACCATAGATTTAAAATATTATTGCGTCAACCCTGCTGGGGTGAGAGCCATGGCTTTAGCGCTTCAATATAATAAAAATGTAAATACTTTTAATTTAACAGATAACTTCCTGAATGATGATGCATGCTTTCATTTAGGAGAAATGCTAATAAGTAATAATAATTTGAGAGAATTAAACTTAACAGGGTGTAAAATAGGCCCAAAAGGGGCTAAACAACTCTTTGCAGGATTACACCTAAATAGGGGTCTTAAAATTTTAATATTGGATAAAAATGAAATAGGAGATGATGGTGTGGAATATTTAGCAGCTACCATTTTCCGAGGAATAGATATCCAACAAGTCTCCTTGAGCTATAACTCTATAAGTGGAAAATCCGCAAACGTACTAGCTGAAGCGTTAGAAACATATAACAAGTTCACGCACATCAATCTTTCTTGGAATAAACTATTTGGCCCTATTATGGGAACAGTGAATTTATTTACTCGTCTATCAGAAAATAAAGTTTTGCAAGAAGTAAATCTGTCATGGAACTCGCTATCAAACCCCCGCATTGGAACTGCAATAAAAAGTATTTTTAAAGCGCCCAATTTACGCATATTAGATATCAGTCATAATAGACTATCTGGTGAAGCCATTCAAAATCTTATAGGAAACATGGGTAAAGCTAAAAAAATGGTAACACTGGATCTATCGTACAATCCGATGACACCTGAAGATGCTCTGAAAGTACTTCAGAAGATGAAACTTAATACTACTAAAATTCAAAACCTTTATATGGACAATGTATTTGTTACCGGCGAGTTCCTGAGGCTTTTGGATCAGATTAAAACAATGAAAAATAAAACAACGACTGTAATTACTTACGGAGGAGTAATTGGTGGGTTCAAACCTACAGGACCTGATATGAGAGAACTAGTTTTAAACAGGGTTGAATATTTAACTATGAAAGGCAAAAAGAAAAATGTTGATGTAGCTTTAATTGCATTGCAAATGGCAAAAGATAAAATTGATATTTTACCTGCAAAAATGTTCGCTGATGCCATAGTTGCATCAGGGGCACCCTTAGATAGTGATCTTATAGACGAAATTGTAAATGCATTCGCTGGACCAAAGAGTGCTAACGCAAGGACACTAAGTGTTAGTCTTTTGGTTGATTATATCCATCGTAAATGGCCAGATCGCAAACTACCTCCGACACCTCCTCCAGAACCAGAACCTGGACCTGAACCAATCGTTGAAGTAAAGCCAGAGCCCAAAGGCAAAGGCAAAAAGAAAAAATGACTGTTATATTATTTCAATATTTTTAGACAATTTCGTTTTAATTATTCTTTACATACTTTTAATAATATGTTATTTATTTTTATAATGAAATATTTTAGCTAGATACTTTATAACTACAATATTTTTTTTTTTAATAAAATTAGAAAAACAACTGCTTTTTTATTTCCTTATAATATTTGAAATATTGATTTCAGTTCGAAATTAGGGCTGTGTTTTTTGTACTTTTGTAATTAATACAAATTTGGTTGCGTGAATCTTTTGAGGATATTTTATCCTTTTTATTATGGTATTAGGTCATGGCGTCGCGATGTAAATATTTAAGCAGTTATAGATAAAAAATCTTGCTGTTAAGTAAGCTTTTCTGTCTTGGCTTTTAGCACTTCGTGTCCAATCTCCATAAGGAAAAGCGTGCAAATGTATTGTATTATTGCACTTATCAAATTGTGTCTTCACATTTTGAAATGTTCCCATGCTTATTTCGTGTCGTGAGGTGACTTGTTCAATTTTAAAGACGATAGAGTGATTTACATCGCGAGGACAAAAGCTGGGCGCGTGATTTGTGTAGTGTTACGAGTACATACATATATACAGTGTTGGTAGTGTGCGATTTTGTTTAATGACTGATTATAATTTACAATTATTAACATGCTAATATGTAAATGTTCGCTCATACTAATTTGTCACGTAGCCTATTTAAATCAAGTACGGCGATAAGATAAAGTTTGTTAGTGTGTCTGTGCCCTGTGAAAGCTGAAATATGAAATTCGGATTGAAAACATTATCTTTACTAATATTATAAAGAGGAAAGATTTTTTGTTTGTTTGTTTGTTTGTTTGTGCCGAATGAGCTCCGAAACTATTGGACCGATGTAGACGAAATTTGGTAGAAAAAGAAGATAGTTTGAGACCCTGGGAAGGACATATGATAGTTTTTATCTCGAAAGTCATCCCTTTAGGGGGTGAAAATTGGGATGAAAGTTTGTATGGGGAATCAACCCAGGGAGGCACCCGAGCAAAGGTGAGTCGCTAGTACATTATTATTTTGGATTAACGCTCAGACTACTATCATCGATGTACGTAAACTGTAATAATAAGCGTACCAACAGTTAAAAACTAATAATAAAAGTTTTCTTTCCTTTGAAATCACACTACTACAAATGAGAAAGTTTTGTATGTGTGTTCGCGTGTATGTACGTATTTAGAAGATATTTAGTTCACAGATAAACTATTATCTGGATTAACACATAGGTTATAACCTTTACTGTCAGTAGTAAAATTGGCCAAAAGCGTGATGCGTATATATAATAAAAAAACACAAAAGGTATCTAGGTTCGAGTCGGTTCATACGAGCGAGGTGAGGATAAATCGCTAGTAATAAATAATATTATACGTACTTATACAGTAGTTCCCATGAAAGACAAATAGATAAACATAGTGTCGCTAATTGAATGAGTAATATGCAAATTTTCACACTCCAGCTCATCTGTCTAAATATAGCGCATAAAATCAACATAATATGACAGCCTTCCCGTAATTTCTTAATTCGATGTTAACTTTCATACTTAATATTATAAATGTGAAAGTGTTTTGTTTGTTTGTTTGTTTCTTCTTCTTTCACGTCGAAACAGACTGACGGATTGGCATAATTTTGTGTGGAGATAGTTAGAGGGTTGGAGAGTGATATAGGTTACTTTTTACCGCGGAAGTTATCTCATTCCCACGGGGAAACACGTTATAACACAACCCGCAACAAATCATCATATGTATAGTCTATATATTCCATACTAACCGTTAAAACGTACCTAGGGACTAATCCGAACGAAGCAAGGGTAAGCCTATAGTAAAGAAATAAATAAATAAAACTTATTTCAATTGGACTTTTACATATACTATATATTATTTACTTTAATTATATATATATATATATATATATATATATATATATATATATATATTTAATATGCTGTGCGTTTAAATTAAGTAACTACATCGTTATTAGTGAACCGTTAGGAAATTGTAGATTTTTAAATAACCTTAATTTTTGGGTATCATTATCAAAATTATTATAATGCTTCAAAAATGTTAACGCTCCATTTGTATCATTATACTGTTACGGGACGGTACCTATTATAACACCGATTGTCGGTAGATATTAGTGATGCTGCATTCAATGATAAAAAAGATAAAAGATCAAATAACTTAGTTTAAGTGGGATATAACATTTATATTTTGATTTTATATAAATTTTTAAGGGTGGTAACAAATTTTAGTTATTTTTATTAATAATTGATTTATTTTTTATTTCAATATCTATACAGATAAATAAAATTGAAGTGTCAGCAGTCAAAATAGCAGCTTTATACTAAATGCATATGGTACTTATAAGAAAAACACGATTTTTAAAATTTTTGTCTGTCTGTCTGTCTGTTTGTTCTGGCTAATCTTGAAACGGCTGGACCAATTTTAACGGGACTTTCACTGGCAGATAGCTGATATTATAAGGAGTAACTTAGGCTACTTTTATTTTAGAAATCGAATTAAGGTTTCGCTCAAAAAAATTAAAACGTATCTAGGGACGAACCCGAGCGAAGCGAGGGTAAGTCGCTAGTTATTTATAAATGTTTTAAAACTAAAAAAAATGCCGATTTGGATTTGAATATCTAACAATTTGACACTTAATGCTTACTAAATATATACGAGTATAAGAACATCCTTGAAATAAAGCCTATAACCGTAAAAAGAGCAATAAAAATCTATTAACAATTCGTGAAGATACGAAATGTATCGCATATATGTACACAAAAACACATCTAAATTTACTACCTCCTTTTTGAATTTAGTCAAAAATCAATGATATACTGAAGAGGAAAGACCCAGGAAATCTGAATTCCTGGTTACAGTAGTAGCAGAGATGTGCCGGCGCACGCGCAGCCCGGTAGCGTGCGTCACGCAACTCTTGTCTCCTTTATTATTATTTATTACCCACAATCCCGACTAGATAATATCCTAAACGAAACACCGATGGAGTAACTGTTTTTAAGAAATAAAACATGTCGTGATTCTTATTTATATATCTGATGACATTTTTTTTTGTAGTAATTCAAACCTTATTTGTTTCAGGTATGCGTTGGATTTAGAAGAAAATCGGATAATTATACCTACGCGTGTGTAACTTCAATCATTTTTGGTATTTTCATCCATGGAGCGTAGAGGTACGGAGGAGTTACTGTATATGAAAAAGTGTCCGTCAAAACGCGTCCAATAAAGGTGGCGCTGCGGTAGCGTAGGATTTAAAGGAAACGCCAAAAGTAATTAGAGTAAGATAGAGAAATACACAAAGATGGTTATATATACTAAATTATTTTAGACTTCGTAAATAGTCGTAATAAGTTTTGTATAAGTTGGTATTAATTAACTGCTTTAGTCAGGAAAAATTTTAATTTTTGAACTCAGCACACGTCACTCCATCTACAACAGGTAAATTCATATCGTAGTTTTTCGTACGCCAGCGCCATCTATTTTCAGCGTAAAAGTGTACACTTTTTCAACTTGTCTCCCATATAAGAGTGTCCTTACTTCTACCCTTCATAGTTTCATAACTTCAATTTGAATTTTCATGTAGATTTTGTAATATTAGTATTAAACAATAAACATTGTCCATGTGCAGCACTCGAAATGCAAATTTTAACGTTAAGTCCATTGCCAATAACGAGTATAGTTAATTCTAAACTTTATATGTATGGTAAGTCGCCACTACTAACTCTACCATGTAATATCGTCATATACGGTGATGAAAGTTCAAATGCAAATTGAAAGTAGATGTCTGTCTGTTTGTTTTAACGTGCCGACGGTCAATAGAAAGTTTGTGGCAAGTGGCGTCGCGTGGGTATCTTGATTGAGAATTCGGAACTCGTCGCTTCTTCGCATTACAACATTACTTTTACTTTTATTTAAAACTTTACCTATTTCACAGTATATAGACAATTTTTACTAACTTTAGTAAATACGTACATTGTACATATATGTACAATAACGTATAATGTATATTCGATAACCTCAACTTACTCTAATTATGCCATGTTCCGTAAAAAAACCCATGATGACCCATAAATATAATCGAACCATCAAACTCAACAAAATCAACCGAATCAAAGGAAAATTACGGAATTATTCAAAGCCTTACATTTTGTATTGGCATAAACCAAAAAAATGTAATATATTACCATGGTACGTTAAATTTTATACCATCATTACAAAAGAAGGAAAATTTTGATTGCATATTTCAATAAATTTTGAGACATGCACCCGTTAAATTATGAGTTGAAACCGAAAGTACGCACGCCATATAATAAAGAATGCTAAAAAAGAAATAATCAATGGTTTGTAAACGTTGAAGAATCGAAAATGAATTCGATTTGTTATCAGATTGGATTTTATGACGACCGTATATGGCGAGTGTGGTTAATTTATAAAAACTCCGGTCTGTTTTTCATGAACATGTAAAGAAACTTCCTTTTAGAGTATCGATTTTTTACTAAATTAAGTATACTTACTAAGTAGTAGTTAGTTTCTAAATCTATTATTTTCTTACATCTTAGGTAGATGTACTCTTCATAACTTGTCACAAAACTTAGCTTAGATACTAATTTATACACTATTTATACGCTCGGGTTCGCCCCTACTTACGTTTTAACTTTTAGTATAGATTTCTCAGAGATGAGATATTTTCCCGCAGTAAAAAGTATCCTATATGTTGACCCGGATATCCAGCTATCACCATACTAAATTTTATCAAAATCCCTCCAATGGTTTTTCTATAATGCGGTAAAAGACAGGCAGACAAACAAAAATTCTAAAAACTATAGATTCGGCCTCTGCATCGATAATAAAGTCCATTTCAATAAGATTTTCCAAAAAATATTTAATGTACAGATTCCACTCATTTAGAATTTTATTATATGTATAGATTTATTGTTCAGTGCTAGTTCCACTGAAATCTAACTGATTTTAATATTATTTATGATCTTAACCTCTACCTATAGATGCTAAGAAATACAATATTAAATTATTCAATTTTCGCTCCAGGCAAATGTAAGTATTCGAGTGGTAAATCATATCGAAAGCGAAACGCGCCAAAACGCTAATAAATGCATGCGCCCACGCAATTTATGCGGAATGTTTTGGGAGGGGAATCTGTCTAGTCACTAGCCATCGTAAAATAACTTTATGGCTATTTTTATGATGTCAAAAGCCATTTTTTTATTTGCGTTGGTGTGAATTAAATCAATAAACTATCGACGTTTTGGCCGTTTGGCTCAGTTTGTAGTGTCCATATGTTGTTACTTGCTGTGTCAGTGGTCGCGGGTTCGAGTCCTGCTGAAGGCAATCATTTGTGTGATGAGCACGAATCTTTGTACTCCAGTCATGGGTGTTTATATTTATAATATGTATGTGTTTAAGTTATATATGTGTAGTGTATCAACTATCTGGTATCCATAACACAAGCCTCGTAGCTCACCATGGAACTAGATGGTGCTGTGTGGTAATGTCCCAACATATTTATTTATTTATTTATTTTATTAGTGATCTTGAAATAAGTAAGGTAGCGAGATGTTTTGTATGTATGTACTTATGTATGTATGTATATATGCTATTTATGTATTATATGACATCTATCGGTTGGTTTTTTTAAATTGTGATTGGTTTTTTAAATTGAGCCCACCTAGTTAGCAATGTTTTAAAATTTATATAATTGTTAATTTTTTTTCTTTTTCAACACTTGCACACGATAGCACATCTCGAGCACACCACGGCACAATTCTAATGATTCAGATACAGTAAATTGTCGGAGCTAACCGGAATTAAAAAAAAGGACCTCCTCATAAAAAAAAAATATTTTTTGTGTATTTTTTTTTACGTGACACGTAATAGCACACATTGGGCACATTTTAGCACATTTTCTATTTTTTAGTAATTCGAAAATTGCGGGGTCAACATTATGGACATTAAAACTTTTCCAAAAGAGAAACAGGAAATTCAAAGTTCAAACTACGGTTAAATCAATATTATTGCTGTTTAACTTACCCGTTTATGCAAATCGTATAGCAAACTTCTATATGATATTCAAAACTCATCAACTAATGTATATTTTATATGTAATCTTATACTTCTGGTGGCGCACCTGTTTGACCTCTGAAACATCGAGTTAGCGAGTCAATATCAAAAGTAAAAGTTACTCGAATAAGAACGTGACGACGCGACGACTAAATCTGGGAATCTTCAAGTAAAATCGAAAAGAAAATAAATGTGTTATGGTATTTTTTTTTGATAATAATGGTGAATATAGAGTATAAAAGAATGTTTTATTTAATAACTTTATTTTTTCCCATTGTTTTATAGCGTACAAAGAACGTACGAGTTAGAATTAGCACTCCACTTAGTTTCAGATTACATTGTGACATTCGTCTCACTTTCAAATTTCTACTCTCTATTATTAAATTAAATGATGACAATTTAGAAATACTAGTGATCGCCGCGTGATTGAAAATCAACAATAATTCATTAAGTTATATATTTATTGTCTTGCGTATATTGCAATATTAAGCTATTCTCAATTTAACCACAGACTAACAATAAATAAGAGAGTATGTAGGCGTGTGTGTGTAAAATACATGGTAGTGTGTGTAATGTTTTTTTATTGATTTAATGTATTTTTTATGCATAATTTTTAAAAAATATTAGCATTCTGCACTTCTTGTCTATATAAACTATAAGTGTCGGAAATTTCATACTCCTCCGTCCGCGCAATTTTCGTAAAAAGGGGTACAAAGTTTTTGCTTCACGTATTAATATATAGATAAAGTAAACAGGACTTTACGAAATCATCACATAAAAACTATAAATATTGATCATAAGTGATCCCAATATGTCGATTTCATAAGTCAAACAAAAGTCATTTCCAAACAATCGCAGTAATTCGCGTCCCACGATACACTCTTATGGCGGATGACTAATGAACTGAGATATTTCACGACGAATACCATCGATCACGTAATATGGAGGTCAAGGCGCCGTTGCGCATTGAATACTGCTCAATAAATGTTTTATACAGGTGTATATTGTTATTTTAAATTAAATGTTAAGAAACGTTAATCGATGTTGGCTAAATACATTGCAAAGTAGAGAAACTAAGGAAAACGTTTAAGGAGACAAAGTACTAAGTATTAGGACTTTGTAAGGAGTACGTATTACGTGTAGAGGAGGTATCAGGTACTTGAATTTTTTTTTTTGACTAATATGTGTATTCATGCTAAATTACAGCTTTCTAGTACTAAGAGTCGCTGAGCTTAGCTGCGGACAGACTGACGGACATGGTGAAACTATAAGGGTTCCTTGTATGGGTGATATGAGTGCTCTTTATTCAAAAGAATGTTTAAAACTACTAGGGATCGCCCAGCGGTCGAAACTCAACCATAATCATTATTGACAATTTAAGGATAACTTTTTTTTATTGATAACACTAAAGTTTGTCTACATGTAGATTGTAGATATTTAACAAAAAAAAAAAAGAAAATAGATTGATAAACAGAAAAGAAAAGGTCACTGAACTGTTTTGTCTTTGCCTATTTATACCTATAAATAAATATGTTGGGACATTAACACACAGCACCATCTAGTTCCATGGTAAGCTACGAGGCTTGTGTTATGGATAACAGATACTTGATATACTACACATATATAATTTTAAATAAATACATATTATAAATATAAACACCCATGACTGGGATACAAACATTCGCGCTTATCACATAAATGAATGCCCCCAGCGAGACTCAAACCCGCGGCCGCTGGCACAGCAAATAGGGTCACTACAAACTGAGCCAAACGTGTCGTCAAACCTATATTTAAAACTACGTCCTTTAGTTTAGGGGTAAAATTTACGACTTGGAAAAGGAGGAGACTCGATTTGTCTTTTTTTTTGTATAAGTTACGTGATATCTTCGACAACTGTGTATCGTTGAATCATAATTCTTTTTAAAATGAATAGGTGGTAAGGGTGGTCTTATTTAAATTTAAAAAAATTGAAAAAAAAAAATAAAAAACCGTCTAAGGGTGGTGGAAGAAATAATTACGATTATGTGATTTTAAGTTAAAAAAATCATACTAACATCGAACTCTTTATTTAGTCTATAGCAAAATTATTTAACTATTGGAGGCTAAAATAAAGTCACGGTATTTTGTAAGTAAATCAACTTTTTTCTCTCTGGAAGGTAACTTGTCCTTATCACTAATGATATATTCCTCATCCTTTCGCCTAGAGATCTGAAAGGTAAATCATTGCTGGTACGATCTTTGCTCACAAGTTTTATGATAGCCTGTGGCGCAAACCACCTGTCGATAAGCGCAAACATTTAGCACTTCTTTAGTTTATGTGCGCTGTGAATTAAATGGAAATTTCTATTTTTTTATTTAATTGCTATTAATTATTAAGGTAAAAAATATTACTTTCTTTTCTATTATAAACTTGCGCCTTGAACCAACTTTGGCTAGGGTTTTCTAATTTGACATTCCCCTAAAATTAGTCGTTCTTATTATACACTAACGATTCACCCTCGCTTCGCTCGCGTTCGTCCTTAGGTACATTTTAATTGTAAGTATGGAAAAGATAGACTATGTATATATTAGTAGTATATACATACATAGGTGTGATGAGTTTTATATCCCTTACTTGAGAAATGATTGATTCGCCATATAAAATTTCATCCCCATTTACATCCCCTAAGGGGATGATTTCCGGGTTAAAAATTATCCATTATCCTTTCAAGGGTCTCAAAATATCTTCATACCAAATTTCATCTAAATCAGTTCGGATTTTTATTTTATCCATTACGAACAAACTCACAAACTTTCAAACTTTACCTCTTTATAATATTAGTGTAGATTTTGTCGAAGAGCAATAAGTATTAAATTAAGATTTTTTTTTCAGTACTTATTTATGGCATCATAGGAATGTACTCTCCTTAAGCCATGTTTGGTTTAGTTTAGTTGAATTCATGTACTACATATTATTACAATTACACACATTACAGTCTACCATATTTTGCATCTTATTTTGTTAAGCTAATATAATAATACTAGCTGACCCGGCAAACGTTGTTTTGCCATATAAATAATTTCCTATTACTAAAATGGCTATTAAAAAATAAGGGTTGATCGTAGAAGGTTGAAAATTGAGGATTATATGTATTTTTGTATGCTGTATCATAAAAAAATAGAAATTAAAATTTTTGTCTAAAAAATAAAAAAAAAATTTAGGGGTGGACCCTAACATTTAGGGGGATGAAAAATAGATGTTGACCGATTCTCATAGATACCGGATAAGCACAAAAAATTTCATCAAAATCGGTCAAGCCGTTTCGGAGGAGTATGGCAACGAAAACTGTGACACGAGAATTTTATATATTAGATTAATTTTATGACGTCCAGTTATTTTGAACTTGGCATTTTTTTATGCAATTCTTCTTATTATTATATGTATCCTCATTCTCACCTCATACTTATTTAGAGGAGCTATCTTTAAAAAATAATCCAGAAAAACCTATCTTCACCATAATTTCCTTTGAAATTTTTAAAAACAAATTCTTTCTTTTTTCTCTCATTCCGCTCTAATTTCTCCCATTCCGCTCTATCTACATATCAACACTTAACCCAATCTCAAAGCAATTTACATCTAACAAGTTACGTTGTTTCTGTTAAACATTCATAAAGGGTAGTAACCACAAAAACACGTAAAGAAAACTACTTTACATCGTAGATGAGCGTTCGATCCTCCATTACTATGTGATTGCGTATCGCCAGACGATTAGGAGGCGCGTGAGCATGGTACAAAGAGGCCGACCGGTCTAACACAGGATTAGATTAAAGGGACTATAATTTCCGGGGTGTTTAGGATAATTTTGTTCTTGGAAATCAAATTTGTTAGCTTAAAGTTTATTTGGTTTTTGTGTATACTATTCACGTTATATAAGTTATGATATGATTTTGAAAGTTTAGGTTTTTCTCTCTCTTTCCCGGCTTCGTTCCTAGTTATGTTTTAACGTTAGTATAGATTTCTCAGAGATGGGATATTTTCCCGCAGTAAAAAGTATTTTATATATTCACCTGGATAACCAGCTATCAACATACCTAATTTCACCAAAATCTGTCCAGTGGTTTTCTCGTGATACGTTTTCAGACAAACAAACAGATAAAAATTCTAAAAACTGTAGATTTAGCCTCTGTATCGATATAAATGACTATTTTACTAAGATTTTCCAAAAAATATTTAATGTACAGATTCGACTCAGTTAGGATTTTATTACATGTAAATATACATATATGTAAAGTAACTTTATCTGAATGTTTGTACGCTTAAGAACTAAATAATTTTTAATTGTTCTACTTAATTAAATTAATTTCATTGCCAAAAATATTTGCAAGGACATAGAGTGCATCATGGGGACGGACATGGGTTATACCATTCTGACCAGCATATTAGTATAAAAATAATCATTACGAGTTTATTCTCCATACAATTTCAAGGACAAAAATAAAATTATATCTATCGATGTTCTTAAATCAATATTTTTTTAAACCTAACATTATCCCTGTAATATTCCAAATGCAATCACCCCATTCGTCATCATTTCCCGGGACAAGCCCACTCCCACGGCGTAATTTACCACACGGAACAGAAGTCTATTTGAAGCTTGAAATGGGTTTACTGACTTTACTGCATTAGTGCTAAGTACCACGTAAAAAACTGAACTGATGTAGTCTAGTAGTTACTGAAGAAATCGTAGCTTCTTATTTGAGTTTCTTTGACTCATATCTATACTTTAATATTATAAAGAGGCAGATTTGGTTTGTTTGTTTGTTTGAACGCGCTAATCTCAGGAATTACTGAGTTATTTTTTTTTTGCATTAGATAGCCCGTTTATCGAGGAAGGCTCTAGGCTATTTATCATCATGCTAATACGCAAGGGAGTGGATAAGTAACCATAAATGTCAACAAATCGGGTAGACTTCCATACATTATTGTAATCTTTTTCATACTAAAACGTACCTAGAGACGAGCCCGAGCGAAGCAAGAGTGAGTCGCTAGTTTTTTATAATAACACTTTGTGTATATCAATTCGATTCCCGGATAGAGCAAATATCAATACTTTGAGACTTACTGTGGCTGAGTTTTAGATTCTTCTTGTAACTAATAAAATTACTTGCTATCGTGAGTGATTGATTATTGTCGCAATAAAACGCATCACATTCGTGTTGGCGGAAATAAAACGCGTGATCGACTCAGAAGACGATTTTCAGAATTAAACCGATATATCAATGAAAGAAATATGTGAATGGTCCAAGATCCAAAGAACAATAATAAATTTATTTGAAATACATATAAATATTTGAGCAAGAATTGTTTCTTGGAATCTCATGGAAATAGCTGATAGGTCACATAAATTACAAGTGTACGATTTCTCATATACGCGATACAGACGATTAAATTTAATTATACTTCGGTTTGGGATGCACATGGTGTCGTAAGACATAGAATTAAATGTCAGACTGCGCGTGCCTTCCCATTGTTGTTTTTAACGTAATAGCTTCACTAGAAATAGTGATTAGTAGTTATTTGTAAAATTCAACCGTAGTAGTTCAGCGGTATTGAATAACAGGCTCTGCTTGATCCAAAGACCGCAGATTCGATTTTTTTGTTTTATGTTTGTTTTTATTAGATTTAGATGATACCTATGTATGTTTGTACTGAAGTATGATAGTATATACTACTAAATAGTATATAACGGCATTTATTTAACTTTTTACTATATAAGTCAGTAACCATTAAAAATTATATAAACATTAAATAGGTTTAATGTATTTTATTGCATAAATTATCATTTCGCAAAGTAAAAGTTGCAATATGTTAAAATATATAGAGATCAGTTAAAAAACCTTTTATTTTTATCTTTTTTTTATTTCGTGTTATTGCAATAATGCACCAGAGATATTTCCATACAAATTGATAATTAGCATAATTAAACTAAAAAGTATTACTTATAAGGTAGTCAAAGTTATTTTGGTGCCAGTTACCGGTATTGGAAGCTCTTAGAGCCCCCGACCACTGTAGACTTTCTACGGGGCTATTTAGATTATACAGGATTATTTTTAATTTACTGAAGACCTTTTGGGAATATACTATTTAGATCAAAACAACAACATTTGTAACAAAAAAAATATTAAATTTTTATTTTCATACAAAAATAAAAATATTTTTATTGCACCTTCTAAACGGTAATAGTCCTAGCATCTCGTCAAGTTTAAATAAGTAAGCGCCGCCTCCTGCACCCCTCCACCCCTCCCACTCTACCGGCCATGCGCTTTCTTTTGCTAATGCTGGACTATTATCGTTTAAAAGGGGCAATAAAAATATTTTTATATTTGTAAAATTTAAGAAATATTATTTTTTTTTTCTTACAGAATTTGTTGTTATGATGTAAATAGTATATTCCTAAAAGGTCTTCAGTAAATTAAAAATGACCCTATAAATAGACAAAAACAAAATAGTTCAGTACCTTTTTCTCCTCTGTTAGTCGACCGATTTTCTTTTTTTGTTTCGTAGCTATTGACGAGCTTTAGGGTTAACAATAAAATATGTTTGAAAATAGTTTTTTTTTTAAATAAATAGGTAAGGATAAACTGTTAAATACCTTTTTTTCCTCTGTTTTTCAACGTATTTTCTTTTTATTTTGTTTAGTAGCTATCATCAATAGGATGAGCGTTATCAATAAAAAAATAAAAATAATGATTATGGTCAAATTTCGACCGCTGGTGAACACTAATCAATATGTCAATATCTAAACGTTGTAATGTGCACTCGTACTGACATTTTCATACTTATTATGAACCCGACTAAACTAGCCATCGATAGATAGTGTGAAGAGGGTCTTGTATTCAACCCTTTCTTAACGTCCCACTGCTGGGCACGGTCCTCCCTTCAATACGAGGGAGATCAGGCCATAGTCCACCACGCTGGCCAAGGCACTTACTAGGTTCTCTCAGACTTGGAGGTTTCCTCACGATGTTTTACTTTACTGTAAGATAAGTGTTAGAAATGATTCGTACATGAAAATATCAGAGGTACGAGACCCGGTATTTAAACCCGCTTCACTTGGTTTCCCAAGCGAGCGCGTTACCACTGGGCTACTACTGCCTTCTTTCTGATGAGGGTCTTAGTGCATTTTAAAAACAAAGTAATGGTGAAGATGAGATAACGCCGGTACATTCTCACGCGGCGGTAACGAGTGAAGGTCGCTCACGAATTATTGTGAAACAAGTGCGAGGGTTCACGGTCTAAGTGGTCAAAGTTTGTTAACCAACAGTTACCAATGACCGAAGGAGGACCCCACATCGAGAGATCGGTCAGATAAATCAAATTAAATTGAGAAAGTCATGCACTGATGTAAAGATACTGAAGTTATTGAATTTCAAGGAGAGTATAATATTATAGGTTAATGCTACTTGCATTTTCGCTTCAACTTAATCAGGGCCGGAAAAAATACTTTTCCAGTACAAATATTGATGGGACAGGATTGAAATTATAATCTGTAGTAAATAGGTATGTATGTACATATGTAAGTACTTTCAATTATCCCCTTTGTTTCAAACACCGACATTATGTATATGTATATGATCCCCGTTGTAAACCGATACATGTAAATATGAATATATATTAAAAGTATAAGAAAAAGCGAATTTATTCACTCTATTATTTCATATAAAATATAAAAATAAATGAGTATGTAAGTTTGGGAATCTTGTTACAACGTTTTCCGATAACATTCCTCTACACTACTATTATAAAGAGGAAAGATTTGCATTTTGTATGTTTGTAACGAATAAACTCAAAAACGACAGAACCGATTTAGATGAAATTCGGTAAGAAGATGATTTGAGACCCTGGAAAGGACATAGGATATTTTTTATTCACGAAATCATCCCTTAAGGGAATGAAAATGGGGATGAAAGTTTGTATGGGGAATCAACCTAGGGAGGAACCCGAGCGAAACGAGGGTGAGTCGCTAGTGTGAAATAAAACTTTGGCTAGTTTAAAGCTTTAAAGTTTATGACAAAGTAACTTGGTGGCGTGGAAGTAGTTTCGGATGCATTGATTTGACTTTTCTTAATACGGCTATAATACTCGTATTTAAGTATATATATATATATATATATATATATATATATATATATATATATATATATATATATATATATATATATATATATATATATATATATATATATGTAAAAGCTTATCGTTTACGAATACTTGTAGCCAGGGCGGATCGCTAATCATCTATAAATAGATACACTCGCGCCAATTTTACATGAGGGTAGTTTGTGCATTTATCAGCGCCATCTATATTGCATGCGGTAGTTAGCTACCAGCGATGAAGTCCGCAATCAGTGCGTGAGTTAGATTCTTAGCTATTTGAGCGGGGTGAACGCCCCTTACACTAAATATAGCACAGGGGAAAACAACCCCTATTACGACCACGTAAGATTCAGTCTTTCAAGCTTAATAGTTTTATGCGAAATCAACCTTATACCAAAATAAGTAAGGTACAAAATTCATTGCAAAATAAAGAAAATAGTATTCTATGAACGAGTTCCGTGTGTTATCATTATATCCAGATCGTAATTGCGCAAAAAATGATTGTTATGCCACATGCAGATAAGTACTGGGCTTAGTGAAATTAATTTGTGTGTCTGTTAGCGTTTTAATGATAATACGCGATCGTCACGCTTTCTTCGAAACTCTTACATAGATTAACATGCAAACTATAGAAGTTTTACAAAATGAACATCTGCATTTACATACTTTATTAGCATTATTACAAAAAAAACACTAAGTATATTATCCGTGAAGTACATACAGTTCTTTACAAAAGTCATCTAAATTCTGAAGATAAATTTCAATCAAAGAACACGTAATTACAGATGCAGCAATGGAATACCCAATCAAATTTAATGCCTACAGCATTCCAAAGTTAATCGTCTCCAAGCGGTAGGGTCCCGGCAAGGCTTTCTAATCCTTCCCGCTAATGGTATAGAAAATCGGGCTGGATTCGACACGGGACCATTTGTTGTATTCCCGCCTTGAAATAGATATGATTTAATACGAGTATAATCTTCATACTATTATTAGAATAAGATTACATTTATATACATTTAAAAGAAAAATATTTATTATAATAACAATTAACCTTTTTCTTTCTTTTACATAATAAATAGCTGTGCCTCGAGGTTTCGCCCACACTAAATTTGATTATATGTATATACATATGCCTGTTTCATATACCACGATGAGTGTAACGACGATGTATGGAAGTCTGCCCAATTTATTGACATTTAGGATTACTGCTCCGCTCCCTTGGGTAGTAGTATGATGATATATAGCCTATAGCCTTCCTTAATAAACGGGCCATCTATTGCAAAAAGAATTCTTCAAATCAGATTAGTAGTTCCTGAGATTAGCGCGTTCAAACAAACAAACCCTGTCTCTTTATAATATTAGATATTACAGTAGGTTACTTATTCCTATTTCAATCAATTTTTTCGTACGAAAAATACTGTTTACTATTTAAGTTACTTCTGTTGCATAAAAACAGCAGTGGCAGCAGATTGCATAATAAATTAAAAAGACTAAAAAGGGAATGCGCAGGAGTCGATCCGCCTCCGAACACTGCCCAGTATAAAATTTATAACCGTTTACTGGTCATAAATTTTGGGCATGTAAGCTCTGATGACATGATAAGGCGGTGGTAGCCTAGTGGTAACGCGCTTGCTTGGGAAACCGAGTGAAGCGGGTTCAAATCACGGCCTCTCACCTCTGATATTTATAAGTGCGAATCATTTTCAACATGATTACCACTTGTCTTACGGTGAAGGAAAACATCGTGAGGACACCTACATGTCTGAGAAAACCTAGCAAGTCGAAGACATGCTCACTCCGCTCACACTTGGCCAGCGTGTGGACTATGGCCTGATCCCCCCTCGTATTTAAGGGAGACCCGTACCCAGCAGTGGGACGTTAAAAAAAACTGTATACAAGCTTTAATGTAAAGAATATTTGCATAATATACATATATCAGCTATATAAATCTTTTTCACTATAAACATTTTTAGTGGTGATTTTGTTTTATGACCGGGGTCTTTTACGGATCGTCTAGCGTCAGATACCGCTAGGCATCATGTCTTGCTTTATTGGAATAGTGTTCAGATGGGTCACAATAGCAATGTCCAAACATGCGTTAGTCTCTTAAATGCACCCATACTAATATTATAAATGCAAAAGCAATCTGTTTGTTTGTTTGTTACTAAACGGCTGAACCGATTTAGATAAAAATTGATATGGAGATAGTTTGAGACCCTAGGAAGGACATAGAATAGTTTCTACCCAGGAATCATCCCTTAAGGCGGTGAAAAGGGGGTTGAAGTGTGTATACGGAATCAATCATTTCTCACGTAAGGGATATAAAACTCATCATACCTATCTATCATACTAACCATCAAAACATACCTAGGGACCTAAACGAAGCGAGGGTGAGTCGCTAGTGTTATATAAATTGACATATTCACTAATATAATATGATAGTAATATTATCAATTCATTATTTTTCTCCTTTGTAACTCTATACAATATTTACTCTTTCACAATACTTTACTAAAAAGATACGGTTCTTGTAAAAACCACGGCCAAAAACAGAATGAGCATGTTAAACGTATATTTGGTTCATATATTAATTACGAAACAGTTTTATTACTTAAATATCTGAAGCAATTCTATTATTTTGCATCACATAATATTATAAAGACTGCATTTTCAAGGTGGTTTGACGCGTCACGTTGCGGTGGCCAATCTTTAGTGTTTTTTCTCGGCCACATCGTATAGTGCGGTTAGATCAACTAGAGAGGATCATATTCCTTATACGTGGTGTGTTATTTTTAAGAGTTTATTGAAATAGAAAATTTGCCATGTGAACGTGGATTGTTTTTCGGTTAGACATCCGTGTGATGGAGGATAAGTTTTATCCTAATTTGTATGATATGAATTCGAATAAACATGTTCATATCTAACAATCGATTCATTTATTAAAAAACATTAGGTACTTTTTCATAAGTTTTAGTCATCAAAACAATTTTTCCCTGTAATAGTAGGTATAATCATGTTTGTTTTGTAATATCTAAATGACCCAGACATTGTTAACATTATATAAATAAATACTTATGTTATATTTGATAAAAAATACAATTACTAATCAAAATTTTACAAAAAAATCCATAATAGATTATTTAATTAAAATACACTCAAAATCGATATCCCATATCCCAGCGAAAACAAAAAAGGTATCGATATCCTTTTGTTTTTCTATTTTGTAACCCAGAATAGGGTTTTATTGTATTTATGGTAGCCCTACTCTAACATCACATAATTTTTTATTGATCGTATTTTATTCGTAAAACATTATGTAAGGTGACCGGCATTGTCTGTTTTTATCCTGCGGTTGTCGAAGGAAGTTTCATGTACGCGTGGCTCGAACTTACTTATAAGCCCTGCGGTTTTCATGTGGATTGCTATTCCCAAGGGGTCCTTTGGCCTTTTACTTATCATACTTTACGTCAGATTCTCTTTTAGAAAAATTTGGCATCGTCAAATCAAAATTTATTTTAAAATATATCAGAAAATTACAATAAAAGAATGTTTTAAAAGAAAACAATATCGAATGTGCATATTACAAAATGTCCGCTATAAACAATAGCATTCCCAAGGAGGGTTGATGTCAGGCAGGCGGCCGGTCGTAAAACTTTTGTCAAATCCTATTAACAGTATGGAAGATGTACTGCGCCGACCGCAAGTTATTGAGAAATGGGCAAGAAGATGATGATGATGACCTTATGTCAGATTCGGCTTTTCATACTAAAATTATAAATGCGAAAGTTTGTATGTGTGTATGTGTGTATGTATGTTTGTTACGTCTTCACACCAAAATAGCTGGACGGATTTAGATGAAATTTAGAATACTCACACTCACAACGAGAATACTCAAGGATTATACAAAGTAGTATAGCGTGTTATTTCAATAAAATAACATTATTTAAACACTGGCTGAATGGTTGTTTACAATTTTGTATTGGTTAATTACTTTGACAAGCAATTTGTCAGTTTCAGGACCGTACATAACATACACGCCATATCTTGATCAAGATCGGCAACGTGACGAGTGCGCACGCGCCGCACGCACGAAGTGTCCTTGCACTATGAACCTGATAATATCATATATGCTCTAAAATCAATCAACTTATAGAAAACTAGCGACTTAACCTCGCTTCGCTCGGGTGAGTCCCTAAGTAGGCGGATTTTGTTCACAATTTCATGGATTTTAAGTTATTTGCGCCGAATACTGTTTTTATTTTGTAAAATAAAAGTAGCCAAGTTAATCCTTATAACATCAGCTATCTGCCAGTGAAAGTCCCGTTAAAATAGGTCCAACCGTTTCGGAGATTGCACAGAATCTCAAAAAAAGAATTAAAACCTACGCACCCGAGCGAAGCGAGGTTAAATCACTAGTTTCCTATAAGTTGATTGATTTTAGATACCTCCAGAAACTAGTAGCCGAAATTCAACTATAATCATAATTATTATTTTTTAGTTCAGGAGTTAGGGTTGTGTGCATTTGTTACCATTGTGTTATTTGAATAAAGTCTGTTTTTTTTTAGTTGATAACACTAAAGTTCGTCAATAGGTACTAAACAAAAAAAAATCGGTTGACAAACAGATGAGAAAAAGGTACAGAACTGTTTTTTTTTTTGCCTATTTATATATAGATTGTATGTATATGGAAAATGCTATGTAAAAATTCAATTGCCTCTATTCAATTATTCATTCATTCATTCATTCATCCATGAAAATTGCTGTTCAATTTACGAAGATACCACAAATATATAAAAATAATATATTTACACCAGAGTTGAATACATCTATGTTTTTGAATTCCGTTAAAATTTGAACTTTTAAAGTTTTCTTTTAGTTATCATTCTCTCTTAGTTGTTTTATCTTGTTTTTTCTTACCCATTAACATAGCTCACTAAAAAAAGCCAATGTTATCTGAGGCATGTTTACAGGACAGGGGCCATTTTTAAAACTACTTAATGAGTTTGACGTAAGATGTGCTTTATTAGAATAGAAACGTTTTTAAACATTTAACTCACATAAGCCTAGCTAGTATCTTTTGTATATTGTGTTTATTTATAACGTTATAGTAGGTACAGTAGTAATGTGTAGTATTCATCTATACGACTTACCCTCGCTTCGCTCGTGTGCGTCCCTAGGTACGTTTTAATTTTTTTGAGCGAAACCCTAATTCTTTTTCTAAAATAAAAGTAACCTAAGTTACTTCCTATAATATCAGCTATCTGCTAGTGAAAGTCCCGTTAAAATTGGTCCAGCCGTTTCGGAGATTAACCGGAACAAACAGACAGACAAATAGATAAAACTTTTAAAAATTGTGTTTTTCTTATAAGTACCGTATATAATTACATGCATTTAGTATAAAGCTGTTATTTTGATATTACAAACAGACACTACCATTTTATTTATCTGTATAGACTTACCATGTATTTGCAATAGTAGCCAGATTTCTTATTAAGAAAGTACATACATATAAAATGGTCACCATGATCTGTCAAAGATATTAGTGCAATAAGAAGCTTCAAGCTGTGCATTGAAAGAAAAAAATAGAACACAAAATCTCAGAATCTGACTCCAATAAGTTACAAGAATTGATGTTACATTGCGACTCAAACCTGATTCAAACGAGACATTTTATTTTGTTTTTGAACACTGTCAATATTATTTCAACGAATTTTTCGAGCTCCCGACAGTCCATCTTTTATGCCACGTTATTTTTTCCATCGATTATTACAAGGACTATTCATTATAAAAACATAATCACACTTGTAACTAAAAACAATCCGTTTTTACCGATGATTAAGTATGATTTTGCTTTGGAACACATCTTAATACAAATAAAACTGTCTGATAATACAACAACTCGGTTTAGAAACCAAAAAAAGGAAAGCATCGAAATATAGCTGGCTCTTTTATAATGTCTCGTTTATATCCGTATCGTCCGCGTGATTGATAGCTTTTGGTTTGTAAGGGCCCATTTTTAATGGACTTCTGACGTTGATTTAATAAAACCCTTCATTACGCCATCAAAAGATCTCAGGGTCAAGACCATCTCAGATATGTAATACGTAATTATACGACCCTAGCGTAACTTTAGAATGTAATATTCTAAAAGAAAGCTTGATTTTAGTAAACGTACTAACCTTTAGTAGGTTTTTATATCAATATACCTATTTCTTCCCTGTTTATGACATGTTTTTTTTTTGTTTAGTATCAATAAACAAATTTTGGAAACGGTTTTTTTTTATATTCATAGGTATTTAAATTCTCAAATTTTCAATAATAATGATTATGGACCAATTTCGACCACTAGACGAATATTAGTGTTTTTTAAATGGACTAGTTAGTGCCCGTAGCTCCACTCGTATGGAGCCTTTACAATAATTCAGTAACTCAGTTCTGATTTTCACTTAAATTTGTTGAACAGCCCTGTGATATAGTAACAAACAAATTCTCTCACAAACTTTAGCATTAGTAATATCAGTTTGATTATACAAAACCTACGCCTTATGTTCTCTTGAGTCTTCATTCACAACAAGGGATGGTTATCTCTGAACCACTGGCGATTGGAGTATCATCGAAGATCAGATTGTAATCAATGCGCGCATCTCGGGACACTACATCCTTTTATAAAAGCAAAAAATCTCAATTCTCAATAATGAATTTTAGTTTATTTCGTTTTTGGAAGTCATTCTAAAATACTCGTACCACCCAAAGGTAGGACGATGGACATGCAATTAGAAAATGTAAAGTTGGTAGCCATCAGTCACGGGCTCGCACGACGGGAAACGGGACATGGGCGGCCATTTTGAAAATATTACCACAAATGGGGAGTCCGTGCGCATTTTGTTATAGCATGTCCATAATCGAGACGCTTTTTCTCGATCTCCATGCATAAAAATTCAGTTGGACCCCTAATAAAGTCAATTTTTGCCTTTTTCGACCATTCAAATGATGGGCTTCCTCGCACTCCGTACAGTCATTGGAGGTAATTTGAATACTTTCGTATTCTTTTTGGATTTGCCGTTGTTAACACTGGAATTATTCTGAGAAATCTAAATCTTAATTAGAGGTATGGTGGGTTTAAATTGTATTTTTTTTAGCAAAAATATTTGCACATATGAGAGGCCGTTGCATGTTTTTAAGTTCGTGTATATTATTATCTTTAGTCATTATTTGGTACGAGATTGTTATGAGAGCCAACATGTTCAGTTAAGTGATAAATTGAGTAAAATATGCGGATTTCACTTTGTTCTTCACTTCACTTATTTTGTGGACATTTTTTGTAGTAGATAACCGTTATATGTAATTCCGTAGAGACTTAAAAAAGTTATTTAAACTAATTATAATTAATAGATAAATAATCTAAAAACAGTTAAAGTAAAATTCTCTTTATCCATATTTCTTTACTTTAGTTTAAGATAAATATGATTTGTGCTAAAACATATACATATTTGCACAAACAGGAATCTATTTTTACCTAATAAGTATGTCTATGCCACACAAACTTACTTCAAAGGCAGGTCTACGTTTTTAAATTCTTTGTATTCATTTTAACTCTATTATGCCTGAAAACCATTTAGAAATTAGCGGGTAATAAAAAAAGGTTTTAAAGACCTCCTCTACAAATTTATCTTTGAGTCATATTGGTCCACACTGTCTAATGTTACGATTGCCGTAATTAAAACTACAGTGTATAACATCGATATCGATACCATGAAATTGCATATACCTTTATGTTGTTATTCTATTATATATATTTATAATTTATAATATGTATGTTTTTAAAGTTATATATGTGAAGTGTATCAAATATCTGGTATCCATAACACAAACCTCGTAACTCACCATGGAACTAGATGGTGCTATGTGTTAATGTCCTAACATATTTATATATTTATATTAGGCTTTACATTTTAAAATTCTTTTTAATCTTTCCGAACTCTATGTGCAAGATTCATAGATCGCACTTACACTTTACTTTATGACAAAGTCCTAGTTTTAGCTTTGAATGAAGAAATATTTCATATAGTCTTGTCAAACTCTTACTTTAGAAAACCGTACTTTAGCTAGTAAAGCCAAAGAGGTCATTATTAGTTACTTTGGAATAAAAGTACACTTTAAATTTATTATTCGTATAAATTACGACAAAACAAATGATTTAATTCAGGTTATTAAGCTAAGGTACATCTCATACTAGCGGCTTACCCTCGCTTCACTTGGGTTCGCCTCTAAAAAAAAAACAAATCTATCCCACGGAAACCGTCAATTTTCCAGGATAAAAAGTAACTATTATTCCAGGTTATAATATATCTCTGTGCCAAATTTCATCCAGATCCGTTCAGCGGTTCTGGCGTGATTGAGTAACAAACATCCAAATATCCATAACTTTTACATTTATAATATTAGTAAAATGGAAATATCAACTATATATAAGACGGAGAAATCAAAATTCTTAAAAGTGAATTTTGGAGAAGTTACGATTATGGATCTCACCTTATGATATAAAATATGACTAAATTAAGTTAAAAAAATCATCAATGTTTAGATTTCTCTACATAATTACATCAGGCCTTTGTAAGCGAAAACAATTGAATTCTGTTTTTAATCAATCATTGTATGACTGATTTAGTAGTTTTACGTATTGTGTAACGTAGATTAAAATAAAACTGTAATACTTGTTTAATGATTTTTTTTTTGTGATTTATATTATTTTACTAGCGGCTCGCCCTTGCTTCGCTCGGGTTCGTCCATAGGCGATTCTTTAAATCGATATATTTTTTTTATTTATAAACCGGTTGAAAACAAACAACTAAATATTAAGTGAAGCTTACCACAATAATACTTTCTTAGATTTATTTCTTACCACAATACATTCGTGAAAACCGCACCCAAATCGGTTAAACTGTTTCTTAGATTAGCGGGCACAAACGCACAGACAAATAGATAAAAATTCTAAAAATTATTGTTTTGGCTCCTATTGCGTTAATAAGGACTCCCAATAATAGTTTTTCTCAAATATCTTCCATGTACAGACAGCGATTAGTTACAATTTTATTATATGTATAGATTGTAGCTATTTAGTTCTATTATTATTGATAAATTCTCTAATAAACAAACATACTTCTTCTTAAGAATATAGACAATAAAAATGAGATATATGCTCAAAAAGGAAAATTGAACTAACTACCTATGTAGTCCTAACTTTATTTTTTTCAATAAAACTTAATACGCCAACACCTCATCTCATAACAGGCATTTAATAACCAAAACATAAATGATTTTCCTCATTGTACTTTAAATATAACATTTGACGGACGTGTAATTAAAAACCGTTTGCATACAAAATCTCTTGTTGAAAAAAACGCGCACCTATCAATCATCGTAAACGTGTGCTTGAATTTTGAGCGTGATATTTGTATTACCTCACACTGCTTGTGGCAAAATAATTTACGATCCTTAGAGCAGTCTAAGATATTTTATTTGAACTAACGTTCGCCCAGAGGTTGAAATTCAACAATAATCATTATGAGGAAAACTATATAGATAAATAAAATTGAAGTGTCTGTTTGTAATGTCAAAATAACAGCTTTTTACTAAATGCATATTATGAATTTATATACGGTAGGTACTTATAAGAAAAACACATTTTTTTAATTTTTGTCTGTCTGTCTGTTTGTTCTGGCTAATTTCCGAAATATGTTGATGTTATAAGGAATAACTAAGACTACTTTTATTTTAAGAAAAAGAATTAGGGTTCCGCTCAAAAAAAATAAAACGTACCTAGGGACGCATCAGAGCGAAGCGAGGGTAAGTCGCTAGTATGAATATAATTTTACCTATCTATATAAAAACTATCTGTTTCCAAATTTTTTTTATTGTTGACACTAAAGACCATTAATAGCTACTAAACAAAAAAATAAATAATACTTTCTTAGATTTACGCGAATATTTGACATTTAAAATAAAACTATATAAATTGCATTTGAAACGTCGGGAACCAAAAATCAAAATAAATCCGCGTAAAAATCTGAAAAGATACTTTTATTTAAGAAAAAAAGAACAAAAAATTAACTTAAAAATAAATATTAAAACCAAATGTTCCCAACAACGATATAATCGCTTGAAATTTGAAAATTGTACAATTTTGTAAATTACTCGGTACCTAGTTTCCCAATAACGCATCATTATCTGCCTGCAGTGGTGAAAACTAAATAGAAATATATGAAATACAATACATATTATATCTTATAGATAATTATATGATCACGTTTTGACATCCTCTGATTGTTTTGAACATAATATTTTGATGGATTTATGAAATTCTTACATGCTGTGCAATTTACTTGTATATAAGAATAAATATAATTTTATATGGTACTAGCGACTCACCCTTGATTCGCTTCTGGTTCGTTCTTAGACAAACCGATTCCACGGGAACCGTACATTTTTCCGGGATTATATATAGCCTATAACTTCCTCAGTTAAAGGGCTTTCCAATGCAAACAAACAAACAAACAAACAAACAAACAAACTCTTCAGCTTTATAATATTAGAATAGATTGTATAAAAATCGAGGTTAAACCTACCAGCATAATAGCTAGCAATCCTTTTTTCTACAGACTAAAGCTGACTGGGCTATGTGGTGTGGATGCACTAATTGCAATTATTGGGCAAAACTATCTAGATTTTTTTATATTAAACAGCTTTTTCTTTGAACTAAAGACATTGCTTCATATTGTCGGGTAACCTAAATTAAAATACATAAATATGTAATCCAGACGTACTGAGAAATTAGAATATAGTAAAAAAATAAAAGACACCTGAAAATATCTAAGAGACTTCTAAGTCCCCTACATTAAACCAATGCAATTAAACCTAGTGCGTGTAACTTCGTCATTATTACCAGGAAACTGTATAAATGTACCCATATGTTGTAACTTTATTGTATTTTTTTATTAATTATGTAATTTATTATTATGTAATTTTTTTTCGCCTTTATACCTATATAGGTAACTATGGCTCCATCCATCCATCCATTTGTCGCTTAATTGCTCAGTTCACGCAGTATGGCGTTAATGACGCATTATTCAGTATAGAACGACTAAGGACAAACAAACCTACAAACATTTAAACGTTATCAAAAGCAACCCAGCAAAAACATATATAAAAAAATCGTTACGTCTATATTTGTATTAAACTCCATCAATCAACGCAGGTTGAAGTTGAATGCTGTACCGTAACATGAAACCTTCTCGACAAGTTCCAATAAAGTTTACAGTTAATGATTTTTTAATTATTTCTCACGTCAATTATTGTTTTCGGAGAGAAATGATCTTATCTTTATTGCGCCTTATTTAGCGGTACATTGAAAGAGCCCAATTGACAATTATATTTTTGTTCACGGCTCAGATTTCGTATATATTTCTAATTTATATGCAATTACGTAAAACTGGAAGCTCGTATTCGAAATAAAGCTGAGTAGCTACATTTTAAATCAACTTTTATTTATTACAAATGATTAATACTATATAGGTATGACGCAGTGGTAGCATAGTGGTAACGCGCTTGCTTACTACGAATAAAGCAGGTTCAAAGCTCGGGGTCTCAAATCTCTGATATTTTCATGTGTGAATCAGTTTTAACATAATTACCACTTAATAGTCTTTCGGTTAAGGAAAACATCGTGAGGAAACTTTTATAGTTTATATCTAAGAGAATCGTGCAAGTTTTCGAAAGACATCTGAAATCCGCACTAAACTCGAACAATCAGCGTGGTGAACTATGGTCTAATCCTCCTCGTATTGAAAGGAGTCCCGTGCCCAATTGTGGGGCCAAAAAAGGGCTTGATGATTTAAGCAAAAACAAAATTATGCAAACAATAAAAACCCCGTAATGATGCGATAAAAATTTTAAATGATTTGTATTAGGCACTCATCATTCCTCTTTCTTGGTATTAAACATGATATAAATTAATAGCAGCTTCTAATTATGATTAGTCCCGTTTTAGCGCTAACAAAAAAAAAATAATATTATACTTGCGAGTAAAGCATGTCCTTGTACAGTAAAATATGTAAAATAAATCTTATTTTTTGCACGATTAGGCTGCTTGTTGTTAATTAGTGTCTCGTTTGTGAAATTAGAATAATCTTCCATCATTAATATATTAATGATCCTATTAACAGGTTAAGAATTAATAAAAAAAAAAACATCTTTCATCCCATTAATTAATCCCATAAATATTATAAGTGCGAAAGTTTGGATGGATGTTTGTTACTCAATCACGTGAGAACGTCTGAATGGATATGTGTGTGAACGTCTGATGAGGCAGATAGATTATGAACAGTTTGCCCGCTGATATCAGACATGAACCAAATAAAAGTAAATTTGCCAAATTATTAAAAAACCATTATATGGACAGTTTAACATAATTAAACCTTAAATGTCGTAACCTAAGACTATCGGGAGACTCTGATCTCACAGACAAACTGTGCAAACAGTTTTGTGGGTCCACTTATGTAAAAATGCTGTATTGGTAGGTCTATAATAATCAAATAAATAAATAATGAATAAATATAGTGTGGAATAGCACATAGGTTACTTTTTATCCCGAAAAAATATACGGTTCCCGTGGGATTGTGTTTGCTATAATTAGCTAACGCTTACGCAATAAGAGCATGGAAGTCTAAATCTTAATCGATTTGTTTGCGTTCGAACAAATGATCGATATACACGTACTAGTATAGATGACATAACAATAATTAGATAAAGGATAACAATGGGAATCAATTATGATTACGAGACTACGCCCCGCTGGTCGTTAAACGCATTCGATCTCACATCGATTAAATACCTCACATTTGATTTGACTTTTAATATTTTGATCAATAAGGTCACGTCACAGTTCTATAGGTACGTGTTTGAAATTAGCCATTTTTTTTCCGACGTCTAAATCTATTTTAGATTTACTCGTATGATAGGATATGAAGTCCTGCTTCCTACTGATATTATAAATGCGAATGTTTGTGAGAATGTATGGATGTCTGGATGTGTACATCAACTTTACAATAATATAGCTCATACATCAGAATAACACAAAAGCTACTTTTTATCCTGGAAAAATATACGGTTCCCGTGGGATAGATTTGTTTTTGTTTTTCTAGTTCTAGTTTTAAATAAATAATAATATTTTTGGTTACTGACGATTCCAATGTGACGAAGGTTTTTCACATGCGATCACATTAGGCCAGGCATGGCAGTTATACCTTATAGCTGCAAAGAAATTAACAAAACGGAAAAAGGTTTTTAACATCTTTCTTTTATTACCTACACAATCTATCAAACTCTCAGGTGAGATATATTCAAATAAAACTAAAGTCTAAAATCATATTAAATATGATGAAACCATATTACGAAATAGGAAGTCATCAATAAAACGTCCAAATAAACCAGCAAACAACAATTTACCCAGTAACTTGGTATCCACATAACACATTGCCAGACGGTATAAAATTAGAGGTTAATAATATTAACTCCATGTAGCATTCTAAATAACCTCATTTTAATGGATCATTTAGTTTACAGACTTATAAGGCGTAAAATGTACCACCTAACGTTCAATAGAGCACGTCGTCGTCACGAATATGCTGCATCGTTTGAGATCTGGCGCACGAGAAATATTGGAATATAGCTATAGCATGTGGGTTTTCTTGCATCATGCTTTTGTAAATTACGAGATTTTGTAAGCAGTTCCCTTCGTGTAGACACTTTGAAGAAATGCCTATATTTTTCTTGATTCATACTAAGATTTAGTCAAATCTGTTAAGCCGTTACAATGTGGAAAATAAAAAAACATACATTTTTGATTTTCGCAATAAGAGGACTTATAATTTCTCTTTGACGACGCGTTTAGCTCAGTTTGTAATGACCCTATTTGCTATGCCAGCGGTCGTGGGTTCGAGTCCCGCTGAGGGCATTCATTTGTGTGATGAGCACGAATGTTTGTACTCCAGTCATGGGTGTTTATATTTATAATATGTATGTATTTAAAGTTATATATGTGTAGTGTATCAACTATCTGGTATCCATAACACAAGCATCGTAGCTTACCATGGAACTAGATTATGTTGTGGGTTAACGTCCCAACATATTTATTTATTTATTATATTTATTCTTTGCACAGCTTTCACGATATTTTATATGAACTTAAGTTTAGTTAAACTTAGATATTTTCGATCGAATATGAGTCAATATGAACTAATTCGCCATATCAGAGTAAATATTAGTAGATATTACCAAAACAATCACTAAAAACGGCTTCTAGTGTGCCGTCGTATTTATAATAATTACTAAATTAAACTTTAACTAGAGACGTGTAAAGAGTTAAATTAAAAGTTCCAGAGTTAAATTAAAAGCTTTGAAAGCGAGGAACGTTTTTATATTCTCTCAAATGTTATTTTACACTATGAAGCGTGATATTCAATTTAGTAAAATGTCTCATTATGCCTACATACTCGTACTAATAGTTTGCAACATTGTACAGAAGTATGTGCCGCTAATATAATTTTAAACGTTTTCCATTCTAAATATAGTTCATAACCATGCAATTTAGTGATTACTGAGTGAAGACGTTTTTGTAAGAAATTCTTCTTTAAAGTTAATTATATTAATTTGTTAGTGCTGGTACATTTTTCAAATATAAATAGGCATATTACACGTCTTTTAAAGATATGTTTTATTTAGTTATTTGCTTTGGTTGATGTTTCTTATATAAAAAGTACTAAAAAAAATTATTATGGTTTTTTAGCTTCACTTGTAACTAAGAAAGTATTTTTATGGTGCTCAGTGATAAACTAGCAGACGGCCTGACGGAAAGCGGTACCTGTAACCCATAACACCTACGGTTCATGCATTAGGTTTTATGTAATAAAAATGTAGCAGTAGGTGCGTTGTCACTGTGAGGACTAAATTGATATGCCTCTTGCCTGTAATTGCGCTGGCTCTCCTACAAACCGGAACACAACAATGCAATCATTGTTGCTTTGAGGGAGAAATAGATAAGGGTGGTACACATCCAGTTGGAATCCTCAGACTTGACAGAGTCCTAATAGATACCATACCAGAGTCCTAGTAAATACTCCTAGTTTTTTTTTTATGGTTCAATTTCTACCATTGAGCGAGATTACTCGTAGTTATAATTATTCCCCTTACGTTCTTGTGTGATATATAAACATAAGTACCTACATATAAGTGTAACTAGCGGCTCTCATCCCTATGTACGTTTTGACGGTTAGTATGAAAAAGATAGACTATGTATACATACATAGGTATAATGAATTTTATATCTTTTACTTGACAAATATTAATTCCCTATACAAAACTTCATCCCCCTTTTCACTCCCTTAATGGATGATTTCCAGGGTAAAAACTATCCTATGTCCCTTCCAGGGTCTCAAAATATTTCCATACAAATTTTCATCTAAATCGATTTAGCCGTTTAATCGTGAAAAATTAACAAACAAACAAACAGAGTTATTTTTACATTTATAATATTAGTATAGACTAGCGACTCACCCTCGCTTCGCTCGGGTTCGTCCCTAGTTACGTTTCACTGCTGAACTGAGCTAAACGTTGATAAGTCAGTCTGTGAGTCGCGAGTAGTGAATAAAAATAGTAATTGCGAATGTACCTTAGGTGATAGACGTATAATATTGCGAATTCCATAAAAATAGTTATAGCGAGTGTACTTTAGGAGATAGACATATATTGTTGAGAACTTTTTAAGACCTACAATTTTCTAGTACATTGTTTTGGTGTATCTCTTAAGGTTCAGCCAGCGTTAGCCATATAAACTTCTAAGGACGACTCGATAGAACCAGTCATTGCGTTTTCCCGCGGGAACGAAAAATGTGCCTGTAGTAAAAGGTATCCTAAATGTTGACTCGAGTGATAAGCTATCACTATACAAAATTTAATTGAAATCGGTTCAGTACTTTTTGCGTGAAACGCGAACATCGATTTAACTAAGTTAGTTTTGCTATAGGTATAGATAAGAATAGGTATTGCGAGTGTACCTTGAGAGATAGACATATACTGTTGTAGATATTTCTGTTGGCCTTTTCAAGATCTACAATTTTTTAGTACATTGTTTTGATGTATGTCTTTAGGTTTAGCCAGCGGAGGGTTCCTAAGGAGGACTCGATAAAACCAGTTATTGCGATTTCCCGCGGGAAACAAAGATTTTTCAAAAGTAAAAGTTATCCTAAATGTTGACCCGAGTATTAAGTTATCAGTTCACAAAATTTCGTTGAAATCGGTTCATTACTTTTTGCGTGAAACGCGTACAGACAAACAGACAAACAGACAAAAATTTTAATAACTATTGTTTTGGGGTCTATATTGTATACATAATACGTTACATTCATTGTTTTTAAAAAATATTTAATGTACAGATTTCGCTAAGTTACTGCTTTATTATAGTATAGATAATGCTTTACGTTTATGTAGTACCAGGAATGAGTTACTGTTGAATGTTGGTACGTGACGTTTTTTAATGTTTAGAATAATTTTCATTCATTTCGGTGGTCAACTCGGAAATTTCATACTATGAGTATAATAATTTCTATTGTATCGGTCCCGCCCAGTACGTTTGCTATCTACAGGTGTGCGGAGTGAGATTCGAAAGCGTTTTGTAGACCCGCATAAATAATAGCGATTTACGACAAAACGACGCTGTTTGAATTAATGTTTGGAATATATAATTGACTAATATTATAGTCCCTTCTGATATGATATGCATTTATTTACTTAACTATTTCCTATATATTAAAATATCTATACATATAATAAAACTGTAGAGGTCGAATGTCTGTACATAGAAAAAAAATGCTAAAAACCGAGTCAGGGGGATGTATGAAGAGAAATAGGACAAATGTTAGAACAGTGTATAAATAACCATATAATTTCAAGATGAGGGAAATAAGAACACAGTAAATCAATGTAATAAGCTTTATTTTATCACTTTTCACTTTATAAGTTTTATAATGTTACTTCAATTTTCGTATTTCTATTCAATGCAATTTTAGCGATCACTTTACTATTTAACTAATTGCAGGAAAGCGCTTTATGTTTTCACTTCTTACACATAAGTTCAACACTACTTTGATCAATAAGTTTGCCAACATAAATTCAATATTATTTTAACAACTAGTACTTATCTTTTCTGTCATAATGAACGTCTGCCCAAAAACTCCCCTTCCAACGGTTACCTTGTGCTTTTATATCAATCAGCCGGAAGTGACAATTTAATTATAATTTTATAAAATCATCCTAAAAATCAGTTAAGTATCCATAATTTATAATTTAATTTTATTAAATAACAAAACAGTATTTCAGAATTTTTAAATGTAATTTGAAAATTATTAACGTCTTACTATTTGATTTATTTTTTTAAACATTTGTTTTTAAGCATATAATTACAAAATTAGTAGCTCAAAAATAAGTTTGATTTTAAGATATTAACTGTTAAATTATTATATTTTAAAATTAATATGTTCTAAAAGTAAAATCAATAGAATTCCATATTAATTTGAAGTAGTCAAATTATCTCCCATTAAACCAGTTTAACAGTTCGTCCATCCTGACGATTATTTGCGACCCCGCAAATGATGAGCGATAGGTTTAATTATTTCAAATCTTATCTATTATCAGATCTAAACTTAATACTGTAATTCATTTTTTTAAATTCAAAATATTTTCCATTATTAAATTATTACAATTTCTTCTTTTTTTTTTTGAACGTCATGAGTCTACTACCAGTTCGGAAAGAAAAAGCCTCAGACCTGAGAAGAACTGGCGAAAGAAACTCAGCGGGACTAATATTATTTCATTATTATTATTATTTTATAATAAGAGACTCAAAGTATAAGAGACTAATAAAAGATTCGTGACTCAACAATATTAGAATTACTGGTAGCACATCATCCTCTAAACTATTGGTGGACCATCAAGATTTAAATGACTTGTGGCCCATCAACACCAAAACTATTGGTGGCCCAACAAAATTTAAATGACTTGTCGCCCATCAACACCAAAACTATTGGTGGCCCAACAAAATTTAAATGATTTGTGGCCCATCAACACCAAAACTATTGGTGGCCCAACAACACCAAAACTATTGGTGGCCCAACAACACCAAAACTATTGGTGGCCCAACAACACCAAAACTATTAGTGGCCCAACAACACCAAAACTATTGGTGGCCCAACTTCACCAAAATCATTGGTGGCCCAACAACACCAAAACTATTGGTGGTCCAACAACACCAAAACTATCGGTGGCCCAACATCACCAAAATCATTGTTGGCCCAACATCACCAAACCATGTGGTGGTCCATCAACACCAAAATCATTGGTGGCCCAACAACATCAAAACTATTGGTCAAAGCAATATGGTTGGATCTCACCAGCATTCAGGTCATAGACGATGCAAACGTAGATACGGCCTCTGCGGTAGTCGAAGAACCAGCTATACCTCTGGCCAGGATCTGGACTGCTTAGTGCTGATAGCGCCAAGGCTGGCATCGCTTCCCAGAGGTATCTCTTTGACCCCGATACGGCACAGCGGCGACGTTTCGGGATCCCACTTCTGAAATTGTTAGAACAGTGTATAAATAACCATATAATTTCAAGATGAGGGAAATAAGAACACAGTAAATCAATGTAATAAGCTTTATTTTATCACTTTTCACTTTATAAGTTTTATAATGTTACTTCAATTTTCGTATTTCTATTCAATGCAATTTTAGCGATCACTTTACTATTTAACTAATTGCAGGAAAGCGCTTTATGTTTTCACTTCTTACACATAAGTTCAACACTACTTTGATCAATAAGTTTGCCAACATAAATTCAATATTATTTTAACAACTAGTACTTTTCTGTCATAATGAACGTCTGCCCAAAAACTCCCCTTCCAACGGTTACCTTGTGCTTTTATATCAATCAGCCGGAAGTGACAATTTAATTATAATTTTATAAAATCATCCTAAAAATCAGTTAAGTATCCATAATTTATAATTTAATTTTATTAAATAACAAAACAGTATTTCAGAATTTCTAAATGTAATTTGAAAATTATTAACGTCTTACTATTTGATTTATTTTTTTAAACATTTGTTTTTAAGCATATAATTACAAAATTAGTAGCTCAAAAATAAGTTTGATTTTAAGATATTAACTGTTAAATTATTATATTTTAAAATTAATATGTTCTAAAAGTAAAATCAATAGAATTCCATATTAATTTGAAGTAGTCAAATTATCTCCCATTAAACCAGTTTAACACAAATCCAGATTTTTTTCAATATTTTTGTGTCTCTGTCTGTTTGTCTGTTTGTTCAGGCTAATCTCCGAAACTGTTGGATCGATTTAAATTAAATTTTGCATGGTGGTAACTTATATTTCCGGTCAACAAATATATACTTTGCATCCCGGAAAATTAAAGAGTTCCCGTGGGATAGTTAAAAAACTATAGTCATTTATACAGCTTAGTACACAAAAAACTACTGATTGGATTTCAATGAAACTTTACAATAATATAGTTCGTACATCAGAATAACAAATAGGCTACTTTTTATCCAGGAAAAATGTACGGTTCCCGTGGGATAGATTTGTTTTTGTTTGTCTAGTATTAAAATAAAGCGAATAATTTTCAGGCAAGACTTGGTTATTCATGTGGTTTCTAGTTCTTCAGTTACTTAAATGCTCACGTGGGGAAGTATGAGAACGAGTCCTGTTATTACAATCCTGTTATCAAAATATGTATCTAAATAAATCGTCTATTTGTGGCTAAATACGTGAAATTATTTCAAAGTCAGTCACACACGATTTGTCAAATGAGTTGTTTTTTATTTTAAATGTATATTTTATTGCCCTTAAAATATTACAAGAAAAGAACTTACCATTCACAATTTGCTTCTCTATGATATCGTAGAAATTACCTGTATTATATACCTACCCACATTATGCATTCTCAATATTTGAAGTCGGTTAAACCCATAAACCAACAAACATACATATTTATGATATAAGTATATATTTCACACTATAAACCACCTTCATAGGCTTATGCGATGTTAAATTTCAATGTTAGTGTAGGTTTCTTTGAACTAGGGGACAACGAAGCGACGCCCGCGGCGAAAGTCGGTCGCTGTAATAGGACGCGCCGATACGCCTGATAACGTTGCCTTTCCACTTGGTACCTCGATACTAAGCTTCTTTTACTATAATTTATTATGTTTAAATAAACATACACATCATACTTAATAATCCACACTTCCATACTTAATATTATAAATGTGAAATTATGTTTGTTTGTTTGTCCTTCTTTCACGTCGAAACGGAGTGACGGATTGGCGTGATTTTTTGTGTGGAGATAGTTGATGGGCTGGAGAGTGACTTAGTAACTTTACCGCGGGAGATTATCTCATTCCCACGGGAAAACACGTTATATAATCGTAATATTCCATACTAATCGTTAAAATGTACCTAAAGACGAACCAGAGCTAAGAGAAGGTAAGCCGCTAATAGCTACATATATAAGAAAATTGCAAAAGCTTGTACTCGTATATATATTATATATTATATATTATTTGCCTATTAACGTTTAGTATAGATTTCACAGAGATAAGATATTTTCCCGCAGTAAAAAGTATCCTATATGTTGACCCGAAAAGCCAGCTATCATCATACTATACCATCATACCAATTTCATCAAAATCCCTCCAGTAGTTTTTCCGTGATGCGGTCACAGACATACAGATAAAAATTCTAAAAACTTAAGATTCGGCCTCTGTATCGATAATAATGACTCTTTCAATAAGATTTTCCAAAAAATATTTAATGTACAGATTCGACTCGGTTAGAATTTTATTAACGTATCTATACGTCTCCTCTAGATTCTGTCCCCATATCTAACACAGCGAATACAATACATAAAAAAACAGTTTGTAACATGAATATTTATACTACTTCGGTATCACGAGATAATAGCAAACACTCCACTTCCTACTTCGGCACGTGCAAAGGACAATCATCAATAATCGTCGCCGTAGGGAAAAGTTGGTCGCTATAATAGGTCGCCTATTCGCCTGATAAGATTGCCTGTCTTGTACCAGTTGCCACCGAAATGACTATTATAACAGCGGAAATACTGTTAAATCTTTTAAGGTTAAGCCATTTAATAAAGTGACTAAAGATCGTAGTGTCATTTTTATCTATACAAATAAAAATGTTTGTTCGTATGTTTGTCTTCTATGCGTTCGTAAACCGGCACGTTTGGCTCAGTTTGTAGTGACCCTACTTGCTATGCCAGCGTTTGCGGGTTCGAGTCCCGCTGGGGGCATTCAGTGTGATGAGCACGAATGTTTGTACTCCAGTCATGGGTGTTTATATTTATAATATGTATGTATTTAAAGTTATATATGTGTAGTGTATCAACTACCTGGTATCCATAACACAAGCCTTGTAGCTTACCATGGAACTAGATGGTGCTGTGTGTTAATGTCCCAACATATTTATTTATTTATTTATGGGTCTGATTATGATGAAACTAGTGGATTATTCTGTATATGCCTGCAGAGGTTCCTAGGATAAAAAAATCTTAATGAAGATAACAAGTAAATTTTTTAGTCACTACTTTTAAATAAAAGTATCAGTAGAAACGCCGTCAATCAAAATAAAACTGCGACAAAACCCGAAAATATGTAGGTATATGTTATTTAAAATGTCAAATTTTAGCGTTTTACTACAAAGATAGACCTGGAGTAATATATATGCTATCGTTAGTTATAAAACTTGCCAATAGGCGGCGCTGAATATATGTAATATTGTAAATACGTATGTATGGAATTACAGTTGTATCTATGATACTCGTACATGCGACTTACCCTCACTCCACTCGGGTTCGTCCCTAGGTTGGTTCCCATACAAACTTTCATCCCCATTTTCACCCCCTTAAGGGATGATTTCCGGGATAAAAACTATCCTATGTCTTTCCCAGGCTCTTAAACTATCTTCTTACCAAATTACATCTAAATCAATCTAATAGTTTCGGAGCTTATTTGGTACAAACAAACAAAAAAATATTTCCTCTTCATAATATTAATATAGATTATAACGAATTTAATTTCCAACCTAATTACTTTTCAACAACATCATGTAAAAGTCCAAATAGTTTACTCACGACAAAGCCTTTTACTCCATCACTTCGAACAGAATCACATGTCAAATCAAGCTTGGGTTTGATCGGATATGATTAGGCGGTCGAATTCCTCTAATAGCCGTCTTGTTATTTAAACATCTGCCGCTTTATAACAAGAAATTGTCAATTACTGACCATGATGTTATGTAATTTTTGATTTGTGCTAATGAGAACGTATCATAGTTCTAGATATTATTTATTACATCGAATATTCTAGTGTTTTTTGTAAGATTTTTGACTCTATCCGGGTTTTCGTATTGTATGCGTATGGATCCGTGTCATCTTCGCCATTAAAAACCGATATTCGTGATTCAATGAACACTTAATTATACTTTGGGGATGGTCTTCTTATATTTTCAAGGAAAAGTCCATCCCTACAAGTGAAATAATTGATTACATGGACTTTTAAAATAATCTAATAATATCTATCTAATAATTGATAAATATAAAAATAAATCTCAGCAGAACTGTTTTCCGAGCAGGTGGTAGCTTCCCTATTGGCTAATGGCTGACTACACTGACGCTTAAATTAAATTGACGATTCAAAAGTGCTAGTAGGTACTAAGTCTAACTGAATAAAAAAAAAATTGAGGTCGGAGTATCTTTTTGGCTAAATTATAAATACTTTATAAGCAAAAAGATAACCTTAAGTAAGTTAATTTACGGTTTATTCCGGAACAAATTCTGTGGCACATTTTTTTTCATTTTTAGATTTTCTCTTATTCATTTTTTATAGCTTAAATTTCTTATTTTCTTCCTGTAAAGACCAATGCCTTCGTAGAACAGTGCGGAAAACAATTAATTTATTTATAGTTTAGTTCTAATACTATTATTCTATACTTACACGTATATCGTAAAAGTTACCGACAGATGGATTTCGCAGAACTTTTATATCTATCGAATGATTTTTGACGTAACTCATCCTTGCATTCAAGCATTCGTCCACGTACATTACCAGTATTATTGCGCCATTGTCTCGACTCATTGTTCCGAGCAAAAACTATGAATTCGTTAAGAGGATATGCAAATATCAGTGAAAGTGTCGTGTTCTTGAGAGTATTAAAATAATTATCTTACCGTTTTACAAGGAGGCCGCATAACTAAGGGACTGATGGGAAAAAAATGTATGCGATTGTGCATTATGTTAAAATTGTAGACTTGTGGAATGCCCTTGCTTCCGTCTCAAACACTCGTTTAAAAAATTAGATATTTATATTACATAATTGTTTTCCCGCGGCTCCGCTTGCATAGTTTATGTATTACTATAGCTTTATAAATTATAGCCTACATGTTACTTTGATGTACGAGTTATATTACTGTAAAATTTTATCAAAATTCGTTTAGTAGTTAGTAATGTCTATTACTAACGTAAATTTGTTTGGATGTATAGACATACATCCATATATACTTACATGTTTATAATATTAGTAGGATTAACAAGTTTATATGTCTTATAAGGTAGATGGAGAAGATTGTAGAAAAAATCACAATAAAGTTCTCCACTTTCTGCCAACGAGTTGGTAACCATAATTACATATTATAGAATATATTTAAAAACTACAACAATAATTATTACATCTCGAGAATCAAACGAGTTACCTATTTCTAACCAACTACGCATTTTTAGCATATCTTTCTTCCTGTGCGTAAAATCTCAATACACCCACGCATTTAAAATAGTGATGATTTTTTTGCCATCATTACGAACAATGTGCCTAAACTCCGGTCGATCCGCGCAATCGCCTAAAACAATGAAACACGTGCGCTCTGTCGTAACTCGCCGTGATATAACCGACTATTACCCGTCTAAATTATAAATTGCGTGCAGTGACCGAATTTAATATTATTATAGTGCACTCGTTATTTATGTCCCTTAATGATAGTGTGAAATGGTTAAGAATTGTGTTAATGTACCCGTTGATGAGCTTATGCAGAGGGAAAGTGGTTGCGGGTGTTTCGTTTCATGTATTTTTTGGGCAATTCTGCTATATAAGCAAAATAATAGGTTTTAAATGTAGGCTAGGCTAGTCTAGGCTCTAAAGCCAAAAACGTATATAGCAAATAAAATTTTAAATTGGCGATTTACTAATTTACGATGTATTATGCAATTCAAGACAGGATGCCATTTTATAATTAAATATTTATAGTATAAGGACGCGTTTTTATTATAATTTCTTTTATATATGTGTATAAAATATCAAAAGCACGCGATTTTCACTTATACTCGTATTATAAATGTAAAATTGCTTTATTGTTATTCTTTTACGCAAGAACTGAGCAATGAATAGAAGTGATTTTTACATAGATCTTTTTTACCTATATGTGTGCTTATTTACCTACCTTTTTTTTAACGTTGGGATATGCATTTAGGCGCGAGGTGTGGGGCTCACCGGCAAAGCCAGTACTACCCACTAAAATCCAATGGAACTTCCCCTGTCTTAAGGAGGAGTCACAGAATCACTTGCGCACTCAACCACGACACCCCGACGAAAAGTCTGCCGAAGCAGACCATAACAACCATGAGGTTGCTCCACGGTCCACTTTGTTATCAGAGAAGTACCAGGAGCAACCTGCATAGCACACCGCCCATCGAGGTGGGCCGCTTCCCAGTGCTGAGCCCCCCCACCACGACAAGGTGAACGCACGTTGGGGGGTCTTGTTTACTTCCCTACCATACCTTTACGCTGGATGGATTTGATTTGATGAATTTAGTACGCAGACAGAGTATGAGCTCGAATAACCCTACTGTTAGGTTTCCTAGATTCGCTGTTGTTTTTATATAAAGATAACAGAAGCAGAAGAATTAAAGGCTATAACAATATAACAAAATCACACGAACGCTAATAATATTTGAGCATATCTTTAATTTGAAGGTTGCATAACATTGTTTCACACGTTAAATGATATTGCAATATCCATAATTGGAACGTTTACTGCCACCGGACATCGCTTTGCTAATCAACGATTAAATATTTAACTTGGTAGTTAGTTAGCTGTTCTCACGACTGACTGTTGAAAGAAGGTTAAGTTTATTCATGTATTTATGTATTTAAAACAACCTTTCAAAAAAATATCTCAGAAATATCTTTATTTTTTATATTTCACGCTATCGTTTAATGTAAATTCAACGGTGACCTTTTTTAAATAACTTTTAATTTAGAAGGTTATGGATGAATATATTTGAATGTAATTTCCTTTAAGCAAAATCCTTCTGGCGTTTAATAAAAATATTTATAAGTTTATTTGTAACTAGCGACTTACCCTCGCTTCGCGTACGTTTTAATTTTTTTGAGCGGAACCCTAATTCTTTTTCTAAAATTAAAGTAGTCTAAGTTACTCCTTATAACATCAGCTATCTGCCAGTGAAAGTTCCGTTTCGCAGATTAGCCGGAACAAACAGACAGACAGACAAAAAAATATAAAAATTGTGTTTTTCGTATATCGTACCGTAAATAATTTCATATGCATTTAATAAAAAGCTGTTATTTGAACATTACAAACAGACACTTCAATTTTATTTATCTGTACAGATATATAAATGAATAACTACAGGACCGCGACTAACTATATTTATAACAAAGTATTGAAGTTTTTTTTTTCTTGTATGCTTCCGTTGCTAATTATATTAAAATTATTTAAAAGGAGATACTGACTCAGGAAATACTTAATGAAGACCTTAAAAATTTCTAATATACCTACAAATATACATATATGTAATATGTTTGTATGTATTGTATGTAGCCCTTTTTAATGTCCCACTGCTGGGCACGGGCCTCCCTTCAATACGAGGGGGATCAGGCCATAGTCCACCACGCTGGCCAAGTGCAGGTTGGCGGACTTCACATGTCTTTCGAAAACTTGCTAGGTTCTCTCAGACATGCAGGTTTCCTCACGATGTTTTCCTTCACCGTAACGCAAGCGGTAATCATGTTAGAAATGATTCGCACATGAAAATATCATAGGTGTGAGACCTGGGATTTGAACCCTCTTCACTCGGTTTCCCAAGCGAGCGCGTTACCACTGGGCTACCATTACTCTCGCTATGTATGTACTACATACTAGTACCTATATAAATTAATATTTTTTACTTTTGTATTGTTTCAGAGATGGCAGCGGAGGTGGTTCGTTTTGTATGACGATGGGGAATTGACGTACTCATTAGACGAACACGTAAGTGATATTTAATATTAATATTTATTTTCGACTAAAGTTATGTTTGTGAAATACTCTTATCAGTTATCACTCAAGAGATACCTAGTTTGTAACCGTCTATCAAGTTATTTATTCATTTAAGTTAGAACAAATCAGTGTAAAACTCCCTCTAAACTTTTCTCGATATAATATTTTCTTAAATGTACGCGAATATTTGATATTAAATAAAACTATTGTTTCGGTTTTTTCGCGAATTTACTTAGATTTTTGGTGCTTGACGTTTCGAATGCTTTACAGCAAAGACGGAGAGACTTTTCTGTCTCTATTTTACACGACATTGGTAAAATAAATTGTGTCCAAATGGCACGCCTATAGGCCATAACCTGTTGAGAGGCGCGGGCACACCGGTGTGCCAGTTAAAAATTAATTTCTTAGAAATTAACCAGGAGGTGATGCTACAGAACAAAGAACAAGAACAAAAGACTTTTGTCGATATCATAAAAGCGGTTAATACCAAGAAAAAACATAATGCAACGAGAAAAGGGTAAAAACGTAACTAAAATCACAAGAAGCATATAATTAGCTTTTTGCTACCTCATTCAATGGAATCAATTCAAAAAATAAACCCCAAGACAGCTATTGCATAAAGATCGAATGGAGCCTGTAACGATACGATAAAAAATGGCAATTTATACTTAATAGTGCATATTTATTATTTAAATTACATCGATGTTGTCTTACATTGTCAATCTAATAACTTTTTCCTCACTTATATGAATTAACATCTTGAGATATTATTACGGCTATAGTTAACTATTCAAGTAGTGTGTAATACTTATTTTGTGGTCAAGTAGAAAAATATGGTTTAAACGCACTCGTAATATCCTCATAAATTCCGTCAAATGTCTTCGAGATCGGTCTTATCGGTTACATTCTAATAGGGTTGCCAGCAAAAAGAATTTAAAAAAAAATTTGCAATGATTTAAATAATCGAGACATTTGTATCAAAAACTATATTATTTGTGTGCAACTCATGCGATAATTTAAAAACTGGTAGCCATTTGACTTCGTATAGAATAAATTAGATACATATTATATAATCGAATAATGTAAAAGTCACTGCTAATAACGCCCTAGCACGGTAATGTTATATAATATATAACCATACCGTGGCCCTAGTATCAAAACTTGTTATTTCAAAACCTTAATGTGAATTTATTTGCCTACAAATCAACAAATTAAATATTATATAGGTACGTACCATCCGAAACTGCTGTGGAATATGATGAATGAAAATGAATTTTAACATCGATAAAAATAAAAACTAAATACTAATATTATTAATATTATAAAGAGGCAGAGTTTATTTGCTTGTTTGTTTGTTTGCTAATCTCAGGAAGTACTGATCCGATTTGAATAATTCTTTTTGCATTTGATAGCTCGTCTATTAAGGAAGGCTATAGGCTTTATATTATCATGTTACTCAACCCAAGGGAACGGAGCAGTAATACCTATAATATATAGTCTATCTATTCCATACTGACCGTTAAAACGTACCTAGGGACGAACCCGAGCGAAGCGAAAGTGAGCCACTAGTACTTAAATCAATAAAGCATCACCATAACCTATGAATTAGATGAAAATAGTTCCGTATAAAATATAATGTAGACAATTTTAATTTTCAAGGATGTATTGTAAGTAGTGTTAAATTAGTATCTTATATGTAACTTTGTATGTATGTTTATTTATGTTAAGTTTTTATGCACCTTTCCGCTCTATATATTTATTTTTTGTATCCTCACCTATTGGTTGCCTGTAAGAGATCGCTTATAGTGCTAATTTATAATATAAGGCTGCCTTTGCACATTTTTATTTTTTTAAATGTATCATTTTATTATGCAACTAGCAGAACCCGCGGCTTCGCCCGCGATCAAACTACGAAAAAAATAAACTTTTTCGTAATACATACTTTATTACTTGCAAAATTAAGTTCGTGTAAGTTTTATTATTTCTTAAAGATATATGGAATACAAATTAAATTTTAGCGATCATAACTTATAATATCTAGTATCTTAAAGATGTTAAGCGTATATTCTGTAAATAAATTTACACTTTAGGTATTTAGCAAGCTCCACTACCTGTGTTTTTTACACATTTTTCTACTTCGTCTTTCCAAAGTTAGAGGAAGAGAGTACAATGATACAATCGCATACAATGTTTACGACTTTAGAATCACGTAACTCGGCTAATATGGGTTTTTTAACTAACATACTAACAGGCTAACAGCTACGTTATTTTTAAAGACCCAGTGATATGTACACCTGAAGCTTACAGTCTCCCTCCTTCTCCTTCTTTTTTAAGTTACACATATAAATTTCCATTCTTATTTTGCTGTAGTTTTTTTCCCACGGCTACGCTCGCGTGGACTGAAAAATTTGCTCAGTTTTAATTTCTAGTTTCTAGTTCTCAGTTTGAATTTATATGTTGTCATATTGAATTTTTAATATTATGTCTAGAGTAAAACTCTAGATTCACTTAACTTAGTCTACGCTAAAAAAACCAACCATAAATATACCACACTGATAAATGTTCTGTGTTCTGCTAAAATGTCCCTGTGAGAAGCTATCATCTCTTAAGTCTACGCCTGCTACTTTTAACGACTGGCCCTGAGATACATATATTATTGGTCATTTCAAACCAACTTTAAGAAGAAATTACAATAGATTAAATTCAAAGGCGTAGTCAGAAGTTATCAGTGGTATTCGAGGTATGAATTCTGATTCCCCCCGAGCACATCCAGCGAACACAGTGACCACTATAATGTTTAATAAATTACTCACGATCTAATCCCGTTACATAGCTTAGGCGACTTTTTATTGCAGATGTGCCAACCTTCAAAAGGAGAATATAGATAGCAGGATAATCTGTTATAGTTATCGCTGCTGTGGCCAGTCGAAAAGTTATACATAATTTTCCTTTGGATTCAAAATAATTTCCGTTCTCTACTTTATATCCCCCACAGTAAGTGTGCACTTACAGAGAACTTGAGCCATGTTACTCTATTTAAATATATTCAACAACCCAAAGTTCAATACCCAGCTTTACCCACCTAGAGGCTGAATTAAAAAAAAATCTACAATACATGTTTGTTTAATTGTATTAAAGAGCATTATTACCAAGTTTCAAGTAATTCTGATCATAAACAATTTTTTTTCTCATAAACAGGATAACCCCCTTTTACCCTTATAAGGGATGGATTTCGAAAAATAAATGACATTTGTATTGTTTTAGTTTTCATTTTATAGAAAATAATACTATTTTCCATGCATCAATTACAGAGTTTCATACAAACTTTCATCCCCCATTCGACAGCCCTACGGGGTGAATTTAAAAAAATGCTAAAATACGTATTTATTTAATTGTATTAAAGAGCATTAATACCAAGTTTCAAGTAATTCTGATCATAAATAGTTGTTTGCCCATACAAACTATATCACCCCCTTTTACCCTTTTAAAGGATGAACTACGAAAAAAGTCTTATACATATATTTCTTATTTTTTATCTTAAAGCTAAATACCACTTTCCGTGCATTTGGCTTTAAGAATGACAGGGTTTCATACAATCTTTTATACCCTATTTTACCCCCTTAGGGGATGAATTTCGAAAAATCCTTTCTTAGCGGATGCCTACATTGTATAAGGAATATGTCCTCCAAATTTCATGTTTCTACGACCAGCAGTTTAGGCTGTGCGTTGATCGATCAGTCAGTCAGGACAAAGCATTTTATGTATATATAGATAAACAATTATAATACTGAGTAGATTCAACCCTATCAATAAAGCCGAGTCAAAGCAGTCAGTCACACTAAGCCCATGACTCGTAGGGCGCATAATTGACTTGTTAGTTCAAATGTATTTCGTACGCAGCCATTCACCCTTGGATATGTGAATTTGCCCTTTGTCAACAATACTTAACAATACTGCTTACATCATTTAAGCTCAATAACTTAAGCTTTATGTATACCCTAGACTTAATTTTGAATAATAATAATTTCATACAAACAATATAATTTATAATAAAAAATATAGATAGATGGGCACGTCTTAGGGCAAACAGGTAATATAATAAATACTAGCGACTCACCCTCGCTTCGCTTCGGGTTCGTCCCTAGACAAAAACGAATCTATCCCACGGGACCTGTAAATTTTTCCCGGATGATATATAGCCTTCCTCAGTTAACGGGCTATCTAATCCAAAAAATTTTTTCAAATCGGATTAGTAGTTCCTGACATTAGCGCGTTCAACCAAACAAACAAACAAACTCTTTAGCTTTATAATATTAGTATAGATTCCTTAAACCTATCTCAATTTTTGCAAAACTTGAAAGAAAAGGGAATTATTAATACTAGTTCGCCCAATGGTTTCGACCATAATCACCTTTTTTTATTGATAAAATTAAAGCTCGTCAAAATCTACTAAACATAGAGAATATCGATTGACAAACAGTTGAGAAAAAAGGACTGAATTGTTATATCATTACCTATTTATACATCGATTATAATATTAAAAAAAAAACATATTACAGGTGGTCCTATATACCTTTCATAAAAAAAACCACCTGTAAGAGTGAAGTAAAATTATTTTCAAAGTGATTTTTAACGTGACGTGTAATTTCAATCGCATAAAATCGTATAAAGCTAAAATATTTATAAACGGGCTACTAATAACATATATATATGTTATAAGTGACAACTATGAGTAATGCGTTATCAGACTCTAATCCATTCATTTTTCTACTTTCATCAATATTCATGCACTCAGTAATTAAATGCGAACATGAATTTTAATACACACCATACTTGGTAAGATCTAAAGTGTTTTGCGCCTGTATAATAACTAGCGATCCGGTAAGACATGCTATCGTCAGTACTAAAATACAGTGGTACATCAGAGGGAGTAAAGAATCTTCTTACGAGATACAATAGATAGCCATAATTAGGATGATAGTAAAGCAAAAAAAAATTGTGGGAGGATAAATATGTACTTAATTATATATATTAGAAATGCGGAATTCTGTTTGTTTGCCTTCTCATATTTAGTTCTCATATCTATACTTAATATTAATATTATAAAAAGACAGAGATTGTTTGTTTGTTTGTTTGAACGCGCTAACCTCAGGAACTATTAGTCCGATTTGAAAAATTCTTTTTGCATTAGATAGCCCGTTCATTGAGGAAGGCTATAGGCTATATGTCATCATGCTACTACCCAAGTGAGCGGAGCAGTAATCATAAATGTCAACAAATCGGACAAATCAGACTTCCATACATTTATGTAAAACTGATGTTTATATCGGAAGTACGGATACCGCGAATTTACAATAAAAAAGTAACGAAGATTTTTGGTGAAAAAATAGTTTTTGGGACCGAGAGTAACGCTAGCTTTTATATTATATGTACTAGATTTTAGCTTGACGCTTCGCTCGCGTGATAAGCGGGGATTAGGGGGATTAGGGGAAGCCTATGTTCGATCCAAGGATGCAATCTATGTCCTTGCCGAATTTTGATCGATCGATTTTAAATTTCAGCTCACTAAATATTATAAGGAAGAATCTACCCCAAATATAGAATATTTACACGTAAAACGTGATTTTAACATCGGTCGTTAGCACATTTTTTTTCACAAATTAGTTAATCGATTCCGATCAATAATAATTGTCGATGCCAGATTTCCTATCCTTGACCCTAGCATAAGGCGCTTTATTAAGTTTATTATATGGAGCCACACACTCAACCAATCAAACTACTCAAATACAATTTCGTCACTCACACTATGTTTGTCAATCATACATCATCTAACACAACCCTCATTCTACTTCTTGTACACGACACCTGCACTACACAAATAAAAAAAAAACCATTGTAATTCTGTTAAGACAGACAAAATATAAATCTTTGAGAAGATTTTCAAATTTTTCTTTTGTATCGCGAACATTAATAATATCAAAAAATATTTTCTATTTCAGTATAAGTTTACTATTAAGTACTTCTATTATGTGTTTCTATACATATAATAAAATTCTGAGTCGAATCTAAACATTAAATATTTTTTGGAAAATCTTATTGAAATAGTCATTACTATCGATACAGAGGCCAAATCTATAGATTTTAGGATTTTTGTTTCTCTGTCTGTCTGTCTGTCTGGGAACACTACGAGAAAACCAATGGACAGATTTTGATGAAATTTGATATGATAGCTGCTTATCCGGGTCCATCATATAGGATACTTTTTACTGCGGGAAAATATCTCATCTCTAAGAAATCTATACTAAACGTTAAAACGTTACTAGGGACGATCCCGAGCGGAGCGAGGGTGAGTCGCTAGTTAAAGATATAACTAATGATTATTGCTAACTTTAAATTTATTTAATTACTTATCTTATTATACCATTTAATATTGCTAATGAATTAAATATGTTTTAATGATTCATTAAGTACGTGCATTATACAGTTGATTAGAAAGGGCTTCCTTAAAAAATATACAGTATATTACATATGGATAGACAGGACCTACAAAGTTGGAAACTTGATTTGGCTAAAGAACCATCTTGCTCTGATGGAGGCTATAGCTAAATGTAAGTGTAAGATTTATCACTGAAACCTCATTATTTAATTAAAATACTTTAAAATTACTGTAATTAAAAATGTGTGTCAGTCGTTATCATCGACACATTGTTGCCCAATTTTGGAGAAGTTCTTATGTCGGGTCGTTGGCTGAGTAATTGATTTAATCGATGATGCAATGCATGGTTTTGTGTAATTAAAATTAATTTTGTGTAAAATAAGCTGAATGATAGAAAAATTATAGTCGTTACACAATTATTTGATTTTAAAGTAATTATAATGGCTAGTTTTCGGCCAGTAAATATTTTTTTATAAAGCTTTAACATAAAGAGCTTTTATTGAAAATCGATAAAACATGTGTAATTAAAATCTATTCTAATATATTTAAACGAGCGATTCTTGTATATTTATATCTTTATTTATTTATACCAGCGATCTCGGAAACGGCTCTAACGATTTCGCTGTTTGGTATGTGGCGGCTTTCGGGGGCGAAAAATCGATCTAGATTAGTCTCATGTCTGAGAAAACAAGTGTTTTCGAGTTTTCATGGGGTTTTCTTATGTATTATTCTACGCAGAATATGATCGATAATTTCTTACACTCAGACGAATGCATCGTGGTCAAGCGACCAAGGTGCAACATTACCAATCATAGGTGTTCGTATCTCGATCGGATACAAAGTTTTTTTTTTTTTTGAATTTATTCAAGTTTTTAGTTTTTTTTTAATTTAAAAAATACGTTATAACAAAACAGAACTCCGTGCAAAGCTTGGTCGCCCAGGTACTTTATATTAAGAGTGCATCGCAGGTGTTGATTACTTACAAATGAAACGGTGTTGGACCTCAATTCCCAATAAACTTACCTACTTTTACAAATCGACGTATGAAACGATCGTAAATGCTCATTATTTAGTATTTTACTGCATATAAATCTTAGAGCTTAGCTGCTTGGGTAAATAATTTAATCGGCAACCATGTAGGGTAGGGTTGAAGCTCGCCAACAATGATGTATTACGTAGTACTTTACGTGTATAAAAGATTTGCATCACTCAATTAGAAAGGGAGACACTTGCTGTTTATACGCTTTATGTGATTTTAATATGATAAGGTATACATATTGCATGATGCCAACAGGTATGTAAGTTTTTGATAGCATATCTATACTAATATTATAAAGCTGAAGAGTTTGTTTGTTTGGTTGAACGCGCTAATCTCAGGAACTATTAATTCGATTTGAAAAATTCTTTTTGCATTAGATAGCCCATTAACTGAGGAAGGTTATAGGTTATATATCATCCCGGAAAAATGTACGGTTCCCGTGGGATAGATTTGTTTTTGTCTAGGGACGAACCCGAAACGAAGCGAGGATGAGTCGCTAGTAAGTACATATGTAAATTATATTTTAGCCACATTTTAGTAGAAAATTAACATATTATGCAAGAAAATATAACTAGGTACCACAATGAATATACGTCTCATGTATGAATAACCCAACGATATTGTAAACAAATTTAACATGGAAGAACAAAATTATCATCCTTAGAACAAAGCAACAGTAATTTCCATTCAATTAAACGTCCTATAAAGTTCTAAATAATACAAATATCCCCGCTATAATACACAGGGCCGTGACACATAATGCTATCATTATTGAAATATTCTCATAGCTGTCATTGGTATATTCAGAAATCATTAAAAATTTATAATATTATTAACTGACGAGTTACCCTCGCTTCACTCGGATGTATTCCTAAGTGCCTAACAGTAGCCTATATCCAGGTTATGGTCTATCTTAGTACTAAATTTCATCTAAATAAACCCAGCCGTTTTAACGAGAAAGATCAATAAACATAATATTTAGATTAAATTAATAACATTATAATTTGTGTACATAAGAAAAATAATAGTAATAATGCATATATTATGAGTTTTAGGTTTAAAAATAACTAAAACGCAAATACAACTAGAAAATTCTATATCTGGTTGGCAAGTTTGAACCTAATCCCGTTACAGGCTCCGCGGAAATCCCGATTTAACTGGACTTAACTCAATCTCTATTTATTAGTACAAATAAGATAAAATCGGCTTTATCAGTACAGTGAAATTATTATAGTTCGAATACTAAATATTGCGTGTAATTCATTTTAAGGTGAGATAACATATTTGTTTATTTTGATATATGAATATAAGAGGCAATTACTTTTTACTAAAAGAAGTACAGACTTGAACATCGCTTAACATTAATTATATCACTCTATGGAAATGATTTTTTATTGAAATTATATGGGTCTTTATGGTAGCTATAAACTTTTCCATTAAAAAAATTATTATTTTATCAAATTATTACAACTAGTGTTCGCTCAGTCGAAATTCGAGCATAATAATTTTTTTTTATTGATGACACAAATCTCGCTAATAGCTACTAAAAAATAAATGAAATCGTTTGACAAACAGAGGAGAAAAAGGTACTAAACTGTTTTGTCTTTATCTATTAATTATATATCTGGATCTGTTTGTAATGTTAAAAATAACAGCTTTTTACTAAAAACATATGAAGTTATATGCGGTACATATAAGAAAAACACAATTTTTAAAATTTTTGTATGTCTGTTTGGCTGGCTTGATTTTGACAGGCCTTTTACTGGCAGATAGCTGATGTTAGGAGTCATTTAGGCTACTTTTATTTTAGAAAAAGAATAAGGGTTCAGCTCAAAAAAATTAAAACGTAACTAGGGTCGCGTCCGAGCGAAGCCAGGTTAAGTCGCTAGTTATAAATGAAAAGTAAAAAGCAAAACAAAGCATTTAGAAGGAATAATTGCTTGCGTCACAATGAAGCCGTACTCAATATTAGATTAAGAGATACCGTACAAGTTCATACCATTGCGGGTGACCCGATATTTGCAGCGTCTAAGAGTGCAAACACGAACCATGTAATTAGCCAATTTCACAACTCAAATGTTACGACCTCATCTGATGCCAACTTATAATAAATAGTGTTGAACAAAATTGTGCTGATTTTGCTGTAATTTATTTAATAACCCTTCGTTGTTTTCTGATAGTCATCTCGTAGGGTTTTGGTTTGTTAGTTTTGAAGTATTTTTGTAAAATTGTGAGTAGGCAATGTTTTTAACAAGTATATAACGCCTTTGAGATGTCTAAAACCTTAGTATCTCCCGTGACCATGATTGCTGTAACGCATTCGAAATGTCGGGAACCAAAAATCAAAATAAATCAGCGAAAAAATCAGAAAAGATAGTTTTATTTAAAATGTCAAATATTCGCGTAAATCTAAAAAAATATTAGTTTTAAAGTTTAATCGATTTCCAATATGAAGATTTACAAATAAAATAAATAAGTTGCATACTTTTTATGATGACATTCATAATTCATTCTCAATAAGTGAATCAATACGTCCCTCATTTTATTTATAGGATTTAACGTTACTAAAACTGACAAAATTATATATAGATAAAAATATATTTTCTAGACGATAAACGTTTTCGAACACATTTTAATAAAAAAAACTAATATATCTTTTTTTTTCTAATGATATAATAGATAATAAATATAATAAATATCTTGGGACATTAACACACAGCACCATCTAGTTCCATGGTAAGCTACGAGGCCTGTATTATGGATACCAGATAGTTGATACATTACACATATATAACTTTAAATACATACATATTATAAATATAAACACCCATGACTGGAGTACAAACATTTGTGCTCATCACACAAATGAATGCCCCCAGCGGGACTCGAACCCGCGACCGCTGGCACAGCAAGTAGGATCACTACAAACTGAGCCAAACGTGTCGTCAAAATAGAAAAAAAGACAGGATTAAATAATTTTATTATTATATACATATTATATACATCTCATCTCTTAAAATTACACCCATGTCTGTATTATAATCTCATTTTTCTCCCGTCAACAATTCAATTCAGTACATTATAAACTATTAATAATAACGTCGATATTTAATCTATAATATATTATCGCCTCAGGAAGTTTAATCAAAATGTTTGAAGCCATGTTCAACCCTAGGAGTGTAATTTAGCATTGTCCTCTACACTTACAACGCAATACTATCAATTGGTCCCGTAACGTTTATTAGTGGAATTAATTCTTATTGCATCGTGTTATTAATTAGTACGCCATTGTAAACTTCCGTACACCTTTAATAGCGGTTGTTCCGTATTGTTTTGGTTTAAATGCGAAATTATATAGGTTGCGATATGTTACATTATCTTAGAATGTATTTTGCATCTATATCTTTATAGGCAAAGGTCTTGGATTCGATATCATGTTTATATGGAATGTTATTTAAAAAAAATCGGGTGGGGCTGTGTCGGGACACACCGCCGTTGGTTTAACGTAAAACGTCTATTCCAGTGGATCGCTTTTAATGTTTTTGTTTTTTCTATAAATATTTTGCATATTTGAAAACAAATTAATAAAAATAGTAATCTTTGAAGATGTCAACGAAAAGAATATAATAGTCATTTTTAGGGTTCTGTGCCCAAAGGGTAAAACGGGACCCTATTACTAAGACTCCGCTGTCCGTGTCTGTCTGTCTGTTCGTCTGTCATCAGGCTGTATCTTATGAACCGTGATAGTTAGACAGTTGAAATTTTCACAGATGATGTATTTTTGTTGCCGCTTTAATAACAAATACTAAAAAACAGAATAAAATAAATGTTTAAGGGGGCTCCCATACAACAAACGTGATTTTTTTGCTCGTTCAGACAATAATAACGGCTACCATGGTAACCTAATGCAACCCATTTCGTTACGGTCTACTTTTCTGACCTGGCACCCGTATGTTTCGGTGTAATTTAAAAGACATTTCACGTCAAAAACGCTTGTCAGATATGTATGTCTGTTGCTTTAATCGCACATATATTTAAAAGATAATTATATTTAGAAAATAAAACACAGGTAAAGTATAAATACGAAAACGAAGTTTGTCTTACTGTATTTTAAAATAGCATAGCTCTAACCCTAATTATTCTGTTAATATTGTCAAAAATCAACAACACGTCCGTCCATTCCAACATTTAGTGTTGGAATGCGGCCGCGTTGAGCAAGATGTTCGGCGCGGGCGCACCCACCGATTCACCTGCACGCTTCCGTAATACAGTGAATGATTTATGATTTTTGACAAGATTGTTGATTTTCATCTATATATTTAATTTGTCATTTGATACCACAGTTCTAAATTTATTTTATATCTTGAGGTAAAATTGTGAAATTTTAGAGAACATGCACATAATAATGGACTTCTAAATGTTATTTGCTTGCCAAATAAAGCATAGTCGTATATGATAAATTTTTTGACACGTTTGACTCAGTTTGTAATGACCTTGCTGTACGCCAGCAATTGCGGGTTTGAGTCGCGCTGGAGATTAATTTGTGTGATGAGCACGAATGTTTGTACTCCAGTCATGGGTATTTAATGTTTATATTTATAATATATCTGTATTTAAAATTATATACATATGTGTAGTGTATCAACTATCTGCTATCCATAACACAAGCCTCGTAGTTTTCCATGGAACTAGATGGTGCTGTGTGTTAATGTCCCAACATATTTATATATATATATATATATATATATATATAGATAGATAGATAGATAGAGAGAGAGTATTATATAATATCTACTACTCAGACCAAATCGTTAATATTACATATATTCTTTCATCTTCCCGTCATTTCTCAGACGTATGATTTTGGTACTTACTCTCCGCCTTTTATGTATATACTAGCGACTCACCCTCGCTTCGCTTCGGGTTCGTCCCTAGACAAAAACAAATCTATCCCACGGGAACCACACATTTTTCCGGGATAATATATAGTTATAGCCTTCCTCAATTAACGGGCTATCTAGTGCAAAAAGAATTTTTCAAATCGGATTAGTAGTTCCTGAGATTAGCGCGTTCAACCAAACAGACAAACAAACAATCAAACAAACTCTTCAGCTTTATAATATTAGTATAGATTAGGTTGATTAAGACAAAACGCCTGTAAAAATTGAAACTCTCAATGTTAACATTTAGGGGTGGCGCATTGCGAATTTCCATTTTTCATAGAAATAACATGAATCGAAATTTAATATCTCAAATACCAATAGACGAATTCGAATGACAAAATCATATTTTTGTAGGGAATTGAACGCTCTACTAAAAACATCCCTTATCATTTTTGATAAACCTAAGATCTTTTATTCAAACTTAAATTTATGTTATTCCAGACTGTAATCTGTCTTTGTGCCAAATTTCATCTAGATCTGTTCAGCCGTTCTGGCGTGAAAGAGTAACAAACATCCATACTCACAAACTTTCACATTTATAATATTAATACGGATTACACTTTTTCCAATTTTAGGTAAAATTATTAAATATTATAAAGTCTTCCTTTAAAATACTATAAATTGTGCTTCCTTTTCAAAAAAAAATATTCTAAAAGAATAAGTACTGTAGTAGAAACACTGTCGAATATCTATCTCATACAAGAACACAGTCATGATGTAAGAAGGCTAACAATTCGTATGCAACGAATGCAATCACTAAAGCATTTCCCGCAACAGAAAATTGTTGAGAAAAGTTACAACAGACACCTATTGTGGATTACTACACTGTATTTACACACTCTCGTAATATTTACACGATTATCTCAATGAATGCATTGTGGACCAATTAAAAAGTTCTAAATGCTATTGGTAACACGACGACGAAATATGTAATTAGTCCTTTTATTCGCACACTTGATTTTAATAATGTCTGGTCTTATTTGTAAGTTATTTTTTCAAATAATATTTTCTGAGATTTACGCGAATATTTGACATTTTAAATAAAACTATCTTTTCGGATTTTTTCGCGGATTTATTTTGATTTTTGGTTTCCGATGACGTTTGGAATGTTTTACAGCAAATTGCAAGCAGTAAGCAAAAAAATTTAAAATGTTTAGAATTAAAATCAACAAATATTATAATGTACCTACTATGGTGCCATTTTTGAATTTTTGAAATCATTTTGTAAAATAATGGGTAGGAATTGTCTGTAACAAGTATATAACGCCTTTGATTGCTGTAAAGCATTCGAAACTTCGGATACCAAAAATCAAAATAAATTGGCGAAATAATCCGAAAAGATAGTTTTATTTAAAATTATTTACTTCACGGCAAACTATACGTATATCCTTTTTAAGTTAATTTCTAAATAATTAACGCATAATGTCCTCCATAACTTTGTACGTATCTAAAAACCCATGACACTTTGTTTCTGCCATAGCAATATGGCAGCTACAAAAGCAATTAAAGCGAGCATCACCATTAATTTAGTCCATCCATTTGATGTTGCTATCTAACTAAATCATGTGTGATAAAACTTTAATTAAAAAAGAGCCTTTACTTTCAAGCTTTACTGTACTATTAAAAAGAGTGATAATATTATGGAAGTCATCAGAAATTTTATAGGATACATTAGTTCCCGAGATAGTATCGAAAGGACGGTTAAATCGTCTAGTCTATGTGCCAACACCGAGATGTTTATCTGAGAGTTGTAATATTTATAAAACAACCTGTCTACACCTTTGCAAACACATTACGTATCACTTGACACTTTCCTCACTAAATCGCATATTATAAGTATACTAGCAGAACCCGCAGCTACGCCCGCGTTCAATCTATACGTATAATAAAATTTTAACTGAGTCGAATCTGTACATTAAATATTTTTTGGAAAATCTTATTGAAATAGACATTATTATCGATACATAGGCCGAATCTATAGTTTTTAGAATTTTTTTCTGTGTGTCTGTCTGTCTGTAACCGCCTACTGCCTTAGTGGTCTACAATAAAAACTCTTTGGTTTTTTTATGTTATACAGTTTTTTATGTTATGTATATGCGTATATTAGCAGCTATGTATTAATATAATATTGTTCATACAAAAATACTAAAATTGTGATTAAAAAACTTGGGATAGGATGGTGAAAAATACTTTACGACCTATTCTCATACCTACCAAATATACAAAAAAAAAACATTCAAATCGGTCGAGCTGTTTTGGAAGAGTACACCCACAAACACCGTGACACGAGATATTTATATATTAGATTTTAATAGCCAAGATCAGCGACTTTATATAGCTTTATATACTTGTAGATTTAGATGGTAAGGAAATGGAAGGCAAATTGAATAAAACACCGTTCTTTATACAGCGGGATCTGTATCTTTTTTTACTCAATCATACTTTTTGCTAAAAATATTCTTTACTAGCGACTCACCCTCGCTTCGCTTCGGGTTCGTCCCTAGATAAATATCCTATAGCCTGCCTCAGTTAATGGGCTATCTAATATAAAAAGAATTTTTCAAATCGGATTAGTAGTTTCTGAGATTCGCGCATTCAACCAAACAAACAAACAAACTCTTCAGCTTTATAATATTAGGATAGATTCATCTTTTATTTTCAGATACAAACAAAAAAAATCTTAAAATATTAGTTAAAATAACCATGAATCTCCACTATTTCCCAGGAACCACCACAAACATTGCTCTCTATTACAGAATCCACGTAACATATAGTATGTTACAACTGAACAGGGAAAAAGTAAAAAATTGTATATTACGAGTATCTTCTTTTTAAACAAAGAATAAAATAGAAGATGCATAATACATGATATATCGTCATAAATGTTTAGAAATCGGGGCATATAAGCGTTCTAGCCCTCAATGATCACTTGCAACGGACAGACAGGTGAATTGACGGTTCGGCGTTCCATTTAAAGCAAGAGCGCATAGCTGCGAAATAATACACTGCAATAAATAGTGATTTGCGTCGTCATCGCGGAAACGGTTGAGTTGGCTTTGATGGAGTCCCTTTGACTGTGGTCTAAGGACTGATATCGTTGAAGCTATTTAAATCGTCTAAATTATTTATTGTATACTAACGACTCACGCTCGCTTGGCTCGCGTTCGTCCCTAGGTATGTTTTTTTTTTTTGAGCGAAACCCTAATTCTTTTTCTAAAATAAAGTAGTCTAAGTTACTCTTTATAATATCAGCTATCTGCCAATGAAAGCCCCGTTAAAATTGGTCCAGCCGTTTCGGAGATTAGCCGGAACAAAGACAGACAGGCAGACAAAAATTTAAAAAATTGTGTTTTTCCTATAGGTACCGTATATAATTCCATATGCATTTAGTATAAAGGTGTTATTTTGACATTACAAACAGACACTTCAATTTTATTTATCTGTATAGATGACATCCGAAAGTATATAAATCAATAAATAAAAGTCAAGTGCTATTTATTCGTGTCTTGTATATCTGGTAAGTAGGTATTATATTTTCTTTGGGTTTCAAAATTTTCTTAGTTTATATAAATTAGAAGATGACCTAAGAAAGATGGCTGGCAGAGGATGGATGCGGGTTGCCCAGGATGGTTGGCGCTAATTGGGGGAGGCTTTTGTTCAGCAGTGGACGGCGATAGGCTGATTGATTGATTGATATAACTTAACAATTATTTTGACAAACATATCAAATCTTTTTTCTGTTTTGAAGTGAATGAAGGATAAATAAACGCATTTTGTAATACTAGTGTTCGCTCAGTGATCGAAACTTTACAGTAATCATTTTTGGAAATTTGAGTCAAACATATACATATATAGGATTAATTACCTCTCTATAAATACCTCTTATAGAATTACCTCTTTCTATATAAAAAAAAAACTGAGAGTTCCCAAAATACACAATAACACTGCCTCTTCAATAGCTGCAGCGGACAAACAGAGGAAAAAAAAAAGTACTGAACTACAGATTAATATAGTACATAACATGTACATATATAAATATTATTCATTTTACCTAACTATCGCTAACGCTTATAACTTTTAAATCTCGAACAATCAATCGCTTCCAGCGGCAAGCTACATCTGTATAATAAACATACCCTTGCAAAGGTTTTTAGGTTAATCTGCATAAATTAGTGGAGAATGAGGCTAGACTGTAGGATTTGAAAAATAACTCAACTTTGTTAGTAATCATTCATATTCAGTTCTGTTGTAAATTATAGTACAAATGAATTTCAGAATACAGCTTTACTGCATTGTAATAATCGTAAACAGCAAATATTTCAAGTAGTGCTACTTAAATGACCTCTAATGCGATGAAAATTATAGGTATATCTTTGGAAATTTCTATATAAGAGATTCTAAGAGATGTTTTAGATAAAGCAAATTGTCGTATTGTAGAAAATCTATACTTATTATTATTATTAATATTATAAAAAGACAAAGTTTGTTTGTTTGTTTGTTTGAACGTGCTAATCTCAGAAACTACTCCGATTTGAAAATTCTTTTGCATTAGATAACCCGTTTATTAAGGCTTGAGGTTATAGGCTATATATCATGTAATATATAGTCTATTATTCAATACTAACCGTTAAAACGTACTCAAGCGGAGCAAGGGTGAGTCGCTAGTTATAAATAAAATTACTAAAGTATAGCCTATACTTTTAGAGCCCGAGACTTGAATTTAACTTGATGAATTCCACTATCCACTCCTTCCTAACTCCATCATCATAATATTAGCTCGATGGTATCAAATTATAGATTTTACATATTTACAAAAATTTAAAATGATACGATTAAAAAATTTAAAACAATGTTACTCCTCACTGTAAGTACATACTCATAGTTAATTATTTACAAGTAAAGCTAAAAAAATGTTAGAAATTCCTATTCGGTTCCCCGAGCGATGCCGGGGCTCGTCGCCAGTTATAGTATAATTGGATAATATAAATGAATTGAGAAATAGCAAATTGAGAGAACGTCTTGGGTGTGATTAGGTGTGGTTTTGTATAAGTTACGATCTGAAAGTTTAAGGACACATAATTTTGTAATTGAGTGTCAAAGATACATATTATTTCTTTCCGACGACATGTGAATAAGATTTTCAAATAAATATATGAATCCTAATATAATTTAGTACTATTAGCAACTGCGAACGAAAAAAATATCATCTTGATGGGGACATTAACACACAGCACCATCTAAGTTCCATGGTAAGCTACGAGGCTTGTGTTATGGATACCAGATGGTTGATACACTACACATGTATACACTTTAAATACACGCATATTATAAATATAAACACCCATGATTGGAATACAAACATTTGTGTTCATTACACAAATGAATGCCCCCAGAGGGACTCGAACCCGCGACCGCTGGCACAGCAAGTAGGGTCACTATAAACTGAGCCAAACGTGTCGCCATATTATTATTTATTCTTATTATTTTGTAGAACTTCAAAACATGTAAATAGTAAACCGTGAAAATCAGATAAGGCATATTCCACTATACAACCTGTCAAAAGAAACGAGGAATGTTAAAATGCAAAAGAAACTCTTAACCTTAGTTTTGATAAAGATTTTAACCCACTCTTTTAAGATGGCGCTTTTTAGATAATGCTTCCATTAACATCTTTATGTTACAGGATATTTAAAATAAATATAGTGTAATAAAATGATAATAAACATAAGATTTGCTATTTACTTTAATTTGTGTTAATTTTTATTTTGATGTCAAACAATTGTAACTTTTGTAAAAATATCTAGTCATAGGACTATACATAGGTATTACTTAGATTTATAGTCTAAACATATAATAACATTCTAATCGAGTCGAATCTGTACATTAAATATTTTTTGGAAAATCTTATTGAAATAGACATTACTGTCGATACAGAGGCTGAATCTGTAGTTTTTAGAAATTTTGCGTGTCTGTGTGTCTGGGAACGCATCATGAGAAAACCACTAAATAGATTTTGATAAAATTTGGTATCATGATAGCTGGTTATCTGGGTCAACATCCGTACTAATATAATAAATGTGAAAAGTATGGATGTGAGTATGGATGTTTGTTACTCTTTCACCATCTGGATTTGGGTTTAATTAGGCACAGAGATAGATTATAGTCTGGAATAATACATAGGCTACTTTTTATTCCGGAAAAATGTACGGTTCCCGTGGGATAGGTTTGTTTAATTTTCCTAGAAGCGAAGCCGAGCGAAGCGAGGCTGAGCCGCTAGTATAGGATAGTTTTTACTATGGGAAAATATCTTATCTCTGAGAGATCTTTACTAACCGTTAATATGTTTCTAGGGACAAACCCGATTGGAGCGAGGTTAAGTCGGTAGTAATTATATAAAAATTGTTGAGTTAAGAAAATTCGACCAGTATCTATGGCCACTTTTTAAGAAAAAAAAAATACATCAAACGTTATTCAGTGAACTTAAAAAGCTAAAATAAATGGACATCCTCGCTAAGACCACACATGCGATGATAAGACTTATCTATAACAATGAGCTTTACTAAGAGATCAGTGATCATAAGCTTAGTTTTTATTGCGCTCCGGTAACGGGACTCTCGTCTGTCTTGTTTGACGGTTTCTTTGACGCTCTACATTTTATACAGCATTTACTTGTAACTTGAAATTTATCTATCTGCACAATCGACTACAAACTATTGTTTTTACACTAGGAAGTTCATCCTCCCACTGCTGGGCAAAGGCATATCTTAAATCCCACGTATTTAGGTTACATTTAGGCCCTAGTCCACCGCTGTGAACAGACGTACAGAAAAGCTGCAAATTATTGTATTTGATCTGGTTATTTATATTTATTATATTATTTGAAGTAACACTAAATCAAACTATTATTTCAACAAATGCCGCTTATTTGGTTAACGGTTTACATTTCTACAATGCTGGTACCTGGTTTGAGTCCCAGAAAGTGCAATCCTTTTTAATATGTATACAGAAAACAATTTTTCATTACATAAAGTTTTGTGGTCGTCGTATTTCGGATGTAACGATGAACTAACTGGTGTGGCTGGCGACATAAACAAAAACGTTTATTTATTCGAACTTGATTGCTTATTGTATTGTAATGTGACATAATAATTAAGTATCGTGTATAAAGGCCCCTCCACATTTAAATATTGTGTTTGATTTTTCATTATATTACTAGCTTAAAATATATTAGTTGTCGCCCGCGGCATCGTTCATGTCGTTTATAATAAATAACCCTTGTTATTAAAGATTGTGCATTTCGTTATATTAGTTTTTAGAGAAGCTTTAGTTCTAGAGATTTTCATTTACGTACACACAAACAAAATTAAGTAAAATGTTCACAGTAGGCCATGTCAGCCAGACATGAGACTAGTATGTAACACAGTCATCAATAACTCGTAAACTGCTAAAGTACAAAATTAAAGTTAACACACTTTCTAAGCATTAGAAACAAACACAACAAGTGGTAAAAGTAGCACTGTTTTGTATGTCCGAACCCTAACCCATTATCTTAAATCGCGTATGGTTAGGACAAGTTACAGGGCGAATCGAAAGTGGGTCACATGACAATGCAGTCCGGTAATTACCCGTACAATAGGGCATTGTCTGCGAGCTGGGACATTTCCGCCGGCGCGTGCGCATCCTGACGAGGATGTAAAGTAATTTTTCCTAAATAGTTTTCTAGAAAATACTATACTATTTGATTAGTTATTAATGTTTGTGAAATTTATACATATTATTGAATAGACCATTTTTGATTAGCTATTTTAGATTTAGATTATTTCTGTTGAAAAACTGTATATGTATAATTTATGTATGAAACTAGCGACTCACCCTTGCTTCGCTCGGGTTCGTCCCTAGCTTGGATATAGTAACATGGATATAGTTTTTTTTTCTTTTTTTTAACTATTAAAACCTTCCGTGGACCTTAAGGAACATATAAAAAAATAAATTAGCCGAATTGGTCCAGCCATTCCAGAGTTATGCGCTTACAAACATTCATTTTTATTTATATAGATAGATATAGAAGATAGATATAAAATAATGATGCCATGTAAGCAATAAGCATACATGACCACTCTCTCTTCACACTACTGTAAGTCAAATTGACATTCAAACACAAAATTAAATAGGCGAAGGGCTTGCCTAGCAATCAGCTGATCCGACCTAATCGGCTTAACATTTTGTGTCGCGCCTTATCTTAATGACGTGTGTGTACAGCGTGTCAGAATATATTTCAATAATATATAACACTAGCACTTTCTTGTTACTTGGTCTACATGAAAACTGAATTTCCAGCGAATTAAATCCATCTAAGATTCACAAATCTCTCAACATGACATTGAGCTTGAGTTGCTTTATTAGTTATTAATTTTATTCTTACACTAGCGACTCATCCTCACTTCGCTCGGGTTCGTCCCCATGTATGTTTTAACGGTTAGTATGGAATGGATAGTTATTAGACAGATTATAAAAAAGTAGGTAAGTACTTTAAAAAAGAAACAAAATTATATCCCTTACTTGAGAAAAGATTGATTCCCCCCACCCAACCTCCCCCACTCTGGGAAGGACATAAGATAAAAACTATCCTACATCCTTTCCGGGATCTCAAACTATCTCTATACCAAATTTAATCTAAATCGGTTCAGCGGATTAAGCATGAAAAGGTAACAAACAGACAGACAGAGTTGCTCTCGCATTTATTATATTAAGTATGGATTAGAGAATATTTCCAATATTAACTAGTCACACACTTTGTCAGAATCTGAACGACATGTATTTAAACAACCTGTACAACTGACCCTCTTTAGGTCTATGTTGACCGACAGCCACCCATTTATACTTTCCCACACAAAATTTACGACATACGGTATATTCGAAAGCCATAAGAGTCACATTACAAAGCTCATCTTTCGGCATTTAATAGTTAAATTGTGCTTAAATTTTAATTTTAATACATTTTATTTATATGATGGTCACTATATAATAATAAAATAAGCACGGATGGCATATTGACTATATTAGAAACTGTGACTTACATATTAGTAATGTAACGAATGTTCGATTTTTCACATTCGCGAATGCGAATGCGAATGTTCGTCTCCAATGTTCGCGAATGCGAATGCGAATGTTTTCATAAAATGAAAAAGGCTTTCAAATAAAGCGCGCGCAAAATGTTAAACTGACAGATTTGACATTTCGTGTCGGCCATGTTTAAACCGAACATAGCTGATATGATATGAACGAAGTTAGTCACATAAAGTTCATTCAATTCGTTGTGATTTGAGGTTAGTTTAGTATTATTGCATTTTTCAAATTTGACTGATACATATTCAGTGACAAAGTCACATAAAAACATGTGTAAAGCAGAGTTGTAGGTGTTATTAATCCATATCCATCAATTCCATATATAATTTCCTTATTGTTTGTCAATTTATACATTCGCCAAACATTCGCATCGTTTCTTGCGAATACGAATGTCAAAAACATTGGAATATTCGCGAATTTGGTGGCCCCGCATTTCCACTTATGTAAACAATCTAAAGAAACATAATGAAATAAGAAAATGTAACTGTACTGTATTAAAATGTCGAAGACCTCTAAAAATTTGCACTTTGATTTCATTGAATAACTCTTCTTTCTTCAAAAAATATACATTGAGCCGCTCAAAGTTATTGAGGCAGAAAGGAAAAACCTGTGGCCTGAGAATATCTTAAGTGAGCTTTTTTTAATAGAAGTTTATATAATTTATGTTCATTCATCATTAGAAAAGTCTACATATAACGTGCCAAACACACTACATACGAGTATAACGAGTCGTTGGATAAAAATTTCTATGCAATTAATTAATTAAATTTATTTAGTGACCAAGTTTTGTTTTAGTACTTATTAAGTTTAATATCGCAATGCATATAATTTTACTCATAAATTGTCGTAATAATTAACAGCCCGCAAAAGTTTGCTCCACATGCAATAACAGCTTTCATTCCTTCCGGTAGGAAGCATATCTTAACCATATATAAACATTAAATTTTTTTCCATACGAGATTGTTACATACGCATAAATTACAAAAAGTCTTATAGATTCGTGACATGGTACAGTTTGTGGCAGTGAAAGTGCTTGTGTAAGAGCGAGATAGTTCTTTATTGAGAGAAAACATAATGATCGATTATAATTTATATATTAGTATTGAAATATCTCGTGGTACCAGTCTTAAGTTAATTAAACACGGCTGCACATTTACGATACTTGTATAGAAATCATGTCATAGCGAATATACATCTATCAATTAACGAGTGGTAAGAATTACTTAGAGCGGATGTAACGTAAAGTCAAATAAAATCGAACATAATGAACGGTAACATTCAATTCCACTAATAAAATCGGATATTCGATGACATTTCAACAAATGTCAAACTTTATTAGGATAAGATTACAGATGACAGTGATTAGAAACAGTAGGCAACTAGGAAGTAAAGCAAGACAATCGGGACAGATTTAACCGCAACGAGTTGAGCCGAATCGATGCCCGCTATTCGATACAAAAAGCATCGATATCACAACATAATGTACAAACAAAGCCGCAGATTGATGTAAAGGTACACAGGGTTGACATTCTACAATCACTATCTTTAATAGACCAGCTTTTAGAAAAGGGCTTTTGGACATCGATTGCTTGATTTTGATGGGACTTTCAGAAAATGAAATGACAATGAAACTCCGATTTCTACTAAAGTTTAAAAAATTATAAACCACATATATAGATTTTTAAAGATATCAGTTACATCTAGAGCTATGTAAAGTATTATAATTTATACAAACTTGTTTTTTTGTTAACAAGCTTGTTTTTGTTTGTTTGTTTGAACGCGCTAATCGCAGGATACTAATCCGATTTGAAAAAGTCTTTTTGCATAAGATAGCCCATTAATTCAGGAAGGAATATATAGTCTATCTATTCCATAATAAGCGTTAAAACGTACTTAGAGACCAATACGAGCGAAGCGAGGGTGGGTAGCTAGTAAAATTATATACCGCGCCTCATTTCCTAGCTTATACTAAGATGATGGACAATCATTTCGTCACAGATAGAGATTCCGTGGCTGGAGATAATTCCTTATCGTTTTACACTTTCCGCAAATGTCAGCTTTCCTCTCACCATACCATAGAGCAGGCCCTTATTGGCTTGTCAGTCAGACGTAACACCATGCTTATTAACTAGGAATATTGCAAATATATCAGCAAATTGTATCGTGATATTCGCAACAATGTAATGTTTAGTGTTATTTTTTATATTTAGGTAAATAGAATGAGAATATTGGACTTTTAATATTTATTTAAAAAACTACTTTCCATTTTAACTATCTTTTCGGATTTTTTCGCGGATTTATTTTGATTTTTGTTTTCCGATGTTTCAAACTACATTCCATTATGTTTTATCGTTATTAGTAAACTTTAATGACCACTTGATGTATTTTAACGTATTTTGAGCTAGAATTAATCCGCAAAATCCTAAAATCACAGTTTTAAAGATATCAGAGCCAATTTTAAATAATCCGAAAAGATAGTTTTATTTAAAATGTCAAATATTCGCATAAATCTAAGAAAGTATTATATTAGAGCCAAGATTACTCCTAGAAAGTTTTATTTTGCTACTAAATCTAAAAACGATAAATCGAAAACTTAATAGGGTTTAATATAGACTAGAAAATACTACCTACAACGACGGAAAGTACCAAAATTGTGGTTGAACGTAGAATCAGCACATATTTATAGTAAAAGTACATTGAAATATACCTCTTGTAAGCATCGATGGTATAAGATTAAATGACACTCAAAAGGGCCCGACTGACATATCAGTGACATGTGGTAACGCGCTCCACATACGTTACAAAAGCCATGGGTACGACCGTTGTACAGGGCTACCGACTAGTTAAGTGTTAGTTAATTTTTATTAATGAATAATTAAAAAATAAGATAAACGTGCTCAGTACAGACATGATAGTAAATATTTACAACCTGTACAAGTACAATATGAAAAAATTACGAAGACACCATTAGTGTTTTGTATACAAAGATTAATGAGAGTAACAAAAGCAAAAAGACAAGGTTATTGGTGCTCTTCCCCCACAGGCAAGGTTACTTTATACGAGTATAATCGATAAGGCTATATTAAAACTAAAAAATATATGGGAATGACATATTTTTAACATTTACATTCCATACCCAGATCGGTTCAATGATGTCAAATTATATGTGTGTTGTCATCCGGATGTCAGTAAGTAAAAAAAAAAAAATATTTATTAGAATTATTAAACTTCGTTTCATTTTAAACTACTTGGGTTTTTTTTTTAATTAAATCAAAACGAGATAGTTTAAAATCGACTGTAAGATTTTATTGTTATTATCATAGTTTATTAGTTACAAATGAAGTTAAGAATATAACGCCTTTGAGACGTCTAAAACCTTAGTCCCATCCGTGTCCATGATTGCTGTAAAGCATTCGAAACGTCGGGAACCAAAAATCAAAATGAATCCGCAAAATAATCCGAAAAGATAGTTTTATTTAAAATTAATAAAGATTTCACAAAAATCAGTGCAGCCTGCTAACCCTATGCGCTCGCTTGCAAATCACGAGGTACATCGTCGCTCTTATTAGCACGTAGCTGATCTCGGCGACGCCGTCCCCGTTCTAAAGTATCAGCCGGCAAATAGAAACAAATGCGATCGTAAGATAAATTGTAAGGGTATTGAACAGGTGCTTATTCAAAGATGTATTATGCAGATACACTAGATAAACGTTAAATACACTGTGTAGACTAAATATTTTAAATATTTAACTAGCAATCAGTACAATTCGACGTTTGCTAACATATTTTAAACTAGCAGAACCCGCGGTTTCACTCGCGACCAAACTACGAAAAATACGAAATATCATGCAAATATGTCCAAGGAATAAAAAGTTTCATACAAACTTTTATCCCCTATTTCTCCCCCTTGGGAGTTGCATTTTGAAAAAACCTTCCTTCGTCACATGAGGAATACGTGTACGAAATTTCAATTTTCTAGCCTTAAGAGTTTGGCCTGTGCGTTGATACACCAGTCAACCACTTTTACCTTTTATATATACAGATAAATCAAATTAAAAATTTGGTACAGATACTTAATGTATATACTTAGCGCTAAGAATTTTTGATTTTTAAGTCAATATTTAATTTAATGGAAATATAGCTATCCTAAAATATATATAGCAAGTTTTCAATTTCATTGTAAATGCTATCAAATAGTGAACACTGCCATTAAATATTTGTTTTCCGTGTATAAATAACTCTAGAAGACCTAAGTTGACTGACAAAATACCATGTTTGTTTGTTTGGTTGAACTCGTTAATCTCATAACTACTAATCCGATTTGAAAAATTCTTTTTGCATTAGATAGTTCGTTAACCGAGGAAGGCTATAGGCTATATATTATGCCGAAAATATGTACGGTTCCCGTGGGATAGATTTGTTTTTGTCTAGGGACGAACCCGAAGCGAAGCGAGGGTGAGTTGCTAGTAAAGAAATAAAATATTGAATGTACCTACTGCCATATCAAGTGCTTGAAAATTATGCATGATAATTACTGTCCAACTCGAACACTACAAAACATAATTATAAGATATATGTATTATGATATGATTATAATATTTGTTATTTCCCCCTACACTTATGAATGAAGGATGTTTGTACAACCCGGAGTCAAAGAACACGAACTCAATAAAACAAATGGCGCTCTACGCGACACGTTTAGCTTATTTATGAACATTTGCTATAATACGCTAATTAAGATAATTAAGTCGTAAATCATAACAATGTTAATGTTATTACTAACAATTTAAGACATTAATTGAGTAATGGAGCAAAATATATTTTAGAATAAACTACATTATTAGGAAGTACAAAAATTATCTTCACACCTCTTTTTATCATAAAGATAAGTAGGAAACAAGAATGTAGTTAAACTAAATATGTTCTTGACGAGGCAATTTATAACCGAATTGAAAAAAATATCGATATTAGAAAACAAAACAAAATTGATTCGACACTAAGATCGAATAAGCAAATGTAATCAATATAGAATCGATTTTAAATTAACTGTTTAACTAATAGTATTTTTTTTTGATTAACTTAAAAATAATGTCTTAATTCTCTCAAAATTTCACATACAATGAGTCTATATTATGTGAATATTTCTATACAGCTATCTCATTGACCCTTATCTATTAGAAGCTGCGTGCGTGAGGTCCATAACTCTAGGGATAATCGGCGACAGCGTGGGCGACGCTATAACTGTTCAACACCTATATTTAACGGTTTTAGTTGAATACCTCAAAATTTGTGTAAAACTAAAAGCATATCCATACAATATTCTGAGAAACAGACTTAAAAATAACATCTGATCCATAGCCTTGAAAAACTTCATTTAAATCGATAATAATATTTAACTGTACCTAAATGTAACCTTCACAGTTAAATTAATGATGGCATCAAAAAACCTATCGATGATTTAAATTTAAACCTTCACACAATTTATTGACGCCTCGATCGATAGTCCGGCTCGAAGGACCTTAATTCCTTTTTGTAATTTAATACTCAGCCAGATAGATAAATTGTCTTACGAAGCCGTTATAATTGTATCTCTACCTCACATTCAATAACTTAAAATACATAAATATTCTATGAACATTCTAACAAACTATCCCGTAACTAATCCGTAATGTCGATGCCCACCAGTTTAAATGGTCTTTATATCCAAGACGTACACCTTGCTTGAGTATCGTGAAAGAATCGAATGAAAGGTCTTAAGTTCTTGATAAACTGGTCAGAAATCTTTAAAGGTATGATAGTAATTATTTTGTACGCACATCTAAGGTTTATGATGTCATGTGAAAAGTTAGGTTTTTGTTTAAGAACTATCCTAACTCAACAATTACAATTCCCACAATCTATACAGATAAATAAAATTGGAATGTCTGTTTGTAATATTAAAATAACCGCTTTTTACTAAATGCATATGGATGTATATACGGTACATATATTAAAACAACATTTTTTACAATTTTTGTCTGTCTGTCTGTCTGTCTGTCTGTCTGTCTGTCTGTCTGTCTGTCCGTCTGTCCGCCTGTCTGTCTGTCTGTTTGTTCCGGCTAATCTCTGAAATGGCTGGACCGATTTTGACGAGACTTTCACTGGCAGATAGCAGATGTTATAAGGCTAGGCTACTTTTATTTTAGAAAAAAAATAGGCTCCCACGAAAAAAAATTAAAACCAAATTAATTAATTTTGTTTTGGGAAGCAACCTAGTTCGCTAGTAGTTATATATGATTTGTGAGTAAATAAAGATAGCCATAACCATTAATATTAGTTATTTTCTTAACATTTACTAATAAATATAATTGTTTCTCCCTTTCTCCATAATTACACATAAATCTACATTGAAAACTGTGCAAAGCATAAACAGTATTAACTGAAATAATTAACTTTGACGCGCCCAATAACGGTTATATAAATCCAATAGTTAAATTGTGTAATAGCCAAGACATTCATTTAACATCGAGCTATTCAGTTTGTAATCGAGGAAGTAATTGTTATAAACCTATATTAACTAAAACTATTAAGAATATTATAATAAAACGTATATCTGTTATGATAAAACACCAGTTTTACTAGCTTTCATGGTTAATTATATTATTTTTATGATCTGAAACGTTATATGTACGAGTACCACTTTCTTTTTTATTATTTATTCCCGATATTTCGGTTTCACACCATGGGTAATGGGTATGGATACAATTTGATTTTTTTTTTCTTATATAAGATATAAGTTTTTTTTTTTTTATAGATCCATTTGGTCCAGTGACATAAGCATTATTTTAAATAAATGAATACTTTTTACGTCGTATTTTGTGCAGCTACATTAAATTACTAGTGTTCGTCCTGTGGTCGAAGTCCGACCATAATCATTATTGATAATTTGAGAAAAACATCTATGCTAATAGTTTAAAGCGGCAGGGTTTATTTGTGTGTTTGTTTGTTTATTTTTTTGAACACGTCTATCTCAGGAACTACTAATCCGATTTGATAAATTCTTTTTACATTAGATAGCCCGTTTATTGAGGAAGACTAAAGACTATATATCATTATGCTACTACTCAAAGGAGCGGAGTAGTAATCATAAATTTCAATAAATCGGGCAGATTTCCATACATTATCGTAAAACTATAAATATTATTATATTATATACATAGGGACAATATATATGTAAATAGTCACTAGTATGTGTATAAAAAATTATTACCTATTTGTATAAAAAAAATCCAACATTTTTTTGAAAATTAAGCTCGTCAAAAGCTAAAATATATATATATATATATATATATATATATATATATATATATATATATATATATATATATATATATATATATATATATTAATAAACAAAGAATAAAAAGGTACTCAACTATTCTAGCTTTTGCCTATTTACACCTATACAGACATACATTTTACATTGTCTCTTGTGCTGCAATTACTGATCAGCATAGACGCCGTCGGGTAAAGGCACTTATTCATTTGTCGATCATGGTCTGCTTTAGGATTTGTTTAATACAATTAATCCTAAGCAATGACTTCTAATAAATTTTAGATCTAGATTTGGTCAATCACAAACTCAAGTCGATTGCAAACTGCCTCTCAATCGAGACAAATTATAAAGTAATGACTAATCAACTTAATAAAACTCAAATACTGACTGAACAGTCTGGCCATTTGTACTAAAAAGTTATATCTTAGATTTACGCGAATATTTGACATTTTTAAATGAAACTATCCGTTTCGGATTTTGTAGTGTTTGAATTTTATATTTTTCATTAATCATTGTATAATTTTTTTGAAGAGCTTTTTGAAAACTTTTGTTTTTATATAGATAAGTAAATTCTATTTATGTACGTTTTCCTCAAATTTTCAATAATAATTAAGGTCAAACTTCGACCACTGAGCGAAAACTAATATTAATAAACACACATTGCAATAAAGATGCAACAAATCGTCCATCAAAACAAAACAGATAATTATAAAATACTATAAAAATGCTATAAATCGATCTCACACAGAGTTTGCTTTAAATATAAGCATCAATGTGTTTTAAAATACCAACAGCTACGCAGATTGGAGTTCCGCCCATTCATGGTCTATTTGAATGGCTCTGTCCCGCTACGACGGAAATTATTGCTGTTGGACCATCGCATGGAAACAATTGTATAATCTTTAATCGCTACCTTCACAATGCTAGGGCTGAAGTGATGACAACGGGAAATCTCCTATTGGTAAAACGTTCATTTCTGGCTTCAACGCTAGAAACCTGAACCAGCTCGAAGTACACTCTCAATCGTACACTCACGATCCGATTTTACATCATTACGCAACTTACTCGCCATCTGATGTCAAATTAGACCATTTCAGGACATTGGGAAAGTAATAATAAATCAACAAGTATTTACGTCTCGTTGGGCGTGATTAATAAACTTTGATATACGCTTATTGAAGCATGACCGCTTCCACGTTTCGACCGTCAATTTTAATTGGTCATATCGTTAACGCATTTACGTAAAATTTATTTTCACTTTTTCGGTATTTCACATCGTTCTCTGTTTTGCTTTCACCGAAGTTTTTTTATTCTAGATTATTGTTTGCGTTATTAAATATTATTTTGACACTTTGACAGTGTCCTTATCTGGTGTGATGGATGGGGTGACGAGCGCAAGCGTCCATTAAGTAAACGTGACCTATTGACACATCAGTGTGTAAACTTAATTAGTGTTATGATTAGCTAGATTATGTCCACTTGCTAATAGCAGTTACGGTCTCTTAGGTCAAACAACACCCTGTTTATGTAACGTTGGAACGACATAAATAATTATGCTAGATAGTCTATACAAATAAATAACATTGGAGTGTCTGTTTGTAATATTAAAATGACCGCTTTTTACTAAATGCATATGGATGTATACACGGTACATATACCAAAACAACATTTTTTACAATTTTTGTCTGTCTGTCTCTCTGTTTGTTCCGGCTAATCTCTGAAACGGCTGGACCGATTTTGACGGGACTTTCACTGGCAGATAGCTGATGTAATAAGGAGTAACTTAGACTACTTTTATTTTAGAAAAAAAAATGGTTCCACGAAAAAAAAATTAAAACGAAAAAAAAAAAGGTTGTTTTGGGAAGCAACCTAGGAACGAACACGAGTGAAGCGAGGGTGAGTCGCTAGTATATACTATAAATTCTCTAGAATATTTTTGAATGAAAAGGATGTTAGAGACAATTTTACATAACACAAAGAGTTTGATCAGTTGTATAGTGTAGTCTTAGTAAAAATTGATATTTTTATATATATTTATTAAATATTTTTTGTAGAGTTGATATGTATGATCGCATTCACGTATTACATTTTCCAATAAGTTTGTATTTTTCCTTATACCGTCATAGTAGTGTTTTGTTATGCACTGAAACGATTAACCTCCTCGCCGGCGCAGGTCAAGTTCAGGCCAGGGTCCTATAGATTAGTACCACTGTATCGCGGGCGGGCGATTATTTACTGCAATAAAACAGATGGTCTTAGAAATTGTAATAAATTTCATTTATAATTTTATTGAAACTATCTACATAACTGTAGAGAAATAATTACAATGTATAATTTCGTAAAATATTGCGTTCTGATCCAACTTCGAAAGGAGGAGGCACAGGATACTTATAAGCCTTTATGTATGTATGTATTCAGCCCTTTTTAACGTCCCACTGCTGGGCACGGGCCTCCCTTCAGTGCGAGGGGGATCAGGCCATAGTCCACCACGCTGGCCAAGTGGGGATTGGCGGACCAAGCCTTTATGCGATATGTGAACTTCCAACTGAGAACCGATTGTCATAATCTATATATACATAAATAGGCAAAGACAGTTCAGTGTCGTTTTCGCCTCTATTTGTCAACTTTTTTTTCAGTATCTACTACGAGTATAGCGAGCTTTAGTGTTGTCAGTAAAAAAAAATTCGAAACCGTTTTTTTACATAGATGGCCAAATTGTATTCAACAACGATTATGGCCGATAAATGAATTTAGATCACTAGGCGAATGATAGTTATTTTTAATGAAAAAACTCAATATTTTCATGAAAAAGTTCAATTCCTAAAAGTGGATTTTATTTCGTGAGATTTAAAGTGTTATTAAATTATTGTGCATTTTTAGTTTCAAATAATTTTCTTTTTGTGTGAGCAATTAAATAGTAGCTTTTTTTTTCTAATATTTATTATTTAAACTTCCTTTCTTCATAAACTTACTCTAGTAGGTATGTAAAAAAATATTATTCATAAATAGTCTTAACACTTAATATACTCTGCTATTTCTAGTGCATACTACAGAATGAACTAACTTATTACAATAGGACCAACTACATAGTAATATTCCGCAGAATGCACTTCGAAATAATTGCGACCTTTGAATACTTTGAAAATTGTCTGATAAATTAAGCATTTAAACTCAGCAATTACGAATGCCAAGGATAATATTTTAAATGGTTCATTTACTTCTCACCATCCGTGAGGAAATAGATTCTTATAAATGTAGATAAACTGTAATAATATGCCTAATGAGTCGGGTACTAATTATGTACATTGGATGCACTATTAATGCTGAGCTAAGTGGTTTTGATGGAGTGTATTCGCCTTTTAAGCACGACGTTGAAGTAGTACAGGATGGAAGTTGTTTGTCACTTGCTAGAACTAAGATCTCGTCTATACTATGTTGCAAACTTGATAAATCAACACCTGTAGATTGTGTCTTGGATTTAATGATGCTATAATTCATATTTTTTTTATTTAATCATTTGTCGGGATTATAATCATCTACGAGGTATTAGCTTAAGTCTTTCCGGCTCATAAACTTTATGAAAAAGCACCTTTAAAAGAAATGACAAATCAACAAACGTCTCCACATTATAATTAGTTATCATTGATTTGATTTGATGGAGTCAATAACATCCTATCTACATTATATTTTTTAAATTCTGGATATAATCATAGTAAAACATTGCTCTAGGAAACTGTATCTGTGAGTCCGTACAACTTAATATCAGACATTAAATAATGGATAGGTAACGCCTTTGCGTAGCTTGAGATATTTGCTAAATATGCGTCTAGGTTGCCCCCTGCCGCGGCTGACTGTGCAGCCGATACTAGTGCCGTAATGCCGTTAACTACGATCTCCATGAAGAAAACTTGATTACATTGCACGAGCGATAACTACATTTCCTAGGTCATTTGATGTTTTGAATTAGCATTAAAGTGTAATTAAAGTGTTCACGATGTTATAGATAACTAACGACTCGCCCTCACTCTATTCGGGTTCGTTCCTACTTACGTTTTAACGTTTAGTATAGATTTCTCAGAGATGAGATATTTTCCCGCAGTAAAAAGTATCCTATATGTTGACCTGGATAACCAGCTATCATCACACCAAATTTCGTCAAAATCCCTCCTGTGGTTTTTCCGTGATGCGATCACAGACATACAAACAGACAGACAAAAATTCTAATAACTATAGAATCGGCCTCTGTATCGATAATAATGTCTATTTCAATAATATTTTTTAAAAAATATTTAATGTACAGATCCGGCTTACTTACAATTTTATTTATAGATATAATATGTAAAGAATATTAGATCGTAATTCAAGAACTTGCTGTCAAAAATAAAATTTGCAAATGCGAAAATATTTTTATGTTTCGAAATTATAACTATACATATTTAAAATATCACTGTTTTAATACTTATATACTATATTTTAGTAGAATAACTTAGTTATTAGAAACTAACTAAACCGTCTACAATTTGTATTGTATTTTGCCCACAGCCTGATACAGTCCCGCAAGCCAGCGTGGATATGACCACAGTACTCGAAGTGAGCGACGCCGACGGTGTGACAGGACACGCTCACAGCTTAGCTATAACGGCGCCGGACCGTGTCACCTTCGTCAAGGGCACCTGCAGAGAGGAGGCGAGGTGGTGGGCGGACGTGCTGAGTGTTTACCCGAGGAGTAAGGTATTAGATGTTTGTTTTTTTAATAGATTTAATATTTTTGATTGATAGCTTGTTAAAAAAAAAATTATTGTTTTAAATTATTTTGGGGGAGGGAAGGGGGGAGGGGGGGGGAAGGTGTCTTGTATTGTCTAATTAGTCTGGTCGTTGATCATTGTATTATAGTAACCTTACCACTTTTTATAAAATATATATACACATAGAAAATCATCGTAGTTATATAATAATCCGTCATTTTCAACCAATTCCAAATTGAGAGCATACGGTTACTTTACGACCATCAATAAATTGCCATAACAGGTCCGAGTCAATAAGTATGAGATTTAATAGCGGCAGATTTAACTTTAAGGAAATGATAAAAACAGTCTTGGTAAATATCATCGGCATTAAATCGTTGATAAGCATTTGAAGCAAGGATTCTTGGAGAGCCTGTTTAGTTTATTGTACACCTGCGCAAGAGAAATGCGATTTAATAGATGCCGGATCATTATTTGATACTTGACATGAATCGCGATTCAAAGTGACAGTTCTAATTACTTACGTCCTTATATCGTGTAGATAGTCGCATTAATTAGTTGCTTCGTAAGTAATCAACAGCTGAAACCTTGTTCATGAAACAATTTAAGTATATATTTAATTTTCAAATTCCATAATAGATTTTATGAAATTAGATCTTTATTATCTATATTGAAAAGTATTTAAATGCAGCAGTGTAAGCTTATGTTAGAACTTTTTATAAAATTTACAGTCGGGTAAAACAGCTTTGTCATTTTCTAAATAGAAAATCCCTTTTTAGTTTCCTAACAGCCACACCTGTTTACCTTGTTACTAACAAAATTGATAGCAAGTGGCAGATTGTGTCGCACCGCTCCTATTAATTTGGTATTGACTTTAGGAGCAGCCGGAAATAGCTGAAGGGAAATCTGGTACAGGCTTGAGATGATTCAACCATTGACAGTTTAAATCAGAATAAGAAATTGTATCTCGATTGCTTTTAAGTTATCGGCTATCGCGCTTGAGTCACCTTGTTAAAATATTTACACTTTCTAAGATTGGACTAGGAATAAAATTAAATTTTATCAATTACATCAAAAATCTTTTAGTCTATCATCAAATTCTAGTAGAGAAAAAAGGCAAAGTTGAGAAAATAATTTACCAACAAGTTATCTTCCTAAAACAATTTGTCTCATAAAGTTAAAAACTCAGTAGTTACAAAATATTAACAGTTCCATACAAAGTACAGGAAGTCACGACCGCAATGCAAATAAAAAACACTTCATACATACATATATTATTAGTATAACAAATGCAGTTGAAACAAAACACGACAATCCTGTACAAAGGGAGCAGGAGCGTGACGATTTGCATGAATCGAAACCGGCTCGCGTCCTTGGCTTTCAATTCACAAGTAACACGATAACTAGATTAACACTCAAGAACAAACGCTGTGCAATCCTATCGTATCATCAACCCTGATCTCGTGTGACGTCTTAGTATAATATAACCTGTTCAAAACTGCATAGATTTTCCTCTAAACATGTTTTTTTGTTTCTGTAATCCGAAACTAAATTAAGATTTTTTGTTATATCAACCCTAGATGCCTTATTTATGACTAGCGACTCACCCGAAGCGAACTCACCCTCGCTTCGCTTCGGGTTTGTCCCTAGACAAAAACAAATCTATCCCACGGGAACCGTACATTTTTACGGTATGATATATAGCCTATAGCCTTCTTCAGTTAACGGGCTATCTAATGCAAAAAAAATTTCAAATCGGATTAGTAGATAGTTCCTGAGATTAGTGCGTTCAACCAAACAAACAAACAAACTCTTCAGCTTTATAATATTAGTATAGATTTTATGTACAGATAGCACCATCTCGTTTATTAACTACATAGGCTAATAATTGCAGTAGTTCACGTGTTACAGGTTCTCTATCTAACTACTAAATTTCATCGAAATCCATCCAGCCAAAATAGAATGACTAGCAAATCACACTCGCTGTACTTTGGCGCTAACTACATGCCATCAGTACTTTACTATTTTTGGTCAAACTGCACTAAAAACGGGAATGCCAATAAATTAAGTATATTATATTTTGGAGTTATAATGTTTAGTATAATATGAATGGATCTAAAAAAAATCTGAAATTTAATTAAGTATAACTTAATTCTAATTTAAATTTTGCCAAATCATTCGAATATTTTATGTCAAAAAAATCTAAAATATTGCAATTTTGTATATGTGTACATAACTCTAAACTACAATTTTAACCAATTTTTCTTATAACATCCATCGATATTGATACTTCTGAGATTTCATACCTTTTTGAAATCGATCCACGGCGGCATCTCATTCACATGACTTTTCTGGCTTCTTGTTTTTTACCCTTTGTCATCAATTTGAACCGCAATCTTGATATACTAATTGATTAATTATAATCTAAGTTTGATGTAAACTCATATGCTAAGTCGCGGTCATCACATACTATGTTAAAATTTTGATAAGAAAAACAGTATGTATTTATATATTTAGTTATTATTTTATTTAAAGTAACGATATTTTAAGTACCTATTGTACAAGAAAAATACTAAGATCCTTAGATCGAGATTAATTTCTGTATTGTTAATTATTAGTCTGTCTAGATATCATTTAGACAATTTGAAAATTGTTATTTATGAAATATGATTAACATCGATCATCATCAAGTTTTCGATCACCGTCACGAAACAAATTAAGCTAACAGGACCAACGTGAAAGCAATTTTTCAATTGGGGCAAGTCGATTGGTTCTAGTGAATTCGGTCTGCGGCACAGTTTCACTAACACTCCATAATTAGTGCTGGATTGAGTTACTTGTTGAATCATAGACGACGCTGGAATTTTAATTTACTTTATTGTTGATATTTACAGGATGGTCGGTTGCTTTTTTAATAATAATAATAAATATGTTGGGACATTAACACACAGCACCATCTAGTTCCATGGTAAGCTACGAGGCCTGTGTTATGGATACCAGATACTTGATACACTACACGTATATAACTTTAAATACATATATATTATAAATATAAATACCCACGACTGGAGTACAAACATTCGTGCTCATCATACAAATGATTGCCCACAGCGGGACTCGAACCCGCGACCGTTAGCATAGCAAGTAGAGTCACTACAAACTGAGCCAAACGTTTCCTCAAAAAAAAATTATAACTTCCTATATTTTTTTTAAATATCATCATCTGCCCATTTCCCAATCACTTGGGGTCGGCGCAGTACATCTTCTGTACTGCTGATAGAATTTGGCAAAAGTTTTACGACCGGCCGCCCGCCTGACATCACCCCTTTTTTTTTTCAATAATACTCTAAAAACTTTGCTCCAAGGGCTTAAATTTGAAAACACTGAATTCTACAATTCTTTTATCAAAGAGAATAAATGTAAATATCAAGTAATTCATTTAGAAAAAAATATATTTAAAAAAAACTTTGTCACCTTATTCTCTTTTGGGGGTTACATTGTAAAAAAAAAATAATTGCTATATATTATGTTACACGTCGTTTTAGGTACAGCCTGTCAAAATTTCAGTCCATTAGTTCAGTTTGTGGTTTTATCTGAACGTAAATGAATCAGTGAACCCTTTTGAGCAAAATTTTTAAACAAATATTGTATTACTGAATTTGACTGATATGTTTCGTGTCTAAATAATATACCCATTAACCGTAGTTAAATATTAAATCATTTTTAGACATCAACATTATACTTCAGTCATATTGAGTTCAAGTGTTTCATTTTTGCGCTTGACAGCTTATTAGAATAGACTTCTTGTTTTTATTTTGATCAAAACACGTTCTAGTATTTATTAATTTATATTAACGTTCCTCATAGTATGTAATGTATCATTTTTATAATGGTAATATTACATACATAATAGTTTCATAATAAGTACACTCGTAGCTGTGATATAAATATCTATGAAAATGTAGTGCTCATATTTGTGTTTTCATAAAAACAGATACCACCCATCACCTTACCGTACCGTAATTACCTTGATTCTCGTAGAAAGTGAAACAAATTGAAGTACCTACAATTCTTTTTCTATACAATTTGAGTACTCTACAACGAAAGAAATATAAAGACAGAAAAATTTTTTAAGCGCGTATGATGACGTCAATGCTGACTAAACTTATTAAAAGGACTACAGTAAATTTCCCATAAGAATGATTCATAATTGTAATATACAAAATTAGTTTTACCTGCGACTATACTTGTATGAGTTTATTTCAAAAGAGCACTTTTTTTAATAAAAGACCCATCTAGCATGTCTACCAGACTATTTATATCATTCTCGGTACAACAATGTCCTAGTCTAACATGGGCTTCAGAGATATTTCTTAAGACCATCCTACATTCAAGACATATTTGTCTTAGAAACTTAAGAGCTTAAGTAAATGTAATAGCTACTCTAATTTTATAAATTAACTAGCGACTCACCCTCGCTCCGCTCGGGTTCGTCCCTAGGTACGTTTTTACGGTTAGTATAGATTTCTCAGAAATGAGATATTTTCCAGTGGTAAAAATTTCCTATACGTTAACGCGGATAACCAGCTATCATCACATCAAATTTCATCTAAATCTGTCCAGTGGTTTTCTCGTGACAGAATCACAGACTAAGATAAAAATTCTAAAAACTATAAATTCGGCTTCTGTATCGATATTACTATTTTAATAAAATTTTCCAAAAAATATTTAATGTACACATTCGACTCAGAATTTTATTATATGTATAGATTTGGTATGTGATGCGTATTATTCAGTAGAATGACTTATTGCCAATTGGTCCTTTACTAGAAGATTAAATATAATAAATTAAATAAAAAAATAAAGATTGTCTTCAATAATAATTAGGGATTTCAATTTATTGACAAATAGATGGACATATTTACTCTTAATATTACAGTATTAAATATATCTGGTACCTACATTAAAACACAAACCCGCTAATTAAAGAAGATGAATATCAACATGCATACTGACTTTACAGTTACTTATCATTTGACCACTTTAATTAGGATGACAGAAGTTTTATAACGTGAGGTAATTTGCAAGAAAAAATCGATCCTCAACTTTTTTCTGCAATCAATTTTATATTTTGTATTAGGAATATTTACATGTAATATGAGCTGAATGCAGTCAAGTTTCTACGGTATTTTTTTTAAGTATACCTACTGTATACTTATTATATTTTTATATTTTTTTACAATACCAATTTAAAAATTAACATTCAACGATATCAATCTATACTTAATGTTATAAAGCTAAAGAGTTTGTTTGTTTGTTTGGTTGAACGCGCTAACCTCAGGAACTACTAATCCGATTTGAAAAATTCTTTTTGCATTAGATTGCCCATTAACTGAGGAAGGCTGTAGGCTATATATCATCCCGGAAAAATGTACGGTTCCCTTGGAATAAATTTATTTTTGTCTAGGGACGAACCCGAAGTGAAGCGAGGATGAGTCGCTAGTGCTATTTAAAACATAAGATCTCATCATTAATCAGCCAAAGCCTACTATTACTCTCTAGATGTTAAGATGTAGGGAAAACTTCAATTTGCAAAGTATTAATCACTTTGTAAGTGTTTAATTGGCTTTTTGTAAGCATAAGGAAGCATCTCGCATACTGGTGCCTTACGAGGCGAGGAAGTGCACCGCGGGAACTAGCTCAATTAGCCTTATGATGGAGACAACCAATTTCTATGTTAGTTAGTAATTAGTGTCTGCTGTTGATATGCTGATCGGATTTCAGTTAATGACTGCTGAGGAACTAACTGTCTTTTATAGTAAATATTTCTTGGTAGTAAAGATTTGTAAGGCCTGCAATTGTTTTGGTTTAAGACGATGATAATGGATGATAGGATTACTTTAGAAAAATAATAAAATAAATAAATATGTTTGGACATTAACACACAACACCATCCAGTTCCATGGTAAGCTACGAGGCTTGTGTTATGGATACCAGATAGTTGATACAGTACAGTTACACATAAATAACTTTTAAATACATACATATTGTAAACATAATACCCATGACTGGAGTACAAACATTCGTGCTCATCACACAAATGAATTCAGCGGAATAAATCTAGCGGGATTTGAACTCGCGATTGCTGTCACATCAAGTAGGATTGCTCCAAACTGAACCAAACATGTCGTCGATGCGGTCAGGATTTGTTAGTTATTCTTCACTCATTGTATTTAACACGCTTTTATTAGCTTTACTTATGGCTATGTCATCAAATGTATCATTCTATCTCATGATTGTATCGATAGATATTTTCTAAGTAGGTATGTAAAATCTGGACGAGGATAATTTGATACCATCGAATCGTCGAGCTAATGATGAAGCAGTATGTATAACTTTTAGCTCTTGAAATCTTACACACTTCTTTATCTATATTCTATACTATTAATATTATAAAGCTGAAGAGTTTGTTTGTTTGTTTGTTTGGTTGAACGCGCTAATCTCAGGAACTACTAATCCGTTTTGAAAAATTCTTTTTACATTAGATAGCCCGGTAACTAAGGAAGGCTATAGGCTATATATCATCCCAGAACAATGTACGGTTCCCGAGGGATAGATTTGTTTTCTCTAGGGACAAACCTGAAGCGAAGCGAGGGTGAGTCGCTAGTTTTCTATATTAAAAAATACTGTAGGACATCGCACAAATATCAAGTCTTGGATTTAACCGCGTCACACACTGGAGCAACTTCAACAAGAACGTTAATAATTAATAAACAATGCTTATATCAAATCATACTTATACATGTACATTGATTCACAAAACATAAACAAAAACATGTAATAACCATCAAAAAGTTATCAGTTCAGCGACCTATCCGCTAACGGGACGGCGCCTAGCACCGCTCAAATTGTTTTATTTTTAATTAATTCCATCCTCAATCAATATCGTGTGAGTCATATCGAAAATTTGCGCGACGAAATGCGATTTTTTATTACAAGGAATTAATACCCAATCAATTTTTTTATTTGAATAAAGGGATCGTCCCCTAAAAAAACCTTATTTAGGTACCTGTATTGTATATGCATATCTCTTGGTTATTTTCCTTAAAGAAGAGTCGCATGACACTCATTTTTCCTTTTTAGGGTTTCGTGCCTGAAGGGTGACAACGGCACCCTATTACTATACCTTCGCTGTCCGTCCGTCTGTCTGTCAGAGGGAGTATCTGTATCTCATGAACCGTAATAGGCAGAGAGTTGAAATTTTCACAGAGTATATATTTCTATAGCCGCTATAGCATAAAAATATTTGAAATACATATGTATAAGCGGTAACTGTACAACCAACGCGAAAAAAATCTATTGGTATCTTAAACTCTAAAAGGCAATTATAAAAAAAGATAATTATCAATCCACTTCCAGTTAAAGATATCTAATCAACTTCGAATATTCTAAAATGACGTAGCGTCAGTTTAAGTTGGTCAATTGGCTGAAACTATCTATGTACAAATATACTAACTTGTAATTCGCAGTTATGCGCTTTCGAGCAATTATAGGTTTCTAACTCCGTTTTCTCGTCTGGTCCTGTAAAGCCAAACTCGGATGTTGGATTGGAAGCTAATTACCAATAGAAGATTGTTGTCGAGATATTTAATTGAATAGAGTTGCAAAACTACGTAGTGATGTCCATTTAAATAATATTAAAAAAAAAAGAAATAAAAAAAAAACTTTATTAGCAAAAGTTACATTTCTTTACAATAAGCACAAAATAAGCTAATTACAAATTATAAGTTGCTTACTTCGGCTTGTTACTGCCAACTGTACTAGGTCGAGCCTGTATTACAGACGGCAGATCCTTCCTCTATGACACAAAAGATCATAACATTATCACTAAATTTAGCTTATATTTAACTTAAAATCCACACAATAACAATATATATTAGTGATATAAACATGAAGACAGTCGGGGTGCTGCTAACACTTCTGGTCGGCACCGCTTTCATCAGACATTGCGTATTTAATCCCTGCGTGTACAATTTTATAGGCCGTGTTCCGGTCTAGTAAAAAACTGTGATGTTTGGAAACGTCAATTATAAGGATTGTACTTAGTTTTTTTCTATTATATATAAATTTTAGTTTATCTATTCAAAAATAATATTACTCTTTTCTATTTATGACACTTGTTCCAGGGACGACATAAGCGCAATGCCACGTTTCCCGGAGGCCAGACGGCAAGTCTTTTGCAGTCTTCAACAACGAGAAGTATGTATACCATTAAATTGGCACTAAACGATATAACTACTTTTATGTTATTTAAGCTATTAATAATAAAAATTAATAGCTTCGCTTCGCCTCGCCCTGAGTCTATTTTAATAACTTTTTGTAATATGCCATGATAAATACCTGAACTGAGATAGAAAGCTTATATCACTCTTCAGCCCATAAACAATCTGTATTCAGGTTGCTGTGTTGCTGCATCAACGGACAAACTAACAAATACATTAGCGTTTATATTATTCAGAAGACTTCAATACCAAGCGGGATAAACCGCGAAATTGTCTCCAAATCTAAACCCAAGTGATCTGATTCCAGAATACTCCGCAGACGCGTCGACTCTCCGGGACGCGGCGGACTGCAGTGCGCGGCCGAGGTTCTGCGGGGGTCTCACTACGTGGCCCGGGCCTCGAGTTCAGCCGCCGCAACCAGAAATCCCAAGCCTGGCTTCGCCTACTAGCATCGATACTAAAGGTACGTGGATATATGTATTGTATTGTATGTATTCAGCCTTTTTTTTAATGTGCCACTGCTGGACACGGGCCTCCCTTCAATACGAGGGGGATGAGGCCATAGTCCACCACGCTGGATAAGTGCGGGTTGGCGGACTCGTGGATATATACATACGTCTAATGTCGCTTAGTAGGTACAGCCTGTATAAAGGAAGCAAAAATTGTTAACTTTCTTGCCAGCTTTTCCCAGCAAAACTATCTTCCGAGCCGATGAATACTTCCTTAAGTAAGATCTTAAATTGACATTAAATTTAAATGTTAAAATTAACAGTTCAAAACTCTAGCTATTACAATAATATATCGACATTTCATGCACTTTGTCATCGTTTACACATCTCTTTGTCGTTTTGGTCCAACGTTTGTCATCCATTTTCAAACAGTTTCTAACATCTGATTGTGCTGAAATTTTACGTAACCATGTAGCTTCGATACAATAATCTGATACTATAGAACTCATATATGTTGGAGCTACCATAGATGACCATAGGAATTCCATAGTTAACTCTACTAAACTACAGAGTGTGAATGAAAAACTTATATTCTAGCTAGAAATATGTTCGTCTGTGTAGTGACTAGTAAATAATAAACACTATGCCCATCCAGGAAGCTTTTAAAGTCTTATGCATTTTTGAATAATGCCATCCATAATTTATAAATGATTATTATTTATTTTATAACAAATGCTGTATGCTTATATGTGATATCCGTATACAATATTTGCAAAGTTAACGTCGGTAATATATTACAATGATAAAATAGTAATTAATTATAACTTAATATGTTGTGTTCAAGATATATTCTTAGTTCATATAAAATGCATGTTGCTGTAGCAGTAAAATTCCACATACTTTAGGACGCGACGGAGAATACGGTCGTTGCGACCGTCAATCAAAAAAGCACTAGATACACAATCTCATGCAAAAGTTCTGCAAAAGTTCTCTTAAAACTGTCACCAATTGTGTTTAGGTAATTGAAGTTGTTATCACAATTTTTTTTAAACTAGCGACTTACCCTCGCTCCGCTCGGATTCGTCCCTAGGTGCGTTTTAATTTTTTTGAACGAAACCCTAATTCTTTTTCTGAAATAAAAGTAACCTAAGTTACTCCTTATAATATCAGCTATCTGTCAGTGAAAGTCTCGTTAAAATTGGTCCAGCCGTTTCGGAGATTAGCCGGAACAAAGAGACAGACAGACAGACAAAAATTTTAAAAATTGTGTGTTTCTTTTAAGTACCGTATATATTTCCATATGCATTTGGTGTAAAGCTGTTATTTTAACATTAATCAGTACGTCCTTGATATCCCTGGGAATTCAGACGGTAGTTTTCATTGAGGCCATTCAGACCACTCCCACTCGTGACATCGGCCCGTATTACGAAGCATGCATCTGATATACGCTTTTGCAATACAATTTAGTAACATTCATACGCAATTGTAGTTCTAAAATATAGTACTAGAGTGATATTATATTATATGGACGGATTTAATTAAATGGTATTTTGTTTGAGTAAAAATTTTATACCTTCTACGAAAATCTTGCAATGCCCTTTTTAAAATATAGTTAAAAAAAAAATATTTATTTCACTTACGCTTTACTTTAAGGATAGATGAATTAGAAGAAAAAAATCTCATCCAAAGTCAAGTTGTCTTAATGCTAGTGTTTTAAAAATCATGTGTTTTCAAAAATTAGACATCTATACATCTATCTATACATATTATAAAATTGTAACTACGCCGAATCTGTACATTAAATATTTTTTGGAAAATCTTATTGAAATAGACATTATTATCGATGCAAAGGCCGAATCTATAGTTTTTAGAATTTTTGTCTGTCTGTCTGTCTGTCTGTCTGTCTGTCTGTTACCGCATCACAGAAAAACCACTGGAGGGATTTTGATGAAATTTGGTATGGTGATAGCTGGATATCCGGGTCAACATATAGGATACTTTTTACTGCGGGAAAATATCTCATCTCTGAGAAATCTATACTAAACGTTAAAACGTAAGTAGGGACGAACCCGAGCGAAGCGAGGGTGAGTCTCTAGTATTATAATAAAACTGTAACTGAGTCGAATCTGTACATTTAATATTTTTTGCAAAATCTTATTTAAATAGTCATTTTTAGATTTTTTGTGTCTATCTGTCTGTCTGTTTGTTTGCCTGTCTGTCTGTCTGGGAGCGCATCACAGAAAACCGCTGGATAGATTTTAATGAAATTTGATATGGTGATAGCTGTTTATCGAGGTCAACATTTAGAATACTTTTTACTGCGGGAAAATATCTCATGAGAAATCTATACTAACCGTTAAATTGTACCAAAGTACGAATCCGAGTGGAGCAAGGGTGAATCACTAGTATAATATATTTATTTGAATATTATGCACTTAAGTTTTATAGGTATTGGGAAATATATTGATGATTAAACTATTCGGTTATCTTATCGATAAATGAACGACTAACAGCGTACAAGTGTACATCGCCCCACACGAGAACATACCTTCCCACTTTAGATGGTCTCGCTTTGCATTTCAAATTTTGTCCCATAACTTTATAACCGTGGGTCTTATTAGTGAGCCCTAAATTTTAGCTTAGATTTTGAAATTTAATTGCACAGATGTCTTGTAGCGTGAATCATTGCATGAAGATATGTTTGTTGTTAAATGTTGTTTGTTGTACTTATAAAATAGTTTATTATTATTAATTCAGGTACAATTTATTTTATTGTATATTACTTTAACATGAATGGCTAGTCGACACGTTTGGCTCAGTTTGTAGTGACCCTGCTTGCTGCGCCAGCTGTCACGGGTTCGAGTCCCGCTGGAGTAATTCATTTGTGTGATAAGCACGAATGTTTGTACTCAAGCCATGGGTTTATATTTATAATATGTATGTATTTAAAGTTATATATGTGTAGTGTATCAACTATCTGGTATCCTTAACACAGGCCTCGTAGTTTACCATGGATCTAGATGGTGCTGTGTGATAATGTCCCCAACATATTTATTTATTTAATGGCTAGCGCATATTTTTTTATATTTCGACACTATGTATCGAGAAATTTTTATTTTAATTTCTTTTTTTAAAAAAAAAGGTCCCTTAGCTTAGGTGCAATTTTACAAGTAACAAAGCTTTCGTTTACTCGTAACTTGTAAAGTAACAATGTAAATAATATCGATTTTAATATTTAAATACAATACAATCCATATCTATACTATTATTATAAATGTGAAAGTGTGTTTGTTTGTTTGTCCTTCTTTCACGTCGAAACAGTGACGGATTGGCGTGATTTTTTGTTTGGAGGGCTGGAGCGTGACATAGGCTACTTTTTACCGCGGGAGATTATCTCATTCCCACGGGAAAACACGTTATAATACAACCCAAAAAATTATTTATGATCAGAATTACTTGATACTTTGTATTAATGCTCTTCAATACAATTAAATCAATACGTGTTTTAGCATTTTTCGGATTTAATCCCATAAGAGGGTAAAATAGGAGATGAAAATATGTATGAAATCTGCCTTTTCAGAGTTTTTTTTTTAGTTTTAACGCGAGCGAAGCCGCAGATTCTTCAAAGCGTCAGTCATGGCTATTAGTAAAACCTTCGAGTTTGGGCTCCATTAAATCATTTTGACGAGTTCCATACATTACGGTTATTCAAAACGTTTTTTTTGATATTTTCAAACTAAAATTTACGTAAACAGAAAATGTAGAGCTCAGTTTTTTCACATCATATACCCTTGCCATATAGATTGACGTGTGTAAGACCTACAAGTGTCGCCTGTCTCACATTATTGCACCGTTAGGCACAACTCAATAAAACGTTAGCTAGTTCAGGTCCAGCCGATACTCATGTAGGACGATTACGCTTAGCAATCACATAAAAATATTATACAGTTTTCGATATCGATATGGTATATATTTATATTGATGTTTATATGGCTATAGCTTTAATGATTTTGGTTTAGTTTTAAATTTTATATTAGATTTTATAATGCTAATGGAAAATTAGGTTTAATTTCTTGGGCATGTATTATATGTTTGCAAAATTGTTAATCAAATTATACTGTGACGTTTGTTAAATCATGCCTTATAGGCAATCTTATTCCGACTATATTTTTTTAGATTTCAGAGAAAATTTTTCAAGTTCTAATACAGGCATATATTAAATCTTACTAATATAAATGCGAAAATTTATGAGGATGTCTGGATGAATAGATATATGGATGTGTGTTACTCTTTCACGCAAAAACTACTGAATGCATTTTAATAAATCTTTACAATAATATAGCTTATACATCAGAATAATACATAGGCTACTTTTTATCCCGGAAAAATGTACGATTCCCGTGGGATAGATTTGTTTTGTTTTTCTAGAGGCGAACCCGAGGAAATTAAAGTGAGCCGCTAGTACCAATTAATATTAAAAAAATATTTCTACAGCTTATTTTCGCATATATTGCATTATTTAATCACTATGGTTACCCTAATATTGTTTTCCATCTCCCTCTTTCACACTATATAACGTATATAATTGGCTCGCTCTCTTATCGTGGGACTTCAGCTAAGCTATAAATCGCGGGGTGACAACAAGTTAGGTTCTAATTAGGTACCGTTAACTGTTAGTTGTATGGGCAGTGAGCTACGTCGTAATGCAGACTGTCAGGGACGTGCTGGTTTGAAAACCTAATACATCAATTATTTAGGGACGTGCAAAATGATTTGATCATTTAAATAGGGAAGTGATACAATAATATGTTTTTTTTTCTTACTTTAGTAGATATATGACATGTGGGATATATTGTACTTTGCTTTTATGCTAGGTTCGATTACCGCATAAAATAATTGTTTGTAAGATGTTGGATTCTGGATTCAGTGCTTCTGGAAGTCTAATTGAAAAAAAATGATGACAGAAAAAAAATATTTTAAAACTATATTTTAACTCTAGCAATACTTACATAAATTCAGCCTTTAGTCACGAGGTATCTAAAAACGTATTATTTATGTGTCGACGGACTAAATAGAGAATAATTTGCAGCGCTAGTTCACCTACTAATTGATAGCTCGTCTTTGAATCAGAATTTATGGACTCTACGAATATTTTGCACCACAAAAGCTGGTTTCACACACATTTTAATAAAATTTAATACACAAATTTTGGCAGTTTTAAAATTGAAATAACAAAAATATTTATGAAAGTTCTTCTTAAGTAAACGTAAATACAATACTTTCTTAGATTTACGCGAATATTTGACATTTTAAATTCTTTCCCGTTTCAGTCTCTCTCGTGACCATGATTGCTGTCGGGAACCACAAATCAAAATCCACGAAATAATCCAAAAAGATTGTTTTATTTAAACGGAAATTGTTCGTAAACGACTTCCGAAACAAATTAAAATACAAATATCAATTTGTAATCATATACTACATATTTATAATACTTATCGATACCTACAATCTACATATCGATGTAAGAGTGGAATAACCCAATGTTATGTTTTTATCTGTCACTCAGAACGCTTTCCTTTCTGATATTATAAATAGTATAGGTCCTTTTTGTTGGTTCTTTTCTCACTCGCCAAGTGAGCTCGTATCGTCTTTTCGTATTTTTGAAGTAAAACTTCTTTACGCACGTTAGACTTGGGGGGTAAACTGGTGAATGCGTTACGAAAAAATGTACGTACGTTTGTTGCCATGATAACCGTTGTTATTGTCGCACAAATGATATATAATATTATATTCTTTCCTTAAATGATATTCTATAAATATATGATTGTAATATGCCTAATATGCGTTATTTTTAGTATCTCACCTATCCTAATTATTTGAAACATAAATTGAATTTCATAAAGAGTACCGATAACCTACGATAAGAAGTTTTACTTCTTGCGCGTGTACACATGCACTTTTTAATTTTTTTAGATACTTTTTGGACTAGAAAGTAGCTATTTTTTATCCCACTACATGAAGTATCTCGAATGATTGCAAAAATAAATACCTATGTCAGAGCTAGGCCTTGTGGTCAGTGAGACATGATTGAGAAAATTCCGTTAAAGTATTCACACAAGGCAATTTCATTATAACGCGGGTCTATTTAAATTCTAGGTGTATAATTTGCACCGTTAGTAACACTAGCTAATTGATAGCTCGCCCTTGATCACAATTTATGCTGCGTTCTGCCATTTTGCGATGCTTTGTTTATGGTACTACAGATTTATATAATGGAATAGTTGGATATTTTGTAAGTTATCGTTTCCTTTACCTTCTCGTTATAATTAGGTAGGTCACGAATTATCGTATAATACTATTCCTCTAGCGCAGTGGCAGCGAATTTTGTATTAAAAACCAAAGTATGTAGGTTCGATATGTGAGACGTTTGTGTGTAATGTATACGTTATTAAGCTTATAAACTGTTTTCGGCGCTTTTTTTAACTTTTTTATTGAAATCCTGTTGATTTAAAAAAATATAATATTAATACATTTTATTTGATCGTACGGGATCATGTCTCAAATTTTTAGAGACAAAGTAGTTAAATATAGTTTTTATAAAATTTTGTGACGGTTTAAAATCAGTCAAGTAATAGATCCAGGTATGTAGAAAGCTATTTAAAATTAAAATTTCGGGTCAATTGAATTTCTGATTCATATTTATAACGCTAATTTTCGGAAAAATCTATGCATAATAAATCATCTCATGGAGTAAGTTATAGTTTGATTTAACATATAGTTCTATGCTGGCAAGTGGAGGACAAATGTATGCAAGATGTTGCGTTTTGGGCACGTTCGTTTTCAAAATATTTACCAAGAATTCCTGAGAGATTTTCACATACTCTTTAATGTTTTTATTTATTTAATATTTTATTTTGGCATTTATATTTATAAAGGTAAATAACATAAGTAATCTATACATATAATAAGGTTCTGAGTCGAATCTGTACATTAAATATATTTTGGAAAATCTTATTGAAATAGTCATTCATTATTATTATCGATACAGAGGCCGAATTAGCATTTTAGATTTAGAATTTTTGTCCGTCTGTCTGGGAACGCATTATAAGAAAACCACTGGACAGATTTTGATGAAATTTAGTATGATGATAGCAGCTAGATATGTGTTGACCCAGAGGTCAACATATAGGATACCTACTTTTTACTGCGAGAAAATATCTCATCTCTAAGAAATCTATACAAAACCTTAACCCGTAACGTATAAATTATTTTCAATAAAATTATATATTTGATTATTCTTTTTATTATTCATAAAAATAAAGAAAACTTGTTGATTTTTAATATAAGTATAATAATAATAAAAATTTTATCTCCCATTTCTTCAGCGGGATAGATTAAATCTACAATAATATAAAGATACTCAGTCGTAAATAAATGTAATAAAATCTTAAATATGGGTTTTTAAATATGAAAAGCAAAGTTACGTTTTAATTTATGTTTTTCCATTTACAGAAGTGTTGCGCTAAATTATTACTTCCTGATGTTAAACAATGCTGTAATTATATATCCTAGTACAACTTTATTTATTACCTAACTCCATGATAGGTTGCATGTAATGAAGTAGTTGACATTTGATATATATACCCGCTTATATATTTTTATGTGTGTATAAAGTCCACAGCTGGGCATGGGCCTCCCTTCAATAAGAGGGGGATCAGGCCATAGTCCACCACGCTGGCCAAGTACGGGTTGGCGGACTGCACATGTCTTTCGAAAACTTGATAGGTTCTCTCAAAGATGCAGGTTTCCTCACGAAGTTTTTCTTCACCATAATAAAATCAATGTTAAAAATTATTCCCATACAAATATCAAACGTACGGGATTTGAACGCGCTTCACTGGTTTCCCAAGCAAGCTCGGTACCACTGGGATACCACTGTCTCGTGTCAAATTATAGTCTTAAAATATTTATATCTGTACATATGCTTCCAAGCTCCTATGTTCATCTTAAATACTGAAGAAATCGTGAGCTTAGGTATTTTCGTAAGTTTAGTTCTATAGTTTTTTTATTAAAAGAGCTAAATGCATGCAATGCATAATACCTCCTACTTACGAGTATTAAAACCCGAAACTTTGTATTTGCACGTGTGTGGACAAACACACTATGCTTATTACTCCTTCACTGAATCGATTGGACGTATTTGGATAAAAATTAAACAATTTTAACGTCGGCGCTATCTGTGTATACTATAAGTATACCTATGCAGATAAAAATATAAATACATAAGATACTGTATACAGTCATTTTCAATTTACTGAAGACCTTTTGGGAATATACTATTTACATCATAACAACATCTGTAAGAAAAAAAAAATTGTTAAATTTTACAAAAATAAAAATATTTTTATAGCACCTTCTAAACGATAATAGTCCAGGTGGGAGGGGGGGGGGGGGGGGGGGTGCAGGAGGCGGTGCTTACTTATTTAAACTTGACCAGATGCTAGGACTATTACCGTTTAGAAGGTGTAATAAAAATATTTTTATTTTTGTATGAAAATAAAAATTTAAGAAAAATATTTTTTTTTGTTACAGATGTCGTTATGATTTAAATGTGTATATTCCCAAAAGGTCTTCAGTAAATTAAAAATGAACCTGTATATTAAAAATCATTATGCATATCATGATTTTTCTCGCTCTTCCATATATAAAAACTACCGTATCTTTCCACTTTCTCGCTATCATAGCGCGCCTACGCACAGAGCTCGAACACCTGGCCGATCTTAATTACAGATCTAACGCTTAAGAGCACCCTTTAATTATAGATTATACCTGCAATAGCAGTTACAGTGACTAACGTAACTATGGAAATATTTCACTACTAATGTGACTTGGAATTGCTCGAGTTAAATAGTGTAGTATATATCTAAATTTAAGAATGAAATAAAATATTTACACACATTTTTGCCCTTTTTGACGCTGAACGGTTTTGCGTAGCGGATGTTAGTGTTGCATAAGAGACCTTTTATAATAAAATTTGCCAAAGATGGCGCTACCTGTATATATCATTGTAAATACAAAAACCGGCCAAGTGCGAGTCGGACTCGCGCACGAAAGGTTCTGTACCATTATCAATAAAAACTCCAAAAAAATCATGTCTATTGTATGGGAGCCCCACTTAAATATTTTTTTATTCTGTTTTTTAGTACTTGTTGTTATAGCGGCAACAGAAATACATCATCTGTGAAAATTTCAACTGTCTAACTATCACGGTTCATGAGATACAGACGGACAGACAGACAGCGGAGTCTTAGTAATGGGGTCCCGTTTTACCCTTTGGGTACGGAACCCTAAAAAGACTTTTAAAAAGCCGAAAATCTAAAAAAGTATTATGCAAAAGACACTTTTGGATACCCGAAAAAAGCGACAGTAAGTCGCTTAATAAGAAAAATCTATGTTATTAACAACTGATGTTTCTCTGATTCCTGTTATATTGACTAAATATTTAATCAAATTCTATCTGAGCCGAATCTGTACATTAAGTATTTTTTAGAAAATCTTATTGAAATATTTATCTGTTTGTCTGTCTAGGAAAGCATCACGAGAAAACCACTGGACAGATGTTGATGAAATTTGATATGATGATAGCTAGTTACCCGGGTCAACATATAGGATAATTTTTACTCCAGGAAAATATCTCATCTCTGAGAAATCTATACTAAACGTTAAAACATAACTAGTGTCGAACCCGAGCGGATCGAGGGTAAGTCGCTAGTATTGACTAAATAAATGTTTGCGAGACGATGTAAAACATTTATATATGCAAACACACACACACTACACACACATACTTTGTTGCTATGAAATAGCTTAAAACTATAGAATTAATATTTATAATAATGTAACATAGTGACTCTCCTTCTCGGATTTATAGACTGCGTTAGGATCAATGTAGGTGGGCTTTTCGAAACTTTACATCAAAACTAAAATTATCTAAAACAAGAAACCTAACAGACAGTAGATTTTTATTACTCTTAAGAACCTCTCACCTAAGACAGTTGCTACAATTTTATAATCTTATTTAAATAGGAGAAACACAAAGCAAAGCGATTTATATCCAAACATCTAAAAACGCTAATGATTTGTCTGATTGACTAAAAAAACTTCAATACAGTGTGATAATAGACCAATTAAGAGATTTATTTTTACACGAAGACGTTTTAAGTACTCTTCCTGTATTTCCTTTAAGTGATGTTGTAAAAGTTTTAATTGTATTCACGCATCAATTTATGATTTGAATACATCGAAACTCTCTAACTTTACATTTACATAAACTTTCCACACTAAATTCTTGAAATAATATCAAAATCAATAAATAAATATGGTGGGACATTAACATACAGCACCATCTAGTTCCATGGTAAGCTACGAGGCTTGTGTTATGGATACATGGAAATACATCATAAATATAAACACCCATGACTGGAGTACAAACGTTCGTCACACAAATGAATGCCAGCAGGACTCGAACCCGCGACCGCTGGCACAGCAAGTAGGGTCACTACAAACTGAGCTAAACGTGTCGTCAAAAATCAATAAAATCCAATACTTATAGACATCCAATATATAGACATAAATAACAAATTTGGATTTAACATAACTTGGTTCAACATAAATCTAAGTTAAATCTTACTTGTATCTATCTAATATCTTTGAATTATATAACAAAAAATAATCGATTGCCTTAATTAATCGATCAACGTAATGCAGTACAAGTTTCATAACGAAGTTAAGCGACAAGTATCGATAACGACAATACGCTTATCTAAGTGTTATCTAAACATGTTATAATGGAGGTTTATCTATTGTTTAGCTGAAAATATTTATCTAAGTTATTATTTTCCTCTCCGTTTGTATGTTTACTTAATACAGTGATAAATATATTAAAAAAGTGAAGTGTGAGTGGTTTGACGTGTATTTATTATGGCTTTACGATTTAAAAACTAAAAACACTTGTTTGGGGCCTCCATGGTTTTTATTTTTTACTAGCGACTCACCCTCGCGTCGCTCCGGTTCGTCAATAGGTTGCTTCCCAAAACAAAATTAATTAATTATTTTTTTTTCGTGGGAACCTATTTTTTCTAAAATAAAAGTAGCCTAAGTTACTCCTTATAACATCTGCTATCTGCCAGTGAAAGTCCTGTCAAAATCGGTCCAGCCATTTCAGGGATTAGCCGGAACAAACAGACAGACAGACAGACAAAAATTGTAAAAAATGTTGTTTTGGTATATGTACCGTGTATACATTCATATGCATTTAGTAAAAAGCGGTTATTTTAATATTACAAACAGACACTCTAATTTTATTTACCTGTATAGATTATTCCTATTATTACGGCCATAATAACACAGTGTAAGTAAAAATTTCAACCGTTTCAACATTGTATTCAGCCCGTTTACATTATAATGGTTCAAAAGTCATTAGAAAAATAATTTAAAATATATCTGTCTGAAAATGATTAAATAAAACAATTCGTACATTTGCTTCAAATAACTAAATCACAATCAGGCTACTAGCAATAACTAGTAATATATCAATAGTTTGCGATATTAACATTCAAGTTATCTGAATTCACTTTATGAGTTATGTCGACCTTTACTTAATAGTAGGCTTAATCGCGATTCGACTTTATATCTTTGCATCTCTATATAAAACAATACAATGTCAAATCTGTTTGTTAGTTTATGGACATGTTGAGTAATGAGTAAGTCAATGGAAAATACTGTTTTTGGTCAAATGATTATTGCCATAAAATATTTTGTGAAAGACTTGCTCTGCTGTTCCCTTGAAAGAACCAAAAACCATGAATTTAAAAAAAATAACATCCAAAATATTTGTTTTTATAAAAAATTAGGTTATTAAATTCAGTTTACATGTATAATAATTATGTGTAGCAAAATTTTATATTTCCCAATCAATAAGTGCTATCTCAAACCTAGGCAGATTTTTATACGTACAATGTACACCATAAGGAAAGTAGGCGGCAGCATGCTACAAACATTAAATAACACTAAAAACTATCTATACAGATAAATAAAATTGAAGTGTCTGTTTGTAATGTCAAAATAACAGCTTTATACTAAATGCATATGGAATTATATACGGTACTTATAAAACCAGACAATTTTTAAAATTTTTGTCTGTCTGTCTGTCTCTTTGTTCCGGCTAATCTCTGTAACGGCTGGACCAATTTTAACGGGACTTTCACTGGCAGACAGCTGATATTATAAGGAGTAACTTAGGCTACTTTTATTTTAGAAAAAGAGTTAGGGTTTCGCTCAAAAAAATTAAAACGTATCCAGGAACGCACCCGAGCGAAGCGAGGGTAAGTCGCTAGTAAAATAATAAAATTAAAAAAGCATTCAATTGCACAGATAAATACTTGTATAAATAAAGTACTGCTGAATGATGCTTGATGGTCACATTCCGATACCATGTTTCGTTTCGTTTACATTCGATTTATGCAATCGATTTTATAATCGAAACAATACTCGTATTGTAATAGTCGATTGTTTATTTTTATCTACTACTAATGTATTTTATTTTTGAGTTATAGCTACTCGTAATAATCGTTTATTTTAAGTGTTAATAACTATGAAATAATGTACCTGACTTTGCCTTTTGCAACTTAAAGATAATTAAATCGCCGTTAAGCCAAATATTTTTGTCATATAAGTTGTAAATTGGTACAGTTTTACAAATTTTAAATTTATACAGTTTAATATTTGTATTTCATAAATTAAGAGGATGATAAAGAAAATGCAGACGCAGATCATAAGGAAATTAAAAAGCATTTTTATTTAAAGCATCTACAAGTACTTGCCATTATTTCAATTAGTGAAACTAATGAAAAAAAATATTAAAAAATACTCATACACGTACCATTACGTTCACAAATAATAATTAAGTAGCAATCAAAAAGTAATTTGCTAACAAAAAAGATAACAATACACCAAAATCTGCAACATTAAAAATTGTCGGAAAGCCTCAATGCGACAGGCATTTCACTTTCATTGGGTGCGCGTGCGCCGGTGCATGACGATGCAAACATCTTTCTCCGTTTTGTTTGCTAGATTTCACTACATGCCAGCGAGATGTTAGACAATTTCTCTAAATATATGACAGAAATTCTATTACTTTATTTTCAATGATATATGTATTTTTTTAATATATAATTATTATTTTACCATTACCTTGTATTCAGATTTTTTAACGTTTCCACTACTGGGCACGGGCCTCCCTTCAATACGATCAGGTCATAGTCCACCACGCTGGACAAGTTTGGATTGACGGACTATTACCTTAAAATACTAAAAATTTAAAATCAACAATTTTAGCTTTTTTGTTTTTCTTTGCTTTTAATAGAATGTAGCTGTAACATGCAAATGGAAACCTCGATAGCGATTTCTGTAAAGGCAATTCTCAATCTCGAGTAACAGAAGTAACGATAAACAAAGGAACATGTCCAAATGTAAATTCAAGTAATCAAGTACCGAATGTCTTAATACTGTTCCAATAATTTGCGGTATACGAATGTATTGAGACTGCCATAAAATCGAGATGTGTTACTTTAACTTCTATCGCCTTGGAATAAGGATGACTATTGAATATCATGTGTGGTTTGCAACGTCTTAATCAACATTCTAATTGGAGAAGAAAGTCGATATTAACTGTAGCCTATAGTTATGATGGTGTTCGCTCTAAAGTGGGCTACCTAAATAAACCAAATCGACTTCAAATCTATTAAACAAGTTTCATACTAATGTTTAGAAAATTGTAAAATTTTAGCACTTAGTTGCTGGCTAGATATTCTCTTACAGACTACTGTAATTTGTAAGATTGATCAATCTGATATAGATCTTAAGAATAGAATGTTCTAAATGCTAATTTAGATTAACGGCTTTTAATTTTCCATTAGAGACCCCCTAAATGTAATAATGAACTTTTTTGCAAGCGAAGTCAATGCCATTATGTAATTTGCCATACTTAATTGGTTCCAAGAACGTGACATGTAACGTGTAAAAACGCCGACGATCTCTGACGCTTCGGCGAAAGCACTACCATAATTCATACAGCATGACTAACGATCGGGTCGATGACTCCTATATCTATATATGATAAAAAAACCATATTAGCTACCATGTAGTTAATGGAGCAAAAAGGTTTTGTTACGAAAAAAGAAATCATATGGGGATTGGAAATTCCAAGGCTATGTTTTACTTGTATGAAAAAATAAATTGCGCTAATTTTTCACGTCGTGGTTTCTGCTCGCGGCTGTTCGTCGATTCCAATTGCTTCTGACAGACCTTTAGGGTGGATTCTTATTTATATGAAAAAGAAATGTAAATAACAATGAAATCTCCGAAATATTTCAAGTAACTATCTAAAAATTCCAGAAAAAAAAAAAAAACATGTATATCCAAAAATAATTTTTATACGTTTATATTTCTATGATATATATTTTTTTTTATTGGACATTAACACATCACCATCTAGTTCCATGGTAAGCTACGAGACTTGTGTTATGGATACCAGATAGTTGATACACTACATATATATAACTTTTAAATACGTGCATATTTTAAATATAAACACCCATGACTGGAGTACAAACATTCGTGCTCATCACACAAATGAATGCCAGCGGGACTCGAACCCGCGATCGCTGGCACAGCAAGTAGGGTTACTACAAACAGCAAAACGTGTCGTCAAAATTCCTTGCGAAGTAAAAGAACCATAATTAGGCTATTGACATTTTTGTATTTTACATCTATACTAATATTATAAAGAGGAAGGATTTGATTATTTGTTTGTTTGTTTGCAACGAATAGGCTCCGAAACTACTGAACTAATTAAGATGAAATGTGGTAAGAAGATAGTTTGAGACCCTAGAAAGGATATAGGATAGTTTTTATCCCGGAAATCATCCCTTAAGAAAATGAAAATGGGGATGAAAATTTGTATGGGGAATCAACCTAGTGTAAAATAAAGGCATTTCAACTATCTGCAATATTTTATTCAAATCAGAATCCCCAATAACTCATTCAATTACATTATTGTTTATCCCTGACGTTGATATTTCATATAAATCACATCCAACCAGCCATTGGAAATATGTTCGCGCATCAATCACGGTTTAGCATTCGCACAATACGCTGTGGGTGTCGAAGATTTACTCTCATTCATATGTATGAACCTAAGCTATTTTTTCCCTACTAAAGCAGCTCAAATGACGTATATGACATTCAGACAGTGCCCTATTATTTGTTTCAACAGGACCTATGTTGGAAAATTATTTGCAATCGTAAATATTGTATTCAACAGTTGGCTGTTTGAAATTAAAACCTCGGTCACTTTTGTAATTTATAGACGAATAAATTGAGGAGGTATTTTATTTATAACTAGCGACTCACCCTCGCTTCGCTCGGGTTCGTTCCTAGGTTGCTTCCCAAAACAAGATTAATTAATTTGGTTTAATTTTTTTTGTGGGACCCTATTTTTTTTAAATAAAAGTAGCCTAAGTTACTCCTTATTACATCAGCTACCTGCTAGTGAAAGTCCCATCAAAATCGGTTCAGCCGTTTCAGAGATTAGCTGGAACAAGCAGACAGACTGACAAAAATTGTAAAAAATGTTGTTTTGGTACCTATATATACCGCGTATACATCCCTATGCATTTAGTAAACAGCGGTTATTTTAATACTACAAACAGACACTTCAATTTTATTTATCTGTATAGAAGTTTTGACCCGTATAACAAAGCCCACGCAACCAACCAGTAGGATTAAATATAAACGGTGTACTTCTACAGTCATCTTAGCCTTTATAGGGTGATAATCCTATCAAAATATGACATAATAGACATATATGTTTTAATATATAGAAACTAATAAAATATCCAAGCAAGAGCTTTAGTCGTCTTAAAACTTCTTATTGGCAATAACCAAAAATCTCTCATACTTTCTCCGAACATTTAAATTCAAATAACCATGATCGTAACCTTGATTTATTCAAAGCCTATAAACGTTCTGTCTTAATTGCAAATAAAAAATTAATATGCATAATAATAACTCGTCGTTAGATCTATAAACACGTACAGGTCCACTCTAATGATGATTTAATGGTTGGTCAGATAATAATATGTCTCTATAAAGGGGGATAAATGAGAACATATCTGCGCGTGCGCCGACAAAGCGCGAGAACACGTTGGTGCCATTTTGTTTGTTTTGTCGTTTTGTCGATTAATATCGCCACTAGAATCGCAAAGGATCGTAAGAGGGTGCATCATAACTTAAATAAATTTTTTATACACAAAATCACATATCAATATTTGCTAAAGACATTATTGTTTTGGATAAAAAGTAGCTTATGTTTTTCTGATGAATAAGCTTTATTATTGTAAAGTTTCATTAAAGTCCATTTTATAGTTTTTGCGTGTAAGAGTAACAAACAATTAGGACTGGGAGCAACTAACATATGGGATTTATAAATTTTATAATACACATTATTTGACAGGCAATATAAGGTATTGCATACCAAATTTTACTAAATTAGGTGCTAAGTTGTTGTTTACGAAGCTGTATAAGTTACTATAGTTTTTTAACTATCCGACGGGAACTCTTTAATTTTCCGGGATATAAATTATTTGTATCGGTCCAACAGTTTCGGAGATTAGCCCGTACAAACAGACAAAGGAACAAAAAATTTGAAAAAAAAAACTGGATTTGTCATATTTCTCTTCTTCTATCCCCCTGACTCGGTTTTTAGCATTTTTTTCTATGTACAGACATTCGACCTCTACAGTTTTATTATATGTATAGAAGACATGGAATTGCTATTGTATGAGTAATATATGAGTCCAGTTACCTTAGAAATGAGACAAATTGTTCTTCACCTATAACCTAACGGTCTAACCACATAGTACCTATTGTGTTAAATGTAATAGAGCATCTTAAATATTATTATAGAAGAAAACATTATTTCTTTATAAAATGCAGCTAATATAAGCATTTCTCGCACTAAGTAATGTAATCCCATACTAATCTGTCCTAGATTTCTATACCCATGGTGTTTATTATGGAGACATCTTATTCAATATGTAAGGAAAGGCACAGTCCGGTAAAGTTGAAGTATAAGTAACTTACACCTATCCTATAAAGGATAATATACTACTGGCCACTCACCCTCGCTCCCGGTCGGGTTCGTTCCTAGTTACATTTTAACGTTTAGCTCAGAGATGAGATATTATCCCGCAGTAAAAAGTATCCTATATGTTGACCCGGATTACTTGCTATCATCATACCTTTCATCAAAATTGTCCAGTGGTTTTTTCGTGATGCAGTCATAGACAGACAGACAGACAAAGATTCTAAAAACTATAGATTTGGCCTCTGTATCGATAATGTAACGTGATATCGATGTACATATTCTGCTTACTTAGAATTTTATTATATCTATAGATTTACTCTTATTTTTTTTTACTTGCCTTTTCAATACTACATTTCCATTAAAGTTTGTTAGTAAACATTAAATATTTCTTAAGTGAATGAACAATATCCTTTTAAATTATAACGCCATTCCTTTTCACGATTATAAACTGTGGATTTTATTTACGGCCACTATAACGCCTTCACGAAATCTAGAGTACAATTATTTATTTTTGCCTTGTATCATCGCGTGCGATGTAAATGTTTCGAAGGAACAGCTCCACAACTTTGCATAATGACAGATTCATTTATATTATTTGATCGCCGAGCCGCTATGTTACTACTAAAGTTGCCGTCATACGCGGATAAGAACATATTATATTGACTCTGACTGGTACATTTTCAATGAAACAAATTAATGTATGTATTGAGTTTAAATCAGGGTCATCATGCTATGAACATTTTGATGTGCAATGGTTTTTGTTTTAATTTTTTTTTTTTTTTTGCTGACAATAATACGCTTTCTAGTCTGTGGGCTTCCTAACTCGTAAATTATCGAATAAAGGGCGCATATTTTGTGTCTTTCTCTTATTTTCGACCTTGGCACGCGATCTGGTCGTTGCGAGATTCCTTCAATTATCTCGATCCGGTGCGTAGTCGATGTTCAGCATAATGTCAACCTTCAACTCCTCTCAGGTTAATAGACCACACTGCTGATGAAAATGATGCCTGAGGCTCCACTTAATGATATGGAGATTTGCTTTATACGAAGAGTGGAGTTCGATAAAATTATCTTAAATTAAAGAACGTTAAAAATTATTAAGGTCAGCAACATACGGTTAAAGGTACTTGAGACAATGTTATGGCCCTGCTAAATACAGAATCATACGTTAAATCAACTATAGCTGTAGATAATTTTATATAATTAATTTTCTCAGAATCAATCTTGTCATCTTACGAATACTTAACGATGTTTCTCCTCCTTAATCGCGTAGGTATCATAATATTCAATAGTTAAGATGAAACACTTGCAATATTTTTCATCTTTTTATTATAGTGTACACAGATCAACCGGTATCATCAGCGTCTCCACCGACACGAGATAAAATAAACGGCGAGGAAAAGGCGCGTTCCCGCCGCAGGGACACTTGGCCGGAACCAGCGACAACGACTGTTACTGATGAGGGTATGTCTTAATGTATTATCTACCCTATATATTTTTAAATATTCAAAACTGTCAATATCGACAATTCATTAAATTAAGTTAAATCATTTTCAACACTATCTTGAGTCTAATTGTATTAGGACTAACGATCTGTTATATATGTAGCGTAAAGCGTATGCATTAAAGTACCTACCTAATTGTCCAGGATTTCTGGATATTTAAAAAGTTAGGACGTGCCGCAGATACGTGCTTTTCTGATATCTATTAAGATATTCTCACTTGTGTTGGAAAGTAAGTACTTAAAAACTTCTAATTTTATATATTTCAGTGAGCGTAGTTCGATCACCACTGCTACAGCAACAACATCAGCAATATGACGAACAGTTGCGTGATATAGCAGCTTCTTTAACTCGCCCACGCTCTCGTCGCGCTTTGCCACCTACCCTCGAACGACCTACCAGGCTTCCACCACCAGATAGACTACCAGTGAGTATCTAGAGTATTAGAAAAGTTTAGCAACTGATGATTTAATTAATCAAGCTCCCATGTTATAGATGGAAATTTTAATTGTTGAGATAGTCAATTCTAAATTATCTAGTGAAGAAAACTGTGGTAAACAGTGTATTCTTCTTAAAAAAGTATTATTGTATGGTACATACTTACATCAAAAATATCTTTTAAAACCTAACGTAAGCAAAACTTTAGAACGTTCGCAATAATTTTTTTTTTTCTTTTACCAATAATTTATTTTGTATAACATAGAAGTTTTAGTTTTATGATTCTTAAGTACAATAAATGCACATCAAGTACCGATTATGGTACTGCATTTAAAACTTCCATATGCAATAAGTAGGTTGCGATTTGCTTGGATATTCAAGGTTTAATACAACTTGCCATTTAAAGAATCTAAGTCTTAAATGAAGACTAAATAAACCTTCATATTATCTATATTTGGATGGAATCCTTAATTATAATAATTACATTTTAATGTTAAATTATAGGTACGAGGCTCACCAGATGGCGGTCCACCTCCCGAAGAAGTTATAACAAGTTCAGCATCAGAAGGAAGTGAGCCGATTGATGTTGTTGAGGCTACAGAAAACACTGAAGGTGGTAGGGTAGAGTTACCAGCTGAGCGACTTCTCCATGCTCGAGCTGGATGGCTCCAAAGACGAGGACCTGGAGGATGGTCTCGACACTGGTTTGTTCTACGGGGAGCAGCTTTACTCTACTTTAGGGATCCTCACGCTGAACATAGGGGTCTCATGGATGGAGTAATTGACCTTAGCGGGATTTCTAGGGTCGTGGAACTGCCGACTTCTGCTTCTACGAATGGATATGCTTTTGAAACTGAGGTAATTATTATTATTTAAACATCATTTTTAAAGATGATATATTAACTTCATAATATATAATAATAAATAATTATTGCTTTTTTGCAGACTTGGGATGGCAAACTTATAGTGCTATCGGCAGTTACAGCAGGAATTAGAGCGAATTGGGTATCAGCTATGAAAAGAACTGCTGGTTTATCTGACTCTGGTCCACTCTCACTTATATTGCGAGAAGATGGAGTTGACCAAGCATCTGAATCGTCCACCTCACCTATCACACCTGTTACTCCTAATACTACCAAGTCAGGACCATTTTCATCCGATGAAGAGTACAGAACAGCATCTGAGGGTGGAAGACGAGATAGTGCCGATTGGGGAGACGTTGCACCTCAACCACCACCTTCTCCCATTCTCAATCGAACTCCTATATCTAAAGTCAAGGAAAAGGTCCGTGCGAGAGGCAGTCAGCTAACACAACCCAGAACCGATACGAAAATTGAAAAAGATGAAGTCGATACTACCAAAGAAAAAGACCTTCCAATAGCCGAAGTTGATGAAAATGAAAAACCAAATGAACCCAGAAAACGCAGTTATAATTCAACAATAGATAAACAATCCATAGAAATTGAAGATTTGCGAAAGCAGCTAAAATTAGCATTAAATGACGTCAACACAGCCGAATCAGAGTTAGCAAGACTTCGTAAATTAAAGGCGGACGCTGCATTACGAGAAAAGAAAATGGAAGAATTGGTAATATCTTTACAAAAGAAAGAAGAAGAATTATCTATTAGAACTAAAGAAGCTGAGAATTTGGATGCTATAAAACAACTATACAATCAAGATAAAAATATGTGGGAGACGAAACTAACAGAAACTCAAAACTTTTTAAAGGAGTCCACCGACCACTGTGAACTGTTAACACAACAGCTAACCACGGCACAGGAAAATATTAAACAACTACAAAAGGAGTTAAGCGAGCTTAATGATAAACTGTTGAAAAGTGTTAAAGAAAATGAAAGCTTATATACTAGAATAAGAGAGCTCGAAGGTAAAATTGTAGCTGAATCGCCGACTAGAGAGAAAAGAAAGAGTATTGGGTCGTTAGGCGATCTCAGCAATATTAACCAAAACTTAAATGTGGAGTCTTTAGAGAAAAGTAGACTGATCGAAGAATATGTTGAATTAAGAAATAGATTCTTGATGGCTATACAAGAAATTAAGGCTATGAAGAAAGAACTTCGTGAATCACATAATGTGTACGATGAGCTCGAGGTTACGAATATGAAATTAAGAAACGAGATGAAACTGAGAGAGCAATGTAGTAGATCGGAAATTGACTTACTTGCATCTCGTATTTTAGATCTTACACAGAAACTAACAGCATCAGATAAACAAGTACGCACCTTGAAACATAAAATTCAGAAGACAGAATCAAGAGATAAGCGTCGTAGCTTATCATTAAAAGGAAGAGAATCGTTCACATTAGGCAAGGAAGTCGAGGAAAAACTTACAGAATTAGAGAATAAGATCACGATGCTTGAAACTGGTGAACCAGTGCCTGTAATAAACTCTCCTTCTAAGAGTGCTTCACCTGTCAAAGAAAAAGTATCTAAGACGGACAGTGTCACAGATGAAAAAAGGATGAAAAGATTAGCCGCGCGATTAAGGAGAAAATCATTAGATAGTGCCACAAGTTCTGAACCTATGAAAATGCTAGTCCGTTTAAGTTCTCTTGAAACCAAAGTTGCTTCTGCTCTAGAAAACCGTCGAGATTTAACAAATTCTTGTGAGTCGTTAAGTCCCATGACAAGGTCCATTGAAAGTCCATTAAGTAATGAAAGTCCGGAAACTTCAACGGTCGGCACTCAGTCACAAAGGCATCTCTTAGACAGGTTGCAAAGCCTTGAAAATGTTGTCATTATGTCCAGGAGCAAAGTAAATGAATGCTTAAGTCAGATGAGCGCCATGCGAGCAGCCAAGTCTCGACGATCACCTTCGCCAAGTGTGGAAAAGAAATACAGCATAAAATCTATGGAAAAGTGTTTAATGGACGTAAGCAAAAGGTTACAAGAATGCTTCGATAAATGCATCATAAATTCTACCGAAGAAGCTGGAGAGGAAGTAAACGATTATGTCGCGCAGGTGGTAGTACAGCTCGAGGAGCAACTGAGAACAAAACTTTTAGAAATTTCCAAAAAGAAGGCGGCCCTCTATGAAGCCGGAGAGCTAACTCAGAGAAAGAGTTTAGAAATACTAGCAGAGAAATTGGCCTACGAAGCAGTGCTCATAGGCAGAATACAAGAGGCTCTGGAATCTTCCAATGGGAGCAGATTCTTCGCTAGATTGATAAAGTCTGAAATAAATGAAACTAGTCAATTAATCGATAACCTTAAGTGTAAAATAAACGGCGACAGCGCAAGATCCACCTCAACCACCAAGAGCTCCCTCGACTACTTGGCTAGAATATTGTCCAGAAAGATCGACGTGATGACGAATAGCCGAGACTCGGACGAATCTAAATCTGAAGTGATCATTCAGAGTGCAGATCTCGAGGCTCTAAAAGTGTCACAGAAAGAAGTCGCCGCAGCTGTGGAAAAATATAAATCAGAAAAACTAGCCGAATTGTGCTCAGCTCTGTCAAGTGAAAGTTTGAGCTACACTACGACCGACAGCGACCACGAACAGCAGAGGTGTAACCTGGAGGCGGCGCGCGTGCGCGAGGCGTGGGCCACGGCGCGCGACGCGCTAGGTGCCGAACTGGTGCAAGCCGAGGTGGCGCGGGCCCTCGCGCGCGCCGCACAGATGTGCGAGCAGCGTCTGGACGAGGCGCGACGCGCACGCCTCACGCTGTCCGCACAGCAACGCGCCGACCTGGAGCTGTGGTGGCAGGCTGCGCACGACCACCTGCGCTGCGAGATGGACGCCGCCGTGCGCGACATCGCGGCGCAGTACCGCGAGTGCGCCGCCGCGCGCGCGCCGCCCGGGCTCGACAGCCGCGCGCTGCTGCAGCAGCTGGCCGACGTCCTGGCGCACAAGGCGCTGGTGGACGCGCGCGTGTCCGTGCTCGAGGGCACCTATCGCGCCTCGGAGCCGCGCGCCCGCCGGCCCGAGGACGCCATCTCCTCGCTGGAGACGGACCCGGCCCTCGAGGCGGAGTTCGTCTACCTGTTCCGGCACTTCTCGACGGAATGCCGGGCGCTCTTCTCCAGTGACTGTTCGGGTAACAGTGAAGACTCGATGAAGATCGGCGAGAGCCTCGAGCGCGTGGAGGCGGCGGTGGCGGCTGCACAGCGACGGCTGGCGGGCGAGCAGTGCGCGGGGGAGGGGACGGGGGCAGACGAGGGAGAGGAGGGGGAGACGTGCGGCGCAGGGGACGTGGCGCAGCGCATGGAGGCGCTGCGGCGGCGTGTGGAGGCGCTGCAGTGCCCGCAGTGCGCGCGCCTGCAGGACGCGCTGGAGCGCCTCACGGCGGAGCGGGCGCGCGGAGAGTGCGCGCTGGCGCAGCAGGCGGCGGCGCTGGCGGCGGCGCGGCGCGCGCGCACACAGCTGCAGGCGCAGCACGAGCGCGAGCGCGCCGCGCTGAGAGAGCGCGCGCGCACGCTGCAGCGACGCCTCGCCGCCCTGGACTCTGAATATTCGGCACAGTTAGAGAGTCTACGTGCTGCATATCAGGTTGGTTGACTTGAGTATTAAAATTTCACTAAAAATACGCAATCGAGAATATCTGTGTAATGTAAAAGCTGTACGAAACTAAACAAACATTCTTCTGCAGAGCGCAGTGGCGGCGGACACGCACGGCGACAGCTTGCGCGCACGCTACCAGCAGGAGATCGAGCAGCTGCGCGCGCTGTGTGAGAAGGGGCTGCTGGCGATGGAGAGCTCGCACCGCCGCATCGTGCGCGAGATGGAGGAGAAGCACCGCGCCGAGAGGGATCAGCTCAGGTACGTATTCAAGGACCTTTATCATCCGAAACACATCTACGATTGAACATATGTGTATCCAACTTTAACAACTGTACTGTAGAGGGTAATGAGTCTTAATTGAAAGAAAAAACACTAATAACACACTATTTTTTTGTTCTGACCTACGATTCGTGTGAACATTAAATTAATTAAAATTGACCGAGTCTACTGTTATCTTCTCCTCAATTCTCATTCTTTTATCTTCTCCTTTCTCAAATCAAATGATCTTTAATGCAAATTTTATTTTATTCATTTACAGGTTAGAAAAAGAGCAAGCACTAGCTGAAGAAACACGCGCGACGCTAGCGGCCTTGGACGCGATGAGGAAGGCGCACGAGAGCGAGGTGCGCCGTGAAGTTGACAAGTTCAAGACGGAGTTCCTCGCGCGGGGAGCCCCCGACTTGGGACAGCTTAGCTCCAGGCACCAGTGAGTTGAAGTGTTTTAAATATTTTCATAAGACTTTTTTTTCATAGGATTTACACGAATATATTTGGCTTTCTAAATATTTTTTTACAGATATTCTGTAGTTTTATTTTGCTTTTTGGTTCCCGACTACCATGAACATGTTTGCTGTCAAGTATTTTGAAGATCGGAAACCAAAAAGCAAAATCGTGAAAAAATTGTCCAACTTTTTAGGGGTTTATGTTTTCGGGCTATAGTTGAAAAAAATATTATATTTTATTTTAATATGATTTATTGAAATATGATTACTAAAATATACTTAAATTTAAACCCTTGTTGCAGGCAAGAGATGGAAGAAATAAAACGTGAGATCTTGTCGCTGTCGGAGAAGTACTCGGTGAAGTGCGTGGAGTCGGCGTCGCTGGAGGAGCGGTTGGCGGCCGCCAGCGCGCAGCTCGCGCACGCGCACAACCACATCATGCAACTGGACGCTAGGTAATATATATTGATTGATATTTTTCTTGAACAGGAATTGAATCTGGAACCGCATTACTTTTTTCAATCAATCATTTTAATGTAATCGTCTCAATAAAACAATAAACAAATTAATTATAACCTTACATATTACAGAAATAAGCAGCTCCGAGCGCATATAATGTCTGAAGCGAACGACATGAAGAATTGTGAGGCGTCCACACTCGCGCAGCTCATAGAAGACACGGCACCGGTACGTACACTCGCCTAACATTAGCGCAGGTATCGGACACGCTTTATATGCTTTTCAAGCTAAGACAATGCTTGCATGACGTCACGCACATGTAACATTTCACCTTTATAAAACATAGATTTCTTTATTTATTTGATTTAAAATATTTTTTATCTGCACAAAGTTTTTAGTCTGTATTTATTTATTTTTTTTAATTATTTATTATGCCACAAACACTTGCTATACTTTTTTGAGCACTATTAGGAGTTTTGATCGCACAAATCGAATTGTGCAGAGCTTAAAATTGGCTGTATTATAATAATTATATGCGAAATAAAAATATTTATTAAATTTATATAGTATAGCTATTGGCATTCTAAAATTATATTTCAACAAATATCAAATATTACTATTATAGGTAAAAACTAGAAAATTATTGAATAGTTAACAAATTTATACTAAAAAACGTAAATACATTATAAAATAACGGTTATATGTTTTATAATTTAATTTTAATAACATGACTAAATTAAATAAACCGTTTTTTTTTTTGGCTGGAATTACTAAATCAATTATAAAAGAGAAATAATAAAAATAGCCATTAAGCGATCAATTCTCATATACATACAAGTAGCAGTAGTAAGTGTAATTTTACATTGTGGGCTGTGGCGGGACTAACAGCATGGGGAGACGCCGCTGTGGAGCCACCTGCGCCGCCTGGCCGCCGTCTGGCAGGGCAACCCCGCAGGTAACCACGCAACCGATCAACCATTCAATTATTCAACCATCAACCCTTCAACCATAACTCTAACATGTCCAAAGAATGCTAACAGGATTAAGGACTGAACATCAGTAGATCTTGATATATTTTTATGCCAAAACTATTGCGACGACATACATTTCTGACATATTATAAAACCGCTTTAACATGTTCGAATATAAAATTAAATACAAATAAGAATTTCACAACAACAGACCACATGTATGACTTATTATTACACATGAGGATAATAATAATCTATTTTAAATTACAATAACAAATTATAAACATTGACTCACGTATACTTATATTTGAAAATTACTAAGATAACGATGTGCCTACAACTAATCTGGTAATTTTCATTGGCAATATAGAAATAAAATTATCCTTCCTTTTGTTATGTTATAGATTTTAGTATTTTCCCTACCGATTTGTGTATATTTTACTTTTTATTTGTTTATTTAAATATATATACCTAGTCATATAGCAGCCATTTTATTTATTTTATATGTAAAAACAATAATCAAGGTCATGTACTGTACATATATGTAGAATTCTTGATCATAGTCTTTCATCACTATATTTAAACATGAAATAAATCGTTTTGTGTGTATGATTGTAAATATGTATTATGTAGTTATTTGCATGAGTTTTCTGTGTTCATATGTGGGTGATTTGTATGCTTTGTCACCATCCCCTATTTTAACATATCAAGGACCACTAAAGCAGATCCACTTTTGCTTAGAAATTCGTTTTTTTTTTTTGGATAAAGAACTTTCTATTGCTCATTTATATGTAGGTACATATTTAAAACGCAATGAATGAAACATATAGTAAAAATATTTTAGGACATTTAAACCCCCGAAATAATTAACCGTAATGCAAAATAAAAGATCCATAACAAATTGTATACCCATTCATCACGTGCACTCGTTGACGTAAGAAACCTTCACAGATAATTTAAAATCTAATACAATCTCACACTAATATAATTAAAAAAAAATCTAACACCCTAGAATGCTGGCAATGCAACAATTTAAAAAAATAAATTGTATGCATTTATTACATGTGTTTATTATGCCATAGGGGAAGTCATCTCGGTCGAGCGGACTGGAGCGAGCGCGCGCCTCCGGCCTGCAGTTCCCGAAGGCGGAGAGCCCCAGAAACCTGCAGTTGTCTCCCGTACAGGTAACTATTTAACTGCTTTTATAGTGTATATTATAATAAATTATAATTTTCCTTAACCCCTTGAGGACCGCGCACACGCCGGCGTGTACTATAACAATTGAATTCTCAAAAATTCGCACGGATTTCTTAGAATTTGTCCGGGAGGGACCCGTTGAGAATCGCGGGTACGCCGGCGTGTCAGTTAACAATTAATTTCTTAGAAATTATCCAGGAGTTAAGGATTGGCTACCTAAACCACCAACCAAGCACACTTTGTTGCCTGATTCCACAAATACTGATATAGTGCGAGTCCTAAACTAAAGCAATTAAGGTTCTACACTCATTGTGCTTGTTTCAACTTATCAAGACTTCAACAAATTGGGAAAACATAGATTGCATCATGGGATGGACATGGGCTGCCTGCTAGCTGCGAGAAATAACTATTTCTACTTCATAATACATGGAAGATACATATATTTTTAAATTTTATCATTTTCATAATATTTATATGTACCAATATTTATTTGTTCCCAGAACTAAAGACTCCTCGCTGCAGCACGTTAGCGGGCGTCGTCGCGGAACGCAAGAAGCTATTTGAAACTTAGCGACGCAATTTATCTACAATATTTTACGAGTACCCACCATGTCTAATATATAAAGTCAGGTGGGCTCAATCACCGGTCACAAGCTTCCCACCACGCCGGCACCTGGCCACTGGCTTCGTCACACGAAGTAAATACATATATCCTTTATCCACGTTATATACCTTGTAATGTATACGAGATAAGATGGCGGTAAAAATTGACAGATGGGACAACAAAGTCCACATCTATATATCATATTAGCATTGTAAAATTAATATATTGTATTAATTTATATTTAAGTTATTAACTAAGACCAAAAAATGTTCTTCCTCTACGTGAAGTGGCCAGAACTTTTGACTCCCACCCACCACTACTGTATATAACTTGTTTTCATTGTTTTTTTGACATAATTTTAATTAACTATAGAGTGTATATTGTTTTCACTTCTTCCTCTTTAATATTTAAGATGTGCTCTATTAGATTCGTAAAGAGAAAGTAATTTTTTATATTTATTTTTCTGTCAAACCATTTGACAGTTCGGATGAAATAAAAATTATTGTCTGTGGTCTGATAAAGCATAATTTTAAATTTTGACTCAACAGTCAACGGTTTCCTCGCCTTGGACGCGTAGCAGTAGTATCGGGTTAGTGATGTATTCCTGTAAAATTGTACCATTGTGTAAATACTCACCTACACTTTTGTAACCAGTCTCTTCAGTTTGCTTTTTTATTATCTTATAAGGAGTTTGTTACCAAATATTTCTTATTTATGTGTTTTTTTGACATTCGAGTTATGCCTTTTATTCGGAGGCACGGATATATACTTGCTGTTCCGTCAGTGTGGTAGCAACTTTACAATCGTTTTAGACATGTCTAAAACTTTAATTTTTCCAATTTTTCATTTTAAAGAAAAGGCGAGATTACTCATATTTATGTTTAAATTGAGTTTGGGGACTGTTTTAGTTGCTACTAGTGGCATATACATTATACATATTATATGCGAAGGAAAGCAGAATATATCTGTGTCTTCTTTAGTTTTAATGCCCTTGTTTATGACTTGTGTAGATTTATAAATATAGAACTTACACATATATCCGGATGTGGGAGATTTTGGATTCGAGTTGAATATCGTAAGGCATGTTTTCATAGACCTGTTACATCTAAGATATTTTACGTAAATTTTGATTAAAGTTGACATTAAATAAATTTATGTAGCAGGTGTGTATTTTAGACGTATTGTTTTAATCATTAACACGATATTTTAGAAGTTTAAAGTTTGACCTTGTGTCTCGTTTTAGTGGCTTATCATATTTGACTACCCGCATTATTTTAAATATTTAATTATACGTTACTATAAATAATCAATTTAAAATCGATTTAAATATTGTATAACAAAGTTAAAAACTTACTCAACAATTATCTGTTTATTTTTACAAGCTAAACGTTAATTTACAGCCTTAAAATAAATAAGAGAAAAAAGGACCTATGTAATATTAATATATTTGATTTAATTTAACCGACATAATATCCCAGTCGAGTATGGTAAGCCTGCACTGTGTGTTACCATGTTTCCAGGGCATTCTCGTCTTCCCTCACGTTGTTGTGTATAGTTTTCACGGAAATATGCCTTCCATTTGCGTTTTTGCTCAACGTACGACATTGCACGGCTTGTGACGCGGACGGCTATTGGTGTAATAGAATCAATGTATTATATACTTTTAGACTAAAATTCGTAAATTAAGTTTATTAAAGTGAAAACTTCTATAGGCAGGCTTGGATGGGGAGTAAATTCATGTAAGTCGTCATCGACATGGTCACGTGACGTGTTAACGCTAACATTCAGAGTGCCGATAGATGTCAAAACCAGACAAATGTAAACAGTTTTAATTTACTATTTTAATTTAAGATCAAACAATTTGAATATCCAAAAATAACTACTTGTTTATAGTTTTAAGTTTTCACTTCTATTGGCAGTCCTCATGACTGCTTTTTTTAAATTATTAACCATTTGAAATGGCTTCTAAATTTTTGTCTAATTTAAAAATTCAATGAGTTTTTATTGTATGTAGTTTTAAAACGTTACTTAAATTCATTTGAAGTCATTTTTAATTATATATTTTCATGTATTTTAGGTGCTATTACACCAATAATCTTAAGTCTATCTCCCTCTGTCTTAGTTGACGTTGTAAAGTGTTGGTTTATATAACAAAGATTTTTAAAATAAACTACTTAATACAAACAATATCGTTTTATTTCCACCTTTTTACAAAAATACATTAAAATAAAGGCAAGCAAATGTTTATATAATACTAAAATATTTTATTTATTACAAAAAATAAGTAAGTACGGTTTTAGAATCATTTGGCCATCACAAAAACAAAAACTTCTACAGGAAATAAACATTTTTTGAACAAGAAAATGAATTAAAATACATAATATATGAAATTTTATTACATGTTGAGCCTCTATCTATATTTTTTGTTCAATAATATATATAGTCTACATTGATATTGTAACATAATTCTTGTGATGGAATATTCAAAAAATAAATAATTATAACTTCACAATCTTAGAAATTTTGCTAGTACCATAAAATAATGCTCAAAATAAGTAAAATTAACATTTTAAATAATTTACTTATGTTAGAAAGTTTAAAGCAATGTGAAAGCAAGTAACTAAAATATGATAGGTGATTAGTGGTGTAATAATACTACAAGGAATGAGCTTTTCGTGAAATACTGTTTTTTTTTTAATTTATTTGCAAGTTTTCTGCTCTTACAAAAAGCTATGATTTATGTATCATCCACATGTACATCGTGTTTCATGTGAATAATGTGCATATTAAGTTGCTATATGTTGTCTACAACACCATTACAATATAGGGAAGGAAAAAACATAATATACACCATTCCTATTGATATTTTGAATTTAAAAACAGAAAGAAAAATATTTTTAAAAACAAATCAATTCTGGTATAAAAATCTGTCAGTTAATTAATTCACAGACTTCAGATAATATTTATCTGCAGAAAAAATTAAAGAGTGTTTTTTATAATCTGTAGCTCACAGTTGTATAAGAGGTTTTTCCACTGCCTCTTGGCGATTACGTAATTTGGCGCGCCATTCACTTCTATCTCTCAGTATCTTATTTCCATAGGCTTTGTGAATGTCTCTAAATGGTACTTTTTTACGAGGCACCTCATTTGACTTAACAATTTCTTTATCTGTAATTAAAAATGTTAGTTTAAAATACATGTATATAAAACTATTAAATAGAGTTCTATCATTTGTTTAGTTTATAGTTTTAAGGATCTTTATCCATTGAACATACAACATATAGATAACAAAAAGTTAATGAGTTTATAAGAAAAAAAATCTTATTTAATTCCACTTTCGATAAACTAAATCAATATACTTACGATGTCTACTCCCAGTCACAGCTTTGCTCTCTCCATCAGGAACTTTATTAAATGGATTGTGACGTTGACCTCTTGGAGGAACTTTAGGTTCTTCTTCTGCAGGTGAGACAGTTACCATTGCTGCTGCCTCGGCTGCTTCTTCAGCTAAAAGACATAATTAATGCTGTTTTATTTCTAAAATAGTAAATTAAAATATAATCCTGAAATAAAGATAATATTATTGGTAAAAATAAATACTTCACCTTGAGCTTCATCCAATTGTCTCTGTAATTCGGCTACCATTAACTTCATATAATCATAACTTCCACATGCCAAAGCCTTCATCCAAGCCTCCATAGAGGCTTGTGAGTTTGTGCATAAGAAATATGTTCGGCCTCCTTCACAATGAAATACTATTTTAAAACTGTATGATTCTTCTTCTGTGAGTTCTAAAATACACAAAATAATGTTGGATATGATACAATAATTATATAAAATTACTTTTAAAGGCATATACAATTGAACTGGTATATTATAAATTACCAATAGTGCATCCTTCGAGTATGATAACGCCAACTGGTTCCTTATCTCCTTTTTTGTCGAAATAAAACAGTAGATTCCCTTTAAGTGTAAACCAGCGTCGTTGATAACTCTTGCCCACCTCGCCTCTCATATCCAGCCATCCCTCACGGTCCACAGGAGTCGCCGATGAGGCAAATGCACATAAATTCTTCTCGTTTATCTTCATCTTTCACTTATTTAATGGAATATATTAATTATAGACCATATCCATAAAATAATCTGATACCCGAATCAAATACGGAAATATTAATTCAACTACACGACTACTACTACTTTTTTGAATTGGTGTTACGTATTAAATTATATAAACTTTATACTCAATAAACAATGGAATTATTTAGGAAAAATATTTTTATATTTGTACTTATGTCAATGTCATTATGAAGTAGAAGCGAGATTCCGAGAAGTCAAATTGACATTTACGTGACAGATTATTTATTTTTAAAGGTACGTTTACGTCTATTCAACAACCGATTTTGAGGAAAAGCAACATGTTGAAAGCAACTCTGTTGCCGTTTGTTGAATGAGCTTGTAACTGAGCATCGACCGTTCTACAAAATATGAGTTTTGAAACTTGTTGCCTTTGTACACACAGATGTTGGGTTCATTCAACAATATTGGTTTTACAAATCATATTTTTTGGTCCGTTCGTAATTTTTACCGAGTTTCAAAAAAGGAGAAAACGCTCCATTTATATGTATTTTTTCATACGCATGTTACGATTTTCATGATTCTTTATTAAAAAGTGGTCCTATATTATTTTTTAAAAATTTCGGTCCTTAGATTTTTTTTATTTTAAAGTAACTTACTGAAATTACTTACTTGAAACATAACATTTAAATATCATATTTTATATTTTATATATATTTTAAAATATTTTAATCTTTTATCCTTTGGCAAGGCAAAAAAAAATTTCTTATTCTGAATAAAGATTTAAAAATAAGTTATAACTGGAGGACAGCAAAAAAGAAAAAATGTAGAATTATTTTTTAATAATGTGAGAGTTAAGGCGCAGGACGGACGGCTCTCCGAGGCACGGGGGTAAAACATCGCCATCTTCCCAACTCCGGGCTGTTACTGAGATTCAATTAATGAAGTTTTTAATTGAAATTCTTTCAATTACAATAGGTATAAAACTATGATTTGCTCCACAAATTTCAGAACATTGCCCATAATAAATTCCTGGGCGATTAATAAAAAAACTTATTTGACTTAAACGTTCAGGATTAGCATTAACTTTTACTATATCTACTAAACAGAAAGTCTCAATAACTAAACTTGGCCCGATTCGGGACTCAAACTCGATGGGTTTGAGTCCCGAATCGGGCCAAGTTTGCCAAGTGTACAGCCGTACTTACTAGCCACTACACCACCGGGGCAGTTTAACAATTCTTCTTTAACGTCCCTGGGAGTGTCCAGTTTTTGAAACGACTACGCTTTCTATTGATTTTAATTTATTATTCATTCTTGATTTTCATAGCTTGATAAAAAATGTCTGGTTAGATAAAAGAAAAACTACTGCAAAGCATGTGGCCAATCCAGTAAATACTTACGGCGCTTTATCTATTGGTCGATCTAGGTTATGTGTCAGCCATGTATTTCCATAGTTCTTAATCCACAAATATCTAATAGGTAGCTTTTCTCAAAATATTTATAATTATTCTTTTTATAGGTAGGTGAAAAATAAACAAAAATTCGTACAGTAATTTCCGAGATTAGGCCAACTAAATGCAAACTCAGCGCCGCGGTGGATTTTAATTTATAATATTAATATGTAATGATTTTAAATTTTATCTTTAATTTGTCAAACAGGTTAAATTAGTTTATGGAATTTCATTAAAAATACAACTTAATGTGTCTACAAACCTTTATAGATCAGGTCAGCTTAAGAAAAAAAAGGGGACATTTCTTCATAATATCAGTAATTCCACCTTTTGTAGTGTTTTTTTATGAACTATATGGACTGAACTTGAGTTAATATATCGCCTAACAATTAACATATAAACAAAAACATACAACCAAATACAGTATCTATTTTTTGAAGTCTGTCAAAAATGATCGTTAATTGATTCAATTGTCTTGTTTTTCTTCCCCATTGATTTAAGGCGTGCCAGTTGTGCAGATATTACTTCACCAATGTCACGCAGAATGGGGAAGAGTTATTGATCTATATTCTAAACCATTCCGAATATCTCCTTAACTATTTTTTGTTCTCAATACATTCACTATAAAAATTCAATTTCCTATCTTCATAATTCATTATTATATATATGTATACATGTATGTAGGTATGGACAAGGGGATTCATTACGAAGAAAAATTAGTTCAAATAAATGTCAATAGATGACGTTACATGTATCGATTTGTTATTAAAGTTGCTTTAAATTAACAAAAGATAAAAAAATAGATCCCAAAAAGGTGCATTACTGTTTTAAAAAATATTCTAAGTAAAGGGAAACGAAATAGTGTGCTTGTAATTTAAATTTGTGTATTTTTACTGATTATTGATATATCAGCAATCAGATGATGGGTGTGTAGTGTATAATCACAGATGATGCTTTTACTTTTTATGAATTCTTTATCATGGTTAAAAATGGTTAAAATCACGGATTTTTTATATTCAAATGCGGAATGAATTTTGCAATATTTTCGATACATTAGTTTGCACATATTAATAAAATAAATCTGTTTAAATATTTGCGAAATAACATCTATTGTCTATTCAAGAAAACAAAAATAGCTCGAATTAAAGCTGTCCAATTTCTTTTTATGGGATGAGGCATCTCTAGTATAATATTATGTGATCTGTGGTATGGGTATCACTTTCTCCATTGTAAAGGAAAATAAAAGGATGCAATAAATATGTAATATTTTATTCATAATTATTATTACCTATTTTCACAGTTATTTATAAAGTTATATTAATATCAAGTATTACACTAACTTTTGTTTACGAATTTCTAACGATTGCTCCATTTAGAAAATTTGATTTCCATATCAATCATCAGATTTGTCCGCTTACACACTAATATATGACAAAATGATGAGGTCTATATACAGTACGATCCCGATTCCCTAAAAAAATTGACAATTCACAATAACAAAAAAAAGTCAAAAACGAAATCTTAAAAATAATTCATTCAACTACGAATCTCGCTTAACAAACAACTGTACAAAATATTACGAGTGGTTTCTTTAAAACGTGCTCCGTTACACATCGGCAAAGTGGGCAAATAATCAACGGTACTTCGAACTACCACGTCCCTATTTACAAAATGTCGTTTTACAAAACAAAATATAAACTATATACAACATCATTAAATATTCTCAAATGCTGTAACACATTTAAAACATTTCATATTCAACTAGCCATAATTCAGTTAAACAGCGACCCGACGGTCGCGACGATACAATTAAATAATTTATGTATTCCGGCATGCCGCCCTACTATACAGAGCCTGTACAATTCACCTATCAGGGGTGCATAGACGTAGCGGGGTCGGGGCTCGCGCCTAGTCTAGCTGGCGCGCACAAGCCAACCCGGCTACATCTATGCATCCCGCCACTGATACAATAAGTTTACAATTAAAATTAATCAGGTAATAAGCAATATAAAAACTCATAATTTATTGTACAAACAAAACTTCCCCCAGATTGTATCTACGAAGACGACAGAACGCAAAGTTGTGAATGTGTTCAAGACAACTCCAAGATGAGCATCACGCATTGTCCCTATGTATGTACATATTATAATATCTTTATGACACTTGTCTATTACTTACTTTTAGTTTATATTAAAATAGAAAATTTCATATACCTACCGAACTGTAAGAGATTCGACCGAGCGACGCGACGGCGACGCGGCGCCGCGACGCGCCGTTGCAACGGATTTCATTTATAGTTTTACAAAACGACTCTAATCGTACAAATGCTAATTTCGAATGTGATCTAGTGGGCTCTCTTTAAGACTATTCATCTAACCGTAAACTATTGGTGTCACTAATTATTTCCCAATTGGAGGTTTCATTATCATAAGAAAACGACGTTACTGGAAACACTTGTGTTTAGAAATACCCTTTCCACTCGCTGGCACGCGCGCGAGGCGCGGACGCTTGGCAGTTCACTTAATAATATAACGTTAGCAAACATTTTGCACTAATTTTATCGAATACTTCGAAGAAACTTGTAACTTATGTCGACCGACGTTGAGCTTTTGTTCCCTGGATATAAAATTGTACACGGAAGAGAACGCGCGCTAAACGAGCGCTCAATTGATCTAATGTATAGTTGCCTCCAATGTAAAGCTATCGATCCTAGTCGAATCCGTACAAGATTAAACAACAGAAATACACTATTCGAAATTATACGTCTGTACAAAAATAATTGAGTAAAAAAATTTCGATAAGACGAAGAAGTTAAAAAGAAAACCCTGTCGATAGAGACTACGAAAGTACGCGGGCGGTAAAAAAAAATATCTAAATCACTACGCAAACAGCTAACACTTTGGTAAGTCATACCGGCTTGAAAAATAAAATAAAAATAATATACTACACGATACATCGCACAACAACAATAATAATTACATCTGCAATAAGTCACTTGTGACACTCTAAGTATTAATAACCGTAGAAGACATAAGACAGGAGGAGAGCTGAGGAGAATAGGGGAGGCTGGGGGAGAGACGTGGGGGAGGGGTTGGAGGGGAGAAGAGGAGGAGACTACTCAGGGCGGCGCCTAAAGCGGCCGCGTATTAAAATCATTCCAAAATACTAGCACTATATTATCAAGTACGATAGTAACTAGGTTAGTTCTCATAAAAGACTTCTTTAAACATACTTTGATTAAAAATGACTAAATGTTTAATTGATTATATATTACAGTTAAGAGCTTCGTACAAATGAAATTGTGTGTATAAATATAATATATCGGACAGGAAATAATTAGAAAATTATATAAAATAGGTAGTTACAAAATAATTTCGTTTTAAAACTGGCAACACCCATAAGTAAGAGACTACTGTAAAATGGGCACTACACTACAGAAAATGAGGTTTAAAATGGAGTGTGAGATCACGGAAGAATGATGCATTTGAAAGACGACAATGGAAGAAATCTTATACATGCGAGTAAAGATGAGAGTGAGATGCCCTAACAAGACTAAAACTCAGGGATGGCAATAAAAACCATCGTGTATCCCAAATTGGACCTTTGTAAGATTTCAATTGTTTATTCATAGTTCCCCGGCTTATCTAATTTCTTTTTTTTTTTTATAAATTTTCTAAATGTTTAATATAACATTCGATATTCATACAAATAGTGGTAACTTCCGCTCCAGAAACATTTTCTTTGTGTTATAAGAAGTATTACGATTGGAATAAAACTAATATGTCTGGTGTTCGAAAAGTTGGACATTTATTTTAACTAATATATTTTCAATGTAAATATAATACTTTTTATAATACAAAGATGCAACAAACAAGTCACCACCCTATCGTTTGATTGACTATAACAACTATTCATAAGCCAGATCTACCCCGAGGGGTGACGCACCCCTGACAACAATAACTTGTCTATTCAAGCAACTTACAAGCCATACCATATAATTAATTTACCTAAGTACTGCCTCTAAGATTTCTATACGCTTTTTTATGACTATTATTTGAAACAAAATCCAGATGTAGCTCCACTGTAAAAACGTTACAAATTTACTTTTTTTTTTTTAAAATATGCGAGTTTCCTCAATAGAAACTTATAAAATTCACAATTTCTCAATATCAATCTCATTTTAGCTACAAAAGTAACTGTTCTAGAAGAGAAATCTGTATCATACTTGTTTGATGTTGTACTTTTAATTCATTCAATGGACTTCATTTATATCTTTAACAACTGCAAGATATGTCATGGGTTTGTTATTGGTAAATACAACCTTAATATGTCAAAAAATTAATTTAAGAGAAAAAAATTATCTAAATAAACATGATTTCATATTATAAATATAAAAAAAAAAATATATTAAAACAAGCAATACTATTCATTATTACTTTTTATGTAAAAAAAATATATGAATATATTGTAATTTAATCACAAAATCAGATTGAAATATAAATATTATGTTAAGATCATTTTATCCAATAACATACCGACAACATTCTTCTCAACAACTCCAATAAATAATTTAATTACTATAATGGTAACCAACACTAGGCGCATACGGCTTCCACAGACCACTTATCACATCACTACACACATTACAAAACCCCGCACTGGTGACAGCTTCATTTGTTTCATAAAAACACAATTTGTCTTCATGCGTGGGAACAATTTAGCTTGTTTTCACTTAACAAAGACACTAGGTCCCATGGTGTGGGAGATGTTTAACCGAGGGCTGCAGCGGTGTGGTACAGCTGCATGAGCACCTGCACGTGCAGCGGTAGGCACGAGATTCGGTCGTGCGTCGTGCCGTCCAGCGCGAGCCATGACAGCGCGTTGTAGCCTTCTAAAACGTATCTGAAATAAATTATTTAATTAGAACATTGATGAAGAATTATAATATGCTGGAAAATACCCAAGTATTGAATTAACTTATAGATGTATAAGCCTATCACGCGAAAGGAGTCGCGTTTAGAAACTAATTAAAGGTATATATATTGTCATTGTTGAATACATCTATGTATCTGTTTAAATATACTCGTAATAATAGACTGGACTCGGATCTCTTTTGCAACAACACAACTACAACAACTAGGAGGACTGTTTATGTGATCCTTCAATAATGAAGATAATAATGCCCGCCTCACGATTTCGGCCACAGCGGCCAATTTCACTGAGACTAGCCGACTATAGATAGTGCAGTGCGTGTACGCGCAGACAAATCTATCTAATCAACTACAGAATAAGACACTTGGATTAAGAGGATGAGACGTAGCATCGACACGATAGCTCTATATCGGTTTCCAATTCCAGGTCGCTACTATTTCCTGTCACTACCCGATAAACCACACTTGTCCCAACCTAGGACCTCTGTACCAGCCACCTAATAACATCAGCAATAGTGAAGTGACAAGCGTACCTGAGCACGTCAGTGGTGGTGGTGGAGTCGAGCGGGTGCGCGTTGTGGTCGCGCCGCTGCGTGAGGGAGGTGTAATCGTCGTGCGGCGCCACCGCGCACTGCAGGTGCAACGCGTTCTTGAGGAAGGCGGGGCAGGCGTCGCGCAGGTGCCAGCAGCTCGCCCACCACCAGCCCGGCATGGCACCCAGCGGCGCCGTCGACACCAGGTAGCCCAGCGCCAGCGGCTGCTGTAGTACGGTGCCCACTTGCTCCTGGAATATAAGGGCAATCGAACATTTACATTAAATATCTTCGTCATAACTATTATACTACATAATTTAGTAGGAAGAAAATAAATAAGATACTGTGCCCAAAGATATATGTAAATAAATATACAAACATGAAATGTCCATTAAAGTAAATTTTAATTATTGAAATATGAAAAACAAAATTTTTATTACTATACTAGCTCTTCATAACCCCAACGCTTCTTCAATAGTTTATAAATACTAAAAATATTTTTTAAAATTTGACTGGTAACCTCTCACATTATTATATAAAAATATTGAATCATCTCGAACATTCTATTTGGAATAAAAAACAAAACGATAATTATTTAAAAAAAAACGCAAAGAGACACTTCACTAGCATAAAAAATATTACATACCGGTTGATTATCATCATCCCTCGGATACGCTCCGGCAGCTGCCAAATGCGCGTGTCGCGCCGGACTGCCCTCGCGGCTCGCCTCGTCGTCGTGCCGCCGCGGCGACGCGCGGGGACTCCCCGCCGGCCACATGAACATGTCGCCCATTAACAGGTCCATGTTCATGTTCTCCTCGCCGATGTCCTCTTCCATACCAATATCGCCTAGCCCCAGTAGCATGTCGTTTTCTTCACCGTTTGCGTTTGGTGGATCGAATGGCATCTGGTTTGACTGCAACATGATACATAATATTTGATATATTCGAGTAACACAACAACAACTTACCAAAACTGAGATAGAAACGTAAATTACTGTTTTATTAAGAATATTTTATATAAATGTTGGTCTTATATTGAAGACTAATAAATGTATGGAAAATCCATCAAAATGATTATTGTATTATGTTTTAAATTAGGTATAAATACGGTCTAAAAAGCAAATCTTACCTGTGTAGTAGCAGAGGTGGGAAATACGAGTATATGCGTGGCGGTGACGTCCCTGGGCGTGTGCAGGTGCGACTGTATGGAGGCCTGCGAGAACCTCTCGTCGGGCGTGAAGCGGTCCGCCATGAGGCGCAGGCACGAGTCGGGCTCGGTGGACACGAGGCAGGCGGACAGGATGCAGGGCGCGCCCGTGGGGTACAGCAGCGAGCAGCTGCTGCACATCTCGCGCAACATGTTCGATGCTCGGTTGAGGTTCGGCCGTGATAGTAACCAGCTCCATCCTGAATAATTTCAAATATACTATGAATAGTTGTCTACGTAGTAAAGCAATAACGTTTACTACTACGTCAAATAAGCAGAAGTACTTCAATTATATACTGTTAATATTAAATATTGCTATAAAGAAATAATTAAATAAATAATGTATACCTTTAAGTTCTCCATGGCCTATCCTGCCCACGCGACCCACGACGAGACGCCACGGCTGCGCCGACTGCGACATTACGCCAAGAGTGAAGTCCATAAGTTTGGTAAGGCCTAGGCGCCGCGCCGGACCGCCTCTCTTCCGCCTTGATCTATTTTTTTTAATATATTAGTACTATACGTGATCATTTCATAATAAAATTTGAAATAATATAATCATGGGTAGAAAATGTAATCAAAGTATAAAAATATCCAAAAAAAATATATATCTAATAACATGATGTAAGCATGTTCATGAACCTATTATGTTTCTAGATTACAACTAGTGTAAGTAACTGATACATTATTCAATTACTTGCAAGTAGCCCATAGCAGGGCAGCATTTGCGCACAAAGATAACTAATAGCAAATTTATAGTCTCAAGGACTTCAAGAGAACAACAATAGTAATAGTAATAGTACCTGGCCGGCACGTGTATGTTGATGGCGGCGGTGTCGAGCAGCTCGCCGCGCGCGTCGGTGGCGGCGGCGAGCAGCCAGCGCTGGTCGTGCGACAGGCAGTAGGCCAGGAACAGCACGGCGCTCTGCTCGCCGCACGCCGTGCCCCACGTCTCCGCCACCTCCTTGAGCGCGCGCGGCGGCGCCAGCACCCACGCGGGGGAGAACAGCTTGTACGGCGCTCGGTTCTTCTCCTGCCATAGTCAATGGTCATATGTCATATTAATGGAATGTAGACTGTTGTGATTTTTTTTTATATTTAATAGTTATTCTCCAGTCACGTTAACAATTTTGTACATTGTTTCATTAAATCAGATGGTTTTTACTTAAAAAGTAGAGTTTTTGTATTCCAAGTATATATCATATAAATATACTTTATGCATACACATCGAATTTCTCCTCATATTTATGACATTCTCTAGCCCATATTAAAACCTTGTTATATAAAAGGTATAATAACCAAGCAACACTTTCGAATCCACAATTCTTGTTAAGATGCTATATATAAAAATTATCTTAACTATATTTGATAATATGTATAAGTGTTAACACTCACGTCTTTATTGCTAAGGAAGAGGTTGGCGGCGGCGGCGGTGCCGAAGCCCGTGAGCGACTTGCCGGCGGGCGAGTGCGTGAGCAGGCGGCGCGCGCCGCTGAACACGCTGAAGGCGAGCGCGCGCACCTCCGCGCCGCCGCCGCCGCTGTTGCTGCTGCCCAGCGCGCCCCACGTCTCGCACACGCCCTCCAGCGATATAATCTGATCACGTCATTAGTGTTATATTTACTGTTTATAGACAAACATACTTTCTGTTTATGATGCATTTGTAATTTATAATGCAGAAATTACGTATGCAATTCTCATCATATTTTCATTCGCCAAAGTTATTATTTATGTTAATCACACATAACATATCGATATTTGCGGCTGTATATATTATTTTTCTTTGACGATGAGATATTTTATGACAGTAAAATGTATCCTATATGCTGACTCAGATATCAGTTATCACCAATACCATATTTCATCAAACTCCGTCAAGTAGTTTTTGCATTATCCGATAACAGACGCACAAGAGAGAGAAACAAAAAAAAAATATTTTATTTGGAGTCTGTATCCATAAAAATATTAGAATAAAATTTTTCGAAAAATGTTCAATGTATACATACATACATACATACACGTTTCAATGATAGTTTTACTATAGTATGAATAGATAACAAGTGAAGCTCACCTTAACGAGTGGATTGTGGTGGTGCAGATGCCGATGCGCCTGCGCGGCCAGCCGCAGCAGCGCGGCGAGCGCGCGCGGGCGGTGCGCGTGCGACGCGGGCGGCTCCACCACGTACAGCACCAGCGCCGGCGCGCCCGCCTCGTCCTCCTCCCACGAGCCGTCCGCGTCGTGCTGCTCGCCGCCCGCCGCGCCCGCGCCGCCGCCGCCCGCCGCGCCCGCGCCCGTGCCGCCCGGCGTGTCCGGCCGCTCGGGCGCCGCCGGCGGACGCATTGAATTCGAGTTGTTCGCTGTAGTAACGAATACTATTAATACCCATAATCTTTATACTTCTAATATTTTGAAATGGGCTCGTCAAATATATTTATTAAATGAGTATACATTTATGAGTAAACTAAATTAAAAGCTATTTTTCTATTAGTTAATTAATAACAAACACTATGGTGAATTCTTAAAGTGGACAACTATTTTATGTCATAATCCTGTCAAGGTACAATTAAAGACACATGAACCGTATCAGATAATTTTTAATTAAACTTTTTTGTAATTAATATAACTGGAATGTTATTAGACATTTATAAGTACGAATATCACTTTACATGTGTTCAAGCTCCTAAACTTACATTCAAATAATGTCCGGTCGACGTTCAGCGCAGCTAGTTGAGGCACCAGGTTGGACCGCAACGTTTCCGCGTACGCCTTAACATATTCGCCTAATCTGCCGGGAGGAACCTCACCCAACCATTCTTCGTAATTGGCATCTCTATAAAAGACAAATTAATTTTAATTAATAATTACATTAACATTTTATGTTATTTAATAGCACGTAATGTACACAAAACGTTTCACATACCGATCGCTATCACTGGGCGCCGTCCGAACAATACCATCCCGCGCTATCCTCGATATCGGTTGGTGCCGTCCTAGTCTGCACGCTTCGTACGCCGCAGACAGTTCCCTAAAGAAGGTCTTCAAGGGGTCAGAGAGGGAGTCCCCATCCGCCGCTAGCACTACGTACGCTACATCGCGCGCATAGGAGTAGGGCTCTAGGGAGAGCCGCTCCCAGTGCCTTAGGGCATAGGGTGATAAGGATATCCAGTCGCGGTCGTGCCCGACGAGCAGGGGCGGCACCGGCTGCGGCTCGCAGAGGTCCTCGTTGCCGCGGCCGGCGAGGCGGTGGAACTGGCGCCACGTGAGCGGGCCCGTCACGCCGTCCCACATGCGCGCGCCGCAGCAACGCTTCTGTATCGCGTCTTGTAGTAAGGGCCGTAGGCGTCGCATTAATCTGTACGAGTTAATTTTTTTTTTAAATAAAGTTATTTTATATATGTAATATTGAGTCACACGAAGATCACGTCGGACATACAAAAATGTACACCCTTGGTGTGTCATTTATAATCGAACTACTATTATATATGTAAAAGTATTGCAGCTTGACAAAAGTGAATAAAATTTAATACATAGATAGACTATGATTTGGAATATCACATAGATTACTGTTAGCCTCCTAAGTCATTAGTGTCAAATATTAAAGAACCATGTAAAACAGTCTACAAGACGATCACTCTTAATAAATCAAAATCGGATATATATTAATAACCCTTTTGCATTTCTGTAGTTAGTTATACACACCTAACAACGTCCCGCGAGGAGCGCGGCGCGCGCGCGCCTATGAAGGGCCAGCGGTGCACGGCGCCGCCGCCGGTGGTGTTGGCGGGCACCGGCAGCGCCGCCGCGCCGCCCGCCGCCGCGCTCAGCGCGCGCGCCGCCGCCGCGCCGCCGTCCGAGTACCTGTTATTGAAATATAATTTAGTAACCTTCAATATTTCCTTGATGTGTATACATAGAAAAAAAAAACAGTTTTCATAGATGGTTTTTGATATTACTCTAAAAACAATTGCTAATGAATCAGGGACAAAGAATGCACAGTAATTAGGAGACTTTTAAAAATTTCAAATTAATAATCAAACACTATATAGCCTATTTTACATTTTTTTGTTATAAAAAAAAATAGCAAATTTGGACTTCCAACATAGAAAGAGACTGGAGGCGAACACATCATGCCCAAAATGTGCTACCTAAACTATAAAACTAGATAATTGTTTATAGTACAATTTTAACACAAACTAAACCCCAATATTATTCTCCAAAAAAAAAACATAAAAAACAACACTTACTCTAACAAATTAAGCCTCAGATGGTCGGGCACGTCGCTGCCGGCCGCCCGGCGCGCGGCGCGGGCCAGCGCGGAGGCGGAGCCGCCGGCGGGCGCCGCGCACTGCGCCACCACCACGCCCGCCACGTCGCCCAGCGCGCTGCCCGCGCCGCCCGCACCCCCCGCGCCTCGCCCCCCGGGCTCCTCCGCTATACCCGTTATTTCCATTTCATCCTGCGGAAAGACATGCATATTGATATCAATACATTATATGAGTATTTACAATATTTGTAAAGTGATAAATTTGTATCATACAAGAATAGAAAAGTAATTATAATATAAATTAAATCAGATAAAAAATATATAATCTCATCACTATCAAAATGAAATATTCCTTATGTTATCTTTTATTTTGAAACAAACTTATCTGCAATGTTTTTTAACCTTGATTGTGTGTAAAAATGGTGCATTGATAAAATGTTCACAATTTGCTATGTTTTATTATATAATGATTACATTTTCATGCAGATATTTCTTTTGGTATGATTAAAATAAAAGCACTAACTGTGTATACCTATGAGTAGTCCTTTTTAACAGCATTCATTATAATTTTTAATATTTAATGACAAATTGAAGCCCGTTTAAAAGAGAAGCAATGAATAATAAATTTACAGAAAAAAAAAACGTATGCCACTAAAACCAATCAAACAGTATATTACCTCGTAGAACAAGCCAGCCCGATGCGCCAGACGTCGGTTGACGATGGCGCTGAAGCCGCAGGAGCAGTGCGAGGGCTCGTCGTCGGCCGAGCCGCCCCAGTCGCCGCCCGGCAGGTACGTGGCCGCGTCCGCGCCGCGGATGTTACCCACCATCTTTACACATAAATATATAAGTTACTTTTGATCCTTATTGTGAAGTAGAAAAATCAAATTAATAATTAGTTTCCCAACAAGACTACATTTAGTATATCATAATGGAAAAACAAAAGAAATACAAGTAATATAATCGTAAATTGAAGATTCATAAATCTCTCATATTATTTAGCATAATCCAACTTTTACAAAAATATATTTAGAATGAAATATATTCATAATTATTAAATTAATTACATATGATTGGCAATATAAAACACAAACTGACCCTCGCTCCCGCGTTGCACACACACAGCGTGCAGCTGTCAAAGTTGTGATCCCTGAACACGTTGAGCACGGTGTCGGCCAGCAGCACGTTGAGCAGCAGCGGGCAGGCGGGGGCGGGCGCGCGCGGCGAGGGCGGCGCCGTGCACGCGCCCGCCGCCCCCGGGGGCGCGCCGCCCGCCCGCCGCGGCGACCGCGACTCCGCCACGCGCTCCGTGCTCGATATCGAGCGCTTCACGCCCGTCGTGCTGGTCGTGCTCGTGGCGGTGGCTCTTTCCGTTCGTTCTGAAAAAGGTAAACAAAAATGATAATTATGAAATCAAAACTAAATTAAAATATACTTAATTAAAACTAAATCTGCGAAATAAGTATTCTTATTTCCTCAATTTTGAAAGTTTTGACCTCTGGTGCCGAATGTAAATATTTCAACTTCTAATAACACAATGATTTGATTAAGAATGGTGTTATAAATATAGATATAAATGTACTAAAATAAACACCAGCCATCATATTACAGTACAATAAAAGCAATAAAACAACAAACGGTAACGGCAACGGTAGGTAGGTGCGTACCGTTGGTGTTGGCGCTGTCGGTCCGGTGCGGCTGCGCGAGCTCGTCGGCGTCCGGCTTGCCGCGCGCCTGCTGCCAGCGCGGGCGGTACACGGCGTGCGCGGGCAGCGACACGGGCGGCAGCAGCTGGCTGGGCAGCGTGCTCAGCGGCGCGTACTTGGACGACCCCACGTACTTGCATATCGTGGGCGGTTTGAACACATACGACCAGTCCTGCGTACAACATTGTTTATTTTATTTTACCACTCATTTTATATCCTAATTCCTACAGACGTTGACGTTGTCCTGTCCAACATTCAATATTTATTTTTATCTTTTAAATCACACAAAAAATCTTGTAGAAAATCCTATATTAAATTTTTCATATTTTCTGGACGACATTATGCATTTTAAGGCTTTAAGCCTTTTTCGGACTATAATGAATACTTTAAAAAATTAGTCAAACTATTTTTCATGCTGTAACCTCGCATATTGATTTTGAATAACACTAGGAAATAGCAATGGACGTAGTTCGGACGAGTACCTCGATGGGGTCGGGCGGCGGCGAGCCGTGCGCGCGGTGCGCGTGCGCGTGCAGGTGCGCGTGGTGGTGCGCGTCGTCGGGCGGCGAGAAGCCGGGCGAGGGCTGCGCGTGCGCCTCCATGCTGGGCGGCGTCGGGAACATCTTGCTGAGCTCCTCCGCGCGCACGCAGCGCCCGCCCACGCACCGCGTCTCCTCCGTCGACTTGTTCGAGTCCGGCGGCGTTTGTACTTGCAGCTGCATCGGTAACGCGATACAGACGTCAATACGACTACTCGATATCACATATATGAACAACTAAGACGGTCTACTTTAACTATATACATATATATTTCATTAAGAAATAAGATGAAGAACAAATAGCATTGTTAGGATTATTCTTAGCTTATCGTTTACTTTTGTCTATTTCCTGTAGTTGTAGCGACATCAACCGCTACTGCTTGTTGATTGGTGTTTTAGCATCATTTTGTAGTACCTTACACTGACTTTTTAACAAAATAAAGGAAATGTTATATCAATATCACAAACAATTCAGATATCATTTTTAATTATTTCATGTGTAAGTAGTCATGCAAACTATAGTAAGAAAGATAATAAGAAGGGTACACTCACAAGTCTTACCGTCTCATCGCCGCTGGCGGCGTCGTCCGAGTTATCGAATATCTGGTCCAAATCTTTCAATGTCGGACACAAACCATCTGACGTGAACAGGTTCTTGTACTCTTTCACATCCTCCTTTAAAAATAATATAAATACATTGAATCTTTTGCTCAGAACATTCAGTTATGTCTAATAGACCCTGCTACTATATTTGATAGATTGAAACAAGCAATAGGTCAGGTGACGTATTCACATTAGCAAAAAAATATAGCACTAAGCTAGTGAATATATAAAATTTAAATTTATTATAATACATCTAAAGGCATGAAAAACAATCATCTAATTACTTCATTTTACAATGAAAATCAGGAATATTAAACGGGTTTTCGGGGCTAAAATAGTCTTTTTAGAGAACTTCTTTCCGTGGAGTGTCCTAGAATTATTGGGTTATTATCTATACTATAATAAAGCAGTAACTTAGCGAAATCTGTACATTAAATATTTTTTAAAAACAATGAATGTAACGTATTATGTATACAATATAGACCCCAAAACAATAGTTATTAAAATTTTTGTCTGTTTGTCTGTTTATCTGTTTGTCTGTTTGTCTGTTTGTCTGTACGCGTTTCACGCAAAAAGTAATGAACCGATTTCAACGAAATTTTGTGAACTGATAACTTAATACTCGGGTCAACATTTAGGATAACTTTTACTTTTGAAAAATCTTTGTTTCCCGCGGGAAATCGCAATTACTGGTTTTATCGAGTCCTCCTTAGGAACCCTCCGCTGGCTAAACCTAAAGACATACATCAAAACAATGTACTAAAAAATTGTAGATCTTGAAAAGGCCAACAGAAATATCTACAACAGTATATGTCTATCTCTCAAGGTACACTCGCAATACCTATTCTTATCTATACCTATAGCAAAACTAACTTAGTTAAATCGATGTTCGCGTTTCACGCAAAAAGTACTGAACCGATTTCAATTAAATTTTGTATAGTGATAGCTTATCACTCGAGTCAACATTTAGGATACCTTTTACTACAGGCACATTTTTCGTTCCCGCGGGAAAACGCAATGACTGGTTCTATCGAGTCGTCCTTAGAAGTTTATATGGCTAACGCTGGCTGAACCTTAAGAGATACACCAAAACAATGTACTAGAAAATTGTAGGTCTTAAAAAGTTATACAGGGAAGTTCGCAATATTATATGTCTATCACCTAAGGTACACTCGCAATTACTATTTTTATTCACTACTCGCGACTCACAGGCTGACTTATCAAGGTTTAGCTCAGTTCAGCAGTGAAACGTAACTAGGGACGAACCCGAGCGAAGCGAGGGTGAGTCGCTAGTAGGTAATAATACTATAAATATAACCCAGCCAACAAGACCAACCTGATCCTGCTTCTCGTGCTTGATGTAGGGGTGCAGGTCGCGCGTGGGCGTGGCGGGCAGGCGCGTGTGGTCGTGGCCGGCGTACAGGTCGGGCGCGGCCGCGCTGCCCAGCGCCAGCTCCTCGCGGAACGCGCCCTCCGAGCTCTTGAACCGCTTCACGGGGTGCTCGAGCCTGCGGTTTGTATAATCATATTGTTAGACCATTGAAAAATATATGTTTTTATTTTCTGCTACTATAATTTGCCGCTCTGAACATATACATTATCGCTATTTAAATGATTCACGAATAGATTTTTACCGCGCGACAGTTCATATATCGTAGTGTGTGTGTGAGGTGCAATATGGCACTGTAATAATTCTTTATATTTTATTATTATTACACTATAAAGCTATAAAAGTCTTAGAATATTATAACTAATTATTATCCAGCATTGGCTTAATCACTAGTTCCTAATTACGAATTTAAGTATAATATGAATAGAAAAAAAAACATGTAACCAGTATTAAACACAAACGATCAAAGCTTGAATGATGTTGATGCGCTTATTGGTAACTACTCTGGCGAGATGTTGATTCACATTGAATATACTTAGATTCCATGTGACCGTTACTTGCTCGCTAGTTATGATAACAAAATGGACATGAATGAACAGAAAATGCTAAAAAAAATCCGATACACACAAACAAATTATCAATTATTATTGATTATTGTATAAATCATATTCGCGTGGAATTTTTAATAACATTTTCTTTAAAACTATGAAATAAAATTTACAAAAATAAATAAATTATATATTATATATACTAAATATTATTGGAAATCATAAATACATTTTTTATAAAATAATTCAAGTGTCCTGAAATAATGAAGCAAAATCACAATACCTTATTGCCACATGATAGCAGGGGGGTAAATTTTATTATTAATTATTTACAGGCACTAAAATTAGTTTGTAAAAATTTAAGCGAACTTTCGACAAGTTAAGTGAAGTAATTTCGATGAAATTTCATTAATCTTAGTATATATATAAAATTCCCGTGTCACGAGGTATTTATACGATCTTAGTTTTTTTTTTCAAAATGTGTGATTTGTTCCAACTTAAAAGATAGGACAGTTTTTATCACGACTATTTCCTTTTTTATATTGCAAAAATAAAAATTGCCCGGGTTTGCTAGTATATTTAATACCAGCGGCTCACCCTCGCTTCGCTCGGGTTCGCCTCTAGACAAACAAAAACAAATCTATCCCACGGGAACCGTACATTTTTCCGGAATAAAAAGTAGTCTATTTGTTATTCTGATGTATGAACTATATTATTGTAAAGTTTCATTAAAATCCAATCAGTAGTTTTTGTGTACTAAGCTGTACAAGTTGCTATAGTTTTTTAACTATCCCACGGGAACTCTTTAATTTTACGGGATGAAAAGTATCTAAGATGTTGACCGGGGATATAAGGTACCACCAAACAAAATTTCATTTAAATCGGTCCAACAGTTTCGGAGATTAGCCCGTACAAACAGACAAACAGACAGAGGAACAAAAAAATTGAATAAAATCTGGATTTAATCTATTTCTCTTCTTACATCCTCCTGACTCGATTTTTAGCATTTTTTTTTCTATGTACAGACATTCGACCTCTACAGTTTTATTATATATACAGATATTAGTCCAAAAATAGTGTTTGAATTTTTTTAAGGGACAATGTATTCACAGCAGAACAACATGATAATTTACCTTTTACATTCCAAGTGCATTGCATACTTTTGCATTGGCGAGGAAGGAAAATTACATGCCGGTAAGTCGTAGTACTAACATGTTTTAGGTATAATAAATAATAATAATAAAAAAATCACTATTTAGTCTGTGGATAGCATTCAATCCAATCTTTTATTATATACTGTAAGTACAGATTAAAATCTCCAAAAACATTAAACTAATTAGAATGCGATCAATGTTGTTTTGAAAACAACTACCGTGTGAACGTTAGACGATATTATCATCATCGACAGTACACAAACATTTATATAGAAATTCCTGTACTGAGTTGAAAGGTGTAATCAGATCCATGATATGCATATCTTAATCCATACTAATATTATAAATGTGAAAGTTTGTGAGTATGTATATATATATATATATATATATATATATATATATATATATATATATATATATATATATGGATGTTTGTTACTCTTTCACGCCAGAACAGCTGAACGGATCTAGAGGAAATTTGGCACAGACATAGATTATAGTCTGAAATAACACATAGGTTTCATTCTATCCTGTAAAGATTACGGTTCCCGTGGGATAGATTTGTTTTTGTTTTTCTAGAGGTGAACCCGAGCGAAGTGAGGTTAAGTCAGTAGTATAATATATATCCTATCAGTTACAGTATCTTAGATCATCTACGAAACCAGTTTTATATTACTTTACTATACTTATGAATATACTATTTGTATTCAATTGAAATTTCTATTTTATAGCTTTTAGTAGAGAGGAATCTATACTAATATTATAAAGCTGAAGAGTTTGTTCGTTTGGTTGAACGTGCTAATCTCAGCAACTACTTATCTTTTTGCATTAGATAGCCCGTTAACTGAGGAAGCCTATAGGCTATATATCATCCCGGAAAAATGTACGGTTCCCGTAGGATAGATTTGTTTTTGTCTAGGGACGAATCCGAAGCGAAGCGAAGGCGAGTCGCTAGTATATATATATATTATAACTTTAAGGGACATAGGTGTTAAAACGATTATATCATTAATTGCATTTGTAATTGTAATTACATATGTAATCAAATTTTAATCTACATCTAAACTGATGTAATTAATTTGAATATATAATAAGACATATATTATATATATTTAATATGAATATATTTGATGTCTCGATAACAATATAGTAATTTGATACCATTGAGTTGATTTTATGATTGAACCTGCCAGTGGATGGTGAAGATTCACTAATTAATATTACACTTTGTGTTCATTTGATAAGTGTCATGCATTATAATTGGACGTAGTTATGCAAAATCGTTTTACGAGTTACCGTCATAAATGGCATCTATATATCAACTTCCGTATATGCAAAAAATATCTAAGCCGCAAAATGCCCTTTTTCTTTTGAAACATACAGACGCTAACAATAACAACAAAATATTAAGGATTTTCATAGTGTTAAAATAAAACCATGTATCATGGTAATCTAGATAACGGGTCATAAAAAAGAACTACGGTCTTGTTATTTTGATATACCAATTTTACTAAAACTCCTATTTTCTCAAAAGTAAGTTTTTTCGGTTGGATCTATTTTGCACAACTACGTCCAATTATAGTTAGTTATTACTCAAGGGTTTTGTTGATAATATGATTGATGATGTTCCATGTACGTACACGTGTAGTGTGTGTAGTGTGTGCAGTGCGAACTCACCAAGCGTAGACGGTGGTGTAGTCGTAGAGCATGTGCAGCTCGTGCTCGTCCTCGAGCGGGTCGAGGCGCTTCTCGGCGGCGGGCAGCGCGGGGCGGCGCAGCAGCTCGGCGCCCGGCGAGCCCGCGCCCGGCGCCGCGCCGCCGCCCGGGGACTCGCCCTGGTACACGGACACACACGCGTTAATAACTAACCCTAATTCTTTTTCTACAATAAAAGTATCCTAAGTTAGTCCTTATAACATTAGCTATCTGCCGTTAAAAGTCCCGTCAAAATCAGTTCAGCCCTTTCGGAGATTAACCGGTAACAACAGACAGACAGACAAAAATTTAAAAAAATAAGTTTTTCTTATAAGTACCGTATATAATTTCATATGCGTTTAGTAAAAAGCTGTTATTTTGAAATTACAAACAGGCACTTCAATTTTATTTATCTGTATAGATGTACAGATTACTATATCTTAATGAATTTTACTATACTTGCATAAAATTTCGTTCAATAGTTTATGCATGAAAAAGTAAACATACACTCATCACTCATGCATAATCTCAAAGTTTCACCTTCATAACATTTGATTAATACCTTCCTTCGCACTTCCGTAATAATAATAACTATTATTTTTATAGGAAAAAAAGATATAAATTAAATATGATATTGAACAAAACTTGTTTGAACGTGTCGTACCTGCGCATACAGCTTGTGCGGCGGCGCGGAGGGCGGCGCGGGCGTGGGCGGCGCCAGCGGGTCGGGCGTGGGCGCCGGCGTGTGCAGCGTCGTGGGCACGCCGCTCACCTGCAGGTTGGCACGGCGTTAAAATATACAAATAAACACTAAAAATATATATAAAAAAATTATTTTTATGTAAATATTAAAATAATCATAAATGTGTATAAAAAAAAAAATAAAAAAAAAATAAAATAAAAAAACAAACAAATATTTAATTATTAAAAATTGAATTATTCATTGCCTTTGACTCAAGTTACTTTCACAATCGCTATCACATAATCAATATCCAATACTTCCTTTGATTTACAGATAAAGATTTAATACTGCCAATTTTGATTTACAAATAATGATATAAAGCAAAAACATTCCCAATACCTGATGAGCTGCCAAATTGGTGAGCGTCGAGAGCGCAGTGTGCGCGTGGTGCGGCGAGGGCGCGCCCGCCGGCGACGCGCCGCCGCAGCTGCCGGGCGAGCACGCGCCGCCGCCGCCCGCGCAGCCCGCGCCGCAGCCGCTCGCCCTGACGCAAACAATCACACGTTATATTTATATACCGACTTGTTATATACGTATAGTGTACTATTTATCACAGTATAAAAATCCATACAGTGGGCGGGCGATCGCATATCGATTTTAACCAAGTCAAAGGAATTATTGTCAAAAATGCCAATTTTAACGGAGGACGACTTCGAAATTAAAACAGTGTATTGCCATCTGGTGGTATATTACAGTTATCGGGTATAACTATAAATTACAGTTATCAACCCTACAGTCGTTGCCCAACTGTCATATAAAAGTAAGTATGAAAACTAGCCCGTCGGATCATGGACACTCCAAACGATCGCCTCGTCTAGGCGGCTTCGTTAGACGACTGTATGGATTAGTAGACTGTGGTATTATCATAGTGTTGTATGCTAATCCCGTGAGGTTATGGTCAATTGGTATAGTGGAATCTTATGAAATTATAATTTAATTGAATAAAATTAAAAACATATAAACCCCAATCGATTACAAGAAATAAAATAATAAAATTATAAAAATAATAATTTGATCCATAAAACAATTGACTTTAAACCTCAAAAATGCCCAATAACGGAACACTCCCTCCCAATCAATGAATGATATCAGCTTTCGTATCATGAGATGAAACGAGCGAGTCAGTATTTAGATGAGGTAGATGTTATTATGCATGACGTAATGGACCTTCGCATCGTAATGTGTCATCACTACTTATAACTTTAAGAACCGACATAATATATAAATATATTTTATTATATTTATTTTAAAAAACGTTAATTAACAGTTGCAAATATAAAAAACAAAAATGATACTGGATTTTATACATTATGTAAGGATTAAAACTGCTAAAAGAAACAAAAACTATTATACCAAAAGTCATATGATTAACTGCTACTTTATGATAATAAAGCATTTTTTAACACGCTTTTGTTAGTTACGCCATAGATATACATATGTATGTATGTACATATAGTACGCGAGTTATTTACACATCTTGAAAGTAACAAGCAGTGATCACATTAAACGTTTTAAATGTGAAGGATAAATTCTTTTAAAAATTATATTCAACGTTATTACTAATTAAGTTAATTTATGTTATGAATGTAGCCTTTTTATAACAACGTCGGAACGTATGAAATGTCATGAATTAAGTCAATTTTATCTTGATCAAAATGTACAGTCAGATATTATTTGTAAAATATATTTTAATAAAATATAACTACTGTATAATTAATGAATTATCACAAAGACACAAACATGCAATATATCATATACAAATCGCGCATGCGGTATACAGTCTACGAGGCAGTACATATTATCAAGGCAGACATGCAGAGAACAGCATTGCATAATTTGTGTTCCTGTGGAACATGTTAGTTGGGCATTTGATGATAGAGACAGAACTTAAAAGTATTAATAAAACAATGATTTGAGATTTCTGTGACCACTAACCTTACTAGTTGATGAACACAACGGCATTTCCCCTGTACCAATTCCTTAGGACATTCGTCTTAGTCGTAGCTTAATTTAAAAAAATATATATATATTGTACTCACCAAAATCGGAAGCGTCTGGAGGATATTATCCGACATGTTTATTTTATCATTTCAACAAACATACTACATAGCCAACATATTCGATCATCGGCGTCAACCGTTTTATTCGAAACCTTCGCTACGCACGTAGTCGCCGGTCGGTGGCGGTCATCGATCAAAGAAGTACTAGATACACAATCCCATGCAAAAGTTCTCTTTAAACTGTCACCAATTGTGTTTAAGTAAATATTCTAGTTGAAATAAATATACAACAATGTAAATTGAACCTTAATTGAATGCTTAAAGTTGTTTTTACAAAAAATAATGCGCTCAAATGTTCAAATGAGCGCTCATTCGGTGAGGACATTTTTTGTCGCTAATTGTGTATCTATTGCTTTCATGATCGATGTTGGCGGTGGTCGGGTGGTCGGGTGGTCGTGTGGTCGTGTGGTCGGACGGTGGCGGTGTACTCACGCGTGGCGGTGGTGGTGGTCGCGGCGGCGCGCGGCGGGCGCGCGGCGGTGGAAGGGCGGCGGGCGCGGGCGCGGGGCGCGGCGGCGCCGCCACCTGCACAACACAAGGCTAGGGTGCGCCCGCGCCACACTGCCGCACGCGCTCTGTCACACTCGCGCCCCCTACCCGCCTACGTCTACGCGTCTAGCTACACCATGCCAACTTTCTTTCGCTGCCATTTTAGCGTTCGATATGCGCTAACGTATTTTCTGCTTTGATTTTAGCGATAACGTATTGAATGTTAAAATTTATATTTGTTCAACATTCTAGTTACCATGCCAAACTTAAAGTAAAAACAAAACTTACAATTTATATCATCATTCTCATACAAATTGTTTAACAAAATTCGTTACATAATTCATATATTCATATTGAACAGTAAATTAGCACTCGTAAACAAATCACCATGCATATATTTTTAAATTATATAAATATAAATAACCAAAGCAAAAATTACGTTCATTATATAATAAGTATCAGCAGTACATGAACAAGAAACTGCGTACAACCCAACCTCTACGTAAGCAATATATAACGTAAAATTGTTACGGACGCATCGAGTGTGACAGAAGCCTGTACGCGTTGGACACGTTGACTGAGATGTTAACACACAACAGTAATTTGGAAAAATGGAAACAGATTGTTATAAAGAAGAACTCAAAAATAATGGAGAAGCGGGCATCGAACCCGCACTGGAACGTTTCCACAAACGCTCATTAAGATATTTTTAATGTGATTGTGAAAGTTAATAAAAGTTTTTGTTAATAAAAACGAGTACATCAACATCTCAGCCATGCTATTTATAAGTGACACAACGAACATGTCTTATAAAATGTCCGTTTGTTTGCAAAGCTTATACCCTTAAACGACTAAAATTCAATAATAAATTACTATAAAACTAAACTCATTCTATATAATAGATAAAACATTCACATACATAACATCTACCTATCTACAAATCTACACCCGTATGCTCAATGTCTAAGAAACAAACCGTCGACAACATTTTAAGCTTTATCTCCAATATATATAATAAAATATAAAATAATAAATTCTAATATATACAATAAAGTATATATTAGAATGTTATCGACGGAGTTAAGTAAAACTTTGCATTTTCATTTAAATACTACATAGAATATAATAATAATAATAAAGGCATAAAACGTTCGAACATCTACGTCTATTGCAATTAACTACTGCATACATAATATATTGTGAGTGAGAAATATGCAATATGTGCCAACGTTTAGTACGTCGAGTAAAGCTGCAATTACTGTCTCATGTGACAGAACTGATTGTTTGTAATGAGGAAATTATGAAAAAAACTTTAAAATGCAAATGAGTTTTTTTTTTTAATTTTTGTTAGATTATGAAAATTATTCTTCTAGTCGCGTCTGGCATAACTTTAACTAATATATGCTGTAATACATTGTTTTGAGAACAATAAATAACAAAATTTTAAGTGTGTACTATAAATTACTATGAATTACATTATATTTTATAATTAAAAATGAACAATGTATATGAGACAGATTATTTATTGCATCATAAACTCAAATCCTATATTACGAAATACTCAATCTTTATTATTTTAAAATCTTTATATACCTATATAATAATGGTAGTTTACCCTCGAGCACATTTAACTAACACGTGATGTAAGCAAGTACTGCGGCCAGCGCTTGACGATAACATCCGAACTATGCTGAACGGAACCGAACGTCTAGTAACGTTTTTTCGTGATGTTACAATTTCTACCTGTGCACTCCTACCGCAAGGCACGTTGAGGAACTTCTTTTTAATAAAAAAAAATACTATTATTGGGTCTGCACAATGCACATTTCTCTCTCACAAGCGAGGATATAGGGAGCAAATGTCCAGCCGGCGGCTGTACTCACTTGGCGCAGACGCAGGGCGTCTTCCGCGTGGGGTCCACGAAGTCGTCGTGCACGTCGCCCGAGCACTCCGAGTAGCACAACTCAGCCGTCTAGAACGATTGTTATATAATATATTATATTATAATATTATTACTATTTTTATTATATATCTCTTCATACTAAAACAGAAGTTTGTCAGAAAATTATTTAGTATAATTATGAAATGTTTGTATGTAAAAATCTTAAAACAAATTAACATTTCATTTATTTTCTTTTAATATCGGAAGATAACTCAAAACTTTTTATTTATTAAAAAAAGTTTTATTTCCCACTTCCATACATACATAAAATAGATGGACGACAAACTATGACAATTACATTTAGTCATCATAGTATATGATATCTATAAGCAAGATTGAACTGTATGATTATTATTATTGATGATCACCTTGACACATTATGTTCTACAATGAAATGAAGTAAATAATATCATTCCATGAACAATACATGATATCAAAAATAAATTTGAAATCATAACACAAATAGTAAAATGTTTTATCCTTAATTTACATAAAGATATTTTATTGAAAGCAAATGTGTGTAAGATATTTAAATAATATTGCACATTACGAAGGGTTAGGACTAGAATTACCTTTTAACAAAGCACCATTCATGCTATACATTTTTTTAGTTAGTCCAGTGTGTATTGATGTGCAGGGGAGTCGTAGTGTGTGCGTAAGATATCCTGCAGGATAGGCGTTGCAACGTCCTATTGTACTGCGGCGTCGGGTTCCGCTGTGGGTTTTAGTGAGTAGGAGTCTCATAATACCTTGCCCGTACCCGGCAGGGTCCCCATGATGGGTTTCCTCAGCGAAAACATAATAAAAGTGTGTAGTAGTTGTCCAGACGTACCTGGTGCGGCGCGGGCGTGGCGAGCGCGGAGAGCGCGCGCGCGGCGAGGCGCGCGGCGGGCGGCGGCGCGGCGCGCGGCGCCTCCATCTCCGTCACCAGCACGTACGGCACCGGGTAGCGCATGCGCACGCCGCCGCACTCCACCTGCACGCACACACATTCATATAATACCGGGCCCACAAGTTTGCCATTTGCCAGACTTCAAATCTCTACAAAACTTCAAATGTGTAGATACATTTGCTGCTCTTTTAATATGTGAATTTGTGATGAATTTCTTGAAATTATTGGTCAATTGTGTCAACTATCCAATTCATACAATATAAGAAATGCAAATGTTTGAAGGAGAACGAAGTCTCACTCTGATGATGCTTAACGAGTGCAACACAGAGATCTTCATAATAATCTAGGAAGTCCAGCATGCTCACTATGCGACAACCACCAACCACCGCAAGTGCCTAATTTGAATCAGTCAATTGAATGTGACTGCTTCAAATTTATACTTCCATTTTATTTTATAAACTACTACATTGTTAAAAAATATAAGAGGATAACAGTAATATTTACAAATACAATATTAAGATTTAATATCTAAACGATGCCCTCAACTTCAACTTATTAATTTTTATTTAGACTTATTACCAACTGTTTAGAGAGCTATATGTACCAATTGTAACAAAACTATATATTATAAAACGTATGCGTAGCCCTGTAGTGTATATAGGAGGAGGTGCGTGTGTACCTCGACGGCGCCGCAGCCCTGCTCGAGCGGGTAGAGCAGGCGCCAGGCGTCGAGCAGGCGCGCGGTGGCGGCGTCGCCGTCGCGCCACTCGCGCCCCGTCACGCGCCCCTCCAGCCCGAACGGCGCCAGGATCACTGCGGACGACGTCGGAACCATGTTAATCACTATATATTATAAATTCATAACTTTGTATGTTTGTCTATTTGTTACTTATATTCGGGACTTAGCATTAACTAGCATTTTTGAGTACTTTGTAATTTTAAGACTTAACTGACAAAAATAGTATATTTACTTGGTTTAACATGTTAAAAAAAAAACATTCTTATTTATAAATTGCGGTCAATTTTACACAATGACAAGAAAGTGAATAATAAAAACAAATAAATAGTAACAGGTTACATTTGATAACATTTTTAACATAAATTTTAAATAAAATCAATAATTAATTTAATAATACTTTTATAATAATAAAGCAAAAAAAAATATAATTATAAACCCACACTAGAGTATTAGTTAGTCAGCATTACTCAGACCTTGTATTGTTTCTTTGTATGTAACAATCCTTATTCATATATTACAGGATAAATTAATAACGTTTAACATGAAACACTCATAGCTCGATAACGATTTTATATGAATCACCAATAAAACACCATACTGACTCCATCCATTTGAATTGATGTATCATCAAAGAAGTATATTATTAACTCGAGTTCGTCCCTTAGTACGTTTTAATCTATACTAGTTTTCCCAGAGATGAGATATTTTCCCGCAGTAAAAAGTATCCTATATGTTGACCCGGACAACCAGCTATCATGATACTAAAATTTCATCAAAATCTGTGCAGTGGTTTTCTAATGATGCGTTGCCAGACAGACTATAGATTCGGCCTCTGTATCGATAATAATGATTATTCCAATAAGATTTTCTAAAAAATATTTAATATGCAGATTCGATTCAGTTAGAATTTTATTATATGTATAGATAGAACAATAATGAAAATCTCGCAACGAGTAACCTTTATATAACAAATAACTTTTAAAATGAATTCATTTAGAGTTCTAACTGGACCATTGCATGTTAAGATAATATTAAGTAATACATTACACAAGGCGACACTTTAAAATGCTTTTTCGACATTTAAGGAGTGCCCCATTCATGTCGACCTTCGTATGTGGAAATGAAACCCGTTACCGATTGGTGTGTTTACGCCCTTAATAATAAATTTAAACAGATATTTTAATCTACACAGATAAATAAAATTGAAGTCTGTTTGTAATATCAAAGTAACAGCTTTTCACTAAATGCATATGAAATTATATACGGTACTTTCAAGAAAAACATATTTTTTTAAATTTTGTCTGTCTGTTTGTTCCGGCTAATCTCCGAAACGACTAGACCGATTTTGACGGGTCTTTCACTGGGAGATAGCTGATGTTTTAAGGAGTAGACTTATTTTAATTTAGAAAAAGAATTAGAGTTCCGAGCAAAAAAATTATAACACATGAAATTGTGAACAAATCCGCGTACCTAGGCGGACGCACCCGAGCGAGGATAAGTCGCTAGTTAAGAAATAAAATTACACAATAGAGTCGCAGAGCACATTAGAACATAAATACATATACATATAACTACATATACATATAAATACATATACATAATACATATAAATACATAAGAATAATTTACAAATTTGGAAACTTTTAAAATATTATGCTTATGGTTTCCAAAAGTTTTGCGTTAAAAATTATGAAAATCAATCGCATTTTAAATTTAATCGCAATTTTTTTCTGAAATAAAATAAATGTAATAGAATATACCAAAAATTCTTAAGAAAATAATATATCATAATTCATATGTTTAACATAATATATAGAATTAACAATAATAGACGTCAAATGCAAATTGCAATGTTAACGAGTACAAACATGAGATAAATGGTGTCATTATCAATAAGGACTAAGGTTTTCAATTCAAGAATCATTTACCCATTGTATTATAAAAAAAAATAATATCAAAATTATTAGGCCGTCATTGCAAATAATCTAGCGTTACATTTTAAACTTATTTCACATAACAGCAAAAATTTAAATATAAAACCAACTTCTATATAATTTTCCCATATTAAGATTAATAGTGAAGAATTTATTTTTCTAAGTGTGTATATACCCTATATATACCTTATGAATACCCTATGAAATTTATGACGTAATCCATATCTAATTAAAGCTTTTAGAGCTACTAAACTTTTAATTTATCAAGTAACGACTTATCAAGTAATACATACAACAACCAGCTTAAATTAGCAGAAACTTAAAATACACAATATGACTGGCGGCTCACCCTCACTAGCTCTGTGTGATGAGATATTTTCCCGCAGTAAAAAGTATCCTATATGTTAACCCGGATAACCAGCTATCATCATACCAAATTTCATCAAAATATTTCCAGTGGTTTTCTCGTGACGCGGTCACAGATAGACAAACTTTTAAAAACTATAGATACGTCCTCGATAATAATGACTATTTCAATAATATTTTCCAAAAAAACGTTCAATGTACAGATTCGACTCAGTTATAATTTTATTATATGTATATATTTTACCCTTGTTGTCGCCGCGGCGGTCGGGCGGCGCGCGCAGGCGGGCCAGGCGCTTGGCGGTGAGCGTGCGCACGGGCGGGTGCTGGCGCACGTCCACCGACGCGCACACCGTGCTCTCGCCGTGCAGGAAGAACGCGAACGAGAACGACAGGTGCCACGGACTGGAACAGATACCTCACTATGTTATTATATTGTAAAAATATATGCAGTCAACAATTAGAAATCTATTAAATAAAACACTGAAATTTTTATTTTTATAGAAATATTCAATTTCGTACTCAAATAGTATCCCAGTATTTTATATTACAACCATTTGTATAAATCAGTATCAGTATCAGCATATATGAAATACTTACTTTTGTGGAAATCTCATTCATTTTTTTTTAATTTCTTTTAGGGTAACCGGAAAAACCATTAAAAATTTCAGGTGCTGTCTTCTATGGTTAAAGATATTAAACCTATGATTTAGAAATAAAACAACCAAACATTCGTCAACAGACTAAAAAATCTATATATTTAGATGTATGAGATCACATAGTTTAAGCTACACATTACAATCCGTGTGCCTACAAACGCATAATATTACATTGAATATGGATGAACTGGATTATGTTGTCAACGAATAATTTAATGTAATTATGCATCACATTAGGTATTTGTGAACATCATTACTAGCGAGTAGCGACGCCACACGTGAGCCAAATGCAATAACATTTTATTTGTTAACCTCGATACTAAATAAAAATAATTTACGAAATGTACACCTAACTATATTTAAAAATGAGGATTCAAGAATATTTAGTACTAATTTAGTATTTAAATGTTCGAAGGGGAACGAAGTCTCACTCTGATGTCTTAACGAGTGCAACACAGAGATCTTCATAATACTCTTGGAAGTGAACTGTGTTTTACCACAAAAGCTTAATTTGACGCAGCCAAGTGAAAATGACCGTTTCAAATATATACTTCCACTATAAAAAAAAAAATTGTCATTAACATGATAAGATGATACCTTTTGCCAACATCCTCTTCGTCGCCATCGTAGGGTTGAACAAACCACTTGCCGAGTCTTACGAAATCTCGAGATAACAGGCATCTGAAAAGAAAAATAATATAATTTAGAATTATTTTATAAAAGCACATGTAACGCCATATACTAGAGCTAGTTAAAACATAAAAACAAAACAATATATACATATGTATATGATAATATTATAGGCATTGAGTGGTTTATTTCCAAGTAGTGCAACAGAAGTGAATGAGCTGTCATTGCACACACCTATGTAAAGCGTGGCGAATTTCTTTGTGTAGTTGTGACTTGTCGAGTAATTAGAATGCGGTATGCTGTGAACCTATATTAAACGTCTTTACGCTTAACTACTTTAATGATATATTATTAAGTCACTTGAAAATTATTCTTCCATATAAAGTAAGTAGTTTGTATGCATATACTTAAAAAAAGCTCGATCCATCTGTGCGTCGATTAAGGCATATTATGGTTTCATGTAGTATATAAAATTAGTATAAATAATACAAATTACATGCAAAACATTGATAATATATGGTACAGTCACTATATTAAACTTACATCATTAAAATGTCCGTAAAAACTTTTATTCTTATAAAAAGCATAATCTCGCGGCTCGAGATTAGCCATAAAACACTAAACATGATAATTAAATTATACTACCACCTATTCCCTTACAAAAGGCGATCAAAGAGGGATTTAATAATGAAGCTCAATTAACAACTCGTTATAAAATACATTTTTCTTTAACAGCCTGTTATAATGGCAACACGGCGTATAAATATCCGCTAACAATACTGTTGAAAAAATTGTAAGTTTTTTTTTTTTATCTACCGCATCGCACGGCGGCGCTGGCAATAGGGGTTCGGGCGACATTTTATAGTCAATAAAAATAAAATTGTTTAGTGAAAAAAGTTGAAATGTTTGTCCCTTCATTACAACACGTATCGTAAAATTGTCGCGATCGTCGGCGCACGCATTGTTTCTTTGACGTGCCGCCGACGGGGTCAACGACTCGTCTGGATTTCGTTCATATCCGAGGTTCGTCGGGTTCGACGGTGGTGCTGCATCTGAGAGCCTACTCTAATCATCGTTTACACTCAGTGCTCGGGTTATTGACTAGCCGGCAATAAAGTGCAACGGTTGTGTGGAAAATGAATTAATAGGTGTAATGACCTTGACGGCCGATAAATAAAGTGGTAGCGACCGAGCGTCTACGGGATATTTATTTACCTCCTACGTAACGCACGCTACTTCATATTTCGTTAGCTAGGGCAATTACAAGGACAACGAAAAGAAATCAAAGAACATCTATCAATAAGAATGCCACAGAGTTTAATATTATCTAATGTATATCGCAACATTTTTGAGACTTTTCCTTTTGTATTTATATTTGTGGGTTTTTGAGTAAAAAGCATCGATATTTAGTAAAAATGTTTTTAGAATGCCCGGGCGTCGGTAGCGGTGGTCGCTCGATGCAACGACCTTCGCGTAACAATGACGTCGGCCGATGCGCCCGCGCACCAGGTGCAAAACACACATTGTTCGAAACGCACGATTTCAATTATTCTAGCGCTGTGATATCATTAGATAAACGACTAATAAATTTTAACTCGTACTTTATTTTAATTCATAGACCAATTTATACGACATGAGGATTTAAGCTTGAGATTATAGCTTGATTAACGAACGCATATTCATTATTATGTAGTAACAATGTTTTCAACCTAAGTAAATTTAAATAAGTATAAAATAAAATTAAATCTGGACAATGTTGATCACAATTGCAAACGGTTAATGCGTTGAAATGTAGTGATTACACAATAGTGGAGGTGAGTAGTAAGCAGAAAGAGAACGCTTCGCAAACCGGTGGCACAAGCTGGTTTTGTTCTAGCCTTACAAGCCGCAAATTGCATACGAACAACTGCAATGCTTAATACAAATTCTAAAAGCCAGATTGCAGTCAAATGAAAAGCCGATTGTAGTTAAATATAATGACAATTTAAACAAATTATGAACAAAAATAGTGTGCCTATTTCATGACATGACATTATTTGATATTTTTTATCTATACATATAATAAAATTCTAACCGAGTCGAACCTGTACATTAAATATTTTTTGGAAAATTTTATTGAAATAGTCATTATTATCGATACAGAGGCCGAATCTAAAGTTTTTAGAATTTTTGTTTGTCTGTCTGTGACCGCATCACGAGAAAACCACTGGACAGATTTTCATGAAATTTGGTATGATGACAGTTGATGGTTACCCGAGTCAAAATGTAAGGTACTTTTTACTGCGGGAAAATTTCTCATCTCTGAGAAATCTATACTAAACATTAAAACATAACTAGGGGCGAATCCGAGCGGAGCGGAGCGAGGGTGAGTCGCTAGTGTTCTATATATATGTTTTAATTTTAACAGGAATATTTTTTGTATAATTTTGTCGTTTTTTTAAGCTCCATCGTTATATTATTATATTTGTACATTTTCATAAACAGCCTTATTCCAGCAATTAAGAGACGTCCATGTATGTACCTACTCACATTGATTGATTTACAAAAATAAATAAAAATATATGTTTGTACTACCTTTCGATTAAATTATGCAACGCCTTGAACAGCAGCGAGCGACACTCATAGGAAAGCCCGCTCTCCCAAGAACCTTGATCTCCTTCTGTAAATAAAAGATTCAATTTTAAGAAAACCTTAGAATGAGTAATTGTTTACGCTATCTTTATTTGTTATAAAATTATGTACGTAAGTATTAACTATTGCTTTCATTATAATGCAACCAACATAGATATGCGCTTGCGCATATTTTAATAACATTGCCTTGACATTGTCATAGCCCAACAATGTTTGTTTATGGTAAATTTACCAGCATCTAAGAACTTATTCTCGCCGCCAACAGACTTGCGGTTATCCTAATTAGAATTAAGTCATTGTTTACATATTTATATAATTATTATTTCGATATGCAAGTTTGAGATGACACTGAAATTTTCCCAAAGGAAGCGATAAAGAGATGCACATCATTGTGCAGCGGCAAGATACGCCTGAAATAGCTGTTGTTGCATTCGCAATCGGAAGATAAACTCGGCCTATCACTAGCGTTCCATGTGAAAACAAAACGGCCTGCGCGCGGTTGCCGCCCCGCGACTCGCGCCGTCCTTGTCTCGCCAGGAGGCAGGGCGGGGGCGACCCCTGTGACGTCATTCCAAAGCTCGCGGTGCACGTGCTTGTGTTTGTCGCGCGCGCGACACACATGCGAGCGACAGCGGCCGCTAACATTTTAATTGACATTGAATTATACACCTTATATTGTTGTAATAGGACGCGATAAGTGAAACAAGACTTCTGTCACTTTTACGTTTACGACAATAGTACACAAAAAGTATCGTAAACTATACAATCATCTCTTTATTTGAACAAAATATTATATTTAAAGGATCTATTCGATATGATAATAATGTACGAACGAAGATCTAGTACGACACCGACGACATCAATATTGCTAATGTTTATAGTGATAACATTACACATAAAGACATACATATGTTTAGGATATTTTTTACGCGTGCACGCGTCGTGCTGGAGCGGTTCCAAGCGTGCAGCCTTGACATTCGTGCTCCAGGTGCGCGCGCCATCTCGCGCCGCGACTGAACTAGTTTTTCCAGTATCTAGCGCATACTGACATAGATGACGATTGTATTTGCTTTATAATAATACAGAGATTTCTTATAATAATAACCGGCCCCTAAGAAACATAATACGTATAACATTACAAATACACACAAGGCGCCTAAAATATTATACGATTTTCTTAGAAAACTGCATTTATACTATACATAGTAAAACTTCTACAATCGTGATAATGAAATTATTGGTTAGTGTTATTCGGCGTGAATTATATGACTGTTTACAATCTCACGCGCAACAGTGTAGCGAGAGTATGTCGTAAAGGCATTCAAGGGCGTCAAGTAACAAGGCAGTATCCGCAAAATGAGCATAATAAATAAGTTAATTAGAAACCTCCGACGGTTTTTCAATTATTCTTACATTACCATCTTGTCCGAACTTACCTTTTATTTTTTGTTATACAAACGAATAATGGAAATGCAAAATAACCAGAATATATGTGTTTCAGGTCAGTAAGAAATAAACACATTAATCTCTATTCTCTAATAATAAAATTAATGATTCGACTACACTGTAAGTTAAAATACCAATGATATTTTCTGGTCAGATGATTCACCAATATATTTGCAACGAATGTTTATTAGAACAAGTTGAACCAAAATTAACCTATGAAATTGAAATTCAAATAAAATAATGAACTCATTCTTTTAAAAATAGACCCCTAAAACATAAAATATCTTAAATTCGGTCAAGAATATGGTAACAACGGCATATCGTTTAAGTAACGACGAAGATACCGCTAGTATGAAGCGCAGTTATTTCATATAGGGGCACTGCAATCATTATTGCGTCGGCACTCCGCTGGCTCGTGGTATCTTCCAAGGTCGTTACCGACGAACGGTCCGCTTACCGCTCCTCGATACCGTCGATACCACGACGAGTCACGACCGGGGTCGTGGTGCCATCGCGATATAGCCTCTCCAAGGATTTCACTATCAGCCGATGAGAGCTGAACTACCAACTAATAAATCATAATCGATGATATACGTAACATATTGTGTATACGCTGACTCAAGTGTAAAACTATTTTATCTAAGTATAGACGTTTTATAATTTCATACATAATGTAATCTATACTAGACAAATTGAGTTACGAAACAACTATTTTGAATTTATTTATACAGTTATGTTAAAAGAAATGGATAATTTATTTAAAATAAATTTTAAATAAAACTATCTTTTCGGATTATTTCGCGGATTTATTTTGATTTCTGGTTCCCGACGTTTCGAATGCTTTACAGCAATCATGGTCACGGGAGAGACTGAGGTGTTAAACGTCTCAAAGGCGTTATATACTTGTTACAGACAATGCCTACCCACTATTTTACAAAAATGATTTCAAAAAATTCAAAGAATGTCACCAAAGTACCTTACAATATTTGTTGATTTTAATTCTAAACATTTAAAAAAAATTTATAACTTTAATAAGTTTTATAATTAAATATAGCAATATTATTTACTTAATTTTAGCTATTATTGTTATAAATATTACAATTTTTTAAAAACTTTATTAATTACTAATATTATTTAGTGTTGCTATTATTATATTATCTATAACCATAAAGAATATTTGAAAAATTAAAATATTAATTATTAATTATTTATTTAAGCAATATTATTGTTTTATATGTAATTTAAAACAAGTTAATTATTAATTTAGGTTACTATTATTTAAAGTAAAAATATTAAGCAACACTATTGCTACCTTTATAGATAAAAAAATATATTAATCAGAATTACTGTTATTATTGCGATCCACACTAATTCTGATTAATATATTTTTTATCTATAAAGGTAGCAATAGTGTTGCTTAATATTTTAACTTTAAATAATAGTAATCTAAATTAATAATTAACTTCTTTTATATTACATATAAAACAATAATATTGCTTAAATAAATAATAATTAATATTTTTAATTTTTTTTTAATATTCTTTATGGTTATAGATAATATAATAATAGCAACACTAAATAATATTAGTAATTGATAAAGTTTTTAAAAAATTGTAATATTTATAACAATAATAGCTAAAATTAAGTAAGTAATATTGCTATATTTAATTATAATACTTATTAAAGTTTTAAAATTTTTAAAAATGTTTAGAATTAAAATCAACAAATATTGTAAGGTACTTTGGTGCCATTTTTTGAATTTTTTTAAATCATTTTTGTAAAATAGTGGGTAGGCATTGTCTGTAACAAGTATATAACGCCTTTGAGATGTTTAACACCTTAGTCTCTCCCGTGACCATGATTGCTGTAAAGCAATCGAAACGTCGGGAACCAAAAATCAAAATAAATCTCCGAAATAATCCGAAAAGATAGTTTTATTTAAAATGTCAAATATTCGCGTAAATCTAAGAAAGTATTTTGGAATAAATTTATTTTGATTTTTGGTTCCCGACGTTTCGAATGCTTTACAGCATCATGATTACGGGAGAGACTAAGGTTTTAGACGTCTCAAAAGCCTTATATACTTGTTACAGACAGTGCATACCTACAATTTTACAAAATATAGTAATAATAAATATACAGTCCGAAAAGATAGTTTTATTTAAAATGTCAAATATTCACGTAAATCTAAGAAAGTACATATTATTTTAATAAATGTGCGTGAAGTTAATTAAAATGACAACACGACGCGATGGGATCGACCTATACACAAGTAATTAATTGGAAAGAGGGATGACGTTTATGCTTGATAAATTTAAATGTGTCATATAGATAGATGTGTGCACTGTGCATAGTGCATGTGCAGCGGTGTGCAATTATTAGGCTGTTGAAGGGTTCAAGGTCGGTGTTCAGCGCGCGGTGTAACGGCGCGGGTGGCACGGGCACGGCACCTTACGCCGGGATCGATAGCGGGCAGACGCGCGCCGCCGCGCTGCCGGTCGCCTCCGACAATTGCCAAGCGATTATCACTCTCGAGGAGTCATTGCATTGCGGACTATTAAATATTAATTGGGCATCTGTATTAAGCTTGAAGGTTGGCTGGAGTGCCGTAATGAGTTTTTTATTTGCACAAACGAATCAATTATGAATGGTGTCAGTGTTGTAACGCTGCCTTTTGTAGTTCAGAGTATATTTTTACGTTATTTAAAACTTCTAAGCAGCTATAACGGGAACGTATTTACGGAAACGATGCAATTCGTTCATGCCTCTATTAAAAGTGTATTCGCCTTCGAAATGTTTATTTGGAATCTGCGCTACCAATACTCGAACTGAAGATAAGATAGTTGAAACATCTGAGCGAGCGGGCCGATAAAGTGAATCACCTTGCGTTTCCCGCTTTAAAATATTCCTACTTACGAAATCACTATTCACGTAGCGGCAACAAGTTACCGCAAATATATAGTGAAGTGTTGGACTAATCGTGTGGGCAATAAATATCGCGTTTAACGATTCCGTACTTGGTGGGGCGTCAGGATTTATCGAAGTCGGCGACAGCATTAACATTATCGCGTGACACGGTACGCGAGGCTTGCTTCAAATCAACGATGCTTATCATAATCATTGTCTTTAAAACAGTTTATAAATAAAAATATCTTTGCTGTAGGTGTATCGCGGCTTATATGCTGATAAATAATAATCACATATATTGTTTATTTTATACTAAACAGAATTTTTCCGTGTAATGTTGTGAAATATAATATATATACAACGCTCAAAAAGATAGTGTAACGAATAACACACCTCCGCATTGTTTCTTGATTCGAATGTATAAAAACTAAATAAGTAGGCGGCTCGTGCTTAAAATGTTCAGCATATCCGGTTCTTGCCAGACAAAATAATATCGTGAGAACATGAACATGTCACGAGGAGTTGTTACATAGTGAGCAAAGTACTTTTTGTCTCAATTTTAAAAAAGTTGCCCGGCTTTTTTAATTAAATGGGACTATGCATCGAAGCTTAACAGTTTTTTGATCAGTTCCATTTTGAGCTGTGATCGATAAGCAAGGTGATCTGACGCTACTTGGAAGCGATCATGCACGGTAATAAAACAATAAGGAAAACATTACGCAAATTAATCATAATATCGACGTGAACAGCAAAACTTCAGTTTGCGAGTTGACTTCCAGAAACCGAATCATAAATGGCAGCATAGCGAGTGTGTCTTGCATATAAAGCAAAAACTTGTGTATGATACGCACAACGTTTAGCACAGGTTTCAAGTTTTGTTTTCGAATGAATTTTCTAAATTTTGCCAAGTGCTAAATACCAATAGAAGTAGATATATCTCGTATAGCTAGATATAAAGCGATGCAGAGATAGGAGAACGCCTCCTTCACCACCAACCTCACCCTTCGGCTATGGGGACCTGTTGAGGCGTTCCTGTTACGTGCGGACACGCTTAAGCGGTTTCCCTTCTCAAGCTTTTCGTGTTTTGATAACAAGAGAGAAATAAAAACTTTTATACGAATACTAGCGACTCACCCTCGCTTCGCTCGGGTTCGTCCCTAGCTTGCATTAAATCACGATTGATCAGTTTTCGACCGGAGAGGAAAAATGATTAAATTACTAAAATGGCTATTAAAAAATAAGGGTTGATCGTAGAAGGGTGAAAATTTAGGATTGTATGTATTTTTGTATGTTGTATCATAAAAAAATAGAAATTAAAAATTTTGTCTAAAAAATAAAAAATAAATTTAGGGGTGGACTACCCCTAACATTTAGGGGGATGAAAAATAGATGTTGGCCGATTCTCATAGATACCGGATAAGCACAAAAAATTTCATCAAAATCGGTCAAGCCGTTTCGGAGGAGTATGTCAACGAAAACTGTGACACGAGAATTTTATATATTAGAGATAAAAACATATTCATGTATGTATTTACGTAATTGTATATTTTACTATGTAAGAACGGATATGAAACGATTGTGTAATCAACTCTCATAACTACACTAAAAGTTTACTTTTCAACTAGTTTATACTAAAAGAAGCATGTTCTGAAGTTTTTCTCGAACGAACTAGGGCATATTTGTTTATCGGTGTTTAAAAGTTTCGGCGTGAGTTGTGAGTGGATCTTTTGATCAGTGACGTTTTCACAAGGTGGAAGATGTGGTGGTAAACAGTGAAGTGACAGGTTGATGGGTGGGCGGCTCCAGAGGGAGGCTGAGCGGCAACGACGCAGTGAAATGCGCGCGCTTTGTTTACACCGCGCGTGTTACCGCTACTAGCGCTTGCTAACAATGTTTCTAGCGCTAAGCGGCTGCACATGTTACTGTTTATATAATATACCTATTTGGTAAACTTAATTAAAGTTATATAAATATCTACACCTGCCTCGGTAGTCTACCAGCTAGCATGTACGGCTGTAGTGCAGAGGTTTGGGGTTCAAGATCCGGGTCGGGCCAAGTTTAATTACTGAGAAATTAACTCTCACCGGTCGCGTCGAAGAATCATCCTATCGGACTTTGAGGGTATAAGGAATAGAGAGTGCACTTATGTCTGCGCGTACACTAGTATACTATAATATCTTCTGCGCAGTTGGCTAGTCTCATTGAGATAGGCCGCCGTGGCCGAAATCGGTCAGGAGGACATTATAAACTATATACAATTTTTTTAAAAGCAATAATGTTTCTTGTAGATATAAGCGGCCAAAAACACCTCCTAATATTTAGTACTCGAGCATAATTAACCATTTCAATCCTATTTTTAATCTATTAAAGTTTTACTTTAATTTTTTAGAAGATTTATAACAAGTAAAAACCTTTAGATAAGTAAATATCGAAGGATGTGAATATTGCGAAGAATAAAATGTAGGCTGGTTGTATCGAGACCGATAATGCGATTCAAGATTGTATCGAGCGCATGGAAATCTGTCAATTCGCGTGCGCCCTCTGCCGCGGGCCGTCCCTCCGGCGCTGCGCTCTCGCTCGCACACGCCCACGTGCGTGTGACGTCACGCGCGTCGCCCCGCCGACGTCATGGACCGCCTGCAAAACACCCGATGCACCCGGATAGCGGATAAAGCCTACCCCGTTGCGGCTTTCTTACTAATATATTTTTCGAAATATACGTACCGACAATATACCCTATGTAAAAAAAATAAAAATGCCATCATGAGGACAGCCGACAGAAGTGAAAACTTAAAACTATAAACAAACAGTTGTTATTTTTGGATATTCAAATTAATTGTTAGATCTTAAATTAAAATTTGTAAATTAAAACTGTTTACATTTATCTGGTTTTGACATCTATCGGCACTCTGAGTGTTAGCGTTAACACGTCACGTGACCATGTCGATGACGACGTACATGAATCTACTCCCCATCCAAACCTGCCTATAGAAGTTTTCACTTCAAAGAAACATCATGGTAGTAATATTGCCTAATTTTAAAATCGTTATAATATTATTATTTAGTATTATCTAACTATTGTGTTTTGTGTTTTTTTTAACTACTATTTATAGTAATTATAATCAAAGATTATAATTAAATTATGAATGCGAAAATTCATTCATTCATTTTTTAATTTGTAAACAATTTTTAAGTAGATTATCGACGTAAAACAATTTGAAGGCATCTTATCTTCCTATCGTCGCGCAAGATGTTATGGCGGTATGGATTGAGTGCGGTGTCTGTCGGTGGCGGGGCGGTTATAGCCATCTGCGCGAGTCACGCAGCTGCTGCGGCCCACCCTCTCACTTTGTCTCAGCTCTCAGCCCTAAGCTACCCGCACTCCACACGCCTAATCATTATGTGAACACTTAGTATACACGCTGGTAAGAAACACGATGCATTACACAAATGAAATGCAATACTTCATCTTATAAATGCTTACTTCAATTTTTTCTTTATACAGTTATAAATTCGTATTAGAAATTAATCTGTTTTAAACAATAAAATAAATAATAAAAAGAAACGTGTTAATAAATTGAAATTTTTAATTGAATTGATGTGTCAATAACTGACCGAAACTAAATATTAAGTTCTAGTTACTAATAAGTAAAAGCGTCGGAAGCCGATCGATAGCTGCGGGGCAGTGCGCGCGCGCATCAATAAATAGCTCGATCGGCGCGCGGCCGTCAATACACGTCACGCGGCGGTTTAATAATAAAACTCCAAATGCGGTGGACGCGGCTACGTTCAATAACCTTGCGGAAAAGCTTACTGACATATTTCGCATTAATATTAACGTTGCTTCGAACTCGGAGGAGATTTGTAAGTATAACATTAAATGAATATTATTTTTGTTCATAATCATTTATGATTTTACTATATCTACTATTACCTTGACATGGTAGTACCTACATGTCAATAAGATGAGAATACAACAAAAAAAGATATGTATAGTAACAGTAGCACCGTTATAAAGAACTGCGTCTGCGTAGAAGCCTTTCCCACGGCCTCACTGTCGTTCCGCCTAATTTCTCAAAGTTACAAACGCTAACAGAGTTTTAAGAAGATACTACGATATGATTGCGAGTAGTTCTGCAATTTGTCATTTCATAAGATAGCGTGGGTAACGAAAATGGTGATATGATGACATATTTATAGCTACTACTACCTCATTATAATGCACTAGCGACCCATCCTCGCTTCGCTTCGGATTCGTTCCTAGACAAAAACAAATCTATCCCACGGGAACCGTACAGTTTTCCGGGATGATATAGAGCCTATAGCCTTCCTCAGTTAACGGGCTATCTAATGCAAAAAGATTTTTTTAAATCGGCTTAGTACCTACTTCCTGAGATTAACGCGTTCAAACAAACAAACAAACAAACAAACTCTTCAGCTTTATAATATTAAATAAATATACATATATTAGTATAGATTAGTATAGATTTACCATGGTAACGATATAACTTAAGGATATATTTAAAGGCGCATATTCGAGAAAATAAAAAAAATTGCGCAAAACAATTTATACTCTCAATTAAAGCGTGCACTGCGCATGCGCATTCAACCCACTTTGTCTGCGGTCCTCCCTACTAATTAATAAGCTAACGGGCCGTTTCCATACTTGATTTATTTACCCAGCCGCAATAATGCTAAATTGATAGTAGGCGATATAATCTTGAATAGTTAATTGATATTCAGAGAAGCACTTTATTTGATTTTCTAAAATGTATAGTGATGAAATAAGTTTATTTTGAAATGCAAACACGGATTTCATAAAAGTTAACGATGTTGGTAAGCTCCTAATAATAAGTTGTCGTAAGTAGTTTAGCCGTAAGTAGCTTATTACTTAACATCAATACTTAACATCTCAAGTATAAATTGTAAAGAATTGGGGTCTACGAGTGAAGCGCGTAGCGGATGCTTCGTTATCCGACCCATCTCAAACAGATCGTCCGCGATGAGATAATATTTGAATTAGATAACGCTTTCAAAACATTATAGCATTACGGAGAATATGTTGAAAAGATAACGAACATAGGCAAGTATATGAAAGAAAATTACACTAGATTGTCTGTATTGGATTCTATTAAACCCTATAATGGATCACTCTAAGATATAAGTTGTGACTAATAATAAGATAACAAAATGGCTTAGCAGGATACATCGGGATTAGCTCATCTATCTCATTCGGTACGGCTCGGATGCGTGTCTGAGGGCGTAGCGTGCATAGGCGCAAAGCGGCGCGCCTTGGGTCAACGACTGCGCCCCGACCGCCTGCGGCCGTCTCAAATATTTCTACTGGCTATGTTCAACACAGACTACCTTACAAAATGTTACTTTACAAGAATTATGATATTGCATTCAATATCAATTATTTTAGTTGCTATAAAGTGTCACATAAAAAAGACGAAGAGTAGTACACACGCGATCACCTACAGCATATTATAATGGATTTTAATCTGAATAATTTTATTTACTTTAGAAAGTAACGTTACATTCCTTATGTAACGTACAATGAAAGGGCACTTTGTGAGGAATTCGGGCGATCAGTCGTCACTCGCGCATGCTATTCATTTATCGACGGCTATTAAAATTGGTCTCGGAATTCGAGAGCAAGAAATCGAAATGGTCAATTTGTGAAACGGTCCCTTTATAGTCTGTCATATAGTTCAAATATTTATGCACGTTATTATCCTTTTATCATGGTAATTAACGATATTCATAATCTGGTCTGGTCTGGAGTTTCGCTGCGGAATTTCGATTGGAAGGAGGCGGCTTCCTTGGCTCGCCCCTCAAGCAGCCCCCGAACATCTGTCTACATAATACATACATTTACAAGTACGGAGACATGTGCAGTGAGGATCAGGTGTCGTACTGACCGCGGGCAAGCCCGGTGAAACGAGTTATGAAACCAGTCCAGGTCCAGGCCGTCGACACAAGAAAGTAAAACCTAATATTTCGGTATTTCACTGTGATAGGAGTCGTAGCTATTTAAATTGCTGCAAATAAATCCATACAAATACGAGTGAAACAGGAGACCGAGAGCTTTGACACTAAAGTATGAAGGATTAAGCGAGCTAGTCGCATAAACAAAAATGTTCGAACTCGACAAGTTATCGACGAGTATAGGATTTTCAAGGTGAATGAGAAAACAAAACGATTTAGGATCGCAATTACACTTGTAGACAAGCGACTTCTAGTTTCTATAATGTTTTCTGAGGTTTCAGTTTAAAACATATTCTTGCCAAAGAACAATGATCATAAAATACAAGTATTTCATTTATCTAATAACATGGTAATTTATTTTATTCCATATTGTAAAATCAATTAGTTATTACTACCAGCAGTAAACGTTGTTTATTATATGAAATTAAGCCACGCTCATAAGAAAAATAAATGTATTATAACGACTACAGTTAAAGTATGTTAGCTTTTCGCTTAGCTACAATCCTGTACCAATTTTAACGAAATCTTTTTATTTGTATGCTATAAAATATTCATATTAACTACTAGCGACTCACCCTCGGGTGCGTCCCTAGGTACGTTTTATTTTTTTTGAGCGAAATCCTAATTCTTTTTCTAAAATAAAAATAGCCTTAGTTACTCCTTATAATATCAGCTATCTGCCAGTGAGAGTCCAGTTAAAATTGGTCCAGCCGTTTCGGATGTTAGCCGGAACAAACACACAGACAAAAATTTAAAAATTGTGTTTTTCTTATAAGTACCGTATATAATTCCATATGCATTTAGTATAAAGCTGTTATTTTGATACTACAAACAGACACTTCAATTATATTTATCTGTATAGATTGGAATCTTATAAGCTAGCGCAATAATTCGGAAAAAGAACATTTTCGATTACCTTTAAAATTAAATTAATAGCATTTGTGTGATGAACACGAATGTTTGTACTCCAGTCATGGGAGTTTATATTCATAATGTGTATGTATTTAAAGTTATTTATTTGTAGTGTATCCACTATCTGGTACCCATAACACAAGTCTCGTAGCTTATCATGGAACTAGACGGTGCTGTGTGTTCGTGTCCCAATATATTTATTTATTTCTTTATTTACTACAATTCTCTCTTTCTGCATGCGTTAAGTATAAAGAGTGGCGATTCTTAATTATTCAAATATTTTTTAGATATTCAGATTAACAATATGTTGTATTTTTAATATAATAATTACGTAAAGTGAATGTCATAAGATGCAAAAGTTTATAATCACATGGAGTAAGCCTATATACGTTTGATTAACTGTGGTACGACTAAGTAAGACTGTCTAGACGTATTCCGGTTTTGTTTCAGTATAAATCATTGATGATTGTTTAAATTATTACTAAATTCTATTTTGATATTGACTAAGAGATTTCTAAAAATATATGAGATATGAAACTCATTATTACGAGCAAAAATTCAAGTTTAAATGTGTTTATATACCTAATATATAAAAAAAAACATAAATATTGCAAACATAAATAACCATATTGATTACTTAATTCATGGTTAAATTAAATTTAATAAATTATAACGTACAGGTCTTACAGTTCAATCGTTCAGTGGGGTCGGTGGGATAAGCGTTTTATCAAATTAACATGTTTACGTATATTATTGTGTAACGATGCATACTCTAAGGTCTGTTACATACGCTATGGAAGGGTGCAGGTAGGTGGGTTACAATGCGGCGGGGCGTATCGATCAGCGATGGCGTGCGGGACGCCGGGTAGGTGCCACTTATCGCCGTCTTCGCGCCACTTCGCACCTAATTTATCGCGGGCCACCATCGTTTGTATGCCGCAGTTATGCTATGCATCAATACTTTAATGACAGTGCGAAATTTGATAAAAGGTGTATGAACGATTTACGTTTGAAAACACCGACTTGTTTATCTTATCGTGCATGAAATGATATAAAAATTTTACGCAGTAGGGTTTAAACTAAGTATTCCTTTTTTCTTACAGTTTGTCTACCAATTAAATTATAATTAATAATAAATATAATTTCATAAATTCTTTAACTTTATCATCCTTTTTAAAAAGGGTATAACGCTTTAATTTTCTTAAAATAATTGACAGTAAGTCACAAAAAACTAAAGGGACGCATGGTACATCTAAACTGTGTAGCGTGAAGGTCACAGGGCACGTGGTCATACGGCGTGGGGTAAGGGCGAGTACGAAGGATCGATAACACGCACCCGCGTCCGCGTCCGCGCCTCTCTGTGTCTAACCCCGCCCGCTTTACGACATCAGCGCCCGAACAGGCGCACTTTATTGTTATCAACTTATCACAAATGCTTAACCGTTTCGATCGGCAATTCTAAACAGTATATGTCAAGATAATGTATACTTATTTGATGTTAAGCTTATACAATAAAATAAAGTAAACACGAGAGTGAGGTCAACTTGAGTCAATAGAGTTCCAGTGCTTTCAGTGAACACACAGCGTGTACGACTTTACAGTGGACATGGAGAGTGAATGATTAATGATCGCACTCACCAGACCATAACAAGCGGATCGTGAGTACTGGCTACGGGACAAGAGTTTTAGAGCCTAGTTAAATGTAGTATTTGTCAGTAAAGAGCTAATATGAACTTACGCCTATATTCTGAACGGCACTTGTGTGCGATGGTTGTAACAGTGATGTGTGCGTAGCGTCATTAAGTGCAGTGGGCGTAAACCTGTACTTGTAAGCTCGCGTTTAGCCTATACTGTTTCAGGAACAAAGTCGTGTAGTCAATGATTTTGATTATATAGGTACCTTTAGATTTTAGGCTACTGATTAACACTAAATTACACAATATTAATGTAATGTAAACAATGAACTAATGAAGACGTATATATCATACTTAAATCAAACAAATGACTTCAAAGAGAACTCTCTTTTAATACATTACTTTTTTGAACGTTCTAGTTTTTATTTCATTGCGTAAGCCGTAACCAAATAACTCTGTAATTAACTAGTAATCTAATAAGGCTAGGCAACAACGCATAAACGTTCTTACCAATATGGATAACATAATGAATAAATGAATGCGTTTGAGGCGAGAGCTAGGGGTTGCCCAGCCCCGTTGCCGCCCACCCTCTGTCGCATCATAACCCGTTGATACCCCCTAATTGCTGCGGGCATGGTCACTGCAATCTACGGTTACGTTGAAGAGGATAATAGCAACCTTTTATAGAGATATAAGAAGGGACAGTTTTAAATTATTAATTAACTAAATAGTATTTTTAATTTTCTCTGTAATATTATATTTTATCCTGTAATATTATATCCCAATTCCAAAATTACAAATATATACGATTTATCAAGTTACAATAAAAGTTGCGATATAGTATAAACCTTCAGCACACCATTTTCATACCAGTAGCTAAGATGTTGACCTTTATCGAATTCGTTAGAACTGGAGGGTTACCTCGAGCGCATAGGGTGGGCTGACATTTTACCCGCCGCCCACGTACTACCAGACAAACCCAATCAGCCATCGCGCGCTTCTAGGAGAATAAACTTAGTTTTGCATCGCACATCAAAAAAATTGTATCAAATAATATCGTTAAAATCATTTTAAATAAAACTATCTTTTCGGATTATTTCGCGGATTTATTTAGATTTTTGGTTCCCGACATTTCGAATGATTTACAGCAATCATGGTCACGGGAGAGACTAAGGTTTTGGATGTCTCAAGGCGTTATATACTCGTTACAGACAGATACTTCCCACAATTTTACAAAAATGATTTCAAAAATGACACTAAAGTACCTTACAATATTTGTTAATTTTAATTCTAAACATTTTAAAAATTAAATAATAATAAGTATTATAATGAAATATAGAAATATTATTTATTAAATTTTAGCTGTTATTATTATAAATATTACCATTTTTTTAAATTTATTAATTAATAATATTATTTAGTGTTGCTATTATTATATTATGTATACCTAACCATAAAGAATACTAAAAAAATGAATATATTAATATTTCACATTAATTTTTGGTTAGCAAAAGCAAATGAAAATCCTTATTCCGTTTAAATATAAGCACTTAATAAATAAGAACACTTAAAAAAAATGGATTATATTTTAAATTGTAACATGAATATGCATATTATTAGAAGTTGACCTCAATGACTGACATTAAAGAATTGCCAAGTTACATCCTATTGCCTTTTGCACACTATTATTTTAGTTTGTCCTGATTTTACAACGAATTACTCCGTTTCTACGTGTAATCAGATTTTGTGTTTTTATTTCTATATTTTATACCGGTCATCTATACAGATAAATAAAATTGGAGTGTCTGTTTGTAATATTAAAATAACCGCTTTTTACTAAATGCATATGGATGTATACACGGTACATATACCAAAACAACATTTCTTACAATTTTTGTCTGTCTGTCTGTTTGTTTGTTCCGGCTAATCTCTGAAAACAGCTGGACCGATTTTGACGGAACTTTCACTGGCAGATAGTTGATGTAATAAGGAGTAACTTAGGCTACTTTTATTTTAGAAAAAAAAAAATAGGTCCCACGAAAAAAAAAAACCGAATTAATTAATTAATTTTGTCTTGGGAAGCAAGCTAAGGACGAACCCGAGCGAAGCGAGGGTGAATCGCTAGTTCTATATATAACGTGTCTTCTCCACTCTACGCGACATTGGCAAAGTAAACGGTGCCCAAATGGCACTTCTAGAAGCCATTGAACATAAGAATTGAATTGAATTATTTTAGTTTTCGCGCAACTTCTCTATGGGTAATTACGTTTAATGTATTCTAATGGGATTGCTGGTAACATGGTAAAACCGATGATTCCCTGATCACTAGTTAATGACACACTTAAGTGTGGTAAATTCACGTCCATTATACAAATGAATCACGTGACGTTGTTGCATATTCATGAATGAGATGTGATCTCTCTGTACGATGTGTGAGCAATTAGTTGAAACACTACAGGTATCGTAACTATTGTGGGGGAAGTTGTCCGACACATTAAAATTTGAGATGAACACTCAATCTAACACGTTATTTTCAAATGATTACACGTAAAGTTTAAAATTAAAGGTTTTTTAAGTAATTTGTTTAAAATTAGTTGTTAAATTCCACAATTCTCATCCCCGGCACATCTGCGAAAGCTGAACTGATTATCTCCTGTCGCCCGCAACCGCCGGGTCAACCGTTAATCTCAGCACAAATAGGCTCACGTACGCCGCTAGCCTGGGAACTGCGAAGGATTCCTCGCAAATCGTCGCCGACATTAGGGGACATTACATACACGTGTATACTGGATATGCCGTTAAGTGTTCAGAGAGTTTAACTAAACAGACTTCAATAAAAAAAATCGCAATTTAGTAATACTTATAAAAAATATTTTTATAACGAATTAATGAGGTAAGACTTTCACCATCGGCATTTTTATAAGCTTAAATATAATATGTATATCCTTTAGGTTGTTAGGAATTTTCGATATTTTTGTTTAATTATTGTAATATACAATACCAAATAGAATGTTTCAACTTCGATTTGACGGGAAATTGCCATGCGTCCAGTTATTTCCGTCCGCAGTGGCACGGCGGCGACCTTCGCTCATGCAGCATCAACCACTGTTTATCATCTGTCGTATTATAGCCATAGGTAATTAAGTAAAGGCTATTAGTGTCCATTTAGGTGTTTTTTTAAATTGATTCTAGATTAGGTGACTTCACCATTTAAATAGCAAGCTAGATGGTATAATATACGTAGAACATATAACAAAATATTCATTTTGCCTAAGCACGATGAAAAAGAATAAAAATCAATAACGTTTCACCCATTCAAGCTGACAAGCGTGGTGAAATGTTCACACGAATTCTTGTAATATGGGTTGTTAATTTACGCGAGCGTAAAATATTGTAAGTTCTTAGAAATGACGAGCGCGTAGGTAATGATTTAATTAAGTCATGATTAAACGGGCAATGATTAAATAATAATTGTTGAATATGAAGTTAAAAAACAAGGAGGTAAAATGATAAGCGGTAACATCGCTACAGCGCAGCTAGTCGATACCTCGGTCTCGCCTAGCCTGCCTCGCCTTACACGCAGAAATGGGTGATCGGGAATGATTTATCGTAACTAACAGCGGTTTAAAAAAAAATAATAATAATAAATTAATAAAATCATATAATATATAATTTAAAAACAATAATAATATAAATTTAGACATAAAAATATGAATATAATATGAATAATTTATAATTAAAATTAATTTATATAAAATAATAATTTATAAAAGGAAATTTAATAATGTTAAAAAAAAATTTGTTACATTACAATGCATGCTGTTTATTGTTTATAGCCTTTACACTAATTTATGATGATTTAATTAATAATATTTATAAAATAAATTAATAGATAATAACAATTTTTTATGGAAATGGTTTAGCATTTTATATATTAGCAGTGAAATAAAAGGATTTTTTATTTTATTTTATTTTATTTTATTTTAACAGCGGTTTGGAGAACATATGAATTTTATACGGTTACTGTCTATTTTATTTTATATAGTATACTGATAGATTTTGGTTAAAAAACTAAACTTTGATATCACCATAATAAAGATGTAAATATTCTAAAATGTGAATCTTGCAAGTTAATGAACTCTATAGCGAGTGGGTCTATAGAGCACGTGGCGCTTCGTAATATTATTTAAACCTACTTGGCACCTAGGTGCGACATTACGCAACTCAATCCGCGCCTCCGTTAAAGCCTTCCTAATTCACATACTTAGTTATATTTTACTACCGGCGCGGCGTTATAAGGCATTTTTAATAAACTGATACACTAATGAGATCAGTTTTCAATAAGAATATGGTTTTCTGCTGTATAACGGCAGCAACAGAACGTTGTTCCCGAGCTAAATGGGTACCCAAGGTTAATACAATTGACGTTGCCCAGCCACGGTCACAATACTCAGATTCGTACCATCCTACACAAGGAAAACAACAAGGATGGAAGTTCATTGCGTATCATTTTGTTTACCTGTATGGACACATTCGAAGAAACTTTTGTAACGTAATTTTTTAAAGAAAATGTTATTTACAGATTTTTTTTATTGTGGCTTTGTGCTGTGTATTCGAAATAAAGTGTAACAAAGTAAATCCTTGATTATATAAAGAAAAGTAAGCGTCACCGTCACAATGGGCAACAGCCAAAATAAGGACCGTTTATGTAGATTTATGTCACGTTCTATTTTCGGATTCGGTCGCACCCGCGTGAACTTGCTCGCCGGTGCTGCGCCTGCGCCTGCGCCGGTAACGTTTAAACAAATACACGAAGAACAGAATTACTATAACGGACGATTGATATTTAATAACTAGCGATTTACCCTCGCTTCGCTCGGGTGCGTCCCTAGATACATTTTAATTTTTTTGAGCAAAACCCTAATTCTTTTTCTAAAATAAAAGTAGCCTAAGTTACTTCTTATAATATCAGCTACCTGCCAGTGGAAGTCCCGTTAAAATTGGTCCAGCCGTTACGGAGATTAGCCGGAACAAACAGACAGACAAAATTTTTAAAAATTGTGTTTTTCTTATAAGTACCGTATATAATTCCATATGCATTTAGTATAAAGCTGTTATTTTGACATTACAAACGGACACTTCAATTTTATTTATCTGTATAGATAAACAATAACACTATCCTTACGAGTAATATAAATGTGTGTTTATTAGTAGCCTTCTTTAACGCAGCAACAAAGCAACAATTCAACGTGATTGTTAGATACTCCAATGGTTCATGGGATTATGTCACTATTTGGATACTTTTTTTTATTTCGGTACATCAAAAGGTTCTCATGAAATACTTGTTCGCCAAAAATTGTTAACTAGGAAAGCGCCTGAGCGAAATAAGGGTAAAGTTACGTACTAATCCATAAACTAAAATATTTTCATTATAAAGATGTTTATAGTATTACTAGCAGAACCCGCGGCTTCGCTCGCGCTAAAACTACAAAAAAAAAGTCTAAAACGGTAGTTTTGATACAAATTTACATCCCCTATTTTACCCCCTTATAGGATGAATTTTGAAAAATGCTAAAACACGTTTTTATTTCATTGTATTGAAGAGCATTGATACCAAGTTTTAAGTAATTCTGATGATAAATAATTTTTGGGTTGTATTTTAACGTGATTTTTCGTGGGAGTGAGATGTCCCGCGTTAAAAAGTAGCCTGTGTCACTCTCCAGCCCTCCAGTTATATATCTCATTTCAACGCGAAGGAAGAACAAACAAACAAACACACTTTCACAATTATAATATTACTATGGATTACTCTTAAGCTTAGGCCCAAAATAAATTCTAACTGAAGTATGCGCGCGTTTACTGCGCATACAAGTGCCTCGAAAGTAAAAACAAAAGGAGAACGGATTGCAGTTAAATATGGAGAAACACAGCTTAACGCTTAACCATTCTAGAAATAGAGTGAAAGATTCTGGTTGCCATCTTTGCTTCAAAGTATTTTTCAATCTTTTTAAAACCTGTCGACAGTTAGCTTCACTAAATACGAGGATTGATGCATAGTAGCATTTACGAATTATATTTCTGACAGGCATATTTCAACGTGCAACGGACACACGACGTTACATCCGTCTAAATATCGTGTCTTCGGGCAATTAAAAATCTTGGGTGTTGCTTAATATGTTGTCGAATATGAAGTTTCTAGTCATTACAATAACCGTACAAATTCTCTACGACTGTTCCAATACTTGCTAAACTGATAAATATATGCCGGCAAATAAATAATTTTCTAATATATGAATGTCAATTATCATCTCTAAGCGCTATAGAACAAAGACGACATTTCTGTTTGTACGTACGTTTAACTACCTAGTAAATTTTAATAGGATTTTCGTATGTGTATACGTTTACATTTCATTGCAAGATAGTAGAGAAAACTTGATAGTTTAAAGTTACTAAATGCCTTACGGACTGTAGTTGCGAGTTAAGCAAATCGCATATATAAATAGATGTTAACATTTTTAAATCGGATTGATAATTTTAGAGTGTAGCGCGTTCAATAAAAAAAAAACATAATAACAAACTGTACAGCTTTCTTCCTTAGTACAGATAAACTTGGACATCAGAATCCCACACGGTCTATTTGGAGCATTTTACATGAATGAGAGTAGTACGATGTGTCATTCGCTTTCAAAACATATTTATAACAAAGTATTCGCTAACTATATCTCTACTAACCACCTGTTGCGTTAGAGTCGGCAACTAGCCTTCGACAGGCTTGGGGCTGCCTTCAAGTTTTCTTGACACTTCGCCAACACTTTTACTTATAACTTGCTAAAAATGTACCTATTCCGTGTGTTCTTTTTCTTGTTTTAATCATCACAAAAAGAAAAGAATTTCATAATTCTACTTGTATAGCTCGAAGGTATTAATCATTGACGCATTTCTAAAAATTATGTATTTTTTTTGTCTATTAAATTGTGATGCCATATTGAAAATATTGATTTAAATTAACCGACTATTATAAGCAAACAAATTGTCTGTCAAACTTATCAAAAGCGAGCAACACTCAAGTATACTCGAATCTAACAGCAAATGTCATTTATTATATTAATTAGTCTCAAGTTCGCCTTCTCTCCTTTCAGAGTGTCTCCAAAGAGGTGACGTCGCGCGATCTTAATCTTTCGCGTAATTGTTACCGATGATACAACAAACTCCCGGGGCTTGTTAAACGAGCTGTTAAGTTCAGCCATTTTGCCGCACTCGCGTAACATAGTTGAGGTTGTATTAAAAGTTTAACACTTAGAAGTGGCTATTTTTATATTAACTCCCTCTAGAGCAATTCAGTTAATTTAACGCTTCGTACATACATTCAAGCTAATAACAAAACACATTACATCTGAATTGGATTTACGCTATTGTTAATCAGTCCTTGTCTTCTCTTTACCTTTTATCTATGAGCTATCTCAAACACACAAATACGTATATAATATGTGCAAATAAGAAATACTCACGGCTAGCAATAAGTTCCGGTGCGACTACCCCATTGAGATCGGGCTCCTCGCCGTACCAGAATATCCAGAGCTCCTTGGAAGCCCTGAGGGAGAGCGGCGGCGGCGCGGGCATGCCCGTGTCGATGTCGTGCGGCACGCGCCGCCACACGCACAGGATGTCGCCGGCGAGGCAGCGCGCGTAGCTGCTGATCACCGGGTCCGCGAGCGGCGCAGAGCCCTCCTCGCCCTCGCCGCCGCCGCTCGTCTCTCCCCATACGAGTTTACGCCATTTTATGCCATACAGCTCCGTCTGGAACGAACAGATCAACATTAGTATATGCCCAAGACATAAACTTTTTTACTAATAATTAATTAATACTAACTGCGTGATTAAATATTCGTATACAATTTTCATTTTTATCGACAATTGATAAAAATAAATTATGAAGAAGTATAATATTGTGATCATAAATAATAATTAATGCAATACATGCAGTTGAAATATCGTTTGATTGTGCAATTTTGTAATCTTTAAAATCCAAATATGTGATAATACTGTCTGTTTATATCACTTCTAAAGGAAGACGAAAAGATAAGAAATTATTTTTTAATGTTATTATTCATAAAAAAAGGCACAAAGAAAATAAATAAGATAAATTATATAAAATATCTATATTATCAAATTCTTACGTAGTGTTCATTGTTTTGCGACTACATATTAAATACTTATACAACAAATTAAAAGAATCTGAGTGCTAAGTTGACTTCTGAACTAAAACTAAAGTTCTTTGTGAGTTTATTTGTATTTTTTTACAGTAAGATTGACAGTACAAATTAATGTTATTGAATTTTGTACAAGGTCTTCAAGTTACGATCTCGACTTGTGGTTTCCATTTAAAGTAATTTAAGATAATTGCTTTAAAAAAAATGTAGTACAAGTGACTCTTCTAACATAAACTAAATTCTAGTTAAATTCATTTTAAGAACTAAAAAAATGGTGACAATATGACCTACTCCTATTACAGCTTTCGAAACGAAGACAATGTTTAAACCATATGGTAAAATATCGCACGAAACCTTATGAAGGTCAAAAGGTTAACCGTCTTGTTGCCATGCAGAAGGTGTGTTAATATTTATAGCCGCAACCAAAAGGGTCAACGGACTTCTTCCCGACATAACCATCTGCAGCGGAAAGGGGTCCACGCACCTGGCAGACGCGCGTGGGGTCGCATCGAAATGCGATAACATTGGGGGGACAGTTCGAACTCTTAAAGATGTAAATTTCCATTCAGATCAATTGTATAATTGATTTTAAGACATAAAAATCTGGGCGAGGTAATTAGATTTACTGAAACCAATGACTTAAACGATTGAGGTCACGGTAAATTACAATACGTTTCATTTTAAAACGTTCACTAAGTACAATTACAAAGTATTCTTATTTGTACTAAATAGAACATAAACAAGTCCGGTCGGTTCGCTTAAAGAATGCGCGGGCGCATGCCTATCAGTGTTTCGGTGGACGTCTGAGACCGGCCGCTTTCTAACGCCCGATGCGTTCGCGCGGGACCAACTCACTTTCTACCGTGTGACGTGACCACGCATTGATGTTAAAATCACACGAAGCCTTTCAAACTTGTGCGATACACTTACGAGAGATCACAATAAATAGACGACATTACCATCAAGTCAAACAAAAGGATGATGCGCTTCCGTATCTTACGAAAGCCGAAAACCATTATAGCTGCAGCGGCAAACTACTAAAGGAGCATCTTGTACAAATGTCTTCACTCGACGCTAATGTCTTTCCGATACTCCGACAAAGAGGTCAATAGATTACGATGGAAATTCAAAGGCTACATCAAAGCGAGCTCCGCGACATAGCGGATATTAAGCAAAAATATTCCCCGACAAAGCCCTCGACTCTAAAGAGTAAAACTTGCTCGGAAAAATCTGCGGTTATTTGAATTTAAAATGTAAAGCGAACGACGACGACGCTTGGACGCACAGAGCCAGGCGATAACGCCCGGTTGAAGCCGCTGAAAAGCCGAGTTTTCCAGAAAATTTCCAACCTAACCGGTTCCATTACGAACTTACGTAACTTCGTGCAACTTTAGGAACTGAAAACACAGATGTTTGACAAAGTCACATTGTTTTATATGTTTCATAAAGTGACGTGAAACTGTGTGAATATGGTAATTCGAATATCTATATGCATACTTTATAAAGTTTCATAAAGGATCTGAATAAAACATTTTTATCTTTATTATTGTCATCTTCTGATGGCAACCCTCCAGTCGAATAATAGTTTGTACAAAAGTTCGCGTCCGGTAATTCAGCCGGGCGTGAAGCTAGGAAACGCACAGAGAGGTGGCCCACTTCGGTGGGCGGTGTACCATGCGGGTTGCTCCTGGTACTTCTCTGATAGCAGAGTGGACTGTGGAGCAACCCCATGGTTGTTGTAGTCTGCTTCGGCAGACCTGCTGCTTCATACAGTAACATAGCCTACTTTTATTCCAGTACATCAGTTCCCGTAAAATACATGAATGCTGTAAAAAGTCCATGACGCGCCTGAATAGACGATAAAAGAAAAATAATTCGAAAGTCACTATTATAAAATAATATATATTTTTTTGACAATTATTGTATTTATAAGTTCTTTATATCGTCACGTATTAGGTACTTTATCTAATACCGTGTAAGTCGTGACTTATTTTGAATATTCAGCAAAAAATTATCTAGTACGTTATTATTAAACAGTTTTCTACTCATTTGACAAAATATTTCATGTATATTTTAATATAACAAGAGGCGCATATAGTAATATAAAATCTTAGCCGCAAGCGCAATCCACCGTTTCTATCGTGAAAAAAACCACAACTATAAAATATGCACAATTAAATAAACAGTTGACTGTAAACAATGTAGGTCCGTAAAGTGAACATAACCGAGAACGGAAAAAACTGCATGTCCAAAAAAGTCGAACACCGCTAGCCGAGAGCGAGACGGGTGTACGGCGAGCGAAAGGGACAGCGCATCGCGAAAGTGAGAGGAGGCGAGCGCGGCGCGGCAACGGCGCGGTTACGTTACTAGTAGGGTAAACAATCGAGGATGATGTGACGGCGACATGCGCGTGCGCCCCCGGCCCTGCACTTCGCTACTGCATTTTTATTCTGCGACATCACAATGGGATCGGTTTTGATTTTATATTTATATAAATTTAATTTTATTATTATTCATAAAGTTATTCAATAAAAATCATTAAAAATAATAATCATTAAGTTTAAACCATGTGAAAAGACAATAAACAATAAAGTTTAGATATAATTTACGATCAATAAGATACCATTGTATAATATTAATATGCTTATTGTACACACACTTAAATATCTTTAGATTTAATATTATATACGAGAACGGTTGATGTAATCTAAGAAACCTCTAGAACGTACAAATTATAAAATTAAATAAATACACAATTACAGATGTAGTAAAAAAATATATGTAAAATCAATATTTTAGTTTACAACAGAGTGTAATAAGTTTGTAAACAAATCAACCATTACTGGTGACGTTAAAATGAAACGCACCAAATATTGACTTATAAATAACTCTTAGATGTAAATATTTTTCATTGGTAGATCTTTTCTCTGCGTACTAAAGTGCAAATTATAGTTTTTTATACGTTGAATTATAATTATTAGCAACCTTCGTGAATAGCCGTTTAACTGCCCCTAATAAAATATATTTTTTTATATATATTAACAATAAAGTATATAGTAATATCTAAGAAAAAAGACAAAATTTGTAATTTTCCCGACGATCATTCGCGACGACACGGTGCGTGACATGAGCGCCGCATGTCGGCCACTTCCGCGAACATCATTACTATGGATTGCGCGTATCATTTCACCAGCTCGAAGGCTTTACTATCCGCGACGTGCCGATATGGTCTCTAAACGTACACGATAACGTCTATATTCGCGTGCGACATTTTACGATCAGCCTCAAACATAGCGTAGGTAAGTGCCGAGTTACTGTTACCAAGCGTTAACTTGGAGCGATACACATATTCAGTAAATCAGTAATCAAGATAAGACATGTAGACATGTTGCAATATCTATTGTTTACAGTTCAACTCTTATTGCTGAATACTATTAATTTTACGTTCAGCGTTTGTAATCGGACTACCGTTAAAAGAGTCATATTATAATATGTAGAGAGTAAAGAGGAGTTCACACACTTTATAGTCTGACACTGCTGAATTGCCATAATAAAAACAAAGTTATTATAAATATAAATCATTGCACTAGCAAATATTACTAGATTTATTTTTGACATATATGTTTTTGATATAGTTTTCAAAGCTGTAAGTCGCACGTGGAGTGGATATTATGTAGACGTGCTGTAAACAGGAGTCAAAAAGATTCTTCCGACAACTATAAGCATGTTACCGGGGGCGTGTGGGCGGTAACGACTTGCCACTTACACCTCTCTCTCTTCCTCTTGTTCGTTGTAACAAAACTGGTGTGAGTGAGACGAGCATATAAGAGTTGCAGCATTAAAGCTATACGGTTATCTGTGCCAATATTAAAATGATAAAACAATTACCTCTGACCTGGGGGATTCAGATTATAGCGTGTCGTACTAAACATTTGTCTTCATCACATTGCCTCTTAGATGAAATCATCAAATAAAAAGGAAGCCCCGATTACGGACCATTGAGTTATTTTTTTTACCGTGACACGAGTAATGCTTAACTACGACAACAATGCTTACTAATACTATGTAACGATGACTAATTAAATAATAAGTAGCCAACAGATATATATTATTACTGTGTTAACTGATAAGTATCTTACAGTTCTACTGTTGTTTCAAGTGCATTAAAAAAGATGCCTTATAGAACATAATATCGATAAGAAAATAATTTAACGCTGTTAACGTAAATAAGGTACGTAACTATCGTTAATTACAGCAATATATACGCAAATATTTGCCAACTCTCGTATAGGAAGTTTAAACAAGACCCTAAACAACCAAAATGATACCTGTCCGAAACAAAGGAGTTGAACAAGAGTTGAAAATAGAAGACCTCAATTAAAACCGACGCCATCTAAGTTTATGTATGAGTATATTTGATTGCAGCCAGACCCGCTTTGAATACTGATGATTATTATAATCATCGCCCTTAAAACATATTATTAAAGTCGCCTCAGAAACTCATTGTAAGCCATAATAAAATCATATCAATCATATCCATAACATTACAGATGATCCAGTATTAGCTTTATCTGACATAAACCGATATATAATTACACTAATATGTAATTAGATACTATATATAATTACATTTCTTACAGGACACGTGTAACAAATTAAGTATATTCTACAATGTTTGTAACGCGAGAATCACCTGAATAAGAATGAAGATTGTGTACAATACAAGTTGACAGTGCTATTATGAGTACATTGAACAGATTGAAGCGCGAAGTGCGAACACATCGATATTGTTATGCGGCAAACGCGTCGAGAGGCACGCGCCGCCCGGTGAGGTCAGGCGCAGGCGCAGCCGGTAGTGGTACTCTAACGACTTGTGATGTACAACTAAACTATTCTGTTGGCTTTTGATTTTGATTGATTTGTACGAGTTGTTATTATTTTTGAAATCGACTTCTAAAGTAGGTTTAAAAAGTGAACTATAGCCAAGATCGATTATTATATTAATATGTTCTTATTATAATAAAAATAAGGCAAAATAAATGCATGTATTTTTAGTATAATTTATATCTTAAGGTTTTGCTATAGTTTAGTTAAAAATTATGTATGACGACAACTTGTAACTACAAAGTGTCAAATTGCTGAACAATAAAAGAACTAATAAAACTTCGGCACAGCCAAACTTGTCATATTAATTGATGTGTAATATTTCGATCACAACTGGTCTCATTGTGTTGTCTATTGTTCGCACGCTTTTGCAATGTCGTAATCGAGTGGAATTAATAACTTAGCAATCGCTTCACCGGCCGTTGAACTGCGACATGTTAAGGCGCTAATTAAAGCTTGCTGCCAAAATTTGGCTCGAGCGACTTGTAAACGTCCACTGTATTATATTATTAATAGTTTATAAATCATTTTAGCTTAACTAACAAAACGTGCATTAAGTAATTCCACATTACACAATAGTAGGCTAGTTGATTTTCCATGAACATTGTTGCCTTGGAAATAATGTAGGTACGTGTAACTTATGAAGAATCTTAAAAGCAGCGGCGCAGTCGAGACGGGCGGAACGTAGAAAAAGGAGTAAAACGTAAGGTCCGGAGGCAATTACACCCTTGCGAGGGTGAAGGGTACGAGGTACAGGTAGACTGCACTACGGTACGCTATCCAGCTAACGGTAAAGACAGGCGCGCGCGTACGCGGTCAACGAACCTTCAATACTTAACATCTAGAATTTTGAGGATTTGCCCTAGTTTTTAAACTTAAGCTTATATAATACACACGGTAGTATTATAAAATTATTTAATTTATAATCGTTTCTAAAAAATAACTAATGTGTTTTACTTGTTAAGTTTAAAAAAAATATCATTTAAATATTACACAAAATGCATTTCGGATAAAATATAACATCCATCTAAATATCCCAGCTCATATTGTAAGCGTCTGTTATCACAATGCGGATTCCGATTGGAGCACCGTAGAGCTTTTATGAATACAAAGGACTATGAGAGGAGATTGTGTCGAACATACGCATCGGAATAAGAGCAGTGGTAAACATACCTCAGTCGGTACTGTGAAATACCTCGGATATTTGTCAATATTTTGATATTTAGTCAGATATGACCTAATTTATAAGAAATCTTACACCTCCATTGTCAATCTTGTCAAACCATTTAATATGTCAATATTATTATATAGAAAAACAAAAAAGCGTTATTTAGTAGTATTTATTTTGGGGAAATTGTGTTAAAACAATTGTACTGTGCTCAGTAAATAATTGGATTGCATGCATTTTGTACGCCCCAGAATGACAAGGTGGAAATGTCACCTCGACTGACTTAATATAACACGTCCTTTATATAAGGTCAAGTGGGGTGGGCACCAGGATTACTAAGATTGTTTGCATTTCTAATCAACACAATTGTGAACTAGATACTTAACTTAATAGCTCTTTATTATAGAAAAACTAGTTTTTTTTTTAACTTTTGAAAAAATAATTATACTATTTTAGTTAAAACTAATGTCTTATTTTTGAATGTAATATGATAATGTAAAATAATATCTATGAATTCGAAAACTCTATTGACGATTTCTATTTCTTGCTTGTTCAGATCTACGGTGACACGAAATATTGAGCTACGCACCATTTATTAAGTGGTACACGGCAAAATTACAAGTTATCTTGTGCTTAATAGCAAATATACGGTATGTAATTGATTTTACTTGAATAATATACAGTTTAAGATATCAAAAGTGTTTTCGTATTGTTAACTATGATTTACTAGTATCATTTGGCTAAAACAGTTTTGAATACTATAATAATATTATTTACTAGCCACTTACCCTCGCTTCGCTCGGGTTCGTCCCAAGGTACGTTTTAATATTTTTGAGCGAAACCCTAATTCTTTTCCAAAAATAAAAGTAGCCTAAGTTACTCCTTATAATATCAGCTATCTGCCAGTGAAAGTCCCGTCAAAATTGGTCCAGCCGTTTCGGAGATTAGCCGGAACAAACAGACAGACAGACAGACAAAAATTTTTAAAATGTTGTTTTTCTTATAAGTACCGTACATAATTTCATATGCATTTAGTATAAAGCTGTTATTTTGACATTACAAACAGACACTTCAATTTTATTTATCTGTATAGATTTCTTAAAATTACATGCTTGGCACATTTGTATTGCACAAGGTGAATATTAGATCATTCATTCAATTCAAAATATTTCATTCAGCATTAAATTATTACCTTTTTACTGAACATCATGAGTCTACTACCAGTTCGGAAAGAAACAGCTTTAGATGTGAGAAGAACTGGCGAAAGAAACTCAGCGGGACTGATATTATTTCGTTATCTTTTTTATAAAGTTAAATTATAATTTACAATATTTCTATAAAGCTGAAGTACCCTGGAGGCGATCACTTCATTCCCAAGTCGTGCCATCTTCTATAAAATCATTTATTCTATAATATGCCTTTAGAACACACAAACGTTCTTTAACAATTTTTTCGATTTTGGTAAACGAAGCTTTTACTTTTTTTCATTTAATTATCTGAATTTAAATTTAATGGCTTCAAAGCGTGCCAGTTGGAGATCATATTTTATTATAGTGAGATACAAACAAGCCTTATTTATATCTATGGTATGCTTATTAAAAAAATAATCAAATGTTTGAACATTTACGATACTTAACTAATTATATGAGCTTGCATCCGTATCCGTATTCTTGAGACTAATGATCCGTATTCGTATCCGTATCCGCAAATATTTATTTTTAACGTTCCAGCACATCACTGGTTATAAACTATGAACGTAATCAAATTGCTTTCATTAAAGTAATTTATTAAAGCGTTTTGTAAAGAGTAATTGTACTTGTTTGTTCACATTATTAACCACAATTATAACATATTTTTTTGCGGAATGTCTTCCATAATAAATTCTATTCTCATAATAATATTGTAATATTTAACGCTGTGAACAAACACATATGTCGCTTTCATTATTTTATTATTATTTAATAAAGCGCATAATATAATATTCTCCTTATGAAGCGGTAAATGCCCATAAGATATGACGAATTGCTAAATCATCTAGTTCATAGAGTTATAACTTATGCGGTGTATATAAAAGACTGTGTCGACGAATTCATTGGGTGCAATCTTCGGCAGTGATCGCAGAAACGAGTTCGCATGTTAGCGGTTGCAGCCGGTAGGGGGAGTGCCGGGGAGGAGGGGTTCCTCGTTGAGTGAAAGCGTTTTAAATTTAATCGCATGCCCTCAGTCTGACGCTGCATTCGGCCGAGTTTCCGACGCTATATCGAGAGGCCCTTGTTTACAAGCTAACGCATAATACCTCATTGCGCAACGCCGACGTCGACAATCTTACACTTCATTTGCAGCGCGGCGCAACCTAAATACATTATATTAATAAGTTTGGATTGCACTCTCACTTATTGTATTGTTTGGTTTTTACTGTAATGAGGTCAATTAGCAAGCCGACACTCGATGACATTAGACTTTTTTATTATATCAACATACCACAAACGCAAAAGATACAAAAAACTAGATAATTTAAAAAATTAAACTTGTTTTCCGTGAATACAGGGCCGCATGCGAAGGGTCGAGGCAACTTAAACATAAGGTTTCAATAAAAACGTAAAATACTTCTTACATTTCTTAATAATAAAGTAAAAATTACTGGCAACAACAATTAGTCTTAAGAGTGTGGAGAATGATATTATTACGAAAAGGCTTTATAGTGTTTATATTATTAACTAGCGACTCAAGCTCGCTTCGCTCGCGTTCGTCCCTATGTACGTTTTCACGTTTAGCTATTTTTATACATAAAAAGTAGCTTGCTACTCCTAAGATATTAATTTAAATTATATAGTGATTTACCCTCGCTTTGCTCGGGTGCGTACGCCGTATGCGGATTTTGTTCACAATTTCATGGGTTTTAATTTTTTTTTCGCGGAACCCTGATTCTTTTTCTAAAATAAAAGTAGCCTAAGTTACTCCTTATAACATCAGCTATCTGCCAATGAAAGTCCTGTCAAAATCGGTCCAGCCGTTTCGGAGATTAGCCGGAACAAACAGACAGACAGATAGACAGACAGACAGACAAAAATTGTAAAAAATGTTGTTTTGGTATGTGTATCGTGTATACATCCATATGCATTTAGTAAAAAGCCGTTATTTTAATATTACAAACAGACACTCCAATTTTATTTATCTGTATAGATTATGCTTTACATTTTGTATGAAAGCCCAGTCGATTCCGAGGCAACTCAAGAAAGTATTGATCAAAGCAGCATCATTATTACCCTTGACCTCCCCATACGGTTGTCCTTTTCCCCATACATTACCATTTACCATGAGTAACATTCGGTCAAGGCTTCGATGACTCGAGGAAAACATTCGTATTTATTGCTTCACGCTTTCAGTTTTGTCATATTTTCTATATTATACCACAGTTTATGTTAAATGAAATGGAATCGTTTACTTTACATCATCGATGATTCATAATAAATATTTAAGTTTTTATTATGGGCTTTAATTATATCAATGGTCTTATCGTCTTTTAAATCCGAAAATAAGTTGCAAGTATTCAGTTCATTGTATATTTTTATTAAATTATAAATCAATACTTATATTATAAATGCGAAAGTTTGTGAGGATGTATGGATGTTTGTTACTCTTTCACGCAAAAACTGCTGAATGGATTTTAATAAAACTTTACAATAATACAGCTCATACATGAAAATAACACATTGGTTACTTTATATCCCGGAAAAATGTACGGTTTCCGTGGTACAAATAAGTTTTGTAATACAATATTTTAGGATGGAAATGAAACTAAAACGATAATATTTACTTTAGCTTGTATGAATGAAGCGTGTAAACTGTAAAATAACGCATGTAATCTATAACTATTTTTATGCTTTAACATAATCGTACAACAAAATTTTATTTAATCAATTAATGTAATGGCTTGCAATGCATACTATTATATTCTCATTATAATTTGATAAGAAGCAGTAACTTTTTAAGAAAGAGCTCTAAAACTGATAAAATGGAGTAATATAAAATAAAAATCAGCAGTATGTATGTAGTGGCAGTAAGCTGTACTATAGATGTATGTTAATGATTGTTTTGAAGTGGCAATTAATGCGGTACGCCAGATTAGCGAGACTGCGCTAGTGCGAGCTGCTTCGTTCGTCGCGGCCGTCCATATGTAGGTCAAGATAAGAGAGGAACCCACTACCTCCGCTCACGCTGCCGCTTACACTCACTAACGGACCCAATCGCGCTTTACCATGGCGTAAATAATTTTGAACAATTTAACTTATGCACAAGTAATTAAGTTACACTTACTTTTATTATAAATGCATAAGTACGTTCATTTTTTTGTCCTTCTTTTACTTAACATTACCGAAGGCGTTTTTCGCATAGACTGCTGATAGTGACATGACATGGAAAGTTATGTGTCAAAGTAAATATATGTATACATGAAACGATTTGCGTAGGATATTTCAAAAAGTGAAAAAAGAGCGATGGCGGCTCAGTATTGAATTTAATAATATTGTTAGTAGTAAGTAACAAGACTAGAAGAAGAGATCATCTAAGTTAGTTAGTTAAAGCATGCAGGGACACTTCATTCCATTCCATATTCTACGTGATACCATCATTCAAAAGTTGAGCAAAGTTTCGAAATATTGTGAAGAAAGCATTCTTATAAAACTTGTAAACTTTGAGCGGTCGGCGGAGAAAGGATTGTTTTCAATAGGTATGCAAATATCTAGGTGAAGGACGCTTTCTACAGAATGTTATTTATCAAGGGCGCTCACTAGAGTCGAACAGAACGAAATTTATTTTAAATTACTTCAAAGGATTGATAAATAAATTATTAAAATACGACATAATACTTATCTAATTCTTTAATCAAAATCATACTGATCGATTTCGGATAGTAACTTATAAAATGTACTTTAGAATGTAACTAATTCAACCAGATTGCAAACTTAATGTTGTCTACTAGGGATTAAACCTCGCTTAGCTCGGGTGCGTCCCTAGGTACGTTCTAAATCTCCGAAACGGCTGAATCGATTTTGACGGGACTTTCACTGGCAAATAGTATTAGTGTTCCGCTCAAAAAAAAATATAACGTACCCTCGAGCGAAGCGAGGGTAAGTCGCTAGTTAGATAATATCATAATTTTTCATCATACTAAGAACTCTTATCTATGACGACATACAACAAAATAACAAGGGAAAAATGAAAATTTTGCGATAAAAAGAAAAACAAAAAGCTTCGGAGACGAAGGAAATGGGCTTCGTTATGTTAACCAAGGTCTGTCATAAAATATAAATGTATTTTATATTGGTGAATTTATTAAATCAGGTTGGGCGATAAGTAAAAAAAGCTTGTGGTATAAGAACGTTGCCGCAATTTTTTTATCAAGGAAGAAAAATGCGGTTGGAATACATGACCTGCGAGTTCAATTATCAACATTTTTTACAATATCTACTACATATAAAAAGTCGAACAATAAATGAACATGTGTGTATATCTATACAGATAAATAAAATTGGAGTCTGTTTGTAATATTAAAATAACCGCTTTTTACTAAATGCATATGGGTGTATGTATACACGGTAGATATACCAAAACAACATTTTTTACAATTTTTGTGTCGGTTTGTTCCGGCCAATCTCTGAAACGGCTGGACCGATTTTGACGGGACTTTCACTGGCAGACAGTTGATGTTATAAGGAGTAACTTAGGCTAATTTTATATTAGAAAAAGAAATTGTCCCACGAAAAAAAAAAGTTTGTTTTGGGAAGCAACCTAGGGACGGGAGGGTGAGTTGCTAGTTTAAAAAATATAGGTTAAATTAAACATTTAATGTTTTAATCAAAAAATTATATACAACAGACATATAGAAAAAATATACAAACTATAATAATAATAAACAAAATAATTTTCGTGTTTGGTGTGACCAACGTGACATTGACATGAATGTGAATGTTGGTGATTGAGTTTTTATTAAGTAGGTACTTCTTGGCGCTGTGAAATTCGGAATGAAGATAGATTTTATCCTGGATTATCTAATAGGCTATGTTTTTTTAAGGTAAAGTACTATTCAAGCAAAACCGAGTGCAAATTATGTTATACTACTTGTGATTGAACATACTCAGGTATCTATACTATTATAAAGAGGTAAAGTTTGTGAGTTTGTGACGTTTTAGGGGGTAATCTCTGGATCTACTGAACCGATTTAGATGAAATTTGATAAAAACATAGTTTGAGATCCTGGGAAGGACATAGGATACTTTTTATCCCGGTAATCATCCCTTAAGGCGGTGAAAGTTTATATGAGTCGCTAGTGTTATAATACTTTAACAGGTTATGAACCAACGTCAAGCAAAATAACGAATCGACCTCAACAATGTACAAAATGTTTTCTTATAAATGCAAATACTTTAATCGTAATGCAGATATTTAACTGCGAATTGTCGCTCACGATACAAATAACTATGATCGCTTGAGGCTATATACGTCAGCTGATAAGGCATAGTTTTATCTATTTTGTAGGTAATAAACACTGACAGTGAACGTTAGTACTGAAGAAATGATTAAATAAGTATATATATATATCTATAATAGATTAGGTTTTACAAATTAAACTGCTACTACAACATTTATTTACTTTATTTTGTCAATAAAAAATATTTTCGTTTGGAAATGGTGAAATAAAATGCATGTTGCATTTGATTTTTTTAATGAATCTTTTGAATGATTTACCAAAAGTTTACAAGATAACATTTTAAAATGTAAAAATAAAAAGTGAAATCTTTTTGTATTTTTAATTATTCTCAGATAAGCTCCGACGAAACGTAATTTAAATGTAAATTATATAAATGTTCTAGAAAAAATGGAGATTTTGCATAACATTACTCGCATAGATGTGATTTAATATTTATAAAATAGAATTTACGCGGTCTCACTGTGGGCTGATAACAAATGCCATTCCCACGACAATTAATGTTAACCGATAGCCACTCTATGTGATAAACAAGGACGTCAGATAGATAGCATAGGACAAAATATTATTTTGGTATCATGTCAAGCACTCGAGTTAACGATCTGATGGTGGAACGTGTTCTCATTCAGAGCTAAATTGGAGATGTGCTCGTTTACATGAAGATAGGAGGGTCCGGTGGCTCGTAAGATACCATGAATAACTGAGCGGCGGTTCGGGCGGTCAATGGACAATATCGCCGCAAAGGCGCCTGCGGAAATGACTGTTAAAATATTAACCTATCGTAATATTCAGGGTAAAATGCTAGATACCATTAACTAGACCGTTTTATATTAACTTATATAAACTTATATTTAAAAAAAATTATGGCTGGTACTTTATTGAGTTAATTCGTAAACTAAAATATACAATTTTTATGCTATTAACGTTTTTTCTATACGATATAAAAACGAATTAAAATATGACGCCATTTATAATTAAATTAATCAAATCAGACTACGCGTACTATTAAGATGTGTACAAAGACGGAGGCCACGGCGTATGGGAAAGTTAAGACTACAACAACCATTCATAACGCTTGAATGAGCTCGACGCCCGCGCAGGCCGCGAGCTGCGACCCCGCGACATCTGTCACTGCGCAGATTCGACCGGATCATCGCAGATTAAAGAAATATTATGAGATTATATACAACTTGTTATACGCTACACTCACTTAAATTGTAACTAAAGCTATAGAAATGTATTAATTTCAATTACATAAAAAAAAAAACTATTTACAACCGATGTTTGTTGTGTATGCGTATAAATAAAACATGAATATATTTCTTGTTAATTATTTAACAATAGAATTGTAATATAGGTATATCATAGAATTATTGATCTAACTTGCGCAATGAAGGTCAACTTATAAAATTTTATTTTATGCGGTATAGGTATTTATGAATGTAGGTCTGTAGGTCAATATTATTTTTTATCATTGTGATACAGGCCAATGTTAGTAAAATTAAACATTAAACAATGATATGGCAAGTAGAAATGTTTGTGTTGTTTCGGTTTTTAAAAATCAAGTGAAGTACGGTCTAAAGTGTATTGAACCCGGCGCAATGTCAGCCTAGTAGGTCGATGCGTCACCGTCTCGCGATCGGGCGATGTAAACGAAAGCATTCCAACACAACAAAAGCAGCGGTGTCCGCAAACGTCGCATAAATAATTAGACAATAAGCAGGCAGGGCAAGAAATCAGTAATTTGTATCGCGGCGAGATAGGCGGAGCGACGAGGGAGACGGGTGCGGGTGCAGGCGCGCGCCGCGGCGCGGAGATGTGGCAACACGTCAGGTGGAAATGGCGCCGGGCTGCTCTCCGCCGAGGACGACCGACCGCCCCCACCCTCCCCATGCCCCGCCACCCGCCCCCCTGTCTCCTCGCCACCCGCCGCTGCCCGCTAATCCTCACCCGAACACAATCTGATAAAATTCGCGCCAGCTACGAATGTTACGCAAAGCGACTCCACACTACGGCACGGCGATAATGAATGACCCGACCGTTTCTTTATACATAAACATTCCCACTATCATAAATTATGTCGCAGTATCGAGCCGAACGCAGCTGTAAGAATGCAAGTAATAAGAAAGTTATTTCCTCGACCTGGCGAAACTAGTCTCGCGAACGCATTACGGTCCGCGTTACGGCCAGGTGAATTCAAAATGACCTCTATGGGCCTGTGGCTTCTTGTGGCCTCGCTCGCTGAATGTGATGACATTTTGTGGGTTAGCAACACGACATGACTCTGATGCTTGGAGTACGATGCCAGGATGACTAACGGTCGAGCGTCACGAGCCGACTGAGCATGGATTCTTCCACACAAAATATTTAACGCAATTGATCGATTTCATTACCGTATCGCATTAAGGTGAATTTTGTATATCAGCATCGCCTAACGATAATTGGACCGTTTGGTCATCGTGGATTTATTGTTGACTTACGGAAATACGAACGATATGATATCGTAAAGTAGATGTATACAATATTATTATTATGTTAATCGTAAAGATTTCGAAAGAAAAGTACCTATGAGTTCTTTCATCAATGTAAAAGTGACTTACCAAGGCGAAGAAGTTTGTGTGGCAATCCTCGAGACTTGCACCGTTTGTTTGGTGATTTTGATGCGTCATGGTAGTCCGAGGCACTTCATTTTCATTTCACAACACTAAAAACTGATTCAATCTTAAAGAAACCACTCAAAATCTTAAAATCATCACCGACATTTAGTGAAGTTTTCACCTTTCAATGGCGACTGGAAAATGGCGGATAGGAAACAACAACCCAAGCCGACAGTAGCGCACGCAGCGGCAGAAATATAAACTAATTTCGTCCAGAAATATGTTAACGTTCCATTTCATGCACTATTTCCTTATTATTTGGTAAAAAATATTTAATGCGGTTTTAATAATAATTAAAAAAGGTAATGAAGTTAAAAATAAGTCGAATTTGCTTCAATGTATAAATTTTACAAATATTTTGTGCTCTAATATATAAAACGAAGCAAAAATAACAAATATTTTATCAAAAATAACTATTTTCTAAGCGTATATTGTAACGATTTTCCACAAAATTTAAGATGTCAAATAAGTGAAGAGAATAAATATTTCTATCGTATTTATGTAAAGATAAAAATATATTTAATAGGTTTAAGTTAGTCTATAAATCTGTAAAAATGCTGCGTAATATAATTTTATCTACGACCAAAAAAAACTTTCAGGTTTTTATTACAAGATTACTTTTCTGATTTTATTTTTATTTCATAACCTTAATATTTTTATATAAATTACAGATAGTGTGTGTTAGGCACAAACAGGCAAAATTTCCTAAAATCGATAAGAAATTACAAGCTGCTGGTGAATCTCTCGCCGCAAGAGGGTAATAATAAGTTTTTACAAACTAACCTGTAAACTGTTGAGTGTTAATGATAGCATGATAGCATATAAGATAAATAAAACAAATATGTATATGTTTTTAGTTTTCTTCGCCCAAACAAACCTTGGGATCCACCAGTAGACATTGATAAGACTGTTCTTAAAATATGTGCTGATAATGGACTCCAAACAGAATCTGAATTTGATTCACTTGAACAAAAATATACAGTACTAAAGGCATGCTTTGATCAAACTGGACACGGTGTACCAAATTCTTTGCTTCACACTATTGAAACTGTAGGTAAGTAATTAGTTTACCAAATGTTAACTTGTGTTTTACATCTGCTTTTGTGTTAACTTATACAATATTATATATTTAATGCATTTAGAATACCATACAATATAAAAATTATTTATACTTGTTTATACAACACATTAGAGCGTGTTGACTTAAATACAGTTTTATTAATATTATCATAAGTTTTATAGAAAAATTTTGATTTTTAGAGGACTTGAGAGAATTTTATGAGACTCCAGTTGATACATTGAGTCCATTTGATAACTTAAAGAAAATGGATTTACCAAAGAATCTTTATGTGCAGGAAAATTATGTTCGATTCCATCCAGGTAATTTAAAACCAATACTTGCTAAGTAACCCTTATTTCATGTTATGATTATATAAAGTAGTCCTACATTAATATAATAGTAAATTATTGTTTAAATGTTCATATTATAAGTATTAAGTGACATAATATCCTTATTGAAAACCTCAAATAGGATTTCATCAAAAGTGAAAAACCACATAGAAAGCAATAAATAAATATTTATTGGTTTCTATGTGGCTTTTGTCTCTTTTCATAAGATTCTATTGGAGTTTTTAAATAGGGATATTAAATGAAAAAGTAGGATTAATATGCTTTAGTTGGACAATGCAATAAAACAATTTTAAAAAACATTAAAATTTTATAAGAAGGTCCAATATCAAAAACCTTTTATTTTATATAACTGTGTTACGTCTGACACTATTGGAAATGAAACGTCTTTTTAATATATATATATTTTTTTGTTTATTTTTATTTTTAATAGATAGTACCTAGGAGAGCGAGCTTCGCTCGGTGTTTCAGATAATTATAAAAATTGGATTTTTTCAGAAAAGACACCTAAATAGATAAACTTACCATGTAAAACCTTATCTTTTTTTTCCTAGGTAACATACTAAATCAGTGTACCCTAATATTATTACGATCTAGCCAAAAAGGCTAATGATTAATTTAACTTTAACTAAACCTTATCTAAAAACAAAATTTGATCGAAATCATTAGAGCTAATTCCGAGATACATTAAATAAATTTATGTATATATAAGAATTGCATGTTTAATATAGTAAGATTTAGGTTTATTATTTTTTTCAAAATTCTCTTTCAGATAAAGACACTCTGTTCAATGGAAAAACAGCATTCCCTAAGAGTTCCACTATCGTATCTGGTCTAAAAACTAGGAAGAAGTATGAGGGCTATACTGCTAAGACGTCATGGCCATAATAAATTTAGAATAAACAATATATTTTAGTTCTGTATTTTATTAAAAGCATAGAATATTATTACGCTGTTTTATTTATAAACATTTCTTTACATACAAGTATATTATGATGGATCGTTTCGAAGTTGTAAATTGAATATTAAAAAAATATTTTTTACATTATGGAATAGTTAAACTAAGTTTCTTATATTTTTCTATCTATTTGTTTAATCATTTTATCATTTGTACATGGCTGAATGGATTTTAACGTTTTTTTTTTAAATAAAATTACCAACCTAATTTGAATTAAAAAGTTACTAATTCTCACATAAGTTGATCATAACTGTTTCCATTAGAGTTGGGCATAATAGTTCGCGACTGGGAGCGGTCAATATAGTTCGCAGCTCCTTAACGAACTAGGTCGGTCTTTTAGTTCGTTAGTTCGTTTCTCGACTTTGCTACTTTAACCCTTGTAGTACTTCATTACAAACCTGCTACCTACACTGAATGCCCTAAGTCCCTATTATATTCGTAATTTGCAAACATATACATATACTGCCACGCTTTTATTGTGATTCAAGCTGACGAGCAAAAAAAAAAAAAAACCCCACTACATTTTATCAACAACAGCTACTTATTATAAATACCTTATCTTTTATGTTAGTACTATGTTAGTACTTACTATTCCTTACAACGAAACACATATTTATTTTTCCGGTTATTACAAATTGAACAACTTTATCCACATTAACAATAAAGTACATATAAAAAATACCTACTGGATTCTAAAAAAACATCCGTAACACACATTACTAATATATAACATCCATAGATCCTTAGAATCAAAAATGAACTAACGAACTAAAAAGCGAGGGATCTGAGAACTAATTCGCATAGTTCATCTGTGGGAACGTTCTTTCGAACTAGTTCGTTCGCGAACTACACAAGCCTAGTTTCCATTTATATTTAACACTAGCGACTCACGCTCGCTGCGCTCGCGTTCGTCCCTAGGTACGTTTTCACGGTTAGCTATGTTTATACATAAATAGTAGCTTGCTACTCCTAAGATATTCATTTAATTTATATAGGGATTTACCCTCGCTTTGCTCGAGTGCGTACGCCGTACGCGGATTTTGTTATCAATTTCATGGGTTTTAATTTTTTTTCGCGGAACCCTGATTCTTTTTCTAAAATAAAAGTAGCCTAAGTTACTCCTTATAACACCAGCTATTTGCCAGTGAAAGTCCCGACAAAATCGATCCAGCCGTTTCGGAGATTAGCCTGAACAAACAGACAGACAGACAGACAAAAATTGTAAAAAAATGTTGTTTTGGTATATGTACCGTGTATACATCCATATGCGCTTAGTAAAAAGCAGTTATTATAATATTACAAACAGACACTCCAATTTTATTTATCTGTATAGATGACATTAAGACACAACACCTACGTAAATAAGAATCAAATAAGACTTAATCAATAGGCGAAAACTTTCACGTTCTACAAATATTTAGTCATGCATTTATAACATCTCATATTTCCATTTTAATTGTGATGTCGAAAATCTTTGTCACCACTTACATTAATTTGAGGAATTGGATGGATAGATATACCTAATGTTAATGGGTCACAAATCACAGTGTCCGTAAAAGTATGCATAATGTAAATTTATTTTTGATTAGGCAATAAAATTTGGAGATTTATTACACAATAATTTTTATACAGTATTTTAAAATTGAACTTCATTTGAAATTCAATTTTAAGATTGAACGGAAGTTTAATTGGTTTTTTTGTTTATTTCAACGCTCTAACTTCTAGAACTACCAGTTTGATTTGAAAATCTTTTAGCATTTTATGGTCTACTAGCGACTCACCCTCGCCTCCCTCGGGTTCGTTCCCAGGTACGTTTTGATTTTTTTTAGGGAAACCCTAATTCTTATTGTAAAATAAAAGTAGCCTAAGTTATTGCTTAGGTATAATATCAGCTATGTGCCAGTGAAAAAGCCCCGTTAAAATTGGTCCAGCCGTTCCGGAGATTAGCCGGAACAAACAGACAGACAGACAAAAATTTAAAAAATTGTGTTTTTCTTATAAGTACCTAGGTACCATACGATACATGTACATAATTCCATATTACGCAATATGCATTTAGTATAAAGCTCTTATTTTGACATTACAATCAGACACTTCAATTTTATTTAGCTGTATACTTCGATTTATCGAGAAAGATAGGCTATCTAAATATAATCTAACAACATACTCTTAAACTTAATTCGGTTGAAATTGTAATATTGTGGAAATAGTTCCTGTAGGATATGCTACAACTTTATCTAGCAACTTGCTTACTAGTCTAGATTAAATAGGAATGGGCGACGACATATTTGATAAAGTAAAATAAGAAATAGAAATGATTTCAGGTTATGTACTGTGCTTGAACGCTATAGGAGGTAACTTTTTTTTAACCCGTCTCAATGGGGCGTCGCAGAATCAATTACGCACTCAACCATGACGCCCCGACGGCAGGTCTGCGAAAGCAGACCACAATAGCCAACGTTTGCTCCAACGCGCGGTCCACTTTGCTATCAGAGAAGGTGGGCTGCCTCCCAGTGAGTTTCTTGGCTTCGCGCCCGGCTGGATTGCCAGACGCTATAAAGATGATGCTATAATTGCTTCACTTGGGTTCGCCCCTAGGTGATTCTTTAAATGGACATAACTTTAATATTTACACGCAAAATAGGCGAGTGAGATACAGTGGTCGAGCTGCGGAAACCAAACATACCATACCATACCAACTTTAATATTTATTAATAAATTGCAATAAAACAAATACTAAATGTTACCACACAATATACATTAGTGAAAACTGCACCCAAATCGGTTTAGCCGTTTCTGAGATTAGCGTGCACAAATGCACAGATAAAAGATCCCAATAATATTTTTTCTCAAATATCTTCCATGTACAGACAGCGATCAATTACAGTTTTATTATATGTATAAATTATTCTAATCCTAGTTGATAGATATTTTGTAATTAGTTTCTAAACGTTATCTGAAAATTCAGATTCTACGTACCGTTTCAACTTTCAAGCGTATGACATTGACAGATTTATGTGGAAGGAAATAGATTAGACCCTGAAATTTCTATAAAAAAATAAAACAATCTGAAAATGAATATAATTAAGTTAATAAACACATAATAAATATAAAAAATATAATTAATTTATAAAAATGGAAGCACTACTCATATTGTGTTTAATTTTTGTGCTCATTTACTCATGTGTTTCATGGTAAGTTGATGTTAGCTTTCTGTTTGTTTTGTATGATATAATGCCGCTATTCAAAAAAACAAACTGTACCTATCTAATAATTTGATGTACCCTATAAGTCATTGAATAATTGAATAAATTAAGCAATATAATATAATCCTTATACATTTTATGTTCATTACTAAATAGTAACTAGAATAATAAACAGAATATTGTATATAATGTTTTTATCACATAATTGCTATCAAATTGGACGTAGCGTGACGAGCAATCTTTCGTTTTTACAATTTTCATCACACTATACTATATATAAGTTACATTTTAATTGTATTATGATTTACAGTTATTAGAGCATAATTGTTGTTCATTTATTTTTATTTAATATTTTATATGATATTATTACATGGACTTTTAGGCTATTACCAGCTGTTTTATCATGGCTTTTCAAAAGGAAGTATCATATCAAGTTAAAAATTGGGAGAATAGCAATACCTAAGCTAATCTTATGTGATGTAAGCTTAGCAAAAGATGGCTATTGTATTGTAAGTATTAATTTTAATTTTTAATCTATATATAATACATATAAAGTAAGAAACTGACTGGCTGAATGATTCACTGACTGATCAATCAACGCACAGCTGGAACCGCTGGGTCTAGAAGCATGAAATTTTGCACAAATATTCTTTAAATGATGTAAGTGTGCATTAAGAAGGGATTTCTGGAAATTCATCCCGTGAGGTTAAAATAGGGGATGAAAGTTTGTGTAAAACTTTGTTATTTTTGACATTAGAAATGTAAAAATTGATGTATGAGCACTTGGTTAGAGAAAAAAGTTTATATTTATTCGATCGACTGATCAACTGACTGGTCTACCGACTGGTCGATCGACTGGTCGATCTACCGGTCGACCGACTGATCGACCGACTGATCGACGGACTGGTCGACCGACTGATCGACCGACTGATCGACCGACTGATCGATTGATTGATCGATTGATTGCTTGTTTTGTTTATTTGTTTTGTTTGTTTATTTATTGTTAATGTCAGGAACTACTAATCCGATTTGAAAAACTATTTTTGCATTAGATAGCCCGTTTATTTGGGAAGGCTATATTATAATTTATATACACTATTTATTCCATACTAACCGTTAAAACGTCCCTAGTACGTACGTTCTAGGGACGAAGGACGAAGCGAGATTGAACTGCTAGTTACTTATATAGAATGTCCTAATAAAGAGAATGAATTGTGATTAATTATTTTTTTTGATAAATTAACTTTTATTTAAAATATTTTTTCAGCATATTGAAAATGTATCATTCCGAAGTAGTTTCTTTAATTCAGAAATCAACAAGCTAGTTTCTGTAGTGGTCCACAATGTAGTAGTTACTAATAATGCAGAGGAAAAGAGGAGTGCCGTTGTTGAGACCATATTAAAGCCGCTACTGTCTAAACAGAATTCAAATTCAAGATCTGAAGGACTCAATGATGATACAAATGGTGAAAGTATTCAGGAAAAAGATTTTAGTTACATTACTTCACAACAATTGTTGGATTTTAGAAATAAGAAGCTACCACCAAGTCTTGTTATGTTTGCACAGGTAAATTTTAAGTGGCTGTCTAGATTTTTAATATATTTTATTCTTTACCCATATGTTATACATGTAGGAAGTAAATTATCTTTTGTTAGTTATATTTAGTATTTAGATATTATTGTGTTACGAAAAAATGTTGTTGCCATGGTAACCGTTTTTATTGTCTGACAAATGATATATAATATTATATTCTTTCCTTAAATGATATTCTAAAAACATAAAAAATATAAATTAATTATTGTGATGAGTTCTATTACATAAATAAATAAAAATTTTTTAGTAACACACTTCTTACTTTTCAGTTTATGGGTGTCCACATCTATGATGCTATTATAAATGTAAGCAGTGCAGATAATGGATGTAGTTTGCTTGCATCGGCTACAGAGATCCATGTAGATGGTGCAGCGGGAGGCCCAGCAAGGACATTAGTGTTCTCAGCTAATATCGATAATGCTAGGGTCAGAGTAATAGAAAATACCAAGGACTTAGCTGAGGTCTCTTGTAAGAATGTATTGCTCGAAGGCACTGTTAAAGCAGAGGGACCATTGAATGTAGAGGTAAGGGGTTTTATAAATATTATTTATAATAGATCAACACTACTGCATGGATAATGTGAAAATGGCAGCTTTATGACTCTCGTAGGGTATTTCCATTTTTTGAGTTCTTCTCAAATTTTAAATTAAATACTTATCTTTAATTTACTCTTGTTCTTCAATAATATTCTCTTCAACTAACTCTTATCTTATTATCCCAAATAAATTGCATAGTTGTTAACATTTCAATACAGACAGACAGACAGACACAAACATTTTGTTTTTCTTATAATTACCATATATAATTTCATATTATCCATTTAGTAAAAAGCTGTTATTTTGACATTACAAACAGACTCTTCAATTTTATTTATCTGTATAGATAAAATGTCAATTATACATATATTTTCCAATTTCAGAAAATTCATACAGTCATAAGTAATCCAAATATATTAGTACAGGATGAGTTGTACCTTTACCTCCAGAAGCACAAGAGGAGGAAAACGCCCACTGTGCTATATTATGGTGATAACCACTACAATACTCTATTACAAAGACTCGCTCCTGTTATACCAAAGGTAACATTTTTTATACATTTTCTTTAATGGCTTAGAGTTGCGTTTTTAAATTATATTTATACAAAAAGAATGTAGGTACTTTATTTGAAATATTTTTGTTATATATGCCATTTTTCTTTTATTTGCAGATATTTAGCTTAAAAATTCAAGCAACGAAGATTGGTTATATGGACAATAACACACAGACAAATTTTCAGATGAATTTACACAGTTTAGAAGTAAGTGTGAAAAAAAAAAAAAATATACAGCTTGGAAGAAAACAAATTATTGCTCACACTATTAAGCGATATTATATCTATACTACGTTTTGCTAGTGGCTTTCTCTCTTTTGTGTGAGATGAGGATGTATAAAAATGTCTATGCAAAAAAAACGTTTCGATCCTTTGTTGCGTGAAAGAAAGACAAACACACAAATACACTTTCGTATGGACAATATTATTAAATTTTAAGTAAAACTACTGTAGTATAGTATTATGTGATCTGTGGTAAAATTATTGTTTTAGATTTTATCGTGATTTTATGTTTTTTTGATCTGGAAGTTTCCCAAATATGGTCACGGAAAAGTCTCCGGTGACCATTAAAATGATAACCATGAAAAATATCAAATTTCGTTTCATTAAAAATATCAAATATTTGCATACATTTGGGAAAATGTAATGTTATTAACCTAGTAAAAGGCAGTGGTAGTCCAGTGGTAATGCTCTCGCTTGGGAAACCGAGTGAAGCGGGTTCAAATCCCGGGTCTCGCATCTCTGATATTTTCATGTGCGAATCATTTCTAACGTTATTACTACTTATCGTACGGTGAAGGAAGACATCGTGAGGAAACCTGCATGTCTGGGAGAACCTAGCAAGTTTTCGAAAGATATGTGAAGACCGCTAACCCGCACTTGGCCAGCGTGGTGGACTATGGCCTTATCCCCCTTGTATTGGGAGGCCTGTGCCCAGCAGTGGGACGTTAAAAAGGACTGAATACAATATTAGTAAAAACTACACACATAACAAAATCTAGTATTAATTTTATACTTATATGTGATTTCAGGTAAATTCTAGATTTAGTGCAGCGTCAATAGTATCCAACTTGCGTCTGGGCCCGCAAATGTACGTGGCGTTTCAAATGGACGCATTGGAACTGAAAGCTAATATAGATACTATTGTGTTCCTCGATAAACTAAAATTGGATGCAAAGGTAATATATTTTTTGAGATCTTTATCAAGAAATAATTTGTAGGTGAACCTAATGAATAGATTAATACGAAATTATATATCTGAAACGCAACTGCGTCTATTATTCCCTTGTAATCTTTTAGTTAACCGACATTAAAAAATAGAGAAGTAGTGAGTGTGTGTTTTCTTTTGTGTGTGTTACGGCGATATCTTCGCCTTCCAGATCAGATTTTTTAAGATAATTTTATACATGAAACGATTTTATGCAACTTTTTAGATGTACATATGCATGAATTATTGGATGGACGACTAGCAGACCCAGTACATGTTGTCCAAATTTTTTTTAATTTTTCGACCAAACAGGTCAGTTCGTCGTCGTTGGGCCGGAAAATTAAAATAAAATCTGGATCTCGTCAGCGCCACCTACCTGATTCAACTATAGCTAAGAATCACTCATGTATAGTATCTATAGTACAAAAAAAAACATCAAAATCGGTCATCAAGAACACACATACTCCGGAATTTTATATATAACTAACGACTGACCGTTCGTCCCTAGGTTGTTTCCCTATACAAACATTCATCTCCATTTTCACCCCCTAAGGGATGATTTACGGAATAAAAATATCCTATGTCCTTTCCAGGGTCTCAAACTATCTTCTTACTAAATTTCATCTAAATTATTCCAGTAGTTTTTAAGTTTATTCGTTACAAACATACAAAAACACAAATCCTTTCTCTTTATAATAGTAGCATAGAAGATGAATAGAAACTAGCAACTAAATGAGCATAAACTAACAAAATGTCATTGTTTCAGTTGGAAAAAGGTGTCCTCAATTTGTATCTTATAATCAGTACACTGAATGTGTTCTATGACCACAGTAACGCATTCAAATGGTATACGGCATGGCAGAAACTAAAGAAATCTAGACCGTTAGTTGTTGAAACACCGGAACGATGTAAGATATTGTTAATTTACTTTTATGTATATATTTTAAGTTGGTTATCGTACAAGTTACATCAGAAATTTCATTATAAAGTGTTTAAAAATAATTAGGATAGATGAGATACTAAAAAAATAATTAAATAATGCATATTAGGCAAATTTCATCATATATTTATAGAATATCATTTAAGGAAAGAATATAATATTAAATATCATTTGTCAGACTATTACAACGGTTACCATGGTAACAAACGTTCGCTTCGCTCAATCACACTTTTCGTAACGCTATCGTCACGCATTCACCACCATCTGACTATTCGAGACAACATTTTTTTTTGTTTTATCTAATGAAATTAGGTTTATTTTAATTAACACAATTTAAGTATTACGTAAGTTTTGCATGAATTTGAATTCATGAATTTTAGAACCGGTGAAAATATGAGTTTTGGATTATTAATAGATAATAGTTTTGAAATTTAATGATCGTTAATAAATAAACGGGTAAAGAAGCTATAGAGAATATTTTAGGTATTTAAATGGTGGATTGATTATGGTATAATTATACTATCTAAGTCGTCACTGGTCTCCCTCATAAGGCAACCGACAAAGGATTCTTTATAATTTTATTAACATAATAAAATGATAAATAAAACTATTTTTTCGATTCCAAAAAAACTTTTTTGTTGATAACTAGCATGGGACGCGGAGTCGTGGTGGGGGCGGCTCGCGAGCAGCTGCACGGTGCAGGGCTGCGCCGAGCTGCGCGGCGTGGCGCTGCGGGCCGCGGCCGGTGGCGGGGGGCGCGCGCTCTGCGCCGGCTGCAGCGGCCTCAAGGTCAAGCTGGACCAGCTGCTGGATACCAGGGGTATGGCAGTGCTGGTCTATTGTTTTGTTTGGAATAGTTTCATTTATTTTTACCGCACTTTAGAAATGAGATGTAGACTTCAAAAGTGTAAGACTTCCATCGTTATGATAATATATTTATAGGATGTATGTATATTTGTGTTTACATTTATGTCTATATATACATATATCAACAGACATACGTCTATGTTGTTATTTTTTTAATGACTAAAATTTTGCTAATTTATTTTTTTCGTCCCAATCGGGTGTTCTATAACACATCTCGTTTCATTTTTAACTATAGGAAAGAAAGTCAGTAGCATGAAAATATTGAACAATTATTTGCTTCAATGAATCTGCGTTTCATATCCAAGATGATCTGCTTCATTCTTACTGATCGTCGACGATGTGTACATTGTAGAGGAGCCTTACAAGTGGGTGGTGGCGCAGCTGGTGGTGGGGTCGCGGCACTGGAGCGCCGAGCTGCTGGTGGACGGCGGCTGGGCGCGCGCGGCGCCGGGGGCCGCGCCGCCGCCGCGCCGCGCGCACGCCTGGGGCTCCGCGCTGCTCGCCGTCGCGCTCGTCAAGTGGGGCACGCACGGCCCTAGGGACTCTAAGGTAACACTAACTATAATAGCTACATGGACTTATTTTTATAATCGATATTTTTTTCGTTCGCTTATTTTTTATTTTTGTTTCCCAAATTAGATTTAATAGAACATGGTCATGGTAAATATTAAAGTTTTTGAGGTCTCAAAAGTTTTATTATGTGTATATAGTAATCTCGAATAAAATTAACTTTTAACACGGTATGAATATAGCAACCCAAAATATGGATATTTAAAAAAAAAGTTGTATTCGTGATTATCTAAGAAAGGACTTATTTTTGTGAATTTAATGATTGTCTGACTCAATTAATTTGTGCATTAGATAGTTGTAAAAGTGACATGTATGTATATTATTTTTCATATATTGTCACAATAATGATGAATTTGACAATAAAAGTATGTAATGATCCTCAGATCGAGGCTATGATGGACTGTCTCCGGCTGGAGTGGAGTCCCGTAATCGCAGAGACCATCATCTGTTTCGTGGACTGTCTCAATGAATATAAAACAATGCCCACACCGACTTCACCTCCAGAAATTGACGACGACTCTTCATCCAACATAGCAGTTAATGTGGCTCTCTCTCATATAAACTTGTTTCTTATAATTAATGATAAAACGTGTATCATGACAAGAATTGATGCTGTGACGTTGGAGAAGACGAACGTGAAGTCAGGCGCGGTGGTGTCGGGGTTCAAGATGACGGAAATGGTGCCTTATCTGGGTATATATTTTCTTATTGGATTATATAATCTGTATATCTGTATATAAATATTATAAATGTGAAAGTTTGTGAGTATGGATGTTTGTTACTCTTTCATGACAGAACGGCTGAACGGATCTGGATGAAATTTGGCACAGAGATAGATTATAGTCTGGAATAACACATAGGCTACATTTTATCCCGGAAAAATATACGGTTCAGAAGAGATAGTTTTGTTTTTCTAGAGGCGAACCCGAGCGAAGCGACGGTGAGCCGCTAGTATCTGATATTTTTACATGGAGACAATTCAAAAATCGAGGTCACATCAAAATATACAATGTACATATTATGTTAACTTACCTGATGCGATGCGATGCGCTTCATAGTGAAAAATAATGTTTTGCTCTAACAGTAAACTTTTAATTAAAAAGTATAAAAAATTTTTTTCACCAGAATTAAAAATTACTACAGACTAAAATGTTTTCTTGAAATTCATATTGGAACATTGGAATTTGACAACCTACTCTTGAAGTCTGTGAAAATTTTTAGCTTTAGGGAAAAAGTAAAAACAGCTATATGTATAATGATATACATTTACACGGTTGGAATAAAAGTGTCAGTAATATTTTTTTTCTACGTCAATAGGTAATGTGCACTGCCAAAGAAGTGATGAGATCCCAACATCCGTGTTCTACGTGCGTCTCGCTCGCATCGAACACGTGCCGTCCAAAGAACGACACTCAGTGCTATTAGACTTCCAATTTCTAGAAAATATCGAAGCTGAATGGAGCGCCAATTTACATCTAAAAATACTCACTTTGGTACGAGCCATTAGAAGCTTTAAGGAAGAGTTTAAATTGAAGATGGAAAGAGATGGAGGTACAGGAGCGTCGGAGGGAAAGAGAAAGAGAGCAACAGACTGGAGGGTTTCATTCAAGAGTGAAACTAATTTAAGTCTTATTTTGTCCCAAGAAAATAATATGCTATTTGGTACAGGTTAGTATATTTGTGGATAAATTGCACTTTAGTATTATAAAATATATTAAGTTATATATATGTAAGATCTTTCATTTAAGTGATGAGTACGAATGTTTTTACTCAGTCATGGGTGTTTATATTTATAATATGTATGTATTTAAAGTTATATGTGTGTAGTGTATCAACTATCTGGTATCCATAACATATATATATATATATATATATATATATATATATATATATATATATATATATATATATATATATATTATTAGACGTTAATTTAAAGAAATAGTTCTGGACGAAATATTTTAAATTATATTTTTTTCAATTACGCCAGAGAAATTGAAATAAGCCAGTAAATCAATTATTCTAAAAGTGTAAACGTACTTAAAACTTAACTAAGTTTCTCTAAATAAACCCATCAACAGACGACATGACAATAGCATACGACCACGAGAAAGGTCTTTCGATACAATGGAGTCAGCTGAAGATGGTGCTGAATGGCGACGAGATCATCACGGTGGGAGGCTACTCCATGTGCCGCGCGCAGGACGACCCCGACGTCAGGGTCGAGAGGAAGGCCAGCGAGGGGTTCGTGCTCATGTGGAACAAGGTTTGGTAAGTTTATACAAGTTAGGCACTAATATAATGCCCTCCTAACAGATTTTGGCCACGTTGGCCAATCTCACTTAGACTAGTCTGATGAGATATTATAGTGCAGCGCGTTTACGTACAGACACAAGTGTACACACTTGCACTCTCTATTGCTTTTTGAACTCGAAGTCTGATGGGATTCGACTCGACCGTTGGGAGTTATTGTCCGGATAACGGCTTTACGAGCTCTCCAAGGCACGGGAGTGTAACACCGCCTTTCCAACTCCGGGCCCGGGACATGAATCCAGGACTTCCGAAAATATCTATATAGCATGTATTTACTACTAGCGACTCACCCTCGCTTCGCTTCGGGTTCGTCTCTAGACAAAAACAAGTCTATCCCACGGGAACCGTACATTTTTCCGGGATGATATATAGCCTAAAGCCTTCCTCGATAAATGGACTATCCAACACAAAAAGAATTTTTCAATTCCATCCAGTAGTTCCCGAGATTAGCGCGTTCAACCAAACAAACAAACAAACAATCAAACAAACTCTTCAGCTTTATAATATTAGTATAGATTTCAACCTAGACCCAACTCAGTCGTAATCTGATTAAGACCAATATTGCGTTGTACATACACTAGGCAGACTCTTTAGTTAAAGAGCTGTAACCCGCTTTAGATCCTCTCGAACATCTGGTGCACTCGCTTAGACGTAGTGACGTACTAGTAGACGGTAGTAGACCAGCTGGAATTGATATGTTATATTTTCAATCCAATTTATATTTATCAGAATCAAGGACCATAAAACCAAGGTTCAGAGTCATTATATTATTTTAATGTAATTTATTAATCTGAACTGTCACAATACAGGTGAATGCTCCCTGTAAGGGACCGCCCTTAAGGGTTAAATTATATTTTAATATATGTTTTAGGGCTGTGAACGTGGGTTTAGTCAGAGTAATATTCCCCTACAAACATCGCTTCGCGGAGGCGGTGCAGGGGGAGTTCGTGTCGCTATTCAAATGGATTAAAATCATACACGGTTTCAAAAAGAAGCCCTTCACCGCGGACAGCCCTCTGCCTAGCGACTTACATATAAAGGTAAAATATAGGCTAAGAGCCGACTGTTGTTTTAAATACACTCAATATATTGAGTTTTATCAAATAATCTACGAATTATTTTTTCTTTATAGATTGATGAGATAATAATTGAAATGAGTGATGATCCTTTCGAAGTGAAACTAAGAGACAATTATGAGCTTCTAGAGGACGAATACAAGGAGAGTCAGAAACGGCGAATGATGTTAGATGCAAAGGTGGGTTTTTTCTTTCTTTATTTTAATGATGATTAAACTATTATAATATTTAGTTTCATTTTACACATACTACCTACTTGTTATATAATATGTTGCGATAGATATATCACATTAATTTTAGTTGTCCAAGTACTCCATATATGTACATATGTATATAAATAGCATAATGGCTTTTGAGTGATATTCATAATGGTTATACATTGGATTTTTTGTTTTTTTATTTATTTATTTATTTGGAGAAGCACACTAACAATATACATACACAGCATTTTTAAATTAATTAATAACAATAAAAATATATCTTGCATGCATGTCAATTATGAGTGTACATAGCATTTTTACATTCAACAATTAAAAGTACAAAAAATCATAACTGTAATAATATAAGAATCAAAAAATAAATCTAAATAATTCAATAATTTCATTTTATGAAGAAAATAGATAATAATAATAAAAAAATAAAATAAAATAATCATCATTTACAAAATATTAGAATAATTTAAAAAATCAAAAAATAAATCTAAATAATTGTTTATGTAAATACGACGCGAACTGCGGTCAAATAACGTCTCTAATGGAGCAAACGTGTGTATGTGTGCGTAGGTGGCAGAGCTGTGCAAGCCGCACCTGTTCCTGCCGGCGGGCAAGGTGGAGGAGCTGTACGCGGCGCTGCGCCACAAGGACGCGCAGATCTACGTGCAGCGCACGCGCGCCGCGCCGCCGCCGCGCTCGCGCCTCGTGGCCTGCTGCCTGGGCGCGCTGCGCGTGCTGGCGCTGGCCGACCCCGCCGTGCACGGCGCCGCGCGCGCCGCCGCCCGCCTCCGGGAGATAGACGCCGACAGGTAGTACATACGTTGGGTTGTGTCGACAGGTTTCATCGATAAATAACACTTCGACTATGGCTGTTCGCTGAGGCTAACCGTGTTCGCAGGAGATACTAAAGCGCTGTGCAGGTATACGCAAACATAACGTACATTCTTAATTTTTTCACTCTTTAATTTAGTGAAACGACAATTTGATACTTGCGGAGAGATGTGACAGCTTGGCAGGGAGATGTTTTTCATTTTCGAAATTATACTTCTTTTGGCGCGTTAGAGAAAGAATGATGAGAGTTATTTTTTACGATGTGATAGGTTTAGACTACAGGATGAAGTTAGTAGTTGTTTTAACTTTGGAACGCTTTTTTGCAAATTTTTGACTGAGAAAAGTTTAAACAATATATTCAGCTCGACTGCAAACTTAAAATCAGATTGCACTAGATTTCTGTTATTGTTATTCCTAATGTAATATGATATAACAATAACTGGGGCAGCCCGTGGCCGGAGGACGGGCTGGAGTTCACGACGCTGTGGTGCCGCTCGGTGAGCGTGAGCTGCGCGCTGTGGCAGCTGCGCCTGCGCGACTTCCCGCAGCCGCTGCTCAGCATGAGCGAGCTGCGCCTGTGGGGCACGCTGTGCGCCGCCGAGGAGGCGCCGCCGCCCAGGGGTACGACCAACGACCCTTGTTATTTATAGATAAATATTTGAAATTATTACTTTTTTACTACCAGTAAATTACAATAAGTTATAATACACTTTAAAGAATTCGCTCTATAAAGGTGAAATTTATTGTTTTTTCATAAATATGGCTTATAACCTATTTATTTAAAAAAATATGATAAAGGTTAGCTTTTGGCAAATTGCCAAAGAATTATGTCCATTAAATACAAAAATGCATACATTTGAATTGAAATATGTCAAATATCGTAAATTTTAAATACAATAAGTACATACGTATCATACTAAAGTAGAAGTTTGTGTTTATTGCTTATTCATACTGTAACGTCTTGATGATCAGGAATGAAATTCAAAAAAAATCATTCTGGTGGAAAAAGTACTTTACTCTCTAAAAAAATACAGACATTCAACCGAAAATATATGCAACATGAAATTTTTTGTATGTTATATATATTTTGTATGTTGTATAAAAAAAATACTAATTTAAATTATTTTTTTTTAAAACATCGGTGACATCTAATTTAATACTGTCTATATGTAATGTCGATAGCGGTGAGAACGGTGGTGATCGAGCAAGGCGAGCCGTGGGGCCAGTTCGAGCTGGAGCGCAGCATGATGCCGCTCAAGTGGTACTACGACCTGTGCTGCGAGATGACGGAGTACAGCTACGCCTTCGGCCCCTGCTGGGAGCCCGTCATCGCGCACTGTAACCTGGGTATGATTTGGAGTTTTAGGTTATTTAATTACTACCCGTATAAAAACACCACCTTATTGTTTGTGTAAGACGTTTTTTTATTGATTGTGTAATATTAGTAAATTAAATATTATATATACCCAGACATTTGTTGTGAACGTCAGTCTTTTGTTAAGGGTGATGTGCTTTTAGCTGTCTTTCTAATGTTTGCTGCTAATGTGAAACATTTAAAATAAATCATTTTTTTATGATTATTTTTAGTTTCTCAAATAAGTTCTACAAATTAGTTCGTCTCCTCATAAATATTAAATGAATACGGTTCCAAGATCTTGATCTAATCTATTACTGGTATAGCAAGTAAAGCTAGCGACTGTTTGTCCTTCCCGTAGCCTTCGACCAGGTGTCCCGGCCGTCGCTGGACCCGTCGGCGCCGCTGGCGTGGTGGGACAAGGTGCGGCTGCTGCTGCACGGCCGCCTCACGCTGCAGTGCGCCAAGTTCACCTGCCTGCTGCACGTGTCGCTCGACCCCTACAACACCACCGAGGAGATGGAGGTCACCTGGAGCGACCTCGTGCTCGACTGGACTAACGGTCTGTGACACTTTGGTTTTAATCAGGGTTTAGGTCACTGATTTATATGTGTATATGTGGAAGTGAGAGCTCATTCATTTAGTTACTGATTAAACACGAATTTATTGACCTATGATCAGAAATATGACAGGTAAATAGTTTGTAGATAGAAAACGTTAGCTAACAACGGATTGTGTCGTTGAATAGTATTTGTTATATAAAAGTTCCTAATTTTTCCTGCTAGATATATAAAAATGGGTTATTTTAGCTAAACATAAATGAACATAAGTAAAGCTAGTAATGTGTGAACGTGGGGTACCAGGCAAGCTGGGTTTCCTGGGCGAGCTGAAGGTGTTCGTGCGCACGGCCAGCAAGTACGACGACTGCCGCGTGCTGCGCGTGCCGGCGCTGCGCCTGGCCGCCAAGCTGGGCTGGCAGTGCGTGGGCGAGCCGCGCGACCACCACGCCGTGGCGCCCTGCGCGCCCACGCGCCTGCCCGAGTACTCCAGCAACCAGGTGGCCGACCGCACACCACACGTACCGCACACCACACGTACCGCACACCACACACCACACACCACACGTACCACACACCACACGTACCACACACCACATGTACCACACGTCACATACATGCAAGCAATCGTGCCATTAATGTTTATTATGGTGCCGCTTGCTCTAACTTTTTAATATTATTTCTCATTACGTGTAATGTACAAATAAACATTTATACATCATATGTAACTAAATAATAAAAGCGTAAACGCACGTACATATTATTAAGTTTAGATTATTTCCTCCAAATTTATGTTGTTCAAAAAGATTTCAGATTTATTCAAGTTCTACTTTTAGCTATTAGAATTCTTTTAAATATTAAATAAACGAGTTTAAAGAGACATTTATACAAAGAATTTACTTCTTAACACACGTTTTTGTATGCTCCAGGAACACGATTCTTATCGAGCATTCCGGTCTCAAGGTCTCGATATACACCTCAGCATGGACACTAAACCGATAGAAGGAGATGGACCGGTGCTATTGCTTTACGGTAGCACACTGAGGTATTGAATTTAAAAATAATTACGTTTTATTAATAAATAAATAAATATGTTGAGACATTAACACAGCACCATCTAGATCCATGTTAAGCTACAAGGCTTGTGTTATGAATACGAGATAGTTGATACACTACACATATATAACTTTAAATTCATACATATTATAAATATAAACACCCATGACTGGAGTACAAACATTCGTGCTCATCACACAAAGGAAAGCCCCTAGCTAGACTCGAACCCGCAACAGCTGGCGTACCAAGTAGAATCATTGCAAACTGAGTCAAACGTGTCGTCGAAAATGATTACACACAGTATTAGTAGTAGTAATGTTAGTTATTTATATTAAATTGAAAGTTATTTTATACGTCATTTGTCTATTTTCCAGATGGTTTGAGAGTCTCAAACTAATCCTCTCCGGCACGACGCGGCCCACGCGCCGCGGCCGCGTGTTCAACAACCTGCGCCCGCGCAAGCCGCAGTTGTCAAGACATTACAGGAATGTTAGCGTTTCGCTCACATTACATAATTTACAAGTAAGTTCGTAAATTAATTAAAATTTTATTTCTAAAATGAAATATGACATTATTTGACATCATTTGGCAGATAGAATTATTATAGGTATTAACTAAAAAAAATATCTTTAAATATTCGACCTGAAAAGTATAAAATAGCGATTGGGAGATTGTATGAAAATTCGTTATTATTAAACCACGCAGGCAGCAGGCAGGGTCGCAGAAAAATGTTAGTCACTTAAATTATTCAAAATTACATAAATAAACATACTTCATGATTATATATTTGAAATATACCTAGAATACCTCATCCACTTCACTATGACAAATATTTCAAATTAAAAATTAAAAAAGACAGTCATTGGGACTGCCATTCACATTGCCGACAGAAGTAAATACTTATAACTTTGGAATAGCTGTGATTTTTTATTAATTTTTAAATTAATTATAGTATGAAGAACTAAAATTTCATAATTTATAAATTGAAATTTTTATAAGCCTGGTTTTTATATCAATTGGTACTTTGAGTAATAATTATTTACATTTTGATGTAATTTATTTATTAATCAAAACATATGACGCTGCGCGTCCCCACTCTGCGCCAGACTACCAAAAAATCTTGCTTATCTTTGCCCTTACCGAAAATCGCTCAACGCGGCTAAAGAAGTTTTCATTTACACAAAAACAAAAGTAAATATGTTTAAGTAAAGGTGATTCACTTTATCGGCCCGCTCGCTCAGATGTTTCAACTATCTTATCTTCAGTTCGAGTAAATCTGCAAATCTAATGTGTAATGAATGTCAATCGTCAGGTGTTCTACTGGTCGTCGTCGTCGATGCAGCGCGGCATCGAGATGCGCGGCGCGCGCGTGACGTGCGCGTCGCGCCACCGCCTGTCGCTGGCGGCGGGCGGCGACGCGCTCATCCGCCGCGCGCGCGCGCTGTGGGCCACGCTCTACATGAACTGCGACCTCAACGACGCGGAGATATGGCTCAAGACGCCCGCGCAGCCGGAGAAGGACGCGGATGAGGTTGGCGGCATTTGTCTGTCTTGGTTGTCTATTTCTTTCACTCTCAAACTCTGCGTTGAGAGAACAGATGAGGTAGAGTTTTCTTGACAGAAAGTAGGAACGTAATAAAAAAAGAATAGGATAATAAATTATCTGTCGCTACCTCACAAAAAAGGGTAATTAAATATAATATATTAAACAATAAGTATATCAGAATACATTAACAATTTTTTTTATTAGATATAATGTCATATATTTAACGACCTTGTATCTTAATTATTTCTACAATATTCTCAAAATAACATTGTATTGATGCATGTGAACGCACAACGCATGTCGAATAGCCATATTTAAATTCTTCTAATTGCGTGTAAAAAATTCTTGATGTAGCCTCTATATAACATTCTAACAGTTCTGATTCTGTCTTACCGCGCAACATAAGTTGACTTTCCCGCAACCAAAATGCATATATAACATTCTAGCACCATCCACAGAGTTCCATCCCGCGCGCGCCGGCCATGGAGAAGTGCTACTGCCTGTCGGTGCGGCGCGTGTCGTACGGGCGCGAGGCGGGCTGCGGCGCGGGCGCGGGCGCGGCGGGCGCGGGGGGCGCGGGGGGCGCGCCGGCGCACCGCCTCGCCGTGCACGACCTGCGCGGCGCCTGGACCAAGCTCAACCGCGACCTGGCCTTCGCGCTCATTGATACATATATTAAGACACAGGTATGGTTGGTTTGATGTTTATTTTTACTGAAGTAAAACTTCTTTACGCACGCTTGACTTGGGGAATAAGCTGGTGAATGCGTTACGAAAAGTGTAAATCGAACGAGGCTAACGTTTGTTGCCATGGTAACCGTTGTTATTGTCTGATAAACGATATATAATATTATATTCTTTCCTTAAATGATATTCTATAAATATATTTTTGTAATATGCCAAATATGCGTTATTTTTAGTATCTCACCTATCCTAATTATTTAAAACATAAACTGACTGACTAGCGACTTACTAATTAAAAGACAATGATGGCTCAATGGTGATGCGCTCGTTGAGAAACTGATTTGAGCTGGTACAAATCCCAGGTCTCGCACCTCTGATATTTTCATGAGCGAATCATTTCCAGCATGATTTACACTTGTTTTAAGAACATAGCAAGTTTTTAAAAGACATTTGAGGTAATTATCCACACTTTTACATTTATATTTTATATGTAATAGTAGTCTGATATAATTTAGTGTTACCTTTATTAAAGTTAAACATAATAGTATGTAGAAGCGAATCAAAGCAAAAAAAAACTTTATTAACTCTTTATAAACCAAGCTGAGTTGTGACGAATTTGTTTTTCGGTTTGAAATATTAACGTTTGTATTAATCTAAACAGCAATTGAAAAAGAATTTATCGACAAAAGCGTTGAAGGAAGAAGAAAAACCAGCGACGTCTCCGAAGCATCAAAGAGATACCGATGTAGTGTCGCCGCCTCCAGCTCCTGCGCAAGTGAGTTCGTGTAATTTTATAATGTTTAAATAATTATTAAATATTATTATTATAAAATAAATAAATATGTTGGGACATTAACACACAACACCATCTAGTTCCATGGTAAGCTACGAGGTCTGTGTTATGGATACCAGATAGTTGATACACTACACATATATAACTTTAAATACTTACATATTATAAATGTAAACACCAATGACTGGAGTGCAAACATTCGTGCTCATCACACAAATGTATGCCTCCAGCGGGACTCAAACCCGCGACAGCTGGCACAGCAAGTCACTACAAACCGAGCCAAACGTGTCGTCGATCAATAAATAAAATAATAATAATAATAAATTTGTATCCCTGTTATGTGTGATACATGTATGTCGTCAGTCGAACAGCGCGAACTGCTCGGGCGGCGCCAACATGCTGGCGGCGCTGGTGGCGGAGGCGGGCGAGGCCGGCGGCGAGGCGCCCGTGGTGTTCAGCGACGAGCTGGCGGGGGCGGAGGCCGACGCGCCGCCCGCGCACACCTCGCACTCCCACCTCAAGCACGTGCTCGACGACGACAACTCACACACCGCCTGCTTGAGTATGCTCTCCTGGTACTTTGTTGTAGGATGTAGAGGTTGACGGGTTTTATGTTATCTGTGGCACAGGTTTGAAGTTAGTTACTTATTTGAAGTTAGTAACTTAGTAGTATAAATGCAGTGTCAAATATGGACAAATATCAAATATGAGTATGTCCTCCTGGTATTATATTTTATTAAATAGCGGATTGCCCTTGTTTTGCTCGATTACATCCTCAGGACCGTAACAAGTAGTAGTAGCATATTATGTGTTAATCCAAATCAAATATTAAAATCAAAGTATACTTTATTTAAGTAAACTTTTACAAACACTTGACTCGGTGGGTCCTTACTGCTATGTGTATCTATTCATAATTCTCAGGAGCACGGATTTAAAGCTAAGTGAGATTGAGTTTACGTGCTCTCCGAAGCACGGGATTGCATACCACCAACTTTCTTATTACGGGCGTGTTACTAGGAATTTCTTAATAGAATGATTCGATAACTGAACTTGATCTGACCTGGGACTCGAACCCAGGACCCCCGCATGTACAGCCCTACAAATTAATAATGTGAGACTAATTTATCGCGTTGTTTCGCCAGTCGAGCTGGTGAACTCGCAGGTGGTGCTGAAGGGGTGCGAGACGCGCGGCTACGTGATCCTGTGCGCGGCGCGCGCGGAGGTGCGGCAGCGCGTGCGGCGCGCGCCCGCCGCCGCGGCCTGGAGCGGCGCGCTGTCCGCCATGCAGTACTACGCCACCGTCAGCGCCGCCGACAGGGACCAGCTGGACGGTGAGGGTTGTTTTGTGGTGCTGCAAGCGTATTATTTTAAATAAAACTATCTTTTCGGATTATTTCGCGGATTTATTTTGATTTTTGGTTCCCAACGTTTCGAATGAGACGTCTAAAACCTTAGTCTCTCCCGAGACCATGATTGCTGTAAAGCATTCGAAACGTCGCCTCGGGAACTAGAAATCAAAATAAATCCGCTAAATAATCCGAATAGATAGTTTTATTTAAAATGTCAAATATTCGCGTAAATCTAAGAAAGTATTACTGCAAGCGTACTTTTATTATGTATTACTATATCTTCATAATGTGATGATGATGATGATATCTTCATAAATTACTAACGGTTTCCCTTCGCTATGCCCGGGTGCCCCAGGTACGCTTTAACGGTTATACATATATACATACATATACACATAGGTATAGACAAGCAGGTAAAGTACTTTAAAAAAACTTAAAATCATCCCCTATATTACTTTGATTGGTCAAAAATGCCGAAACATTCTTTATTTCGGTTGTATATATAAATTTATCATTTGTTTACCTTTTTATAGAAAAAGTTAAATCAAATGGGTAATTGATTAATTATTAAGAAATTGACACTTCATGTTTTGCTACTAAGCACAACAAATGATTTTCTTACAAGTATCGTATTATTTCTACACAATAATTTCTAACCAAAAATTATAGGATGTAACGAATTTTTAGGTGCTTAATATGAAAAATGATTTGTTCCCGATACAAACTTTCAACTCTTATTTCATTCCCTTTAAGTTTCATTTTTGTGACAAATAGTCTAGCTTATGTCTTTCTCTAAGGTCCCGTACATCACTATATCATTTTTTATCAAAATAATTCCAGCTGTTAATAAACGGGTTACAAATATATTGTATTGTATGTATTCAGCCCTTTTTAACGTCCCACTGCTGGGCACAGGCCTCCCTTCAATACGAGGGGGATCAGGCCATAGTCCCCCACGCTGGCCAAGTGCGGATTGGCGGACTACAAATATATTATATTAAAAAAATATGATTAATTTTACTACATCAAAGTTTCAATATTTAATTTTAATATCACAAATACGTGTTAATCAATTTTATTTAATTGTACACAGAGAATATCCAATGGGTGTCGGTGGAGGAGATCGAGGAGCGGTGGCAGGGCGCGGAGATGGGCGCGCTGCCCGACGTGCCGCGCCTCGTGGGCAGCGGCCACTCCGCCGGCGGCGTCATCGGCCGCACCGTGGGGCCCTCCGCCGACGCGGGCCTCGCACAGGTATTGCTCGCGTGCTATTAAGGACTTCTATGTGATATTCGCACGCAGTAGTTTACGGTAGACCAGTGAAGTAAAGCGGATTAAAATCCCTGGTCTTGTATTTACCTCGTTCTTATATGGTGAATCATTTTTGATGCTTTGCGGTGGAATAAAACAGTGTCATCGGCCGCACCGTCCAGTCTTTTTCCGACGCGGTCCTCGCGCAGGTATTGCTCTCGCGTTATTAAGCTCTGGTTGCGTGTTTAAGGCAGTGGTAGACCAGTGGTGATGCGCGTACTTGGGAAACCGAGTGAAGCGGGTTCAAATCCTGGATCTCGTATTCACCTCTGATATTCTCAGGAGAGAATCGTTTTTGATACTTTACGATGAAGGAAAACATCATGAGGCAACCTGTATTTCTGAGAACGACTAAATAATTGTCTAAAAACATGTGAACTCCGCCAATCTGCAGTTAGCGAGCGTGGCAGACTATAGGCTGATTCCTCTCTCTCTATGCGAGAAAGACCCACAAGGATAAGATGAATAGTATATTTATGCGTTTTAGATAGGTAACAAAAATACATTACGTATGTATATGATTTCCAACATAACGCTTATTAGTATTTAACTATACAATTAAATATGAACATGTTTGCTAAATTATTTTACTTATAATATAATTGTATAAAAGATAAAGGTATTAAAGAAATGTTGGTAGCTGAGGTTAAATAAAAAAAAAACATTATGTTAGAACAGTGTATAAATAACCACATAATTTCAAGATGAGGGAAATAAGAACACAGTAAATCAATGTAATAAGCTTTATTTTATCACTTTTTACTTTATAAGTTTTATGATGTTACTTCAATTTTCGTATTTCTATCCAATATAACAAAATTCAATGCAACTTTAATGATCACTTTATGTTACCACTATTTAACTAATCACAGGAAAGCGCTTTATGTTTTCACTTTTTACACATAAGTTTAACACTATTTTGATCAATAAGTTTGCCAACATAAATTCAATATTATTTTAACAACTAGTACTTATCTTTTCTGTCGTAATGAACGTCTGTCCAGCAACTAAACTCTTCCAACGGTTACCTTGTGCTTTTATATCAATCAGCCGGAAGTGACAATTTAATTATAATTTTATAAAATCATCCTAAAAATCAGTTAAGTATCCATAATTTATAATTTAATTTTATTAAATAACAAAACAGTATTTCAGAATTTTTAAATGTAATTTGAAAATTATTAATGTCTTACTATTTGATTTATTTTTTTAAACATTTGTTTTTAAGCATATAATTACAAAATTAGTAGCTCAAAAATAAGTTTGATTTTAAGATATTAACTGTTAAATTATTATATTTTAAAATTAATATGTTCTAAAAGTAAAATCAATAGAATTCCATATTAATTTGAAGTAGTCAAATTATCTCCCGTTAAACCAGTTTAACAGTTCGTCCATCCTGACAATTATTTGCGACCCCGCAAATGATGAGCGATAGGTTTAATTATTTCAAATCTTATCTATTATCAGATCTAAACTTAATACTGTAATTCATTTTTTTTTAATTCAAAATATTTTCCATTATTAAATTATTACAATTTCTTCTTTTTTTTTTTTGAACGTCATGAGTCTACTACCAGTTCGGAAAGAAAAAGCCTCAGACCTGAGAAGAACTGGCGAAAGAAACTCAGCGGGACTAATATTATTTCATTATTATTATTATTTTATAATAAGAGACTCAAAGTATAAGAGACTAATAAAAGATCCGTGACTCAACAATATTAGAATTACTGGTAGCACATCATCCTCTAAACTATTGGTGGACCATCAAGATTTAAATGACTTGTGGCCCATCAACACCAAAACTATTGGTGGCCCAACAAAATTTAAATGATTTGTGGCCCATCAACACCAAAACTATTGGTGGCCCAACAACACCAAAACTATTGGTGGCCCAACAACACCAAAACTATTGGTGGCCCAACAACACCAAAACTATTGGTGGCCCAACAACACCAAAACTATTGGTGGCCCAACAACACCAAAACTATTGGTGGCCCAACAACACCAAAACAACCAAAACTATTGGTGGCCCAACAACACCAAAAAAAATCAAAACTATTGGTGGCCCAACAACACCAAAACAATCAGAACTATTGGTGGCCCAACAACACCAAAACAACCAAAACCATTGGTGGCCCAACAACACCAAAACAACCAAAACTATTGGTGGCCCAACATCAGCAAAAACATTGGTGGCCCAACATCACCGTACCATTGGTGGCCCATTAATACCTAAATCATTGGTGGCCCAACAACATCACAACTATTGGGGGCCTAACATTACTAAACTATTTGTGGCCCATCAACACCAAAATCATTGGTGGCCCAACAACACCAAAATTATTGGTGGCCCAACAACACCAAAATTATTGGTGGCCCATCAACACCAAAATCATTGGTGGCGCAACAACACCAAAATTTATTGGTGGCCCATCAACACCAAAATCATTGGTGGCCCTACAACACCAAAACTATTGGTGGCCCACGAATTCCTATATACCACCTTTCCATTAAAAGCACATAGCTCCATTATCACTCCAAAAGGTCAACAAGTTCCTCGGTTCCATTAATGTTTGAATCACTCGAACCCGTGTCACTATCCTGCTTCATTGATCAATTTCCGCAGAACATCCGTCGAAAATGTCGGGACGCCATCTCACGGCATCATCCAGTTCTATTGAAAGCCACGTGGCCCGTGCCATGGATACCAAACGGTTGATACACCACACATATATAACTTAAAATACATAAACATTACAAATATAAACATCCATGACCGGAGCACAACCATTCGTACCCATCACACAAATGAATGCTGCCGGCGGGACTCGAACCCGCAACCGCTGGCACAACAAGTAGGGTCACAACAACGTTAGCCAAAAGTGTCGCCATTGAAACCGACGCATTATACTTCCCATATCCCTTGAATCCTTTAAAGGCTGTTACAGTGTATCCATCATTTTCTCGACATTTCCTTATTTTATAGAGTCCACTAAATTTTTCTTTAACCTTTCTTCCTACATTTGTTTAGTCGGCTTCCGACCTCTGCCAGAGCACCAAGTTACCAATTTTACACTGAGCTGGTAAACTATCTTTAAAACCATTCTTTGTAATAAATCAGGTTTAGATTCAAACATCAATTGATATGTGCAAAATCTCGCCAAAACAAAAGCAAAGGATAATACGCCTACGGTTTAGAGACTAGTAGAATTTGCACCTGAAAACAATTATTATTACATCATACACAGCAAGCTCCAATGAAAGTGACACAAGAAATGGACACGGAGATATCCAAATATAAAACAAACCAACGAAATTAATAATCCAACCAACCCGTATAAAAGCTTTGATATAATAAAGAATCTGAATCATCGATTGATTCGATACAAGCTATCCTTTCTAAGGCCAACTATAAGAAAATAAAACCTGTCAATCACATTAGAGATCTGAAAACTATTTTAAAAGAGAGCGCCGTATATCGGATAACCCATTTTTTTAAAAAAAACAATACGTACATCTACAGAGGTACAAAACCAATATAACATTATAGAGACCGAATCAAAAAGATTTCTGAGTCAACTCAAACTCACCTCTTCTTTCAACTCAGCCCAAAACAGAAATTTAATAATAACAAAGAACTTTTAGAGCAGAGAAAAGAGCTACATATGTAAAGAGACAAGGAACGAAAGAAATAAAGTCCAAAGTACAGAAATAAGTAAAAAACATCAATAGAAATGTCACTCACTAGAAAACAATAAGACAAAAACCTTCAAGAAATTTATATGCAAAGCTAGTTCTCGACGCAAAGCCTACAAAGAATTAAGCGATAAGTCACAGTGGAAGGAAAAATAAGAAATAACAAGGAATAATACAATCAAGGCGTTCAGACACCATAAATCAAGCTACACAATTTTACAAGGAACCCCACACTAACGAATGTAACTCATAATACTTTCTTAGATTTACGCGAATTATTTAGAATGTAACTCATCCTTTCATACGTAAAAATAAGTAAGTCAGCAAACACAGATCCACCAAATATTCTCAAATCTAAAATCGAATGAGCAATACAATTCCAAAACAAAGGACCCCTGGAAGCAATAACCCTGCGAATAAAGCGTTGTTATCACTGTGTGCTTCGCTGCTGGAACCCCTTTCTAATCACCCTTCAATAACATCCCGAGAGAGGAGACCACACCAGAACAGTGGTTCAGGTCGACAATTAGATTACTACACAAAAAGGGAGACAAATGACATCGGACACTATGTATCGTGACGAATACATACGCACATCGTACATGTCGGAGATGAGTCACAATCATAGCCAACTGGAACCCCAGCGCCATCCATCTCGTCTCGACTCAGCCGAATTACGCTTGGTTGATCGCACAGTGAACACCAGTAGAAACCGTCTTGCGCTCCGTACCGTCTATATGTGGTTATAGTGAAGTGAAGTGCTATGTAATTATGTATCGAGTGATTATTGGTAATTCGAAATACAACTTTGATTGCAACGACCTCTCCTTATTTGAACCAACCCCTCCCGTATAACGTCTACGGCACATATCATGACAAAATAATGGAAAATAATGCTTCTTCGACATAGAAAATTTCTCAAAAATCATTTTGAACTGGACAAAAACTAATTTAGATGAAAACCAACCTCGTGAATAAGCGAGCCCTTGCTAAAGGTTTTCGTCTATAGATCATATACAAGCTGTAACACAAGTAATAGAAAAACAAACGGACCACCTGCGCACCACAGACGACATTCCGGCATTTGCGGAGTGCGCCACATAACTCAAAACTATAGCAAACGAATCAGTAACAGTCAGTCAAAAAGCAGAACCACTATTAAATACGTTCAAAACAAAAATTTTAACAAATGGAACACCGCAGCATATAAAAATTGGTAAAGGAAAATGGAATACATATATCCAGGACAACCAGTATCACTCGAAAATACAGAAAAGAATAGTTTTAGCTTGGCAAACACTGGGGACTGAGAGAGATCACTAAAACTGCAACGTCAATGCACGTATTAAGAAAAAGATATACGATACAACAACGTTACCGCGCCCTGAGAAGTAAAATCGCTATCTGTCAACGCAAAATGGAGCGTAGCATGCCTCGCTTCACGCAGGAAGACAGGAATAACCGATGCACGGAAAAGAACTAGGCTGCTCAAATGGCACGGGGTAGGACACATGTGTTTGTCGAGCATGTATCAATAAACGGACAAAAAGTTTAAAAACCAAGTATAACTGCTATGTTAGATCCATTCTAGAATATGCATAGACTATTTGGAATCCCCAGTATCACAAATATATTAACACTGTCGAAAATATTCAGATTAAACTTCTTAGAAGAGTACACCTCAAATTTCAATCTATTGAGTGTAATAACCCAAACATCAAAATCAAATCTTTCTTTGCAGAATCATCAACGACCATATCGATTGCAGTTATCTCCTGTCCAATATTTTCTTTAGATGCCTTCGAACCAATAAACGATCCAGAGACACCACGTCGGCACCCTCTCTTAGAACCACATATGCTAAAACTAGAGTCTGAAAAGACACCAGCATCTATCAAATATTATTTCTTCCCTTATTTTGCAACTACATATTTTATTTATGTTCGTCTTTGTCCAACTGTTAGTAAGTGTACTCTGCTATGTTCATGTATAACTGGAAACTTTATTAGCCAAGGACATTAATTCCGATGCATTTTGCATTTGATGTTTGCATACGCTGTCTGTTCTCCAATTTTACAAAACAAACAAATAAATAAGCAAAAGATGGAAAGGTATCCCCAGTTGAACACTTGGACCTGACTGGATGCAAAAGACAAGAGTGTGGAGAAGTTCTAGGGAGGCCTACGCCACCCAGACAACTACTGCATACATTAAGCTATATACATACATAAACTAATAATAATTAAGCTATACACATACATTATTAATATATACGTACATTAAGCTCAAAAATGTATAACTAAATCAGTCGAAACCAGTATAAAAGGTTTAAGATGGTGAAAAACATTCATTAGGTATCTTGGAATAGAAAAACGCCAAACTTTAACCTTTCCGCCTAATCGAGACTGCATGTGGTAGCTATTAGTAGCCTCAGACCAGTGATTTATAATGGCTATCGGTATGACTCCTGTTTTTGATGTTACTTGGTCAAAGCAATATGGTTGGATCTCACCAGCATTCGGGTCATAGACGATGCAAGCGTAGATACGGCCTCCGCGGTAGTCGAAGAACCAGCTATACGTCTGGCCAGGATCGGGACTGCTGAGTGCTGATAGCGCCAAGGCTGGCATCGCTTCCCAGAGGTATTTCTGTGACCCCGAGACGCGACAGCGGCGACGTTTCGGGATCCCACTTCTGAAATTGTTAGAACAGTGTATAAATAACCACATAATTTCAAGATGAGGGAAATAAGAACACAGTAAATCAATGTAATAAGCTTTATTTTATCACTTTTTACTTTATAAGTTTTATGATGTTACTTCAATTTTCGTATTTCTATCCAATATAACAAAATTCAATGCAACTTTAATGATCACTTTATGTTACCACTATTTAACTAATCACAGGAAAGCGCTTTATGTTTTCACTTTTTACACATAAGTTTAACACTATTTTGATCAATAAGTTTGCCAACATAAATTCAATATTATTTTAACAACTAGTACTTATCTTTTCTGTCGTAATGAACGTCTGTCCAGCAACTAAACTCTTCCAACGGTTACCTTGTGCTTTTATATCAATCAGCCGGAAGTGACAATTTAATTATAATTTTATAAAATCATCCTAAAAATCAGTTAAGTATCCATAATTTATAATTTAATTTTATTAAATAACAAAACAGTATTTCAGAATTTTTAAATGTAATTTGAAAATTATTAATGTCTTACTATTTGATTTATTTTTTTAAACATTTGTTTTTAAGCATATAATTACAAAATTAGTAGCTCAAAAATAAGTTTGATTTTAAGATATTAACTGTTAAATTATTATATTTTAAAATTAATATGTTCTAAAAGTAAAATCAATAGAATTCCATATTAATTTGAAGTAGTCAAATTATCTCCCGTTAAACCAGTTTAACAATTATTTGAATATTGTGTTTGAGTAAAAAAAAAAGGTCTCCCCGGCGGGGAATCGAACCCCGGTCTCCCGCGTGACAGGCGGGGATACTTACCACTATACTACCGAGGATGTGGTTGTTAAGTTGAAATAACCAATCGAGCTAGTATTCTTATTCTAATCTTGCTAGTAGACATTAACACACAGCACCATCCAGTTCCATGGTAAGCTACGACGCTTGTGTTATGGATACCAGATAGTTGATACACTACACATATATAACTTTAAATACATACATATTATAAATATAAACACCCATGACTGGAATACAAACATTCGTGTTCATCACACAAATAAACGTCTGCAGCGGGACTCGAATCCGCGACCGCTGGCAAAACAAGTAGGGTTACTACAGTGTCGTCAAACTATTGATACAAATTCAAGTTAAATTACATGGTCCTCAAATTTCTTTATGTATCTCAATGCGCTTTCAGCTGCAACGCATAGTGTCGCGGTGCGCGTGCGAGTTCCACTACGTGTCGCACGAGGAGAGCGAGGCGGGCGGCGGCGGCGCGGCGGCGGGGGCGGAGCCCTACGACTCCTTCACGCTCATGCACCACGACCTCGAGGTCTCCACTAACTCCTTGCAGGTGCCGTTGCTAATTAATTATATTATATTAAAATGAAAAAAAAAGCCATAAAATGTAGTACTAATAAAATTTAAAGCTTCAAGTTATTTAGAATTTTTCTAAAGTAAATAAAATTGAAATCCATTTGGTTTCGGTATTTTCGTTTTATATAGGTGAGAGCGACTGGATAAATTTGATTAATTTAAGATTTTTTATAAAATATAGACTGGACAAAATCTGTTAGGTCAACTGGTAGTCAATAAAATCCAATCTATTATTTACTGATTTGATCATTTTTAAGTCACTGCTAGTTTTGCCCGCGGTTGTGTTCGGTCGCAGGTATGTCGATGTACTTTAGTAAGCCTGTGTAATAAATATAATATTCATTCACTGATTTGCAAATATACGAATTTACTATATTATAGTGTGATAACAAAATGCAAGGCCGTGGTAGCCCAGTGATAATTTGCTCGCTTAGATAACTCAATGAAGCGGATTCAAATCCCGGGTGTCGCATCTCTGATATTTACAGGTGCGAATCATGATTACCACTTGTCTTACGGTGAAGGAAAACATCGTGGGAAAACTTGCATATTTAAGAGAACCTAGCAAGTTTTCGAAAGACCTGTGTAGTCTATTACTAGTAGTGGTAAATGGAAGCCCGTACCCAGCAGTGGGACGAGAGAACGAGGAGACGGAGAAAGTGCTGAATACATACATAATATAACAAATTCCCCCTCGCAGTACGCGATGCTCCTCGACGTGGTGAACAACGTGGTGCTGCACGTGGAGCCCGAGCGGCGCCGCACGCTGGAGCGCCGCGCGCGCATGCGCTTCCAGCTGCAGCTGCACCGCGACACCGACCCGCGCCACCTCATACACAAGCTGCAGACGCAGGTGAGTGGTGACCACTACGCTTATATAGTTACCAAACAAGTGGAAATAACACCACAATAAAAAAAAAAACATGAATAATTTTATTTACTAAATCATTTTTAACAGATACAGAACTTACAAATTGTAAAAAGTTAATTTAATAAATTATTTTAATATCCTGTTGCTAAAACGGTTGTATAAGTCAGAGTATATAAATTGAGGTTTTTTTTTTAATTTTATATATTTTTTTCCTTTCTGATGTAGAATAAAAGGATAAAAGTGCGTGCTTCGTTTTAAGAATTGGTTTTCTTTCACTCGATAGTAAACATAAAAATACAGCAATACATTTTGATTAGTAAAGCCAAACAATAAAGTACGATAAAATAATATCTTTCTACGTTAGTATTGAAAATTAAAAAAAAAAAAAATGTAAAAAGGCCTCCCCGGCGGGGAATCGAACCCCGGTCTCCCGCGTGACAGGCGGGGATACTTACCACTATACTACCGAGGATATGATTGTTATGATGAAATAACGTATCGTACAAGTATTTGGCCTTATATGACATCATCACTTGACAATAACAATCTTTATATTAATGTTTTTATGCAGATTAATAGATAACTCCGTTTTAATATGAAAAGAATGACATCACTAGTATTCATATTATAGGAACGTAGGAAAATTTTCATTTTAAATTATTCAAGTTATTTATTACGAATGTGTCATTACTAAATAAGGTGTTATATATAATATAATTTGTCACATGTAATGATTAGATAATATAGATGTTTTAAAGATAACAAGGGATAATTTTTGTTTATTTATTTTCTTTTGTTGTGTGATAATTTAGTTATTTTCAAGAGGTTTTGTATTAAAAAATGAATTATTTGAAGTATTGACTTAAACATTTTAGCGCTAAATCTCATTCATGAATTATTTTAAGAATTCATATGTTTTTTCTTTATTTGAACTTTGTTTTAAGTAATAATAAGGAAAATTTGTTAATTATGCCAAATCCCTTAAATCCATATCCATACTAATATTATAAATGTGAAAGTTTGTGAGGACGGATGGATGGATGTTTGTTAAAGATTATGTCGGATCTGGATGAAATTTGGCACAAAGATAGATTATAGTCTGAATTAGCATATGAGAACTTTTTATCTCGGAAAATGTACGATTCCCGTGGGATAGATTTGTTTTTGTTTTTCACTAGGGACGAACCCTACCGAAGCGAGGGTGAGTAGCTAGTGGATATTATATTAAGTTTATACAGTGGTTTAATATTTTAAAAGATTTTTTTTAATTTTAGGTGAGAGAGTCTCTAGCGAGACTTCGACGTCTGGAGAAAGAATATTATCTTAAAAACCGGTGCATCAATGGGAATGATCCAGCTGCTCTCGCGGAGCTCAAGGCTCTGGATGATCAGGTATGATATTATTCTAGTAAATATTTTTATTTGTGCTATTTTTTAATATTATTTATTGTAAACAAATACTACTTGAACGAGGTGAAGTTGAACCTATTATTTCTTAAATTAGGATATGAACTATTATGTTATTAAAAAAAATATAAATTATATATAATTTTTTTGTTACCAAAAACATAAAAATATAATTTGGTAATAAAATCGGTTAAGTGTGAGTGGAATTTGCGCTACTTCGCTATGTAGTATATTAACTTCGGTGATCGATTACGAACGTTAAAAAACTAAAATTTCAACTCTACTTATTACGGTTCATGAGATACAGCCCTCTGACGGACGGATGGACGGACGGACGGACAGACGGACAGCGAAGGCGTAGTAATAGGGTTCTGTTGGCACCTTTTGGGACGGAACCCTAAAAAAAGTGTTTCAACTTAACAGAGCTTGCGAGCGAGATAAGTGTGCTTCTAGTATGTGTCCTATGGTACATTAGCCAGACTATTATTAAAGTACTAGCGACTTACCTTCGCTTCACTCGCGTGCGTCCCTAGGTACGTTTTAATTTTTTTGAGTGAAACCCTAATTCTTTTTCTAAAATAAAAGTAGCCTAATTTACTCCTTATAATCTACCTGCCAGTGAAAGTCCCGTTAAAACTGGTCCAGCCGTTTCGAAGATTAGCCGTAACAAACAGACGGACGTACAGACAGACACACAAAAAATTTAAAAATTGTGTTTTTCTTATAAGTACCGTATATAATAATTCCATATGCATTTAGTATATAGCTGTTATTTTGACATTACAAACAGACACTTGAATTTTATTTATCTGTGTAGATATGTATAGATATGTGAAAGTATCTGTGTGTATGTTTGTTATTCCTTTACACTTAAACCGTTAGATGGATTAGGATGATTTTTTTACATATATATATCTAGAGTAGGTATATGGGTACGTATAATGTACGCGCGTGCAGGTGAACGAGTGCAAGGAGGCGGCGTGGTCGCTGGGCGAGGAGCTGGACGCGATGGTGCGCGCGTGGCGCGAGGCGCGCGCCGCCGCGCCGCCGCCTCGCGCGCTGCACGCGCCGCCGCACCGCTACAACGAGATCTGCTTCAAGTCCGCGCGCTGGCGCCTCACCGACGCCGACGGACAGCTCGGCATCGCGGACCTGCTGCTCACCAACTTCCTGTGATTATTCACCTACACTTACCATCCAACTCTCTCTCTCTCTTTCTTTCTTTCTCCCTCTTATTCGGCCTTTTTTTAAGCCGCTTTATTTGGTTTCTCGTTACTGCCTATACACTTTAATCATTTGATTCTAAAAGCACAGTATAAAAATCCATAAAATAGATAAATAGCTTTTGATCTTAACGAAAATATGGTCAAATGCAAGGGTTGTTAAAAATACAAATTTTAATGGCGATTCGAAGTTAAAGGGAGTGTTATATCGTGACAAGTTAAAGTTATATACAGTTATACCCATCAATACTAAAACCGTCTCACGACTGTCATATAAAAGCAAGTATGGCAGTCGGGAGCGCGTCATTACCTCGCACGCCCCTTATGATTGCTGTCTTGATTCCTTCATAAGACATTTGTATGGATTAGTAAAATATTATTGAATCTTGACGTTTCATATGCTTTACAGCATGAGAGACTACTATATGACTAATACATGAGAACATGGTCACGGGAAAGACTAATGTGTCGGTCGTAAGACGACGTAAATATCGTAAAATATGCTAAGTTTTGAACCAAAATATTAAAACAATCTCAAAAAATCAGTAAATATAATTTTGTTACAATGTTATATATTCGCGCAACCTAAAAAAGTATTAAATTATTTATATTTTTAAATAAAAATCTTTTTTTGCTTACAATCCAGAGTAACGGCCGGAGATTAGAATGTATCTAGGATTTACGTATAAGCTATTTTTTATCTAAAATACAAGCAGAACCGCGGTCATAAATTAGTTTATAATATTCAGAACTTTCAAGAATTGAGCTTAACAATTCTTGTTATTCAATGTAAGTCAAGGCCAAGGTCGGAGGAAAGATACCGCTTATACATTATTATTAAGTATATACTATATATGAGTAATATTACTTGACGATTAAGTTAATTATGCAAATTAATTAACAATTTTCATATTTAAATCTTGTCTTATGATTATATATTATATTATTATTAACTAGCGGCTCACCTTCGGTTCGTTCGGGTTCGCCTGTTGAAATACAAGAACAAATCTATCTCACGGGAACTACACATTTTTCCGGGATAAAAAGTAGCCTATGTGTTATTCTATACAATCATATAATATGTAATGTGTATTCTAAACAATTCTAAACAATCAAATTTTTTTTTATCAGGTACAGAAAAAAAATTAGCTTTAATTTGATATATAAATAATGAACGTATAAATGTAACAAAATATGACCTGCTTACATCTGGCTGCGAAGAGGTTGCGGCCAAGTGCGCAACGGCAGCTATCACTTTTCAAGTTCTCTACGTATATTTCTGTGAAGTGGAGTATAATTCATTTAAATAACAAGTGCATCGATTTTGTTCAAAACGGCAATTATTATTTATTTAATTAAACATACTAGCGGGCATATTTTAATAGGCACCTCGGTCAAAATATATTGTCCCTTTTATTATTGTATGTAAAAAAATGATTTTGATTAAATACGCTATAAACGTAGCAAACTTGCAGCCGGATCTTAGTCCATAAGAATGTACAATCTATATATACTATATAATTGTATGAGCTATATTACTGTAAAGTTTCATTAAAATCCATTCAGTAGTTTTTGCGTGAAAGAGTAACAAACATCCATACACCTATACATCCAGACATCCATACATCCTCACAAACTTTCGCATTTATAGTATTAAGGTAGGATTAGTAGGATATGATTGGTAGTCAATTAAAAATAATTGTTTTAATGATCGTTATGTTATCGATTATTAACTACTAGCGACTCACCCTCGCTTCAGGTTCGTCCCTAGGTTGATCCCCCATACAAACTTTCATTCCCGTTTTCACTCCCTTAAGGGACGATTTTTGGGAAAAAACTATCCTATATCCTTCCCAGAGTCTCAAACTATCTTCTTACCAAATTTCATCTTAATCGGTTCACTAGTTTCGGAGCCTATTCGGTGCAAACAAACAAACAATCAAATCCTTCCTCTTTATAATATTAGTATAGATTATTATCTAATTATATCATCGTCTGAACCATCAGGTACACGAAGACATCGCGGTCTGATGACTCAGTGGAGCATCAGCTTGAGTTGGGCTACGTGCGAGTCACGAACCTGCTACCCAATGAACCTTTCCCAGAAGTAAGTTGTGAACTTTGACCGACTTCAAGTAAAAGGAGGTATTTACTTAATTTGGATGATGATATCCTTCTGGTCGATTTCATTGAGGCTAATAAATTGCGCAGGAGATATTATAGTGCATAAGTGTTCGCGCAGACACAACGTGTACTCAAATTTCGATGGGACAATACTTCGATATATGTATGCGGTGAGAGATCTGGCGCAGGAAGGGCAGCTTTACGTGCTCTTCTAGTCACAGGGGTGAAACACTAAAGGGGTGAAACGCCAACTTTCAAACTCCGGGCTGTTACTTGGACTTAATAGGAGGATTCAATAACTATACTTGGTCCAAGACTCGAACCCAGGAATTCCGAATGAGCAGACGTACTACCTACTTACTACACTACCTAGTAAATAACGGATGGCACTCCATTGTTCATTTTGTTTGTTCAGATGTTAGTTTTCATTTAATCAGTATCGCTTATACGTAACCGCAATAAACATTTACTTGTTGCGTTAAATAAGTACATTTTCAATATAACAGGACAAACTCTTGTTTATTCAAATACGTAAATTGAATTTCTTGTAAGAATTCATTCTTGAAATGCCATTTTTGTCAACAACTTTTATTATGTTCTATGCCAATTATCCTTATTACTTAACTACATAATACTTAAAATAGTGACTTTTTACATACAAAATAGAACTGTGCCATTAGATTTTTGATTTTATTCCCCATTTTAAAATCTAAGGTGGTTTAGTAGCTTGCATGTGAGACTGCACATCCGAAGGTCCCGGGTTCGTGTTTTGGGTCGGTTCAAATTTAGTTTCTAACAGAAATACCCAGTAACAGCCTAGAGTTGGGATGTTGACGATGTTTTACCTCCGTGCTTCGACGAGCACGTAAAGCCTTAAAGTAAAAGGAATAGAAAGTACACCGGCGTCTGCGTGTACGCGCACTATAATATTTACTGCGTTGTTGGCTAGCCTCAGGGCGGACCTCACTATACATATACTTTATTCCAACAAGATAAAAATAAGAGGTTAATTTTTGTCTATAATTTCGAATTTCTTCGACGTCTACTTAATTTTCCCTTCCATGCATATACATACATACATATTATGTGTATACCTAACATAAGCCACTTGTCCGACGCTAGGTGCTAGCCCCGCAAGCGGCGTCGGGGCGCGCGCCGGTGGCGCGGCGCGCGGCGCTGCGCGTGTTCTGCCGCGACCGGCCGCCCGTCGGCGGCATCTCCGTCAAGGAGCACTTCGAGGTCAACATCGTGCCCATACGGATAGGTCAGTGTGTAATAGGGATCAATGTTTAAGTAGTCGGTTAGGAATGAAAGTTAACAGATTTTTTACGAAAAAAATTAAAGAGTGCGTGTATGAATGTGTACACGCGCAAGAAGTAAAACTTCTGTAGGTTATCGGTACTCTTTATGAAATTCAATTTATCTTTTAAATAGGATAGGTGAGATACTAAAAAAATAATTAAATAACGCACATTAGGCATATTACAATCATATATTTATAGAATATCATTTAAGGAAAGAATATAATATTATATATCATTTGTCAGACAATAACAACGGTTGCCATGGCAACAAACGTACGTACATTTTTTCGTAACGCATTCACCAGCTTACCCCCCAAGTCAAGCGTGCGTAAAGAAGTTTTACTTCAAAAATGGTATTTTCGAATGGAATGCTTATGTAAATATATTACTGTTTATATTATTAGTTCATAAGATACTTTTTAATATAAAAGTGTAGAATATGTACACATAATAAGTAGTAAATGTTTTTTAATAGAGTCTCATCTTAACCTACAGGACACGATGTAGTAGAAGTAAGACTAATTTAATAATGTATGTACATATTATTGTTTACATAAACTAAAAATCATTTGAATAGATATTTTTAAATACGTTTCCAATAATTAGACATCACAAATTAAAAATTCAATTACTACTAATGGAATTTAAATTAGTTTCATTTATAAACAGGTCTGACAAAGAAATTTTTCAACACCATGCTCAAGTTCTGTTTCCCTGAACGCGACCCGGACGCCATAGAGGAAGGAGAAGAAGAAGGAGAAAGACCCGGCTCTAAGAAGCTAAAGAAGAAACCCAAAGACTCTAATTCTAACTTCTACGTGAAGAGAGATAAGAAGGATAAGGATGATGTGGAAAAGATGAAGGTACAAAAATGTCGATGGTAGCTATGGAAAATTAATAAGAAGGGGTTAAAATTAACATGAAGTATATAATATAATTTTTTTATAACAATAAATATGAATTAAAATAACTCTGAAACTAATAAATTTATTATAAGAATACGCGGAATAAGCGGAACAGTTTAAAAAATAACTTTCAATATAACTGCATCGTTGATTTGTTACATTTATTGATGTCTAAGAGTTGAGTCTTAGGGTGAGGTCCAATTAATTGTTGAGGTTTTTATTAAAAATCTCTTAGCCAGAGGTTAAAACTTAGCAGTGTTAAAGCATGTTAAAACATGTTTGTGTATACTTTATACACTATAACATGGTTTTTTCATAACAGGAGCGCGCAGAGAAGAACAAGCTGTTCATCTACATCAAGATCCCGGAGGTGCCGGTGCGCGTCTCGTACAAGGGCAGCAAGGAGAAGAACCTGGAGGACGTGCGCGACCTGCCGCTGGTGCTGCCCACGCTGGAGTACCACAACGTCACCTGGACCTGGCTCGACCTGCTGCTCGCCACCAAGAGTGACACCAGGAGGTAATGCTACTCCAGCTCATCATCTATATGTGTACTAAGCACCCAAATCCGTCCTGATATTTCACCTTAAAGACGTAACATACACACAACAAACTTTAACATTAATGATTTCGACAAATTTCTACGCCGAGTGTGCAGACTAATTTCAAAAACTACCGTACGGGTTTTCGTAAAGTTTTTAGCAATAGAAAAAGGGATTATCTAAATAGATTACAGATTATAATTTATAGACATATTACGAAAATGTACATAAAATAATTAATAGATATCTAATAATAGTAATAATGGAGCCTACATGTGTTTGAGTGGAGACCACTTAGGCAAACGTATGCAGTGAAGGAATTAGTAAGCCCTGCGCCAAGGTAGACCGATGACTTGACCAATGTGGTAGGTACGGGTTCGATACGGGCTGCTCAAGGTTGGGATAGATCGTTCTATGGGGGAGGCTTTTATCCAGCAATGGTCGGCGATTTAAAACTAGAGTTAAATATACTTACATATGACATATACATATGCAAATACATTGTATTTGCATAAATAATAATAGTAAATTGTTTGAATAAACATTAAGGGCCGATTCACGTTATAGAGCAGATCACAGTCTGTTCTCGGTCTGATGTCGGTTTGGTAAAATATTTTTATACAAGAAACGTTATTAGTGCGATTCGACTGGATCTTTACTCTTACTGATAGTCTGAATGCACTCATTGTTTCTTTTATAAAAATAATTTACTAGACCGATATTGAACCGCGATCAGCACTACAGCGTGGATCCAACCTAAACATATCTTACCCGTCCACAGAGTGATAGTGTCGCAGGCGATCAGACAGAAGCTGCAGCTGCACCGGCGCGCCGCCGCCGCGCCCGAGCCGCTCGAGGAGGACAAGGCGCGCCTGCTGCTGGGCGACCGCACCGTACGTACGCACCACGAGCCACACCCCACACCCCACACACCACACACCACACTTGTGGGGACATGGGTGGGATTGTGTATGGCATTACCAGTATTATACACCTCCTGCTTACACACATATCAGTATAGATGGTGAAATGACTGTTTTTTTGTAGTATACTAGCGACACATACTTGCTTCGCTCGGGTTCTTCCTTTGGTTGTATACCTCATAAAATTTTCCAATAATATTAACGTATCAGGTTAATATATTTCAATAGATTTGAGTGAATTTGAAATAAAATGATATATCTTATAGGCGAGGTGAAACGCGGGCAATAACTTTGTACATACTTGATATCCCATTAGAAAACAAAAATAAATGGGATAGATATGTTTTTGTTTTTTACAGAGCAAGGAATCGACTATCTGTTCCATACTAACCGTTAAAACGTATAATAATTTGTACTTAATTAAAGTATTATTTTATTTTAGGTCGCAGAAAGCAAACCGCATAAGAAGAGCACTCCGAGTGTATTCAAATTTTCCAAATCGTAAGATGGAAGTGAATGAAAATAAGACTTAATGATTATTATTGATCTAATAATATGTATACGAAAAGTGTATAACAGATTGTCCTATGACTTGTAGATGCTTGGAACTATCTATCTACCAAGTGTGAGCGAGACAAAGATATGATGTGGCTATAGCTTTCTCTTTCTCAAAGAGATTATATTAGCATTAAAGATCTATGAAAATACATAACACACATAGATCGTATACACTTTGTCTCTTTTTAAAGTGATCAATTTGCGAGGCTAAAGCTAAGTCGGTTTCTTTATATCCTTTAGTCGGAAACCATTTCGATACCTGCAAGGAATAACATTGTAACTCAGTATTATATTTAAAATTTGGAATGTATGTTTGTTCATAATGAATCTCCTAAATGGCTTGACCGATTTTGATGCATTTTTTTTGTTTACGTAGATAGTTCTTAGCTATAGTTGGACCCAGTAAATGGTACTGCTGTCAAGATTTTTTTTTTAATTTTTCGACCAAATGTACTGTAAGTATGTGGCAGTAGAACGTCTGTCTATAGTTTCCGCTAGTATATAACACATCACACATCAGACATCGACACCCAACAATTAAAAAAACGTTTTTTTAAGTTTAAATTATTCTTAAGTCTGAGTTACAATATTGTTCTTTGTAGATGCCGATTTTATTGGATTTTATTTCTATATATTCAATAGGTTTGTTTTATTTAATTATTCAAATGTTTTTATTGTTTAAAAAAATATGAACAAATGGCTGTTGCATTAGGAATAAAGAATACAGGCCTTAACCGTATTTAAATATGTTTTTATTTACGCCGTGTTACAGTTAATTTTAAAATTTACTTATTAATATTACATGATAAGGTTAAATTATTATATTTTTTATAAATAATAAACTCAAAATTATATAAAGTTCAACGAATTGAAAAATTTTGGTCATTCCATAAAATTATAAGTTAAAATAATTAATTAAATATGAAGCTATATATTAAATTGGGCATAGAAACCATTGATATATAAAAACATAGATACACATTTCCTAATAAATATCTTTAAAAAGTGGCGTCGACATGTCACGTTAAGTCAAACTAAAGAATGAAAATCAAAGATCGAAAGTTGTAATTGTCTAAACACAAATTCGAACTTACGCAAACCACATAAAGTACGTTTTTAAACGAAACAACGTGCGTTTCAATTTTGTCATTCGAAAAGTAATGAACAAAAGAGATTTCAAAAAAGCGCACTATTTCGAATTGTGCACTTTTAAGATGTTAATTGTGTATCTTGAGTTTTTGTGTAATAATGATAGAAACACATTTATTATTATTATGTTTGTGGTTATTATAAAAATGGCGGTTATTCTTCAAATATAAAAAAGAAGACGTTATTAGACTATGTTTTATTATATCTTATTGTGAGATATTCCTGAAATGATTAATTGTTTGAATTTCAAGTATGGAGCACGCTGTCTATTAATTATTTTATTTTTTATTGATAGTTTTTTTATTCAATATTATTACATGTTTTATGAATATCAATGAATATATATATATATATATATATATATATATATATATATACATATATATTTCAAATTGATACCTCAAATAGCCAAAACTCATTAAATCAAAGCTTAACAGAAAGTGTACTGTATACTAATTTATTTATTTTTATACATATCTTGTTTTTGGTTAAAACAGACTGTCGATAGAGCAAATACCTCAAATGAGAAACGAACCTGCGACGTTTGGTGCTAGAACAGTAATTATTTTTAATTGCCACTGCGCCAAAGGGCCAATCTGGCCAACTACGAAGCAATAGTAATATATAATATACATAATTATGTATATATTAATTTGAACTATTATTGTCAATTATATACATACATACATATGGAAATATTGTTAAAGTGTAATGCACAATGTCTGAAAATGCTAAAATTGAAATGTATATGATATTGTAATTTAAGATGTAATGTAATACAAATATTGCTTTTCTACTGCTCTTTTAAAATTACACGTAATTTTGAATTTTATACGATTTAATTTTTTAGGGTTCCGTACTTGAAAGAGGATTCCTTGTAGGATCACTCGTTATCCGTCCGTCTGTCTGTCCAGACCTTTTTCCTCAGTAGTACGTGAAAGTTTCAAGTTGAAATTATATATATATTTTTTATTATTAAAAACGATCTAGACATTGATTGTATGAGTATAATGGTGTAATGCAAAGCGTTTTCCGAACGACAGTAGGGAAGTAATATTAATTAATTTATTCATCCGATATTATAATCATATATTATAATAATATGAAATAAAATTAATCATTTATTTTAATGGTTTATTTATTGGCACCAGTATTCCTTATGTAATGTTAAGAAAAATATTTTATACGAGGCATGTTATTCTTGTAGCAATATATTTGTATACTTAACGTTTTTATGAGTTTTATTTAAAAAAACCCTACCCATACACTTTTTATTTTGCATTTACGTATAGGGGAATTACCTTAATTTCATTAGCAATAGAAAATTTACATTCATAATGTGCGTATTTTAGTTAATTTAGTAAAAACCAGGCAACAAATACGATCAGATTTCCTATAAGCTATATTTAAATATTTATGTTTTTCTAAATTCTAAATATGTAACCTTCCATACAAACTTCAACTCTCCTATTTTTCCTCTCTATCTCTTCTCTATCACCTCTCCTACTTAATCTCCTTTGGGGATTTTTTTTTAAATCATTTGTGTTCACGTTCGTTATATGAGAAACTATAAAGATATACAGCGACTTTGTTTTATACGAGTACTTTGTAGATAATATATAGATATAGGTATGTATGTAATGAGTGTTTTGCGCTCTAACTAAATGGATTTTGCGTTCAAAATTAGAGATTTTACCGCACTAAATTATTGTTTTGTGTAATAAATCATTAAAATTGTTGTATGACAAATTAGTTATTGTGATTTCCCTTGGAAATAAGAGATTTTCCTGTAATAATCCTAAATATAGATCTGTGTAATAGGTTATCGTTACAAAATTTAATTAAGTTAAAATCCGTTGAATACTTTTTTAGTGAAAAGCAAACAGATAAACAGACAAAATTTTGTCAGTTATGGTTTTGGGGTCTTTATTCTATACACAATACGTAGCAGTCATTGTTTCTTAACTAATATCAGTACTACCTACGAATATATATTATTTTATATTAATTGTTTTTACTATAGTTAATTTGTTTTTTTTTGTTACGCGAAATTTTCATGATTGTGGGTCGATTTTCATACTTGCCTTTCAAATGAATTGGTTTTAAACCTTAGGTGTCACCAACAATTAAAAAAAAAAACAATCTCTAAAGGGATTAACCCCTCCCCCTCTCCCTCCCTCCCCCCTTAATTGAAAGCATTATATACATACATACATACATACATCCAACTTCCAAAAGTTAGAAGAAGCCTTTGTTGATAGACAAACAGATAAAACAGTTGCCGATTTTTTCTAGATTAAGTTTTATGTTAACTATTATATAATTTATCTGAATAAAGAGTATATTATACGTATTATATCTTATCGCAACTTCTTTGTATTATGTACAATTTATGATGAGATAAATAATCGCTATAATAAAACGCGCTATATTTAGATATTTTTATACGAGCTATTTATTTATGTTTTATTCTTTTGTGTGTTTGACTTTACCATGTAATAGTCTTCTTCAAAAAGTAGGTAGTCAATCAAATAAAATATTTATAATAATAAATTAATAATATATATTAAATAATATAAATAAATAAAAAAAATATGTATAGTAAGCTACGAGGCTTGTGTTATGGATACCAGATAGTTGATACACTACACATACATATATAACTTTAAATACATACATATTATAAATATAAACACTTATGACTCAGTTCTGACTTATGAGTCAAACTCCAAATATGTAAAATATAACTTTTTTAAGGCTAATTTCGTAGCAATAAATAGCTTCCTCAATCACGTAAACTGGGCAGAAAAACTTTCAGTGCACAATGACGTCGATAAGATGGTAGAAATATTTTATTCTGTCATACAGTCTTCAATGGAACAATACGTACCCAAAAAGACACACAGTAATAAAACTAAATATCCTCCTTGGTTTAACAAAACTCTTATTAAAAGAACTAAAGAAAAAGAAAAACTAAGAACAAGATACAAAAAATATAAAAATCCGATGGACGAGATTTCTTTCACACTTTTAGAAAAGAGATGTGAGAAATTATCATTAGAATGTTACAACTCTTATATAAAACACTCAGAAGATAACATCAAGACTAATTCTAAATATTTTTGGACATTTACGAAATCAAAAAAAGAAAACAATTCTCATGCATTTCCATCTACTATGACGAGAAATAATATCGAAATTTCAGGTGCCAGTAACATTTGCAACAACTTCGGTTTACATTTTTCTAAAATTTACAATGACTTCGCCTGCGTTAGCTTTGGTTAACTCACGTGTTTGTGCATTTTACGCGTTATTGTTTAAGTGTTTTGTCAATATTGTTGTAATTTCTGTAAATTAGTTTTTTACTAACTTGGTGTTGGGTATTGGTAAATAGTAAGTGTTATATTTTTGTTTTTATATATAGTGTAACATAAGTTAAAATGGATGGTGTTAAAAATGTAGGTCGCAACAAAATCGAAATCCAGTTTTCGTCGGCACTAGCTGCAAATAACTTTATAGAGAACCCTATTTTAAATTTATCAAAATTCGTTGCTACAATTCCAACTTTTAATGTCACCAGAATGGGTCTTGTCAAAGGAGTCCCTGTAGACTGGGCAATGGATGAATTTGTGTCATCCCTGGAATTCCCTTCTGGCTGTGGTCAGGTATTGAAGGCAAGAAGGTTAAACCGCAAGACTGTGAATGATGGTATTGTTTCTTGGGTTCCAACTCAATCAGTGGTTTTAACTTTCCGTGGTCAAGTGCTACCACCCAGAGTATATTCCTACCACACCTCCTTACCTGTAGAGACCTATAACCTCCCAACAATTCAATGTATGAATTGTTGTCGTTTTGGCCACATAAAAGCACAGTGTAGGTCTAAGCCTAGATGTTACAGGTGTTCCCAACCACATACTGGGGATGCGTGTGATGTCTCAAAAGAAAATTCCACGTGTCTATACTGTTCTGCAAATCACTTTGCTATTAATAAGGATTGTCCTGAGTTTGTTAGGCAGCAAAATATCAAAACTCTAATGTCACAGGATAATATATCTTATATGGAAGCATCCTCTCGTTTTCCCCCAGTTAGACGTTCCTATGCAGATATGGCAAAGGAAATGTTCTCACCTCCTCCTGCATTTATTCCACAATCCAATCCTAGTAATTCCCAGGCTCCTATTAAAAGATCCTATACCAAAACTGTTATCCGCTCCCCACGTCCCCGAGCTCCCCTTGCCAAAGGATTTGATAGACAAGCTCATCAAGCCATCACTAGCAATTGTCCTTCTACCTTACCGAACGGCTGCGCTTTCAGCAATAAAAATGAAGCCCCTTATGATTTCTCTCAATCTAACCTTTTATTCAGTTTGACTGAAACCCTTATTTCTATTATATCCGCTGGTGATGAAATTCCTTTACCGTCCAACGTTGCCCAAAACTTACTTCGTATATTTAATATCCTTAAAAATGGTCCCACTCAACTTCCTTCAGTGGAATAGTAAAAGTGTACGTTCTAAAAAACATGAACTGCTTTCTATTATTGCCCTTTATGAGCCTGTCATTATTGCCCTCTCTGAAACATGGTTGATTCCTGGTTCCCGTTTCAGGGTCTCAGGTTTTGCCTGTTTAAGGGATGACAGAAGTGATGGGTATGGGGGCAGTGCCATTCTTATTCGGCACTCTACTCCATATTCCTTAATCCCTCTCCCTTCTTATAGTCAGCAGATTAATGCTGTGGCTGTAAGAGCTTTTGATATTTCCTTCCTGTCCCTTTATATTCCTCATCCTTCTTCTTCTCTTTTTCCTGAGCTTCAGTCTATCATCTCTTCACTCCCCAGTCCTGTACTAGTCATGGGTGATTTTAATACTCACCACACTTTGTGGAGGTGTTATTTTTGTGATGGATTCTCTCCTTTGTTGGTGGACATGATTGATGATCTCAATCTTTGTATTTTGAATGATGGTTCACCAACCCGTAGAGTATATCCTTACCAAAATCCTAAGACTGCAGTAGACCTGTCACTAGCTTCTCCATCTATATCTTCCCTACTATCGTGGAATATTCTACCTTCCTCCCATGGTAGTGACCACTTTCCTATTCTACTCTCTTTTAATAACGGACATCCTCCTCCCCCACCCTTCAAACCCTTACTTCCATATAATTTAAAAAAAGCAAATTGGTTAGAGTATGCTTGCTCTGTTGATAACATGTTGGACTCGCTTCCTGAGTCTATAAGTGACGAGAATATCATTGTTTGCTATGATCGATTCCTTTTAGCTATTATTTCAAGCGCTGACCTTTTTATTCCTAAAAAACTCTCCATACAAAATCAGTTGCCTTCCAATCCCTGGTGGGATCAGGAATGCAGTGATTTTGTTAACCGACGAACACTTGCTGAATTAACATACGCAGCCTGTATGACAATGGAGAACTTTTTGGAGTATCAACGCAGTGGTGCAAAATTTCGAAGATTGACTTATAAAAAGAAAAAACTTGGTTGGATCAACTTCTGTGAGGCCCTTGAACCTCGATCCCCGTCTTCTCTTGTTTGGAGACAGGTTAAAAGGTTTCGTCGGGTTCTTGATGATGTCCCCCATCAAGGCTCCAACAATCCATCACAATGGCTTAATGATTTTGCCGACAAGTTATCACCTCCTTTTGTCCCTTCGCAAAACTTATTTTCCAGTCCAACTCCGCCCTGCTCATTGGATGATATGGATGCCCCTTTCACTTTGGTAGAACTCGAAAACTCCTTAATGGATTTAAAGGACACCAGCCCAGGTGAGGATGGTATACCATACTCTTTCATTGGTAAATTGAATGAGAAAGCTAAAAGGTATTATCTCATCCTTATTAATGTAATATTTAAATCTGGCATTATTCCGGAAGCTTGGAAATCCCAGATAATCATCCCAATCCTAAAACCTGGTAAAAATCCTTCTGATCCTAATTCCTACAGACCTATTGCATTATCATCAACATTAGCGAAAATCACTGAACGGATTTTAAAAAACCGACTGGAATGGATAGTGGAAAGCAGGAATATCTTGGCATCCTCTCAGTTTGGTTTTAGAAAGGGTCTAAGTTCTATAGATAGTCTCAGCATTTTAACGACAGACATTCGACTAGCCTATGCAAAAGGAGAGTACTTAGTCGGTGTCTTTTTGGATATAGCTTCTGCATATGACAATGTTCTTCTTCCGTTGCTCAGGCAGAAAATGCAACAGCTGAGTATACCGCCGAGGTTGGTACATTTCATATGTAATCTGCTAACTGGTAGAACCATATCTGTGAGACACCGCCTACTTACGTTACCTCCCAGACTAGTCTGGAAAGGTCTTCCTCAAGGCTCGGTCCTCAGTCCTATGCTTTATAGCATTTACACACATGACCTCGAATTGTCTGTTAATAGTTTTTGTAACATCCTTCAATATGCTGATGATATCGTTCTCTACTGCAGCTCAAAATCTGTGGAGGACATTAGTTTTCGTTTGAAGTCTGCTTTGCATTATTTAGGCCAGTGGCTCTCTGAGCATGGCCTGTCATTATCGGTGTCTAAATGTCAGGCTGTGGTGTTTACAAAAAAAAGATCTATTCCAAATTTTGAACTTCGTTATGAGGATCAAAGTATTAATCTGGCTGATAATACAAAATTTTTAGGCGTAATAATCGATAAGCGACTGAATGGTATTGCCCACGCAGAGTATATCAGCAGAAAATGTGAAAAAGGCATCAATGCTCTTCGAGCGGTGTCTGGAGTGTGGTGGGGTGCACACCCATATACTCAAAAACTACTGTACAATTCTATAATACGTAGTCATATAGACTACGGCCTGTTTATTTTGGACCCCTTTAACAAAGCAGCTTCTGAGAAGTTGAATAAAATACAATATAAATACCTAAGACTAATATTAGGTGCAATGAGGTCTTCTCCTACCAATGCCCTGCAGGTTGAATGTGTCGACCCTCCTTTACCTATCCGCCGCCAGTATTTACCCGATCGCTTTGTTGGCAAAGCATTACAGTTATCTTCCCATCCCTTGTGGCCAAGGCTTCGGCAGTTGGCTGACTTAAGCCCTGCGAATAAGCCATTATCCTTTTTATTAGATAGTTTCCTTAAATTTACTAACCTGCCACATCCCATGTCTTGTTTTCCCTCTAACCCCATCTTCTGCACTCCTTACAATGCTTTAGTTATGTCACCTTCCATAGTTACAGAAATTGGTTTGACTAAGGGAGCACCTGACACCAGCACAAAATTTGAAGCTCTGGTTCGTCAAAATTGGTTGGATCACCTTCTCATATTTACTGATGCTTCAAAGCTGTCCCAGGATGGTTGTGTTGGTGCAGCTTGCTGGATTCCAAAATTCAAAATTTTTTTACAATTTAAGTGCCCTCCCCAATCATCGGTGTTTACAGGCGAGGCTGTTGCTTTGTTAGAAGCAATCCTGTTTACCCTCTCCCATAATTTTAAACAGATCGTTATTTTTACTGACTCTCTAAGCTGCTTAATGGCTATTAAGGAGAACCCCTTTCGTAGTAGATTGAGATGTTCCATAACTTTGAGGATTCGTGAAGCTTTGTACTCATGCAATCAAAAGGGATTGGCAGTCTCTCTAGTTTGGATCCCAGGACATTCTGGTATTCCAGGGAACGTAACGGCTGACTCTTGTGCCAAAGCTGCGGTACAGTGTGGGTCATTAGAGCATTTTTCAAACTCAGCACAGGACCTTATATCTATTGCAAAATCCCGCTTAGATAAATCATGGACAAATTACTGGAACTCATCAAAATCTTTTAAAGGTAAACATTATGCTGTAATTCAGCCAGAGATTCCAAGACGCCCCTGGTTTTCTCGTTGCAAACAGGCGGAGCGTTGGGTATTAACTACAATATGTCGTCTACGTCTTGGACACGCAAGTACTCCTGTGCACTTGGCGAAGATCAGAGTCAGGGACCACTCCCTGTGTGAATGTGGCCTTGACGAAGGCTCCTCGTCCCATATTCTTTTCAGTTGTCCTAAACTTCAGTATCCTATCTATGACATCCTTCCTTCTAAAGTCCCTCGTCCTATTAATGTTAATTGTTTGTTGATGTTTGTGTTTAGTCCATTATGTAAATTTTTGTGTAAATATATAAAAAGTAACAAAATTAAATTGTAGTTATATGTAAAATATGTGATTATTAGTACTAACAATTGTAATTTTTATTTTATCTCTTTATTTTTGTATATATTGTGTTGTCTGTTGTAGGTCCTGATTTTACAACGAATCGCTCTGTTTCTACATGTAATCAGATTAGTATTTTTTTTCTCCCGTTTTTTTACCGGTCATTCTACATAAAGCGTGCCTTCTCCATTCTACGCGACATTGGCGAAGTAAATTGTGCCCAACTGGCACTGATGGAAGCCACTAAACAAAAGAATTGAATTGAATTGAAAATTTACAATAGTAATACAGCTACCCAATACAACGTCAATGATGATGATATTCTAGCTAATATGTTTGATGACGCTAACAAAAGCTGTGTTTTATCATGTATTCAGCTAAATGAACACGAAATTTTAAAGAAATTACAGAACCTAGATCCGCATAAAGGTGCAGGACCGGATGATATACCACCAGTTTATTTAATTAACTGTGCATCATCTCTTGCTGAACCTCTTAAGAATAATTTATAATTTATCACTAAGTTTGGGGGCATTTCCAACTAAGTGGAAGGTGGCAAAAGTTGTTCCCATTTTTAAAAGTGGTAATAACGAAAAAGTAGAGAACTACAGGCCTATATCTATTCTTTCAGTGTTTGCCAAAATATTTGAGTCTTTAGTTTATCCGTATATATATGCCCAGTTTAGGGGTTGTATTAGTGAGCATCAACACGGTTTTATATCTGGGAGATCTACTAACACGAATTTGGTTAACTATACTGAAATACTGTTCGAGTCTGTTGACAAAAGAAAAAGAGTTGATGTAGTCTATACAGACTACATCAACTCTTTTTGAAGTGAGTGAGTGAAGTGGGAACCAGGTCAAGGCATTTGACCTGGTTCCCACTTCAGTTCTCCTTACAAAATTATCAGCATTTGGCATGACTGGATCTATTCTGGACTGGTTAAAATCATATCTCAATGATAGGTATTTCTATGTAGTTGCAAATGGATATAAATCTATAAAATTTAACATAACATCTGGAGTCCCTCAGGGCTCACACCTGGGTCCTTTACTTTTTAATATTTTTATCAACGACCTACCAAAAAGTTTTCATCACTCAACACCTTTCATGTTCGCTGATGACCTTAAACTCCTAAAGGTTATTGAGGACTTAGAAGACGTTAGCCGCTTACAGGAGGATCTAAATCAATTGTATCATTGGTGTAAGGTGAACGGAATGGTACTTAACACAGAAAAATGTTCTTGTATATCGTTCACTCGGAATAAGCCTGAAATTAATACCAATTATTACCCATACGTCATTGTTAATGTTCCTCTAAAACGTCTTAATACTGTCAGGGATCTTGGTGTGATTTTTGATGAGAAGCTTACATTTATTCCACACATTGATAATATAGTCAACAAAGCCTCAAAGATGTTGGGTTTTGTCCTGAGGAACAGCAAAGTATTCCGAAATGTACACACCAAAATAATTTTATATAATAGCTTGGTAAGAAGTGTACTAGAGTATGGTAGTGTCATATGGAGGCCACACTATGCAACACACTGCCTAAGAATAGAGAGGATACAAAGGCGTTTTCTCTACCATTTAGCGTTCTCTCAAAGAAAGGCTAAAGAACTTCCTTCGTACAAAGAAAGGCTAGCATATTTTAATATACATAGCTTGAGCCAAAGAAGAGATTTGTTGGATTTGATGTTTTTGTATAAAAGCCTTAACAATATCTATGATAATCCAGAATTAGTATCTAAGATTAAATTTAATGTTCCCTCTCGATATCCACGCAAAACAATTAATCCTCTTACAAGACCTTTTAGAAAAACTGTTTTGGGCAATAACTCACCAATTTCCAGGATGTCTAAAATACTAAATGATAGTTGTAAACACTTGGACCCTTTTAGGGATTCACTCAAAACATTTCGTAATAAGTTTTTGTTTAGTGATAAATTAAATAATTTTTATATAAACAAAATATAATGAACTAATTTTTAATATAATGAACTACCTGTAACCTAAAACGAGTTCATTTTGATAATTTCCGCCAATAAGTTAATATGTTTTTTAAGATAATGTAATAAGTAAATGATTTACAAACTTCCTAATATTTGCATGCTGTATCTACCTTAAAAGATAATGCATTTAGAATTAAGCTACACTGTATTTATTTTTACTGAATATTGTATTAATGTAATTATCACTGGTGGATCTAAATAAATAAATAAATAAATGACTGGAGTACAAACATTCATGCTTATCACAAGAATGAATGGCTCCAACGGGACTCGAACCCGCGACCGCTGGCACAGCAAGTAGGGTCACTACAAACTGAGCCAAACGTGTCGTCAAAAATTAAAAACATAAAAAGTTGTTTTCAAAAGATTTTAGATTAATTTTTTTAATTTAATTCGTTTTTTAGATTCATTAATTTAATTTCAAAGATTTTAAGTTAATAATAAAAATCTATTTTTTTCCCTTTTTACTGGCTTTTATTAGACAGTTCACCAAAAAATCCGCTTTTCTTTAAACAAAAATGTTATATCTCATAGAATCGTAATCACTACCATTATCACGCTATGACAATTAAATACCACAGCGCTAAACTGTCAAAAGTAAGTTGATTGTTTTATAATAGAAACCAAGTTTAGTCCAGGATCCCGGACGCATTTTTACAATTGATTAGTATCAAGCTAATTTTCCGTGAGTAGCTGTTTCATTTTGATGAGACGCTCAACTTTTTCTCTTACAAAAATTCTCGATGGAGGTTTACTATAATAATTTTTTATTATGATTTTTTTATCGATAAAAATTCAAAAACTATTTAAAAAAATATCTTAACACTTTTATTTTATTCACAATGATTCATAAAAATATATAAAATAACAGTAATCGCGTAGACTATACATTAGACACTGTACGCGAACACACATCAACTATACATAGAAATATTACTCCACGCATTTTCGTTACGAACGTTTTTTGTCGGCTAGGGTACGCCTTCGCATCGTCCCATAAGGAACTTCGTTCCAAAACTTCGTTCCAAAAAATTTTTGAGAATCGTCAAATCGACATATTTTATCCCTGCTACCCCTGTTAGCTACCATAATCGAGACTTATTGTAAGAGAAAAAGTTGGGCATCTCATCAAAATTAAGCTATTCACGGAAAATAAACTTGATACTAATCAATTGTAAAAATGCATCCGGGATCCTGGACTATTTGTATCAAGTGGTTGTAAATAAAACGTTTTTTACGTTGATAGAGTTCGTAGAGTACGAGAGTGCAGTGGTTAATTGAGGAAATTGGTAGAGTGGCCTGTTGATCTAAACTAATTTGTTAACTTGTTACTACTCTACTGTTGTTTTTTATTTAACGACGATTTAGTTTTTACGTTTACTTAATAGCTCTACATCTCAAGAGTACAGTCACCATGCTTTTTAGAATTCCGTATCCGAAGGGTGCTAACGGGACTATTACTAAGTCCGTCCGTCTGTCTGTATGTATGTATTTCATGAACCGTAATAGATAAAGAGTTGAAATGTTTACAGAGTGTGTAAATCTAATGCCGATGTAACAACAAATAATAAAAAAACGAAGATGGAACCGCATTGCAAATTAAAAACAATATATTAGTATATAGTGTTATATCTTGTACGATGGTACGGAACCCTATGTGTGCGAGACCGACTCGCACTTGACCGGTTTTAACCGGTAAAATACCTAATTTATTTTTAAATCTGTGTTATTATCACTTTTTTGAACCTCTGAAGAGGATAATGAGCTTAACCTAATATTGAAATGAAATTTATTATGCTATAATGTTTGCAAATCCCATACAAATGTAATATTTTAGAAGAGCCATCAATTTATCCTGAATTTAAACTCGACCTAAAAAATTCCACATGTAACTTAAATTTTCAATATAGTATAATATAAATATAGGTAAATAATAATTACTAAGTATTGGCAATTTTGATTTACATGTTTCTTTGTAAATTATACGTGTCAAGGGCGCGGTTGCTAGACGTCATATCATATTCCAAAACACTCATCTTCGGAGAAAAACGCGCGAAACAGTTTGTGAAGCATTTTCCGAACTTATTTTACTCGCGATTACCTCACTCGCCCTTGCCATACGTTTACGGTTTACCCGTCGACCGTCAGTGTCGCGCCGACCGACGATTAGACTGAACGTACCGACCCCGTCGTCTATACGATCTCGAATTCGAGAAACGAATCATGAGGACGAATGATATAAGTTATTTTAATATATAAATTTAATAAATAAATAGTGCTATTATATTTTGTGCAGTGTGACTGACGTGTTTGATTTTTTTTATAATGGCGTTATTTTTGTGCGTTTTCGTATGCGCCTGGGCGGCCGCCCTGGGCTTCAATGTGGACATCCCTTCCAGGGTAGTTTACACGGGAAATTATCAGTCTATGTTTGGATTTACTGTGCAGTCTCATGTGGATGGCGATAGCAAAATGTAAGTATTTTTTTGTACATCATATTATATGTATATAATCGTATGTAGAGTCTCATTATTCGAGCGTATACAGATCGTGCAGTCTATAATTACATTTTTATCGCACAATAAATAAAATTTTAAAGACAATAAGTTCATAAATCTTTTCATATCTCTTTCGTATGATAAAATATTTGGGCAATTTTGCGACGATGAAATAACTCTTCGGCGAGAGTCATTGAGTGGCATTTCTCTGGAACGGGACACGCGAGGTCTGAGCGGACAATAAAATTAAATTTTTGAGAGTACATAAATCCTTGAGATTAAATTTAATGTTTTATGCTTGACGCAGAGGTATAAATGGTAATTGTGAAGGTTGTGGCCGGCGCGGGCGGCGCGGGCGCAGTTTTATCGGTAATGACATCATCGTTCAAGAAGTTCATAAGTGCGATTTTTAGCACGCTTTCAATTGATTCCCATACAATATTGCTTAAGATATGCTAATATGCAAAGAGAAGTCCTTTATTTAACAATGTGTTGAACAAATCAAAGAACCAACCGGGACTAACTCATGCAAAATGTGGTATCTGCGTGACTTTTAAAAATTGTATAGATAGCATAGATAGCGATTTGAAAAATAGAATTGGAAATTATATTAGGAATTAATAAATACGATGTAGATGACTAATATGTTGAAATTCTTGATTATAATTTAATTTTTTGGAAAGCGTAATTTTTTATCTGTAAACAAAAATATTTTTCAAATCAGTAAGCACAGACTAAAATAAATAAGTTAAATTTTTAAACAATATATTTTAATTCTCATATTATATTATAATTTATTTTTAGCGGTACATTTTTGCATAACTAAGTTCAATTGTTACGGGCGTAAAGTTTGCATATCATCGCATTACGGCCGTGTGTGAGGGGTATATCTTATATAGTACACGATACGATTGACAGTGTTTCTTTGATGTCTCGCCTCGGTCAATCAGTCGGCTAATGGATCGTCTCATGTTCTGCGTTACAAACATCTACAAATGTAGCGAACTATAAACATAATGCAACTTCCTTTCAATGTACATAAGTGTTTGTTGAGAAATACAATGTAATTATTTATCTGTGGCAGACGTTCTTCTTATATACTCTTTAAAATGAATTATTAATTTTAGTTATACAGTTTTAATATTTATCGCCAGCCATTATCTTATAAAGTGGGTATGCGTCGGATTCCACTAATATTTAACATATTTTTGGGTTGTAGACTAATTGTTAAATGTAAATCTTTTCCTACAAATAGATACGTTCTTTTTTGTTAAGTTACTTTTCCAATGACTAATATTCTTAGCTAATGTTATGCAAAAAATCACGAACCGTTCCTCCGTTTTTGCTTCAAAGAAGGACAAACAGTCAAACATACGCTCCTATTAATAATAGATAATAGATATATGTACATATGGTTAAAAATTAAGAATTTCTATTCTTGTGCATTTTTTTCAATAAATAAAACATTAAATTACTATCGTTTAAAATCAGTTACAAATCATAATTCACTAAAACAAATCTCCAACATGCAACTCGGCCATATAAATAGATAAGAAGACCATCCATACCATGCTTCATTTCCCATATTACATGTATTTAGTATGCACGCTCACAAGCTCCTTACTATTTAATCAGCATTATTATATCTATTTAACACACAGACATACAGATATACACAGTTACACAGCTCGTGGTTTAGGGTTCGACGAACTGGAATCCAAAAGCCAGTGTGACATTTTGTTTCGCAACCTGCCGTGAGAACCTGACCTAATATTTTACGCCAATTAATATGATGTATAGATTTGAAAGCGGCATCTTCAAAGTTCGCAGAAGAGAATTATTTATACAAAACCTAACTTTAAGTTAAAACTTAAATGGTATCAATATAGTGATTAATACTGTAAGTTAATTAAGTATAATATATTTCTTAATATAATGTAATTAAATAATTATTTGAACTATTAACAAGTAGCGATAAGTGTAAACTAGACGCGGCTAAGATAATGTTTAATTAATAAATGACCGGTGAAAGTAGCTGTAATCGAATTTTAAATACATTTTATTGAATTCCTGTGATTCACTAGTGACGAGACACAGTCATAGTCCTAATAACAGTGTTGTTTGTCAAAGGTTTGGAAAATAAATTCTAAAACATACATACACATATATATATATATATATATATATATATATATATATATATAAGCATATTTGTTATTGTCTGACATAATTGAAATTTACGCCAACGAAAAAACAAGTATAAAAGTAATATGTTTAAACGATTTTTTTAAATGCTAAATGCGCTATGACAGGATTTTTTATTGGAACATAATATTGGTCAGCATTTCATTGTTCTTAGAATGTCATTGTAATGTCGATATATTGAATCAGCAGTTTGTCAGTTTGTCAGATTTCTGTTAAATAAGTAATAGCTGTAGGCTTATTTACTTTAACGCCCTCGCATGTCTGAACAATGGGGCGCAAAAATTCTGGTACCGGAAACACGTCAGGCGTCACATGTGCAGCACATGCGCCGACGATTCGCCCTTTTTAACTTTTTTCACTCCAACACAGCTATTTTTGTTTGTGGGGTGATTCTTGATTTATGATTTCGTTCAAAGTGACAGCTCATTTAATGACCATTGCTAATAGAGATATATTTTTTGAGTTATATTCTCTTTTGAGCAATGGGGTTGTGTATGTATACTGTATATGTATTGAAAATAGCACAATTATGTTGTGCTCTTTTACTTTTTTGCCCTTGTGGGACAGACAGACACTACATTAAAGCTCCTAATATTTCTATTCTCATTTTTTCTTAGTCTGGAACCCCTGATCACTGTGTAAATAATGGAAGAAGACTTTTGTTCTATTTCGCTATTACAGTACACATTTTGAAATGATTAATTATTTCTTTGCCATTACTACAGCGGGAACACATAAGTTAATTCAGAAATTTCGAGCTATTTTACTTCAAATTTTTGGATAAGTATAGTATAAGTAAACTAGAATTAGGAAAATGTAGAACCAAACTGTAGAAATGTTTACTCTATTGACACTCACGTATCATTAACTTGCCATATGAAGCAAGTTCCTTCATCCTATTAATGGTATAGATAAGTAATGACTTTTGACGTTTACAGCTGTGGTCAGATGGGTTTTTTTATCGATATATTGATGTTACTGTCCAAATGTAGGTTTAAGAGTTTTGTGATTTATGAGTGGTGTTACTTAGCTTAGATGTTGACCTCATGTTCCTTTTACAAGAATCCTTGTTATAATATTTTATAAAACGTTTGGATTTAAATGTGTAAAGTTTTACTTTTTAATGTATAAAATGAGGTACTTACATACTTTAAATTCACGTATATACCATATACCTATGAAAATAAATATTTACAAATTAACTCTTAAACAGCTGATCAGATTTTTATAAAATATAGCTTAAAATTATTTCAATTAGACTTTAAAATAAAAAAAGTTTCATCGAGAAAAGACCATCCGCTATACCCGATCACTCTTCGTTTTTCCCTCTTAGGTGAAAAATATATTATTGGCATGGCATTTTGTAATAAAATAACAGTGATTAAATAATTGATCTAACAGATGATAAAATTTTATTATTTTCTATTATAAAATTAAGTTTTAGTACAACATGATAGTATTTTTGGGTTACAAAATATTGACTCTACTAATCTTTCTTATCTGAGGTTATTGTCCCTCCGGGAACAAATTATCCTTACATTATTTTTATCTGTAATGTCATATGCGAAATAAAAAATGATACATCTCGAGGATTCCAGTCTGATAAAGCGCTCATAACTCATGCTCGTTATCTAATAAGAAAAAAACCTCTACATTTTAACTAAATTTTGTTGCTTATCAATTCTATGTATGGAAGTAAATATTTAACGATAGCTTTACAATGCAGCAAGTATTAGTCAAAAAATAATGTCGCTTCAATTAGTTTTATATAGACTGTATATATTTTATATTATAATACTTTCTTATATATTATAATACTTTCTTAGATTTACGCGAATATATGACATTTTAAATAAAACTATCTTTTCGGATTATTTCGCGGATTTATTTTGATTTTTGGTCCGACGTTTCGAATGCTTTACAGCAAACATGGTCATGGTCAGACTGACCAAAGATAGTTTTATTTAAAATTATTATATTATTGTTAACGTTATTAGTAATAACATTTTACGACGTTCATTTAAAATTATTGTTTTTAAAAAACTAACAACCATTTTTGATCCAAACTCAAATTTTTTACTAGTTGTCTTTGAAGGTTCAATTATCACATCAGATTAAAGTTTTTTTATTAATTACGGAAAAAAAAACAATTTCTGAAATTTGATTTCACGTTATTTGCATGTAAATTTAAATTATATGGTATTGAATTAAGTCTTTCAGTTCTAAAAAATAAGAAGAGAAGCCGCGTTTAAGCATTAGTATAGATACATTACTGTTAAGATTAATGATTTTGTTAATATGGAATGTGGAACAAGTATCAGAATATATGCGTGTAATGAGCGCTCATTTTTCATTTATTTCGACGTGTTTATTAAAACCCGTAGTTATTTGAAACGTAATTTGAATTGTTATTCTTTTATCTTTACGTTAATGGTATTATAATGGAAATTTAGAGTTCGAAGGATGTAATTATATGACTAAAAAGTAATGTTACTAATAAGGCCCAATCTATATGTATCTATACGTATAATAAAATTGTAACTGAGTCGAATCTGTACATTAAATATTTTTTTGAAGATCTTATTGAAATAGTCATTATTTTCGATATAGAGGTCGAATCTATAGTTTTTACAATTTATGTCTGGAGAGATTTTAGTGAAATTTAGTATGATGATAGCTGATTATCTGGGTCATCATATAGGTTACTTTTTAATGTGGTAAAATATCTCATCTCTGAGAAATCTATACTAAACGTTTAACCGTAACTCAAACGGAGCGAGGCTGAGTCGCTAGTTATATTATATACCCTCTAAATTATAAAAAAAGTCAGGAATAAATAACATTTTCTATATTGTTATCATTTTACAATTTTTTTGATAATAAAAGATATAAGAAACGATAAACTAAGTGTAGAGAAAATAATGCTTTAGAGTTCAGACTATATTTTAGTATTTAGTCATTAGTCTGCTTTAGACTATTTAGTCATTGGTGTAGTAGCATTTTCAGTAAATAGCACAGTAATTATTACATTGTTTACACGGCGATTATCTCTTTGTAACCTAACACTAGGTAGTATCAGAGACTGGATAATTCAATTACGACGTTACTTACGCATAGTATTACATTATACATATTACAAGTTTGTAATCATTACATATATATATATATATATATATATATATATATATATATATACCTATTTACAAGTATCTACAATAATCTGTTCTATATCTAAACGTTTGCGAGAGGTAGTTAATAATGACAAATTCTTTAAAATGTTATTTATTGTTATTTTGGCATCAAATCTACCGTTTCCACAAAACAAGTCATCTATTGGATGCCTGCTTAGATTAATATTTCTATTTTCGGTAATTTTTTGTATCCCCTATAGGTTTAGTTGATTGTGTTATGTATGTACCTATATCTGAGATGATAGAAATTAATTATAAAAACTCTAGCGGAAAACAAAAACAAATCTATCCCACGGGAATCGTACAGTTTTCTGGGATAATAAGAAGCCTTTGTGTTATTGTAAAGTTTCATTAAAATCTATTCAGTAGCTTTTGCGTGAAAGAGTAACAAACATACATACATACATCTATACATCCAGATATGCATACATCCTCACAGACTTTTGCATTACATAAAATATGTGTACTTTGTCTTCTTTTTGTTTTTCCTTCTTTCTGTTTAAAAAAATCCTATTAAGTTCTGAATATTAAGTTAAAATAATAAGGCCGTATAGAAAATTATCAAAATGAACTCGTTTAACATAAGAACCAGATCAGAGTGATATAACGAACATTACATAATACTGATCGTTTTTTGTATATAGACCTTCATTCATATGTAAATCGTTTAAAATTGCTCTCGAAAGTGTTTTTACGAAATGTATGGTATCTGCTGCACATACACAGTACCCGTGGCCTCATTACGAATAAGGCACTCGACCTCAAGCTTTGCTTAGCTGTTGCCTGAATGCTCAGTTTTATAAATAGCCGTCAACCTGACAGGCGTTGTCGTAATCTTGGATTTCATAATGTTGTAGAATAAAGCTCTATCAGTTTTTCCGATTTTCCCAATTTCTCGGCTAACTTTTCCCATTCTTTCCCAGAAAAAAATTACTTGGACTAATACTTACATTTAAAAATGGCCAAATCAGAACGATTGGACAAGTCAAGTGATGTGATTACCGACGAACAGCATTTCATATTGAATATAAAGATCGTTTTTAACCTAAAAACTTACAATGACTTTATTAATACTTTAAAAAGTAATTATTTCTAACACAGGGATGGATTTAGTTTTGGTGTTTATATGGGATCACTTTCATATTATAAAATGTAAACAATTTAAATAAGTCGGGGTTCACATTTTGCTAAACGAAAGTTTACCTTAGTTTATTTCACTTACACAAAAAAAAAATCCTTTGTAGATTTTATAATATATATTCTTGTGGCACACACCTTTGATGTCAGTTAAAAATATATAATACGAGGTTCTCACCTTTACTTTTTAGCCTATGTTCGCACCCAACATATAATTTATATCCTATAGTCTTTGCAAAATTTTATCAAAATCTATTTAGCGGTTTAAGCGTGGAAAAGTAGCAGACAGAGTTACTACTTTTATAATATTAGGATATTATAAAATACTAGCGATTATATTTTCACGCTTAGCTCAGAGATAAGATATTTTCCCCCGGTAAAAAGTATCCTATATGTTGACCCTGATAACCAACTATGATCATACGAAATTTCATCAAAATCTATCCAGTGGTTTAACCGTGATGCGGTAACAGACAGACAGATAGACAAAAATTCTAAACACTATAGATTCGGCCTCTGTATCGATAATAATGTTTATTCCAATAAGATTTTCCAAAAAATATTTAATGTACGGATTCAGCTTAGTTACAATTATATTATATGTATAGATAATATAATATGTATATGAAAGAGCTGTAATTATGACAGCGCGCTCTCATTAACCCAATCGAGATATGACTTTGAACTTCATATGCACTTCAAATATTACATCATCTAGGTAATACATTTACATAATAAAAATATTATACGATTTGTTGGTATCTAACTGGCACTAATATTTTAGCTGATGACGTAGAATCCATTCTCGCATTACAAAAGTTTGTGATGGTCATGTTTCTTGTGCTGGTAACGGTAAAGCATATGATATAAATATTTTAAGCCTATATAAACTTACTAGCGATTCCCTAGGAGACTAGGTTAATTCCCCATATTAACTTTCATCCCCATTTTCACCCCCTTAAGGGGTGTTTGCCGGGATAAAAAGTATCCTTTGTCCTTCCGAGGGTCTCAAACAATCTTCTTACCTTTCATCTAAATCGGTTCAGTAGATTCGGAGATTACCCTCTACAACCTCACGAACTCACAAACTCACAAACTTTACCTCTTTATAATTAGTATAGATAGATATTTTGATTTATAATTAGTATTATTATTAGTATAGATAGATAAAGAATTTTATTTTTTTTAACATTTACATATTTTTACTCCTTAAATAATATTTTGTTTTTCTCTTTTGAGTTTAACAAAAATCTCAATCGTTCACTGCTTTTCTACATTGCAATATACTCGTACATTAATTTCAAAAACATAAAAAAAATGCAGCCTAATTGAGAACCTCCTTTTTGAAGAAGTCGGTTGAAAAACTAAGCTTAAACGAATTTCACTAACCATTTGTTTTTCTAAGTATTCAGTAAGTATTCAGCTCTTTTTTAACGTCCCACTGCTGGGTACGGGCCTTTTTTCAATACGAGGGGGATCAGGCTATAGTTCACCACGCTGGCCAAATGCGGGTTCGCGGACTTCACATGTCTTTCGAAAACTTGCTAGGTTCTCTCAGACATGCAGGTTTCCTCACGATGTTTCCCATCACCGTAAGGCAAGTGGTAATCATGTTAGAAATGATTCGCACATGAAAATATCAGAGGTGCGAGACTCGGGATTTGAACCCGGTTCACTCGGTTACCCATGCGAGCGCGTTACCACTGGGCTACCACTGCCATTTTTCTAAGTATATAGTTATAAAATATAATATCTTTTCTATTTATAAGTCGCTTCACTTTTAATGTGTGATACGATACACATCATAAGTGAAGTCAGTCAGTTATTAACCGACTTCCAAAAAGGAGGAGGTTCTCAATTCGTCGGAATCTTTTTTTTTTTTTATGTATGTTCACGGATTTCTCGAAGACGGCTGAACCGATTTGGAAATTTTTTTTTTGTTTCAAAGAGTATTCTTCCCCGGTGGTCCCATATAAATTTTATCGAAATCGGTCAAGCGGTTTTTAAATAAATGGCTTAATCGAATATTATGTTTTTATTAAAAATCTTTCTTCTTACAAATTACTTGCTTATTACGTCTACACTAAAAATGGAAAAATAAAAACTTTTTAAAAAAAAATAAAAACCGACTTCCTGGCACTGAAAAGTAAAAAATAACTAAACAGAGGTTTTCATTTAAAATAGATACCTAATCAGATATTTTCGAAGTCGGTGCCAGCCAATACAAATCAAAGCACACCGACTTCGAAAATATCTGATTAGGTATCTATTTTAAATGAAAACCTCTGTTTAGTTATTTTTTACTTTTCAGTGCCAGGAAGTCGGTTTTTATTTTTTTTTAATTTATACCGTATGGTTGCTACGATGTGCGTAGGTTTATCAGTTGCAGCTATAACAACTGTAGTGTCTACGGCCTTGACATTCTGTATATGAAGTGTTTTTATATTCACTAATTTCAAGAATTCGTATGTAAAAATAACGGTTCATATCAAATTGTTTCTTTATTTATACAACTAGCGACTGACCCTCACTTCGCTCGGGTTCGTCCCTAGATTGCTTTCCAAAGCACACTTTTTTTTTTGTTTTTTTTTTTTCGTGGGACGCTATTTTTTTTTCTAAAATAAAAGTAGCCTAAGTTACTCCTTATTACATCACCTATCTGCCAGTGAAAGTCCCGTCAAAATCAGTCCAACCGTTTCTGAGATTAGCCGGAACAAACAGAGACAGACAGACAGACAAAAATTGTAAAAAATGTTGTTTTGGTATACGTACCGTGTATACATCCATATGCATTTAGTAAAAAGCGGTTATTTTAATATTACAAACAGACTCTACAATTTGATTTATTTGTATAGATAATATTATTTCTTGTATTTATGACTTAAGAGTAGGTAATGATAGAAACGTGAATGTTAACAGTTTAAACTTTCTCTTTTTTTTGTGAATTTATGTTAAAAGCTAGATTGGCTGTGTCCAAATCTAGTCTAGCTTATAAATTTGATTATTGTGAACTAAATTAATTATATAAATAAATATTTATTGAAACCACTTCTAAAGACGGATTTATTGGTTTTTAAGTTTAAAAATACCATTTAATTAAGGTATCTGTAAGAAAAAGAATCATGAAAATTTATTCACAATTTGCGAACATATCATACTTACTCATTTTTTACCAGTTCTTCTCAAGGCGAAGGCATTTTAGTTTCAAGTAATTATACAGCTAAGACTAATGTTAAGTAAATGTAAAATGTTGAATAAAAAATAACTATTTGGTTTAAGCATTCCTTTACATACTTTTCCACTCACAGTAATATAGGTTATCTTAATATATAATATTATAAAGCTGAAGAGTTTGTTTGTTTGTTTGGTTGAACGCGCTAATCTCAGGAACTACTAATCAGATTTGAAAAATTCTTTTTGAAATATATAGCCGGTTAACTGAGGAAGGCTATAGGTTATATATCTTCCCGGAAAAATGTACGGTTCCCGTGGGATAGATGTGTTTTTGTCTAGGTATGTACCCGAAGCGAAGCGAGGGTGAGTCGCTAGTTTATTAAAATAAAATGAATATGCTCATATGTATGTATTGATTGAGGATTTTGAGATTAAACTTTCAAGTTTCATGAAAAGAAAGTATGAAGCATAACAATTTTTCCTTGAACCATATATACAACAATACATCTTAATATTCAAAAAAGTAGTTTTAACACTGCTTTGCTTTTTTTACATAAAAACTTAACGACTTGAAGCCTGCGATGAAACATGAACCAGAATCCCTTTGTCCCTTAAAAAATAAATAAAATAAATCATATTTATTGTAAAGTCAAAAACAATGCAGTATTTTCCTTCGAGCGGTACACATCGAGCGAATTCTCGGAGCGCTTACGCAAATTCTCCCTGACCCAAATGCGTGCAAGATTAAGCTCTGAAACGATATCATTGCAAGGCGATCCTGCCGTCTGGCTTTACGCTTATTATGTTAATAAAAAACAATCTTTTTAAAGCTACTTACATATACTTATTACTATAGCAACATTTAAGATTCATATTTTCGAAAAGTACTTTTTTTATTATAATAAGTTTAAATTTTAATATAAAAGATGTTATGTTATAAAAACTATGGGTTCGATGTCTCAAGGGACCAAGTTCTTATGTTTATCTATACAGATAAATAGAATTGAAGAGTCTGTTTGTAATGTCAAAATAACAGCTTTATTCTAAATGCATATGAAATTATATACGGTACTTATAAGAAAAACACAATTTTTAAAATTTTTGTCTGTCTGTCTGTTTGTTTCAGCTAATCTCTAAAACGGCTGTACCAATTTTAACGGTACTTTCACTGGCAGAAAGCTGATATTATAAGGAGTAACTTAGGCTACTTTTATTTTAGAAAAAGATTTAGGGTTTCACTCAAAAAAATTGAAACGTACCTAGTGACTCACCCGAGCGAAGCGTGGGTGAGTCGCTAGTCATACTTATATATGTTTATTTATATATGTTTGTATATCAACCACATATGTATGGCCAAAACTGATCACGAGACATAACTAAAAAGTCAGCATTTAAGTTTAGTACTTAATAAATATTGTTATTTCATTTTTTATTTGATTAATAATTATTCATTTTGTATAATATCACAACAACTTTAGTAACATAAACAGTTGACTGAATTGAACTGTTACGAAAACATAGGAATTCGATGGACGATTTTTAAACTTATACAATAACGCTAATTTAAAGGCATAAAATCTTTTTAATTGTTTAATAAAAAATATAATTTACTAGCGTTCACCTTTAGAAAAGCTAAAACAAATCTATCCCACGGGAACCGTAATTTTTCAGAGATAAAAAGTAGCTTATATGTTATTTCAGACTATAATCTATCTCTGTGCCAAATTTCATCCAGATCCGTTCAGCCGTTCTGGCGTGAAAGAGTAACAAACATCCATACATACATACAAACTTTCACATTTATAAGATTAGTATGGATTAAATTATTTTAAAAAAAAATACATAGATTATGGACACTATAAACTTTCTAAAAGGACTCTACATGTGGAACAAAACAGACGATACTATTGTAGAAAGAATGAGTAAGTTTTTACGAATATATAATATAAAAAGTTGTTTTTGATCATAGATACCGCTAGCGATGACTGGATTCGGGTTTTTTATGTCACATTTATACAAGTAGATCAGAAATTAGAATTCATAGAACTGGCTATATATCTACGATTTGAATCAATAATGTTATTACATAATGTTTATGTTGGTACTTATGTTGATTTAATATTCTTAAAAATGTTCTTATTAACACTTTAAAACAAGCTTATTTTAGCTATAAACTATAATTAATCTATACTAGTAATATTATAAAGAGGCAGTGTTTGTTTGTTTGGACGCGCTATTCTCAGGAATTACTAATCCGATTTGAAAAAAATGTTTGCATTAGATAGCCCGTTTATTGAGGAAGGCCCATAGGCTATATATCATCTAATATAATATAGTCTATTTTTTCCACACTAACTTTCAAAACGTACCTAAGGACGAACGCGAAGTGCCGCTAGTAAAAAATAGAATTTGGATCACTTTTGATACAAATATCTAAAGAAAAAGAACATAACAGTATCACATATCTTTTAAAAGAAATATTTTAAGGGTGGCTCACAAAGAGATATAATAAGAATATAAGATAATTCTTCTTTAATTATATTTATAATTATTATATTATTATAATTATTATATTACAGCAATACAAGTAGAGTTAATTGATAACCGAAACCCGCCATTCAAAATGTCAAGTCCTCCGCTCGATAACTGTAGAAATATGAACAATTAAATCACACAATGCCATATTAAGCATATAACTTCAATTTATATCAATGCAAAAGGCAATTTATATCAATTTCTAAAACAAGTTATGCTACTGTAGGGGTGGCAAATATTTTAAGAAAGCAATTTATATTTTTATTTAAAGTTGTATTAAACTTGAAATATTTTTTTGTAGTATAATATTGATAGTTGCTTTACGATCTTCACCTATGTATCTCAACTTAATTAATATTCTCATGCGAGTGAAATGGAAAATTGTAAGAAATAAATATTTTCAAACCGACTAGCGACTCACCCCCACTTCGCTCGGTTCGTCCCTAGGTACGTGTTAACGGTTAGTATGGAATGCAAATCTTTGAATTTCTCGGCTTTTCTGTACTAGAATATGCATGATTATACATATACCTAAACCTTCGTCTTGAATCACTCTATCTATAAAAAAACTGCATCATAATCCATTGCGTAGTTTTAAAGATCTAAGCATACATAGGGACAGACAGACAGTTTTATACTATGTAGTGATATACTTTTTTGTGCTTTCACAAAAAAAAATTATAGCATTTAGGTATCTTTCCCTTGGCAACAAAAACACATACATATATGGACTATTATATAAAAAAAACTTTATCGTTAGTAAAATATCCTCCAAAGGAATCACGATTTTCTTGTACATTTAATTGAATTTATTTGAATATCATACATGCAAAGTACGTAAACATTTGACTTTGAATTCAAAATATTTACTATCATTTTAAAATAACTACGCCATTTTATTTATAAATATATATTTTTTTATAAATGGCGATAACGTGTTATTATACTATGACGATATTTGTTATTTGAATATACATTTTTTAACATTTTTGATCTTAAACGATTGTGAAATGATTAAGTTTTTGAAGTGAAATTTCTTTAGAATCGTTGTGATTTGAAACTCGATGAAACGGAAATGCGACACAAGAAAGAGACAAACACATAAATATATAGGATTAAGCCGACGAGAGAATGAGATAGTATACATTGCCATGTTGCCATGGTTACCGTTGTTATTGTCTGACAAATCTATACATCTATACAGATAAATAAAATTGGAGTGTCTGTTTGTAATATTAAAATAACCGCTTTTCACTAAATGTATATGGATGTATACACGGTACATATACCAAAACAACATTTTTTACAATTTTTGTCTGTCTGTCTGTCTGTCTGTTTGTTCCGGCTAATCTCTGAAACGGCTGGACCGATTTTGACGGGACTTTTACTGGCAGATAGCTGATGTTATAAGGAGTAACTTAGGCTACTTTTATTTTAGAAAAAGAATCAGGGTTCCGCGGAAAAAAATTCAAACCTATAAAATTGTGAACAAAATCCACGTACGGCGTGCGCACCCGAGCAAAGCAAGGGTAAATCGCTATATAATTTAAATGAATATCTTAGGAGTAGCAAGCTACTATTTATGTATAAAGATAGCTAACCGCAAAAAAGTACCTAGGGACAACGCGAGCGAAGCGAGCGTGAGTCGCTAGTATATTATATGCCTAATATACCTTATTTACTTAATTATTAATTTGTTTTAATTTCATTGCGGTATTTGGCAAAGAAGTTTTATTTTAACCGCGCGTAAAGGCTACACGCACCCATTTTTTTTCTATTAGGCTCCATAATCTTAGGCTCCATAATAAAACACCTTGGGTAACCCTAAACGTTAAAGATTGAAACGATGGGTCATTAGTTTGCAGTAAATTAATATTTGTTTAGTTCTGACATCGCGATCTGATGCTGTCATTTAGAATGATCAGTAATTGTTTTTGAGAAAGATTAAATCATTTTAGCTTTCAATGCTACTTTATGTCAAAAGTTTAATATGTTAGTGATAAGATGAATTAAAATATTTTATTTTTTATTTTTATCTACATTCCTATATATATTTATATTATATGTATATTTATACGTTTTGTTATTTCCTACACCCTAAGATTGGTTTAAAAAATCGCTGTTTTAACTATATGTATGGCTATGTCTCATATATTTTCTAACTTCAACTGTATTCTATTTTATTATTATTATTTCAAATGTACTACTTTTATTTTAAAAGACTTTCAAATCTGTGAAATTAATTTTAACATAAAATATAATATTTATGTAAAAAAAAAAAATGTACTTATCTACAGTGTTTAGTTTGTGTTTTGTGCTTACCAGAGTTATCTAATACATTACAAAGACTGTTAAGAGTTTCCGCTGAATAAATAAATATTTATCACTTGTATTTTTTGCTCTCTACTTTTATTCGGATGTTCGAATATGTGGCCTGGTTTTTAAAATAACACAATGGTGAAAGTTTACCGTTTTAGCGATAAAATATTTTAAAATTTTCACTGATTTGTCATCGAAAAATTGATCGATCGAAGTATTTATTATGTTATTTACGAGTACATGTAGCGTCACCTTTTGGCAAATTAAATTAATAACAGTAGCCTATATTTGTGTACTTTTCATTTATATCTATTGTATTATATGTATTGTATTGTATGTAACCGCTTACATTAGTTTGCCATAGTAACCGTTGTTATTGTCTGAAAATTGATATACATATATGATGTTCTTTCAGTTGCTATCTTCAAAGATTACTATATTTACTCATTTGTTTTCAAATATGTAAAATATTTATAACTAGCGGCTCACCCTCGCTTCGCTTGAGTTCTTCCCTCAGAGTATATGCGATTGATGTGAGAATTCAGCTAGATAGAAAGAGATAAAAATTATTCTTTCCTCTTTGTGTGATATTCGTTTGAACCATATTTTTGTCTGAGTGTAATATCAAAAGTTTTTATTAATTTATTAATTTTACAGGTTTAAAATATAAATAACCAATGAGGTTTTACTTATAACACGTTTACCTATGGAAAATTTCTGTAAACTTGTTTTTTTTTTTAATTAAAACTACAAAAAAATAGATTTACACCATAGAGAATCGTAGTTTAAAGTTTATTTTTAAGTCGATCGTCGTAATGACGATTTTTGATATTTTAGTTACGCACGATTCTGGTATATATATTATATCGTAAAGTATTAGGTATATTTGAAAAGAAAATCTATACTTAATATTATAAAGCTAAAGAGTTTGTTTGTTTGGTTGAACGCGCTAATCGCAGGAACTACTAATCCGATTTGAAAAATTCTTCTTGCATTAGATAGCACGTTGACTGAGAAAGGCTATAGGCTATATATCGTCCCGGAAAAATGTACAGTTCCCGTGGGATAGATTTGTTTTGTCTAGGGACAAACCCGAAGCGAAGCAAGGGTGAGTCGCTAGTTATATATATGAATTTAACAAAAAAACGGATTTGTTTAGAGGTTATAATGACACAGTCGATGAGTCAAGGTGAGGCAGGTGACTTGATGCTGTGTTTGCGTAATGATTACCTATATAGTTGTTCTTTGTCATCGGCTTGAATCATGCCATGGTTTTAAAACATGATCTTCCAATAATATTATAAAGTCTTACAAATGTACCGAATTATCTAAGTATACTAGCAGTTTTGATCGCTGGAGGTCAAATCACCCATTAGTTATACTACGTTTTGCTTTCGGCTCCGCTTGCGTTCTATGTAGATGACAAGTAGCTTATATGCTAATTTAAAATATATTAATATTTTAAATGTGAAAGTTTAGATGTTTGGATGGCTGTTTGTAACTCAAGCACGCCAGAACGGCTGAACGGATGTGGATGAAATTTGGCAAAGAGATAGATTATAGTCTGGAATAGCACATAAGCAATTTTTTATCCCTGAAAATTACGGTTCCCGTGGGATAGATTTGTTGAAGTTTAAATATATGCCATCTGCATTCTGATTTTCACTTAAATATGCTGAGCTCATTCACAAAGTTTTAGTCTCTACCCACAAAGTTTATTTATCGGAAAGTTACTCGTACCAGGTTCTTTTATTGTCAGTTACGGTAATTTAACTGATTTTTAGATAATTTGTGTTAACTTGAAGTGTTAATTAAGATTATTTTATTGCTTTTGTTTATACTCAACACATAATATGTAGTATCATTTACGTCTAGAATATTACCGTTTCACATACTACAAGTAAAAATATTATAAATGACAATTCAATTTGCCACCATTTTTAGTGTTTATAAAACACATGCACCGTAAATATAAAAAATATAGAATTTCACCATTATTTTTTAATGCAGAAAATATTACAAAGATGATAAGTTAAATTCGATTAAAAATATTAATATAAAAGTATAAATATAACAAATATTTTTCCCCTTCTGTAAAATTATAGTAATAAAATTATTATATATACATAAAATCGATACTATTTTATGTATGCATGTACGTCCGTCGCATTGTGGCTTATTATAAAACCTCACTCGTACCAACTTGCGTAAGTGCGTTTCACACTTAACTAAACTTAAATATTCGCAGACCACAATACATATCCGTTTGCAGTAATGAAAGATACTCAATATCCGATAGTTGGCTTACAATTATAAAAATAAACAGGTACAGCTTGTCTTTCTGTGCGTAATTATTAGTTATTTATTAAATATTTTATAAATATTACCTATATAAAGAACACTAGCGACTCACCGTCGCTTCGCTTCGGCTTCGTCCTTAGACAAAAACAAATCTATCTTACGGGAACCGTACATTTTCCCAGGATGATATATAGCCTATAGCCTTCCTTAGTTAACGGGCTATCTGATACAAAAAAGAATTTTTCAAATCGGATTAGTAGTTCCTAAGATTAGCGCGTTCCACCAAACAAACATACAAACAAACTCTTCAGCTTTATAATATTAAGCATAGATTATCATAAAATATATCGCAGTGATTAGAGTGTCAATCTCTATCTCCAAAGATGTAGGTTCGATGCCTATTTAAAACAAAATTTTAATTAAAATCTAAAAAGTAATTGTCACCTATTATGTACCTATTCATATTAGTTGTGATATAGTTTATATTTAGTGGTAGGTAATTCTTACATGAAAAATAAAAATAGCGTCACTCGATTTCAAAATAATTTTAAATATCACTTAGCCTTAAAAAACTAAGTAAAACAAGTAATAATAACTAGTATTTTATACAATATAAAATAAAAGGCTCTATAGCAATGCCGCCAGATGGCGCCAGAGTGTACAATTTGTATGCGCACGCGCATCCAGCCAAGGATATGACGTGCGGAAGCGCCTTATGAAAATTAATTGTTATCTAAACAATGACGATAGAAATGCTTTCGGTTTAGTTTCTTTTAATCGCTACGAACGGTACTTTGATTATCGAACTAATTATAAATGGGCGTACGTTTGTTCATTAATCAGGCTAGCTCTTGAGTGATTCGGCCTAATTTAGTCTCAGTTATGTACTCTCATGTCAATTTTTCACAACGTGTGTGCTTGATTTTTCTTTATGTATTAACTAGCGACTCACCCTCGCTTCGCTTCGGGTTCGTCCCTATACAAAAACAAATCTGTCCCACGGAAACCGTACATTTTCTCGGGATGATATATAGCCTATAGCCTTCCTCAGTTAACTGGCTATCCAATGCAAAAAGAATTTTTCAAATCGGATTAGTAGTTCCTGAGGTAAGCGCGTTCAACCAAACAAACAAACAAACAAACAAACTCTTCAGCTATATAATATTAGTATAGATAACATGAAGAGTAGATGAGTTTGTTTCAGAAGTTTCAGAATTTGGTGCAGATATTTACTATGGTAATAGTATAAAAAAAATAGTTGTTTTTGCCAGAAATCTCTATATCGCATTAATTTTAAAACAAATGGTTAAAAAAAAGCCTACATAACCCATAAACAATCTTTATGCGTTAAACCATGTCACTCTGTTTCAGTGTAAATGTAGGACAAACAAACAAACACTTTTGCATTTATGATATATTAATATATTACATTTAATTGCTTGTAATATTCTAATAGCTAATTGATAATGAAATATGAAAGTTTGATATGTTATATCAATAGAATAAGAATTAGTAAAGTTATTAAAATGATAAGTAAGGGTCAGGTCAGCGACCTATATTCAATTATAACAGACACTTTATCTCTATTTATATATAATGTTGAACAAGTGTGTTTAAATAATATATTTAGGCTAAAGAAATCATATTTATACTTACTGTTCTTTGTGGTATCGCTCGCGCTGTATTCTTATTTAGTTCATGACTATTCAATACTAGCAGCTTGTCCCGACTTCGCTTTGATTTTATTGCTTTTTGATTTGAAAAATATTATTTCCTATGATACTTCACCATCCTGATAAATTATATCCTGATAATAAATATAAATATGTTGGGACATTAACACAGCACCATCTAGTTCCATGGTAAGCTATGAGGCTTGTGTTATGAAGAGCTTGTGAATGAATAGTAGATAGGTAGATCTGAAAAAATATATCACTATCCAATCAAATGTAATCCAGGCTATCTTTAGTTAAAAATAATGTTACTTTTTTTTTGTTGATAATATTTTATAACCTTTTAATTAAAATCGTTTTATACATGTGTATTGAAAACAAAACCCGTCCAACCTCAAAAAAAAAAAAAAGAGTGCGTGTATGAATGTGTACACGCGCAAGAAGTAAAATTTCTGTAGGTTATCGGTACTCTTTATGAAATTCAACTTATGTTTTAAATAATTATTAGGATTGGTGAGATACTAAAAATTACGCATCATATTAGAATATCATTTTTGGAAAGAATATAATATTATACATCATTTGTCAGACAATAACAACGGTTACCATGGCAACAAACGTACGTACATACATTTTTTCGTAACGCATTCACAAGCTTACCCCCCAAGTCAAGCGTGCGTAAAGAAGTTTTACTTCAAAAAAAAATTGTTCTTGAAGCTTTAATAATTACATATTTTATCTGCATATTAATGTTTGATGATTATTGCATACTAACATGTAACTACCTATTAAAAACCTTCTAAGCTCATCTTAAAACCATATAAAGTTTATTTCTTCAAGTGCCTACAATTATATTAGAAAATTGTAATTATGTACGTACATCTATACTAATATTATAAAGCTGAAGAGTTTGTTTGATTGATTGATTGATTGTTTGTTTGTTTGTTTGTTTGTTTGTTTGGTTGAACGCGCTAATCTCAGGAACTACTGATCCGATTTGAAAAATTCTTTTTGCATTAGATAGCCCGTTAACTGAGGAAGGCTATAGACTATATATCATCCCGGAAAAATGTATGATTCCCGTGGGATAGATTTGTTTTTGTCTAGGGACGAACCCGAAGCGAAGCGAGGGTGAGTCGCTAGTAATTAATAATGTTATTAAAATGTATGTAAGATAATTAACTCTATAATTTCCTTGAAAATATAGATATGGATTAATTATCGTTTTGCGTATTAATTGAAAGGAAAAAGGTTAATTGCTTATGAGAAATTAGTCATTTTATGGTTGCCAATGCTCTTAAATAGCGTAAGTAGGCTTCCGACTAATATTATAATGTCTGTTACTCTTTCACGCAAAAACTACTGAACGAATTTTGATGAAAATTTACAATAATATAGCTTACATATTGTAGTAACTAAAATTTGTAAAGATTTTTAAGTAGGTATAATTTGTAAAGCACGGAGGTGCTTATAAAAATAAAAAATAAATATTATATTATATTTATTTTTAGTAATTAGACACTTTCGACATATTTTATTTGACAACTCATCTGCGTTATATTTGTTTAAGTGTATGTTAAATATAAAAAAAAATTCATCCCGTAAGCATATGTGTGAAGAACGACCTCCTTTCTGATCTTAGACTATATATAATTTGTGATGGATTTTGAAGTTTTTTAACAGTTCTACTTTGCATTGACACCAATAATATTTTTTAGACAGTAAAATTCTAAAAATATATGTTTTTAATTAGAGATATTAAATATTATTTTATGTTATATGCAGAAATTGAAAAATAAAAAGTTTAAATGGGGGATTTATAAACAATGAAACTCAGTGTAGTGACGGGCAGACAGTCACGCAACCATCGGGTTTTTACTCATTGAATGTAATTACCTTTTAACTTTACGTAAACTTGACTAATACTTATTTTTTAGTTATCATAATTAAACAAAACGACTTTATTATTGTAATAATTTATTTGTTTCATACAATTAATCAAAAACAAAATAAAAATAATCTATTACTTTGATAATACAATATTGTTTTAAGTGTATGTTAAATATAAAAAAAAATTCATCCCGTAAGCATATGTGTGAAGAACGACCTCCTTTCTGATCTTAGACTATATATAATTTGTGATGGATTTTGAAGTTTTTTAACAGTTCTACTTTGCATTGACACCAATAATATTTTTTAGACAGTAAAATTCTAAAAATATATGTTTTTAATTAGAGATATTAAATATTATTTTATGTTATATGCAGAAATTGAAAAATAAAAAGTTTAAATGGGGGATTTATAAACAATGAAACTCAGTGTAGTGACGGGCAGACAGTCACGCAACCATCGGGTTTTTACTCATTGAATGTAATTACCTTTTAACTTTACGTAAACTTGACTAATACTTATTTTTTAGTTATCATAATTAAACAAAACGACTTTATTATTGTAATAATTTATTTGTTTCATACAATTAATCAAAAACAAAATAAAAATAATCTATTACTTTGATAATACAATATTGTTTTATTAAATTTCATTTTTATTTAAGTTAATATAATCTTAATTTTTTTTAAAACTAAGGCAATTGCTGGTATGTGTCTGGCAGTGGTAAATGCAGGTTCGATTTCTTACAAGGTAAACATTTAACAAGACTGAATATTTTCTATTAAACGCCTCTAGTTAAAACATGTATTTAGGTATATTATTTTTCTTTTTTTATATATTCTAAGCGTTTCATGCAACTTTAGACTTTCGAATTCCTGATATTTTCAAATTCATACATAAAAGAATATATTATACTAGTGACTCACCCTCGCTCCGTTCGGGTTCGTCCTTTCTTACGTTTTAACGTTTAGTATAGATTTCTCAGAGATGAGTTATTTCCCGGCAGTAAAAAGTATCATATATGTTGACCCGGATGACCAGCTATCTGCATATCAAATTTCATCAAAATCCCTCCAATGGTTTTTCCGTGATGCGGTAACAGACAGACAGACAGATAGACAGACAGACAGACAGAAAGACAGACAAAAATTCTAAAAACTATAGATTCAGCCTCTGTATCGAGAATAATGTCTATTTCATTAAGATTTTCCACAAAATGTTTAATTTACAGATTCGGCCTAGTTACAATTTTATTATATGTATAGAAAGATATAAAGGCATACATAGTAATATATCATTATTGTATTCGTATTGTTTATATGCCAGACGGGCTAAGTCAAATATTTGCTACAAATTATTATGCGCATGCACATTAATCGTCGATGTAAAAACACTTAGTCATATGCAACGATCTTGGTCTTTTAAGGTCAATTCATGATTTCATGTCTTAAAAAATCCTTTTACTTGGAAGCAATGCAATAATAATGAGTAATTGCAAAAATTATCATAAGGTTTAATGGTAACGTTATATTCGTTTATTATTCTTTAAGCCTTAACCTACATACATACATATAGTCATGTATGCCTACAAAAAAATGTTTTGAAACAGCTATTAATTAACAAATAAGCTCTCCTTTTTGAGGCAGAAAGAACTCAACTCGAACCTATATTTCAATGATCGTGGTATAGTGTGAAAAAAATATTTACAATTTCTTACATAATGTAATCTATACAGATAAATAAAATTGGAGTGTCTGTTTGTAATGTCAAAATAACAGCTATTTACTAAATGCATATGAAACTATATACGGTACTTATAAGAAAAACACATTTTTGATTTTATTTGTCTGTCTGTCTGTTTGTTCCGGCCAATCTCCGAAATGGCTGGGCTGATTTTGACGAGACCTCCAGTAACTTAGGCCACTTTTATTTAAGAAAAAGAATTAGGGTCCCACTCAAAAAAGTTAAAACGCACCTAGGGACGCACCCGAGTAAAGCGAGGGTAAGTCGCTAGTATAATATAAATCAAACAAAAATATATATGTAGTTGTTTCTTAGAAGGGATAAAAGTTTTGAAATGTTTACTTGAGCTTAACTTGATAATATGTGAATAATTTTACTATTTTAGAAGCTTGTTTCTATCAAATATACCGTGTAGGTCACAATGGCAGACCATATGGTGAGACTGGCGCGTGGGCGGTGACGTCACATCATTCATTATTTTATACTTTATAGTTATTTATCGGAGTTGATGACGTGGTGATTTATTACATACGAAATTATTAACTATTAAACGATGATTATTCACGCAAGTAAAAACTTGTTTTCACTTTTTACCAAAATTTTCACTTTTTTAGGACTAACGTCTCTTCGTTAAAATTACAGTAATGAAATAACGTCACTGAAAAATGAAAATTATTATGTACAGCAACTCCTAAAGTCTTAATATCGGCGTTTACGCTTAGATATGCCCTAGATTTTATAGTTTTTAAATAATGCGAATTCAAAAAGAAATCTGCTAAGTGTTTAGAGCTTTTTACTACTAAATAATATTTTTTACGTTGTAGTAGATATGTTAAGTAGTGCCCAAATATGTAATCTCAGAGGTGTGTGACCTAGGGTTGGACATGCTTTACTATGTCAAAAAAACTACTGCACTGCCGATGCAATGGGACGTTAGATGATAGGCTTAATATTATTGCTGATAACATATTTTCTTATAGTTACGCGAGTATTTGACATTTTAAATAAAACTATCTTTTCAGATTTCTTGAACGAATACGTGCTGTAAAGTATACGAAACGTCGGCAATTAAAAAAAAAAACAAAATAAATGTGCGAAAAAAATGAAAATTTAATTTTATTTAAAATATTACTGACGTAAGACATTATTATTGATATTTCGTAAGTTTTAATAGATTGTTGCCTTAACGTTGGGTACGATCTCAAAGAAAAAAGAAAACAAAAATAAATATTCGCAAGGTTTCAAGAGTTAGTCATATTCTACAGTAAAAAATACTGTACATATATAAATATGCCATAATTACGGACACTGACTTGTAATATATTATTTTGAATCAATCGTATGAATCATATTTCGCATATTATTTCACATGAATTTACTATACGTGATCTAAGGTGCGCCTGAGCATGTGTTTCCGAGAACTTAGCTATCGACTATCGAGTGCCCACGCGCATGACATAACGCCATATGGCAGACCGCCGTCACCACTTTGTAAACAATAATTTTATTACTAGTGCACTCATAATGACACCTGTGTAATATCTATATAAAGAAAAATGAAGGATGTTAGTTGATAAGCGTATAACTTGAGAATGGTTGGATTTGGATAACTTTTTTTAAAAACAAACCTTAATAGTCTGAAATTAAAGTTTTTAGGGAAATTGAAAGTGATTTTTCCTTTAAGATTACTATATGAAGTCGAAGATCTCAAAAAAAATTATAAAAAATTGAACAGGTCAACGTGTTTGGGATCGCTACTAACTCATAGCTGTTAAGGTTCATAAGTCATATTAGTCCGAGAGCTGGTGAACATTTTAAGGTAGGTTCTTGAGGCACTACAGAAAATTTTGTAATTTTCCTTGAAGGACCCAAATAATCCCAAAAAGTCAGTTAATTTTTGATAGATTTTTTATCTGCTAGATGAAAAAAAAAAACAAGGGTTGCTAGGGTGCCGCTACCCGTCAACCATACCTCAACTGTCTCGACTCTCTTACTGATTATACTAGGTTTACATCAGGAAAATGTATCGTTTTTGAACAAGGAAATTGTAGTTCATCAGTTCATTGACTGGTCAGGTATTGTTATACATATCTATACTATAATATTATAAAGAGGAAAGATTTGTTTGTTTGTTTGTACCAAATAAACTCTGAAACTATTGACCCGATTTAAATGAAATTTGGTAAGATAGTTATGCCGGAAATTATCCCTTAAGGGGGTGAAAATGGGGATGAAAGTTTTTATGGGGAAGCAACTTAGGGACGAACACGAGCGAAGCGAGGATGAGTCGCTAGTCTTTAATATTGTAAATGCAAAAAGTGTTTGTTGCATTGTCCTTTTTTAGCAACAATTAATAATAATGTGATGTGTTATGTAAAGCGAGTCCACCTCTTGTAATAATTTTAGAAAAAAAAAGTTTTTTCTTGTTCTCGAATTTAATTCAATCTATTCTCTTTGAAGACTATATAAAGGACATACGGAGTCAAAAAAATAAAGAATAAACTATGTTCTCTTTAAATATTTTTACACTTTCTCTTTCCAAGTCATTTCATATACATTGTTCCACATGATTGACGGAGCATGGAGTACGTCTATATCAGGGGTGGCCAACTTGACTAGACCCAAGATCTACTGTTTATTGACGAAAGCCTGAGCGATCTACCAATTACATACTTTTTAAAATTTGAAATGAAACAGTATATATTGTTCAGTATACAATTATGTAGTAATTTTTTAAAACATAAAATTGAAAATTATATTCTTACTAACTACTTTTTTTTATATGAATGTGAGCATTGCGTCTGAGCATCTTTTGCTAGATTAGATATGTAAATATTATTATAAGGTATATTAAACTTTTTTACTTTGCCACGATCGACTGGTTGGCCACCCCTGGTCTATATAGTTTGATATCAGGGGTCAATTAGTAGTGTTCACTTCACCCATACAGCTCACGCTACCGTCCTGGTGGTCCTATCGCTTGGAAACTAAAGCGTATATAATTTAACGGACGCTAGATATATAGATACTAGTGCTTTACTCCGGCTTCACCAGGATGTTTTTTTATTTCATTTGATACTCTTCATCTAGTTTGGCTTCATATACCATACATTCCCATTTAGTTTCCCATAGATTGCTTATGTCGTTGTAAATAAAAATAATCGATAATTTATGCTATTTAGGTCAGTAAGCAGCGATTTAGTTTTGGATTTTCAATAATATTAAAATTAACATTATTAGCATAACTTTAAAAAAAAAAATTTAAACCATGTTGCTTTAAAAAAATTTGGGAGTCTGCATTTACTTGCATTGTTAAAACTAATCTGTGAAAGAGGTTAAGAAGACAGTGAATTAATTTTGATAGAACTCTGAAGTAAATATAAAAGCTGCTTATAATCCCGTTATAGCTATGAACTATAGCTTCAACAAAACAAATATCTAGGTATATTGTGTGAATATGACCTTAATCAGTCAAGTCGTTTAGTAGTTACATGAGCACTAACGCATGACTGATTTGAAATAAATTGCATGTATAAACATAGCTTTATTTATATGTATATAAAACAAGCTTTAAGCTCGCTTAGTTTATTTATGTATTTAAAGTAAATTAAAAAGCCCTAGCTGACATCGTATAGCCTAAAACTTTCTTTAACAAATACCTAAATTCTACGCCAAAAAATTGAACAAATCTGACGGTTAGTTCCTGCGATAAGCGCGTTCAAACAAACATAAAAACAAATAATCTCTCTAACTTTATAATATTAGTTAATACTAATAACTCTCCCTCACTCCGTTCGGTTCATCCCTAGTTACGTTTTAACGTTTAGTATAGATTTCTCAGAATTGAGATATTTTCCCGCAGTAAAAAGTATACTATATGTTGACTCGGGTAACCAGCTATCACCATTCATCAAAATCCCTCCAGTGGTTTTTCTATGATGCGGCAACAGGCAGACAGACAGACAGACAAAAATTCTAAAAACTATAGGTTCTACCTCTGTAACGATAATAATGACTATTTAAATAAGATTTTCCAAAAAATATTTAATGTACAGATGCGACTCAGAATTTTATTATATGTATAGATTAAGTTGCGGAAATGTCAGATATGTAAAATGTATAAAAAGAAAACGTTTCAATTTGCATATCCATTCTGTAGGCCAAGGTATATACGTCAGTGTGTCGACTGTCGGTGGTCCGTTGGAAACCGGAGCGCGGTAACGCGACTCGTGTGTTTATGGTCCACTTGACCTTAGACTATATTAGTTATATTTGTCACTGTCCAGTGAAAGTACGTTTATATTAATTGATAAAACACCTGATTTGAGATTTTCATCGATCAAATATAAATATTTATTTTATATTTTACTTATAACTTTAGCTTTTGTTTGCTGTACTTGCGTATACTAAGTACGAATTTGTATAGTGCTTATTTCTTACAGGTTGAATCATTTCCTAATGTAACAAAGTTAATAGATATGTTAAGATCACCTTAATAAGGTTTGATTTTTTCTCACTTTTCCTTAGCAGTGAAAAGGCGTGTTATAATTAAATAAATATATTAACGATGAACACGTTGTGGTATCTATTACCTACTTTTTAACATAAAGACTGACTTCGAAATAACTTACGAAATACATTAAACATAAATATTTTTGGAGATAATATGGGACCGTTCATAGGTAATACCCTATTCATTAAAAAATGAATTATGAAAATGGATCAAAAACATAGATAGTTTGAAAAAGAGTACAAAAATTGTTACTCCTGTCTGTGGTCTTTAATAGACGAAGTCGGGATGAGTCGCTAGTTTCCCATAAATTTTTGAACTTTTGTATATTTTATGTTAAATTTTATATAACACCAGCTATCATTATACCAAATTTCATCAAAATACCTCCAGTGGTTTTTCTGTGATGCGGTAACAGACAGACAGACAGACAGATAGACGGACAAAAATTCTAAAAACTATAGATTCGGCCTCTGCATCGATAATAATGTCTATTTCAATAAGATTTTCAAAAAAATATTTAATGTACAGATTCGACTTAGAATTTTATTATATGTATATTCGTAGATTTTCACAGCATAACAACTTGCAAATGTCAGTAAGGTAAAAGACCTTTAGCACCTCCTTCAAATAGTAAGTACTAAGTAGATGCAACATATTAATGGTACCAATATTTGTTCTGTGTTTATACCGGTCATGGTAATGACATAGTGAGATTGTTGAATTTGAAAATTTCCTACCGGTTATTACGATTTATAGTTTACACTAAATTTTAACATAAAAAATATATTACGCTTTAGAAAGAACATATGAATAAGTAATTTATTTTTATACTAATACTAGCGATTCATCCTCGCTTCGCTCGGGTTCGTCCCTAGATTGCTTTTCCATACAAACTTTCACTCCTATTTTCACCCTTTTAAGGGATGACTTCCGGGATAAAAACTTTTAACTATCCTGTCCTTCCAGGGTCTCAAACTATCTTCTTACCAAATTTCATCTAAATGAGTTCAGTAGTTTCGGAGTCTATTCGATACCAGCAAACCAACAAACAAAAAAACAAATTTTTCCTCTTTATAATATTAGAAATTAGAACAGATTATAAATGTGAAAATTTTATCTGTTATTTTTCACGCTTAAACCGTTAAGCATATTTCTACGAAAGACAAGGATATAGAGTGCATCAAGGGGACGGACATGGGCTACATTTCATCCCTACTCCCGCTCACAACGCAAGCGGAGTCACCGGACATGATTAGTTAATCTATATAAATAAAAATGTATGTTGGTAAGCTCATAACTCAAGAATGGCTAGACTAATTCGGCTAATTTATTTTTTTGTATGTTCCTTAAGGTCTACAGAAGGTTTTAATACTTAAAAAAACTATATCCATGTTACTATATCCAAGCTAGGGATGAACCCGAGCGAAGCGAGGGTGAGTCGCTAGTTATAAAATAGTTATTTTTTTGCCTGTTTTGAATCTGATTTAGTTCATAGAAATAAATTATTATAATTTCGTTTGAACAGCGAAAGTTACTCATATTTTCTCATAAGCTACCTCTGACGCTATTTAAATAATAATAAACAACTCGGTTGGCTTAGAGATAATTTTAGCCATTACGTTATTTGATACAACACGGTGTTATGGTTCACATCGCTATTTTAAACAATCGTACGAAGCATTGTCTTGTCCTTGTACCATGACTAGACTTTGTCGACAGCCTTTCATATGTAGAGCTCATATTATTTACTATTTTTTGTGTCATAATAGTTATTGTTTTTAGAAGACAGTTGCTAAGGTTTTTTTTTTATATAAATTCAAGGTCAAATATTTGTGTATAATATGGAATTTATTTCGAATGTTTGGAGGGAAATAAGAATAGAAATCTAAATGATGAAATTTAAAACAAAATTTTACATAATAAATTACATAATAAACATTAATTATGCTAGCTTTTATTATTAATTTAGTCTAAGCTAAACAGAATTAGTTTTATTATGATGCCTATATACCAGATTTTTTAAAATTATAACTTCATTTCTAGTCGATGTGGTCATCATAATAATCAGGAATCCTCTTCTAGGCCATCACATTGCCTAAAAGGAACTTTAAACTGTACTTACTACGTCAAAATATTACCTCATTGACGTATGTATCTATTTATTAAAGTTACCTGATTGATTCATCAAAATCAATTAACCAAACCAATTAAATTCTGACCAATTATTTGTTTTTTTAATCGAAAAACTGGCAAAGATTTTATCATTTAAATTAATTATTTGAATATTGATATAATATAAATTGTCACGAATTGTATAGAATAGTAATTTGTATAGGTTTTGTCCTTTCTATTGATATCATATAGCGTTCGTTAATTGGTACACATCAAATAGTACCACAATGATGGCTATAAGTGACTCTCGACTCTGGATACAACTCGTCAACGATTGTTTACAGCTTTCACTGTTAACAGATCGGACATAGAGTAAAATCTATGCAATAATTACCGTACTTTTTAACTAAAAAGTTATTTTAAGAGTTTGTATTCTATATTAATAGATAATAATAATAGTAATAATAAATATGTTGGGACATTACCACACAGCACCATCTAGTTCCATTGTAAGCTATGAGGCCTGTGTTATGGATACCAGATAGTTGATACACTACACATATATAACTTTAAATACATATATATTATAAATATAAACACCCATGACTGGAGTACAAACATTCGTGCTCATCATACAAATGAGTGCCCCCAGCGGGACTCAAACCCGCCACCGCTGGCGCAGCAAGCAAGGTCACTACAAACTGAGCCATACATGTCGTCATTTAACAGATGTAAGATTTTATCTTAAATTTATTTAATTAAAATTAAATATCATGAAAATACGTTTTGAAATGGAGACCAAATAGTATATCACAAAAACAAGAATATTTATCTAAAAAAACTTTAAATCGAAAAAATAAAAAATTATACATAACAAAAAATAGTATTACTCACTGCAGTGGAGTTTTTTTTTCACTATCACTATACATAGATGGGAATCTTTGTTCTTGATAAACCAAGATGTTGGTTTACCTCCCAGCATTTATCATATAATATCCTAAAGTACTAAATACTAATATGAATAATTTAGTGATAAAATACGTTTCTTTTATTTATCACTAGTGAGTAACCTGGCTTCGCTCGGGTAATAATGGAATAGATGGACTATATATGTATAATATCAAGATATAAATATATTTTTTTCTTTGCGACATAAAGTATCCTATGTCCTTCTCCAAGGTCCCATCCTTCTCTATACCAAACTTCATCAAAATTAGTACAGCGGTTTAGGCGTGAAAACGTAACAGATAGACATACAGACAGAGTTACATTCGCATTTTTTTTTAAATGACGTGAAAAAAATTACTTATATAGCTAAAAACTTTAAATATTTTAATTAAAGTGCACGTAGTTGAGTTTTTTCTTTGATTGAGTTTTTGTTGATAAAAGAATTGATATACAGATTATATTTTTCAGATATAGATAAAAAAGATATTTATATTTATGCATCTTTATACCATTTCTAACCAGCTTGTTACTCTAGCAACACATGTACAAACTACAAAGCCGTATTGTTTCCATCACATATCGGTGTAAGTGGGTTGTGAAACGTTGCTTGGGTTTTTAAACTTGTTTATTTAGAAATTTCGATATTTAGGTAAATTACCCTCTTCTTGATCTTATATTTTGGCCATCTTGATATTGAACAGTGCATCGTTTCTCATTTCTTTACTTTCTGTTTTATAAATAAAATTTTGTATACAAGTCTTAGGCTGGTATGCAACAATATAACAAATAAAAAATGATTGATGTGTTTTCGGATAGCTCTACATATTTAATATTATCATTATATTATCTATACATAGTATAAAACAAAGTCGCTTCCCGCTGTCCTTCTGTCCCAATATATGCTTAGATCTTTAAAACTACGCAACGGATTTTGATGCGGTTTTTTTAATAGATAGAGTGATTCAAGAGGAGGGTTTATATGTATAATATATGCATAATATAGTAGAGAAACACTGGTAATTTTAGAGATTTCTAATGTGATGTTATATGGGGACGAAGTAGTATATTATATGAGTCGCTAATATATTACCAAAGTTTATACCGCACTTCATAATTTTGCTTTTTCTCATGCTCGAGGACTGGAAAAAGTTTCTTAAATAGATAAGGTTTTTGTTTGTATATTTTTTTCTTGGTACATATATATCTCTCTCTTCTTCTGGACTTTTCCCATTTTTATTTGAGGTCGGCTCTCCTAATCATTCTTCTCTAAAGATGTTCCTGAAGAGATTCCTGAGTCGTCCTTGGGTCAACATTCTTATTTTTTATGTCTTTCCTAACTACAGACATCCACGTAAGTCGGGGTCTTCCGCGCTGTTTTGGTCCTGATTTGTGATTAAGCAGCATTGGTACATAAATATATAAAAATAAAAAAAATCGTCCTAATTCATACACAAGCGAAGCCGCGACCAAAAACCTAGCTGTCTGTAAGTTTTTATGAATGAAATAACACTAATAGCATTCAATGACAAACAAAATTCTCACAAGTCAAAACCGCAATGCGTAGTAGGGATTTATTTATTTTATACAATTGACTGGGAATTAATTAAACTATCGCTTCCATTCATAAACAAAACATAGTTAGTGGTTTTCCTAGAAGTTTGCACCAACTAAATAGATATTATGTCATTCATAATTTTATGTTTGTTCATCTATACATATAATAAAATTGTAACCAAGCCGAATCCGTACATTAAATACTTTTTGGAAAATGTTATTGAAATAGACATTATTATCGATATTTGTCTGTCTGTTTGTCTGTCTGTCTGTTTGTCTGTCTGTCTGTTACCGCATCACGGAAAAACCACTGGACAGATTTTGATGAGATTTGATATGATGATAGCTAATTGTCCGGGTTAACATATAAGATACCTACTTTTTACTGAGGGAAAATATCTCATCTCTAAGAAATTTATATTAAACCTTAAAACGTAAGTAGGGACGAATCCGAGCGGAGCGAGGGTGAGTCGCTAATATTAATATAAATGTAAGTTTTGCTTGACAATTTGCTAGCATAGTAAGCGTGGCCGAAATATAAGCTAGTCTATTTCCGATGTCCGTATCCAGGATGCAACCTATGTCCTGGACAAATTTCATCAAAATCTGATCAGCGGTTTAAGCGTGAAAAAGTAACAGACAGACAGATTAATTATTTTCAAAATAACATTAGTATGGATGTGATGAAATTACGAGTATGTTTACAGTTGACATTGAGTTTTGAGAGATTCCAAAGAATAAAGTAAACTAGTGATCGCCGCGTGGTTGAAAATCAACCATAATTCATTAGGTTATATATGTATTTATTGTCTTGCGTATATTACAATATTAATCTATTCTCAATTTGACCACAGACTTTAACAATAAACAAAAGAGTATACATGCGTGTGTGTGTCAAATAGGTATATGGTAGTGTGTGTAATGTTTTTTTATTGATTCAATGTATTTTTTATGCATATTTTTTTTTTATATTAGCATTCTGCACTTCTTGTCTATATAAACTATAAGTGTGGGAAATTTCATACTCCTCCGTCCGCTTTAAATAAAAATATTTATTACACTCAGACTTGAATTTGTGACCTCTATTATTTTATAAAATTTCCTCTGTTTTTCTAACTTAATCATGTCTCACCTTAAATAAAATGGTTTATTAACTACGAATATATACTTATTACTGGATATTTTTCACTTTTATCAACAAACATAATCATTAACAAATCGATTAGTTTTTAAATGTCAGAGTTGTTATAAAAATAACGTTTGAATATAAAGCAGCTTCGCTTCCTCTGGCAAGTTTATGTAAGTATATATAGTAACTTAGCTTAGTGCGTTAATACTATCGGATTAGCGTTAAAAATGGAAGCGCTACGTGTTAATGGTTACAAATATATTTAAGTATACAATATATGTATGTAGTAGAATTCTCGGTAGTTCAGTCATATTGTGTTGGTTTGTGTTTATTATACCGGTGGTCAAGGGTTTGCTTCTCTTGAGAGGTAAATTAACTTTAATACTTTTAGTGATTCTAATCACAACTCATTTATGCTCTATGTAATCTAAATCAATATAGTGATGTAGAATTTCATAAGCTTTCATGAATTGTAAGCCATATTCAAAGTTTTTTAAGGAATCTACACTAATATTATACAAACTTTAGTTTGTAAGTTTGGATGTTGAACATTATCTCTGAAATAACAGATTCAATTCTGAAAATTCTTTAACTCATAGATATCTACAATATCCGCGAGCGTTATAGGTTATTTTTTAGTACGATAAAAATATGTTTATTGACAGGTTATTATGATTTCTGTCAGTTTAGCTGAAGTAAAAAAAAACTGACCGTCGAGTTACTTTTCTACTACTACTAAGCACGTAGAGACGCACCCGCACGAAGCGTAGTTAAGTCGCTAGTCTATACATATAATAAAATTATAACTAAGCCGAATCTGTACATTAAATATTTTTTAGAAAATCTTATTGAAATAGACTTTATTATCGATACAGAAGCTAAACCTATAGTTTTTTGAATTTTTGTCTGTTTGTCTGTCTGTCTGTCTATTACCACATCACGGGAAAACCACTGGACAGATTTTGATAAAATTTGGTATGATGATAGCTGGTTATCCGGGTCAACATATAGGATATTTTTTACTGCGGGAAAATATCTCATCTTTGAGTTAAACGTTAAAACGTAACTAGGGGCTAACTCCAGCGGAATATTACAGAAAATTATTTACAGCCGGACGTTTATATTCAAAGTATAACTAACAGAACGGAATGTACTGTGGATTTGTAAACCATTTTTAAAAAATATACAGTCGCGTGCGTTCAAAATTCAAAATAAACGATATACCAACACCTGCGATCCAGTTGAAAGCTTTCGTGATGCCGAATACAGATAAATTGTTTTAAATCAATGTAAAGTATGCTATATTGTCAAGGAGTAAGGTTCAGTTTTCTTTGTAACGGTGAACGGGAGGAAGGAAGGTGCGCACGCGCGCATCCCGCGAGCAACGGCAGGTGGCGACTGATTTAATTAGAGGACAAGAAGTAATGCTAGTGACCTTCCTGTAGACATTAAAATGCATACTAATATTATATGTAATCAATTGTTTTAGTCAAGCTTCAGATTGTATTTATTGATTTCTAATGCATTCTTTCGAAAAACGGGTTTCATTCGGTTATTTTACAAATAAAAAGAACAATGAATAGAGAATATGTGTGATTTTTAATTTTCTATACAATAGCTAACATCGTTATATATTTGTAAAAAAAAAATATTCAGCTCCAAAAAACTAAAATTTAGTGTATATACATATATATAGTTTTTTTAAATATCATACCGATACGGATACTTTAAACGCCCGCCATTTCACGCGCTTGGCGTGACGTCAATTTATCATACATAGAAAAATGACGACTTCAGTTTATAGCGACAAAATCGCTAATCGCGCTGCTATGATAATACTTTGACGTCATATACGATCCGGCCAATGACCAAAACCGGAAACGCACGGTTTCAACTACTTTGAACCCATCTATATTTGTACTTTTTAATAATTTTATTTTAATTTTCTTAATCAAAAAGAAATTACAATAAAAAATATTAATATAGGCTTAATTCAAAAGATATAAAGATTTAAAAAAAAAAAATATATTTCAGCTTTATTTAAATCACACGCATATTCCCTTTCATTTATACTTTTGTTGTTTTCTAATTAATAAGGTACGCGGGACTTTATTAAATATTTCATCGATTCATCATATAAATTATGCAAAGATTGTAGCTGGTCAACATTTGAATATTACACAGACCACCGATCGTATATACAAATCATTTAAATAATAAGATGCAATAAAAAATTAAAAAATACGCTAAACTGAGAATGAATTTATTAAAAACCGGCCAAGTGCGAGTCGGACTCGCGCACGAAGGGTTCCGTACCATTATCTATAAAAACTGCAAAAAAATCATGTCTGCTGTATGGGAGCCCCCCTGAAATATTTGTTTTATTTTATTTTAATTTAATTATTTATTTTTAAAGTGAATACATAATTAAATATTCTGGAAATATTTTAAGTGTCTATCTGTTGCCGTTATCAATATCGAGCAAAAACTAGGAAAAAAATCACGTTTGTTGTATGGGAGTCCCCTTAAATTTTTATTTTATTCTGTTTTTTAGTATCTATCTAATATATTTAAACGAGCAATTCTTGTATATTTATATCTTTATATCTTTATTTATTGATACCAGTGATTTCGGAAACGGCTTTAACGATTTAGCTGAAATTTGGTATGTGGGGGCTTTCGGAGGCGAATAATCGATATAGATTAGTCTCATGTCTGGGAAAACGCGTGTTTTCGAGTTTTCATGCAGTTTTTTTTTGCATTATTCTACGCAGAATATGTTCGATAATTTCTTACACTCAGACATAAGCATTGTGGTCAAACAACCAAGGTGCAAGATTAATAAATCAATAGGTGTGTCTTCTGAGATCGAATCTCGATCGGATATAAAGATTTTTTTTGCATTTATTCAAGTTTTTAGTTCTTTTTATCTACAAAATACGATATACCAAAAAAGAACTCCGAGCGAAGCTCGGTCGCCAGGTACTTTGTTGTTATAGCAGCAACAGAAATACATCATCTGCGAAAATTTCAACTGTCTAACTATCACGGTACATGAGATACAGCCTGGTGACAGACGGAGAGACAGACAGAGAGAAGGACAGCGGAGTCTTAGTATTAGGGTCCCGTTTTACCCTTTGCGTACGGAACCCTAAAAATCATTAATACTATATGTAAATTAGTAAATCTCCTATTAAAATGTCGGAATGAATTTCACAAAAATCTACCTAATAAGCGTGAAATGTGAGTAAATTAACATAAAACCTTAATTGAAGGGTACCGTTGTTACGTGTAGTAAAAACATAAAGGTACACGGGTGGGTGGTCGCGTCACACCGACACTGTAAACTTACTTTCGTGTGCCCCATAAATATCCATACTTTGCTATCATAAATGAATCGGGAGTACAGTTTAGGAGATGGACCGTAATTTTTATACAAATTTTATTTTATTTTGTTTACGTATAATAAATTATGTAGATTTTTATAGCATCCATAGGTTTCCTTATGATGTACAGAGGATGCAAATAACCGCAGGTCGTCGCTCAAACAATATTTTAGATGGCGATTTATAACAGCGTATTGCTTTACTAGCCCAAACCATATACACTCATAATTAATTTATTACAAACGACTTTGCTTATGGAAAACGAAATAAAAATAGGAATAACATAATAAAACTATTTGAAATAACCTTTAAATATGTCATCTCATAATACTATATAATAGTATTATATAACGATTAGTATTAAATAGGTACACAATTTATATAAGTATAATATGTATGATGAGTTTTATATCCTTTACTTGAGAAATGATTGAGACCCCATACAAACTTTCATCCCCTTTTTCATCCCCTTAAGGGATGAATTTCGGGATAAAACTATTCTATGTCCTTCACAGGGTCTCAAACTATCTTTATACCAAATTTCATTCAAATCGGTTATACGGATTTTTAGTTTATCCATTACAAACAAACATATAAACATATCTCTTTATAATATTAAGTATAGATTAAAGAATGTCTATTCAAATAATCGCCTAAATCCACTGTTCATGTAGAAAATAAGGACAGAGCAAGTATAGAAAATTATATCTATTAGATAAATCGCTAACGCTTGTGGCACGCTTTAATCTTGGCATTGGACCAACAGTTAAGTTAATCCATGATTAGGGTTCTAATTACTAACTCCTTTGTTGATGTTAATTTAGATAAAGGGTCGAAAATCTGGACGAGGTGATAATAACAATTATTTATTGTCTAACTTTAATCCTTCACATCGTATATTACTGTAATTAAAAACTGTGGGCGGTATCTAAACTGATTTTGATACAATTTCAAAACGATTATAATACTTTTTATTGCAACGTTAATAAAATTCTCTTAAATACAGCATAAAATGAATGATATCGAAAAAATGTCAATTCACTGTTAGTTATTTATCTATACATACTCGTATAATAAAATTGTAACTAAGCCGAATCTGTACATTAAATATTTTTTGGAAAATCTTATTGAAATAGACATTATTAACGATACAAAGGCCGAATCTATAGTTTTTAGAATTTTTGTCTGTTCGTCTATTTGTCTGTGATCTTTGGTGATGCGCACCATAAACCACTGGACAGATTTAGATAAAATTTATTATAATGATAGCTGATTATCCGGGTCAACATATACGATACTTTTTACTGGGGAAAAATATCTCATCTCTGAGCTAAACGCTATTATAAATTAACTATTAAGTAAAAATCTTATATACATATAAATATATGTATTGGATACAGCATCCCACAATCATATGATCAAATAACATTGAAATCAGTTTATGAATGGTATTCTCTCATTCAAGGGCACTTTCATTTGTATCGCTGTATAAAGTAGGGCGGGCTCACTCCCACGCGTACCTGCGAGATGCGAGAATGGTAAATTAGAGTGTTGTTATCTGCTAGTGTTACAGATCGTGTTATGATTTAGACAATAAGGGAAATTACAAATATACTTAATTATATATACAGAACAAATATACTTTTTTTTTATAATTTATAGTACCTACTGTTAATTTTTAAATGCTCCGTGTAACTGTTTATGCATGTCGTGGTTACCTATAAGTATGATAACAGTTGGATTTAGACCTCCTTTGTACAATTTGTGTATTTTTTTAAGTTACTGTATATCATGTTGGTGATCCTAATTAAATAAATAAATAAATAAATACACTTGATTATTACTGTACAAATCATGTCTGCGTAGAATCGTGGCAAGAATGCTAGCGGTATTCCTTTGCTGAATGGCAATGCCGATTCTTTAGGCGAAAAACCAGCCAGCTCTCCTGTCACTAGTAGAGGCGATAAGACGGGGCTATGTCTTTTTAGAACTGTTCAGTACTTTGGCTCCATTGATCATGATTTAGACTACTTTTGAGATACACTGTGCGAAAAAATAATTGCAAGCTTGAAAATGTTCACCTTAGGGTTAGGCTAAAAGAAGCCACTTGGTAGAAATCCCATTAATATGCTCTTCTTATTTATTCATAGCTAGCGCTTTCCCGCGACTCCGCACGCATAGATAAAATATGTATTTATTATATGGTTAAAAATTATTGGCTATGTGTTACTCTAATGTATGAAATATATTACTGTAGAGTTTTATCAAAATCCATTCAGTAATTTTTGCGTGTAATTATGCAAACATCTCTCCGTCCTCACAAACTTTTGCGTTTATAATATAGTGGAAGTAGTATTTGTTTTAATGTGTGTGGACATACTCATTTTTGCCCGCAGCTCTGCTCGCTTTTTCATATTAACACTTTATACCTTATGACGGAGCTGTATGGCGATACTCATCCCCTTCTAATATCTTGTTTAATTCATTAGTATTATTATTCTATAAAAACTGTTTAAATAAAAGTATCTTTTCTGGTTTTTTCGCGGATTTATTTAGATTTTTGGTTCCCGAAGTTTCGAATGTTTTACAGCAATCATGGTCACGGGAGAGACTTCATACATTGCAGTAGATTCGCGATATCAGCTATCGAGCTATATAAAAGTTCATACAGAATGCAGTACAGATTAATAATACCTTCTTATTCTATTCATAAGCATAATAATCGCCTTCGCTGTTATCACTTCCCTTTATAGTGTAGTTAAATATATTTTTCATTATATCTTATCTCATTTACGTCGAAAATAGCTTATTATGCAAAATGTAGAGTATGTATATGAGTATGGATTATGCCTTTACAAAGTCTCTGTGTGGTTTTCAATAGATTTACTAGAGGTTTAAAGTGTGAAAAGTGAAAATCTACTTAATAAGTGGAATCACTTTAAGGTTTATTAAACACTTGCGACTTACCCTCGCTTCCCCCGGGTTCGTCCCTAGTTACGTTTTAACGTTTAGGATAGATTTCTCAGAGATGAGATATTTTCCCGCAGTAAAAAGTATCCTATATGTTGACCCGGATAGCCAGCGAACATCATACCAAATTTCATTAAAATCTATCCAGTGGTTTTCTCGTAGTGCGGTCACAGACAGACAGATAGACAGACAGACAAAAATTCTAAAAACTATAGATTGAGCCTCTGTATCGATAATATTGACTATTTCAATAAGATTTTCTAAAATATATTTAATGTACAGATTCTACTCATTTAAAATTTTATTATTATATGTATAGATAGCGATTTTAGCTATTGAATGTTTGAAGGTGAATAGAATTACAGTGTAGGTAGAGATGAGTTCGTGTAGAGTTCATGTGTCATACAATACTATAGATTGACACCTTCGAGTGATAATCAAGTTTAATACAATATGCTTAAATTGTAAAGTAAATTCAAAGTTGCTATGAGAATCTATAATAATATCATAAATGTAAAAGTACATTTATTTATCTGTGTTTTTAAATTTTCGAGCTTAATCCGCTGAACATATTTTGATGAAATTTGGTGCGAAAGTAGATTTCATCATGGAAACGGACAAAGGCTATCTTTTATACCCACCCTGCTTAACGTGGTGAGTGGAGTCGCGGGTTAAACTAATAGTGTTGCTAAGTATAGCGGGAAAAAAGAGGTCAATTCTAATATTGTACTAAGTTCTCTACTGATAGTACCAGCATCAATATATTGTAAATCTTTGAATATCGATATTTTAGAAATTACTCACAAAATTTTAATATACGTTATCAAGATATATTTATGAGTATTAACTTTTAATTTAATTAAATATTAAAATTTCAAAGGCAATTTTAACTTTTAAGCAATAGCAGTATGCAGCAACGTTATAACGCTAACATATACCTAAAGCCTAGTTTACATCGTACATCGATCCAGGCTACCATTAAATAACAATAAAAATGCATCCCACACAACTTTCTCTTACATTTGCATTAGGATCAGCTAAAATCACACGCTTACGCAAGTGTCACTGTTGTGATAGGAATGATTGAACATACAGCGCCCAATGTGATCGTCAAAATGTTATATCCAATTTAGTATACGATAAATGTATTTATTACTAGCGGCTCACACTTGCTTTGCTTGGATTCGCCTCTAGAAAAATAAAAACAAATCTATCCCACGGGAACCGTACATTTTTCCGAGATAAGGAACCTATGTGTTATTCCAGACTAAAATCTATCTCTGTGCCAAATTTCATCCAGATCCGCTTAGCCGTTGTGGCGTGATTGAGTAACAAACATCCAAACATCCATCTAAACTTTCACATTTATAGTATTAGTAAGATTATTATTAGCCATACTAAACTACATTTTTTTTAATGTTTGAACGGTACTTGGAATTTTTAGTGTCATATCATGATCATAAAGTACAAAATAATCAGTTGGTGTAATTCTTATTTCCTGCGAAATTTCTTTTCGAAAATCCTCTGGAGGGATTTTAATGAAATTTGGTATGATGATGGCTGATTATCCGGGTCAACATACAGGATACTTTTTACTGCGGGAAAATATCTCATCTCTGAGAAATTTATACTAAACGTTAAAACGTAAGTAGGGACGAACCCGAGCGGAGCGAGGGTGAGTCGCTAGTATTTTAATAAGTTTCTGATTATATTACCTATAAAATTCCATCGGGTTCAGTGCTTGTTATAAAATAAAGGTTACATTGCATATAGAACTTTATTATTGGCTTTGTTATGATATAATACGTAAGGTTGACGTTCGAGTATGATTTATTAACTAACGGACATGCGCGTGAGACTTTTCTCTCCTCTCTTGAGAGTAAAGCAGGTACTATAAAAAAGGTACTTCCTAATATCATAAACTAGCGATTAACCCTCACTTCGCTCATCCTAGTTTTCATTGTTTTATATTCCACCAACAAGAACTAAATATGTTCAAAGCACTTTTATGTATCGGGTTTGTAATAAGTATAATAAAAAAATCAATAATATTGCTGATCACACTGTTTAAAAAAAAATATTAGAGAATACTTGTGATTATAATTTCATTTAGGTTAGCAGTACCTAATTCGTTTTTTTTATTAGTTTTTTTTGTAAGGTTTTGTAAGGTTTTTTTTCCTCTTTTTTGACAGCTCATTAATAATAATAAATAATAATAAATATGTTGGGACATTAACATACAACGCCGTCTAATTCCATGGTAAGCTACGAGGCTGGTTTTATGGATAACAGATAGTTGATACACTACACATACATATATAACTTTAAATACATACATATAATAAATATAAAGACCCATGACTAGAGTACAAACATTCGTGCTCATAACACAAATGTATGCCCCCAGCAGGACACGAACCCGCGACCTCTGGCACAGCAAGTAGGGTTACTACAAACTGAGCCAAACGTGTAGTCATTAACATGATATGTATATTAGTGGAAACTTTATTGGTGTGTGTACAATTTTTTATGTATTTTCTGTAAGTGTTTTAAATACTGTTTGCTTCCCAAAAAAAAATAAGTTGTAATTTTTTACACTAACAGTAGCCTATATGTTGGTATGGTATGATATGCTATGTTCGGGCTGGTTTCCTCAACTCGACGACTTTACGTCTATTTTGCATTAGCCTATATGTTATTTCTGGTCATAGCCTATCTGTCAACTTAATTTTATCCAAATCTTGCCAGCTATTTCAGCGTGAACAATTATGTTAACTATGGGTCACAAATATGCACATTTTCACATGTATAATAATAGAATGATAATGTGATGTGAGAGCGAGTTTGTTACGTATGAACCTTTAATGGCGATATGGGACAAATGTTAACTATGTAACATGGAAAGTAGATACGTCATTTTTTTATTTGTCACTCATGTAGTTTTAATTGAATAATAGAGTATATCGATAATCTGGTTTTAGATATAATTTTAATAAAAATGCATGAGGATGTTATTTGGTAAAGCTAAAGTTCTCAGAGGACTTGCCAAGTGTGATAAGCCACTAAGTAAATGAAGGATGAAGAATGCTTATTAACCAGCTTTGTATGACAACTGAACTATATACTATTGGACATTCTCATTGCAATTCTAGACACCACAGGGTTATTTCTATAGGATTTTACAACATATTAAAAAATTAAAAACAATCTATAGTCTATAATAATAAATTTAAAAAACAAAGTAATACTATGAAGTAGCATTTTCTGTACAGCTTAAAGTTATGCAACCAGTTTTTAGTACCTAATTCGCAACAACACGCTTCTCACGCGGTCCCTTAAGCCAATCTTCTCATTGACTCAATCAGGGTGACCCACCCTATGCGGGTTCAGCATCCATTGATACTTACCGACTAACTACTTACATTTAAAAGATTTCTGTAAAGTAAAAAAATAATAATAATCTCCAGAGTAAGAACATTAATCTATACTAATATTATAAATGTGAAAGTTTGTGAGTATGGATGTATGTATGTATGGATGTATGTTTGTCACTCTTTCACGCTAGAATGGCTGAACGGATCTGGATGAAATTTGGCGCAGAGATAGGTTATAGTCTGAAAAACTGTACGGTGTATGTGTAAAAAATAAGAATGCGTTTTTTTCGAGAAAAATAAAGAAAGAATGTGTTTATTGAGTTTAAAGAGGCAAAATATCATGTACTATAGGATTTTATTATAATAAAATATAACATAATTATAATAAAGCCATAGTCTCTCCCGTAACCATGATTGCTGTAAAGCATTGGAAACGTCGGGAACTAAAAATCAAAATAATTCGCGAGAAAATCCGAAAAGATAACTCTAAGAAAGTATAGATTTTTTTGTTCATTTGATCGTTTTTTTATATATGTAATTATAAATACTTTGGCGAAACCATAAGAACTACATAATCATGACCGAGTAAGATCGAAACAGAAGGGTGAAAACGAAGACGTGGAATTTACTGCGTCTGGACAGGGCTTCACTTGCAAACCAAACCATACCATATATGTAATCAGATACATGAATAATATACATCTTTATTTTGGTAGAATCGGTATTTTACCTCCTACGCATACAAATTTCAAACCAAAAGGTTTAAAAGAAGTTGTAAATATAAATTAGCATAGTCATAATTTTAACATTGTCATATTTTGTTATATTAAGCAATTCGAATATTATTAGTGACTAGCGACTCACCCTCGCTTCGCTTCGGGTTCGTCTCTAGACAAAAACAACTCTATCCCACGGGAACCGTACATTTTTCCGGGATGATATATAGCCTAAAGCCTTCCTTGATAAATAGACTATCCAACACAAAAAGAATTTTTCAATTCCATCCAGAAGTTCCTGAGATTAGCGCGTTCAACCAAACAAACAAACAAACAATCAAACAAACTCTTCAGCTTTATAATATTAAGTATACATTTAATTTTAACACAAATGGCATATACGGTAATGGTATTTAAAAAAATAATAATCCAAAAAATTAAAATAATATATAAAAAAAAAAACCACTAAATTACAATGATTGTTGTTTTTTTTTTGATAAAACATTAAACTTCTAAAAAAATATGGTTTTTTAATACTTATTATTTAATCGGTGAAATTGTATTTTTGTGAAGCAAACAGAAAAATGTATGCCTGATTAATATATATTCAATTCAATTCTTTAGTTTCCTTGTAGGAGTGCCCTATTTATACATATAATAAAATTCTAACTGAGTCGAATCTGTATATTACATATTTTTTGGAAAATCTTATTGAAATAGTCATTATTATCGATACAGAGGCCGAATCTATAGAATTAGTTATTAGTTTTTAGAATTTTTGTCTCTGTCTGTCTGTGACCGCATCACGAGAAAATCACTGGACGGATTTTGTTGAAATTTGGTATGATGATAGCTGGTTACCCGGGGCAACATATAGGATACTTTTTACTGCGGGAAAATATCTCATCTCTGAGCTAAACGTTAAAACGTAACTAGGGACGAACCCGAGCGGAGCGAGGGTCAGTCGATAGTACATATATATAATCAGTAGGTAACTCATCGACAAAACAATGCGAAGACGTCAGTTCAATGACGTTCCTGTCTGTCGCGTCGGTCATTTCGTAGCTAACAATTAGCAGGACCAATTGTACCAGCGACCTTAATAGGAATGAATGTCGTGACGACCTAAATCATGTATAACTCATTCGGTACCTATCTGCTTGCTTTTGAAATAATCTTATGCTTATATTAATTGCTTATATTCATTGCAGTGGTAGCCCAGTGAACGCGTTCGCTTGGGAAACCGAGTGAAGCGAGTTCAAATCCCGGGTCTCGCACCTCTGATATTTTCATGTGCGAATCATTTCTAACATGGTTACCACTTGCCTTACGGTGAAAGAAATCATCGTAAGGAAACCTGCAGGTCTGAGAGAACCTAGCAAATTTTCGAAAGACATGTGAAGTTCGCCAATCCGCACTGGGCCAAGCGTGGTGGATTATGGCCTGATCCCCCTCGTACTGAAGGGAGGCCCGTGCCCAGCAGTGGGACGTTAAAAAGGGCTGAATAAATAATAAAAATAATATATTAATTAAAGGTAAAATCAGAATCGTACTTAGGGGAGGCGGTACTCCCCTCTCCTAAGTATTGTTACTGAAGTCCTCCACAATCGAAATTTCTAGATATTCTAAAGGCCTTTTTTGTATGTGAAATTATTAAATCCTTTCGAGCTAAATAAGGAAAGCCAAAAAAACTTAAAGACTTATATTCCATACTTTTAAGGTTATAGATACCCGCCGCGAACGTAAACTAGAAATGTTGGTAACGTTGTAAACGATTTAACACCAATCTCGAAGGTAGCTTATATTCTAGACTAACATATATACATACATTTTTTTGCTTATATATATATATATATATATATATATATATATATATATATATATACACATATATATATTATATTAATACCCTAAGATGTCTTGGTTGATAACAAATATGAAGAACGATGGTAGTGCACATAATAAGTGATTTCTGAATTCTTTTTATCAATGTATAATGCCTAGTAATTATTCAAGTGACACAATTTGCTCATATAGAGATTAAATGTGAAATTTCTTGTTTACAAGAGATAGGTTTTATCATGTTTGCATGTACGCCGCATCTGTCGCAATGTAGCGGAAAATGTGACAACTTTGATAAAATGGTTACATTATGGTGGTACTTTGCGTTTTCCTTAGCACCTACTATTACTAGTTTGTAAGTTATAAATATTGTATTCAACCCTTTTTAACGTCCCCCTGCTGGGCACGGGCCTCACTTCAATACGAAGGGCATCAGGCCATAGTCAACCAAGCTAGTCAAGTGCGGGTTGACATGTTCTGAAAGACATGTGCAGTCCGCACTGCACATGTCTTTTGAAAACTTGCTAGATTCTCTTAGACAAGCAGGTTTCCTCACGATGTTTACCTTCTAAGACAAGTGGGAATCATGTTGGAAATGATTCGCACATGAAAATATCAGAAGTGCGTCACACGGGATTTGAACCCGCTTCACTCGATTTCCCAAGCGAGCGCGATACCACTGGGCTACCACTGCCTTTTTATAAATATCAATAAAAGTATATTTGAAAATTCGTTCGAATATGCATATTGAGAATCAAAAAGAATAAATAGTTTCATAAACACTTGTACTAATATTGTCTCTCGTGTGTACTAACCTGTATTTGCTTATTGAATACCTGTTATGATATCATTTTTTTTATTAAAAAACGTTTGTTAATACTCGTATATAAAACTATTTATAATGCCGAATTGAACACTTTACCAAGTTCTAAAATCCATAATATATTTCTTACAAATAATAAAGCGGTCGTCGTTATTAGATAAATTTAGTGTGTCTGTTCGTATTTCACAATTAATCTACTTTTAAACCTTATTATTTTACGATTCTAATCGTAAATAGATGTGAAGCAAACACTAGTGTCGTAATAACAACAAAAATAAAACTCAAGCCAGGTGGCGCTTACGGCGGTGTGAGTCAGTGGGTGACTCAAAACGGCCTCAAACGATTGGTCACGTTTACTTGAAGATGAGTGTAGAAAATCCAATCAAGTTGTATTTAGTGTATGACAGTTGTACTTGTCATGTCCATTTCTACTAATATGACTATAAGTAATGTTAGTCACTCAGTAAAACGAAATAGTATCATTACATAGTATAAAACAAAGTCGCTTCTCGCTGTCTGTCTGTCTCTATGTGTGCTTAGATCTTTAAAATTACGCGTTTGATAAGGATTTTGATGCAGATTTTTTAATAGATAGAGTGATTCAAGAGGAAGGTTTATATCTATAATACATGAATATTATAGTATAGAAAAGCCGAGAAAATTAAAGATTTTTATTTCATACTAACCGCTAAAATGTACCTAAGGACGAACTCGAGCAAAGCGAGGGTGAGTCGCTAGTTACGGATGTGTAATTTTTGATACTCCATTTAGACTTAAATATTTAGTCATAGAGGAGTAAAATTGGTTTATTTATACTTAAGGAATATATGAAACTTTAATAGAAAGCTGTACTATCCCAAGTGGAGATGAAGGCGAAAACTAGTATGATATAGGTTCGATACGCGAATGCTTATTTTATCGAATACTACTTAAAGCGTTTTATTTTTGAAATTGAAAAAACCTTAGCACTTAATGGTACCATCTTTCAATTAACAACCAAACATGATATTGCTATAAGTTAATTAATTCATCATTTAACTTTAATGGATTAAATGAATATGACAAACCATAATAAACTATTAAAATAACATCATAAAAGGTATAATAAATTTAAAATTATAACAAAAAATTGTAACATTTCATCTATAAGTCAATCTTAACAACATCATAAATACGACACCGCAAGTAGCTCTACCTACGAACTCAGTGCGAAGCATCTAAGGTGAGACGCTGGAAATAGCCCCCTCTTCCGGCGACAAAAATATCCCTGTCGCTACGAACCCTCGAGACGTGACTGTCAAAAAGGAAGATGTCATCTATATATAATATTTTCTTATAGATAATAAAGTAAATAAGAATTATTATTTTATGGGAATTAGGACAAAAAAGATCTTTAAAAAAATGTAAATTAGTAGTTTATTAACAGGTAGTTTTGTTAGTGTCATAAGTGTTTAGATGGTATTGACACTTAAAATTAGTAACCTCTATTAAGAAGTATACATATATTGTCAAGGAAATTTAAAGCTTCCAAAAATCGAACTACTTTTCTGTACGCTATATTTTTTTTTTATAAACTACTAGCGTTAACGTCTAGCGTTAACGTTACGTTTCAACGCTTAGTATAGATAGTATAGATTTCTCAGAGATAAGATATTTTCTCGCAGTAAAAAGTATCCTATATGTTGATCCGGAAAACCAGCTATCATCATACCAAATTTCATCAAAATCTGTTCAGTGCTTTTCCCGTGATGCGTTTCCAGACAGACAGACAGACAGACAAAAATTCAAAAATTATAGATTCGGCCTTTGTATCGATAATAATGACTATTTCAATAAGATTTTCCAATAAATATTCAATGTACAGATTCGACTCAGTTAGAATTTTATTATATGTATAGATATCAATATAAAAACTATTTCTTATCATAATAGTATTTAATCTCCCTAACAATGATTAATAAGTTTTAAATTTTTCCTCATCGAATCATATATGTATTAATGAAATACCGGAATCGATTCTAATAATCGATAATACAATATCATTCATAATTATGTCAAGAAACACTGTGCTAGTTTCGATAATTTCAACACACACTGTCAATATGAGTCAGTAATTTAGAAATACGTTTTGGCGAGAGTGTAGCCGGGGATTGAACTCCGTCTATTTGCGTGGCTGGCTCTGCGCCAGCGCAGCGTTTGTTTGACCTTATTCATTCTCTACGATACTCCCGATTACAGCTCCTATTGATCCGGTGGTATGCTATATTATAGCGCTTTGAGTATCTATTGGTATTTCGAGTTTTATATTTTTGTATTTTTGGTTAAAAATATATTTTTTTTTTAATAAATGCTAGTTAAATTATAAAAAAAAATTCAATATGCATAAGATTATGTGTAATGTAGTTAGTTTTTTAAATTAAGAAGTTTGTCTACTTCAAAATCCCTTTAGTTCTTCAGCGAACATTATTTTTCTGGAGGTATTACCTAATTGTCCAAAAAATCATTGATGAATCAAATCCGTTCACTATTATTAGCGGAGATCTCTCAACCACTAAAACACAAACATCCGAAATCAGTGTCTATTTTTAAAGCAAATTACACTACTGTTATAAATGCGAGTTTGTATGTGTGTATGTGTATTTTTGTTACTTCTTTACACCATAAAGTCTGAACTGTGAACCTTTAGTATATATTTATACTTAGGATATATATTAATACCTAGGGCGTATATAGACCTGGATTGACATAAGCTACTGTCTTTATATGAAGTTATAATTACGTACAAAAGGCACCTACAGCTCCGGAGCGAAACTTTACCCTAAATGATTATTTTAAATTAAACTATATTTTCGGATATTTAGGCAGATTTATTTTAATTTTTGGTTCTCGACGTTGGGAATGCTTTGTAGTAATGATGGCCACGGGAGATGTTATGATTTTAGACGTCTTGAACGAATCAAAAATCAAAATAAATCCAAAAAGATAGTTTTATTTAAAATGTTAAATTTTCGCATAAATCTAAGAAAATATTATGCAAAACTTATTATTAAATCTATTTTCAACAGGATTCTCGTGGGTGCGCCAGAGGACGAGCCGTACCACATCAATGGTGTGAAGCGGCCGGGCGCGGTGTACCGCTGCCGCCCCGGACACCGCGGCGCCGTGGCAGAGGGCTCCGGTAACCCGCTGCAAATGTGTTCGCTCATGGAGTTTGATAAGACCAAATGTAAGTACCACTATCAATAGAAGTGATCTCGTTATAAATAGATTTAAGTTTTAACAAGATTTAAGTTTTAGTTTAAGATTTAGCTGTTAAACACTATATTATGTACCATTCATTATATATTCGTGTTATCTGCATGTAGATAGGTATTGTTTGAAGGGATGATAAGGAACGCGAAAGTGAAAGGAAAAGTAACGATATGTAACTTCTTTAGTAGAGCATAGAGATAAGGAGAATTCTGTTGGGTTCATAATACCCCGCTTTTTATATACAAACTAAATTTTAAATAAATTCAATAAATAAGTCTATTTCAACCGTTTAAATAGAAATCGTTTGCTAAATCTCATATGCCATCTATACCGACAGTTCCATCTGTTCAGAACTTCAAATACATAACTTTTAAATAAACCACAAAAGGGCAACTACAATTTATCCACCAAACGATGCTCTATTCACAATGATAAATATGACAATGTTTGTGCAAACTTGAAGTAACGTGTGTATGTTGTAGCGTGCCACCGCGCCGTGACTGTCCGGCGCACGCGCATCTGATTTATATCACTGCTCCACCGCCACCGCTTTGTTTAGACGGATGCCGTATATAATACGTCAGGGAATAAAGCACCGCGAAATGTTCGGTCATACAACATTTTACTCAAATCTCGATTCTAACCACATCACATCTAGTTTACGTCGTGGGCCTTGAAAATAAATATCAGTCTAGATTCCTTTAGTAGTAAAATTTATGATATTTGTTTGGAAATGTGCTGGCTGTGTTAATTTCACAATCACATTTATTTTTATTAGTGGGTTTTCACTTTTTAGTCAAAACCCAATTTATTAAAAGACATGAAAATTGATTGAGAATTAGCGATGTAACAAACAAATAGGTAAACATACAATCGACATACTTCTTTTTTTGAAGACGGTGAAATTTTTTGTTTTGATTTTTTATATGTCTTGCACAATTTAGGGTAGCTATTTCGAAATCGTAAACAGATACTTTCGTTTTATTTATAAGCGTGAATACAACGTGGTAGCTATTCTGCATAAAAGTCGAACGGATGCTTTAAAAACCTCCATAAATCTAAGTGGCAGTAAGTGTTTATTACGTAACATGCTTGATTCGGTTTCCTGATAGCCAATTATATAAAATTGGAAGCGTTGTTAAGATTCCTCTCGCGAATAAATGCTCGACATTATGTTGCACAATAGGATTAACTTTTTAATTGTTTCTTTTATTAACTGTAGTTAATTATAGTATACTTTAACCTGTCAACGACCGCCGAGCCACCGGTGGTCCAGTTAACAGTTAATTTCCTAGAAATTAACCAGGAGGTGATAATGGTTGTTTAAAATATTTATTTGTGTGTATAATATTATGCGATATTTTTTTCCTGCGGTTTCGTTCGAGTAATAAGCGGGGTGGTGATCGAGGATAGCCTATGTCCAATCTCAGGATGCAATCTACGAGTATGTCCTTAGCAAATTTTATCAAAATCTGTTCTGCAGCTTAAGTGTAAAAATGTAGCATACAGAGGTAGAGCCACCTTATAATATTAGTATGGATATGGTCCGCTAGGACCCCGATTAAATCTCGACATCAGTCCCCCTGCGATCCAATCATAAATAAGAACTATGCAGGTACACAAAAAGTCATCAAAATCAGTTAAGCCGTTTACCAGCCGTTTAACACACGTATAGCAGTATATATGTATATACACAATATATATAGTTCAAGATTTTCTAATATCGCCTCAATAAAGAATATGTTATTTAGTTTTATGCCAAATTTTTAAGTAGGATTTTAGAGGACTTTTTTTCTAATAATTAATTTCTCTCCTATTGCTCTTTTATAATACGTTAATAACTCTTCGGTCTTTCTAAATATAACACTAGTAACTTTACTACTAAGTACTTTAAATTTTTAGGGAAGCAAAAATATGTAGATCATATCAAAAAGGAATTTAGCTCTCATTTGTTATTCCAAATTCTAAGCTTTCTTTGAACTATGGCCTGTAATCAAACGTGTATATAATTACCGTACATCGGATCAGTGGGTCGGGGCTCGTGGGCGGCGCGTGGGAGCGACGCGGGCGGTGCAAAAACCTGCGCAAGATTCATTTGCTACCGATTACGCAATTAGCTTTACCGTTTAGAAGTTGTTTACATGACGATAAGATATTTAGTTTTTTTTCTATTTTTTTTATATTTAAACTAAGCGGAAGTGATTTAGGTCATTAAGCATTTGTAGACACTATTTCCTATTATTTTTTCATTCGAGCTTTCTTCTTATAAAGCATTAAGAAATAAAATAAGGCAGTGTGCAGTAACGTAAAATTTTGCAAAAATCATCTAATACGATAATCGAAGCAAAAGCGACAGCTTAAGATACTTACATCATAGTGATTGTATTTTCTTACAAACATGTAAAACTAGAATTTGTATTATATCAAGTTAAAAGTAATATTTATTATATCTAAATTTTTAGATACAGAGGTAGTACTTAGTAAAAATAACTATATAAAAATATAAATACTGTCAATATGTTTAAGAGGGTGTCAATAAAAAGAATTAGTTATTATAATTAACGGAACTGGTGAACTATTTGTCAGTTTTTCCCGTTTCTGTTATAGTAGAAAGTCGGCGGTGATTATTTACAGAAGTCGACACCGATTACTACAATGGAGCTTGTGAAATACCACCGCCTTTGATAAGATACGAGCTAGGGATGTGCTGACTGCGGGAGATTATGCTTTTTAGTTTGTATAATGATTTGTATGATCAATAACATTTTTTTAAAAAGTACAAACGTCCTTTTCACTTACATATCTTTCTCTTTGGCTCTTTTAGCCATAAGGCCGCCTCTTGTACATATTCTAACCATTCTGTATTTTTGAAGTAAAACTTCTTTAAGCACGCTTGACATGGGGAGTAAGCGGTGAATGCGTTACGAAAAGTGTGATCGGGCGACGCGAATGTTTGTTGCCATGGTAACCGTTGTTATTGTCTGATAAATGATATATAATATTATATTCTTTCCTTAAATGATATTCTATAAATATTGTTGTGATATGTATGTTGATTGTAATATGCCCAATATGCGTTATTTTTAGTATCTCACCTATCCGAATTATTTAAAACATAAATTGAATTTCATAAAGAGTACCGATAACCTACAGAAGTTTTACTTCTTGCGCGTGTACACATTCATACACGCACTCTTAATTTTTTTTCTCTCTCTTATTTACTGGGTGTACAATAAAGGATATTATTATTACGTAATTTAAGTTAAATGTTAGTTAAATTTAATTTATTTTGTTCATAGTTTAGATGTTCTACAAAAAGTCTAATTTATGCCGATGGAATAATTTTAATAATATATTTCGATGGTATCTCTATCTGTATATTGTAGTTTTTATAACTAGCGATAGTTTAACAGTACAAATTATATGAAATTTTTATCATTAGTAAGAAATACTATAAATAGATTATTTCTTAATGCACCTTATTGGGATGAAATAATTTCTAGTAAAATAATAATTTTACATCGAGATATTCACTTCAAGTATCGAGTGACACGTAGCTTAGCAGACAGGTAGATGGAAAATGTCTAAAAACTCATCTGAACTAAGTATTTCCTTTTTTTTTTTAAACATATAAAATAGGCCTAGTTTTATGATATCTATGAAGGTAACATCACTATTTATTTGCATACCACATCAGCGTTATCTGTATTGAGCGGTTATCTGGTAGAGTACAATAGAGCCGCTTCCGAGATTGAATGCACTTTTGAACTTGGGTTGTGTACAAGATTCGTATACGTAATATGCTCTAGAATTTCCTATTATTATGATATAGTGACTTACCCTTGCTTCGCTCGAGTGTGTCCCATAGTCTTTGCTCTCAGTGTACTAAACATCCAAATCTATGGCGTTTCAGCGTTAAGGAGTAACAGCCATACACACACTGTAGAAGTATCTACATTGCGCTATGAGATGGACATTTTTGTTGATCTTTTTAGTTTTGTGTGGCCAAAATGCAAAAACGGAATTCTTTTGGAATTTCGCCAAAAAGTGATGTTACCAGTGTTTAATACTATAAAAATATAAAAAATGCATTTATTGAATGACAAAAAATGGAAAGACCGACTGTGTAAAAGGCGAAATAAAAGTATGAAAACTAGTTACATAGTATTATACAGTCAGAGATATATGTATGTATGTATGTACATATGTACTTACTATTAGTGAAAAAGTATTTATGCATATAAACCTTCTAGAAGACATTTTTTATGTATATGATAGTGAAAATCTTATCAAATTCATATTCAAAATATTTTATTCAGCATTAAATTATTACAATTTTTTACTGAACGTCATGAGTCTGCTTCCAGTTTAGAAAGAAGAAGCCTCAGACCTGAGAAGAACTGGCGAACTTCTTTAAGAAATATCAATATTCGTTATATAATTTTTAAAAATAGATATTCTATACTAGAACGGTCAGCAAGAAAAACATCCATTCACAAATGTTACTCAATTGACAAAATTTATTCGGTACTTGATACTTGTACAAACCAACTACCAACGCAAGAACGAAACTGGTGCGATAGTAAATTAGTAGAGTACTTATTAAAATCAATTACGTGGGCTCGATATTTGGTTTGTGGGTGTATTGATGTAGGCGATTGGTTCCTAAATTATCTTCGACGAAAGCAATCCCCGTGTGTTTAGAAATTTTAAGACTTTTTACAGGTGGAAAGAATGACCATTGTAACCAATTATAGTACTTGAATCCAATACATAGATAGACTAACCTTGGACCTAGGAGTACATACAAAGGCTACTGTTTGTAATAAAAATTGCCATACGGTAGCGCTGTTTATGTATAATATCTTATCTATACATATAATAAAATTCTAACTGAGCCGAATCTGTACATTAAATATTTTTTGCAAAATCTTATTGAAGTAGTCGTTATTATCGATACAGAAATCGAATCTATAGTTTTTGTATTTTTGTCTGTCTGTCTGTGACCGCATCACGAGAAAACCACTTGACAGATTTTGATGAAATTTGGTACGAATATAGCTGGTTATCCGGGTCAATATATAGGATACTTTTTACTGCGGGAAAATATCTCATCTCTGAGAAATTTATACTAAACGTTAAAACGTTAAAAATATTATAAATGTGAAAGTTTAGTTGGATTTTTGGATGTTTGTTACTCAATCACGCCAGAACGGCTGAACGAATTTGGATGAAATTTGGCACAGAGATAGATTATAGTTTGAAATAGCACATAGGCTAAGGCTTCTTATCCCGGAAAAATGTACGGTTCCCGTAGGATAGATATGTTTTTGTTTTTCTAGAGGCGAACCCAACCGAAGTGAGGCTGAGTCGCTAGTTTTTAATAAAAAGGGCATTAAAGAGACATTCGAACGAACAATGAGTCGTTAGTAAGATGAACTTTAATTATTTAATTTGGATATAAAATGACCTTAAGGCAGTAAACTAAACTTACTTATAATGTGATTTTGAATTGGGTGCACTTATAAGATGAGGTCATATTTATTAATTTCTGTTGGTTAGAAAATAAAAAATTAACTTTTCTTTGTTTTACAAACAACATCTCAACAATTTAAATACATAATTGTACAGTTTGTCATATGGTAAAGTTCGCATTCATCAATTTAGGCTTATTAAGACTTATCACTTGTCGTCTCGTCGCACGACATTTTTACATGTGTAACATTCTGTAGTGGCACATCTGCGTTGAAAGTATTTTTTCTTAAATCTTTAAAGATATATTTTTTTACTAGTTTGACTTAATTCTTGTCTTTCAATCTATACATATATTATAAAGCTGAAGAGTTTGTTTGTTTGTTTAGTTGAACGCGTTAAACTCAGGAACTACTAATCCGGTTTGAAAAATTCTTTTTGTATTAGATAGCCCGTTAACTGAGGAAGGCTATAGGTTATATATCATCCCGGAAAATGTACGATTCCCGTGGGATAGATTTGTTTTTGTCTAGGGATGAACCCGAAGTGAAGCGAGAGTGAGTCGCTAGTTAAGTTATACACTTAAAAGTTCCACCAAATTATGTTCAAACAAACAAACAAAAAAACTACAGTAAAGTTATCTATAGATGTAGAAATTATTTCCTTTAATAAATAGTAATAATAATATAATATTTTAACTAGAAACAAAATTTAATACTCCCGTTCTTGCCGACTGAGCGTCTTTTGAGCGGTCATCTCAAAAGTAACCTCTATGTTAATCCAGAAGATAAAGATATCTCATATCTCATTCACTAAATTTCATTCAAATATGTTGACCATTAAAAAGTGACAAATACATTCACTCGTAAACTTTCTAGTTTATATAATTAGTTAGACTGACATCTTATCTAAATTAAGACAATTTCGATAAGATAACAAAAAAGTGATTTTTCTAGCAGTTTAAACCCACCACCTAACTTCATTTCAAGTATCGTGGTTATGGATTCGAGTCCCGCTTGAGACCTGTATTTATATAGAGCCATATAGTCTGGGTGTATCGCTCATAAGTAGGTGTTTGCTGAAGCTCGTACTATCAGCTTTGCCTTCATGATGCAGCACATGCGTGACAGTACCAATCCTAAGTGCATTAGCAGACCGCAGGGACTCGCCCATGATAGGGTGCTATATGCGACTGCACACAGTCAAGTAATTAATTACCTTTAAGTATCGGGGAGAAACTTTGTTAAATTATTATATTTACTAGTGAACGCCGCGTGGTTAAAAATCAAACATAATTCATTAAGTTTGATCGATATTGAGGTTCTTTTTTCAAAGTTATCTAGATAACCTATAAAATCCAAAAGAATTTTGAAACGGGCCCATAGATTCAGAGATTTGCACGTATAGACAAACAAACTTCTCAGCTATATATTATGTAAGTACTCGTATAATGTTGATGATTCTGCAGTCCGTCTCTATATAAACTTTAACTATACCAAAGCTCATATTCCTCCGTACATGCAATATGCTTAAAAAAGGGTTCAAAGTTTTCTCTTCACGTATTAATATATAGATAAAATTTAATTGTGTAATAAATATTCATTATTATTATTATTAAAGGTCCATGCACTCGTATTGTAAGTTTGTTCTAGACCTCCGACCTTACCAACTTATTAAGTACCGTTGAGTGCAAAATCATTTTTTATTTCTGTTTCATTGGCATGTAGTAACAAGTAGTAATCAAGACCAAATGACACTCCTGCGCATTATATTGTGCAAACCATAAACGACATTGGTTACTAACTGGGCAACTGCGCGTGGGCAACGGCGTTAGGTGTAGCTAATACTGTATATCCGGTGTGATTTTTCTTGGTGTTAACTAGCATTGCAAATGATTGAGACGAGTGTTGTTTGTTTATTTGACCGACTTCAACAAAAAGGAGGCACTCGATTTGAGTATATGTATGTTTTGTACGTGTATGTTATAGGATTAATGTTTTATATATCAACGGAATCCAGTGTTGCTTTTTAGTGAAAAAATAATTATGATTTTTTTAATTTTGTTTTGATACATCCCAAGTGACATTTTACGAACTGTCTCTATGCGAAAATATTAGTATATTGAAAATTTGTGAAATATGTGTTATACTGTATCAGTATTTGTAAATCGAGCCCGTGTTCTAACCACAAATATGTCACTTGGTTTTCCAAGTGACCTATTAAGTACTATTTAATTATTATTATAGCTAAAAGTTATGCTAACCTTGACATAATAATGTTTTTACAAACGTAGCAAATTCTGAACGAGACAAAAGTACGTATATATATTAACTATCGACTCACCCTGGCTCCGCTCAGTTCGTCCCTACTTACGTTTTAACGTTTAGTACAGATTTCTCAGAGATTACATATTTTCCGGCAGTAAAAAGTATCCATATGTTGAGCCGGATAACCAGTTATCACCATACCAAATTTCATCAAAATCGCTCCAGTGGTTTTTCTGTGATGCGAGAAGAGACAGACAGACAGACAAAAATTCTTAAAACTATAGATTAGACCTCTTTATCGGTAATAATGTCTATTTCAATAAGATTTTCTAAAAAATATTTATTGTACAGATTCGGCTCAGTTACAATTTTATTATATGTATAGATTAATAATTTTAAAATTAATAGGTCACTTAAGCATCTTCTAAAAATATTTAGCTGTGTTTGTGCAATTATAAAAAATTGTAGATACTTTAATGTCTGGAAAACACTTTAATGTCTGTTTAAGAACGGCTGGACCAATTTGCCAAATTAGCATTTTTATAGTAAAATAAAGGAAGGAGATAAAAATTGGGAAAGGGCTTTCTTCTATAAGATTTTTATATGAACTCAAAATTAAGCACATACACAGGGACGTGTGTCTAGCTTGTATACTAGTACAATAAACATATGTTTTGTTATATTTTCTGGGATATTTACATTCTAATATTAAGTGGGATTAGTTTTTTAAGCCTTTACTGACATTAAATATGACGACTAGGTTTTATGGAACCGGTATCTATGACCGTGTTCGTTTTTAGTAACGTTGACGTCATGTTTGCAAAAGCTTGAGTAATCTAATGTTTGCAATGTACGATCAACACGTTTTGCTCCAGGGTCAATGAAATATACACATAATATATAATATTACTAGCCCATTGAAGTAAAGAGATCGTTAAAATAAAGAGTAATTGTCTATACAGATAAATAAAATTGAAGTGTCTGTTTGTAATGTCAAAATAACAGCTTTATACTAAATGCGTATAGAATTATATACGGTACTTTTAAGAAAAAACATAATTTTTAAAAATTTTGTTCATCTGTCTGTCTGTCTGCTTGTTCCGGCTAATCTTCAAAACGGCTGGACCAATTTTAACGGGACTTTAACAGGCAGACAGCTGATATTATAAGGAGTAACCTAAGCTAATTTTATTTTAGAAAAAGAATTAGGGTTTCGCTCAAAAAAATTAAAACGTACCTAGGACCGAACCCGACCGAAGCGAGGGTGAGTCGCTAGTTATAGAATAATATAGTTATTTTCTGTTCTCCTGTTGATGAACAAACAGCTGATATGAAAAAAATGCACAGTCCAAGTTACCACTATCTGCTTTGAGTATAGTAATTTACAAATAATAGCCTACGTGCTACTCTGATGCATAAGCTATATTACTGTACAGTTTTATCAAATATTATTTAGTAGTTTTTGTGTGAAAGAGTAACAAACATCCATTCATCTATCCTCACAAACTTTCGCGTTTACAATACTAGCGGCTCACTCTCGGATTTGTCCCTAGACAAAAACAAATCTATCCCAGAGGAAACGTACATTATTCCAGTATGAAAAGTAATTTGTATGTTATTCCAGACTATAATCTATCTCTGTGCCAAATTTCATCCAAATCCGTTCAGTCGTTCTGGCATGATAGAGTAACAAACATCCATACATATATACTCAAAAACTTTCACATTTATAATATTAGTAGGTTTAAGTAAGTGGTTACCAGCTACACTGACATTTTACCAGAGGGCTTTCGATGTAGTAATATTAAACAGATAATTTAAGATGCGCAAACACAATCCATCTTATGTGTATACGTCGAATGGTCTTCGAAGTAGCTCTGATTGGGCGCGCTTTCAGACCGACTTGAAAGCAGCAACATTAACGCATCGAGCGTTGATAAAACATAAATCAATGGGTCGCCGCGACTGTGTGTAGGGTGTCCATATATGGTGTTATATAAAAAAAGGGCTTAATAAATCTATACTAATATTATAAAACTGAAGAGTTTGTTTTTGTTTGTTTGGTTGAACGCGCTAATCTCAGGAACTACTGGATGGAATTGAAAAATTCTTTTTGTGTTGTACAATCTATTTATCGAGGAAGGCTTTAAGCTATATATCATCCCGGAAAAATGTACGGTTCCCGTGGGATAGGGTTGTTTTTGTCTAGAACGAACGAACGAAGACGAACCCGAAGCGAAGCGAGGGTGAGTCGCTAGTTATATATAATAAGGAAAAGAATATTAAACATGTGATTTTTGTTCATTAATGTATGTATTTTTATAGTAAATTAATAATTTTATGCATATTACCAAAAGTCGTTAGTTTAAATATAAACGATATTTTTACTTATTATTTTTAATTACCGTTTAAGAATAATAAGCGTGTACGTAGTGTTGGACGTTTCTGCCTGCTAACTAAATCAAATCGAAATAGTATAAATTGTCTAAATAGACTTTTACAAACACTTTTGTATAGTATTTTTTTTATTATATGTCGATATATAAGTCCGTGAAGAAGCTTTCACAGGCTCGGAAAGCTGTTCTGTTGAGAAGAGCCGGTAAGAGAAATTCAACAGTACTTCTCATCAAGTATCGAGTATCAACAAGTTAGTCTCACACACGCCAGTAAAGTGTTCAGTGACGGAATAATATGCTTTGCTTAGTAATATGTTTTTAAATTTCATTCTAAATTCTAAATTGTAAAAAATAAACAATGGAACGATTGACAACGTCATAGGGAACTATTTTTTGTGTGATAAGGCAGGGGTCGAGGATAGCCTTGGTTCGATCCCAGGATGCAATCTATGCTCTTATCAAATTTTATCGAAATCTGTTTAGCAATTTAGACGTAAAGATGTAACAGACAGAGTAACTTTCACAATTATAATATTAGTATTTATTGCTCCCGTCTTCAATAATTCTTATTTACTCGTAATGAAGCGTATAATGTCATAATATATAGCTTAAGTATTGTAATTAAATAAATCCAGTTTACTGTTGAATAAACTGATAATGGGCATTTAGGTCAAATCAACATCACGCAACTTTGACGTCCTACGCATTGATTAATAATAATCAATCAACTATTTGCATTCAATGCACGTAATCTTTTAATGGTGGACCATCAGTTTTATATAGCAGGCTATTTTTATTAACAATAAAGTAAACATTATATATCTATACATATAATAAAATTGTAACTAAGCCGAATCTGTACATTCAATATTTTTTGGAAAATCTTATTGAAATAGACTTTATTATCGATACCGAAGCCAAATCTATAGTTTTTAGAATTTTTGTCTGTCTGTCTCTGTGTCTGTCTGTCTGTCTGTCTGTTCATCACGGCAAAACCACTGGACAGATTTTGATGAAATTTGGTATGATGATAGCTGGTTATCCAGGTCAACATATAGGATACTTTTTACTGTGGCAAAATATCTCATCTCTGAGCTAATTATAAGATACATATCTAATATATTTAAACGAGCAATTCTTGTATATTTATTTATTTATACAGGCGATCTCGGAAATGGCTCTAACGATTTCGCTGAAATTTGGTATGTGGAGGTTTTCAAGGGCGAAAAATCGATCTAGATTAGTCATATGTCTGGGAAAACGCGTGTTTTCGAGTTTTCATGTGGTTTTCTTTCGCATTATTCCACGCAAACTATGGTCGATAATTTCTTACTCCCCGGCATAAGCATCGTGGTCAAATGGCCAAGGTGCAAGATTTACAATCACGGGTGTCCAAGTTCGAACCCCGGTCGGATATGGAGTTATTACATTTGTTTTTTTTTGTATTATTCAAGTTTTTAGTTTTTTTTTATTTAAAAAATACTATATAACAAAAAAGAATTCCAAGCGAAGCTCGGTCGCTCAGGCACTGTATATAAAATGAATGGAAATAGGATTTTAATGTTATATTCAGAAATAACAGTACTAACTTTGATTTCGCTCGAGTGTGTCACGAGTACTTAACAATATTCTATGTATTATTCCTGATTTCACTGTACAATAAGTTTCATCCAAATCTGTTCAGCCGTTTTTACGTGTAGGTGTTACACATACATACAATCTTTCCCATTTACAATAGTTGTCCAATAATAGATATATTAGTTAAGTAAAATAAATAAAATAAATATAAATATGTTGGGACATTAACACAGCACCATCTATGTAGTTCCATGGTAAGATCTCGTATCTTGTAACTTGTGTTATGGATACCAGATAGTTGATACACTACACATATATAACTTTAAATACATATATATTATAAATATAAGCACTCATGACTGGAGTAGAAACATTCGTACTCATCACATAAATGAAAGCCTCCAGCGGGACTTGAACCTGCAACCGCTGGCAAAGCAAGTAGGGTCACTACAAACTGAGCCAAACGTGTCGTCAAATTCGTACTTTAAGAAAAGTCCACTTTCTTAGCTAGTATTTTCAAAAGCGATGGATTTTAGTTCTTATAAAATTATAAGGAATCCATAACGAAATAGCTCGTTGGTCACTATAATGTACTGCACATAGCGCAGTATTAGGGTCGACGTTGATGCTTCTCGAGAAGCGTCATTTATTTCATTTTGATGCAAAGGCACAGGTCAATGACCTTTGCAACAAGTGCACTTTTGTCCGGCAAATCCAGACTTCTTATTATAGTGTATAAAAGAAAATAAATTTTAACAATATAGACTCTATATACAAAATCCATCTCTACATCTATTCAGTTCTAGTAAAATAAAAAATGTCGATTTTTCTAATTTAAAGATTTTGGTAGTAAGTCTTCTGAAAAATAGAGGATGATAAAGAGTTGAATATTTCATCAAAAGTAAGAAACATGGAAATTGACATTGACGAAGAAATTATTCATCATACATATGTATATAAAATATGCGAGTGAAGCTACGGGAAAAAGCTAGTAGTTAAATATAAGTACTTTTGATTTTATTCATACACTAGCAACTCACCCTCGCTCCGCCAGGGTTCGTCCCTAGTTACGTTTTAAAGTTTATCTCAGACATGAGATATTTTCCCGCAGTAAGAAGTGTCCTATTTGTTGAACCGGATAACCAGCTATCATCATACCAAATTTCATCAAGATCTGTCAAGTGGTTTTCCCGTGATGCGATAACAGACAGACAGACAGACAAAGATTCTAAAAACTATAGATTTGGCTTCTGTATCGATAATAAAGTCTATTTCAATAAGATTTTCTAAAAATACATTTAATGTACAGATTCGGCTTAGTTACAATTTTATTATATGTATAGATATATAATCATACATTATACGGAATGTCCTTGTTTTTTGCATTTATATTGTCAATAATTGTACTCATTCATGTTATCAGAATTGTAAAGAAATGTTTATATAGTGATAGGGATTATTAGCTTGAATACCAGTATATTTTATGTACAAGTCTTGACAAGCAATTTTTTTACTAGTATATTATACGAGTATAATGACATACTATAATAATTAATGGCAATTTTGACATAGAATTTAATTGCTAATGAAAATATATTACGAACTAGCGACTCACCCTCGTCTCACGCGGGTTTGTCCCTATTTTTTTGTCCCTAGCTTGATTCCCCATACAAAGCTTCATCTCCATTTTCACCCCCTTAAGGCATGATTTCCGGGATAAAAAGTATTCTATGTCCTTCCCAGGACCTCAAACTATCTTCTTACCAAATTTCATCTAAATCGATTCAGTAGATCCAGAGATTACTCCCTACAACGTCACAAACTCACAAACTCGCAAACTTTACCTCTTTATAATATTAGTATAGATTTAATATAACATCGTAACTGAACGTTATTTATTATACACTAGTTTCTGCCTGCGGATTCACTCGCATTTTAAGTGGGCTCAAATGTAGCCTATATTTTATCAAAATCTGTTCAGTGATTTGAAAACACAACAGACAGAATCACTTTATATTACCATACATTTTCCAGGATCATATATAGCCTATAGCCTTTCTCAGTTAACGGGCTATCTAATGCAAAAAGAATTTTTCAAATCGGATTAGTAGTTCCTGAGATTAACGCGTTCAACCAAACAAACAAACAAACGAACTCTTCAGCTTTATAATATTAGTATTGATTAGTAAATATGTATTATATGTGTATTTACAGTATATATTGTATGCCACAGTCAAGACACTAGCATGTACATGAGCATTAAGTCAATGACTTTATTACAAGGGCACATTTTGTTCGATAAACCTTCGATTTTTATATTGTTATTGCAATTCATGTGACTCGAGAGACGCATGATGCTTAATTGACTGACTTACTTTTATAGTTAGTGTTTGGTTTAGTTTTGTTTTATCGATTTTTGAAGTAAAACTTTAGAATCGTTGTGATTTGAAACTCGATGAAACGGAAATGTGACACTAAAAAGAGACAAACACATAAATATATAGGACTAAGCCGGCGAGAGAATGAGATAGAATACATCGCCATGTTGCCATGGTAACCGTTGGTATTGTCTGACAAATGCATATTTATGTCAAATAAAATGTAAAATAACTTTTAAACTTGATAAGAATATTGTAAAAAAATAAACCTTATAATTATCCTACTCCTGATATTCTATATTCATCTCATTCTCTCGTAGGTTACTTTTCTGTAATTTCATTTCTACCGTGTGTGAATTGCACAAACGTACTTTTTGAAGTAAAACTTCTTTACGCTCGGTTGACTTAGGGGGTAAGCTGGTGAATGCGTTACGAAAAAATGTACGTACGTTTGTTGCTCTGGTAACCGTTGTTATTGTCTGACAAATGATATATAATACTATATTCTTTCCTTAAATGATATTCTATGAATATATGATTGTAATATGCCTAATATGCGTTATTTTAATATCTCACCTATCCTGATTATTTAAAACAAATTGAATTTCATAAAGTTAGTATTTTTCTTTTAAGGTGTAATATCCTAAAAACCATAAAAAGTGTATTTCCATAAATTAAAAACGATCCCAGCTACTTATATCTCAGTTTAAATTTACCTAACGTTATTCAAACATAGCTCACGTGCTAATAAACAAACAATTACGTTAAGGTTGGCAAACACTGGACGTTTGGCCAAATTCAACCAAACCAGCTCTAAAACTCAAGTGGAATAAACATACGCTTCAACAAAAATTTGTACGTCTCATGATTGTCGCTAATATTTGTCATGTAATTGAAAAAAGCGGGATAACTGTTCATATACTAATTGTTGATATAAGGCAATGCGCCCAGATGCGCGCGCTATTTATTTTAAAACGTACGTTTTATATATTTTAACTATTTTTTTTGTATGTGGCTTTGACTGCATAGTTCATCTATCTATCTTCTATATGTATTCAGCCGTTTTTTTAACGTCCCACTGCCGGGCACGGGCCTTCTTTCAATACGAGGGGGATTAGGCCATAAACCACCACGTGGCCTATGCTGTGGCACCGGCTGGTCAAGTGCGGATTGGCGGACTTCACATGTCTTTCAAAAACTTGGTAGGTTCTCTCAAACATGCAGGTTTCCTCACGATGTTTTCCTTCACCGTAAGGCAAGTGGTAATCATATTAGAAATGATTCGCACATGAAAATATCAGAGGTGTGAGACCCGGGATTTGAACTCGCTTCTCTCGGTTTCCCAAGCGAGCGCGTTACCACTGGGCTACCACTGCCATCTTCTATATATATTTGTATATACTAGTCATCGCCGCGTGGTTGAAAATCAACCATAACTCATTAACTTATACTATATTTATTGTCTTGCGTATATTATAATATTAATCTGTTCTCAATTTGACCACAGACTTTAACAATAAACAAAAGACTATATATGCGTGTATGTGTCAAATACATGGTAGTGTGTGTAATGTTTTTTTTATTGATTTTATGTATTTTTTATGCATAATTAAAAAAAATAGCATTCTGCTCTCCTTCTCTATATAAACTATGAGTATGGGAAATTTCATACTCCTCCGTCCGCGCAATTTTTGTAAAAAAGGGTACAAAGTTTTTGCTTCACGTATTAATATATAGATAATATAAAGTATGTTAGATAATAATATATGAATACTACATAAAAAATTGCATAAGAAGTAAAATTTCTTCTTTTTAGTATCAAGATAGTATAGATAATAGAACACCAAATAGATTCAGCAATAAAAACTGAATCAATGAACAGTTGATTAATAAGTGATAGAAATCTTAAACAATAATTCTCTTTAAAAATAGAGTTTAAAATTCTTACAAACAAAAGACGCCCTTGATACAATACAAATACATGTTATATTAGTTTAAAGCTAATTAACAATGCTCCCCTTAGTACAACAATCAATTAGCAACAAGTGGTCCGGAGTCCGAGCCAATTCGCTCAATTTGGTAGCTCAATTGAGACCAGATTGATGAGGTACGTGGAATTATTAGCAATTACATCGAACGTTTATGCTTTTTAAAATAACTTATTGAAACTTTAAATTTTAAAATACATAATGAAAAAATTAACAACGCACTAGTCGCCACTACGATTTTCCTTGATTTCTCTGGGATGCCATCATCAGATCCTGGTTTCCTTATGATGATACTACTCTTGGGATATCTCCTTTCTAACAAAAAAAGAATCATCAAAATCGGTTCATAAAAGAAAAAACATATAAACGGTCGAATTGAGAACCTCCTCCTTTTTGGAAGTCGGTTGAAAATTAAAAAATATTAATATTAGAAACTTATTTCTCGTGATAAGTAGGGCGGGGTTCAAGGGAAGCCTATGTCCGATCCCAGAATGCAATCTACGTCCTTGCCAAATTTCATCGTAATCTGTTCAGTTTAAGTGTGAAAAGAGTTACTTTCTTTTTATACCCGACTGCAAGAAAAGGGTTATGTTTTCGCGCCTATCTTTGCATGTTTGTTTGTAATATTCTTTATTCCCTCATATCTTCCAAACCACTCGATGGATTCCTTTAATTAAGGTATCGTTAGATTCATCTCATTAGTCCAAGTGTTCCTAGATAGGTAACGTAAAAAAATGGCTGCTAGATTTCATCGTTTAAGGTGATTTTTTTTAAATATATTATTAGTACTGATGAGAAATTATGTATATGTTCAGATGTGAGTTTGCTTAGATATACTATATACAATATACATACGTACATACTATGTAGTATATTATATTTGTGGGTGACTGTTAAAGAGTGGGAAAGTGAGAAAGTCTATATTTAGGTACACACATATAAACAAGTAGTCTCAGCATATTAAACACTCGTGAGTTTTAAATATCCTGCACTTAGACTCACTAATTACTATAATTAAAATGAAATAAGTATACTTGGTACTTAGTAGTACTAATATTATTGTCATATTTAAGTCTCAGACTTAAGAATTATGTAGATGGAGCCCGCTAAATAAATGTCAAAGTCAAAAATAGTAGCGTGATTTGATGTTAATGCTACTATTCTCGATTTTACTTTACAAATGGTTTACTTTCTTCAAATAATAAGTCTAATTTCAAGCGCAAGCTAATCTAATTCATAGATAAGTAAATAAACCTCAAACTATCTTAAAGGATGTGCTTTACTTAAAATAAAAAATCACACAAAACCTATCTATACATACTCGTATAATAAAATTGTAACTAAGCCGAATCTGTACATTCAATATTTTTTGGAAAATCTTATTGAAATAGATTTTATTATCGATACAGAAGCCAAATCTATAGGTTTTAGAATTTTAGTCTGTTTGTCTGTCTCTCTGTCTGTCTGTTACCGCATCACAGAAAAACCACTGAAGCGATTTTGATGAAATTTGGTATGGTGATAGCTGGTTATCCGGGTCAATATATATGCTACTTTTTACCACGGGAAAATATCTCATTTTTGAGAAAAAATATAAAAACTGCAATGTAAGAGTATACTAATATGTAAAACCTAAGAATGATGATTTTTGGTCATCTGAACGCGGGCGAAGCCGCGGGCAATGCTAGTCCATATATAAAAATGTAATCACACTGCCATGTAGAGTATAAAAAATGACCTAACATAAATATTTGTATAAAATTTTTCAGACTCTACATTGCCTTTAGCAGCTAAAATATAAACAATCGTCGTGTGTGGGAACATGTTAATGCTAACGCGACAATAAAATTCGGTCATTGTTTGCTTTATTGTCTTTCAAATTATCACTACTGGTATGACTAAAATATGTTATAATTATTATTATTCCGATCTATTTTTAGCGAATAGATTGAGTACAATATAGCATATAGTACCTACTTTGTAACCCGTTAGTAATGCGATCGAGAAACCTAATGAATTTTGTTCAAAGCTAGGTTTTTTGATTTTCATGTTTGATGAATCTCATTTTCAACATTTTTACTACTTCTTAATAAGATGTAAAAATGTAAGGAAGTCGTGTCAAAGGGGATTTAATTAATTTTGCAAAGACAGAGTATCATACCCGCTAACCCGCATTAGTTTGATGAATAAGAGCTTAATGCCATTCGCATTGAGGGGAGATCCAAGCCCAACAGTGGGATGTAGTTATGGGACTATAAGATTTTAGTTAGTCGAACTTATAGGATCTTAGTTCGTAGGATCTGTAACATGTCGATTTATTCGTCTTATTATAGCCCACGTTTTCCCAATTCGTTAAAATTTTATTTCTTACTATATATATACATATGTATGTACTGTACATATGAGGGCAAAATTAAGTCAAGCGCATTATGTATGGGTTAACGGTTTTTTTAATGCATAAAACTCGTATCTATACTACTTAAGATTTTTTTGTTTGTTTGTTTGTACCGAATAAGCTCCGAAACTGCTGAACCGATTTAGATGAAATTTAGTACGAAGATAGTTTGAGACCCTGGGAAGGACATAGGATAGTTGGTATCCCGGAAATCATCCCTTAAGAGGGTGAAAATGTGGAGAAAAGTTTGTATGGGGAAACAATCTAGTTTTAAATAACGTTACGAGTATGTAGAATTACTCGTATTATTCAATAGAAAAATTTGTTGTGTTGAGTACAACTTTGGTAAAAAAGGTTTTAGTTATTTTTGTGAGGAATCCTAAAATATTGAGAAATGACTATTGATTATTATATTGTTACTGTTGCTACTGAACTGTGTAAAGGGTCTGCTGTGTTTTTACCTAATTATGCGTAGCGGGAAGGGTTCCACCCTATATTTTTGATTTTTTTATAAATATGTTTCTTCAATTTTATATTATAAGGTTGAATATCCTTTAAACCACAGAGACATGTGTCTTACCTTGTGACTTGTTTGATTGAGTTTCAATATCTTGGTATGTAAATTCTATATAGATTAATCTATACAGATAAATAAAATTGCAGTGTCTGTTTGTAATATTAAAATAACCGCTTTTTACTAAATGCATATGTATGTATACACGGTACGTATACCAAAACAACATTTTTTACAATTTTTGTCTGTCTGTCTGTCTGTCTGTCTGTCTGTCTGTCTGTTCGTTCCGGCTAATCTCCGAAACGGCTGGTCCGATTTCGACGGGAATTTCACTAGAAGATAGCTGATGTTATAAGGAGTAACTTGGGCTACTTTTATTTTAGAAAAAGAATCAGGGTTCCGCGAAATAAAATTAAAACCCATTAAATTGTGAACAAAATCCGCGTACGGCGTACGCACCCGAGCAGAGCGAGGGTAAATCGCTATATAATTTAAATAAATATCGTAGGAGTAGCAAGCTACTATTTATGAATAAACATAACTAACCGTGAAAACGTACCTAGGGACGAATGCGAGCGAAGCGAGCGTGAGTCGCTAGTTTATATAAATAAAAATGAATGTTCGTATGTTCCTAAACCATCCATCCGATTGTAGTGAAACTCTGGTAGTTCACTATACACCTGCGAGGTTTTCTGACGCAAAAAAAAGGATTTTTATTTGGACGTTCGTCTTTTATGCGTTTTTAAATCATTCAAGCTTAGGGAAGCACCCGAGCGAAGCGAGAATATTTCGCTAGTGTTTTTATACAACAAAAAGTAGTATGACACTAAAAAAAGACTCAAAGTATAATAAACATTAGTAAACTTTTATAGTGAGGGGAAAATCTAGTGTTACATACGTACAAGCATATATATAATGTATATATATCCGACCAAAGATACTTATTAAAGTAAAAATCGAACCTGCTTTTAATTTAAAGCTCAAACTAAAACTTCCACTGTATCACTGGTCTTTTTTTTATTTTTTATTATTAACTTTAACAATATCATAGCTGTATAAAATACATTTTATTTTGAAATCATAAGCCATTAATTATTCAAATATGTAAAGACAGTATCTTTTAATTAAATTATATTATAACAGTAAAACCATAATCTATAGCATCTATGACACATGCTATGGTGTTCTCTCAGCCGAATCATTGTCATGCCGGTTCTAAACATATAATTGCTGCAATAAATGTTCTGTGGGGCGTTTTTATATGAACCAGTCACGGAAATGGAAATATAAATTATAGGAAGGAAAAACATTTCTCGACTTTTTTTCAAAGGATACGTTTAAACTCAATATTTTACTATTTTTATTTTATTATCAAACTAACGACTTACCTTCGTTTCAATTAGTTGCATTTCTAGGTGATATTTTTATTTATAGTATTAGAAATAGGATTTTTTTTGTTTATTTTTACCGGTAGCCTATATACTATGTACATCTAAATCTATCCAGTTATTTTAGCTTGAAGGAGTAAGAAACATAGACACATATACAAACCACAGAATATATAATGATCATGATGATAATAATAATAGAAAGACTCAACAATTAATCTTGGCCCGATTAGGGACTCGAACCCAGGACTTCCGGATGTGCAGCCGTACATGTTAGCCACACCATTATGGCAGTCAATTAAAATATTATTGTGTCAGTATTATAGTATTCGCATTTATAATAATGGTGTGTAATCTATACATATAGTAATTTAATCTATACATATAATAAAACATTAAATATTTTTTTAAAATCTTATTAAAATGGTAATTATTGTCGATACAGAGGCCGAATCTATAGTTTTTAGAATTTTTGTCTGTGTCTCTGTGACCGCATTACGAGAAAACCACAGAACAGATTTTGATGAGGTATGATGATAGCTGGTTATCTGGGTCAGCATATAAGATACTTTTTACTGCGGGTAAATATCTCATCTCTGAGAAATCTATACTAAACGTTAAAACGTAACGTTAGTTTATATTACAATTTTAAGATCCTATGGAATCTACTTGAGGTAACGGGATAAAAAGTAGTCTAGCTTTTTGCTTATTGTAATTCTTTTCTATACTAATAATTATTAGTTAAATGTATCACCCATATATAGTTTGGACATTAATAATTACTAGTCATCATATAAGTATCAATGTAGGTTAGATGCGAGTCCATCATGTTATTTAATTACACCTGGAAAGCTTACGAAAGCTCACGCAAGAGCTTAATGTCTTAATGTTACAAGAGGAGATTATTGACTTTCTTTATTATACAGTGTGTTTGTTAAGATTTTTTTATATTAAATAATACATATTTTTTTATTATTAAATTATTGTATTGTTTGTTTTACTTTTTTATCAAACATCATGTATTGGTCACACACAGTGTTTCAAGTTAGATACAAATTAAAGCACTATCATGGTATCTATAGGTAAGTTAATAATGGATGTAGGAGGTAAATTATAAACCACAAAAACCGAAAGTACAGATTCTCAAATTTTTTTTTACTAATACGTGGTATCATTTTATTTTGACAAAAATAAGTTTCTATCATTGTATCCAAAACGTTGAGTAAAAATGAAGTGAACTTTAAGGCAAATTATTTTTATAACTAGCGCTTTCTCGCGGCTCCGCCCGTATCGCGTTAATTTTGAAAAATTACTCCGTTCTCGTGTCCGCCAACCCGCACTTGGCCAGCGTGGTGGACTATGCCCTGATCCCCATCGTATTGAAAAGAGGCCCGTGCCCAGCAGTGGGACGTTAAAAAAAAAGGGTTGAATACTCCGTTCTCGTTGCTCGTAGGGTTATGTAAGATAATTTTCTTCCTCAATAAATAGGCTATAAAATTCAAATCGGACCAGTAGATCCAGACATAAACCTTTAAACAAAGAAAACGTTTTAGCTTTATTATATTAGTATATAATATAATTGAATTTATTCAGTTTGCGTGATAATAATTTAAAAACTATAAAAATTTATTGGCAATTTGAAACACAATACACGATGTACAAGAAGCCATTAACAGAGCTGCGGTACTGTTTTAATTTCTTCATAAGATAACGACAGGAACAATAAAGGTGAGGTATAATTTACTCCAATAATCCCTATAAGGCCGGGCATTAAAGGTTTGCGATAAAAATCAAGTGTTATTTCGGTCATCCACTAAAAGCCAAGCTATGGATGATCTATAATTTTACGACCTGTAAAAAAGTAAAAAGTTTAAAAATTTTACAATTTAAAAAAAAAGTAGGTACGTATAATAAGTACGTAATAATACTTAATTTATGGTTTAAAATGTATTAATTACTTATAGTAATTTAAAAATTTTTTTTTTAAAGTCAGAGTAAATTGTAAAATCTAAAAAAAGACTAGAAAGACAAAAGAGCTAGGTTGTTTTTCTAAAAGGCATTGTCACCCAGCGGGAGAATGCTTAGCATTCTTGCCACAACGCCACGCGGACTTTGCATAATTATAATTAAGTAAATTAAATTAAATATATTTTTTAATACCTTTATGGTCAAAAAAAATCGCAGTACAATTTTGTTTATGATATGTAGCGCTATATTTTTACTGTGATACATGCTTAGTCGCTTTCGGGTGGCGATGAGAGTAAAACAAACATGAGGCGTGGTTAGCGGCGTCTTCTGATTTAAGTGCATTGAATTTCATAAAGGAAGGCACAGTGTATCATTTGTCAGTCTCCATATTTGGGCTACTATAAATGTGTTGAAATATATACTTAGAGTGACCGGTCACTGCAGACTTTTCACAGTTGTGTAGTATGAAAGATTTATGATGTTTTTAGTTGATACCGTGTTGTTATAACTTATAGTGATATACTAGAAGATGTATTCTTATTGCTAACCAAGAATTGACTAAGCGCTTAATAAAAAGTCTGGAGTATGTGGAGACTCTTACTATGGTGTCATTTATTCTTATTTTTAGGTTCTTTTATTAGGATGCCTAAATGATATTTAGAGACCATTTTTTTCAATTTTTGATTCGAATGACTTATCTGTGCTATTTAATCATAACTTTATTATTAAGGTAATGTATAGACTTGGCTTAGCTCAGGTTAGACAAAATAATTTATAAGAAAAAAAAATCTTTTGATGTTATTTTTAAATCTTTTCGGATGGTTGCTGCCCATGACTGCTATAAAGCATTCAAAGCGTCAGGAACCTAAAATCAAAATAAATCAGCGATTAAATCCGAAAATGTAGTTTTATTTTATTTTGACACAATTGATTTCATGATGGAGACAGAAGGTAGATATGGGAGCGTTTTTCAATGGCAATTAACCAAACCTAAGAATTTTGTCTCTTTTTTCTTAGTTTTTATCCATTTTTTATAATACTAATAGTAACTCACTTCAAAATCGATAATGCATCTTCCTATTCAGTAAATCCATACATTTCCAATGCATTGACTGACACATTAGACGATCTTAATTATATAATGGAAATTATGTAATTTACTAGATAAATACAAATCAAGTGACTCATGCATACAGTATGGTAAAAGGTAGATATTGCTTCACGTATTTTCCCCATGAGTCATATACTGTCACGGGGTATACAAAATTTTCAAAGCATAAAACTTCAATAATAATGTCAGTTTTATGGTAATCGACGGCTTATCACATTTTAATATACATATATATCATATCTTAATAAACATAAAAACAACAAAATTCTTAGAGATCAAGAATTAACTTAGTTTCATATTATATTTATATGTATAACTAGCTTACCCTCACTTCGCTCGGGTTCGTCCCTAGTTACGTTTTAATTTCTTTGTGCGAAATCCTAATTCTTTTTCTGAAATAAAAGTAGCCTAAGTTACTCCTTATAATATCAGCTATCTGCTAGTGAAAGTCCCGTTAAAATTGATCCAGCCGTTTCGGAAATTAGCCGGAACAAACAGACAGACAGACAGACAAAAATTTTAAAAATTGTGTTTTTCTTATAAGTAGGTACCGTATATAATTCCATATGCATTTAGTATAAAGCTGTTATTTTGACATTACAAACAGACACTTCAATTTTATTTATCTGTATAGATTGATTGATCACTTCATTCTCTTGTTGATAACTTCAAAATGTGCTAATTGAGCACAGATTACTTCGCCAATGTCACGTGGAATGAAGAATTAAATGATTAAAGGCATACTTTTTTATTTGACATTTTTTAACTCTCCTGCTCTATTTCTCTAATATTTTATTAAAATACACAAATACTAACTAATTTGTATAACCTAATATCATAATATTATGTATATGTCCGCCAACCCACACTTGGCCAGCGTGGTGGACTATGGCCTGATGCCCATCGTATTGAAGGAAGGCCCGTGCCCAGCTATGGGACGGTCAAAAGGGCTGAATACAATATCATATTATAACTTTTCTTCTCACTTCTTTGTTGTAGAAAGAAAGAATAATGATATATTAAAGAAATAAACTAATTTTGTCTTTAAATCGTTTGTCATCATACATAACCTTTTTTAAGTAAGTCAGTGCTGCCTGCTAATGATCATATACATTAATGACGTCATTACATGCGTCACTGCCTACATCCGACTTCCGCTGGAGACGTTAAAAGCGTTAAAACTGTTTTTATTTTGTTAGTAGAGAATATCTCTGCCAGATGTTTTTATTTGCAGATAGTATTCATATTACTACATTAGTTTTTTTATCCTATACTAGCGTCTCACCCTCGCTTCGCTTCGGATTCGTCCCTAGACAAAAACAAATCTATCTCACGGGAACCGTATATTTTTCTGGGATGATATATAGCTTATAGCCTTCCTTAGTTAACGGGCTATCTAATGCAAAAAGAATTTTTCAAATCAGATTGGTAGTTCCTGAGATTAGCGCGTTCAACCAAACAAACAAACTCTTCAGCTTTATGATATTAGTATAGATTCAATAAATTGCATAATAGAAATCAAAAGAGTTATGTCTTAAGATGACCATACACCTTTAAAATTTTACTTGCCTGGATAAATCGCACAGGTTTAATGCAGCGTGTGTAATAGCTAAGATCCTGGCTTATCTGTGCAGTTATCTATATAGGCATTAGGCATATCCTAGGATCTAGAGCTTATGGATAGCTTTACCTGGCCCAGGAACACATGAATGTTATATACACTACAAACAATCGCTTTGACCTGGATTCGAACCTGCGGTCATATGTAGCAAACATTTAGAGTGTCTCTAGTATAATAGAGTCATTGTAAGACACAGATATCAAAATTCTCTTCCTTCCACGAATTTATTTCTTCTAATGAAAAAAATACTTAAGTAATTATAACTAAGTATATATTTTTATGTTTAATAATAAACTATAACTATTTTATAATTGTTTCAGACAATAACATCGACTCCGCGCATCGACAGATCGATCAAAAATCTAACCAGTGGTTTGGGGCCACCCTCACTAGTACCGGTAGAAACGGGCCTATTGTGGTAAGTCAATTATATAAGTTAATTCAAAAATATGTGCAAAAAGAATAAAATCCCGGTCAAGTGTGAGTCGCACGCAAGACTTAATGTCATTTGGCGGGTTTTTATTTTTCATAGAATTTATACTATTATAATTAAAATTAAACTTTTCATTTTTTTCATTAAGTAGTAGACGTATAAAAAGTTGAATACCATATCACTACATAGTATAAAACAAAGTCGCTTCCCGCTGTCTGTCCCTATACGAGTATATGCTTGGATCTATAAAACTACGCAACGGGTTTTGATGCGGTTTTTTAATAGATAGAGTGATTCAAGAGGAAGGTTTATATGTATAATACATGCATAATATAGTAGAGAAACGCAGATAATTTTAGAGGTTTCTAATATGATGTCGTAAATAAACACATTTTTTTGCGCTTACATTGCGAACGCTAGCTGAACCCTACGAGATAGATAAAAAAAAAAGAGTCTGCTTTTTACTTTATCCAAGCTAGGGACGAATCCGAGCGAAGCAAGGGCGAGTTGCGAGTTAAAAATATAAAATATTTAAAAAAATACTTCAATCGTTTGATAACTTACCTCTTACAATTTTTCACTATATGTTGAACAGATAAAAACGTTCAATCTGAAGATGTCTTGTATACACATACTATATGTATTTATGGTACGGCCCCATAAAGTGTTATAGTGACCTATAAAGTTTATGGTCTCGGCTGCACCCTTCCTGTTACACCCATAGAACTGATTTGATGTCAGCACAATGGCTTTTAGACGAAAGGTCGCTTTGTCTTAAAATGTCGTGAAAACCGGACTGTTTTCATTAATTTATTTAGCAAACTCACGCAATCCACTTCTAAATTAGAAGATATTATTATTGGAAATAGTTTCGCTTAGTATGTAATAATTACTGTATTTTAATAATTAGCATACGTATGTTTGTTCTTATTTTACACTGAAAAAACTAGATAGATTTGAATGAAATATATGTATGTAGTTCATATAGACTAGGTACATATATACTGGAGTAAATAAAATGTTCCAAAAGGTAGTGCTGCTTATATAAAGATATAATAATAGGCCCCTAAGGATCCACCTGAGCGAAGCGAGTGAAAATCGCTAGTTTTAAAACATATATCTGTAACCAACCCTCTATGAAATTTAGTATGATGATAGCTGGTTATCCGGGTCAACATATAGTATACCTTTTACTGCGGGAAAATATCTCATCTCTGAGAAATCTATACTAAACGTTAACACGTATCTAGGGACGAACCCGAGCGGAGCGGGGGTGAATCGCTAGTATTTTTAATAAAACCCAACATTACAAAGTGGCATTTAAAAATATCGTGACATTACTAACTTATTATTAAGGCTTGACGTTATACGATTCATCGCGACATCCATTAATCTTCCCATGCGAAAGTAGGATTTACAGTGAGTGGAAGGTTAAGGCCCGTTCCACACTGTAGTGCCGGCTCGTTCTCAGTCCGATATAGTATTTTTATACAAGAAACAATAAGAGCATTTACACTATCAGTAAGTATAGTTCGGTTCTGCCCTAACAGGAATAGTTTAGTTATAGCAAGACCAGACTATAGAAGATGGCATTTGGGCTGGGTTAAATAATTTAATTTTAACGTGTGCTAATTCAATTCAATTGTCTTGTTAATAGCTTCAAAGTGTGCCAATTCAGCACAAATGACAGATTACCTCACCAATGTCACATAAAATGGAGAAGACACGAAGGAGATTGGTTATTCGTGCTGATATTTTTTTAAATTCACAGCATATTTTTGACAACGATGGAATAACATTTTTATTTTATTTTTTTTATTTTAACAAAGTCCTCATATATAATATCTAATACATAAAAATCTCGAGTCACGAATCTCGAGTCGCACTACGTCGAAACCGCTCGACCGATTTTAATGTTTTTTTTTGTATATTTGGTAAGTATGAGATTAGGTCGTAAAGTATTTTTCACCCTCTTACCCCCATCCCCTATTTTTTAATCGCGATTTTAGTATTTTTGTATGAACAATATACAGGGTGTCCGGTAAATAGCATTAGTATTGTTATAAAAATGTAATTTCTTATTACTTGATTATTCTGCTAGGGGTGTTAGGTCTATAGCATGATATTTGCAAATGGGCCAGGAAGACGTAATGGGGTTGGCACACCATTAGGTCACGGGTCTTTACGATTTGTGGACAGATTAGCTATTTGTGTCACGGAATCGGGTTAATGATGAGTTTTGTTGGTCCGTCTTCGTTTAATACAGGTCAGTTGAAAGGTGTATTTTAAAAGAAAACCCCTTTCGTAATCATTACTAATAATATAGAGTTTAAGAGTTTATTTGTTTTTTTTTTTTGCTTATTTCTTTGTATGGATACGCTAATTTCTGGAACTATCAGTCCAATTTAAAAAAAATATTGCACGTTATAGCCGTTTTCTTTTTACAATTTTTAGAAGCGTACCAATTACACGTAAATCAACTACGCAAGCGGTTCCGTGGGCAAAATCTACTTAAATAATATGTAGCCAATACCTTCTCTTGTTGTTCTGGCATCATCCCATGTTTATTTGGGGTTTTACTTAACTTTACTTGGGTCAGAATTCTTATTTTCTATGTCTTCCCAAGAGACACTCGCGTAAGTGTCTTGCGCTATTTTATGTAGCCTAATAACACCTATGTATATACTTTTGAATAGAGAGAGAGAGAAAGAAATTAATAGATTTTTGTAACCCCATTCCGAAGAGCAGTATACGTGCTGTATTTTTTCTGACCAAATTTCTTCCTTGGACAACACAAATATTTCTTTCCATTCTTGAAATACAAATAAAGTAATAATATGACTGTTTTGCATTACAACAAAACAGGTATTATGTGTAGGAGAAAACACACAGCATTGAGATGAAGAAGCAGCTTTGTGATCTGTCAAAACTATCGAGAATACAGATTAAAAACATACCTGAATCCAATAAAGTTTGATAATTAGGTTACCAGAGGGCGCAGGCATCAGCTTGCCGCCTTTTCAGCTGTCAAGTGTCATAGCGTCTTCATCGCCAGCAAGCACCTTGAATCAATGCTGTGTGTTTTCTCCTACACATAATACCTGTTTTGTTGTAATGCAAAACAGTCATATTATGTGTCTCCAAAAACACACAGCATTGAGATGAAGACCTGTTTGATATCTGCTGGTGACCAAAATTATCTGCACAAAACGCTATGTGAATGAATAAACAATTAATTATATAATGATCAGCAAAGGACCTCTTTAATTGTTTATATATTTTATGTAATATGTAAGTTCTTTCATGTAATCAAAATATCAATAATTAAACTTAGGTAATTACTTATTAAAACAACATAATCAACAAACTTAAACATTTTAAGTATCTCAACAGATAATTCTGTGTAATCCCTTTATACTATTTTTACCCCTAGTTCCATAAAAATCAAATCTCATAGGTCCATCAAAATAATTTTAATTAAATATTTTAGATAACCATAAGCATAAACTTTAATAAGATCATAATTACAGCCTGTGTAATAAACACATAAATAATTAAATTTTCAAATTGTAACCAACAAAAGCCAAAACCTGAAATCAATTATTACTTTATAATATTAAACAGTCTTAATATTATTATGTAATAATTCAGTACAATCACTGTTAGAAGTGAAGGATTTATTTACTTCTCAATAGTAAATTTTCTTAAATGTTTCTAAACATCTCTCTAGCTCTTAAGATCTCCTCTATTGGTCTACTGTCTTGCCATCTCCGAGATGCTACAGTAAACTGATGTTACCTGGGGACTCGTCTATCTTGGCCTGCTTAAATACTGAATGCAGCCACCCAGAAATGACAGCTCCTGCTGACTTCACTTGTCCTTTGACTGTGATAAAAAGACATTGCAAATCCTTTTTCATCCTGCATCTGACCTCCGAGGCCATCTGCGAGCCTATCTGTGAGCAGGGATGTAAGGAGCCAACCAGACTGTAAGTTACTGAGTCAGTGTTAGAACCAAACCCTGACCAAAATGGTATGGTATCTTCTGCCTACCTAACTCTATCATTAGAAAGTTCCAGAAGGTTAGAGATCATGCCACCTACAGCCTCAAGCTAGGAACATTATTAAGGCTGTCTTTCTACCCTTATGAAGCAATGAATCAGAACATGATGCTGACTTCAATCAGTTAAATAACATATTAACATCCCATATGGGCAGTTTAGCTTCTTATGGTTTAGAATATTAAATTTCTTTTAAAACCTGATGAATTAATAAGTTTTTTGGTAGATTCTCTACCGTGGCTGCACACTAAGTAGATATGGCTAATTTATGTTACAAAACCGTCCTGTATGCTAATTTATCCTTTAAATAAAACTTAACTAACACTCTGGCTACATCTTTCCTTTCTGGACTTTTACTAATGACATTGTTATCCTGGCACCATAACTATCTTTCTAATGGAGTACTGTAAGTAGTCAATGTGGCTGGACACCAACTCCATTGAAATAGTTGCTTCTCGTCCTTACTCCACTCTGTTATTTGGTGTGCCCATCCCCAATCTATCAAGCTTAAAACATTAACTCTAATCGTGGTGGGCTTGACACTGTCATCTCATCAACAAGAACCTTCCGCAGGTTCTCTATGAGAACAGGACTGGCCAGAACTCTCGCTTGAAGGTCTGGATACCAAAAACATTGTACCACTGAGGCACTCACAAAGTACGTTCCCCCTTGCCCTCTTGAGGAGTGCTAAGATTGGGAATTAGGCTAGAAAGTGGAAACACCTACACGACCTGAAATACTCAATCACGGCTATTAGCCGCGCCTGGCGTCACAAAAAAGAAATGATCCCTCATTTGAGTCACGCGATACAACGAGAACAGGTCTGTGTCTGGTATTCCCCACTTTTCAAAAATAGCCTCCGTGACTGGAGAGTCCAGATGCCATTCGGGTACTTGCTTTCCCCCTGATAGGCTATCTGCGATACCGTTTAACCTACCTGGTAGGTAATATTAATTTAATTGGTTACCTCTAAGTTCTAATTCAATAGACCTCTACCAGAAGGTTCATATCTCTAACAGACAGGTTCATGGACTGAGTCCCCCTGATTCCGAATCTAGGCGACTAAGGTCCGATTGTCGGAATGCTCAAGTATGTGCGCATTCCTTAAAAAAGATACCTGTGACTTGATCACAGCAAAGACTGCATACTAGAGACCTCCTCTAGATTGGAATGCCAAGGTCTTTGGAGTTGGATTGGAGTGTCAAGGTCTTTAGGTATTGGTTGTCTAAGTGTGCTCCCCAGCCCGCATCCGCTGCGTCTGTGGTCAAGAAGTACGTTACTTCCTCTCTGTGGAGTTGGACTGCGGCCTATTGCATCCAACCACCACACACAACTTAGCGCCTGTCACTTACTGGGGCATAATTTCTTTTTCCAACCCCTCTGGGTGAACCTCTTTAGGAAAAGTTATGCCCTGCAACAGTGTAGCTAACCTTGAAGAACTGCATGGTTGGCAACGTTTAACAAGCCTACCACAGTTCAAAGTTCCCCTAGAGAGCAGTTGTCTCCTTTTAACAACTTTAACAAAGTTCTTTTTATTCTGAGGATGTTCTGGGTTGGCAGGGCTAACGTTAAACTTTGGGTATTCCAAGCTAAACTGAACTATTGTAGCTCGTGTGTGAACACTATAACCGATTTTTTGTAATTTACGAGCCAACCCAGAGATTCCAAGATTGCGAGTGTTTCCGCAACCTGCGCAAATCACTTGAATCTGTCCTGGCATACAGCAGGTAATCGCCCAGATATAGCAAACGATTAACCTCGATTTCGTCAGGTTTCCGCAACCCAGTTCGATACCGCTGCAAAAGTACCTCGGTTTCGCAAGGTTTCCGCAACCCAGTTCGATACCGCTTCAAAAGTACGGGGGGCAATAGACAGGCTAAATGATAAGGCTGTCAACTGGAGGATCTCTTCCTCGTAAATGGCACAGAGGAACCGTCTGTGTGCCTTTGTCATACATAAATGAATATAGGCCATAAATTAATATGGGCCTGGTGAATAATTGTTTTCACCATCCAATTACTGGGCTGAAAGAAAGCTTATACTATCCTATCTAAAGAAAGTTTATTACATCTCTCTGAGACATCAAATAAAACGCTTTATTACTATGCTGAGTTATTACTATATGAGTATTTTAAGGCTCTGAGGTCAAAGAGGGGACACAGCTCACCATCTGTTGTCCTCACTGAAAACATATTTTTTAGTTGTTCTTAAATTATTCAAGCTACGTCTGAATAACTCGGGTTGCTTATGTACTAAATCAGCTTGAATGGAAACTTCAGAGGAGGTTTCATTCTAAAGGGTAAAGGCAGTTGGCTATGCAGTTTAAAACAAACTGATAGGCACCCCTCCGAGTCCATTTGTCTGTGAACAAATCTTAGGTACCACCCTTTGAAGTTCTATTGATTTTAATGCTTGCTTATTATTGGAGCTGGAGGCTCTGCTATTGGACTCACATTGACAGAAGGACTGGTCCCTCTTAACAGTATGTCTACATTTCTTTTTAGAACTTTTGACTTTTACCCTTTTTCTATATATTTTAATAAAAGATAAATCAGTATGTTTTGTATGATTTAATACTTTTTTATTCCTCAAATAAAATCTTAGAACCTCCAAGAAACTATAATTGGCCCTAGGGCCTCTAGACTAAATAAATACTCTGACCTATGAGGAACATTCTATAAAGTTGCTTTAAGGTATCATGCTTAATTTCAAAAAACTCTGAATGCTTGGCACCTATTATTTGCATAGTTATTTCTAAATTTATATGACTTGCACAACCTGGGCCAGGTTCTTGAAATATTCTCATGTAATGAATTTAAATTTAAAACCTTTGGATTGACTACCGCCCAGTCAAGTATTGATTGTAAAACCGTTCTTAATAATTGTCTTTGCTTCCCCAGTAAATAGCCCAGCTATTGAGTTCTGTAGAAGCTAAATAATTTTTTATTTATTAAAATGACCCTTAGCTCCTCATCAACTTTAAAAACTATAAACTCAGTAAAAGCTAGACTATCCTGCCGTAGTTTCTTATATCTAATAGCCTTTCAAGCTAGGGAATAAAACTACTGTTGTTTATTTAATTAAGAAAAACAATATCTATCTATAATAGGTTGAACAATGCTTTTTATAACAAAGTCAGTACCTAAATTATCAAGAATTAATATTAATGTTTCCAGTAACACACTTGTTGACAGTCGATTAGAATTATAAGAAATTGCTCAGAATTAGCGCTACTACCCTGTCTTGTGTATACAAATACATGTAAGCTGGTAACTGCGTTAAATATTTAAATATATAATACATCTGAGATTAAAGTAGGTATAAACCCTAGGATCTAAATTTCACTTATGCGTTCTACGACGTCTACTCTGCATGGGTAAAGCCAAGCCCTCCTCCACCTTCGAGGAAGAAGAGAAGCCGCTCCCCGAATCTGCAGAGATCAAGGCCGAGACACGTTCTCCCTCCGGAGCAACTGACTTCCGACCGACCTTCACGTCGTTGTAACGCATAGGTTCCATGTTTTAAAAATATTAACAATGCTTACCAATCTCCTTTTTACACATAAAATTCACTAAAACTTCACCTAAAAACTTAATTTACATCGATTTCGTAACTTTTCGATGTAAACTTTTTCAAATCACAAAACGCTATGACACTTGACAGCTGAAAAGGCGGCAAGCTGATGCCTGCGCCCTCTGGTAACCTAATTATCAAACTTTATTGGATTCAGGTATGTTTTTAATCTGTATTCTCGATAGTTTTGACAGATCACAAAGCTGCTTCTTCATCTCAATGCTGTGTGTTTTTGGAGACACATAATATATGTTATACTAGCTAGAACCCGCGGCTTCGCCCGCGATCAAACTACGAAAAAAAAACTTTTTCGCAATACATACTTTATTACTTGCAAAAATAAGTTTGTGTAAGTTTTGGAAACAAATTTAATTTTAGCGATCGTATATTTTGTAATTAAATTTACACTTTAGGTATTTAGCAAGCTGCACTACCTGTTTTTTTTTGTACGTTTTCTACTCCATCTTTCCAAAGTTAGAGGAAGAGGGTACAATGATAAAATTGCATACAATGTTTACGACTTTAGAATCATGTAACATGGCTAATATGGGTTTTTTTAACTAACATACTAACAGGCTAACATCTACGATATTTTTAAAGACCCAATGCTATGTACATCTGAAGCTTACAGTCTCCCTCCTTCTCCTTCTTTTTTAAGTTTCGTATATAAAGTGCCATTCTTATTTTGTTGTAGCTTTTTGCCCGCGGCTACGCTCGCGTGGACTGAACAATTTGCTCAGTTTTAATTTCCATTGAATTTATATTGTCATATCGAATTTTTAATATTATGTCTAGAGTAAAACTCTAGATTCACTTAAGTTAGTCTACACTAAAAAAAAACAACCACATATATAGGTTATGCTCTCTCACTCGCGCTCTAGGTCTGTTATAGTTGTCGCTGCTGTGGCCAGCCGAAAAGTTATATGTAATTTTCCTTTGGATTCGAAATAATATCCATTCTCTGCTTTATATCTAACACATTTAGTGTGCACTTACAGAGAACTTGAGCCATGTTACTCTATTTAAATATATTCAATAACTCAAACTTCACCGACCAGTTTTACCCACTTAGGGGCTAAATTAAAAAAAAACTACAATACATATTTATTTAATTGTGTTGAAGAGCATTAATACCATGTTTCAAGTAATTCTGATAATAAACAAATTTTTCCTCATATAAACAGCTCAACCCCCTTTTACCCTTTTAAGGAATAAATTTAAAAAAAAATGATATCTGTATTATTTTAGTTTTCATTTTAAAGGTAAATACTATTTTCCGTGCATCAATTACAGAGTTTCATATAAACTTTCGTCCCCTATTTGACAGCCTTATGGGATGAATATCAAAAAATGCTAAAATACATATTTATTTAATTGTATTGAAGAGCATTAATACCAAGTTTCAAGTAATTCTGATCATAAATAATTGTTTGCCCATATAAACTTTATCACCCCCTTTTACCCTTTTAAAGGATGAATTTTGAAAAAAATTTTACACATATATTTCTTATTTTTTGTTTTAAAGCTAAATACCATTTTCCGTGCATTTCGCGTTAAGAATGACAGAGTTTCATACAATCTTTTATCCCCTATTTTACCCCCTTAGGGGATGAATTTAGAAAAACCCTTTCTTAGCGGATGCCTACATTGTATAAGGAATATGTCCTCTAAATTTCACGTTTCTACGACCAGTGATTTAGGCTGTGCGTTGATCGATCAGTCAGTCAGGACAAAGCATTTTATGTATATATAGATTATGATTTAAACAATTCGTTGTATAATAATAGTATTATTTATAGTTAACTAGCGGCTCATCTTCACTTCGCTTGGATTTATCTCTAGAAAAACAAAAAGTCTATCCCACGGGAACCGTATATTTTCCCGGGATAAAAAGTAGCCTATGTGCTATTCCAGGCTATAATCTATCTTTGTGCCAAATTTCATTTAGATCCGTTCAGCCGTTCTAGCGTGATTGAGTAACAAACATTCATCCAAACATCTAAACTTTCACACTTATAATATTAGTAAGATTATGAAAGTTAATTCATAATCATACTTAATACAGAAACCAGATATTTTTTTGATTACCCTAATCCCATAACTCTAATGGCGTCCATAGAAAAATACCAAAGAACTCTCAAGAGTAAACTAATGATAATTTAATCCACAAAAAAGAAAAACAAACGGCGTCGATTACTCACAACTCATACGAATACTATCGAGTTTCGCTTTTACTTGGTTTTTGTGACTCGTTCCCCGAAGCGTATGTCTCCAGTTTTTCTCGCCATCTCAAAGGAGATGGAATTTTTATTTCGGTATGCCGAATTAGTGCAAAAACTGGCTGATGGCTGATGCGGCAATTTGTATCGGGTTTTGTTTTCTTTTAGAACACGACGGGTCCTGAATTTGATATAAAGCATGTTTCAAAAGTTTTATTTTGTTCATTTAATAGTCTTAGTATTTTGTCGCACTTAATATATTAGACATATTATGAATCAATGAATGAATGATTGAAATTAAATTGTAAAATATCTATACAAATAAATAAAATTGGAGTGACTGTTTATAATATTAAAATAACCGCTTTTTACTAAATGCATATGGATATATAGACGTTACATATACCAAAACAACATTTTTTACAATTTTTGTCTGTCTGTCTGTTTGTTCCGGCTCATCTCTGAAACGGCTGGACCGATTTTAACGGAATTTTCACTGGCAGATAGCTGATGTAATAAAGAGTAACTTAGGCTACTTTTATTTTAGAAAAAAAATAGGATCCCACGAAAAAAAAATTAAAACCAAAAAAAGTAAAAAAAAAGGTTTGTTTTGGGAAGCAACCTAGTTATAGAGTATAACCATAATTGTTAATAAATACATAAAACGTTAATCTATCTGTTTTTTTGTTACATTTTCACTTACATATATATTAAAAACAGTAATAGCCCATTAGTAATGCATCGCTTGGAGAACTAAGTGATGGGAGTGGGAGTCGCGCCTCTGAGAATATAGGAATCATTTCCAATATGATTATTAATCATTTGCTAATATGGCGAAGAAAAACATTCTAAGGAAACCTGCATTAGAGAATCTAACTAGTTCTTGTAAGATGTGTGAAATCTGCCAACTCGTATTAAATTTAAGGGCTGAATTAATCAATTATTATATAAATATATGTATACAGCCGCAAAAATAGTTAAAAAATAAGTATTTCTATATTAAAATTAAGCATTACTATAAAAGTTAGTGAAAGCAATCAGAACATCGTTATATATATTTTTTTTTATTAAACACAGCACCATCTAGTTCCATGTTAAGCTACGAGGCCTGTGTTATGGATACCAGATAATTGATACACTACCCATATATAACTTTTTAAATACATACATATTACAAATATAAACACCCATGACTGAAGTACAAACATTCGTGCTCATCACACAAATGAATGCCTCCAGCGGGACTCGAACCCGCGACCGCTGGCACAGCAAGTAGGGTCACTACAAACTGAGCCAAACGTGTCGTCAATAATAAAATTAAAACGTAAACATCCTATACAGTATTAATATCGTTTAAGCTTATTGATTTATAATTGTCCTCCCGATAAGTCCCGAGAATGTTTTTGTAATACGTCGCTTATTTATAACAAATTACTTGGATTAAAGTACTTGCTTTAGTCCCATATGTAATTGTTATCTTTTTATTAGGTGTGCTTTTTATTATTGCACATTCTCACGACTGCGTGCTAAGAATTTTTACATTTTCAAGATTCTTCTCAATAGACCAGTGGCAGTGTGTCTGGTTGCGATATCTATTGAAACGTTATTAGGTTCATAAATCATACATACACCGATATTTGTAATAAACGTGTATAATGTATTTTTAACGATTTACTTAAAACTCTAATTATGGAATTCAATTTTTAATTTAAATTTTGTAAATATTTTGAAAATAAAAAAAAAACAGGTTTTATATAAAGATTATGTACATAATATTTATAGGCTATAATTTTAATTTAATTATCTGTTCACGATATAGAAATAGTTATTCACGTCAAGCGTGCATGATACTAAAGTTGACATAAAAAAATTTTTTTTGATCTACCCTCACATACGAGTATGTCTGTTTGTACTTCTTAATCTCCGGATTGGCTGAATCGATTAGAATGGAACTTTCACTTGGGCATTTGTTTCCGCGAAAAGTAAGGGTTCTAGTTGGATTTAGATAATTTAAATTAATAATAAAGCCATGTACAGTCGCGGGCGAAATCTAAATAAAAAATATAATAGCTATAATAGGTCTTCCCTTAAATGGTTGTAGACAAGATGTTTACTTGAAACAAGTAATTTTCCGCTACTATCCTATCAAGTATCGCTCTATTACACTTGCAAATATATTTCCTGCGATAAATCCTAAGATATCACCGTCCCTAACAGTTTCATGCCAGTTGCGTACGACATATGCTTAGTGTCAAAGAGATGGAAAATGTGGATGTGGTATTTAAGGCTTTCGTCTAAAGCTGGAAATAAATTTCATGTTACAATGTGCCTCAAAAATCTAGTTTTATCAGTATTATATATAGATTTATGTACAGCCCGACTTCACTTTGTAATGTAATAGTAAATGTTTACTATTTAGTGTACTGCCAACTTTTTAGGCTGCAAAGACACAAAAGTTTATTTCTAAACAAAAATAGAAGTCAATCTGTAAAGTGAAGAACGAACATACCGATATACAATTTTCGTAAATAAATAATAGAAAAGTAAAATTAATAAGAACATTATATAGTTACAAATTGCAGAATTCTATGAAAATCATTAAAAGTTGAACAAAAATCAAACCGATGGTGTCTTAAAGTTATAGCATTGGTTTAGTTTGTTCTAACACAGATCACATATGTAATATTATACTACTACAGATACCTCATCCCATACAAAGAAATTGGACAGCGCTAATTCGGGCTATTTTTGTTTGCTTCAATAGATAATAATAGATGTCTTTGATTCACAAATACTTAAAGTATTTTATTTTATAAATATGTGCAAAGTATGATAAATATTGTTAAATTCATCCCGCATTCAATACAACAATAACAAAAATTCTGTGATTTTAACAATTTTTTAACATTATAAATAATTTATAAAAAGTAAAAGCACCATCGTTTCTAATAAAAAATAGGATGATAATATATATATGTAGATACATATGTATGTATGTACATACGTGACTAACAATATTGTTACTTTATTCTTACTGCAATGTCTAGGCTCTAAGTTTTATTTCAAGGCTTTCTCTATATGGGGCTTGGCTGATTGATGCGTCGATATCCCATGGCTTCCAAGTATTATTTGTATTGTTCACTTTTATAAGTTTATACCATAATTTTCCTTTTGCTTTTTTGATTTCTCTACGAAAGGTACACTTTACTGCTAAATTATTTATTTTTATATATTTATTATTTACTATAAAGAATATATATTTTTTTAAGTTTTCAATTTTACAAAAAGTAATTTGATTGATTGACATTGATTTACAGTTACTTTTTTTTTATTTTAATTTAAGACAGTATTTTTTTAAAACATATTTATTTAATTTAAAAAAAAAATGAGCACCTTTCTAAAAAATAAATTAAAAAACATTACCATTACCCACTCCATTAAGATTATCAATCGCATCCCAAGCATGTATGAGATAACATTTAACTTTGATACAATCGCATCCTAAATTTTTAATTGCGTGAATTTTCAGAGGCATGTGTGGTATATAAGGTAACAAATTGCCCAGTCATTTGTCAGATGAATTCTTGAGTTCTTACTACGTCCATATATGGAGTCGCGCGGTGACAGCTATGTACGGTTTCGAAGAGCCTTTTAAGGCGGCCGGTCCGTATTGTTGTGAAGGATGTCTTGAATATTTTCGTATTTTCTTCCTTTTTACACAAATTTTAAGTTTTTTGGTATGCCATGGTGCGTTTTATGACGTGGATGGATGATAAAGGATGTTATTTATTTATTTATATTTAATCTATACATGTAATAAAATTGTAACTAAGCCGAATCTGTACATTAAATATTTTTTGGAAAATTTATTGAAATAGCATATACTAATAGTTTTTAGAAATTTTGTCTGTCTGTCTGTCTTTCTGTTACCGCATCACGAAAAAACTACTGGACAGATTTTGATGAAATTTGGTATGATGATAGCTGGTTATCCGGGTCAACATACAGGATACTTTTTACTGCGGGAAAATATCTCATCTCTGAGAAATTTATACTAAACGTTAAAACGTAACTAGGGACGACCCCGAGCGAAGCGAGGGTGAGTAGCTAGTATAAAATATTTTTGTTTAGAATTTGTGTTTGTATTTGGCTTTAATCGATTAATTAATTAATTTATCTTTGACAAAAAGATTATAATAAGGTGTTTTAGTTTAAAACATAGTTTAAACCATAAAAAATTGTGCCAATACTTAAGTTATTATGGAAAAATAACTGATAACGCAAACCTATGAGAATTATCTAGTGTAATATATATTTTTCTATTCAAAGGAACAAGTAGAATCAACACATTGTAACATTAATAACACGCCATTTAAAGCCTATTATTCATGTAAGCAGAATTGGACACGCGTGCCATGAGATTAGATGCATAGAGTATACTATACGTATTAGAAGTGGCTAAACATCATAATTTTTTTTATTATTTTATTATTGGATGGAAATTGTGGAAAAAAATATCTATGTTATTATTTGACGACACGTTTGGCTCACTTTAGTGACTCTACTTGCTGTGCCAGCGGTCGCGGGTTCGAGTCCCGCTGGGGGCATTAATTTGTGTGATGAGCACGAATGCTTGTACTCCGATCATGGGTGTTTATATTTATAATATATATGTATTTAAAGTTATATATGTGTAGTGTATCAACTATCTGGTATCCATAACACAGACCTCGTAGTTTACCATGGAACTAGATGGTGCTGTGTGTTAATGTCCTAACATATCTATTTATTTATTATTTTGTCTATTTTGTTATTATTTACTTATAATATCTTAAACAAAAGTGATAGATCAGCATTTTTGAATACGTGGAGAATTTGTTTATTTTCAATTAAATTTAGTATAGACATTACATACGGGTAGGGGGTGCAGAAAAAATATATTAATTATTAAGTATAATTTAAAAAGTATGTACGTATGTGTAAAAAGTATGTATGGAATATAATATATATAGTTATATATATTAGTAGTATTAGTTAAATATATATATATATATATATATATATATATATATATATATATATATATATATATATATAGTTAACCTCGTAATAATTTGTTGTATTTAATATCGTTTATTAGTATATAAAAGTAATGATATGGTTAACATATACATATATGTATTTAAAAAAAATGTTTTTGGCAATTAATGAATACTAGTGTTCGTCTTTGACTATTAATAATTAAATGAAGTACATGAACTGTTCTTATGCTAAAAATCACGTCATTCTGTTGCTCTTTTACTGCTTGAAAATAGGACAAACAAACTGAAATACTTTAGCAACTATAATATTAACAAAGAAATCATTATACTTATGCCTAACTTTAGATGATTTTAAGATTTGTTTATACGTGCAAAGAAACTAATGCCTCAACATCTAAATTTTAATAAACAACAATTTAGAGTATTCATTATATATTACTTTATGAACACAATGTAGAAGATATTATTTATTTTTTAATAGTTTTCACTTTACTATAAAGATGATGGTAAAAAATCTATCAGCCTGCGGAGGTCCCGAGCTTTTTCATTAGCAGCTATTATTATTTCTATTATTTAATTATATCCCTTTGAAGCTTTCGTTCCGGTTAAACGTTAATGAGACGTGATGAACTGGGCACAAAAAATATAATAGATGACTACGATCCACGCGATTCATATAACATGTTTTGAAATTAACGTAACTACTGTAGTTCTGTGTTATGATATTTATAATATAAATACTCTTTGAATATTACAGTTCTATGAGATATTTTTTAACTAGCAACTCACCCTCGCTTCACTCGGGTTTGTCCCCAGTTACGTTTTAATGTTTAGTATAGCTTTCTCAGAGATGAGATATTTTTCCGCAGTAAAAAGTATCCTATATGTTAACCCGGATAACCAGCTATCATCATACCAAATTTCAACAAAATCTTTCGAGTGGTTTTGCCGTGATGTGTTCTCAGACAGACAGACAGACAAACAGATAGACAAAAATTCTAAAAACTATAGACTTGCGTCTGACTATTTTAATAAGATTTTTCCAAAAATATTTAATGTACAAATTCGACTCCGAATTTTATTATATGTATGGATAGATTGAAAACTTGCTCGCCTACAGTTTCGTTCGAGCTATACCCTATATTTCTCTTTATTGTGTAATATCTATATGTATGTATGTGTGTTTAATTAGTTCGTAAACATATCCCCCGCATCATAAGGATGATTTTTAAGATTCAAACTATTACAAGTGATGTTTAGTAGGAATTGCTATTTAAAAAAACTAAGTGAACAAAATTTTGAATGTTGTAGGGTTAGCTTATTATATCTTACTGAACTGAAGAAAAAACTTTTATTTTTTTTAATATATGACAAATAGGCAAAGACAAAATAGTTCAGTACCTTTTACTCGTCTTATAAGCCAAGCGATTTTCTTTTATTTTTGTTAAGTAGATATTGATGGATTTCGAACAATAGGCAAAAATAAATAATAATAAAATTATCTAATACACTTTCGCCTTTGTAGACACTTTACGCTTCATTCACGTACATTCCAATATACATGCATATATATACTAAGTTTTTACGTTTATACCGCTTGTTTTTTTCAACAATAACATATTGAAACTTTTAGTTTCTTCAAACGCAATACTCTACTTTTATCTCCATAGGATAGAAACTACTAAAAAATCTTCCTAAGGAAGGCGCCTTATAACTCAACAATTGTATTATTTTCATCAATATCTTTCATATGTCACGGTATACTATACACTGATACAGCGTCCACACTAACACAATACTAGTCAACTTCCGCAGAGTCCATTTGTCATTGGTTCAATACTAACTAATGCGAATAATTCTCTCCAACAAAAGAACAATACGATAGAGGATCGATAAAAGCGTCATTGCAACATGCGTGTGCGCATCGTTTAAAATGAAGCGAGGAGGAAATGTAATTATTTATGTATTGATGACAATTTGAGATGTTTTTCTGTGAAAAATATTAAGTTTAATTATTTCATGTTTTAATTTATGAATGTGGAAACTAAATAATTCAGTTTCCTTTATAAAGTTATAAACGTTTATTTGTACATAAAAAACAAGTTATTGAACGGATTATTAAAATTTTTGCTCTAAGAGCAAGCATTTAGATCATAGTCTATATTCACCCAATTACCTCACGTCAAAAGCCGCGGGCAATAGGCATATCTATGAATTTGTTAAGGGCTCCTGTATGATTATTCGCATTGATTGATTTTGATTTGAAATTCGTATGTATCAAATGTAATATATATTTATTTTATACTAGCATTGCCCGCGGCTCCGCCCGCGTTCAGATGACAAAAAATCATATTCTTAGGTTTTACATATTAGTATATATTGCAGTTTTTGTATTTTTTCTCAGAAATGAGATATTTTCCCGCGGTAAAAAGTATCGTATATGTTGACCCGGATAACCAGCTATCACCATACTAAATTTAATCAAAATCCCACCAGCGGTTTTTCTGTGATGCGGTAACAGACAGACAGACAGACAGACAGACAGACAAAAAATCTAAAAACTATAGTTTCGGCCTCTGTATCAATAATAATGTTTTTTGCAATAATATTTTCCAAAAAATATTTAATGTACAGATTAGGCTTAGTTACAATTTTATTATATGTATAGATTTATGAGACAACATGTGTTATAAAAAATAAACTATTCATAATTTTAAATGTAATAAGGTTCAATAAAATTTTATAGCATACAAGTTGGCGCCAGCGATTCGATAAGATATATTAATAAAATATAATTATTTATGGTTCAGGGTTGAAGCAATAGCCTAAATACGTACAATATATAGAAAACAGTTATTAGTAGATACTTTGTAAGAGAGAAATAATATTGTAGTAGAGATAAGTCTGAAGATTCATATTGATTAACATTATTATTACGACCTGAAGCAAAGCGAGGGTGGGTCGCTAGTCTATATATGTATATAAAAATCAATTGCTGTTCGTTAGTCTCGCTAAAACTCAAAAACGGCTGGACCGATTTGAATAATTCTTTTTTGTTTTGTTGGGCATGTGTTAGGAGTAGTTTAAGTACCTTTAAAAAAATACCCCAAAAAAAAACTGGAATATCGAAAAGTTCAGAACTGTTTATTTTGTACCTATGTACATGTATAATATATAGTCTATCTATTCCATATTAATACTTAAAACGTATTTACGGATAAACCCGAGTAAAGCGAGGTTGAGTCACTAGTACTTTAATAAAAATCATTCTATTTCACTATACGATTAAATCTTGCACATTTTTTAAGGCAACGCTCAAGCCATTCGAGCCATATTGAGTTAGCTATTCCAGTGTAGTCTAACTATTGACACGATTTTCTTTTCCAATTCACCTAAAACCTTAAAAAATAAATTAAAAATCTCACTTTTAAAGTTTAAATATGTAAAAATAAAAGCTATTTCACGATTATTCATCAAGATGCTTTAAGTCCAGTCTTATTTTGTAGCCCATTATAGTGTCAGAGCTGTACATAAAAACAGGGGCACAATTTGTCACTGCCTTAACTGCATTGGAGGCAAGCATTGTATTTATTCCAATGGATAAGGAGCTAGGACTTGTAGGGATCCATTCAACAGATGTGGAAAGACATTGCAGCTCGAACCAAATCTAGTGTTTTAGTATTCAGAATATAAAGTTTGTGTCTTTAAAATAATTTAAATTAAACATTATATTTGTAATATATCGTCTTTCTAAGTACGTAGTATAAATAATATACAGTTTTTAATTTTCGCGACATGTAACCCACGTAAGTTGTTGAGACATTAACACACAGCACCATCTAGTTCCATGGTAAGCTACGAGGCTTGTGTTATGGATACCAGATAGTTGATACATTACACATGTAGAACTTTAAATACATACATATTATAAATATAAACACCCGTAACTGGAGTAAAAACATTCATGCTCATCACACGAATAAATGCCCCCAGCGGGGCTCGAACCCGCGACCGCTGGCACAGCAAGTAGGGTAACTAGAAACTGAGCCAAACATGTTGTCAAAGTGTTTCGAATAGGAAATTAAAGATAGTGGAAAATATAAAATTAAATTATAGTTTCTTTGCATACCTAGGAATTACGTTTCGACAACATAATATATCCTCAAGCGGTCAAGGAGTTTTAGAGTTACACCAACAGAATCAAACAGACAGAAGGTCACTAAACGAATCAAATGTTATGTACATACATTTATTTATTATTTTCCATTATTCTAAAGTGATATATCACTTATTGATTAATCATCGAATCACAAGACCTGCTAAAGCCAAATTTATCATATTTTGTCAATTGGTAGTTTGTATAATATTGTACTGTTCTCATCGTTTTAATTCGCTCTTTACGCAGTCGGTTTTTTTTTATTTTTGTATATTAATTTTTTATTACGCAATTTCTGTACGATCTATAGGACCTAATAAGAAGAGTTTATGGATTTGATTTTTGGTTGGATTTTCTAACATCAAAATCTTAATTCCATAGCTTAAAGTAAGAGAAGACAGTATATAAAACTAGATTTTTTATAGCGATCAATATTTCACACAAGTTCATTGCGCTGGTGCGCACGCGCCGCGCCCTCGCAGGTCGCTAGATAGCTCATGAGCAACGAAGGGGGCGGGCTCGGGCGCGAAAATACTAATAAATTATATGAAAGATGCATTCGAACTATTACTACAATTATACGCACAGTTTATGTACAGATTAACATGAATTCACTTTTACACAATGAAAATTTCTAAAAAAAATTATTTTGATAGATAATATTTGAAAAAAAAAACCAAATATAGAGTCACCAAATTGAAAAAGAGATTGAATTAAACTGTCCGGGCTAAAAAGGAATCTGTATTCTATACCTATAATAAAATTCTAACTGTGTCGAATCTGTACCTTAAATATTTTTTGGAAAATCTTATTGAAATAGTCATTATTAACGATACAGAGGCCGAATCTATGTATAGTTTTTAGAATTTTTGTCTGTCTGTCTGTGACCGCATCACGCGAATACCACTGGACAGATTTTGATGAAATTTGGTATAATGATAGCTGGTTGTTCAGGTCAACATATAGGATACTTTTTACTGCGGGAAAATATCTCATTTTGAGAAATCTATACTAAACCGTAAAACGTAAATAGGGATGAACCCGAGCGGAACGAGGGTGAGTCGCTAGTGATTTATAAATTGTTGTCATGTACTAGTAACCGTATAGACATACTCATTACATAAATAATAAAATAAAAAATATTTTAAACAAACAAACAAACAAACATAACAGACAATGAGTAGTAGAGTAACATAAGAATTTATTATTACATCCTAGCAGGTAGGTATGGTAATGAAAGATGATAGATGTGCGTTCCAACGTATCAGATAGTGGTGACCTTTGGGCAGCTAATTTCCTTTTAGAACCGATACGTTGAATACTGCGATGATTTACATCGTCCTGGCGCCCGGCTATCATTTAGCGAGAGTACATTATAGTATTATAATTAGTTATATATAATACGAGTACGTCTTGATACTTGCCTAAGGCTTTAATTGTTTAGGAATTACTCGATCCACTAATATTTAATTTTTATTTTCACGTTAACTATAAAATACAATGAAATTTTACATGCAAAATGTCTCTGGTCCATGAAATATCTATACATCTATACATATAATAAAGTTGTAACTGATCGCCGTCTGTACATGGAAGAAATTTGAGAAAAACTATTATTGGGGATCTTTATTTACGGAATAGAACCCAAAACAATGATTTTTAGTTTTTTTGTCTGTCTGTGCGTTTGTGCGCGCTAATCTTAGAAACGGCGTAACCGATTTGGGTGCGGTTTTCACTAATGTATTGTGGTAAGCTTCATTTAACATTTAGTATTTGTTTAATTTCAATCGGTTCCTAAATAAAACGGTTATGTCAATTTAAAGAATCATCCAAGGGCGAACCCGAGCGAAGCGAGGATGAGCCGCTAGTTTTTATATAAAAATGGTGGATCATCGATTTCAATTAAAGATACAACACCTTCATTCCACCATTAAGATATTTATGAAAATTGGATCACAATTGAGAATTCGGGTATCATACAGCAAAAAATACCTGCAAATTAATATCTTTATGCCAGATAACTAGTTCCCTTATTTGAAGTAGACAAACCAACAAACAACTTTCACATTTATATTATTAAACAAAGTTTTTCAAATAAAACAAATAGATCATACGGACTATTTAAAATACACTTATCCATACACTGTAGTATTCACTTATTGCTATGAAACAACAGCAAACACCGTTTGGCCGAGCGCTGGTACCTTTTAAGGGCAAGTCACGTTAGTGCCCTACTTACTATTTAAAATGCACCACCTTATTTAGTTAGGTCTGTCATAACTGTGGAGAACGGTACCAATGTTTTGTAAAAACTAGATCCTATACCTTTATAGCCCTTCCTGTTCACCCTTATTGATGAGTATGTAACGGCGTAACACGTTCACAATTAGACGCCGCACTGTAGCGATAGCGGCCATGAAAAAGTAAACAGCTGGCTCAGTCTACATGATATTCTGTAATAGATTATGAATATAAATTTAAAAAATTATAATATTACTAGCGATGCACCCTCACTCCGCTTGGGTTCGTCCCTAGTTACGTTTTAAGGTTTAGTATAGACTTCTCAGAGATGAGATATTTTACTGCAGTAAAAATTATCCTGTATGTTGACCCGGATAACCAAAAAGTCAAAATCCCTCTAGTGGTTTTTCCGTGATGCGGTAACAGACAGACAGACAAAAATTCTAAAAACTATAGGTTCGGCCTCTGTATTGATAATAATGAGTATTTCAATAAGTTTTTCCAAAAAATATTTAATGTACAGATTCGGCTCAGTTAGAATTTTATTAGATGTCATCTATTTATCTATATAAATAAAAATGAATCACCAAAATGTATGTATGCGCATAACTTCCGATCGACTGCACCAAATTGGATAATTCTTTTTTTGTGTTTGTTATTATCAGGACAAGTTTTATATAGAAGAAAATTAAAAGAAAAAAAATATAGTAAAATAAGAATGATGTATACAACCTATTTTATACTGTAGATGAAATATAAAAAATGGCTTTTTTATCGCAAAATAACGGCATAAAAACATCGTCACAGTATAATATATGGATATTTATAATCTTATTTATATATTTCATAGGCATATAGTAATAAAAAAATATATATTTGCAGATTCTATTTTTAAATATAATCTATGTGATCCAATCAACTCCCTCAATTAATAGAGATCTAATGACAGACATATCATGAACTGGAACAGTCGGGAAAAAATATCATGTTAAAAAAGAATTACTTTGAGTTTCTGAAAAGTTTTATGAGAGTATACGTTAATTAATTATAGTTTACAGTTCTAAGGTTGAATTGGATTTGTGACATTTATTTTACACTTGACATTTATTCTATATTCTATATCTATACATATAATAAAATTCTGAGTCGAATCTGTACATTAAATATTTTTTGGAAAATCTTATTGAAATAGCCATTATCGATACAGAAGCCCAGTCTATAGTTTTTAGAATTTTTGTCTGTCTGTTTGTCTGTCTGGAAATGAATCACGAGAAAACCACTGGACAGATTTTGATGAAATTTGGTATGATGATAACTGGTCATCCGGATCATATAGGATACTTTTTACTGCGGGAAAATATCTCATCTCTGAGAAATCTATACTAAAAGTTAAAACAAATTTATTTTACACTAATTTGAACCAGTGATTTCCGACAAAGTAGTGGAATTCCACTCAATATAATTCACACGACGGTATTATGTAGTAATTATTCTATAAGATAAGTATTGTTCATTAACTTTTTAATATACGTGGGCTGTACTTTAAACATTAAATCACGTAGTGACATTTTCAGTACCAAGAAGCCAATAATTTATCTTGATGACTTAACAGTATTTAAGGTGAAATTTATTTTATGGTATTTCATTATGCGAATTTTTTACCGTATTTTCTTGGTAACTTTTTTAAAAACAATTATGTTTTATCAGTTTTAGACGTAATTGTATTGTGCTAAATTCGTTGGTTTAAAACTCAATTGCTTAATCAACTTGGTGTAATATTATTCAGCAATCGTAAAAATTTAATATATTTGTAAATGGCTTAAATTAGCGACTTAACTTTGCTTCGCTCGGATGAGTCCCGAAGTGTTTATATGTTACCCCAATTCTAGTTTATTTTTGTACTAAATTTTATTCAAATCTGTTCAGCCGTTTCAGCTTGAATGAATGACAAACATACACACAAATATAAACTTTCGCATTTATAATAGTTTTTACATAGGTATAATAAAATTGTAACTATAGCCGAATCTGTACATTAAATATTTTTTGGAGAATCTTATTGAAATAGTCATTATTATCGATATAGAGGCCGAATATATAGTTTTTAGAATTTTCGTCTGTCTGTCTGTAAGCGCATCGCGGAAAAACTATTAGAGGGATTTTGATGAAATTTGATATGATGATAGCTGGTTATTCGGGTTAACATATAGGATATTTTTTACTGCGGGAAAATATCTCATATTTGAGAAATCTATACTAAACGTTAAAATGTAAATAGGGACGAGCACGGGCGGAGCGAGGGTGAGTCGCTAGTTTTATATAAATAATTAACTTTAAAAACAAACCTAGATAACTAAATACCCAATAAATTTCCGAACTAACTTTATCCTTTACAAAGTACCAAGAGGAAAGTAAACTGACCTCAGTTTTTTCTACGCACAGTTCAAATACGCAAAGCTCCTTGTACGATTGTGCTCATTTAGAACTCCGGGGTCCATATAAAGTCGATAACTGTCAACTCAATGGCGAGTTTTTATCTCTACCTAATAGCGTAACGTAGAGTTCTCGAAAATTAACTGCGTTGATATAGCGGTAGAGCAGTGAGAACGTTTTTAGTGAGAGTTACAGTATATGGTTTGTTAGGCATTCATTGGTAGTAGGATCGTATTATAATATATTTTATTTAGATTGTATTTTTTACAAATAATAAAAAATGATACATAAGGTATTAAAATTAACTTATAAATGAGAAATATTCTAAATAAAAAATATAATTTAAAATTAATTAATAAAAAAATTAAGCCGCCATGTTTTAAAAAACCATGAAATATAACTAATACATATAACTGTATTTCCGTATCTTAGAAGAGGTAAAAACATAGTATGTATAAATTCATATAAAGAAACATGGCCTTTAACAAAGTATTTGAACAAAAATCTTATTATAGTCGTAAGCACGATTTTTCCTCAATACCCACGATTGTTATTACAGCCATATATTTTTGTACATAAACATTTAACGGAATATTTAAATTTGATGATATAACATTATAAAAGTTCTAAATACTGGCGACACCAAAAATCGATTAGCTGCGCTTGCGCCGGTGACTTTACACGATATTTAGAGTGGAATTGAATGTACACTTGATTAGAACATGGATTTACGTTTATAAGTAAACAATGGCGCATAATCGTGGACATAAAAACTGATAGCCAATAATGTCTTTAGAACACTTTTAGAGTAAAGAGGTGTAATCAGGATTGGTAAAGACATGGTACAGTGAATTCCATTCACGGTGTATACCTTATAGGGCGAGAATTTTCAGATATTGCGTTATAATAGTATTCAATTAGAGTTTTTTAAGATGTTTATAAAAATTAAACTAGAAATACACACTCGTTTTGATTATACACCGGATACATCTCACGTTTCCGGGGTAAGTCTATCTCTATATATTTTATCACTACATAGTATAAAACAAAGTCGCTTCTCGCTGTCTGTCTGTCCCTATGTATGCTTAGATCTCTAAAACTACGCAACAGATTTTTAAGCGGTTTTTTTAATAGAAAGAGTGATTCAATAGGAAGGTTTATATGTATAATACATGCATATTATAGTACAGAAAAGCCGAGAAATTCAAAGATTTGTATTTCATATTAACTGTTAAAACGTATCTAGGGATGGACCCGAGCGAAGCAAGGGTGAGTCGCTAGTCTATGTATAAATAGATAAAGACAAAATAGTTCTGTATCCTTTTGACGTGAAACCTCTTTAAAATCACACCGAAACATACGGGTACCATCAGAAAAGTGGACCGTAACGAAATAGATTGCATTATGTTGCCATGGTAACCATTGTTATTGTCTGAAAAATTATATACATACATACATGTATGATATTCTTTCTGTTGCTATCTTCAAAGATTATTATTTTTACAAATTTGTTTTCAAATATGCCTGTATATTAATAAAAAACAAAAACACTAAAAGCGACTCGCTGAAATAGAGGTCACGTTAAACCAACGGCGCGGGTGTGCCCCGACATAGACTTACCCGATTTTTTTCTCCCGTTTTTCAATCTATTATCTTTTATTTTTTTTAGTAGCCATTGACGAGCTTTATCTTTTGTGTTAATAATATATTTTTTTTAGTTTTTTTTTTTAAATATAAATAGGTAAATTACATTTATATATTATTTTCCTGAAATTTTCAATATTAGGACCACTTGGAACATTAGTTATAATAAATGCAATACGAATTTTTAATAAAAACAGCTATTTAATTTTAAAAATTATCCTATCTATTGAATTTTAAAAGGATTACGTTACGGTTATCTTCACTATATTAAAAAAACAGGTTAATTCTTAATATAGTGTATAAATTTCAAAGAAAGATCCACCAAAAATGCCATAAGTAGTTTTAAAGTGTTTTCGAAGTAAGTCCCCCTTACTTTTAGTTAGAAAGTAATTATTTTCAAAGCATATTTCAACTTAACAATGGCTTTATGAAGTTAAATATTATGACACCATGAAAATTCAAATGCCAGTATTTAGACATATGACACTATTCATGATTTACTGCCATACAGACCCCCATTGTGTGTCAAATAGGTCGAACAATACTACGTGTTAGTTTTAGTACTTCTGCAAGAATGCCTTTACTCATTAGATACGAAGCGTGTTAAATTTATTGTTATGTTTGTGTTATTTTTAAAACATTTACTAAAATATCTTAAAATCTATACTAATATTATAAAGCTGAAGAGTTTGTTTGTTTGGTTGGTTGAACGCGCTAATCTCAGGAACTACTAATCCAATTTAAAAAAAATCGCATTAGATAGCCCGTTAACTGAGGAAGGCTATAGGCTGTATATCATCCCGGAAAAATGTACGGTTCCCGTGGGATAGATTTGTTTTCATCTAGGGACGAACCCAAAGCGAAGTGAGGGTGAATCGCTACTTTAAGATATGCAAGAACAATATGATAAAAATAATTATCACGATTGATTCATTCACTTTTTAATTAGAAAACACCATCGATTTTATACTATTTTCATATTTAAGACAATATCTATACTAATATTATAAAGTGGTAGAGTTTGTTTGTTCGAACGCGCTAATCTCAGGAACTACTAATCCGATTTAAAAAATTATTTTTGCATTAGATAGCCCTTTTATTGAGGAAGGCTATAGGCTATATGTCATATAGTATCTATTCCACTCTAACCGTTAAAACGTACATATGGATGAACCCGAGCGAAGCGAAGGTCAGTCGCTAGTGTTTAAGAACTAGTAACTACTAAAATCACTGAAGAAACCATATAGAAATGTACAGTTATAAAATGCTTTGCCACTCGATTTATAATTAATCATACCAAATTTCATCAAAATCTGTCCAGTGGTTTTCGCGTGATGCGGTAACAGACAGACAGACAGACAAAAATTCTAAAAACTATAAATTCGGCCTCTGTATCGATAATTATGCCTATTTCAATAAGATTTTCCAAAAAATATTTAATGTACAGATTCGGCTTAGTTACAATTTTATAATATGTATAGATTATATCTTTATACAAAAATCTCATAATTTCGTATGTATGTCTGTAGTAATACTACAGTCTAAAGAATAACTTTTTAAAGTTCTTTTTTAATACAAGTTAAAATTAAGATAGATATATAATTCATCAAAGTTTGAGATCCTCACCCAACACACTTGTTTATTTAAAGTAAATAATTCATCCAATTTAAATGGTTTCGTACATTTACAGAAATATTATATACAATCATAATACAAAATAAAATCATTACACATAAAGTAATAAAATGCTTTAAATTCCCAACATCTTGGAAAGAGTTAACGGTACGAGTATTAACATCCTGCATACAAGCTTCTGCGTTTTACTTAAATATATAATTTAAGTCAAGATTCCTTACAGTCCTGCACTTGGCTACTCACTGACTGACTCAGGTATGACGAAGAGGATGATTCACAAATTCCAGTGACACAGCTAACTCGAAAACTTAGGTTGTTGCCCGATGGACAAAGGCCTTTATTTTAATCCCATGTAAGGTTACGAGTAACTGAGATGAAATTGGTTTGTTTTGCTTGATTATGTTTGAGTGGTACAAAAATTAGGATTCGCATGAAATTGAAAGATATTTTTTAACTTCATGTACTCTTAAATTATTTTTACCATTCATATATTCTAGTAAGAAAAATTCTAAAAGGTTAGGCAAACGTTGTTATCCAGGAGAATTTTGCTTCATTCAGGGATTGAACCTACTACCTCTAAAAATAATTCTTACATAATATGTTATTGTATTATATCTTTTAATTTCACCATTAAATAAACAACGGCGGATTTTTAAAGGAACATTGGTCAGCTATTACATTGTTTCATAAGAATAGGATAATTATTTATAGGTACTACTTCTTGATTTTGCTTTGACGACTGAGATCAATATCTTTACCAATATTATAAAACTGACGAGAATGATTGTTTTTTTTCTTATTGGAATATTATTTTTATTGAATGCCCAAATCTTTGTCTTTGCCTAGTAATAGATTTAAAAACTTCATAAATTGCTAGATATTTTACTGCCTTCGAAATTTCAATGTATCGTACCAGAAGAATCACATTCATTATAACAAATTCATATTAATTTCACTAAAACCCGAGAAACTCCAATCAAAGTCGATGAATAAGTAAGGCCGAATGTATAGTTTTTAGAATTTTTGTCTGTCTGTCTGTCTGTTTGGGAATGCATCACGAGAAAACCACTGGACAGGTTTTGATGAAATTTGGTATGATGATAGCTAGTTATGAGGGTCAATATTTAGGATACTTTTTTTGCGGGAAAATATCTCATCTCTGAGAAATCTATACTAAACCTTAAGACGTACCAAGGGACGGACCCAAGCGGAGCGAGGGAGAATCGCTAGTCTATTATAATAACATATAAAACATGTTATTATAATAGATAATTCATTGTTATAGATTATAATAAATTGTTTATCTCCTAAAGCAAACGGTATAAGTCCATATCCGCCAGATGCTCAACAACTAGCGTTGTAAGTTTGTTTGTTTGTTATTAAGTTTAACGCGCACGCGCAGATGCATCTATTTTTATTCTATTTAATTATATTTATATAGGGTTGCCTTTTTCTTTTATTATAATTCGTTTAGAACTAAAAAAAAAACACTAATTTATAAGTAATTATTCATCCTTTAGACGTGATTTTCTTTTAAAATTTTATGGGGTTTATATGGGACCACCACCAACTTCTACCCAGTTGGGAAATTCGCCGCTAGGGATATCAAGGGAAGGGAGACCCGTGACCAGTTAAGAAGGGTTGAATAAATAACATCCTAAGGCTTCTTTCGAAAACTAGTCTGACACACAGGTTTCCTTATGATGTCTTTCTTTACAGTATTAGCAAGAGGTACTGAAAATTATACTGAATTACAGTCCTAGCTAGTTATTTAATTAAACAACCATATAAGTTAGCTTCAACGCTAACTTAAGTGTGGGGTTGTTTATGTATATATGTATGTATATATTCAGCCCTTTTTAACGTCCCACTGCTGGGCACAGGCCTCCCTTCAATACGAGGGGGATCAGACCATAGTCCACCACGCTGGCCAAGTGCGGGTTGGCGGACTTTTCACGTCTTTCGAAAACTTGCTAGGTTCTCTCAGACATGCAGGTTTCCTCACTATGTTTTCCTTCACCGTAAGGCAAGTGGTAATCACGTTAGAAATGATTCGCACATGAAAATATCAGAGGTGCGAGACCCGGGATTTGAACCCGCTTCACTCAGTTTCCCAAGCGAGCGCGATACCACTGGGCTACCACTGCCTTGGTTGTTTATGGTAACATATAAACTATAGTATAGCGTTTCTAAGTTTATAAACTATTTTTGGCTTCAGGGCGTGATATTTCAAGAATTGCCTTTACTTATGAAGGATGTTATGATCATAAAACGTTGACATTAGTTGTTATGAAACATTGTAGGATAAGTTTATTAACCTCAGTTAAATTATTGATTTGTTACATTGCAGTTTACTAAGAAATTGTAGGGGTCTTGCGGTGTTTCTGCGAACTGGCTTATTAATAAATCTCTACTAATATGATTAAGAAAGTTTATGTATGTTTGTTCAATGAAGTTTTGCATTTACTAAAATATCGTAGTATTTTATTGGTGGTTCGCTGTGGTTTATATTATAGTTAAAATAGCCGTTTTGTTAGTTATTAAATATTAACTGTAAGGTAAAAAAATATGTATAAACGAAGCGAGGGTGAGTCGCTAGTTCGATATCTATATATACATAAAATGCTTTGTCCTGACTGACTGATCGATCAACGCACAGCTTAAACCGCTGGTCTTAGAAACGTGAAATTTGGAAGATATATTCCTTATACAATGTAGGCATACGCTAAGAAAGGATTTTTCAAAATTCATCCCCTAAGGGGGTAAAATAGGGGATAAAAGGTTGTATGAAACTCTGTCATTTTTAATGCGAAATGCACGGAAATTAGTATTTAGCTTTAGGATAAAAAAAGAGAAATCTATGTATTACATTTTTTTCGAAATTCATCCATTAAAAGGGTAAAAGGGGGTGATTAAGTTTATATGGGCAAACAATTATTTATGATCAGAATTACTTGAAACTTGGTATTAATGCTCTCCAATACAATTAAATAAATACGTATTTTAGCATTTTTTGAAATTCATCTCATAAGGCTGTCAAATAGGGGATGAAAGTTTGTATGAAACTCTGTAATTGATACACGGAAAATGGTATTTACTTTTAAAATGAAAACTAAAATAATACAAATGTCATTTTTTTTCGAAGTTGGCCCCTTAAAAGGGAAAAAGGGGGGTTGTGCTTTTTATATCAGGAAAAAATTGTTTATAGTCAGAATTACTTGAAACTTTGTATCAGTGCTCTTCAATATAACTAAATAAACATGTGTCGTAGATTTTTTTAATTCAGCTCCTAAGTGGGTAAAAAAGGGCGATGAAGTTTGAATTTTTGAATATATTTAAATAGAGTAACATTGCTCAAGTTGTCTGTAAGTGCACACTTAATGTATGAGGTATAAAGAGGAGAACGGAAATTATTCCGAATCTAAAGGAAAATTATGTATAACTTTTCGGCTGGCCACAGCAGCGACAATTATAACAGACCTAGATAGAGCGCGAGAGTGAGAATCTAGCTAGAGAGTATCCTGCTATCTATATCTTCCTTTTGAAGGTTGGCACAACTGCAGTAAAAAAGTCGCCTAAGCTATGTAACGAGATTAGACTGTGAGTAATTCATTAAACATAGTGGCCACTGTGTTTGCTGGATGTGGGGGGAATATACCTGGAATACCACTGATAATTTCTGACTACGCCTTTGAATTTAATCTATTTTAATTTCTTCTTAAAGTTTGCTTTGCAATGACCTTTTATATAAAAAGGTCATTTATATAAAAAGAGTGATCGCGGGCGAAGCCGCGGGTTCTGCTAGTATATCATATATTTATGGTATTATATACTATTATCTTCTTCTTACAGGCCTGTGCTCCACGCTACGTATCGTATGTGACGGCCAAGCTCAACCAACGCAACCCTGTGGGATCCTGCTTCGTCGCTAAAACCTCCACTGCCGATGAGGTCAATGAATTCTCGCCCTGTCGAAACTGTAAGTACTTAAGTTGACTATATTAATATGAAATTAAAAAGTAATAATATTATTTTTAAACTCTTTGAAATTTTATTGGTAATTTAAATTAATTTATAATAAGGATAATTGGTACTTAACATTAGAATATGTATAATATTAAAAATGCTGGTTAAAATGAGTCATAGTCTGTATCACAACCGGAAGTGTATTTAAATATATCCTTACAACGGTAAAAGCGCGCCAAAATGCACGTCACTTCCTCCGGTAATGGCGGATTGAGAGGGAAATTAGCGTGACGCGAGCCCGCGGCGCCGACACTTTGATTTATTATTAGGCTGCTTACACCATGAAGATTTAACAAGTTTAAGATTTTTTTTAATAAAAAATATACATAACTATTAGGTTCTTTCACTTTTGAAAGTAATAAAATACTGTGTTGAGAATTTACAGTTCAAGCCTGACATATTTTATTTTAAGGTATTATATTATTTTTAATTTTTTTTATAATAAATAAATTTAAACTTTTTTTTTAAATATATACGAAATACTGTGAATTATTTATATTTTAAGTACATGTTGCATATATTAAAATGTAGTTAGTAATAATGTACTCTGTTTAGGGGTCCGTACACAGGAAGAGGGTATGTATTTAAGTAGATGATGCACTCGTAGGGAAGTTTTTCACTTATTATTTTATTATTCATATCTATTATATTTTAAATCTATATAAAATTATTTATATATAAGTATTTTTGTATAATCTGTTGGTACTAGTATTATATATGAGATACGCAGTTAACTTATAGTGAGTGTCGATGTTAGATGAAGAAATATTTTTTTATTATTATCTCAATTGGCTTGCTTAAAAATTACTAATTATTTCAATTTTAATTATGCATAGTTAAAAATATATGATTAGCAATGAACAATAATACAAACTGTTAATGCTTTAGAGGTTTTTTAAGTGAGAGATATTGTTTTCAAAATTGTACATAACTTGCAACTTTACTTCCCTTTGACACTTTAATAGATGTTTTTTTTCTAATATAAGTTGTATGAGGCCCTTGAAGTTTAAATTTTTAATACGCGTGACATGTGCCACGAATTAAAAATATAGGTTCGCCCGAACAAGTGTAGCTATATATTATATTAGTAGATACATATATAGTGTATATAACAATGAAATAGGTTAAAATATTTAATTTATTGTATTGCATGTCTAAATGTTTAGATCTATGATCGCAAAATAAGATGTATTATACACAAAATAGGTATTTACTATATAAAATGAATAATTTCATATTTGTATCCCAAAGATGATTAAATTATAATTCCTAATATCCCCGTCAACGGTTTAAATAAAATAAAATTTACGTCCGTGTTTGTCCGATTAATTTATGACATTTGCACCTATGTACACAGATACAAAAGTACAATTTTTTTTTCTTATTGTGCTTAGAATAATCCTGTACTTCATTTCAATAAATAAGTAAAAAAAAATATTAAAAAGTAGCATTTGTCAAAAAAATGAAGACAGATAGTAAAACTTAAAATTTTGCAACTTAATACAAGAATTATTATAAGAGCAATTTTAATAGAAGTGTTTCGACACTGACACTTGACAGTTCTTGTCATTTACTGGAAAATATTAAAAATGGCGTAATTTGAGTTATTACAGTAACATTCAATAAATTGATTGTAGAAAGCGATATTCAATTAGTTTTACGATTTCAGCGAGCCACGGGCAGCGCCAGACGGGCGTGTGTCAAGCAGGTTTTTCTGCGGCAGTCTCAAAGGTGAGTTAAACGTATTGTAATAACAGTAATCGTGTAAGACCAGTATTATATTGTCGACTTTAAATGTTCGAATTTCGGATCCTTTTGTGTTTGGTTTTTCTTTCTTTAAGATTTATTGCACTCTGAATATATGTAAGTGAGGTTTTATTAGTCATTAACGTGGCTTGTAAAAATGGCTTAAAAGCGTTTAATAATACAGAAATTTATTCCAGTACACTTAAGACATATCATTATGAAAAAAAAGTAAATATAACTGGCATGGTATATTCATATTATGTTTGATTTTAATCATAAAATCATAGAATTTAAAATCGATTCAAAATAAAATCAACAAAATTAATTAAAACGACACTATTGTTTAGAAATTAGAAATCGTCTAATAACGTTCCATCGTTATCTTAGCGTTTCAAATCTCGATTAAGCGCTCCTTTTAAAGGCAGTATCGATTCGATCAACTTAGATGAGGACGTAAGATTTATATATATTTCGAAAATGGTAAAATCGATACTCGTTACGCAGATTTGAGATAATAGCTCGAAACATTATAGCGGATAAAATATCTTTATTACCGTCCAGTTATATCATGTTACTCCACAAGTTCCAGTACCATATATTACATAGTAAATATAAAATAGTAAATTAAATCGATGTTTCTCCTAAAGAAGAACTATAATAAATCTTTTGACAAAATTTAAAAAATTAAATGAAGAGAAAATTAATGAAAAACTAATAATAATATTTTCTACAAATATGGAAAGTTTCATAATATTTAAAAATAATATTTTCGGTAAATTTGCAAAAAGACGATTTTTGTGAACGACATCGTGCTATTACAATCGTGGGAATAGTATTATTTTTACCGTGTTGAATTATCATCGAGATCGCATCGGTCGTACGTGACGAGAATGCCCGCGCCGCCCTTATGAATTATTAAAACTTATATTGTTGCCATCGCAAAAAATATAATAAAACCCGGACGATTTCTATTCCAAAAATAGGAGGTAATATCGCGAATTGTTCTTGGTTTTATGGTTCTCTCTGTTTGGAGTTTGTTTATAGCTGTATGAATGACGGCTTGACGTATTTGTCGTTATGTTGTTATGCTGAGATGGGTCTTCATTCAAGCTTTGTTTATGTCTTTGATATTGGTTTAGATTAGATATAATAATAGCACAATAACGGATTGTTGACATTTTATTATATTGGAGACTAGCGACTCACCCTCGCTCCGCTCGATTTCGTCCTTAGGTATGTTTTGACGATTAGTATAGATTTCTCAGAGATGAGATATATTCTCTCAGTAAACTGCGAAAAAAATATCTCGTCTTACTTATAATATACACTACTTATATATACTTTTTAAAATATCCTATATGTTGACCCGGATAACTAGTTATCATCATATCAAATTTCATCAAAATCTGTTCAGTGGTTTTCTCGTGATGCGTTCCCAGACAGACAGATAGAGAGACAGACAGACAGACAGACAAAAATTCTAAAAACTATAGATTCGGCCTCTCAATCGATAATAATGACTATTTAATAAGATTTTTCAAAAAATATTTAATGTGCAGATTCGACTTAGAATTTTTATTATATTTATAGTTAAAGTAAGGGTCGCTTGGAAAATTAAATGAAGCAAAGCAAGCAAGAATCAAATCAAACCACGAATCTCGCACTTTTCATATCTTCACGTGCAATTTTCAATATGATTACAACTTGCGGATGAAGGAAAACATTTCGAGAAAACCTACATGTCTGAGAAAAACCAACTAGTTTCCAAAGGACATGTGAAGTGAAGAGACCAGTAGTTGGACGTTAAAAGGGCTGAACTATTAATTATATATTATTATTTCTAAGCAATATATAAAATTAAAACACTTGAAGGCTTTTAAAAAAGTTAACATAGCATTTTATATAAGTAATAGATACTTTATTTTTTGTATAATTAATAAAAACTTACAGTTAGATACTAAACAGGTACTATATATTCTAATCATTAATACGATCAATATAAATTTCCACTATTCACAGAATAGCCTTCTAAAAAATATCAACGGAAAAAAGGTGACAAAGAGTCGTGCGTGACGAACCTTTTTTGCCAAAGTCTTTTTTACTCAAGCCTAATTTGAAACAAGACCTGAATATTAAATTTATAAAATTTATTGGATATCTTTATTTGTATTTTATTTTTATTTACATACATAATATCTAACACATTTCAAGAATATGTCCAAGTTATTAAATACAAAAACAAATCGATCCCACGGGAACCGTATATTTTTCCGGGATAAAAAGTAACCAATGTGTTATTCTAATGTATGAACTATATTATTGTTAAGTTTCATTAAAATTCATTCAGTAGTTTTTACGTAAAAGAGTAAAAAACATCCATACATCCAGACAAACTTACAAACTTTTGCATTTATAATAATAGTAGGATTAACATAATAGGTCTAGGATAAATAGAGTATAAATATAAATATGTTAGGACATTAAAACACAGCACCATCTAGTACCTTGGTAAGCTACGAAGCTTGTGTTATGGATACCAAATAGTTGATACACTACACATATATAACTTTAAATACATACATGTTATAAATATAAACACCCACGACTGGAGTATAAACATTCGTGCTCATCACACAAATGAATGCCCCCAGAGGGACTTGAACCCGCGACCGCTGGCGCAGAAAGTAGCACTAGAAACTGAGCCAAACGTGCCGTCAGTGAGTCTAACCCTTACATCACCGCTGAAGTCTCAAAGAAACTCAAACCAATGTTTATTATAAAGGGAGTGAATTCCGACATCTCACCGGATGAGCTCAAATCCGTCATAATTAATCAAAATGACTCCATACAAAATTCTATTAAAGACCCTAATGATTTAATATTTAAATTTAAGCGCCCCAACAAAAACGATAAACTATATAACGCAGTATTCATGACTGCGCCATATATATGGCGCACAATCCTAAAGTCTGATAAATTAAACGTCGACCACCAGCGCGTATATTTCGAGGAATTCACTCCCTTACTTCAATGTTACAAGTGTCTTAGCTATGGTCACACCCGCAAATTTTGTAAAAGTAACGACACTCACTGCTCCCATTGCTCCGAATCTGGACACGAATTCAATGACTGCCCAGTTAAAAAAGACCCCTCCAAGGTCGCCTGCCACAATTGTAAAATATTCTCTGAAAAGAGCAAAAGGAGCAGTGACCAAATAGATCACAGCGCTACATCCGACTCCTGCCCGAGGAAACAATCCATGATCATCCGCACTCGCTCCAGGATCGATTATGGATCTTAATCATCCATCAGACAGCATCCACAACACTCTTCACACACCTCCACCGTCATCTCATTATCACAACACCATTCAAATCAACCTCGGACGAAGCAGAAATGCACTTCACGAATTACGCGTTTTCATCAATGACCACAACCCCGACTTCGCCTTTATGACCGAACCTTACACCAGTAACCAGGACCGCATGAAACTCGACAACGCCAACTACACCCTTTACCAATTCCCCTCTGGACGCCCCACCCACGCTGCCATCGCCATCAGGAAAAACTTTTCATCGACACTAGGCATGTCCAACTACTCCAATTCCAATCTATGCATAGTACAAATCAAAGACCGTATAACCAACCGCAGTATTTACCTCATCTCCGTATATATTGAACCTCGTAACGATACTTACAACACCCTCGACTCACTCCAGCTATTCCTTCATCACCATCCCAACTCCACCTTCATCATCTGCGGGGACTTTAACGGATGGCACAGCCTGTGGGGCTCCGCCTCAGACAACCGTAGAGGCAATCAAGTCGTCGACTTCATCACCATCAATGACCTGATCATCCATAACTCCGGAAATGAACCCACATTCAACACCATCACTCATCGCTTACCTCGCTCCTCCATCATCGACCTTACCATCACAAGCGACCGCCCCTTCATTCATGTACAAAATTGGACTGTCGACCCAAATATCACCCCCAGCTCTGACCACAACTCCATCACCTTTCACTTATCATTCCATAATATACACTTCACTAAAAACAAAAAACTCACAACATTCAAATATAACACTACACACATCGACTGGAACAGGATCATCACCGACTTCACAGAAATGATTGGGGACAAACTCCCCCACATTGACCGCATCCATGAAGCCGACTCTCATCAACTTGACATCATCATAAACGACCTCATTAACGCCATCCAATACGCTTGTGACCTACTACTCCCCCGAGCCCGCGGTAGACCCACCAAACCACCTTTTTGGAATGACCACCTACAATCACTGAAACGAAATGTACTCAAAGCTCACCATAAACTCACACGCTATAAACGACGCGGTCTGCCCCTCGACAACTTAATCACGGAGAGAAATGAGGCCAGACGCGCATACTCAGACGCCTTCTGCACCACCGCCACAGAACACTTTAAGGAATTCTGCAACCGACAGATAAAAGAAGACGTGTGGTCCGTCACCAATAGAATAATCCAAACCAAACCCCTCTCGCACCCCCCCTCCACTCTCCTTCTCAATGACGGCAGCTATACCACAAATAGCCTTGAGACCGCCAACGCCCTCATTGACAACTTCTTTCCTCCCGATACCCCTGACTCCACTTCCTCCCAACAATCCATCAGAACCCTAACCACCACGCCTGTCGATACACCCTCAGAACCCCCCTTCACCTCAATAGAAATCCTAAACGGCCTCAAGCACATGAGCCACAAAAAGGCACCCGGTGTAGACCACCTCACCGCCGACATCTGCCTTCACTTTGCCAACCAATTCCCCAACTTTCTCACCTCACTCTACAACAGATGCCTTGAACTCTCTTATTTCCCCACTGCGTGGAAACGCGCCCTCATTAAAATCATCCCCAAGCCCAGCAAAACCAACTACTCCCTCCTCTCTTCCTTCCGGCCCATAGGCCTAATCAACGTATTTGGGAAACTGTTAGAAAGACTCATCATAGACCGCCTCAACTCCCACCTCAACACCCACAATCTACACAACTCCCGTCAGTTTGGCTTTAAACAGCAAACATCCACCACACACGCCATCTTTACTGCCTTGGATCTCGTCAGATCCAAGAAATCCGTAGGCGAACACGTAATCGCCCTCTCACTCGACATCAAAGCCGCCTTTGACAACGCCTGGTGGCCTGCCATTCTTAACAGACTCCGCTCCTACAACTGCCCTAGAAACATATATCAAATCCTCCTCAGCTACTTCACCAACAGAACAGTAGAACTTAACCTCTCCGACTGCAACCTAACCAGAACCATGTCCCGGGGCTGCATACAGGGCTCTGTCTGCGGACCCACCATGTGGAACCTCATCCTAGACGAGTTGCTGGACCTTCCCCTCCCCCCCAACTGCCACATCCAAGCCTACGCCGACGACGTTCTTCTCATTCTTCACTCTCCCTCCCTATCCACTCTCCAAAGCACCACCAACACTGCCCTCAACCAAATCAGCGCCTGGGGCAGCAGTGTCAAATTGCTCTTCGGGCCTGATAAAACCAAGATCATTGGCTTCACGAAAAAAACCTCCCAACTCAACATCTACATGGACAATAACAAGCTATCATTCTCTAACGAAATTAAATACCTCGGAATCATCATCGACAACAAACTCAAATTCACCACTCATGCCATACAAGTTATTGAAAAATCAAAAAAAATATACCATAAGCTTCTCTTATTCACTAGACCCACTTGGGGCATACATCCCGATAACATTCGCGTCATCTTCGAACAAGTCATCACACCAATCATCACATACGCAGCTGCTGTCTGGTCCAACGCCCTCCGCTACAAATACGTTGTCAGAAAACTCCTCTCCCTACAGCGCCTCTTCGCCATCAAAATTATCCACGGTTTCCGCACTTGCAGCACTATCACCTCCATATCCCTGGCACAACTAACCCCCCTCCCTGACAAAATCAAGGCAGTCGCCGACATTGAAGTGGCAAAGCTTCGCGGCGTCTCTGACCTCCTTCCCTCCGACATCCCCATCGAAAAACCCGCCCCCCCGTCTTCCCTACTCCACCCATCCCTCCGACTACCCATCTCCTTCACCGAAGTCAACAATACAGAGGAATATCATGACCTAATCATGCACCACTCCTGGCGCATATTTACTGACGGCAGCCGACACGATGAAGTTGTCGGGGCAGCATTCGTGGCCACTGACCCACATGGTAACTGCACCATTAAAAAATTCAAACTCCACTCCACATGCTCAGTATTCCAAGCAGAAATGCTTGCAATACTAAAGGCCTGTCAGTGGATTTTACAACTCCACGATAAAAAAAATAACCCGCCTTCCTTCGACTCCTTCCATATCCTTTCCGATAGTAAGTCTGCCCTCACCGAACTCCTTAACCCATACAGCCACAATATCTTCGCCGTTGATATTTTCCATTCCCTCCACACCGCCAGAACCAAGAACATTCATATTCAATTCACCTGGGTCAGAGCACACGTTGGCATCCCCGGCAACGAGATGGCCGACTCGGCTGCCAAAGCCGCGACCTCCATGCACTCGAAACCCGTGTTCTACCACACCCCCATCTCCTACCTCAAAACCGAAAAACGTAAACAACTAACCATCTCCTCACAGTCCTTCTACGAAAACTCCCCCGGCTCCCTTCACACCAAGACACTCCTTCCCACCTACCGCGACCTCTGTAACTTCGTCAAAACCACCAAACTCACCTTCCCGATCACCCAATTCCTCACCAATCACGCCTACCACAAAACATACCTTCACCGCTTCCACATCATAGACAACAATACCTGCCCATGTAACAACACTGACCCACAGACCTTTGACCACCTCCTTCACCACTGCGTGCGATTCTCACGCACAAGACTCGACTTCTACACAACATGCAACAATGAGCTGATCACCCCTAACGACCCACTAATACTGACTAAAATTACTGATAAACCGGAGATACTCAACACTTTCATCAATCACCTGACACACATCATTAACCAACTCAAACACTTCAATGGCACACAACCTGCAACATCCACCCACACACCTACTGATACGGTCTGATGTATGTAATTCTATGCGCACTGTAAATATTGTAAATAACTATTGTGAATATCCATTTGTATACTTATGTAAATAACAAGTTTATCTCATGTATCCCATGGTTTTACAAAAAAAAAAAAAAGAAGGAAAAAAAAAAAAAAAAAAAAAAAACAATAAAAGAACCAAGGGTTTAACCTAGCTTTATCTTTACTACTATAACTCTAGCCTATAACTTACCTGTAGTATTAAGTCTAGTATTAGTTTCTTTTCTGTATTCTTATACTGTATACCTACTCATATTATGTAACCACTACTATATTAAGATACCTTATGTAAATAACTAATTCTATTTAAGCTAATAAGTAACACAAAAGTAATCACAAATGACACTAACAGAAAGCGTATACCATTAGCGCTACTGTTACTGTTTAAATATCATTGTCTTTTTAAAAAAAAAAAAAAAAAAACGTGCCGTCAAATAAATAAAGTATACAAGTAGTTTCAATCCGATTAGAATATATAAATGAATTATATATATTTAAATATTTCTGATAAAATTATTTCGTATTCATACTTACCTACATCTTACATTATAATCCATAAATCTCCGCATTCGCGAAGGCGAGATGAGATCTTTTCGACGAATAGAGCTATAGATACCGCATGCATACTCGTAAATCCTCGGAATCAGCGTCCGCGTCGTGTAAACTAAGATGTTACGTGATTCTTTTACAAAGATCTATTTTATATTAACTATAAACAATTGTAAAGCAATATCCTAAATACATTAAGTATTTTAGTCTAGTAAAAATGATCAAAAGATGTGTGAATTCCGCCAACCCGCACTTTGGCGTGGTGGGCCTATAGACTTGGTCCCACGTATTGAAAGATTGCTCATGCCCAGCAGTGAGATCTTAAAACGGGTTTAATACATACGTTTTATGCAACGTTTCTCAACTTAGAGACTTTTAGGGGAATAACCTTCTAAAATGAAGGATTCGCTAAGTATTTATGAATATACTATACTATAACGGGTTGTGTGTGATAAAAATATTTTAATAGCAGCGACATTGATACTACAAGATGATATTGACCTTTGTATGACGGACTAAGTGACTGATTGATGTTTTCTTAGCATTTTGTTACTTAGTCCTCGAGACTATAAAAGCTGATAAGCGTTAAATGATTGAGGAATGGAAGTCATAGGTAAGACTTATTTAACTTTATTAAAACTAGCGACTCACCTTCGCTACGTTCGGGTTCATCCTTAGGTACGACTTAATTTTTTTGAGCGAAACCCTATTTTTTTTTTCTAAAATAAAAGTAGCCTAAGTTACTCCTTATAATATCAGCTATCTGCCAGTGAAAGTCCCGTTAAAATTGGTCCGGAGATTAGCCGGAACAAACAGGCAGACAGACAGAGAAAAAATTTAAAATTAGTATTTTTCTTATATGTACGGTACATAATTCCATATGCGTTTAGTATTAAGCTGTTATTTTGACATTACAAACAGATGCTTCAATTTTATTTATCTGTATAGATAAAGATGCTTAGTTTTGATTTTGTAATTGTTAAGTTCAGAGTATAGAGTCATCCCTTTATAAATAAAGACTTATAATCTATACATATAATCAAATTCTAACTGGTTGGAATCTGTACGTTAAATATTTTTTGGAAAATGCTATTGAAATAGTCATTATTAGCTATACAGAGGCCGAATCTATGGTTTTTAGAATTTTTGTCTGTGTGTCTGGTCACGAGAAAACCACTGGACAGATTGTAATGAAATTTGGTATGATGATATCTGGTTATCCAGGTCAACATATAGGATACTTCTTACTGCAGGAAAATATCTTATCTCTGAGAAATCTATACTAAACGTTAAAACATCACTAGGGACGAAGCCGAGCGGAGCGAGGATGAGTCGCTAGTAATAATTATTATGATTAAAAGACGAAGAACTTTGCTGTTTTCATGACTACTCTAATATGGGTAAAGTGGTAGTCTATATAGGTTTAGACTTTAAAAAATCGAACATTTTATAAATATAATCTATACTAATATTATAAATGCGGAAATTTGTGAGGATATATGAATGTCTGGATGTATATATGTATGTCTGTTTGTTACTCTATCACGCAAAAACTACTGAATGGATTTTAATGAAACCTTACAATAATATAGCTCATACATCAGAATAACATATAGGCTACTTTTTATCCCGGAAAACTGTACGGTTCCCGTGGGATAAATTTATTTTCAGTTTTGTAAAGGCGAACCCGAGCGAAGCGAAGATGAGCCGCTAGTATATTATAAATATATTATAAAATTTTATTAACGTTTTAAATAAAAAAAGTAACCATATAGGTACATATGAGTATACATACTTGTATATGTATATTTTTTTACATATTTTACATATAATATGTTTATATATTACAAACAAAACTATTATTACATATCCATGGGTATAAAATTTCATCAATACATATGTATGTACATATGTACAGTAGTGCAATAGACTCCAATCTTTGCAATAAATTCGATTAGATGTAAAGTGAACTCAATTGTTTCATTACTATTCATTGGTACAACTTGTTGTTTCGCGGAGCAGATATTATTTGTTTATAATATAAGATTAAAATTTTAAAACAATAATATTTCGTTCTCTTTTTCAATCATATGAAAAATATAGTATATTAGGTTACAGGTTCAATCCCAGAGTTAGAGAAGAACCCAATATGTAATAAATTTTTTAATCCTATGTATAAACGGGACTTGTAGTTATTTTTACACTCTAACTCTATTAATAGGTAGCAACTTACTATACTACTGTTATTATCGATATAAAAAAAGCTGTAAAAGTCTCGTTTTATTACGTAGAAAGCTTCAAATTGTATTATTTTTATATTTATTTTTTAGTTTTCTACTAACAATATACAGGATGTATAAAAAGGTTAGGATCTATATATAAATAGCCATAGTTCAGTACTTTTTTCTCCTTTGCTTATCATTCGATTTTTTTTTGGAGTAGATATTGACGAGCTTTAAGTGTTATCGGCAATAATATTATGTTCGAATTTCAACCACTGGACGGACATTAGTATAAATAAATGTATATAATCTCTTGCCTGTATTAGTCCAAATAATATAAAGTTTTATTATTAAAATTTCGCTCTACGCGCCTACAGTATAGATTTAATATAATCATCCGCCATATCCGCCACTATCATATATGGATGGCCGCCTAACCCTTTATATTTGTTTTATTTTTTAGCCATTTTCCTATGCAAAACAAAATTCCTTGTCATTGAAACGTCTTAAACATTCTTTGTGAGTTTACATACATGGTTTCGGAACGTAGCCGTAAACGGTCGCCATTTGCAGACAATGGTGTCGGCGGGAAAAGCGATACGCCTTGCAAAATTGAATCGCAGACATTTAGAGATTTGTCCGAATAATTGTTTTACGTATTGTTATAAAATATCCGCCGATAAACATATTTGGGGGTGCATGTGTATTTAAGTTGGTTCGAAACAATGTAAGAATTTCTGTTGAGGCTTTGGAATTTGGGATATTTTCGGTCTGATACACCGGATACATAGCTATAACTCCGTATTAGATTGGAAGTGTGTGTTATGTAAGTTCAAAGTATTTGCTTCTGGCGTATTAAACGCCAGTATAATAATAAGAAAGAAAAATAATCTTCATTAATACTATCTAGTACTAGTTTAGTATTATATGATGTGTGATATTATAAAGAGAAAAGATTTGTATTTTTGTATTTTTACATGTTTTTTTGTTTGTTTAAACTCAAAAAGTACTGGACCGATTTAGATGACCAAATCGGTAAGAAGATAGTTTAAGACCCTGGGAAGGACATAAGATATTTTTTATTTCGGAAATCATCCCTTAAGGGGGTGAAAATGCGGATGAAAGTTTATATGGGGAAGCAACCTAGGGATGAACCTGAACGAAGCGAGGCTGAGTCGCTGGTGTAGTAATATAATGAAGTAATAAGCGCCCAAATTAGTTTTGCCCATTCCGCCCAAGTGGTTACAATATTATAATTTTCTACTGGTTTTATTATACGTAATTAGATCATATATGAAAAATTATAGCATTTTTTATTCAGTACAATATTAAAAAATAGCCCAATAATCGAACCTGCAACTTTTGGCACAGTATTTAATGTTTAAAATATTTGTTTTATATTAAATAATATTATAATATTATTTCTGCTGCCTGGATAGAAATCAATGGTTAAAACTGCACCTTCCATATGAATATTCACGCCTGTATTTAACCATTGTAGAGTTTTTGTTAACTGCGGCTTTACGGTGAGTTATGGCGTTTTAAATGCTGCCAATATTTATGGGCTAATGGAATATTCAATTATTCGCGGTAACCTGTTGAGTTTAACGTGTTCTATGAATTGTTTTAGTTGCAAGTGTTAAACTGGTTTAATGGGAGATAATTTGACTACTTCAAATTAATATGGAATTCTATTGATTTTACTTTTAGAACATATTAATTTTAAAATATAATAATTTAACAGTTAATATCTTAAAATCAAACTTATTTTTGAGCTACTAATTTTGTAATTATATGCTTAAAAACAAATGTTTAAAAAAATAAATCAAATAGTAAGACATTAATAATTTTCAAATTACATTTAAAAATTCTGAAATACTGTTTTGTTATTTAATAAAATTAAATTATAAATTATGGATACTTAACTGATTTTTAGGATGATTTTATAAAATTATAATTAAATTGTCACTTCCGGCTGATTGATATAAAAGCACAAGGTAACCGTTGGAAGAGTTGAGTTTCTGGGCAGACGTTCATTACGACAGAAAAGATAAGTACTAGTTGTTAAAATAATATTGAATTTATGTTGGCAAACTTATTGATCAAAATAGTGTTAAACTTATGTGTAAAAAGTGAAAACATAAAGCGCTTTCCTGTGATTAGTTAAATAGTGGTAACATAAAGTGATCATTAAAGTTGCATTGAATTTTGTTATATTGAATAGAAATACGAAAATTGAAGTAACATTATAAAACTTATAAAGTAAAAAGTGATAAAATAAAGCTTATTACATTGATTTACTGTGTTCTTATTTTCCTCATCTTGAAATTATGTGGTTATTTATACACTGTTCTAACACAAGTGAATGCTTGTTGTTTTATTTATAAGGATGCACCTTAAGGCGCCACACGTTCTACAATTTTTCATGGGAGGGCAGGATATCTCCCCGCCCACTACGTAAGTTACGCATTGACAAATTTTACTAGGGTTTGTCTGTTTTTAAATGTATATAATTTTTTTATCAAACTTTTATTTCGTTTACTGGATCTAACCAGAAAAGTTCAAAAGTGTGTCTTATAATTTACTAGCGACTCACCCTCGCTTTGTTTCGGGTTCTCTATGCAAAAACAAATCTATTCCACGGGAACCGTACATTTTTCCGGGATAATATATAGCCTATAGCCTTCCTCAGTTAATGGGCTATCTAATGCAAAAAGAATTTTCCAAATCCGATTATTAGTTCCTGAGATTAGCGCGTTCAACCAACCAAATAAACAAACTTTTCAGCTTTATTATATTAGTATAGGTAAATGGCAAGACTGGATAATTGATGGCGTGGCGTAAATTTAGGCATACGTCCTACGACAATAAAGGTTTAGTAATAACATAGAACTACATACTTAATAACGATATGATACGATAAGAATACTACCAGCGTTTATAATTGCCAAATCAATTCACTCCAACAACTTACAACTTTACGTCTCATTATATATAAAAAGTTGCGAAATTCAACTCCATAAAACTTCGATTTGACATTCTGCCCCCACGTGACAGCGCCGAAAGAAGGCGGTGCGCCCGCGCAGAGCTTGTCGCTCTTTATATGGCGTGACGCGGCGTACGCGAATATTTATTTATCGGCCAGCAGGCGCCCGCACATGCTGCTCCCATACCATCGTGTATTTAAAAGTACCTTCACATTATCTTATTATTATATCAATAAAAAATAACGTTAAATTATCTGTAATAAGTAGGTTTATATTTGAAAATCTATTAAAGCTATGTACGTATTATATATACAATTTCTGTTATCAATTTCTTGAATTAATCACGCTTGAAATATGAATATTTAACATAGTTTGTATACTAATTACTTTGAAATTATGAGGTTATTTGATCCATAGACAAACTTTCTTTCTCTTTTCTTGCTAGGTAAATATATTACCTATAATAATAATTTCAGGAAACTAAACAAAATGGACAACAAAGCAATTGTGGAACGAGGAGTAGTTAATGTTTTTTTTTTTTACTAAAAAATTACGAGTAGGTGCTCATTTCAAAAATAAGTATTTCATCCTTGGTGGTGAATTTTTTTTTATCCGTCAAAGATATGAATTTGGGATCAACCTTGTATAAACCATTAATTAAAAAATCATAATAATTGATTCTTTACTAGATAAAACATACCAATAAGAAATATCGGTCAAAACAAATATTTCTACAAAAAGCTCTATCACTCGATAGAACTTTTTATAGTTCAAGCAAATTTTTGTTAAACACGTTAAATGTATCTTAAAATTTCGAAAATCATTAAATTTTTATATTTTCTGTTAATTTAAACTTACTAGTGATCGCCGCGTGGTTGAAAATCAACTATAGAGTATAAATATATGCGTGTGTGTGTCAAATACATGGTAGTGTATGTAATGTTTTTTTTTTTATTGATTTAATGTATTTTTTATGCATAATTAAAAAAAAAATATTAGCATTCTGCACTCCTTCTCTATATAAACTATAAGTGTGGGAAATTTCATACTCCTACGTCCGCGGCAATTTTCGTAAAAAGGGTCGTTTTTGCTTCACATATTAATATATAGATACAAGCTTAACTACTTATTTATACTTATTAATGTCTAAAGAGCGATGGAATTTATAATATTATCAAAACAGAATTCTAGTTTTCGTTTCAAAACAGTAATCTCAAGAGGCAAGTAACAAGTCATTACACATGTTAGCAGCACAGTTTTTGTGCTGCAACTATCTCGCGTTCACACGACTTGGCTGCGTCTGCATACTGTCCGATAAGCTAATGGCTTGAGGAGCGTACGATGAGCTCATTTTGTAAGATATTGATGGACTTATTGCTAAACAATTTTAAATTTTATAGCTAAAAACTATATCTTTTATAATATTATAAATGCGAATATAACTCTGTCTGTCACCTTTTCACGCTTAATCCGCTGAACCGATTTAGATGACATTTGGTATGGAGGTATTTTATGACCCTGGAAAGGACATAGTGTAGACTTATCTCCGGAAATCCTCCCTTAAGGGAATAAAAAGGGAGGTGGATGTTTATATGGGGAATCAATCATTTCTCAAATAAGGAATATATGTATATATTTTTATTTTTTAAAGTAGGTGCTTACCTACTTTTCTATACTGAGGTATAGATATACCGCAGTATAGAAAAGTAGGTAACCTATAGTCTATCTATTCTATACTAACCGTTAAAACATACTTAGGGACGAACGCGAGGGATAATCGCTAGTTTTTTATAATTACTTATTTACTTAGAATAGTTTTATTACATTGAAAATAAAGCAGATAAATAAATAACTCATGATAAACATTTAATATAATTACAGATAAGAATGCTATTCCTTAGGGAGATTATCCAAAGTCATATTAGTTTTCCGTTAAGTCAAACCGTTTATATCTGCTAGTCTTAAACATCATTACAGTTGCTGTTATGTATCTAAACGAAACTTTAATTATTTACGACGACACGTTTGGCTCAGTTTGCAGTGACCCTACTTGCTTTGCCAACGGTCGCGGGTTCGAGTCCCGCTGGGGGCATTCGTGTGATAAGTACGAATGTTTGTACTCCGGTCATGGGTGTTTATATTTATAATATGTATGTATTTAAAGTTATATATGTGTAGTGTATCAACTATCTGGTATCCATAACACAAGCATCGTAGCTTACCATGGAACTAGATGGTGCTGTGTGTTAATGTCCCAACATATTTATAATTATTTATTTATTTTTTAAATGCTTAAAAATATTCACTTACAAAACATTGAATTGAAAACCATGAGAGTAAAATGCCTTAGTTTTTTAGCTCCCTTAATTTTTAGCTCCACATCTAATAGGATTGATGCAGTTAATATCTTTTCTACACTCAACATTAACATATATCCACTTACATTATCATGCACTCTGTAAGAATTCAAAGGAAGCTTAGTATAAGTGCGCTTCACACATAAACAAATCAATTTTATCTCAACAAAAATAATTATAGCTGTAACCACCCCTTAAATTACGATAAGAGTAAGTACGTAGTAGCGCACTATCTCATTTAAAATATTTTAATAGAGTGCGGGTATGAACTTTTAAGTACAGGCATCGATGCACAGTTATTATTATAAAACTTGTTAATATTAGTTGTTTTTGAATATAATTAAAATATAAATATAATATTCCGTTTCAGGATTTATGTTGTTGGATCCAATCTATTTGTTTTAAATTAATATTATATATTTTTAATGTGTTATTAAAATTAAATTAAACTGGCCTTTGTTACGCTTTTCTTTTCGATGGCAACGTATTATCTGTCCAGAAATAGACAAGTTGACTATCTATAATCGTTAACGATTTAAAGAACTAAGGAAATGTATGGGCATTGTCGCTTTTCTACAATAGTTATCAAATAGAAATCTAAAAAAATATATTGCATTTCAATACAATTTTTTAACTTTCTATTTATCGATATGTGATTGTAGATGGAAGATCTTTTCTTATTCCAGCGCAAATTATGGATAATTTTTCATATTGTTATTTTAAACATAATATTATTCTTGATACTTATAGTATATCAATACCATAAAGATTCATAGTAAATAATTTATATTTTTGTTTTCTAATATTAACGGTATTTTATGATTTCAGGATGGACAAAGATTATTTATGGGAGCACCGGGCAGCTTCTACTGGCAAGGTTAGTTAAAAAGAAAATTTTTAATTTAAGTAATATTATTGGTCTAGAGAAACAAGAAAAATTGTATTAAATAAATATCTTGTATTTTGAAAAATGTATAATTGTATTTGTTATAGAAAGTATTTTTTCTTTAGCAAATAATACAATATGAACGTTACGTCTAGTACGTACAATGTTAGTGTAAAATTCTCAATATTTAATAACAATCCACAGGGCGAACATTTTCGATAGACCCTAGCGCAAGGTTCAACCACTATATGCCGAAGGAAGGTAAAAACAAACGTATCGCCAGATTGCCCTCGTAACTCTTAACCAGATAACCTAGGCTTTGAAGCATAATCCTACAAATAATAAGGGCTAAACGCTAGACAGTCACATGGAAGATTTTTAATTCTTATTTAGTCTGATCGAGAACAATCAATTATTCAATATATTAACAAAATGTTAAAATTCTGAAATTTTACATGGCCTTTTCGAAATATCCCAATCTGACTCAAAATTGTGTACTATATTTGAGTAAATATGTATTTTCAATTATAAAGAATGACAATTTTTTTAATTTTATTTCAAAAGATAATTTAAAAACTAACTAAACTAAAAAATATTACCAAGTTCTCGTCATTGATGTAATAGTGAGTAAAATTTGAGATCTAAATAAGAATTAATAGGACTTCAATGCTCATTTATATTTGCTGATAGTCACCAAATGGATGCGCACATCAGCAGTATGAGTAGATAAGTCATTAGCTTCTCATGTCATATTTGTCGTATCTATAGGTTTCCTGTTTCATAGATTAGAATTAGACGTCCTTGCACGAAATTTAAAATTTAGATTTTCATGAATGTTTCGCAGTCCATATTTTATGTCGTTGTGCTAACTCAAAGCACGAGAATGATCTATTAAATTCATTCAATTTGTACATTATATCCTATTTCATCATGCCCCTACGAAATTTTTCTTCGGATGCACATTTTTCAATATAAAATTATGTACAGAAACAAAAAATAGTAATAGTGAAGTATATTCGACTAATAAAATTGCAAGACCTCCAAAATAGTTATAATCAGGGCAGGTGTAAGATCTGACAAGAAATTACTTATAAAAGGGATTAAGAGGTTTCTATTAACGCTTCAAATAAACGCCCAATGCTTTTTAAACTAATTAAAAACGTTAAAGTTCATCCCATTGGCTTCAAAATTAATTTGGTCGCTTAAACAATTTGGTGGTTCTTAACATACTCGGAAATCCCTTTTAATTAAGGTGTGATTTTATGTGTACATTACTTATAAGTGTCAAAAGTGTTTTTTTTTATAAAATTGACATTTTATCGAGTGTAAGATATTGGCAAGAACATATTTTATTATAGTTTTCATAATAAGTAAATAATCACTACATTCAATGAAAATCATGCATTCTAAGAGTTTTATATCAAGTTTCATTTTGTGGGTTTACACGAAATAGCTAAAGCCAATATATAACTAAACATTGTATGGGAATGACAATTAAATAGTTATGTTAAGTAGTAAATACGTTATATTAATTATTAGTATTAAATCATGTGTACTTGATATACAACTCTACTTACAATTCTATTTTTCAACGACTTAAATTAATAATCTATTTTTTGATTATCACCCCTACCAGTGATAGAAATTTGATAGAAACTAGTGGTTATTTCAAATTTCTATATCTGATAGGCGAAATAATCGGAACATAGGTTATTAATTAGCAGTAGGTGGTTTGAAAAATCATGATCATTGATGTTAAATTTAAGGCACATGATAATATTATAAATAAATTATAACATGTGTCTACTAACAATGCTATTTAACTTCAGCTTTGATGTTCTTAACGTATTTTTGTAATATTTGTTAGTGGACACAAGAAAATCTTGGTCTCTTCACAGTCATGAATCAGATGCGTTGTATAAATATTCCCATTGAATGATCGTTCGTTTGCTTGTTGTAACGCTGAACTTGGCGGTTGCACTGCCGTGTACCTAAACTATAGTGAAACTTAAAAATAATGCTTATCAGTTATTCTTATAAGTAATCCATCCTAACATACACATATTGGCTTAATCATACTTTTTATTTATTGATTAACTAATTTAATAGTCCTTTTGATGGAAAAGTTGCTACCAATATGTGGATTTGAGGATAAATAACAAAAATTAGAAACAGCTTCTAATATTTGGTTCTCATTTTAGGTCAACTTAAAGTACAAACGTTAAACTCCAGACCAGTATTACTATCAACGCCTGAAGCGACTCTTAAGTACGATGACTCATATATGGGATATTCAGTGACGGTCGGTGATTTCGCTGGCCAGGGCATTCAAAGTGTAGCTGTAGGTGTACCTAGAGGATCTGACTTGCGAGGACTGGTAATTTTTTAGGGATTTCTTGTTTATTATCTATTTTTGGCTCTATAAAGATATTTCTGTATTATTTTCAAGAGGTTATATTTTTTGTCTATTTTAGCATTAAATATATAAATTTCCTATTAAAAAAATGTTTATAGGTCTACAAGTCCACATTTTGTCACAAATCTTTCATATGATTTGTATTTCACCATATGATATTTTAACAATGAAAAACGCTATAAATATCATACTTTAATGTTTAAGTATAATGTTACATATTTTAGGTGGTTCTATATACATGGGAACTAGAAAATATAAAGAATATTAGTGGTTCCCAAATTGGCGCCTACTTCGGCTACAGTCTGGCAAGTGGAGACATTGATGGGGATGGTACTGATGATATAATTGTTGGTGCCCCCATGTTCACCAAGCCGAAGAGCGATGGTTACGAGCATGGCAGAATTTATGTTATCTATCAGGGTTTAAATAGGGTAAGGAGAAATGGTGATATTTTATTACTACTTGTGATATGAATATTCTGTCCATATTTTCAAGTAAAAAATTCAACTGTGTAGGAGTAGTTAGTATTAAATGGATTTTGAAGATCGTGAATCTTTTTTTGTTTAAAGCTATAGATAAGTTATTATTTTCTCCATTTTTTATAAAAACTTATAATTTTTGCAGGCTTTCTCGAAGAATCACGCAAGAACTGGTGAAGTGTCTAGGGGTAGATTCGGTTTAGCCATTACGTCGCTTGGTGATATTAATTATGACGGATTTGGAGGTATGTATTGTAATTGATATTGCATGTATAATAGCCATATAATAATATAATAAATGTCGGGAACCAAAAATAAAAATCAATCCTCAAAAAAATCCAAAAATATAGTTTTATATAAAATAGCAAAATAATCAAGAAATACACATCTTTTAACACTACGAAGGTTTTCACATACTAATGAAGAAGACAAGGTATATTAAACGTTTAAAATTAAATCAAATAATATATCTGATTTCGTTAACTGTGCTTATTCTTTTGAGGAATAAAATTATCCTTATATGTTCGCCAATAATTTTTAAAATGCGTATTTGTTTTTGAGGTAATATAAAAAAATAAACAAATTCCAGATGTAGCTGTGGGTGCGCCATACGGCGGTGAGAATGGCCGTGGTGTAGTGTTCATCTATCACGGTAGTGAACTCGGTATCGGAGAGAAGTACTCGCAAGCGATAACTGCTGAAGAGATCAGTCCGATCCTTACTACCTTCGGATTTTCACTCTCTGGAGGCGTGGATTTGGACAACAATAACTACACGGACTTAGCTGTTGGCGCTTACAAATCTGATAGTGTTGTGTTTTTGAAGTAAGTTTTTTTTTAATTTACTATTTATTAGCAGACATTCTGGTGTCATGGTCTGTTTATAAAAACAATAGAAAATGAGCAAAAACCTAAAATTGTATTTGTAACTTAAAAACATTTTTGTTAATCATTGTTTTTTTATTTACTAAACATATACTAATATTTGTATAGGAATTACATTTTTCCCTCTTTTTAATTTAATTACCTATGAGAAAATCTTTCTTGCAAAAAGTGGAGGCTAACGATTCAAAACCACCGGTCAGATTTTTTTCTTTAACTTAGTTAAAAGGTTTAGTAAAAAAATAATAGTAAAAACATTTATTTTAACAGTTTTTTCCTTACATTCATAGATCTCGCCCAGTAGTTAAAGTGATGGCTGACGTCAAATTCATGGGGGAGAGCAAACTCATATCGCTGGATGAGAAGAGATGCACCCTTGCGAACGGCACGCAGGTGGCGTGCGCACAGCTGATGTTCTGTCTCACGTATGACGGTGTTAATGTTGATCAGCAAATAAGTAAGTGGCATTAAAATATCATAGATAATTAATATTATATGTGTAAAATATTATACTAAAACAATCAAGAATTTAGGTAGAGAAAGTCCTTGGATTTTTTAAAGTTCTCTAATTTAGGCTTTTTTTAACGTCCCACTGATGGGCACGGGCCTTTAGTACTAGAGGGATGGGCCAAGTGCGGTTTAGCGGACTTCACATGTCTTTTGAAAATTGCTAGGTTCTATCAGACATGCAGGTTTCCTCACGATGTTTTCCTTCACCGTAAGACAAGTGGTTATCATATTGGAAATAATTTGCTCATGAAGGTGAGGACTTGAACCCACTTCACTCGGTTTCCCAAGCGAACGCGTTACCTGGACTATCTTCACTCAAACGTATAAAATCCTTAGAAGTACATAAATAACATATTTATTATTAAAAGAAAATATATATAAAATTATTTATGATTTTAAGGATTGTTTAAAGAATAGGTCTCTAACTATGACTGTTGTTTTATGAAAAATCTGCTTATTTATTTTTAATATATTAAACAAGCTAGATTTTTTCTTCGTTGAATTGTTACAATGGTGTCTTCTTTTTTCCAAGCGGAAGGATATATTTGCTTTTTCGGTGAGTGGTTAAAGTAGAGAACGATTGGCATTATAAAAAAAAAACAAAATTATACACAATTTTATTATTAATAATTTTATTAATAATAAGATTATCATATGTATATAAACCACTCATAGTAATTCAATGTTAGATTTCACAAACTGTCATCGCACTTTATCGCATGTAGCTGTTAGAAAATGTGTTAGATGTAAGTATTTTAAGGAAAATATAGTATATGCGAGATAAATGTTATATCCGTTTTGATAAAATTATACATGCATTTTATCGGTTCTTTTCAAAGACCAACTAACTTCGAACGACTGTATGGAGTTACTTGTATTTACTTTTATTATTATAATCCCTGTTTAAAAACTCCAATAGGATCCCATCAAAAGCGACAAAAACCACATAGAAACCAATAAACATTGTCACTTTTGATGGAATCCTATTGGAGTTTTTCAACAGGGATGACTTTTTGACAAAAAGGTGGTCATTTTAAAATCTTTTAAAATAAAAGAAAAATTTAAAATAAATAATTACTCTCACCCTACGTTTTTTTTATTGAAATTTCATTTTTATTGAAATTAATTGAAAAAAATCATAAAAATCGGTTTACAATTGAATCTCCGCTTTGTGCAACAAACAATTTATTATGTGACGATTTTTGAATACCTTTAGGATATGTATGTATATTTCAACTTTAAATTACGACAAATATTTTTAATATTATTATGAGTTAATATTTTATTTATTATTTATAGATTTCGAAGTAACCCTCGAATTAGACTCCCGACAGAAGAGCAGCAAGCGCCTGTTCTTAATGGAATCGAGAAAGACAGTTTACAAAACCCACATATTGCTCACTCAAGGACAGCAGGAGTGCAAAGAAATTGAAGTATATCTTGATGTGAGTTGATTGATTAATTTAATAAAAAATCTTCTAATTTCATATTAATAATATCTAATATTGATAATATCTATATGTACAATGTACTATTAAACCTGAGGATTAATTAAATTTTAATTGTACATAATATAAATATAAGTATGTTGGGACATTAACACACAGCACCATCTAGTTCCATGGTAAGCTACGAGACTTGTGTTATGGATACCAGATAGTTGATACACTATGCATATTATGTATATGATTTTGAATACATACATATTATAAACATAAACACCCATGACTGGAGTACAAACATTCCCGCTCATCACTCAAATGAATGCCACCAGCGGGACTCGAACCCGCCACCGCTATCACAGCAAGTACTACAAACTAAGCCAAACATATCATGTACAATGTACATACATACATAATATATACTATACAGGGTGGATTTTTGAGACGGGACAGTAAGGGCAGGTACCTTAACTGTTATAGTTACAGGAAAACGTTCCTAGGAGACCATCTATAACTTTTTGAGATATTCTGAACTGCATTCACAGATTTTGGAAAAAAATTACAGTCAGCGAGAAAAATGCTAAAATACCAAAAAAAATCTTTTATGTCAATCGATCCTATTTTATGTAGGGATCAAAAGACTCTACGGAACCATTTAAGGTATGAGTACTAGAAATGACAGAAATCGCTAAAATCTTTTCCCATACATTTTGTACAGAAAAGCGTTTAATCAACTCGAATTTTTTTTGTTGCCAAACGGTCCTATTTTTTAATGTGATCAAAACTTTGAGGCCAACTGAAGTTTGCGTACAGAAACTACGGTAAGTCACAAGACCGGGTTTACACGCAGGCATTTTATGCAGCGGGCATAAGATAATTTTTTTTAGTGTTCAAAAATCCATCCTGTATCTATATAATATATCGTCTATCTATTATATTGTAACCGTAGAAACATAGGGACGAACTTAAGCGAAGCGAGTTTGAGCTTATTAACTATAAGATTATATTTTATACCACAGGACGAAATCCGCGACAAGCTAACCCCGATAGAAGTGAAGATGACGTACGAGCTGACGGAGCAGGCGTCGGGCGCCGCCGTGCCGCCCGTGCTCGACCGCACGCGCAGCATCGAGCGCACCGACTCTCTTAACATACAGAAGAACTGTGGACCCGATAACGTGTGCATACCTGACCTTAAGATGTTTGTTACTACGTAAGTAAACATTTGTAGTACAATTGTTATTGTAAAACTTCTTTACGCACGCTTGATTTCGGAAGTAAGCTGGTGAATGCGTGACGGGAGCGTTACGAAAAGTGTGATCGGGCGAGGCGAACGTTTGTTGCACATTACACATTCATACACGCACTCTTTAATTTTTTTTATTTGTTCTTGTTTTTCGCAGCAATGGTATAAAAGATAGTAGTAATTTTTTGCATTAAGACTCTATATATGATCTGTGCATTAAACTTATACGACAAATAATTTTACTTAAAAGCTGTTTTCTTGATGTCGATGCAAGCTAGAAAAAAAAAAATTGTCAGTGCAATTAGCCAATTTGATTTAATTTTTAAATTGTTATCTTAAATACGCAGTCACAATAATGTTCTTTGCAGAGTTTGATATAAATGAGTAATTAATAAAATCAATTATTAGATAATAAGAAAAAAAGCAGAAACGGTTTAAGTTACTTCGTCTATGAATATTGTATCGTGAGTCTTTAACAAAATCACTTCTTTTGCAGACCAACTGTAAACTATGTTCTGGGATCGGGCGAAAACGTCCACATTGATGTCAAAGTTGAAAACTCTGGAGAGGACGCATTCGAGGCCGGATACTATTTGCAAATACCCGCCGGAGTCACTTACGCTAAGATGGAGAGGTTGGATAAAGCAAATGCGGACGTTACTCCGATCTACTGCTCTATTAAGAACAAAGGTTCCAGTGGAAATAGCACTTTGAAATGCGACTTGGGAAATCCTTTGGCCAGTGGACAAAATGTAAGTATGACTTACATATTATAATAAATAAGTGTAAAAGTGACTTATTGTTAGATTTTTTAAACGTTTAGGAAAAAATGGCGTCATACAATACCTACTTCTTAATTTGGATATGTTTCTTTGAATATATATTTTTTGTGCTATTTTGGATCCTATATTCTTTCGTTTTCTACTTCACTATAATAATATTTCACCACACAAACACACAAACACTGAAAAGCATAAACTATCGCACGGGAACAGTACACTTTTCCGGGATAATAAGTAACCTATAAACTATGCCAGACTATAATTTTCTTTGCCAAATTTCAACCAGATCATTCAGTCGTTTTGCTGTGATTGAGTAACAAACATCCATCCATCCAAACTTTCGCATTTATAATATCAATGGGATTAATAAACTTGATATCTTTATAATAATGTACACATTCTTTAAATACAGATAAACTTCAGGGTGATCGTAGAAGTAGACGCTCGCGTCACGACCCTAGACTTCGACATGGAAGTGAACTCCACCAACCCCGAGCAAGGCACTCAGTTTGACAACAAGAGGCACTTGGGCATCGGCGTGGTGGTGAAGGCCGTACTGTCTATTATTGGGTAAGTTTTGGGATTAAAAAGCAAATGAAATGTTAATCTTTATTACAGTTTTAAAATCCATAGCTTTTTTTCTTTGATATTATTATATAAAACTAGCGGCTCTCCCTTGCTTCACTTGGGTTCGCCTCTAGAAATACAAAAACAAATCTATCCTTCCGGAACCGTATATTTTTCCGGGATAAAAAGTAACTTATGTGTTATTCCAGACTATAATCTATGTCTGTGCTTTTCATCCAGATCCGTTCAGCCGTTCTGGCGTGTAAGAGTAACAAACATCCATACTCACAAACTTTCACATTTATAATATTTATACGGATTGACAGTATTGTTGATTAAGTTTATATATTTTTTCAACTTATGTGTTTATAGGATTTACATTACATGGAGTCTAATTTTTTTATTATTCGTTTTTACTTTTTACCTACTACGTTATTACTATGTTATGTACTTATATGTAAAAATAGATTGTGTGGCAATAAAACTGAAAACTAAATTTTAATAAAACTAAAAAAAAATGTTTATAGAACATCAGATCCACCAGAGCTCCATTACAATGCATCTCTCTACGACGCTCAAAACCTCAAAGACGACACAAAGCTCGGACCTCAAGTTATCCACAAGTATAACATAAAGAACGAAGGGCCTTTCACTGTGGAAGAAGCCGAACTATACATAATGTGGCCCTACCAAACTCTGACTGGTGAGATTTTCGCTCATATTTTACATATAAAAAAAATATTTTCGAATGAAATAACATCATAAAAATGTACGTTTGTGTGCAATTCACACATGGTAGAAGTAAAACTTCAGAAAAGTAACCTACGAGAGAATGAGATGAATATAGAGTATCAGGAGTAGGATAATTGGAAATATTTTTTTTTACAATATTTTTACCAAGTTTAAAAGTTATTTTCCATTTTATTTGACATAAATATTCATTACATAAAATTTCACTTCCTGTGTAATGTATTCTATCTCAAATAACAACGGTTACCATAACAACATGGCAATGTATTCTATCTCATTCTCTCGCTTAATCCCATATATTTATTTATGTGTTTGTCTCTCTTTAGTGTAGCATTTCCGTTTCATCGAGTTTCAAATCACAACGATTCTAAAGAAGTTTCATTTCAAAAAAAACTATTTTAATGAATTGAATTTTTTGATAGATTTTAATAGATTTTAAAAGATTTTAATAGATTTGGAGCAGTAAAATACTAGTAATTGAAATAAAATTATCAGACATTGTAAGATCGAATAAGCGATCTTTGATGATAAATTATTTAATTACTTAATAAATAAGAATATAATATATAATAAAAATATTTTCAGGGGAAAACCTGATGTACATGTTGGTGCAGCCGCAGTGGCTCGGCGACATGGTGTGCGACGTCGCGCGGCACGTCAACCCGGAGAGCCTCTTCGTGCAGAATCCATACGCCTTCTTACTTTCAAAGGAAAAAGAAGGTTGGTTTTGCTTAGAAAAGCTATTAGTAAAATAGACTGTAAAATAGACTGTAGACTTGATAATCACACGTAGTGAATGCTATCGGCAAAAGTTTTTATATTAATAATATTAATAATGATTTATTTATCTATACATATAATAAAATTGTAACTAAGCCGAATCTGTACATTAAATATTTTTTGGAAAATCTTATTGAAATAGACTTTATTATCGATACAAGAGCTAAATCTATAGTTTTTAGATTTCTTGTCTGTCTGTCTGTCTGTCTGTCTGTCTGTCTGTCTGTCTGTCTGTTACCGCATCACGGGAAAACCACTGGACAAATTTTGATGAAATTTGGTATCATGATAGCTGGTTATCCGGGTCAACATATAGGATACTTTTTATTGCGGGAAAATATCTCATCTCTGAGATAAACGTTAAAATGTAAGTAGGGACGAACCCGAGCGGAGCGAGGGTGAGTTGCTAGTTATACTATATAAAGCGATAATATAAAGGGCTTAAGTAATATAAGCAAGTTGTATAAAAAGAGTCAAAAAAATAAGTTAATTTTTAGGTAAAATTTGGTCTAAAGTTCAGATCCGGAGTCATGACGAAGATTTTAATATTCTCTGTCAAAAATAGTAACCCGAAGTTTATAGTATCATATCCCTGAGGTTTAGAGGGGACATGACCCCGCTACTGCATGTGGTTGTTCTATGCGTGTGTCAAATTGCCGTGACATATTATGAGATTGAAGGAATATACAGCGAGAGTGTATTTATGAACACTACAGTGTGTTCCGTATGTACACTTATACATTCACACAATACAGTATATGTGTACATAGCTAATGTAAATAATATTGATTGATATGCATGAATTTGTATCAGGAACATTGGCGTAGCTAGGAATTTTGTCTAGGGGGGGCAGCCGTCCAGCTGAACTAACCACAGTCATTTATAAGAGATCATAAATAACGCCTAGTAATAAGTAGTGGCGCAGTTTATTCGCTCCCCTTTTTACCATGTTGCGTATTTCTTAACTTCTTAGTAAAGTTGACAATCTATCTCCCTTCGTATACCCGCACTTTTCTCGCGTGGTACGTCTAGCATTCCATAGATTTTGAATAAATTAATTATACGCGGATAAGTATTGAATCTTTAGTCAAAAAGTTATTAAACAGTTATTAATTCTTCAATACTGCCGAGGGTGGACAAAGGAATTTCCAGGGTGAGCATTGCCCACCCTAGCTCCTCCCTAACTACGCCTATAACCAGGAAGACATTATTAAATTAATTCTAATATATTCAAAAAGCAATGTTTTATATTTAGTGGAACTAACATTTATTGGGGGTTTATTCTATTAATAATATCAGAACTGATATCAATATATGTATTTGATGAACCTATATTATATTTTTCAGCATTGAAGAATAGCGATCTCTATACAGCATCCCAAGTAGGAGGAGCCGGAGGATATTATGGCCAACGTAAGTTCTTATTCAATCCTATAATAATATGAATATAAAAATTGGAAAAATTTATGAAGATATTCCTAGATATTAATAACTACATGTTCAAAATATACATATATAAGGGGTCTACTGTTAAATAGACTATGAAAATTAAACTTAATATCAAGAATGTGTATTCAATTTTAGTTATTTTATCAATGGGTGAACTTTCCGGTAATTCTAAATTTAAAGGTTAAAAAATATTTTTCGTGCCTTGAATATTTAGTTTTAAATAGTCACGCATTGTGAGGTAAATTTATAGATGCAATATTAAAAGTTATTCTTGTTACAGATTATTGGGAAGAAAAGTATACGAGCAATGGTCAAGTGAATGCTCAATCTGGTGGTGGTCGAATGGGTGGAGGACAATACGGTCAAGCAAGTGGAGACCAGTACGGACGAGGCTCTGGTGGTGTTTATGGATCTGGCCAATCTAGTGGTGGACAGATTAGCGGAAGCCAAGAAAGTAACAAACAATTTGGCAGTAGTTACGCTAGTGGTGGCCAAGTAGGTGGTGGTCAGTACAGCACAAGTCACGTCAGTGGTAGTACAAGCCAAAGTAGTGGTGGTCAAGTAGCTGGTGGACAGTATAACAACAATCAGGCTAGTGGTGGTCAAGTCTTTAATGGACAATACGGAACACATGTTAGCGGAGGAGGATATGGTAGTCAAGTTTCCGGTGGCCAATACGGTACAGGCCAAGTTGCTGGCGGTCAAGGATCTGGTACCGTATACACTTATAACCGAACGTGGTCTAGTGGTGAAGAAGGATTAACAGCGGAACAGCAGGAAGCTATCAGAAGAAATCTTGCAGCATTGGCAACATCAAACCAAGGTTCAAGCCGTGGTTTCACTCAAGGTTCTACCCAAGGGGGTCAAGTTACTTTCACACAAAATGGTCAAAATATCTATGGACAAAGCGGCCATGTTCAAGGAAGTCAAAGCGGGTATGGCCAAAGTGGCCAAGGATATAGTCAAAGTGGTTACCAAGGTCAAGATCATGTCCAAACTGGCCAAGGTTACGGTGGTCAAACTGTTATCGTTCAAGGTGGTGTGGGCGGTTTCGAGGGCAATCAAGATGGTCGCATCGTCCGAGTTAAGAACAGGACTATTGTTTATGATTCAAATCATAATATTATATCTCAGACTGAAACAAGTACTGAATATGGTTCACTTGGACACGAAGGCGAAGCTGGCAGTTCTTTTAATGCGTAAGTATTTTATATATTTTTTTAAATCAAAAGATAAACGCTTAAAAAACTCGTTAATACTTCATGTGATTATATTGTAATTACTCAGAATGAAAATGAATAAATTAATTATGAATCTTTTTGTTCAGCTATCTCAACAACCAAGGTGGTGTCCAACAAACCTACGGTTCAGGATCAAATTCTGTAGGACAAGGCGGCTTTATCCATGGGTCATGGGGAACGACGGAGACTGTCAACCCAGATATCATGAACGCTGGTTCCAATACATTCAGAGGTGGACCAAGTGTTACCGTTGTTGGCGATGAAGAAGAAGATAGATTAGAAGGCTTTGGAGTTTATGCTGCACAGAATTCTAATAATGAATTTAAATATGGAATTGCTGATGTGACCAATAGTCAAGGGTCTGGAGTTCATAGTGGAAGTCAAGGTCAAAGCTTCCAAAGTGGTCAGCAAAATGGTGGTTTCCATAGCGGTGGCTACCAAAGTGGAATGCAACAAGGCGGAGTTTACCAAGGAGGTGCATCTAGATCTTATGGTGGTAGCAGTGGTACTTCCTACTCATACTCTTCACAATCAGGTAATATATTGTACACAATTATTGATGATGTTAGTTTAGCTTAGGTAAGATCAATACTAATCTACATATTAATTTTGACAGGTGGCCACAGGTCTTATTCGTCAGGAAGCGGCAGCTTTAGTTCAACTTCGCAACAAAGACGTGACAGCACTAGACGGCGTCGTCAAGACGAGGTAAAATATTAATTTGAAAGATTTTCTTTATTTTTAAACCGCTTTAGTTTTTTAAATTTAGAATCTTGATCTTATTAACATTGTATTAAGCTTGATGAAATGTGGGTATCTATTTATTATTATTTTTATATATTTACGTTATATAAATATATGTACTTTTTTGTTTTGTTATTATATATTAACGTTATATTGTTATACAAACTAACATGATATAAATATAACATTAACCACTTATATAACAATTACGTCAACAGGTGGACCCTCAATTAAAGGAAATGTTAGAGAAATGCGAAGAGAAATTCAAATGCGAGGTGGTGAGATGCCGCACCGGCCGCCTCGTGCGCGGGCAGGAGGTGTGGGTCGCGCTGCGCTCGCGCATCAATGCTTCTGTACTTAATGAGGTAAGCTATACATATTTAAAAGGAACAATAGATATTTAAATAAATTAAATATTTACATGTAATATGTTCTATTTGCCTATAAGAATATAATTAGAAATCGAAATATCGAGTGACATCTAATGTAGGTATCATCTGAAGGAAACATATAAAATGGCTTATAAAAAGATCGAGAATGTAAAAGAGCATAGCAATACTTTACTTTATAAAGCTCAGATTTGTGCTTTTTTGGAGTGCCTTAATAGAGGCAGTTCGTATTGTCGATGATCCCATATTCCCAGACGATTTAGAACCTTTAAACTTTCAGAAAGATATTGATTCTCTGTGTGTTATCTGCCGTCTGTACAATGGATAATATTCTGACTCTTTGAAATGATGTGTTTATTGATTAGCTTATAGCTTTTAGGTTTTACTTTATTAAATGCCAATGTCACGTTTAATAGACAAGACACTAATAATATTCAAAATTGGCTTACGTGTGTAATGTAATGGAAGAGACAGGAATAACAAATGAAACGTTTATATATGTACGTATCCGAACAGATCTCTCAAGAGCGCGCCGTGAAGCTGTCGACGCTGACGGCGACGCGGGTGTCGCGGCTGCCGATGGTGGGGCGCCCCGCGGAGCGCGACTGGCGCGTGGCGGAGGCGGTGACGCTCGTCACGCCGCAGCTTGAAGCGCTGGAGAGCGGGACCATACCGCTGTGGGTTATCATACTTGCAGCGGTCGTTGGCGCTTTATTGCTACTCTTGCTTATCTTCGCTTTATATAAGGTGAGTTGATATTTTATTACATTAACATGAATAATATCGTCGCCACGGACTTTTTTTTATTTTTTTATTTGGTAATAAAATCTTGTAGCCCTAATATACAAGTAATCAATAATATTATTGATATTATTGACTGAAACTACCTACAGGACTAAAAAGATATACCTATTATAATTGAGAGAAAATTAAATTAACGAATCGATAATATATCTAGATGATATATTATACATTGAAAATAAAACGCTTTACACTTTATAATTCAATAATAACTTAACTATTATTATTAATTTTGCAGTGTGGCTTCTTCAAGCGCAACCGCCCCTCCGACCACGCCGAGCGACAACCCTTAAACGGTCGCGACGAACATCTTTGATATCCGACTACCGACCTCGGCCTCGTCAGTGACGTCACGTCTGACGCTGACGCCACCTCTGACGTTGACGCCGACTCTGACGTACACGCCACCTCTGACGTCAACGCCACCTCAGATATTGACACGACCTCGGGCTCTACTGATGCTGCTAGTGACGTCACTAGTCAAAACTCGACTAGCATTGACAGATATTGAAATCGAAAAAAATTTTAATCGATATTCCAATGGATTTTAAATCGAATCTCATCAGTTATTGATATTATTCCAATAAAATTTATAATCTGTGGTGAGAATAGACGTTATAGAGTGCGGCCATAAATATTTTTAATGGTTGATTATTTTATACATTAATTTTTAATGGGGCACAGAAAAGCCTTTAAATTAATTGTATATATCAATAGAGAATGAATATAAGTGCCTCATGAGATATCGTTTATATAAAAAACCTTAAGCATTTTTTATTGAAAAATGTTTTAAGTTCGATCATCAAATATATGAAATAACTAGTCACGATAATAAAACGTGAATCACGTTAGTATTTACGCCATTTTACATAGAAAGAAAAAATTAAAAAAAATATATAAAAAAATATTAAGTGTAACATTGTGTTAGGGCAGCTACACACTTTAATTTTTTTAATAATAATTTTATATTAATATTCACAAAAAAATTAATATTTTCAGTACTATTTATCTGAAATATATAATAGTCTCTTAAGTTATGCTAACTGCCATTTATCTTTCCGTGTGAAGTTGCCCTTAAATATATGACTCTATGGTCGCTCGAAAGCGTTGTATCAAAAATTTCAATACACATATTGTATATATTATGAATTTACGATATTTAAGTGCGGGTTTGAATCCCGTGGGGAGTTTTTTGATATGAAAATATTGTTTCAAGTGTAACTAAAAACAAGATATGGATGAGTGTTGTAAAATGTGATCTATATTATTTAGGATTATTTCTCAATTACGAAGCTATTTAATTTAAATTAACGTTTCGCGACTAATTGAAATCACTGTCAGCAAATAGTTAGAAGGCATATCGTAACTTATGCTTTGGATAGACCAATATTAGTAAATGTACATATGTGCGTGTGTAAGTGCCTTTATGATACAACTATATAAATATAGCTTTAGAGGTCTCGTCTGTTTGTATTAATAAAAAATATTTAACTTAAATACGGACAAAACCAAGGAGAATAGCTAGTATAGTTTTAAATGAAACATATCTAAATTATGAATGTAGGTCGCTTTGGTGTTTTATCATCACATTAAAAGATAAGCAAAATTAGGCTTCATACTATAGTTAGGGTTGGCGCACACTATCGACTTGCACAATTATTTTATTGCTCATTGAAAAAGTAAATATATCAAATTGTTATTTTAAATAACAAATGCTTTATATATTACTACATATCAAAATCAATTCATAATGAAGAGTTTTACAAAATATTTCTTAGTATTTTTTTTAATAAATCAAGAGTAATTTATTGTATTAAATACCAAGTTTACAGCATTGCAGTTCCTGTCACGTAAAAAGAACGCTGGCCTTACCTGTGCACCGACCGATTTATCGATAAAATTGGTTGTACGAAGGGGGTGCGGCGGGAGAGTACCTATTATGATTCTACAATAAAACAATTAGCACTCATATTCGTCGATACCAAAAGTACTAGATACACAATCCTATGCAATGTTTTTTTTAATAATAATAAAAAAAAAGTAAATTAGAAGCGCGCTGAAATGTTCAAATCCCCTCCACTGTTGCTCAGCGTTCTTCTTACGTTACGGGGCCTATAGTAATGTTTGAAGATTATGCAACTATTTAGCAGAAAATGAAATTTAAGGATTTTAAGATAAATTATAAGTCATATCATGATAAATATTGTCAATAAGTATTAAATGTTGTGCTTTCAAGTGCCTAATTTTATATATAATGCCTTACGAACGCGTGCCTTCTGATAACTGCCAGTTACTAATTCAATATATTAATGTAAATATTATTTAGACATGAATTTGTAACATTTTTTCACAGAATATAAGAAAAATTTAACAAAAAAAGTTTTTACTTGATTACGTACTTAATAATGTTAAGGATGTGTAAAAATTAAAAAAAAATTATAAATATAAATATGATTGAAGCTTTGCTTTTGCACAGTATTTACGATGAGACTAAGAAACTAAGAAGTAACAGCTTTATGCATTTTCCTTTTATAAAAGGCCTTATAGTTAAAACATGCCTTGTACTTGCGCATACAAACTAACATGAAAATGATAGATAAAGACATATCTACACTATCTATATCTATCTGAGAAAATAGTTTTATAATTAAGGCCAAATATCTATTTAAAACTATCTAAAATTACTTGAATAATGTTAAACTGTGTAATAATAATGTTTTCTTTTTCCCAATATTCGAAAAAAAAGTGATAAAAATATCATTTCAAAAAAATGTAGTGATCATGAGAGCTTAAAAATTAATTTTAAAATAAATTAAATTTGTTTTAACGTTACTTATATTATCTGTCCAAATATGAGTTAGTAATACAATCCGCCAAAAATTAAAGCAATAAAATTCTGTGAAAAAATGTGTTTAAGAAATGATATTAGCGCTAGCAACATTTGTTAATTTTTATTATTAATTATTTATTTCTAATTTCGTCTTAAGAATTCCGCTTCTACTTATAAGTTAATGAACTAAACTGTGGATGCCATAATATTATTGTATGTATCATACATTTTGGTTGTTTGTCTGGTGGTAATACGCATTTACCAAAAAAAAAAAAAATATAATACATTTTTTGTTTTAAACTATCTTGTTTTATTTTAGCTATTATCCTAGCTCTTTAGAAAATGTTATGGATGGAAAAATCGACTCATATGACCTCTTAATGCTTCAAGTAATAGTGATGTGACATAACACAAAATATATTGATTTATTAAACAATCTATACTAATATTATAAAGAGGTAAAGTTTGTGAGTTAATGAATTTGTGAGTTTGTGAGGTTGTAGGGGGTAATCTCTGGATCTACTGAACCGATTTAGATGAAATTTAGTAAAAAGATAGATTGATACCCTGGGAAGGACATAGGATATTTTTTATCCCGGAAATCATCCTTTAAGGTTGTGAAAATGGGGATGAAAGTTTGTATGGGGAATCAACCTAGGGACGAACCCGAGCGAAACGAGGGTGAGTCTAGATCGCTAGTTTTTATATAATTTCCTAATAAGAGTGACTTACCTTTAAACTAAACTAATGTATAAACGTTACCGACAGTTTCTTTGTATTGTTACAGTTACAGTTATTTTGATTAACTACCTATGTATGAACGATATTTTGATATATATGATAAAGGTACTATCTTTTGCTTCACTCTCAATTACGGAATGGCAAACAAACCAAAAGACTACGAGACGAAGAGATAACTTGATAGCCAGGATCGGGAATTACAGCCGTAATACATATTATATAGCTACTGTATTTATTTAAAACCAACACCCAAACATACTTTTTGTCCAACTCGGGATTCAAATCCAGAAACTTGTGATTTACATCCCTACAACCGAACTATCTATTAATAAAGCAAATTATATTCCACAAAACACTAACTTAATATAACTAAAACTGAAGCCTTTAAAGAACATTCTAATTAAACGAACTTCTAGTTCGACTCTACACCATTAAGTAAAGATCTCAGTCTGACGTTTTCGACTTGTTTTCGATTACTGACTCCGGAGATAAACTGACGTCCACAGCCAACCGATTAAATTAGCTCGCTAAGTAGCGTTCGCAAGAAAATGAAAAATTAAAAAAAATATATAATTTTGGTATTTTTTTTTTTGCAAAATACATTAATACTCAATGAATCAATGAATTATTTATTTCTTATACGTTTAGGCAGTCTTTATTTTCTTCAAGGTATTTAAAAAAAAAAAGAAATTCATGACAGGTACTGTTGTCGGCATTTATTTTTTGGGAAACGCTGTGTTCGTACGCAATTTCTTAATACATTTATATTTATTTTAAGCCAAGATAAGCAGTCATAGTCCAATGATAACACGCTTGCTTGGGAAACGAAGTGAAGCTGGTTCAAATTTCAGATTTCGCAACTCTGATATGCACATAGCACATATACGAATGATTTTCAACAAGATTATGATCGCATCACGATGAAGAAAAACACCGCGTGGAGACCTGCATACCTAAGAAAACCTAGTAAGTTTTCAAAAAAATAAAACTGATGTACTGCAAACTCGCATTTGGCCAGCGTAGTGGTTATGGCCTGATTTCCTTCACCTCTAGGAAAAGTCCGTGTTCAGCCTTAGCCCGTAGAGCGTTCAAAGAAAGGATGAATAGAAGATAAATGAAATTTGTATAAAAAAATCTCATAGCTAAAAACAAGTGTTACCTTTTATTTTAATTTAACCTAAAAATAAAAATACATTTTTATTTTTAATAAGTATTATAATTAAATATAGCAATATTATTTACTTAATTTTAGCAATTATTATTATAAATATTACAATTTTTTTAAGTTTTTAAAAAATTGTAATATTTATAATAATAATAGTTAAAATTAAGTAAATAATATTGCTAAAAATACATATGTTTTTCGCAACCTTACACTAACGAAATACGTAAATCTTAGTTCCCGTCTGTCTGTCTAATCGACCTTAGCTCTGCGGAAATGACTCCACCTCGACGCTCGAGCGTTTATCATTTGGTTTGTTTATTGGTTGTCTTATCGAAAATTAATGTAATTAACCTTTAACATCGACTTTTCTATTTGTAGCGAAAAATGAGTTGTATGGAACATTGATTAGTTTCGACAAAATGGTTTGAGTTTTCATTCGATTTTATAAAATTGTGCACATTTTCTGACAATAACTGTTTTTATTTGGCTTAAACGTGTAGGTACACGCTAGAAAATGCTACCATATACGTATAGTATAACCTATACCTTCTTTAAATACAACTTTTCTTTTCTTCCATAGGTTAAAATATACATTGACAAATAACTATTTTTTTCTGACAAAAACATCAAATAAAATTCATTCGCCAGAGAACTAAAGTAACCGACATCGCGCGCAGAATAAGCTCGCCGAAGTGGAAATGGGCCGGTCATGTCTCCACGCGTACTGATGGTCGATGGAGCCGAAATGTGCTAAAGTGAAGACCGCGTTTAGGCAAGTATAGTGTAGGATGCTCTGCTGCACGATGGACAAATGACCCAAGGAAGGTGGCAGGATGCGGGCTGCCCAGGACCGGGATGGTTGATGCTCATTGGGGAAGGCCTTTGTTCAGCAGTGGACGGCGATTGTTTGATCAAATAAAATATATATTTTACGTGTTATCCATATTCTACCGATATTATCTTTAGTGGTTACTAATATTGTTAGTGTTATCAGGGCTCAAATAAATAATGCTTAATACAATTTAATGAGGGAAATCATAATGTTATACACTTGAAACGGTAATTCTAATAACTTAACTGAGCAGCGGTTTCTCAGACACCGATGATACTTCCACATTCAATATCGAAACACAACTCTTTATGATCCACCATTATCAACCAACATATCTACCATGAATGTCACGATGGCGTCTCGACCCCGCTCTCGACGTAATCTCTGCTTGAAATTTAAAAGCAATAAAAACTAAACTAAATAACATAGTGACTTTAAACAATAATAATAATATGGCAGTGGTAGCCCAGTGGTAACGCGCTCGCTTGGGAAACCGCGTGAAGCGCTTCAAATCCCAGGTCTCGCACCTCTAATATTTTCATGTGCGAATCATTACTACCATGATTACCACTTGCCCTACGGGGAAAAAAAACATCGTGAGGAAACCTGCATGTCTGAGAGAACCTGGCAAGTTTTCGAAAGACACGTACGTGAAGTCCGCCAACCCGCACTTGCTAACGTGGTGGACTTGCGTGGATAGCTTGATCTCCCTCGTGTTGCAGGGAGGTCCGACGCCCGTGCCCAGCAGTGGGACGTTAAAAAGAGCTGAATACAATACAATTTAAACAATAATAAGGTTTTATAACAGAAAAAAAGTAACTACATCCTCCTCCGTCATATTATTAAAAATATAATAAAAGTCATAATATCAACTCTTCTACTCGTACATACATACATATGTATATAGATATACATACTATATCGTGATAGCTATTCGCGTGAAGGAATGTGGAATGAGAATTTGGGTAAATAAAGCGAAACTAAAGTTAGTAATAACTACTTCAAGCATATTTATAAGAAAATCATCAAATAATCATAATTTACCAACATAGGGGTGCTATACGGAACAAAAGCTAAGTCTATTACATGCCGCAAGTAACGCCATCGCCCATTGTAAACACGAAACACCATAAATTATACTTCAGGCTTCCACTAAACTTCTAAGTTATTTCTCGTAATGGTTGACATAAAAAATAGTGTATTTTTACTACCAATAAATAATAACGATCTCGACACGATGAAATAAACAAAAATAAAAACCGACTTAAAATATTATACATTTGATTAACTTTTATTTCGACTATCTGTACATTGATTCTTATTGAAATAGTCATTATTATCGATACAGAAGACTAATCTATAATTTTTAGAATTTTTGTCTGTCTGTCTTTAACAAACCACTGGATAAATTTTTATTGAAATTTGGTATGATGATAGCTGGTTATCCGGGTCAACATATAGGATACTTTTTACTGCGGAAAAATATCTCATCTCTGAGAAATCTATACTAAACGTTAAAACGTAACCGAGCGTAGCGAGGGTGAGTTGCTAGTTATTCTATAAATACGAAAATATGTTAGAGGCATGATTGTTTACTCTCAGTGCCGAAATATTCCATCCTTCCTTTAGAAATATTTTTTCCTATTTATTCCTTTATTCGTTCCTGTTCGTGAATATATTATAAACCAATATAAACAAGTCAACTCGTCAAGCAGTTACGTGGAGATATCGCCCTGAGGCACTGGAGTTATTGGAAAGGTAGAAACAAAAGTATTAAGACAGCACCATTCACACGAAACATTATAAATCATAGCTTTCCAAAGTTAGAAGATATTCTTTTTATATAGTTATCTAAAATCTATGCGTTGTCAGTCTGTTTATCGTGCTTTACTCAAGAACAATGAGGCTGTTTGTTTTACTAACACAATAGAATAGACGTAATTTTAATTAAGTTACGGCTTGATTTGATCGCCACATATTATGGGTATACATTTAGAGCGGACTTAATAAACATATAACTAATTTCTAGTTAATTGTAGGCAATGGTAGCCAGGTGGTAACGCGCTCGCTTGGGAAACTGAGTGTAGCGGGTTCAAATCCCGGGTGTCGCATCTATGATATTCTCATGTGCGAATAATTTCCAACATGACTACCACTAGTCTTACGGTGAAGGAAAACGTCGTGAGGAGAACTGCATATCTGAGAGAACCTAGCAAGTTTTCGAAAGACCTGTGAAGTTCGCCAACTCGCAGTTGGCCAGTGTGGTGGACTATGGCTTGCTCCCCTTTATATTGAAGAAAGGCACATGTCCAGCAGAAAAGAGCTGAATACAATACATAATAAAAAATATAATTAATACCTACATATTGTATATATAATTTTGGACTAAATACATAAATAAACGCGCACACGTAAACACAAATTGATCCTAGTCTAAAGAAGTACCTAGGTAATAAAATTGCATAGCATTGCTGCCACATCAATATCATCACAGTCCACAGATGACATAATTCGAAATTGGATATTATCTACTATCATAGTAAGAATGTTTTATTTGAATCATAGCTTCATACAATTAGCCGGTGTTTTACTTTAATTTCAAAGTGGATACGCGTACTTAATTTTTGAAACATTTTACAAAAGAATACTAAAGAATACTTAAAAACAATATTAAAGAATGTTCGAGAAAGACCTTGTTAAAATATTTATAGATTTTTAATCAAAGAACTGTTACTACATTGGGATGTCCACTGATTTTATTTAAAAAAAAAGACACACTTTACATAATACCTTTTTTAATTAACACAGAAACAGGAAGAAGGCACAACCACAGATTACTTAACTCACATAGATTATATATTATGGATTTGTGTTGCCAATATTAATGTACTATAATTAACAGACCTGTTACAAACACCGATCAAAAAAGTAATAAAAAAAGTAATAAAAAAAGCGACAAAAAATGTCCTCACCTAATGAGCGCTCTTTTGAACATTAGAGCGCGCTTTAATTTATTTTTTTTTTTTGTGAAAAAGAAATTTAAGTATTACATTTAAGGTTAAATTTACATTGTAGTATATTTATTTCATTTAGAATAATTACTTAAACACTATTAGTGACTGTTTTGAGAGAACTATTGCATGGGATTGTGTATCTAGAACTTTGTGATCGATGGTTACAAAGGTTGTATTATAATAGGTATAATAAATATGTATGAACTTATTATATAGACAGAGCTTTTGCTCATTCAATACTATGTATTCGTAGTTCGTTACGAAACTTCTTTTCTTATTAAGGTTTAATGGCTGCTTTGATAATAATGTGTTAGCTCATACCGTCTGGGTTTGATAAAAATATATAATATACTAGCGACTCACCCTCGCTTCACTCGGGTTCGTCCCTAGATTGCTTCCCAAAACAAAATTAATTAATTAATTTGGTTTTAATATTTTTTCGTGGGACCCTATTTTGTTTTCTAAAATAAAAGTAGCCTAAGTTACTCCTTATTACATCAGCTATCTGTCGGTGTAAGTCCCGTCAAAATTGGTCCAGTTATTTCAGAGATTAGCTGGAACAAACAGACAAACAGACAGACAGACAAATATTGTAAAAAAATGTTGTTTTGGTATATGTACCGTGCATAAATCCATATGCATTTAGTAAAAAGCGGTTATTTTAATATTATACGAGTAAACAGATACTCCAATTTTATTTATATGTATAGATTATACGTCTGGATAAAAATAAAATACGAAAACAATCTAATTAGCGAAAAACACCTACACGCACTTATTACAACATTAATACTCGTAAGACACTTAAAAATAATTCCTTAGGTAATCAATTAAACGCTAATAATAGAAATTAAAAGGACTGTCAATTTTCAAGCTAAAATTTATACATATAATAAAATTCTGAGTCGAATCTGTACATTAAATATTTTTTGGAAAATCTCATTGAAATAGTCATTATTATTGATACAGAGGCCGAATTTGTAGTTTTTAGAATGTTTGTCTGTCTGTCTGTCCTGTCTGTCTGGGAACGCATTACGAGAAAACCACTGGACAGATTTTGATGAAATTTGGTAGGACGATAGCTAATTATCCGGGTCAATATAATATACAATACTTTTTCTCTGAAAAATATATACTAAGCCTTAAAACGTATCTAGGGACGATCCCGAGCGAAGCGAAGGTAAATCGCTAGTTGATAATATATTAGTAACTTAAGCACATATTTTGTTTAAGATTTTCCCGTACATGAAAGTTACTTAATGTAACTTAATTTCGAATATTTTCTATGCGGGTTATTCATTAGGTTGTTTTAAAAATATTTTAACTAGACAAATAAAAAATTGAGATTCTTTCAATTTCCAGTTGTTGAGATTCTCGACCAATCTTATCAGCAGAATTGTACTCGCAAGCTTGCTTAAACTACCAAGTAAGCCATAAGTTATCTCTAAAGTAATAAAAGTCAAACTGAATGAAAAGTAATGGTAGTGAAAGGTAAAGTTAATAAAATGCATTTATTTTAAAGCAATTGGGAACCAAAAACAAAATTAAATCCGCGGAAAAAAAACCCGAAAAAAATAGCTTTATTTAAAATATCTAATATTCCAGTAAATCTAAGGAAGTATTGAATTAATATTGTATGTTGAACATGAGCTCTGATTTCAGAATCGCTATTATTCTATACTAATCTAATAATACTAAAAGAATCTATACTAATATTATAAAGCCCCCCCTGCCCAGCGTTCACCGGGCACACACGTATTAGTTATAGCTCTGTCTTAAAAAATCAATATAATGTGTTAAAGTGTTTATTTATCATAATGCTTCATAGTTATTGTTCCTGTCAAAGTAACTGATTAAATAATCTACAATTTGATCAATTTTATACATAATTCTAGTGTTATTTTCAAAAATACTCAAAACTGTGAACGTTTAAAGTGATTGTGTCGTGGCTCAGTTGTGCAAAACTCGTTTAGAACAATAACCTGACCTTTGGACATCTAATGAACAACTTCATTTACGCGCTAACACGGCTACTTCATATTCGTCTCAATATCATTACCAACGGTAGCTCAGTCGTAAACTTACAACTTAACATGAGCGTATAGTGCGGAACTTAAGTTCAAACCCCTACAGACATTTATTTTATTTTTTATTTTTATTTTATTATTTTTTTTATTTTTTTAATTTTGTCAAAAACTATGTCTGTTCAACGTACACCTCCGTCTGGACCAAAGTCATCATCACCATTACAGCCATGTATTTCAGAACCTAATCTTAGTAAAAACAAGACTACGATTCGAGTTCCATTTCTACTCATGATAACATTACTTCACGATATAAGCGTTCACATTCGGACATGCAATTGTTAACATTCATGGATGAATTAAGAGATATGTTCTCCACATTTAAAGAAGAACAGAATAAGAAGATTGAGAAAATTTATGAAACTGTCTATGAAATCAAAAACCAGAATAATGAAATCCGTGCATCTGTCGATTTTTTATCAGAAAAGTATGATACTATTAATAACTTAATTAATAAACTAGAATCCGATCATAGCAGCAATTTAAAGTATATCCACACCCTAGAAGAGAGATTAGACAACTTGGAACGCCTCTCCAGATCCACCTGCCTAGAAATTAAAAACATCCCTACCGTAAGGTCTGAGACGAAAGAAAGCCTTCTAAATACCGTCATTTCAACGGGAAAGAACCTAAAGGTTTCAATAGCACCAAATGATGTTAAAGACGTTTTTCGTATTGGGGCGCGAGACTCAGCAAATAAAACTGTGATAGTTGAATTAAATAGTGTTTTGATGAAAGAGAAAATAATAAAGATGTACCGAAGATCCAATAAAGAAAATAATAGACTAACTACTGATAAGTTAAAACTTGATGGCCCCTCAAAACCTATATATATAACTGAAAACTTATCAAATAAAATGAAAAAAATTTATTTCCTTGCACGTGACTTTGCCAAGTCAAACGAATACAAATTTTGCTGGATCTCAAACGGCAAAATATTTCTTCGAAAAAAAGAAAATGATCGACTTGTACATATTAAAAGTGAAACTGACTTATCAAAGTTACTCCAGGAACTTAAAGCATGACTAGTTTCTGCTGGATCATGCCTATCCTTATATTCAGCTGTTCTCTCTAAGTTCTTAATTTTATATTTTATCTTTATAAATAACATAATTTATGGTTTTGTTGTACAAAAAAATAGTTCTTATTGCAAGGCTTATTCAATAGAATACATATATACTTACTTACACTCTTACTACACAACTCTCTCTCATTCACTTATACACACAACACATGTTAGCAAAAAAATAATCATTTTCATGGTGGCTACTGTCTTTCACTTCGCCGTTCGTACTACATGGTGGTTCTTCACACCGAAATATTTTTATATATTGAAAGTTCTCGAAATTTTGTTACTCCTTACCTTAACGTTATGACTAATGCTTGCATAAATAAAATAAATGATGAAATCGAGGACTTCTCTACCTCCGAGTCATTTATATTGTCCCCTGAGCAGTGCTCGTATCAACTTAAAAATTTAACTAAATCACTTAAAGTTTTTCACGTTAACATAAGAAGTATTAAATGTAACTTTGGTAATCTTTTAGTATTACTACATCGCATTAATTTTCTTGTGGACGTTATTATTTTATCAGAATGTTGGCTTAGTAAAACGAATGATGTTCCTGTAATACATAGTTTTTCTTCGTACAAATCGAAATATGCCAACCAAAACGATGGAATTGTTGTGTATATCAGAGATAATTTCGACTGTTCAGTTACTGAACCAAATTTTACTGAAGCTAATTGCTTACTGCTTAAATTTTCCTTTGATTTTACAATAATAGCTCTATATCGTTCCCCCTCATATCTTGTTATTGATCCTTTTATTGATAGCTTGGATATTGTCTTGAGCTCTATTAAAGATAGTAGTACTGTAGCTATTATAGGTGATATCAATATTAACATTTCACAATCTAATCAACATCAATATGCGAATAAATATCTTAATCTCGTTGCTTCTCATGGATTACTACCTGCCCATCTACTTCCTACCCGAAATAATAGCTGCCTTGATCATGTGATTGTCAAAAGTAACAAAAATAGTACTACCATAATCTTGGACTCTCTCGTAACGGATCATTTTCCAGTATTATTTTGTTCCGATATCGGAATGGCACCACAAAGAAATAAAAGAACTGCTACAAAAATTGATAACTCTGCTGTTGTATCTACACTTGAAAACACTGATTTTTCGAACGTTTTTATATCAAACAATGCAGAAGAAGTTAGCGAATCCCTAGTAACAATTGTTTCATCTATAGTTACTTCTCATACGCATATTGTTAACATTCCTAGTAGGAAAAGAATAATCAAACCTTGGATTACTCCTGGCCTCCTACGTTGTATACGACATCGTGATAAACTTTTTAAGAAAACTAAAAAAAATCCTGATAATGACATTATAAAAACTTCATATATTAGATACAAAAATTTTTGCAACAATTTATTGAAGAAAGTCAAATCTACGTACGAACGAAACGAATTTTTAAAGGCCAAAAATAATTTAAACAAAACTTGGAAATTGGTCAAAGATTTTGCCAATATAAATAATAAATCCCAGCCTTCTAATAGGTTACTTACCATTTGCAGTGATCCTATTTCTTCAGTAAATAACGTGAATAGTTATTTTGCGAATGTGGGTAGAAACTTAGCTTTAAATATTTCCCAACCTTCTATCCCAAATCCTTTTGCTCCTTACGAAATTGTAAACTCAATGGTTATGTTAGACGTTGATGAAGCAGAGGTAAGGGCAATTATTTCAGGTCTGAAATTGACCTCCGCATTTGGTTGGGACGGCATCCCCACTTCTGTTGTAAAAGCTGCTAAACATGTATTGGTTCCATTACTGACAAAGGTGTTTAATTTGTGTTTATCTAGTGGTACATTTCCTCATGTTTACAAAAAGGCAATTGTTTATCCTATTTATAAACATGGTATAGAAGAGAGCATAAATAATTATAGACCGATTTCCGTTTTATCCGTATTCTCGAAGATTTTCGAAAAAATATTAAATAAAAGACTAGTTATGTTTTTTAATAAAAACAATATTCTTGCCGATAATCAATACGGCTTTAGAACAGGAAAATCGACTGAAGATGCTGTTACTACCCTTAGTGATTTAATTATTCAAAATGTTGATAAGAAGTCTAAAACTATTGGTATTTTTCTGGACATCTCTAAGGCTTTTGACTCGGTCTCCATTCCAAATCTTTTAAACAAATTAAAAATGGTCGGGATTCGAGGATTGGCACTGGATATATTTGAGAGTTACCTTAGCGAGCGTTCCCAGATAGTTAAGATAGAAAAATTTAGTAGCTGTGAGGAAAATGTTTCTTTCGGTGTGCCACAGGGAAGTGTGCTCGGCCCAACCCTTTTTCTTTTATACATTAATGATCTTTGTAATCTCAATATCCCTAACTGTAAAATAATAACTTACGCAGATGATACCGCTTTACTAGTTTTTGGTGATACTTGGGAGAAGACTCAAAAGCACGCAGAATCAGCACTCACTATAGTGATGAATTGGTTTAGATATAATCTGTTAACTGTCAATGTCGATAAAACAAAATTTATAACTTTTTCATCTAAACCGTCGTCTGTGCCTGATTCATCTTTCAAGATCTTTGCTCACACATGCTCCCCTAATTCTACCTTATGTAAATGTAGCCCTCTTACACGTACAACAAGTATTAAATATCTGGGTATCATAATTGATCATACCATGAGTTGGAAGGAACACATTCAATCGACAGTGTCTCGAATTAGAAAATTAGTATATATCTTTAAGAACCTTAGATCTTCCTTAGACTTAAACACCCTTAAAACCATCTATTTTGCAATAGCTCAGTCCATACTTTCGTACTGTATTCCGGTCTGGGGTGGTGCTTTGAAAACCAATATGCTTCATCTTGAACGCACTCAGCGAGCTGTCTTAAAGGTTATGATCTCTAAACCCATGCGTTTTCCGACCGCAGAAGTATTTTCTATTTGTAAGGTACTTTCAGTCCGCAAACTATTCATACTTAGAAGTACACTACGTTTTCACTCTCAGTTACCCTTCAACGAAGAGTACTTAAACAATAAGCGTAGATCTAATAGAGTCTGCTCCTTGAGACCTAAGCGAACAGTGATGGCTGGACGTTACCATTTCTTCTTAATGCCACTTCTTTATAATAAAATAAATAAATCTATTAATATATACCCACTAACACTAAAAAAATGTAAAATAAAACTTACAAATTGGCTTTTAACCTTAAGTTATGATCAGACAGAGAAATTAATAAAATAATGCGCTCACATACACACAAACGCTCATACACACACACACACACACACACACACACACACACACCACATATACACTCTTACTCACACAACCCACACTGACCCATTCACTACATATCAATTACTTGCTTATTTAATTTAATGTAATGCCTTGCATTAATAGTATTATTTATTCCTTTTCCCGGTTTACTTAAGATAATTTATTTTTTTGTAACTCATTTAATTTAGCTCAATTTTTTTGTTTATATTTTTGTTTTTATAGATGTTATTTTTGATTAGTTTTTCAATTTATGTACATATTTTTTTTGTAATGTTGCTGGTGGAGGGCGTTAATAATTGCGACACAGTTTCTTAACTTCTGCAATTATTATCGTTTGTATCTGTTTTTGTTATATAATATGTACTGATATTTCATGAAATAAATAAATAAATAAAAAAAAATAAAAAAGAGGCAGAGTTTGTTCGTTTGTTTAAACCTCGGGAACTACTATTCCGATTTGAAAAATTTTTATCGCATTAGATAGCCCATTTTTTTAGGAAAGCTTTAGGCTATAATATATCATATAATATACAGTCTATCTATTCCATAATAACCGTTAATATACAGTCTATCTATTCCATAATAACCGTTAAAACGTACTTAGGGACGAACCTGAGCGAAGTGAGGGTGAGTCGCTAGTATTGTATAAAAAAAAGAATTTATTATATACGAGTATATGCAACAGCAGTTTCATTAATGTAAGCGTCACGTATTGTCCTTACTTCAACAATGGATGGATGAAGTGACGTGTAATTGTATTAAATGTCTACTTAGAGTGAACGTAAAAAATATAATATAATACGTATAAATATTTTTAAAATTATTTTGGGTTAAAAAAACCCAAATTTTGATGGTTATTATTACACCTTTTGCGATTACATCTAAGGTTAAGAACCTGTACATATATACTTACTACTATTATAAACAACAAAAATTGTTAAAAAAAAATGCTTGTTTGTAATGGATAGACTAAAAATCCGCGGAACCGATTTAAATGAAATTTAGCATGAAGATAGTTTGAGATCCTGAAAATGACGTAAGATAGTTTTTATTCCGGAAATCATCCCTTAAGGGGGTGAAAAGGGGGATGAAATTGGTATAGGGAACCAATTATTTCTCAAAAAAAAGGATATTAAACTATCTATACCACATTAACTGTTAAAACGTACCTAGGAAGGAACCCGAGCGAAGCGAGGCTGAGTTGCTAGTTAAAAATAAATCATGACAATTCCCCTCGCAATTTTTATTAATAATCATAATTATAATATGAAAAAAATATACCCAAAGAGAATATTATCTACTCTTTGAGAAATGGAAAAACGATCAAAAGAGTAGTTTATACAAAGAATGACAAATTGCCTAAAATAGATCTAAACGATATTTAAACAAGCAATTCTTGTATATTTATATCTTTATTTATTTATACCGGCGATCTCGGAAATGGCTCTAACGATTTCGGTGAAATTTGGTGTGTGGGGGTTTCCGGGGGCGAAAAATTGATCTAGATTAGTCTCATGTCTGGGAAAACGCGTGTTTTCGAGTTTTCATGCGGTTTTTTTTTACATTATCCTACGCAGAATATGCTCGATAATTTCTTACACTCAGGCATAAGCTTCGTGGTCTAGCGACCAAGGTGCAAAATTAACAATCATAAGTGTGTCCGAGTTCGAATCTCGATCGGATACAAAGTTTTACTTTTTTTTTGTATTTATTCAAGTTTTTAGTTTTTTTTATCTATAAAATATGATATAACAAAAAAGAACTCCGAGCGAAGCTCGATCGCCCAGGTACTAATATTAATTCGTCTTCAAAATAATCTAAGAAATAATTATAGTTCCTTTTTCCATCAAAAAAGGCCACCAAAAATATTGTAATAATTGTGACTATTAACAACACACCTTGACAACGTCCCTTCAACGTGTTTACTGTAGAGCATTGAAAATGTAGAAAATGTAAAATCCAACTACTACCACGAAAAAGTACAAAAAAATGTTACACCATCGAGTATTTAAAAATATACATAACACGCAACACACATCCATACCATAAAAATAATCCACCACCAAAAATGTTGAAAAATCTCCTCTTCAAACCATCAAAAATGTTGTATCTCCTCTTTTTATTAAGTTGGTTAAGGAAAATATAATTCGCATTACAGTCCAGCCTAACAATGACGGTAGCACAAATCTAGACGGGATAATAGGAGTGTCAACATAAGTGTGAAAGCAAACAGAAAAACGAGCCAATTACTCCGCCCGAGCGACGCAATGCTCGAGAAAAATAAACTTATGAGTTAAATGTAATAAAACAAAATAGCTGGACGGAAGTAACATAAAAATAATTATGCTCATACAGTGTAGTAGTAGCGTGATTTATCATAGGTTCGATTTTTTTGCAAATGTATAATAATTAGTATTTATATTTTTCAATGAAAAACTGGTCAATATGTTCTATAGGCGTGAGTTTTAAAACTAACACAGTATGAAAAAGACAATCTACCTATAGGTTCAAATGTATTCAGCCCTTTTTAAGGTCCCACTGTCGGGCACAGGCCTACCTTCAATACGAGGGGGATCAGGCTATAATCCACCAAGCTGGCCAACTGCAGGTTGGCGGACTTCATAAGTCTTTCGAAAACTTGCTAGGTTCTCTTAGACGTGCAGGTTTCCTCACGATGTTTTCCTTCACCGTAAGACAAATGGTAATCATCTTGATTAAAGCACCTTTAATAGTTTTTATTAGCTTTATTCATAACTAACGTCCGCATTAATATTATAAATGTGAAAGTTTGTGAGTATGTATGGATGTTTGTTACTCTTTCACGCCAGAACGGCTAAACGGATCTGGATCAAATTTGGCAAAGGGATAGATTATAGTCTGGAATAGCACATAGGGTACTTTTTATCCCGTAAAAATGTACGGTTCCCGTGGGATAGGTATGAATTTGTTTTCCTAGAGGCGAACCCGAGCGAAAGGAGGGTGAGTCGCTAGTCAACTTATATAATATCAATAAGTATCTTTTATCACTTTCAAAAAAGGACTGCCTAACCATCACATTTATACGTAATATGTATCTATTCTGTTTCATGACAAAAGATAACTGTTATCATAAAATTTAAAAGAAAATAAGAAAGCAGAAACAATCCAATTATTGTGAAACACTAAGTTCAATAAGCAATAAGGAAAAATAAATATGCAGACAAGTACTCGTAAGTCGTTGACTTATTATTGTAGAGTTCATTCTTAAATCCTTTCAATAAACAGAATTGTTTGTTGTTTTGTCAAATCAATATGTTGATACAAAAAATATATTAGTATCTTCTGAGGATATGTGGCGAAACGTTAAAAGAGTTTTTATATCTTGTTTCGTTTCTCCTGTTTTTAAAAGAGGAAGAAAAAGTTGACTCATGTCATGGAATATTATTAGGTTTTCTTACACATTATTAAACTCATGTAAATAATTCTATTGGAGTTGGTTTAATTTCTCCCATACCCCAAAGATATATTATATGATCTACATTATATATCAAAATTCAAAGGTCTCATATATTGAAATTTATGAACAAAAATGTATGACTGACGGGTAGCGGCACCCTAGCAACCCTTGATTTTTTTTTCATCTAGCAGGTAAAAAAATCTATAAAATTAATCTATCTTTTTAGGATTATTTGTCTTTAAGTAGGTACCTATATCAATCACTCTCAAAAAATACTAAACTGCCTCAAAAACATTTTTTTCATTTGTTTAAAAACTATTGCAACAGTCGGATTAACATTTAGACCCGACTGATTGGTCTGGTTTTTTGATTTTTTAATACCTTAAATATGTAACTTAAGGATATAAAAGTTTTAAAACGCCTCAATTTTTTTTAATAAAGAAATTTCCCATAAAAAAATTTCAAAGGTCACTAGGGTGCCGCTACCCGATAGCCATATCTATCATATTACCTCGACTATCTTATTTAGGGGTTTTTCAGGACAAATACCAAATTCTCTGTAGTGTCTCAAGAACCTACCTTAAAATGTTCACCAGCTCTCCTACCAATAAGGCTGAACAAATTAGGCAATAGGGAATCTAACGGATATTTATATCAGATTTATATTTTTCAATGATATTTATTTACAATGTAAAACATCAGTAAAAATATTTGATTTTTCATAAGTAAAACATCATTAGTAATAACGACCAGACCGACATTTAATATATTTTATTAATATATTAGAAGTATTAGTTATAAAACCAATTTCCACGCAACACTCTAATTTAAACTCGTTATCGCGGGATTCACTCCGTTCACTTGAAAATTCAATTTTTCCTTTACTCCCAATAAATTATTTTAAAATATACCTAATAGCGTGAGAATAAAGTCGAAATTGCAATGCTAAACTCAAATCTGATATACACGCAAACTATTAAGCCATAGAGGCGATATCATAGCGAGTATTATTAAGAGCTCGTTTGGGATTCCCCTGGTGTTGTGTTCCCATGCCTGCGAGTGTCCATTGTCACTAAGATTTATAAGTAACTAGCGGCTCACCCTCGCTTCGCTCGGGTTCGTCGCTAGGTACGTTTTACATAGATATTTAACATAGTTATTTGCTAGCGTTAGCCATATAAATTTTAATATATGTATATATAATTTTTCTGATGTTTTAATACTTATTATCCTATTCCGGACTAAGAGAAATCCAAAAAATCAAATATCATAAAAATTGGTCCAACCGTTCTAGAGTTATAAATGGTGTAACTAATACGACTTTGTTTTATATATGTATATAGATTTTTGCCAACAATTATCAAGTTTTTATACATTTTTACCAAAAGCAACAACAGTAATTGTGAATGGCAAATTAAATATAGAATCAATTTTTTATGATGAGTTTTTAATACGAAAAATGTTTTTTTTTTTTTATGCAATTTAACACAAATATATCGTAATTCTTCGCCGAAATGGTTTGATCGATTTTGATAACTTCTTTGTGTAGGTATTTAGGGGGTCACCTAAATGGTTCTTAAGTATAGTTAGACTGGGTAGGTGAAATTGTTGTCGAGATCCAGATTTTTTAAATTAATTTTCTGTCGCAAGGCATCGTCTACCGGGTCCACCAGTGCATTATACATATAATATTAAAATTATACAACACTTAATAGTATTATATGGTGATAACGATGGCATTTTAAAATTTAAATAAGTTTCTTATTATTTCTCTATTGCTTAGTCCATCTAGTTGGCCGGAGAGTGACTTAAGTATCCATATCTGCATAAATTTCCCATGGAATATTATATATTTTTAAAAGACACTGGTTTCTTACTAGATTATATGATAGTGCGATAATATTTGCATAATTTCTTATAAGCAGTTAATTTTTACAATATTTTTGGAAAAGAAATGTACCTATAATAATTTGTTTTTAATACTTTATTTTGACTAGTCTCACACTAACCTAGGCTATGCTTCCATATTCAACTACAGATGTTATATTTACTCTATTGGAAAGATTGTTTTTTTGTAAACTAAAGAAGCAAATAAAAAATAAATAAAAAGTGCGTGTGTGAATGTGTACACGCGCCAGAAGTAAAACTTCTGTAGGTTATCGGTACTGTTTATGAAATTCAATTTATGTTTTCAATAATTAGGATAGGTGAGATACTAAAAACAATGCATATTAGGCATATTACAATCATATATTTATAGAATATCATTTAAGGAAAGAATATAATATTAATTATTATATATCATTTGTCAGACAATAGCAACGGTTACTATGGCAACAAACGTACGTAAATTTTTTCGTAACGCATTCACCAGCTTACTCCCCAAGTCAAGCGTGCATAAAGAAGGTTTACTACAATAATATTAAAACTATTTGAGTTACTTAATAACTTAATATTTACTAAAATGGTAAAATAATTTGGCAAAACAATGGAAATGCTCACTCAAGTCCATCTAATATTCTGGTCTGGCGCAGCGAGTGTAGTTGTGTCAATATTCTTTATTGTCGGAACCCGCTAATACACTCGCAATTAATAGATTTCAATTAAGCACAAGCACCCGTCGCCACCACTGTGGGATATATTAGTTAGAGTTATATATTAATAATATAAAGATAGTGAAATTACAAAGCTGAAGGGTTTCTTTGTTTTTTTGTGATAAACTACCAGTCATTACTGACTTTTCTTACATTTTTATCCTATTTATGGAGAAACGTTAGGATTTAAATTATCTTAAGCTACCACCGGCATATATCTTATGTTATCCGAACATATTCATGTTCACACTTCGACCTCAAGTTTTAGGGCGGACTACATAAAAATAAACTGTACCTTTAATGTTTTTTTGAAGTTATACTTCTTTTGTGACGTTTGGAAAAAATATAAGAGTAAAATTTTCACGATGCGCGCGCACACCGACGGCCAAAAAGCAACATGATGAAGTTAGCTGATAACTACATATTTGTTGTCATGGTAACCGTTGTTATTGTCCGACAAATAATATATAATATTATATTCTTTTCTTAAATGATATTCTATAAATATATGATTGTAATATGCCTAATATGTCTTATTTAATTATTGATTTGTTTTAATTTAATTGCGATATTTGCCAAAGAAGTTTTACTTCACCGCACGTAAAGGTTACACGCACCCTCCCACTGTTACACCAAAGAAGTATAACTTTTGAGAAATGCATTTACGCATACCACCTGTAGACATACAGGGGGTTATGTGGGACTTAACGGCTAGAAAAGCCACTAAGTCCTAATGGGGTGTCGCAGGATCGCTTACGCATTCAACCACGACGCCCTGACGGCAGGTCTACCGAAGCCGACCACAACAACCATCTGCCATCAAAGAAGTATCAGGAGCAACTCGCAAGGCACACCGCCCACTGAAGTGGGCCCACCTCCCAGTGCGTTTCTTAGCTTCGCGCCCGGCTGGATTGCCAGACGCTAATGAGCCCCCCCCCCCCCCCCCCCACGACCACCACGACTAGGTGAACGCACGTTTAGTGTACATTTAATGTATCCTAACCGTACAAAATCACATTGTACTTCTACATAATCATAATTTAAACCTATTTATGTAGTTAAACTTCAGTTAAAACTTAATCCTCTCTCACGCAATAATTGACAAGTTGACAACACATTGTAAAGTTAACCCAGACACATGGCTGACACGAGCCAACCGCTGCCTTTGAATGCAAAATTTAACGTCAAACTTCGACGTATTAAGTAAAATTCAAACGTTCACCCCTGTTATAGTGAATATATGTATGTAGAAGCTATTATCTACAGCAGGATTGTTATATAATATATTAAGTTTATTATATTGTACCCCCCGAAAATTCTTATTTTTAGATATACGAGTATATCTAATCTGTTCTTTTTTGTGCACTAATAAATAAAAGAAAAAAAATTTCATTCAAAAGATTGAAAAAAAAAACTGAGTGTAAGTATTTGTTTTTTCCAAAAAAAAAAACAGCCCTAATCCTAAAAGTATAATCAGATAGTATAGATTTCTCAGATATGAGATATTTTCCAGTAAAAAAATTCTATATGTTGACCCTTATAACCTGCTATAATCGTACCAAATTTTATCAAAATCCCTCCAGTGGGGTTTCCGTGATGCGGTAACAGACAGACAGATAGACAGACAGACAGACAGACAGACAGACAGACAGACAGACAGACAGACAGAGAGAGAGAGACAAAAATTCTAAAAAACTATATATTCGGCCTCTATATCGATAATAATGCCTATTTCAATAAGATTAAAAAAATAGATATTTAATGTACAGATTCGACTTAGAATTTTATTATATATATAGATTAATAAATAAAAAACATTAAATTAATATGCGATAATATTCCCAAAAAGTGGGCCATTCCTTTAGTATTTTTTTTCTTCGCATTAAAAAACCAATTGTTGAATATGTTTTATGAATACAATAATTATATATCAGACTAGCGACTCACTCTCGCTTCGATCGGGTTCGATAGGTCCCCATACAAACTTTCAACCCCATTTTCACCCTCCTACGGGATGATTTTCTGAATAAAAACTATCCTATGTCATTTCCAGAGTCTCAAACCACCTTCTTACGAAATTTCATCTAAATCGATCCAGTAGTTTCGGAGCATATTCGGTACAAACAAACAAAAAAATCTTTCCTCTATAATATTACTATAGATGAATTACATTAATATATTCATTCGAACATCGGCTAGTAAAAAACGTAATAAACCCATCGTCCTATCATCCTATATATTTTATATCATCCCATCGAATAGACACTTCGTATATTTATAAATCAAGGAGTAGCACCCTACTCTTAACGTTATGGCATTGACAGGGTGTTAAGCCTACAAAGTTTGGAGAGCTTTCACAATTCTGTTGGCTGCATCTGATGTATTGAAAGTGCAGAGCAAGTTAGATAAAGTTCACAACTGTGATATAAAGCAAGCTATAATTATAACTTTATAAGTAGTCTCTACTTACGTTTCAACGTTTAGTATACATTTCTCAGGGATGAGATATTTTCCCGCAGTAAAAATTATTCTATATGTTGATCCGGATAACCAGCTATCATCATACCAAATTTCATCAAAATCTGTCTAATGGTTTTCTCGTAATGCGTTCCCAGACAGACAAAAATTCTAAAAACTATATCGATAATAATGACTATTTCAATAAGATTTTCCAAAAAATATTTAATGTACAGATTCGACTCAGAATTTTATTATAATATGTATAGATTAAGAAAAGCTTTTTGATATAGGTATTTACTGCATTTTTGTTTGATTTAGAGTGTATGAAAAATAATAATTAGTCAAGTATGGTCTTATGTAGCTGTATTATATAAGGGATTTGATTTCATGTTTTTTTTTAGTTGTTAGCGTTAGTTTTAAAAATAAGGGAAGATATGTATTATGTATGTGCTTGGACTATTAATTTTCTTTTTTTTTTTTGGAAAAGATATAAAAATTGCCTTTTTTCAAAAATATACCTTTACCTACAGATAACCTTTAAAAGCAAAACCTTATTTAAACACAAAATTTTATCCACATCGTTAGAACGAGAACATAGAAATACGAGTGAACCTACATATTATAGAAATAATTTAATTAATTATAGCTACTATGTAATAGTATGTGTTCAGCCCTTTTTAACGACCCACTGCTGGGCACGGGCCTCCCTTCAATACGAGGGGGATCAGGCCATAGTCCAACACTCTGGCCAAGTGCGGATTAGCGGACTTCACATGTCTTTCGAAAACTTGTTAGGTTCTCTCAGACATGCAGGTTTCCTCACGATGTATTCCTTCACCATAATGCAAGTAGTAATCATGTTGGAAATGATTCGCACATGAAAATATCAGAGGTGCGTGACCCGGGATTTGAACCCGCTTCACTCGGTTTCCCAAGCGAGTGCGTTACCACTGGGCTACCACTGCTTCAATGTCTGTCTATGTAATAGTAAAAAACTAGAAATAAGTTAATAGTTCAAAAGTTATATATGAAAATTTATTTAACGTATACTAAAGTACTAGAAAAATAATTTATTTTCTAAACTGATTTAAAAGCAATTTTCAATGTAACGAGTTACCAATTTTTAGCTCACAAGCAACTTGTAGCTTTACAGAGTTTAATTAAAAGTTCACGACTGTAGTAGGTAAGCTGGTTAGGTGCCAATACCACGTAGAGATTTTGGCTTCAAAATCTACATTTTTTAATACATACGTATATGTATACTATAATAATTACTAAATATTATTATAGAATTGTTCACATAAAAATCTTTTAATAGATTATATGTTTTTCTTTTTTCTATTTTAATCTACTTCAAACACCTGCTCAAGATTCTTATTTAGCTTATTTTTGACAAGTTTGAAAAAGGACGAGTTACTAAATTCGTTATTATGTTTTTTTTTGTCTGTAGTTATGTTACATGACATCTTCGCTAAGTCTAAGCCGATTTACATATTTAAGAATATAAATATATATTATCACCTAGGGGTGTAAGGTACCATTAGGTATATCTTTTTTAAATAATTAAGTTGTCCTAAGAAGTTGTCCAGTGTGTAACTGCGTCGTTGGTATAGTCACTAGTATGTGCTACAGATATCGAAGTCCTGGATTCGACCTCCGGATCGAGCTAAAAGTTATATTATTGTATTTTTCAAGGATGTTGGAAATGTATCTCGTGAATCGGCAAGCACTTAAAACCGCCGTTCTTGCAGTTGATCTTTTTGTACTTGCCGTATACACTGGAACACTATAATATCTCCTGCACATGCCCTTAGTCTCAATGAGATTGCCAGTCGTAGCCTAAGTCAGCCAGAAGAACATTATTATTTTTATCTATACATACGAGTATAATAAAATTCTGAGGCGAATCTGTACATTAAATATTTTTTTGGAAAATCTTATTGAAATTGTCATTATTATAAATACAGAGACCGAATCTATGGTTTTATGAATTTTTCTCTGTCTGTCTGTTTGTCTGGGAATGCATCACGGGAAAACCACGGAACAGATTTTGACGAAATTAGGTGTGATGATAGCTGGTTATCCGGGGCAACATATGGGATACTTTTTACTGCGATAAAATATCTCATCTCTGAGAAATCTATACTAAACGTTAAAACGTACCTAGGGACGAACCCGAGCGAAGCGAGGGTAAGTTGCTACTATATATAAAATTAAAATATAATCGCTTATAATCGAAAATATGCCCCTTGTTTTAAAATATTTTTTATCATTAAATGCTTCTTCCAAACAAATTATATACAACTAAACCTATGGCGACCTTTTTCATGCCGCTATAAACATTATAAGAACGATTTTATCCCTTTATTGTGATATGTTTCCGGAACCGAATGCTTTTGATAGCCTGTTAAAGAACAAGTGGAAGTAATTTTATTTTGAAATATGTCCATATACTCATAGTTTCACACTTTTCTCCTTTTTTAAGGAGACGGAAATAAAAATGACTTTATTCTTTATTTCGCTTTCCCTGTTAAATCATTTACATTTTCATCAACAAATACCATTTCTAATATAATTGGGAAATATATTCATATATCATTTGCAAAAGCTCTACATGAAAGCTCACTGGCTAGAAAAGCCAGTGCTACACACTTAAACTGCACAGAACCTTATCGCGATCATATGGACTCTAACATATTACCCTGATATCTGGCCTACAGAGGTAGACCTAAAATAGTATTTTCAATAAAACCTACCTCTAAGGCATATATTTAAGGTCATCTGTGAATCCGTGCATATAGATCAGCAAATACCTTGTCTTTCACCAGCTCCTCCAAGCATCTAAAAATTTTCTTTCTAATGCTAACACTATTGACATTCATTAGAATTTTAAAAAAAACCTTACATTAGAGTACATAAGTAATAACCTATTCATCCTGTCAAAATAAAAAATGCTCTATATACGATAATACCCTTATTTGAGAAGTCAGGGTCGATTGGACCAGGCATAACTCCAATATACTCGGCGCAGTCGCGCGTCCAATTTATTTTTATTACATTTTATATATCTGTGTTCCGTTTCCCGCCCGTAAACTCGCTATGTAATTTTTGAACAATTTATTGTGATGCTCGTAAGCTAAGATGAGGTCTGGGATGTGGGATGAGAGTAATCGTGTTTGTCAATTGCCGTCGTGAAGAGGGGTAACTGTTATTTTGTGATTTTTCGCTCCATCGATGGCTGAAAAAATGTTATTTTATGTATTAGGAAAGCTATTTCTGGATTTACAATTCATGAATTTAATTTCTACTTAAGTAAAATATGTTATCAGAAATATACCCACTGTACAACTTTTCGTAACTCTGCGACGCCAATCTCTTTTCTTTACGTCTCAAAGTAAATTTTTTATAAGAACAAATGCTTTCGAAAAGCAAATGTGGCACGAATGCAAAATATAATGCGCATATTTTAGAAGGCATTTACAGTAATCGCTTTTAGCTTTGAACGGAGTGCCCCGTCAATGTATATTTTGATAAGTGTTCACAATTCTATCACCTGACGAGTTTGTCTCCATTGTTTCAGTAGAGACGGTAGTATTTAAAAATATTTTTCTTAAGTGTTTTGACGTCAATGAAATATATTATATAATAATAGCTAAATAAAACTTACATCTTCATGTAAAATGTTTTTCTTTTTTATACTTAGAAATGTCACATACAGACATATTTTAAACTCACATATATATATATAATTTATAATAACTTTAAATAGACTCGCTATTAAATAACAGACTTCTACCGATGCATAATAGAAAGGCGAAGCACTTTTATTACAACCCTCAGCAGATTTTACTGAGCTCATACTATCCGTCATACAATGCACATGTACTCGAGCGCTTTGCCCGAGTGGCTTGATTTACGATTTCGCAGAAACCTTCCTTTTATTTGCTTTTTGCTCAAAGAACCAGCAGAGCGCCTCATCCCCGAATTTTCTCTCATTTCACGACACGTCGCAAACACGAGCTTACTGAAAGTTTGTCGTGGAGTCCATTAGGAATTCATATTTTGTGTTACATTTTATAGCAAAATTTAATTATAAATTGGAGATGTAATGCAAAGTATACATAATGTATGCATAAATATGCATATTTTGATGTACTTTTGTTATATAAAGTTTTATTAGTATCATATTAACTTATAATAAATATGGACCATATATTTGACGACAAATTTGGCTCAGTTTGTAGTGACCCTACTTGTTGTGCCAGCGGTCGCGGGTTCGATCCCAGCTAGGGCCATTCATTTGTGTGATAAGCACAAATGTTTGTACTCCAGTCATGGGTGTTTATATTTATATTATGTATGTATTTAAAGTTATATATGTGTAGTGTATAAACCATCTGGTATAGATAACACAGGCCTCGTATCTTACCATGGAACTAGATGGTGCTGTGTGTTAATGTCCCAACGTATTTATTTATTTATTAGGTACTTTCGATTTACATAACACATTCGTGAAACCAGCAGATGGACAAAGGAAAACGATTAAAAAAATTAATTCAAATCAATATAAGTATTCCCGTAAGAAAATCAACTGGTATTAAAATTAACTGGTATTTATTATTAAATAAATAGATAACGTATATAAGTAAAGGTTTTTTTTTAAATATATTGTTAAATTATTAAATATATTTCAACTTGTTGACGAATTCTTAATAACAGAGCTTTTATAAAATTTTATATAAATATTTATGTTATTTTGTTGCTTTATTTCTAAGCTCTTTAAACCTATATATAAAAATCAGAGTAACTTATAAAGTACTTAAGAAATCGAATATAAAATTACATGTAGGAAAATCCCTACCCAAGTCAGAGTGGGTCGCCGTTAACATGTGTTGTATTAAATTGCCTTTCCGGAAGATTTGCTCTCAATACACAACGAGCTTACAAATTATCTGGGAATTGATGTTTTCTCCGCCCTAGGTTATAATTTACTTTAAGCTTTTGTATTACATTTTACTAGTGGCGGTGTTTCAGCCAATGGTCAAAATTCGGCTATAATCATTTTTTTATTGACAACACTAAAAATCGTCAATACCTACAAAAAAAGAAGAAAATTTTATCAAACAGAGGAGAACAAGGTATTGAACTGTTTCGCCCTAGCCTATTTATATATAAACTAGCGACTCACCCTTGCTTCACTCGAGTTCGGCCCTAGATTGATTCTCCATACAAACTTTCATCCCCATTTTCACCTCCTTAAGGGATGAATTCCGGGATAAAACAAATCCTATGTCCTTCCCAGGGTTTTAAAGTATCTTCTTACCAAATTTCATCTAAATCGATCTAGTAGTTTCGGAGCTTATTCGGTACGAACAAACACACAAAAAAATCTTTCCTCTATAATATTAGTGTAGATTTATTTGTTTCTTTCATTAAAATGCGATTATCTACACAAAACTACTGTAATTAAGAGGCTTAGACATGATGCCATTCTACTATAATTAAAGTATAGAAATTTTAATAAAAAAATGTATCGGACATAAAAATTTTATTGCTACACCATAGAATAATAATACATACTATTTACATATATTCCCATATCTTTTTTAGATACCTATTCTTTGATATATTATTGTAGCATAAATAACATCTTCTTAGCCCCCCTTTTTTAATATTGGGAAATGCATTTACGCATACCACCTGTAGACATACAAGTGGTTATGTGGGACTCACCGGCTAGAAAACCCAGTACTACCCACTAAAACCCAACAAAACCTCCTCCGTCTTAATGGGGCGTCGCAGGATCGCACTCAACTGCACCACAACAACCATGGGTTACTCCACATTCTGCTATCAGAGAAGCACCAGGAGCAACCCGCATGGTGCACCGCCCACCGAAGTAAGCCAAGTCCCGCCGCCCACCGAAGTGAGCCACCTCCCTGTGCGTTTCTTGGCTTCGCGACCGGCTGAACTGACGGACATTACTGAGCCCCCCCCCCCCCCTCCCCCACACACCATGACAAGGTAAACGCACGTTGGGGGGTGACAACATTCTAGACTAGCTTAGTGAACTAGCCGCCTTAAATTATTTTCGTCGTCGTTATAATAAAGCATACGAATAAAAAAGTGCTGGAAAATCTGTTTTCTGGCTGACATTGTTATTTGAATGCAAACAATAAAACCATTGTTTTGTTTAGTGATTAATGTTCCATCAGAGTCCGGTTGAAATCATTCACTCAATTCAATGGATAGTTCAAAGGAATACAGACGTTGATATACGGTTCGACCTAGGACCTAGGTACTACAGTATCTAGGTCATAGGTAATCTGATATGAAAATTTATTTAAAGAAACTACTAATAACAGCCACGATTACAAGAATAAAAAAAAATATTTTATAATATACATGTTATAGCTGCATATGTATGTATGTATATATAGTCGTGTATGTATGTACTTTCTAGTGTCGACCTAATTCATTTAAAACTTTGAAAATATATTGAAATTCTCCATTAAATTTATAGAAAACTAGCGGCCGGCTCGCGACTCTGCTCGCTAATAACAGGGTTGGTTTAAAAGGTAGGTAAACTTTGTTTTAATCGAACTCTTGTTGCAATCTATGTTCTTGCCAAATTTTAAGAAAAAATATAGTAAATCGACAGAGTTACCTATTACCACATTCATAATACCCTGTATGATTGTTATTTAACTCCTAATATGCTTAACAGATTTTGATGAAATTTGACGAGAACATAGTTTACATCACAGATGACAGAATATCTTACATACAAGTACCTACTTACATGTAAGCAGAACCACGGCCAAAATCTAATCTATATATAAATAAATCGATTTGTGTATGCTCACTATATCCTCTAAAACGGCTGCAGCGATTTTGATGAAATTTTCAGGCAATCTACAGATTAACCCAGCAAGTGATCCTATGAAGTTTGGTAGCGATTAAAAGTTCGAACACAGGCGAAGCCGCGGGTACTGCTAGTTTACTATAATTTATAGATGTAAAATCAGTCATGTGAGATGTTAAGCAAATTAGTTCGTCCAACGTCTAATTTAATAAGATATACATTTCTTGTGAGCTCTGAGCGTCTCTAGCGTCTTACGTGAGTAAATATCGCATTTATTTCATAACATGGCACTCGAATTGCTTTGAGTCCTTTTATGCCTCTATAATAATTTATTTCGCTATATTTCGCATATATTCAGCTAATTAGGTTATATTTTTTATTATTTAATAGTATTTCGTATTATTTTCTTGTATGTCGTTTCTGACAGACCGTTATAGCCTAGTGGTAACGTGCTCGCTTGGGAAACCGAATGAAGTGAGTTCCAATCCCGGGTCTCGCAACTCTAATATTTTTATGAGCATTTCATTTCCAATGTGATTGCCACTTGTCTTACGGTGAAGAAAAACGTGATGAAACCTGCATGTCTGGGAGAATCTTTCGAAAGACATATGAACTCCGCCAATCCGCACTTAGCCAGCGTGGTGGACTATGGCTTGATCCCTCTCATGTTGAAAGGAGGCCCAATGCCCAGCAGTGGGACGCTAAAAATGGTTGATTAAATACAATATTTTTTAGTCATCATTGATTTACGAGTAATTATTGAATTAGTGTTATATGCAAGTATGTATGTATGTTTGTTACATGTTACTCCTTCGCGCTGAGACGCGCGACGATTTGACGAATGTGAATGAAATTTAGTAAACAGATAGACTATAACCTGAAGTAACACATATGTTACGGTAAAGCAATACGAGCGAACGAAGGATAAGTTGCTAGTGTTATTTATAAAGGTAGGGTGCGATATGTGTATTATGATTAGTATTTAATGCCAAGATTATTGTGATTTAACGTATTTTGATTAGTTTTTTAGGTTTTTTTTTAATTAAATGTTTAGGTTTATGACTTATGGCTTTAAGGAGCAAACTAGCACTCACCTTAAAAAAATAGGCCACATATATCCAAAATGATGATGGATAATTTCGACAAACCACGACGATTTATTTGCTTGAAAATTATTTTTAATTATTATTTAAATAAAATAGTCTAGTATATTGCCTGTCTTAAAAATATAATCTATACATATAATAAAATTGTGACTAAACCAAATCTGTACATTAAATTTTTTTTGGAAAATCTTATTGAAATAGACATTATTATCGATACAGAGGCAGGATCTACAGTTTTTAGAATTTTTGTCTGTCTATCTGTCTGTTACCGCATCACGGAAAAACCACTGGAGGGATTTTGATGAAATTTAGTATGATGATAGCTGGTTATTCGGGTATATATAGGATACTTTTTACGCGGGAAAATATCTCATCTCTGAGAAATCTATACTAAATGTTAAAACATGAGTAGAGACGAACCCGAGGGGAGCGAGTGTGAGTCGCTAGTTATTTTATATAATCCATATACATATGTAAATACTCGCAAACTTATAGAAACTAGATTCTATAAAGCAAGAAAAATCCCTACAAAATAAAATATACTTCAAGAAAAATACGTTTCATAAATAACTTTTTACTTCTAACAAATTAATAGAGGCGACAATTTGATCAATCGAACACTCGAAGCGAAGAAAACTAATATAACTATACATCTTCTTTTTCCAAAGCAAAATGGACTTTATTACGTAAATATAAATAATATTTTCACATAAAACCTATATCCAGATCCGTACTCAAAAGTTATCGCAATGAAAAATGCAAGTTTTACTTTGTACTTAGCAAAGTATCGCGTGACGCATGATGAATGGGAGACCCTCTTAAAGCTTCAAACTTGCGAAGTTTTCCCAGAATAAATATCGGGTATGCGACATCAATACTCTAGAGTGTAGTGTATAGGGATTTTAATGTTAAATGTGTATAATATCACTGCTTAGAATGGTTACGTGTTCGATTCTTAGGCGATGTAAATGTTAAAATTTGTAGTCATAAAGTTCAGATTAGAATTACGCTTTTCTGCAGTAAGTCCCATAGACGATGAGCAGAGACACCGTGATAGGTTTCTCGAGTAGGTATTGGTAATATACAAAAAAGTTTACTTATGGTTAAAATAGTTCTACTCTAAGATGGATGGATGAGAACGAAATTAACAAAGGTTTTCGTTTTTGAATTTTCTAAAAGGGTGTATTTTTAACGTTACGGACCATTACTCAACAGATTCTATTTGTTTAACTAAATTTTAAATCAGTCGAGTTGATCCAGACATAAAGTTTGAGCTCTGCGTTACACAAAGCATTCCGTGCAAAATATTCTATAAAAAGAATGGGTGCATACTAAAATATTATACATATACTAAAATCTAAATAAAAACACGCAAGTTAGCCAGTTTAGCTGTAATATCACAATAAATATTCCTGGGGAAAAATGTACCTACGTAAAACCTTATGAGTACCTACCATCGAGATAAAACAGTGGTTTGGAATACGCAGTAAAGTACGTCGTAGTTATCAGAATACAAAGGGGGAATGAAACTGCAGGATAACTTACAAAATATAAAGCAACTTGTCTGAAACTTGCATTTTAGTATAAAATAAGGCTAGTTTGTAATCAGATATTCTTTTATTTTTCACATGAGATTAGGTTTTTTAAGTGTATCTATCTATAAGCATTAAAATCTGTGTTCATAATGAGTATTTGAAATTTGAAAAACAAAAGACGACACGTTTGGCTCAGTTTATAGTTGTACTTGCTGCATCAGGGCTCGCGGGTTCGAGTCCCGCTGGGAGCATTCATTTGTGTGATGAGCACGAATGCTTGTACTCCAGTCATAGGTGTTTAAAGTTATATATGTGGAGTGTATCAACTATCTGGTGTCCATAATACAGGTCTCCTGGCTAACCATGGAATTATAAAAAAGTATAATAATGAACTGATTTTCATAAAAACTAAGAAAAAACATACCTACTTACCTTAAATCCTAACGAAATTGACTACTTACTTTCTTGAAAAAATCAACTCCTAATGAGTTGAATAATAATTAAAGTGTTGTATTCCTTACACACTAAGACTACCTTGTCTTTATAATAACTGTTCATAAAAACACAAAGAGACTTCAGAAGATTAAAAAAGAACTTAATAAGATAAAGACTTTGCAAGTAGGTACATTGCACAATATATTTTAAGCGGGATTCGAATAAATACATACATATTATAAATATAAACATTAAACACCCATGACTGAAGTACAAACATTCGTGTTCATCACACAAATGTATGCCCCATCGCAACTCGAACCCGCGACCGCTGGCACAGCAAGTAGGGTCACTACAAACTGAGTTAACCGTGTCGCCGTTGTACTTAATAGTACCGCCTTAAAGAAAATCGGAAAAATCATGAAACTTTTGGTATGCACATAACATCTAATTATTATTTTTACTTACTTCTGACTGTTTTATTGATTTGAACACTTGTTCTGGATCACTTTCTACTGGTAGAGTTAGCTGGCTTGATCCATTTTCATCTTAGTAGTAGGTTGCAAATCAAAAATATTAAAAATATTATTATCTAGATATTATTTATTGCTTTATTAGATATCCTACACGATTTTTTGTTCGACATCATTTTTAATAGTCAAAATAAGAAATGTCGGGAATTTATGAAATTCATTTTATCATAAACTTTTGTTTGTACCCACTGAGATAATGCTTAATATAGACCGGTCATGGTTTATAATTGCCGTGGTGCCAGTCATCTCGCTCAATACGTCCATTAGCCACAGATTGTTAATTATTGATAGTACAGCCCTGTCGCAAGCGTCCCTTTGAATTACTCTAATAAACTAAGAAAATGAATTATTATGTACAATGTTAAATATAGATGTTTTTCTTACGCATGAAATAACAGTTTTAGATAATGTCAAATTATCAAAAAATAATTTTCTTATTAATAAATGTTATTTTAACCTCCGACGCAAAAAGAGGGGTGTTATAAGTTTAACGTGTCTATATATGTATCTATATTTGTGTTTCTATCTTTGGCATCGTAGCGCCCAAACGGATGAACCGACTTTAATTTAGATTAGCAACTCACCCTCGCTTTGCTCGGGTTCGTCCCTAGGTACGTTTTAATTTTTTTGAGCGAAACCCTAATCCTTTTTTTAAATAAAAGTAGCCTAAGTCACTCCTTGTAATATCAGCTATCTGCCAATGAAAGTCCCGTTAAAATTGGTCCAGCCGTTTCGGAGATTAGCCGGAACAAACAGACAGACAGACAAAAATTGTAAAAAATGTTGCTTTGGTATATGTACCATGTATACATCCATATGCATTTAGTAAAAAGTGGTTATTTTAATATTACAAACAGACACTCCAATTTTACTTATCTGTATAGATATGGGCAAAAATGGTAAATAATAAGATGATTTAAAAAAATATTAAACTTTATTTCATACACCATATAGTGATATGTACATTATGAGTACTGGCACATTCAGTGGTCGAAATTCGACCGTATTCATTACATAAACAAACTGTTTTCAAAACACTTATATCGATAACACTAAAGCTCATCAATAGCTACTATACAAAAAAACAACTGACATACAGACATCGATTAAAACAGTACTACATACACAATCGACGACAAAAAATGTCCTCACCGAATGAGCGCTCATTTGAACATTTGAGCGCGCTTTTATTTTTTTGTAAAAACAACTTTAAGCGTTGCATTTAAGGTTCAATTTACATTGTTGTTTATTCATTTCAACTAGAATATTTACCTAAACACAATTGGTGACAGTTTAAAGAGAACTTTTGCATGGGATTGTGTAACTAGTACTTTTTTATCGATATATGACGACGTTAGAACCATAGTGGTCCAAGTCACATTTTCATCTGAAGCACTTGGAACAGTGTGGCATGACAAGTATATGTTTGTTTGGGATGTTAATGACAAAAAGTTCCTTTTGACAAAAATGTCGCTTGGATCACTATGGTTGTGACATCGTCATATACAGAGGAGAAAAAGGTACTGAACTTTTTTGTATATGTCTATATATTATATACATAGATGTTAAATGATTCTATACATAGTATAGTTAATAATACAGACAAATGTATTCGTCGTTATTACACAGTGCATATCTGAATGAAAGTTAGAATCAGAGGTCTTCGGTTCGATTCTGGCTCTTACAGGACTGAAAATTTTCCATCATCCAATATTTTAATCAGTTATTTATATTTTATGTTTTTAAAAATAAGATATAATACAACTGTGGATTTAATTTTTTTTAAAGCCCATACTATATATGTACATACATTTAACTCGCAGATTCTTACAGATCATATTATCTACAAGTTTAAATTAAATATATATATATATATATATATATATATATATATATATATATATATATATATATATATATATATTTGCTTTATAAATACGTACCTGGCAAAAACATACAAAATAGTTTTATTTAAATAATATCTTACATTAGATATTTCGAAAAAAAAAAGATTGCGAATCGATACTCTTTATGAAATTTAATTTATGTTTTAAAAAATTAGGATAGGTAAGATACTAAAAATAACGCATATTAGGCATATTACAATCATATATTTATAGAGTATCATTTAAGGAAAGAATATAATATTATATATCATTTGTCAGACAATAACAACGGTTACCATGGCAACAAATGCCTCGCCCCATCACACTTTTTGTAACGCTCTCGTCACGCATTCACCAGCTTACTCCCCGAGTTAAGCGTGCGTAAAGAAGTTTTACTTCAAAAAAACATTTTAAAATAACAAAGAAATATCATAAAATCACTCAATTTCAACTAATTCGGTACAATTAACGTTATATTATAAAGGGACTCCTCATATATGAAATCTCCAAAATAGCAATTTATCCTAATTAGAAGCTTAACTTGTTATATTCAAATATAACGTGTTAAAGTAACAATCTTGTATGGAATGCTTTGAACTCATATATTGGAGTCTTCGCGTATATTTTAATAAAATAAATAAGTATACATTATTCAAATATAAATTCTTTATAATATTCAATATATATGATATTCAAACAGTATTTTATATATATATATATATATATATATATATATATATATATATATATATAACTCGTAAATGTATAAATTATAATACATAAACAATAAATTCATAATTAAAACTAATGTCATAAATGCGTAATTTTGTGTGTTTGTTTATTTCTTCTAACAAGCAGTAACAATACAATCGATCTTTAATCTTTATATTTCTTTAGAGATAGTATGATAGGACAGATGGTATAATTACAGTATAAAAATCCATACAATAAGCGATCGTCTATTGATTTTGATGTAAATGTTGTTAAAAAAGACAAGGGTTGTCAAAAAATACCAATTATCCGAAAGGTTTTTAAATTATGCTATCTCCTAGCAAGTTACGGTTATACCCGACAACCTTAAAGTCGTTTTCCGGCTGGTATATTAACAATAAGTATGACAGTCGGGAGTAAGTAATACAGTCGGGTGAGTCGGGTGCTCCTCACCCGCATCTTCACCTACGATTACCACCACACCACCATGCAAAATTTCATTTGAATCGGTCCAACAGTTTCGGAGATTAGCCCGTAAAACAGACAAACACACAGAGAAACAAAAAAAAATGGATTTGTTTTATTTCTCTTCTTACATCCCCCTGACTCAGTTTTTAGCATTCTTTTTCTATGTACAGACATTCGACCTCTACAGTTTTATTATATGTATAGGTTATACAAATATATCGGACTTAATATCATGCAGTAAATATTGTCTTAATATTTTTTTAAATAAAAAAACCTGACTCCATAAAAGCTAACTAAAAAAATAAAAACAACTTGATGAAGGAATATAGTATAATGCAGTCGGAGACATACACGTTTCATCCTTTCCGCGAAATATATACGTAGTTATACATACATAGACTGATAAACACATTACCCTCCTTTGCGTCGCGCAGTCGTGTAAATAGAAAATAATATTATAATATATATTATTATTACATACATATTATTCTTATGAATTTAACGTTATTTAACGTTTGCATACGAATACCGCTGAAAGGATTTCGATAAAACTTTTCAATGTAAAGATTAAAGTCTTAATAAAAAACATAATTTCATATCAAACAACCAAACAGAACTCAAAGCTGTACGAAGTAAATAATTCTAAAAGCTTATTTACACACATATGAACTCACGTAACTATTTATCGTAACATACAATACACGGACATACATTCATGTTTTTATATATATTACAATTCATCCCTCTTGTTTCTTTTTAGAGCTAGATCGTCGTGTTGGAACCACGTGGCGTATACCCTGGTGGGTTCGGGCGAGGAGTGCCTGTGGAAGGAGACGGGGCGGTCGCGGGCTAGCACTTCCCGCGCGTAGTCTTGAGGCCGAGCCTAGTATTTTAGTAAAGATCAAAATAATAATTATTTATATATTTTTGGAAACAAACAGTAATTAAAACCCTTACAGAAAATACATAAGAGACTGCACATACATAACAAAACTTGCAGAGTAATAATAATAATTTATTCATATACTTTTATAACGTTACATAATTTATGTGTACAAGATACGAAAACTTATATAATTATAAAAAAAATCTTTAAATCATAAATTAACATGATTAAAATTAGGTAAATGATGATAAGTTAAATTAGAACAGTTAATTAATTTGAAACCTACCTGAACTATGTAAGTTAAAAACCTGTGTTACAGGTTATAGTTTTATTATGCTTTTTTCTAACTGCCTCGGTGGTGTAGTGGCTAGCATGTACGGCTGCACATCCTGAGGTCCTGGGTTCGAGTCCCGGGTCGGGCCAAGTTTAGTTATTGAGTCTTTCTGTATAGTAAGCCTCAGTAACAGCCCGGAGTTGGGAAAGTTGGCGGTGTTTCACCCCCGTGCCTCGGAGAGCACGTAAAGCCGTCGGTCTTGCGCCTTAACTCTCACCGGTCGTGTCGAGTAGTCGTCTCACCGGAGTATGAGAGTGACGGGAATAGAGAGTGCACGTTGTGTCTGCGCGTACACGCGCTGCACTATAATATCTCCTGCGCAGTTGGCTAGTCTCAATGAGATTGGCCGCCGTGGCCGGAAACGGTCAGGAGGACATTATGCTTTTTTCACTGTGACAAAAGTTTAAAAGAAAAAAAAACAATAACTATGTACTCCTAGCTCATTTCAGTTATGGTGGCCAATCTCACTGAAGAATAATATAAAAATGATGAATGATGAAGAATAATAATAGAAATAGAATTTGTAGCTTTTAAAATATAAAAAAAAGCAACATGTTATTTTTTCAACTTTTTTAAAAATCGCAATAATGCAATATTACGGTGAAAGTTGGGTAGAAAATGACTATATTTGTCAATTCTTGAATGTTTTCAAAGGTCAGTCGAAAAAAAATTCCATTCAAACAAAAAAAATATATAAAAATCAGTGGGTCACCTCAAAATACTGAGTAAAAAATTATTTTCAAAAAATTTTGTTTTTTATAATTTATAAGCTACAAATATTATTTTCGTTCCCCCTTCTATATAAATACATGTATCCACCAACCTGATGGAACAGCGGCGAGTGCGTGAGCGTGAGGTTGAGCGCGTGCGCGGCGCAGGCGCCCAGCGCCATGTCGTCGGGCGCGGCGCGCGCGCAGGCGCAGGCCGCCAGCGCGCGCGCCGCGCCCGCGCTCAGCGCCGTGCCGCCGCCGCCCGTTATGTAGTCGTAGCCTTGTGTTGTCGTTTAACACTTGTTATTTATTTTTTTTATTTATCTATATAGTATATTTTAAATAAAATTATATTTTCGGATTATTTCGCGGATTTATTTTGATTCTTGGTTCCCGACCGGGACTTAGGCACTGTTTGTAACAAGTATATAGTGTATTTGAGACGTCTACGACCTTAGTCTCTTCCGTTATCATGATTGCTATAGAGCATTCAAAACGTCGCTCGGGAACCAAAAATCAATATAAATTCGCGAAATAATCCGAAAAGATAGTTTTATTTAAAATTAAACGCATCAAATTATACATTTATAAGGCAATGAATTTAATTTATTTGTACTAAATAAAAACGTTTTTTTCGTATTATTATAGGTAATCCGCACATTATATAATATAATTGTTGCAATATACATTAATTAATAAATAATAACACATACGCATTACTTACTATAGAAAATATCTGAAAAACAAAACACACTCAAAGACAAGGATAGCAAATCATACCTTTCGAAGCTGTCTCTTTCTTTCCGTATCCATAACCGTATCTTTCACCGAGTACGGTAACGTCGGAACCACCTCGGTAACAACTTAAGACTTCACATAGCCTTTGAACCCTTGGAACAAAATAAATTTATTTTATTTTAAAGAATACTCGATCTAAGTAGTAAGTTAGTAATTCTAATATTATAAAGAGGTAAAGTTAGTGAGTTTATGACGTAGAGGGTAATCTCTGGATCTTCTGAAGGAATTAGATAAAATTTGGTACGAAGACAGTTTGAGACCCTGAGAAGGATATAGGATACTTTTTATTCCGGAATTCATCTCCTAAGGGGGTGAAAATGGGGATGAAAGTTTGTATTGGGAAGCAAGCTAGGGACGAACTCCAGCGAAGCGAGGGTGAGTCGCTAGTCTAATAGATGAAGATAAAACAGATCAGTACCTTTTTCTTCTCTGTTTATCAATCGATTTCCTTACTTTTTTGTTTAGTAGCTTTTGACGAGCTTTCGTGTCATCAATAAAAAAATATATTAAAAAAAAATGATTCTAACTCAGTATATATATACATATATAATAAAATTCTAACTGAGTCGAATCTGTACGTTAAATATTTTTTGAAAAATCTTATTGAAATAATCATCATTATCGATACAGGGGCCGAATCTATAGTTTTTAGAATTCCTGCCTGTCTATCTGGGAAAGCAAAGACGAGAAAACCACTGGACGAATTTTGATGATGATAGCTAGTTATTATTGTAATTAAAAATATAAATCTCAGACGTTTTAATTGAATTCTCCACTTTGTTTTAATCTGTGCATACTAGGTACAGTAACTTTATTCAATAGAACTGTCGTAACATTTCAAAACTAATACTCTATACAAAGACCCTTAGGCGGAAATCTAAGCCTCAAATCCAACGGACGCTTAACGATTATGCTAGAACGTCACTTCAAGATAGAGTTACTACATTTCAAAATTATTGTAACATTTAGGTAAAAGCTGAATTAAAAAAAAAAATATGTGGCTCTTTTCAGATAGATTCATATTTTTCATAAAAAATACTTGTAATTATTTCTTTTTTACATGTTTTTTTTTATTTAAATAAATAAATAAAAAAATAAAACAAAGCTTTTGGCTGCAGTTTAGTCTATGGGGCGTGGCCTCTGGAGGAATTGTATTTTTGGATAGGGGAGGTAATAGGGAGTTTTAATATATAAAAACATATTTTGAGGAAATGAAGGAGTCAAAAGTTATGGAGACTTAAAGTTACAAAATTTTCATATAAATTGTGCCATTCTTTTAGTTTTCAACATTTTTTATTAACTCTCTTACCCCAAAATAGTGTCATCGTCAGCTAAAAATATCCATTTGATGTTTGGCATCTTCTCTATCCTCTTCACGACTTCCCTCAAAATGGTGACAGTTTTCAAGCAGTGACCGGTTTTAGTGTTGGGCACGCCAACGTCAATAGATGGAAGGTCGGGATCTAAAGAAGAAATCAATTTGGATAACATATATTTAATGTACGACTGATCTATTTGAATTAATTACTGCAGAATTTACATAATCTAACGTTAGCCCGCGGATCCGCTCGGGTTACACATGTATGTATAATTGCTCCACTTCAAAGTATTTACAGAAATAACTTATAAGATTTCACAAAAAATAAGCTATAGAAAATAAAAAGTTTTTTACAGTTACAGATCTTATTCAGTTTACAAGATTCGACCCATACCTAGTATAGTATTATGTGATCTGTGCCCACACAAAAACACCAACTAAGCGTATAAAAATAAATTAAAGTTTCATCCTCCCATTTTAAAGTATACATATTTATGGATAAGACACAATATACGTGTATTAGATAAATATTTCACCATTGCGAATATATAATTTTAAGCAATTTTTACGCAAAATCTAATTAATAGGTCCGAGCGATTAATCCGAGCTTTAAACTATTACACTTTGTAATTTGTATAAATTAAAGAAAAGCATTTGAATTTTATAAACAAAAAATTTATTTATTTGCCTGGCGTTAGCGCCACGAATATTTTATTATAACATACTATGTTTAAGAAAAATATAAAACATCTAATAAGTTCTCAAGTTGAAATTTTAGTTCTTAGGCTGAACAGTGCTTGAAAAATGCTAGGAACAGCCTATTTAATAGATTATTTTCTTCGTTGTGAAAAGAAATATTATTTTTACTCTTCCCTACTTTTCACTTCCGTTCGATCCATCCGTTGACAACATAATTATTTTCATATCTACGAAAGTTTGCGAGCAAACCTTTAGATAACGTAACATCTCTATTTTAAAGCTTACTTGATTGGACTATGCTATGCACGGTAGACAAAACGTTCCGAAAACGTGGGAGTTATAGTTTTGTCAAAAGTTAAAAATGGAAACGCTCGAACAACTACGTAGGTCGTTATAAAATTTTAGCCTACATTTTAAGACATTAAAATAAAGCTTTATGTTGTACTAGCAGAACCCGCGGCTTCGCCCGCGATTAAGGAACGAAAAAATAATCTTTTTTGCAATAAAACATACTTTATTACTTGTAAAACTAAGTTCGAGTAAGTTTTATTATTTCTTAAATATATATGGAAAACAAATTAAATCTTAGCGATCATAACTCAAAATATCCAGTATCTTAAAAAAATGTTAAGCGTATATTCTGTAAATAAATTTACACTTTAGGTATTTAGCAAGCTCCACTTGCTGTGTTTTTTACACATTTTTCTACTCTATCTTTTCAAAGTTAGAGGTCTCAAATGATACAATCGCATACAATATTTACGACTTTAGAATCTTGTAACTCGGCTAATGTGGGTTTTTTTTAACTAACATACTAACAGCCTAACATCTACGTTATTTTTAAAGACCCAGTGATATGTGCACCTGAAGCTTACAGTCTCCCTCCTTGTCCTTCTTTTTTAAGTTACATATATAAAGTGTCATTCTTATTTTGCTGCAGCTTTTTGCCCGCGGCTACGCTCGCGTGGATGGAAAAATTTGCTCAGTTTTAATTTTCATTGAATTTATATATTATAGTTGTCGCTGCAGTGGTCAGCCGAAAAGTTACACATAATTTTCCTTTGGATTCAGAATAATTTATGTTTTGTACTTTATCCCACACAGTAACTGTGCACTTACAGATAATTTGAGCCATGTTAATCTAATTAAATATATTCAACAACTCAAAGTTCAACGCCCAGTTTTACCCAGTTAGGGGCTGAATTTAAAAAAAATCTACAATACATGTTTGTTTAATAGTATTAAAGAGCATTAATACCAAGTTTCAAGTAATTCTGATCACAAACAATTTTTTCCTTATATAAACAGCATAACCCTTTTAAGGGATAGATTTCCAAAAGAAAAGATATTTCTATTGTTTTATTTTTCATTTTATAAGTAAATACTATTTTCCGTGCATCAGTTACAGAGTTTCATACAAACTTTCATCCCCTATTTGACAACCTTATGGGATGAATTTCAAAAAAATGCTAAAATACGTATTTCTTTAATTGTATTGAAGAGCATTAATACCAAGTTTCAAGTAATTCTGATCATAAATAATTGTTTGCCCATATAAACTTTATCACCCCCTTTTATTCTTTTAAGAGATGAATATCGAAAAACATCTTATACAGATATTTCTTATTTTTCATTATAAAGCTAAATACCGCTTTTCGTGCATTTCGCGTTAAGAATGGCAGAGTTTCATACAATCTTTTATCCCCTATTTTACCCCCTTAGGGGTTGAATTTCGAAAAATCCTTTCTTAGCGGATGCCTACATTGTATAAGGAATATGTCCTCCGAATTTCACGTTTCTATGACCAGCGGTTTAGGCTGTGCGTTGATCGATCAGTCAGTCAGGACAAAGCATTTTATGTATATATAGATAATTTAGCAACAGATTTTTCCATTGTGGATCAATAAATAGAGTGTATAAAAATACTCATCGAGTGATCATTTTAGAAAATAAGTTCACTGACATATTGATTTTATTACACCTACTTTCCATTTTGCTAGCTTAATTACGAGTATTTATATTATTATTTAAACTATATTTTAATCATTATAATTTAATTTTGGTATTTTTCAATTTTACTACTATCTATGAAAAATAACAATTTCACAAGTGATGTAAATATGTATTATATAGTATGTACATATATTGTACTAGCGAACTACGAATTAGTAGTTCCTGATATTACCGCTTTCAACCAAACAAACAAACAAACTCTTCAGCTTTATAATATTATTATTTATTAGTATAGATAATTGTATAATGTATTTACCTGTTTTGGACACACACACATACAATTCAAAAATCTATTTATAAAAGTTAAAAAATACTTTTCTAATACTCCTATAGCTTCAACCAACGATTTTATCCAATAAATCACAACGATCACGTCGAAAATATCGCATATATTTAATTAAAAAGTTCTACGAAGAGTTTTTTTCGTACTGTAACCAAAAGCCGAAACGGGACCCTACCGGGTAAATTCACATAATGACATTTAATTAAAATTTTAAACATTTAAAAAGTGATGATTCAAAAGTGCTTGTAAAAGTCTATTTGAATAAAGTATATTTTAATTTGATTTCATTAGTTAATAGGTAAAATTTGCGACTTACACTCGCTTCGCTCAGTTTCGCCCCTAGATACGTTTTCACGCTTAGTATGGAAGTTTTTCTTTTTTTTTTCAAATTTTTTTCTTCAATTTTTTGCTTTAATAATTATTCTGCTATTCGGGGCGAAGACAAATCCAACAAATCAAAAACCATGAGAATCGGTCCAGCAGTTCTAGAGTTATAAGTGTTGTAACGAACCCGACTTTATTTTATATATATAGATTTAATTCGAGCTATCCGTACTACAGACATTTTAACTTTGATAAGTGCTTAACTGTCTGATATAAACCATTAAAGAAATGACAAAAAATATAAGGATAGTGGTAACGAAAAAAAAATTGTGGACAAATAAAATTACTGAGAGCTCCAAGTACCTAACAACTGGCCAAGTTGGAAAACTTTCACAAGTTTTATTGTGACTGCGGGCATAATGCGGCTAATTTTAAATTATCATATTAATTCTAAAAGCAGCAAAAGTTTATGCATTTCTTTGTTTGATTCAAGAGACAATGGTTTAAGAACGGCAGAATCGATTATTTAAAAATACCAATAGATTGTAGGTTTTTCCAAAAGTAACATTCCTAACGTGTATTCGTTACGTTATCCTCTTTCATGTTGCAACTTAAATACGTATTTACAGAATTTTCGACACGTTTGGCTCAGTGTGTAATGCTACTTGCTGTGCCAGCGGTCGCGGGTTCGAGTCCCGCTGGGGGCATTCATTTGTGTGATGAACACGAATGTTTGTACTCCAGTCATGGGTGTATATATTTATATTATGTATATATTTAAAGTTATATATGTGTAGTGTATCAACTATCTGGTATCCATACCACGAGCCTCGTAGCTTACCATGGAACTAGATGTCCCAACATATTTATTTATTATTTATTTCTGCACAGATAAGTTTGTGGGGATCAAAAAATTTCATAAGGTACATCTTATTCCAGTATATTAAATATGAAATTATCTTAGCGAAGTGAAATCGTAACACTAATTATATAATATTAAATATTAATAATTTTACTGTCTTTTGTAGCCGATAGCGGCCATTAAGACTTTCCTTAAGCGCAGACACAAATGTATAATAAATGCACTTACAATATACACATAACCTTTATGTTTCTGCCTCACAATGCTGTGGAACGACTGTAACACTCGCAGTGAAAGATCATGTGCAGTGCTCTATAACTATAGTTAAAGTTATTTAAATTTATTATAATAATATTTAATACTAGAGACTCACCCTCGCTCCGCTTGTGTTCGTCCCTAGGTACGTTTTAACGGTTAGTAAAGTAAAAAGTATCCTATATGTTGACCCGTATAACCAGCTATCATCATACCAAATTTCATCAAAATCTGTCCAGTGGTTTTCTAATGATGCGTTCCCAGAGAGCCAGACAGACAGACATACAGATAGACAAAAATCCTAAAAACTATAGATTAGGCCTCTGTATCGATAATAGTGATTATTTCAATAAGATTTTCCAAAAAATATTTAATGTACAGATTCGACTCAGTTACAATCTTATTATATGTATAGATAATACAAAAAATAGCTCGAACACACTAACGAGTTACCGAATTAAAAATTTAAAATCATATTTATAAGAAAATATGAAAGCTCAAACGCATAGTAACGCAAACGCAAAGTAGGAATACTAATACTTCGAAAAAATTAATTTTAATTAAGTACAATATATGTAGGTATGTACACTAATATTGTTATTTTAATATACATATGTACATTGTAGCTGGCTGGGCTTTCAATCAAATCTTGTTATTGAAAAACATAATCTGTCTTACACGATTGTAATCTATTGACATAGACTAGATGTTTTTTTTTTTGATCCGTGGGGAAACCCATTTGCGGGTACCCGCGTGCGGGGGCACGCGGGGTATGTGGGGACTCCTGTCGCAAGAAGCGCGAGAGACTACCCACTAAAACCACCACGGTGATCCCTAATGCAAAAGACAGGGCCACGGGATCGCTTGCGCATTCGACCGCGAAGACTAGATGATAACGACAATCGATATCGCTAGTAGAAATAGGAATGTATGGAAAGGTCACCTGTCACATCCATACTATAGTCTATTTTTTCTTACGTGTCTTAAATAGTAAACAAATATGGCGTACAGGTGACCAGAGATAATTCATAGAGATGTGCATGACGAATGAATGACTGAACTTAATGGTTTTTAATTTTTATGCAGTGAACGTAAAGTATTGGGTAGAAATAATACGACAAGTTATTTTAATAATTTTATTAGTCTGATTCAGATGATAAATTACTCGACTCTTCTGATATATGTATGTATTATAAAATTAGGGGTCGGTGTATCTGTTGCAGCATCTATTAAGCCGTCAAGCTGCAACATTTTGTCTTCTTCTTTTTTCACATGTTCAATACAATTTATCCAAGACGCCGTACCAATTTTTCTTAATCCTTCTCTGACTAGCTCCTTGACTTCAGCCATTTTAAAACTTTTATTATTTTTTCCTACATGTGATTTTAATTGTGCCCATATTAATTCTATTGGATTTAATTCACAATGATACGGCGGAAGGCGCAGAACAATTATATTTTTATGAGCGGCCATTTCATCAATAACTTTTTTATTATAATTGTCTTTATTAAATTTTAATAAAAGTTGTCAAAATGTCACTTGTCTATTTTAAAATCAATGACGTGAAAGTTTTTTTAAGATTTTTTTGACCTTAATATAAACTCATTTTTAAAACTTTAACCTAAAAAAGCAAAAAGCGGTCGGAAGTCCCTCACTCCGTTTTAATAAACTGTGCAATAAGATACGAAACAATAATAATTACAATAACAAATAAATAATAAGTATAAATTCATTAAAAGCAATTAAAAATCTTCTATATTCTACAGAAGACATTACTATTTTTTAAGCCTAATAACAATTTGAACAAAATATCGTACTTTGTAATTTAAAGATATTGTTATTTTTAATAAGTTCAGTTTTCACTCTCGATAATTCATTCTAAATGTACATCTCTATAATTCAAAGACAAAGTAGCGTATCGAAACGTCAAAATGTTGTGTTCATATTTTTTCTGTGGAAGTTGGTTCTGTCAATATTTCAATTTTAGCAAAAATAATGTGTTTAAATCAATAATTAACAGCTTTTATTAGTGTAATTCGTAGCGTGTGTGTTTCTGAAATAGTTATAAACGATAAAACCAAATCTAAAATGTATGATTGTCCGAAAACAAGTGATTTTCGTTCATGGTAGTGTTTGTTTACCAATTAGGACACGTAAGAAAAAATGGACCATATATAATATTATGTATATCTATAATATTATAAATGTGAGTGTATTTGTTTGTTTACCCTTCTTTCGCATTGAAACAGAGTGACGATTTCGCGTGATTTTTTTGTATGGAGATAGTTGGGGGGTTGCAGAGTGACATAGGCTACTTTTTACCGCGGGAGATTATCTCATTACCGCAGAAAAACTCGTTATAATACAACCCACTCATCATACCTATGTATAAATAATATACTTATCTATCCCATACGAACTGTTAAAACGTACCTAGGTAAGAACTCGAGCGAAGCGAGAATGAGTCGCTAGTCTAAGTAAATAAATATTAAACTTCCATCTTGGCTATCTGAATCAGATCTCATACCGTACTAAAATCGTATTAAAAATATTTATTAGAATTTATTTTCAAGTTGAATAATGGTGAAAAACTAAGAAATCACAATTTTAAAAGCCACTTAAACTCACCCGCTTTATCGCTAAAGAATTGCAAATGCGTCACATGTCGCCCCCAAGTTTTCTTCACGACTTTCGCTCTTGTAGAATGAAAGCCGCTCCAGGTCTTCACAGCGAAGTATATCGACTGTTCAGGCACCGGACTGCCCTGCCGGAGTAAGAATTACCTTTGTTTTTTAGAATATCTATACATATATAAATAAATAAAATTGAGGTGTCTGTTTGTGAAGTGTTGTTTCCAAAACGGCTGGACCGATTTTGACGGGATTTTCACTGGCAGATAGCTGATGTTACAAAAAGTAACTTAAGCTACTTTTATTTTACGAAAAGAATTAGGGTTCCGCGCCAAAAGCCAAGAAATTGTGAAAAAAAAACCGCTTACCTAGGAACGCAACCGAGCAAAGCGAGAGTAAGTTAGGTTTAAAAATATATTACAATGAAGATTAATGATTTAGGATTTAAAGGTTTATTGAAATTTATTACATAAATAGCAAAAACAGATAAAAATCGGTCAAATGCGAGTTGAATTCGCACACGAAGGGTTCCGTACCAACGTACATGCACTTTTTATTAATATGACTTTTACTCTATGTATGTAGTACCTATATTAATTTCGATGATCGATTACGAACGTTAAAAAAATGTTTCTTGTATTTTTATTTATTCTTATTATTTGTTGTCGGCAATAGAAATACATACTCTGTGAAAATTTCAACTCTCTACATATTACAGTTCATGAGATACAGTCCTCTGACAAACGGACGGACGAACGGACAGCAAAGGCATAGTAATAGGGTTCCGTTAGCACCCTTCTGGTACAGAACCCTAAATACGATAATAATTGCAGAAGTTACTAACACTATAAACCTACTTATTACTGGGTATTTACCACATTTTAACGGATTCTTTTAAGTAAAAACGGATTTTTATAAACGAAAGTTATGTATGTACATATGTATGTAGCTTTTTAGTTTTATATTTTTAAAATAATTCGTCACAAGATCATTTATGTGTGTAAAAGTTTAAATACGATTTCGTCAAACCAAAGAACAAAAACAAATTTGTACTAAATCAACAGCAAGTTAATAATTAAAAAAAAAAAACAATAACAAGACGTTAAATAAAAATACAATATATGGTAAATACACTTCGTAGCCCAAAACTTTCAGGCTACATTTAAGGAGCTTAGAACCCAATTGAAATTCTAAAGCTTTCAACATTTTTATCAACAGCGCTCCACTCTACGCAAAAGCTGCAAAACCAAATGTACGAAAACACTTTTCCTAATACTCCGGTTATAGTTACATTTATATATAACTAGCGATTCGCCCTCGCTTCGCTCGCTTCTAACGGCTAGTATGGAATAGATAGACTATATCTATACTATCTAAAACTAATCATATAGAATTCTTTGTATGTATGTTTGAACGGATTTAACTAAAAATCTATGCAACAGATTTCAATGAAACTTTTTTAAATTATATTTCATTTTTTAAATAAAATTTGGAAGAGGGAGCAGCAGAGCTATCTGTAACGCTGCCGGTTGCGGGCAAACACGCGCGAACGGGCATTACTTTACATTATTTTTAAGTAACCCTAGCCGTATATCTAGTATGTATATAAAAAAACGATGTGTGTATGCGTGTTCCCTATGAACTAAAAACGGCTGGAGCGACTTTGATGAAATTTCCAAGCAATCTTCAGATTAGACCAGCGGGTGATTATGTGAAATTTGATAGCGATCGTAAGTTTGAACGCGGGCGAAGTAATACTACTAGTATTATAATAATAAAATAAATATATTGGGACATTAATACACAGCACCGTCTAGTTCCATGGTAAGCTACGAGGCTTGTGTTATGGATACCAGATAGTTGATACACTACATATATATAACTTTAAATACATACATATTATAAATGTAAACACCCGTGACTGGAGTACAAACATTCGTGCTCATCACACAAATGAATGCCCTCAGCAGGACTCGAACACGCGACCGTTGGCACAGCAAGTAGGATCACTACAAACTGAGCCAAACCTGTCGTCAAGTATTATATACATTTCGAGTTCTTCGACCCAAATAACTCCATCCGCCTCTTATAGGCGGCATGAATTATAAATGAAAACGGATACAAAATAAACCATTCAATTAAAGGTAAATTGGGATCTTAGTTACCGGTTGAGAAGCGAAGAAGTTAAAAACAACCAAGATTAACTGAAAAACTGTCAAAGTCAAACTGTAGCTCATAAAGAAAGAGAAAGTGTCACATGACATGATCCCTCCTCAAATTCACCGCCCCGGTAACACCAAATCTATACTAATATTATAAAGCTGAAGAGTTTGTTTGTTTGTTTGGTTGAACGCGCTAATCTCAGGAACTACTAATCCGATTTAAAAAAATCTTTTTGCATTAGATAGCCCGTTAACTGAGGAAGGCTATAGGCTATATAGCATCCCGGAAATCATCATGTACGGGTCCTGTGAGATGGATTTGTTTTTGTCTAGGGACGAATCCGAAGCGAAGCGAGGGTAAATCGCGAGTGTTTAATATAACAAACGGTCCAGCCGTTCTCGAGTTTAGTATTCCATTGTGTTCGATGATTTTTCATGCACTTTTGAGGTCACCTAGACGGTTCTTAACTTATAATAGGACCCAGTAGATGGAGCTGTGGTGCAAGACCCATAAAAATTGGACACAACATATAATTGAAAATATGATGGAACTACTTTTATAATAAACTAGCGCCTCACCTTCGCTTCGCTCAGATTCGTCTCTGGGTTGCTTCCCATACAAATTTTAATATATGTATAGATTACAAGCTACTATAATAGCTAGATAGCTACTTATACCTAAGTTGATTCTCCATACAAACTTTCATCAGAATTTTCACCCCCTTAAGGGCTGATTTCCGGTATAAAAACTGTCCTATGTCCTATCCAGGGTCTCAAACTATCTATTTAACAAATTTCATTTAAATCGGTTAAGTAGTTTCAGAGCTTATTCGGTACAAACAAAGAAACAAACAAAAACTTTCCTCTATATAATATTAGATATCATTATAAATGTGGGTGTGCAATGTGTACGTCTATGACTCCTTCATATTAAACGGCTAGACGGATTTGGATGAAATTTAGCACAACTATAGACTATTAGCAACTCACTCTCACTTCGCTTAAGTTCGTCCCTAGCTTGTTTCCCCATACAAACTTTCATCCCCATTTTCACTCCGTTGAGGGATGATTTCCGGGATAAATAGTATCCATTGTCCTTCTCAGGATCTCAAACTATCTTCTTACCAAATTTCATCTAAATCGGTTCAGTAGATCTAGAGTTTACCTAACCCCTACAACGTCACAAACTCACAAAATTACAAACTCATAGACTTTACCTCTTTATAATATTAGTATAAATAACCTGGAGTGGCACATAAACTAGTAATAGACACTGAGGGAGGTACCTAAGCGAAGCGAGGATAAGTCGCCAGTTTTAATAATAAGGGACAAGTTAAAAGAAAGAAAGGGAGAAAAACTCACACATATATCGAACTGTCGTGGATACGTAGCACAGTTATCCCCAGAGACGACACAAAAGCTCAGGTCAGGTGTCAACAGCGGGCCTGGGTTGTCTTTGTTACCGTACACTAGCTGTGCCAGCTCGAACGCTGGATCTATTGAGAAATCTGCTTCCAACTTCCTCTCATCATTTTCTATTTGATGGAGAAGCCTGGTGACAGAAGATATTTTTGATAATTATTTGGTTTATTAAATGATATTATTATTGTGATGTGGCCAGCGTGATTGATTACATGGCATGATTCCCCTCGCTGTGGTCCGTGTCAAGGAGTGGGGCAGTATAAAGAGCTGAGGTATTATTAGTATTATAAATATACCAGCTATTTACAAACAACAAGCTTATACATATGAATATCGCGAAAAATATACAAAATTATAATTTTTCTCACAGTACAAAGGTTATTTAGGTATAGGTTGTTTTAGGTCTAGTTGTGCGATTTACTTACGTATTCATTAGTTCTATCCTCATAGCGAAACCACTTGCAAAATGAGGATAAACAAAGCCGCCATCGTCTTCTAGATCTTCGTAAAAGGCGAAATGATGTATTATTGTTGGTTCATCATCACTCAGAGGATAGCCTATCCACATTGTTTCCTAAAATATATTGAAAATTAAGTGTTTTTTTTTTACTTGAAATCTAACCATATTAAATTAAGCTACGTTTTGAAATTATTTATAACTGATTTTAATTGAAATATCGTTTTAAAAAATACTAATTACCTACTCAAGTGCTATATGTAAAACGGAACTAAAAATGGCGGTTAAAACAAAAAGTTTTTACAAAAATAAACATAACAAAGATCACTAACATGTTTATCAGCCGATGCCAAAGCTTCAAAAAGTTTGCTGCAACGTACAGCAGTGTGTGGCTCCACAAATAGAATCCATCGGACATCACTATCCTTATATATGGTAACCAGTGGCCTGAGTAGAGGTATTATAGTCCAAGCGCCCGCTACAGGAAAGTCTTCATGTGTTATATGCACCGTTGGGTAACGCTATTAGGAAATGATATAATTTATAAACGTTAAAAAAATCTATAAAATGCTTTATAAAATAAGTAAAAATTCTTCAAAAAATATAGAGGCCGATACATAATTTTGACCAAACATTACCTATATACGCTACATATTTATTTTTTCGTCATATAATAAAATTGTAAGGGGTTACAGTTTATTTATCTGCTTAAATTTAAAAAAAACGGCTGTCTAATATTTTATCTAACACATTAATTAATTTTCTGGTCTCTTTATAATCACTTATGAAGAACGGATTTGAAATTTTGAATCGTCGAAATACATCAAAATTCGAGTAATTATATAAAGTAAAAACAACGGTGGAATCGTAACTCATAACTAGTATGCAACATGACCCTTGTGTATATAAAGAAAAGACATTGTTATAATAGCATTATATTAAGCAGTGGTAGCCCAGTGGTAACGCGCTCGCTTGGGAAACCGAGTGAAACGGGTTCAAATCCCGGGTCTCGCACCTCTGATATTTTCATGTGCGAATCATTTCTAACATGATTACCACTTGCCTCACGGTGAAGGAAAATATCGTGAGGAAACCTGCCTGAGAGAACCTAGCAAGTTTTCGAAAGACATGTGAAGTCCGCCAACCCGCACTTGGCCAGCGTGGTGGACTATGGTCTGATCCCTCATATTGTAGGGAGGCCCATGCCCAGCAGTGGGACGTGAAAAGGACTGAATACATACATTAAAAAAAACAGTTTCTTTCAATGATGAGAAATATTTTTTACAGATCCAAAAATATTAGTACTCTTCATCATCTTTTCAATAGATTTAAAAATAACAAAACAAAGAATAACCATTCAAAATAAATCGAGAATATTATTCTATAGGAAATATGAAGCACACAATATTCATAAATGCTTTGAGGTATCTCATGAAAGTTTAATACTATAAATAATTCGTGAGTTAAAATGTTTCTATTATTTAACTCTCCTTAGTAACATTTAGATCAGCTATTATTTCAAACAATGTTCATATTGTTACTTAAATGTTTTGATTTATTTTATGAACTAGAGACTTACCCTCACTCCGCTCTAGTTCATCCCTACGTTTTAAGGTTAGTATAGATTTCTCAGAGATGAGATATTTTCTCGCAGCAAAAAGTTTTGTTGACCCGGATAACCAGCTATTACCATACCTAATTTCATTAAAATTCGTTCAGTGGTTTTCTCGTAACGCGTTCCCAGACAGACATATAGACAAAAATTCTAAAAACTATAGATTCGGCCTCAGGATCGATAATAATGACTAATTCAATAATATTTTCCAAAAAAAATATTATATGTACAGATTCGACTCAGAATTTTATTATATGTATAGATATAGTATACATTCACATTTTATCGTAAGTAACAGTTCATCGTTCCTTCCCTTATGGTCGACTTTGATAAGGAAGGAGTTCGCAATGTCTTTGCCAATACTAAATGTTCAAATGATTTTTTTGGTAAAAAAAAAAAAAAAAAAAAAACACTTCTTTAGGTAAAATAATTAATTTTAGAGTGATATTGAAATCTATGTGCCATATTACTTAAAAATTAATGACTAAAATTAAATTAGATAAAAACTTGCGCCTACCACATATTAGAATTAAATTGCAATAAGGTATATTACGTCTACATAAATATATAGTAGCAATATTTGTGAGCCTGTGTCTGTAGTAAACTTCAGAAATAATGATGGAATTGTGAAGATCTGAGGAATTTTCAATCCTATAAGCCCTTTTAATAAACATAACTTTTCATTATAACTGTAATATCTGTAATTGTAGGCGTTATTTATAAGTAAAAATTATTTAACTTTGACCGTGGCTACGTCTGGACAAAGCAAGGATTGATCAGTCAATCATAATATTACTATTTATGAGATTTCATTCAGTTAATCTTATAACTTAGCCTTTAATTTAACTCTCACAGGGAGTGGCGACAGATATAATCGAATTACCTTGACATTTTGTTAACATTCTAAATTGTACTTATTTCATAAAGTAAACAAAATTTTGAACAGTAGATAAGAGTTAGTAAGTAATTAAGTATATTTTTATCATATCAAGTTAAACTTCTACACTACTATTAGAAAGAGGAAAGATTTGTATTTTTGTATGTTTGTAACGAATAAACTCACAAACTACTAAACCGATTTAGATGTTTGGTAAGAAGATAGTTTGAGATCCTGGGAAGGACATAGGATATTTTTTATTCCGGAAATCATCCCTTAAGGGGGTGAAAATGGGGATGAAAGTTCCCCATACAGGGGAATTAAATAATTTATTAAGATCAAGAACTGAAACTGCCAATATGGCTAAATTGTCTTTCATATCCTTATGATTTACACGCCACCTGTCGTATTTAAATGGTAATGTATTCGTTACGTTATGTTAACAATTTTCATTACAACAAACAGACAATCATACAATTATTGTTTTTATACACGACCATACAAAATACACATTCATATTACATAGAGGAACGCTATCTAAGTGCGTTTCTACCTAAGGCCATAACTGTTTCTTTGGGAACTATGTAGTTAGTTGCTTTTAGTCATATATTGTTATCAATAGACAGACAGACACAATAAACGTAGGATAATTCTATTAAAGTTTAATCAGCATAACTTCAAAGTAATTTTGTGTCGTATGCATTATGTTACATGAAATCTTCACCGTTAAAATGATATTGTTTATTTAAATGGTTTTCTTTGAGGCTCTACTTCCCATCAACCTGGAGCGACTTCATTAAAATTTAAATAAGAAAACTTAAAAAAAAATAGAAAGTTCTTAGAGTCCTTAAGGATAATGAGGCTTAAGTTTTTAGATTATGTGAACAAGGTTAAAGTTCAATTTACATCGTTGTATATTTACTTCAACTAGAAAAATTACCTAAACACAATTGGTGACAGTTTTAAGAGAACTTTGGGATCTACTACTTTTTTGATCGATGAATTTAATACAACATATAAATATACCTATATTAAAACAAAAATAGCAGGAATTAATGCACATTCTAAAATACTTAATTTGCATAGTAAAATCCGTTTTTTTTTTTTGCATATAAGACAAAGTGCTCCGCTCGAATGATAAGCAGGGAAACTGATAAAAGGTAGCTAATCTACCGATGATGTACATGATGTACAAACAAACAGAGATATTTTCACATTTATTAAATTAGTATGAAAGTATGAATACTTACCCTTTCCAACTCAAAAACTTGATTTTGTATATCATGCTTTAGTCGTGTTGCGACGCTTGCGTGGTACGGCTCCGATTGACTGACAATTGTAAATATAATATTTTTTGAATCTGCAACAATATGAGATATATATCTATACATATAAAATTCTAACTGAGTCGAATCTGTACATTAAATATATTGTGGAAAATCTTATTGAAATAGTCATTATTATCAATACAGAGGCCGAATCTAGTTTTTAGAATTTTTGTCTATCTGTCTGTCTGTCTGTCTGTGACCGCATCACGAGAAAACCACTGGACATATTTTGATTAAATTTGGTAAGATAATAGCTGGTTATTCGCGTCAACCTATAGGATACTTTTTACTGCGGGAAAATATCTCATCTATCATCATCATCATCAATAAAGAGCATGTCATCCAGTTACTTATACGTTCAAAGCATGACCAATCATTACACGAGATAGGTTTTCGAAATATTTTCATAAAACTTTTTATAGTAAATATTCGTTGAAGGCACGCTTCGAGCGAAGAGAGTAAGAAAATATTCTGTTTTCAGAGTTTATTATTCTCCAATATCGATTTAGTTTGGAGTACCATCTTAGTGTCTTTAATTGATTTCGAGAGTAGCACATTTTCCTAGTAAATAATATAATTTAACTAGTTGAGTTAAAAAGGACATTCATATTCATTTTGTTAAAATAGCTGACGTATTGCTATAGGAAATTTAATTTAATAACGTAATATTTTTGTGAAGTGTAGATATTTTATAAATATCTTTCTATTTAACTTCATAATACACACGACACGTTTGGCTCAGTTTGTAGTGACTAGCTGTGCCGACGGTCGCGGGATCAAGTCTCACAGGGGACATTTATTTGTGTGATGAGCACGAATGTTTGTACTCCAGTCATCGAAGTTTATATTTATAATATATATGTATTTAAAGTTATATATGTGTAGTGTCTTAAATATCTGGTGTCCATGCCTTGTAGCTTACCATGGAACTAGATGGTGCTGTGTGTTAAAGTCCCAACATATTTATATTTATAATAATTAATACTAAACCATTTTCATTAGCAACAAAAAACGTCAATTCAATATCTGGCGACATTTATAAGTATCGATTTGAAAAATTAACAATAACACACGTACGCGAAATCTCATTAAAATTGGGTCATTTAAAAAAAAACATAAGCATTATCCCTCCACTTCAGACATAACCCATCAAAGTAAATGCGTGAACCGTGTATTATTAATGTTTACCTGGCGGAGATAACGTGATCGGCGTAACGACATTATCGTCAAATTATGACAAATAGCCTCGGCAAGCGTCGAGGGCATCATCAATCAAGGGTATGTTTCACGCGTCATGACAATTAATCTGGTATATGAACTTAAGGGATGAATATTGATGTATTGATCTAGTTGTACACTGAAGTTTATTAATAGTATCTATTGTTATGTTGGGTCGGTTAGGCCTTGTGAAGATATAGCTTTATATATAATAAATAGGTATAATAGATAGGCAGTGGTAGCCCAGTGGTAACGCGCTCGCTTGGGAAACCGAGAGAAGCGGGTTCAAATCCCGGGTCTCGCACCTCTGATATTTTCATGTGCGAATAATTTCTAACATGATTATCACTTGCCTTACGGTGAAGGAAGACATAGTGAGGAAACCTGCATGTCTGAGAGAACCTAACAAGTTTTCGAAAGACATGTGAAGTCCGCCAATCCGTACTTGGCTAGCGTGGTGGACTATGGCCTGATTGCCCTCGTATAGAAGGGAGGCCTGTGCCCAGCAGTGGGACGTTAAAAAGGGCTGAATACATACATACATATATAATAAATATGCTAATGTTATACAGTATACATTTAGTTCTCACAGAACCTTAAAAGTTTATGACTATATGTATTACGGTAAGATAAAAGATTATTGCAACAAAAATGTTGTGCTAAAACTCTATTCTCAAGACATACCAAAAAAATTAAAAACAATATTGCTCTTATTAAAACAGGAGTAAAAAATTATAACTTTCCAATCTTATCTGAATAACTATCGACTTACCCTCGAATCGCTGGAGTGCATCTCTAGGTTAGCGGATTTTGTTCACAATTTCATGGGTTTTAATTTTTTTGCGCGGTATCCTATTTCTTTTTCTAAAATAAAAGTAGCCTAAATTACTCCTTATAACATCAGCTATCTGCCAGTGAAAATTCTGTCAAAATCGGTCAAACCGTTTTGGAGATTAACCGGAACAAACAGACAGACAGACAAAAATTTATAAAATTATTATATTTTTTTCTTTTAAGTAGCGTATATATTTTCATATGTATTTAGTAAAAAGCTGTTATTTTAACATTACAAACAGACATTCAATTTTATTTATCTGCATAGATAAGTATTTCGCACCTAGATTCACTCGATACTCTCGAAAAGCTAGCCGTAAAAGCTAACGATGAAGTAGTTTTCCAAAGTAGCACTTTAAAGTCCGATATTATCACTTGAAAATAAAAAAAAACCATAGATAACACATCTACTCGTATATGGAAGCGGATGAATTATTCAACGGCTAATAACCTCGGTCTAAGTTCACTGCAATCTAAAAGTTTCCGAAAGATTTATGGTAAAGAAAGTTTGCGTGTGGAGCTTTGACGGTGTGTCAATAAATTACACTACATGTGACACGTGACAAGTTCTGGAGATTTTGCGTGACGTATTGAGGAAAAAACAAATCCTCTAAATACATAAATAATAAAAGAATAGGTATTAAGATAGTCTAACAAACAATAAACACACTTTTAAAAATTATTTTATAATAGCTGGATATAAATATTAAAATGTATGTCCACATCGTTACTAGGAACAAAATATTTTGTTTTCCTCCCTCCTTTTTTTGCTTGCGGACGTCATTTTTAAATATTATACAGCCTAGATATATGTCATCTGAGTCGATAAGTAAATGAGTATTATAAGGCGAATCAAACACACGTCATATTTAAATAAGATCAAGCGTTTAAAAGCTTTTTATTCAAAAAACATAACCCACCTTTTAGGACAATCGGGTTAAAAATTAAACACAATCAAAAATAATCCAACAAATGCGCTACAGTAATGAAAAAGCAACGAATCAACCAGCGATCTAATTTCCGGTTGACCCAACATTTGTTCATAATCGATCAGATCAGCGTTTATTACAACCATTTCGGTTATCCTTATGTACCTGCAATGAGATTTTAATGTGTCGCACCTCAGCTCTGCATTATTCATGGTGGTAGCTGCCTTCAGGATTTATTCTGTCGGATTTCGCTTTTAAAGATAGGCCGGTCGCGGATAAAGAGAATAAGCGTAATGTTCCGAGAGTGATAAAGTGACTTTTCGTTTTATTCGCACGTGTTTGCACACCGATTTATTTATCGTCGAATGTGATGCAGCTCGAATGGGAACGCAGTTTGATTGGAAAATATTTTGAAGTACAACTAAAAGGGTGTTGAACTCGAAGTATTATATTTTGCGGGATGGCATCATAAATTGTAAAGCTTAATATTAAACTGAGTTTTAATTTCAAATTGAACTAAAAATATTAATAATTTTCTCGATATGTAGTGACGTGTCACTTCGTACTTTCCGCGTCGCAGATTACGACAAAACATGTAAGTACATACTAAAAAAAAAAACTAAATAAACAGAAACTAAAACAAATCTATTCCACGAGAACTGTAAATTTTTCCGGGATAAAAAGTAGCCTGTGTGCTATTGAAAAATATAATCTATCTTTGTGGTAAATTTCATCCAGATCCATTTAGCCGTTCTGCCGTGATTGAGTAACAAACATCCATCCAAACATCCAATTCACATTTATAATATTAGTAAAAAATAAGTAACTGCACTTCTTTAAACAACGATAAACTTGTCACAATGCATAAATTACTTCCCCGTACAAGTATCAAACCTGCACCTAGCGTAGTACAAGTGTCAACCAAACTGTGTAATGTGTATATAGCTTAACAATTTATAAACAATCAAGTTAAACCAAATATTGGGGTATGGGCAAACAGTCCGACAAGTAACATGTCATCATGTTCCAATAACAAATTCACTGCGTTCATTTTATATTCCATTGCCAGAGTGAAATCAATTTTGTTCAATTTTGCTGAAACTTTTCCGACTGAATCGTGGATAAGGTGCAAATAGCATTTGCGAGCATTAATAATTCGACGCCATAGCACCAAATGGACGGATTCTATTCGAGTCTGTCGGGATTACGGGACTGTCGATAGATGTGAATCTCACGTTAGATTCTCTCTATGCTTTTTAATAGGATTTTTCAGTTTCATATTCGGTGAAAATTGTTTAGTAACGAAGTCTTTTGTGTGCAATATTCAATCAAATATTGTAGGAAATAGTTTAGTATGTAGCTTTCAATTTCGGTATCATCTATGTATATTGTGATGACAATCATAACATTTTCAACATAAAACCAACAAAGTAAGGAGAGGTCTTAAAAAACTGACAAACACATATGTATCTATATTTTGACCGATTTTAGAAGAGAAAAGTAACTCAATTCGGCTATAATATGATTTTATGCGTTTATTTACGTTTTTATGCCATTACGTCGTCGACTTAAATCGATTTTCATATTTTTTTTTAATGAATAGGTATGTTATACGGTAGGTATATCTTATTTATACCTTAAGGGTGCTCCTATTGTATAAAAGTGCCAAATATAAGATAATTTTGTTATTGCATATTCCTGAAAAAATACTAAAGCTAAGATAATAATATTTCCTCATAATAAATATAAAGCGTACTCGTAATTCAACACTGAAAATAGTATACCTAAAGTTTAAAAAAAACCCCCATTACGTAGTAGGTAAGTACTACTAGCAAGTTTTTAGTAAGTGAATATTAATGTAAAACAATAGTCATGTAGTCTCAATAGTCTCTCCCGTGACCATGATTGCTGTAAAGCATTCGAAACGTCGGGAACCAAAAATCAAAATAAATCCGCGAAATAATCCGAAAAGATAGTTTTATTTAAAATGTCAAATATTCGCGTAAATCTAAGAAAGTATTAATAGTCATGTAATTTTTGTATATATACTAGCAGGGCCCGCGGTTACACCCGCGTTCAATCTACAAAAAAACTCTTTGACTTTATGTTATACAGCGACTTGCTATCGCTTCGTTCGGGTTCGTCGTTATGTATTTATATAATAAAAAGTAAAAAAATGGGTGGTGGGGGTAGGAGTCTGAAAAATACTTTACGACCTATTCTCATACCTACCTACCAGATTCTGCCCATGACCACGGCTAGTGCAATCCAGTCGAAACGTCGGGAACAAGGTCCAGATTACACAATAAATCTCTCATATGTCAAAAAGTTTTCAGTCTTCAGTGTGAATATCTCTTTTTAAACTGATCAATTCTCAATCTCTAACCGTGTCTTCTTCATTCTACACGACATTATCGAAGTAAATTGTGCCAAAAGGGCACGCTTATAAGCCACAGAACAAAGAACATTGAACATTGAACTCATACCTACCAAATATACAAAAAAATCATTAAAATCGGTCGAACCGTTTAGAAGGAGTGCGACCACAAACACCGTAACACTAGATATTTATATATTAGAGATAAAGATATTTATATTACATTTTAGTGTACTAAATATTCAACTCCAAACTATCAAACTAAAAACAATTTCATAGCACGTAATAATGAAGTTACAGAAAACCAGCTAGATTCTAAACAATGTCACATTATCCAAAATGAGCTTATATTTCGTAGACAATGCGACTAAAGCGTTCGAGTCTCCAATCCCATTGCATTCAAATTCCGTACAAAACATAGGGCAATGTCGAGGCACCGTCTACATTCTCACTTCGAGCTGAGAGCACACATCAATAATTCGGGACAAATTCTGTGAAATCCCGTGGGAATGCATCCGATACGGCGTAAGAAACAAATTATTCCAATCTGACGCGCCACTCTCGGGTACTATAATCTTTATACGTCTAAATAAAGGAGTTTGATGTCCATTTAAATATTAAACGTATGAATAAGTTACTTTATTCTAAAGTAACTTTATACATCTATTTTAAGATGCTGGAAACTAGTGGACCTGAATTCTAATCTATACATATAATAAAATTCTGAGTCGAATCTGTACATTAAACATTTTTTTGGAAAATCTTATTAAAATAGTCATTATTATCGATACAAAAGTCGAATCTATAGTTTTTAGAATTTTTGTCTATCTGTCTGGGAACTCATCACGAAAAAACCACTGGACAGATTTTGATGAAATTTATGATGATAGCTGGTTATCCGGGTTCTTTTTACTGCAGGAAAATATCTCATCTCTGAGAAATCTATACTAAACGTTAAAACATAACTAAGGACGAACCCGAGCGAAACGAGGGTGACTCGCTAGTGTTATATAAAGAAAATAATGTAAACACAAAATATCAAAAAAATATAGTTTTTTTAATACGCTAATTATCCAGCAGAAGTATCATAGAATTTGACTATCGTAAAGCTTTATATGTTTATTTTTTTTTTATTCATATGTATATGTATTTTATAAATGATACGGAATAATATCTACATAATATGTGAAGCGGCGTTCATGGAAATACTCCTGCGTTGTGAATCCTTTGAGCTTTTCATATTTTTCTCTTTAAAATAATATTTATTTTAAGATATATTCTTATAGAATATGTGGGCACAATCGGTACTATAAAGTTGAAGATTCAATCATATGCATTTTATCCATCTTTTTGAACGAATTCAAAAAGGAATAACTACTCAATTCGTATTCGTATTTTTTGGCACATATCGATCGATATCTTAACCTATTCATTATAAAGCCGTACAATTTGAATGTTCATATAAATTCGTGAAAAAATTGCACCCATAATAGTGGAAAATATTTAAAGTGATTTTAAAGTATTTATTATCAACCATAACTCATTAAGTTATATATTTATTGTCTTGCGTATCTTACAATATTAATCTATTCTCAATTTGACCACAGACTTTAACAATAAACAATATATGCGTGTGTGTGTGTCAAATACATGGAAGTGTGTGTAATGTGTTTTTTATTAATTTAATGTATTTTTTATGCATAATTTAAAAAAAAAACATTAGTATTCTGCACTCTTTCTCTATATAAACTATAAGTGTGGGAAATTTCATACTCCTCCGTCCGCGCAATTTTCGTAAAAAGGAGTACAAAGTTTTTGCTTCTCGTATTAACCTATCAACGACCGCCGAGCCACTGGTGGTCCAGTAAACAATTATTTTTTTAGAAATTAACCAGGAGGTGTTAATATACACCTTATTATTATTATTATTTTTTTCTCACGCTCGAGGGTTTCTGGTAGAGATCTCTTAAAGAGATAAGTCATCCTTTGTACACATGGTTACTGTTATCTATTTTATCTGTTTTTTTTTTGGTACATAAATAAATAAATAAATAAATAAATAGATGCAAAAGGATATATACTTACCGAGCACTTGTCTAGGTGACAAATCGAATTACTAAAATATATCTAGAATAATTGACCCAGTAACATAATAATATTACTTTCGAACACATAAAGCTACGAACTAGATTATTATTAACACAAAGTTTAGTTTGATTCCAAAGTAACCAATAATGACTGCTCAGTGTTTACTAAAAGCAAAGCAAAGTACCTACGTTCTAAAATCATGAAACATTTCTTATGCTAGAAGAGAACTTTTTCATAAAGTACTCGTAAAGTTAAAGTGCCATCTATAAATAAATAAATATGTTGGGACATTAAAACAAAACACTATCTAGTACCATGTGTCACTATCTAGTGTCACGTTCTGATTCCATTCCATTCCTAGTGCAGATAGTTTATACACTACACATATATAACTTTTAAATACATACATATTATAAATATAAACACCCATGACTGGAGTACAAACATTCGTGCTCATCACACATGAACGCCCCCAGCGGGACTCCAACCCGCGACCGCTGGCACAGCAAGTAAGGACACTACAAACTGAGTCAAACGTGTCGTCAAAATCTATAAATCTCGCAGTTAGTCCAGCATTTAAGTTTAACTAAACAAAAACTCTAGCTCTAACATAAACAATTTTCCAATTAACAAATACAAAATAATACTTGTCATAAAAATGTGAAGTATTCCAACGTATTCTCCTCTAATACCGCTTTATTTGTAAACGAAATTCAAATAAGATGAGCTTTTATCAGAATATTCGACCTCGTGATCTAAAATACGCTTGTTTGTATAAAACGCTATTTTATGCATTGAATTCCAAGTACATACGTACGTACATATATCTCGAAGTAAATAAACTATTATTAAAATATATACTCTATAGTAATATTTTACCTTTTAATATAGTATAAAATATTTGAAATAGATTCTGTTAAATATAACCGAAAAGTAGTCTTATTTAACAGTTATCCTTACTGAATATCAAAAATACTAAAAACCTCATTCAATCGTGATACTTATAGCACACTCTCACATATAGCATGGAAAATGATAAAAGGTGTCTTTTTCCGGTTCATTATAATACATCAATTCCATGCGATTTCTATACCATGTAGTATCAGTATATCCTAATACATATTTAAACAAGGGTGGGCTTCTAGTCAGACTATTATATATTATTATTGGAAAAATTTTTGTGCGTGTTTGTATGTATGTTTTCTCTTTCATGCTTCAATGGCTGTACTTTTGCATGAAATTTTATACAAGTACTAGCAGCTCACCCTCATTCCGCTCGGGTACGCCTCTAGACAAACAAATACAAATCTATCCCACGGAAACCGTACATTTTTCCGGGATAAAAAATAGCCTATTTGTTATTTTGATGTATGTATGAACTATATTATTGTAAAGTTTCATTAAAATCCAATCAGTAGTATTTGTGTACTAAGCTGTATAAGTTACTATAGTTTTCTGACTATCCCACGGAACTCTTTAATTTTCCGTGATGAAAAGTATCTAAGATGTTGACCAGGGATATAAGGTACCACCATGCAAAATTTCATTTATATCGGTCCAACAGTTTCGGAGATTAGCCCGTATAAACAGACAAACAGACAGAAACAAAAAAAAACTGGTTTTTTTCTATTTCTCTTCTTACATCCCCCTGACTTTTTAGCATTTTTTTTCTATGTATTGATGGAACTCGAGTTCTCTTTTGAGACAATTAGGGTAACTCCGAATGAAGCGACAAGTCATTAGTATACAGGGTGGAACAAATCGATGGGACATGGAAGAAAAGTACCTTAAATATTGAAGTTATCAAGATTTACTCAAAGGAAACATTTCTTTATTTTTAAAAATAATAATAATTGCATTTATTTTTTTAAAAAAAAAGCTTACCTGAACCGGGAATCGAACATAATAAAAATGCAAAAAAGGACACCGTCACTATTTTATCGAATTAATCGATAGGGTCTATAGTAAGGATAAAATTTCTCGAACAAACATTGCATCTTAGAATTAAAGAAAACAATGAAATCTTACAAATTATACATATCAATTCTTAACATCGTGAAACAAAATCATAGGAAATGGAAGAAAGGTGTCTTAAACACTGAGAATATCAAGTTCTACTCCAAAGAAACATTATTTTATTTTTAAGAATATGATAAACTGCATTTAAATTTTTTTGATTTGTTCCACCCTGTATATATAATAATAATGGTACCTAGTAATAAACAAGCAGAATCCATACTTTTTAATATTATAAATGCGAAAGTAACTCTGTTTGTTTGTTTGTTACCTAGGTACGATTAAACGGCTGAACCGATTTAGATGAAAATTGGTATGAAGATAGTTTGAGACCCTGGCAAGGACATAAGGATAGTTTTAACCCCGGAAGTCATTCCTTTAGTGGGTGAAAAAGGGGGCCAAGTAGGTAAGGGATACAAAACTCATCATACCTATGTATATATAGTCTATCTATACCATACAAACCGTTAAAACGTATCTAGAAACGAATTTGAGCGAAGCGGGGGTGAGGCGCTAGTTTCAAATAACACAAGTATCTTTTATCAAATTTAAGTTCCTGATTTGACTCGACGAACTTTGAATGCAGTCAGTTGCGATTTACTCTTTGATTTCTGAAAAGAATTGTACAATGGGAAGATATTTGAACTGAATATTTGGATGCGGATATGCGAAAATGCACCCACTAATATCTCAATTGCTTTAACAAAATAAGCATTTGGAACGTGAAAACAAAAAGTTATTTTTGATCAGTTCAGCAAGAATATAACGACCTTTGTTTTTAAAGTTCATGGTACAAATATGAGGAGGATTATTATCTATAAATATAATAAAATTCTAACTGAGTCGAATTTGTACATTAAATATTGTAGAAAATTTTATTGGAATAGTCATTATTAACGATACAGAGGCCGAACCAATAGTTTTTAGAATTTTTGTCTGTCTGTCTGTCTGGGAACGCATCACAAGAAAACCACTGGACAGATTTTGATCAAATTTGGTATGACGATAGCTGGTTATCCGGATCAACATATAGGATACTTTTTACTGCGGGAAAATATCTCAGCTCTGAGAAATCTATACTAATTGTTAAAACATAACTAGGGACGAACTCGAGCGGAGCGAGGGTGAGCCGCTAGTATTTATAATACTAGTAAATATTGCATAATATTGCTCTCATTTAAACAAAAACCTCAAAGCCTACGTTCTAATGTAATCCTGCATAAAGCGTGTCGAGTTATACTCAAATATGATTAATCATTCACAAAAAGTAAGTACATTTATTCACTCACTAACAAGTTACCGTATTTCTAATATTAGTGGATAGCTAATTATTAGAAGGATAATATACCAAATTAAGCAGTAAAGGTTGGAATTTACCAGTAAGATATTGAAAATAATCTACGATACGTTAATAATACTTATAACTTCGATTCATATTACGTGAAATAGTAGTAAAATTTAGAATTACACCCTATAATTTGACTAAATAACCCGTTCTCGGAATACATAACTACCACTTTGAATTCGTGTACAGTAAAAGTAATGGCTGATATGACATAATAATTTTATTTCAAAATTACCAATCACAAATTTCGATAATCTTATAATATATTAATATTTGAAGAGAAAACTTTGTACCCCTTTTTTAAGCATATTGCATGTACGGAGAAGTATGAGCTTTGGCATAGTTAAAGTTTACATAGAGAAGGACTGCAGAAAGCCAAAATTAATTGACTTTCTTTTACTCGCGAATCCGCTCGTGTATATTATTTATATATAATTACTTTACTGCTAAAAGATGTAGTAGGATGTTAGATAACCTTCATCAATATTATACGAGTACTTACATCTATACTATAATAAAGCAGTAACTTAGCGAAATCTGTACATGAAATATTTTTTAAAAACAATGACTGTAACGTATTATGTATACGATATAGACCCCAAAACAATAGTTATTAATTTTTTTGTCTGTTTGTCTGTTTGTCTTTTTGTCTGTTTGTCTGTTTGTCTGTACGCGTTTCACGCAAAAAGTAATGAACCGATTTCAACGAAATTTTGTGAACTGATAACTTATTACTCGGGTCAACATTTAGGATAACTTTTACTTTTGGAAAATCTTTGTTTCCCGCGGGAAATCGCAATAACTGGTTTTATCGAGTCCTCCTTAGGAACCCTCCGCTGGCTAAACCTAAAGACATACATCAAAACAATGTACTAAAAAATTGTAGATCTTGAAAAGGCCAACAGAAATATCTACAACAATATATGTCTATCTCTCAAGGTAAACTCGCAATACCTATTCTTATCTATACCTATAGCAAAACTAACATAGTTAAATCGATGTGCGCGTTTCACGCAAAAAGTACTGAACCGATTTCAATTAAATTTTGTATAGTGATAGCTTATCACTCGAGTCAACATTTAGGATACCTTTTACTACAGGCACATTTTTCGTTCCCGCGGAAAAACGCAATGACTGGTTCTATCGAGTCGTCCTTAGAAGTTTATATGGCTAACGCTGGCTGAACCTTAAGAGATAAATCAAAACAATGTACTAGAAAATTGTAGGTCTTAAAAAGTTATACTGGGAAGTTCGCAATATTATATGTCTATCACCTAAGGTAAACTCGCAATTACTATTTTTATTCACTACTCGCGACTCACAGGCTGACTTATCAACGTTTAGCTCAGTTCAGCAGTGAAACGTAACTAGGGACGAACCCGAGCGAAGCGAGGATGAGTCGCTAGTAATATATAAATGAAAAGTTTATTTGTCTATACTTGAAAATCTCTGAATCTATGGGCCCGTTTGAAAATTCTTTTGAATTTTTAGGTTATCTATATAACTTTGAAAAAAGAACTCAATATCCATCAAAGTTAATGAATTATGATTGATCAACCACGCGGCGATCACTAGTTTCGATAAATATTTAATGTGAAATTTTAGCAAAATTAATTAAAAAGGAAATATACGAACTCTTTGAGGAACACGCTTAGTTTTTTGCACTTTCTAAATAATATATGTACATAATATGTTGAAGCCACTTGCTAATACGGTGAAGGAAAACAGAAAATTTACGACAAAAAGAACTAGTTTTTAAGGATGTATGAAGTCCACCAACCCGAATTTCTTTAGCATATCAAATATAGCATTATTCCTGATGAATTGAGGAGAGACCTGTGCCGAGTAGTTACGTTATAAGGCCTGAATTAAAAACGTCACTTCCTTTAACATTATTTTAATAATAAAAGTGTTCGATCAACAAACAAACCCACTTCTTCGAAAATAAATGATTAGGTATCTATTCCAAATGAAAACCCAAGTAAAAAGTTAAACAAAAAATATTTTTTACTGTTGTACCAAATTGAAAAGCTGTAATAGTTAAAAAATATACCAATATACTACATAGGGGAGAGTAGGGTAATTGAGAACGGCGGGTAATTGGGAATAGCTAAGAAACTAATACTTTCTCCCGCACTAAACTATCCCGCACCTGTTTAACGGACGCATCTAGCGCCCTTTAGTGCGTGCGCGATAGTGAATGTAAAAGGCTGCACGTGCGCTGATATGGTAAGTCAAACAATTTTTTTCGCATATCTGTTATATTATTTGTCGTGCGTTATAATAGATGTAAATATCATATTTTTGAGTTCAAAGACACCACATTCTCTTACTATCATGAATGTACTATCTGTTTTCAGACCCCACGTGATTTGAAGCTCACCAAAGTTACTGTTGAGATTGGTGACAATTTTAATTTATATTGACTACTTCGGGTAATTGGGAACGGCGTTAGGCGGGTAATTGGGAACGTTCCCATTTACTCCTTGCGTTCTTAATTACCCCAAGTGCTACTCATTGATTGTGTAAAAATGTTTTAACGTTATAAATTGTTTTAGATATTTCGAAATTACATACAAAAGACTGAAACAAAATACCAAATTGAAGATCTTCGCTGTACAATCGATGATACTAAAAATGAAAACCTTACATTGGACCAAGCTGCTACCAATACCAGCACCCAAAACAAAAACAAAACAAATTTAAGATACCAAAAAAGATAAACTGTATTTAATAAAAAACAAGAAGACCAGTTAGAAAAATATATACTTGATTGTTATAAGTCTTTTTATGAAATAACAACAAATTCATTACGTAGAATTGTTTTTCGATCAAACTGAAACACAGTTTTCAATAAAGAAACCCAGCTTGGAGGCAAAGACTGGTAATATGGTTTTATGTCTCAACAACCATCCATCAGCTTACGAATTCCAGAAGCCACTTCACTTAATATAATAACAGTTTTTAACTAAAAACGATGTAAACAAAACAAAATATACCTGTCCTTGTGTCCTGTCATCATATTTTGAATATGGATAAAACCGACATTAGCACAGTTTTAAAAAATACAAGATTTTGGTTCAATGAAGAAACAGAAAAGACAAAGTAAGGGGAAAGCTAGAAAAGAAAAATTGTAACTAAAAAAAAAACAAAAAGGAACATTACAAGAACTATATAAGAAAAAGAGTCAAGGGTAAAGGAGTCAGAAATTCAAAGAAGGCTTTATAAGTGATCGAAAACGAAGAGGAGTTTTATTGTATAATGTGCAACGAGAAGTATGAATCCCCACTGATAGAATATTGGATTATGTGCACCATTTGTAAACTCTGCGCTCATGAAAAATGTACTATTGGCGAAATTAAGAAAAGTTACATGTGTGTTATGTGCCACACAAATTAATTGTAGTTTATTATAAAGATTTGTGTCATTCCTAACTACCCTAAGCTGTTCCCATTTCCCCCGCGGGGTGGTTCCAATTACCCCATACGGTATGGGGTAAAAAGGAACGGCAATGTTTTTTGTTTTCATTCATATTTCTAATAAAACGTTGATTTTTAAAAATATTTGTGTTAATAATAAGTAGATAGATAAGCAAAGTTTACGTTTCAATGAAAGTTGTTTATGTTTGTGACTTTTTTCTATTATTTTTGAGCGTTAGAAGTTAAGTGTTCTCAATTACCCCACTCTCCCCTAATAGCGACTCACTTTGGCTCCATTCGGGTTCGTCCCTAGTTACGTTAACGTTTAGTGTAAATTTCTCAGAGATGAGATATTTTCCTGCAGTGAAAAGTCCTATATAAGCTAGCTTATCATCATACCGAATTTCATCAAAATCTGTCCAGTGGTTTTCTCATGATGCGTTCACGGACAAACAGACAGATAGACAGACAAAAATTCTAAAAACTATAGATTCAGCCTCTATGTCGAAAATAATGACTAATTCAATAACATTTTCAAAAAAAAATATTTAATGTACAGATTCGACTCAGAATTTTATTATGAGTTATATAGATTGTTTTGTATAAAAATGTATATGTAATATTATAACATGAAGAACTTTTTATCTTTTAGTTTTAAATATAATGATGTCATAAAGAGACACAGATTTCCCTAGCGAACACACTATTACTTACACAAATATCAGGTATATCATTATTTTGAAGTATACGATAGCAAAAACATAATTCTATGTGAATTCTATAAACCTTAGAAGGAGGTATTCTCAAAGTACTGAATAATTCAAATATAAGCCTGTAATATTATATGATACTAGCGACTCACCTTCGCTATGCTCGGGTTCGTCCCTAGTTACGTTTTAACGTTTATTATAGATTTCTCAAAGATGAGATATTTTCCCGCGGTAAAAAGCATCCTTTATGTTGACCCGTATAACCGGCTATCATCATACCAAATTTCATCAAAATCCCTCCAGTGGTTTTCTTGTGATGCGCTCCCAAACAGACAGACAGACCGGCCAAAATTCTAAAAAGTATAGATTCAGCCTCTGTATCGATAATAATGACTATTTCAATAAGATTTTCCAAAAAAATATTTAATGTACAGATTCGACTCAGAATTTTATTCAAGGCAAAGAAGAATCTGAAACGTCAGATATCAACGTCATATGAGACAGTTTCAAAAATAACCATATGGTAGACAAAACACAACACCACTGTGTTATAAGCTACAAACAATGCATTCATACACATACATACATACATACATACATACATATGTACATACATACTAAATGCTTCGTTCCCAGGCACAACTACAAGACAATCTCTCTAACTTACTAAGTTGACAAAGTACATACGCTAAATTATTCAAGAGACGGTACCGAGGTTTTAAACTTTGACCCCCAGCTTCAGAAAGGAAAAACTGTAACTTGCACGTTTCAGTGCTCTTTTATGACTTGCTTTAAGTTATTGCTAGTAAAGATTGTACGAAGAGTTCATACTTACTTTTCAAGTCGCAAACTTCAAGGAATACCTATACTGGAAATAATTAAATGTATATCGATTTTTTAATATACGTACATATTGGTGAGACAGGTGAACATTTTCGGATAGCCAAAATTTGCTATACAATATAATCATTTTTAGTTAAATCACAGATCATATATAGTAGGTAAATATAACATATATTGTTGGGAATAATTTTTTTATTTTAAACAAATAATATTGTCTTTTAGGATTTTTTTTGTCCCTCCCGTGACCATGTTCATAAAGCATTCTCAAAGTCAGAAACCAAATATCAAAATGAAACTAAAACCGTGAAAAAATCCAAAAAGATAAAACTTAAAACTGTGAAATATTCGCGTAAATCATAGAAAGTATTACTTCCTTTCAAAGTACCTTCTTGTTGAATGACAAACCCTTTTTCCCTTGACGTATGTTTGGGCAATTCATCCACCGTTAAGTCGAAGTTTTTTGAACAACACAATATGTTAAGCAAGCCAAAATCCGCAATAACGGCACGAGAATCAAACAAAGGATGCACTTACACCTACAATGTAGTAGTACAAGACAATCTCCTAACTTCCTACTAAGTTGACAAAGTACACACTAAATTATGTAAGATACGGTAGCGGGGCTTTAAACTTCGTCCCTCTTCGGAAGGACAACTGTGCCGCTTGAACGAGATTTTTTTAAAGTTTTTAACATATTTTTTTGCAAATATCACAGGACCACTTCTTCAAAAAATATATTAAATATATATATTAAAAATTAAGTATTGTTTTATTGCTAGGAAATTCCCAAAATTCAGAGTCAGGTCCATCCCTTTGAAAAATAAGCAATTGAGACAAATTGAAATAACAGACTCGTCGGCACTTTAGTCGATTTAAAAATAAACAATGAAAAAGCACGTCTGATTCGACGAGCAATTTCAGAAATAAACAATATCGTCTATAATACGATTTAAAAAGGTTAAAAATAGGTACTTTTAAATATACCTAGATTGATAAAGTATTTGCATTGAAGTGTTTTTTGTTTAACTAATTAAAAACACTTAAAAAGTATTATATTTTATTACATACTTGCTTTAACCTGCAGTTCTGCTCGCTTTTAATAAGAAAAACAGCCTGTTTCTTTCTTACACGAATCCTCTATCTGTAAGTGAACGCTTCAACGTGATCAGCCCAGCCGGTTCGACAATTGCTAATCTATACTAATATTATAAAACTGAAGAGTTTGTTTGTTTGTTTGGTTGAACGCGCTGATCTCAGAAACTACTAATCCATTTTGGAAAATACTTTTTGCATTAGATAGCCCGTTAACTGAGCCGTTATCATCCCGTTATCATCCAAGAAAAAAGTACGTTTCCCGTGGGGTAGATTTGTTTTTGTCTAGGAACCCGAACCCGAAGCGAAGCGAGGGTGAATCGCTAGTCTAATATATAAAACACTTGCGGGTGGAAGAAATGAAATTAAGAATTATACGTTTTTATGTGTGGGAAATGTAAAAAGAAATATAAAAATAAAATTGTATTAAAAAGCTCTGGATCTCCAAGTGCCACCTACCGGGTCCAACTACAGCTAAGAACCATCCAGGTTAGTCCCTAAGTAAATAAAAAACCGGACAAGTGCGAGTCGGACTCGCGCACCGAGGGCTCCGTACAAAGTAGGTACATAATATAAGTAAATTGTATGAGCGCCCATACAACTCAGAAGACTATCTTAATTGGCGTCAATTATGTATGTATGGGGACACCTTTAATTTTCAACTTTTTATATTTTTTGGATTTTTTTCTTTATTTGTGCTGTAAGACCTTGTTTTTTATCAAATTTCGTGATTCTAGGTCAATGGGAACTATCATATAGGTTTTCGACCCAAAATCTAGCTACATCTATTTATAATCTAGCGCATATGACATTCAAATAATAATTTTATTTTAAAAATAATAAAATAAGGTAAATGTAGTAAAACCTGGATACTATGAGCTCTAAATCTTTAAGAGCAATACATTGTTGTTACCAATCGGGTAAGTGCAGCCAATCCATCTGATGGTAATCTATTCAAAATGCTTGAAAGTCAGCGCTAAATAAAGTTATATTGTTATTTTTATATAGTTCGCCTAAAATGCAGTCGTAGTTCGACAAAATTTCAACAACGGCGGATGGATAGATGTTTGTTTGTTAGTCTTTAACGCAAAATCTACTAAACGTATTTTGATGAAACTTTACTATATTTTACATCTATGTAATTATATATAAATCAATGTGTGTATGTACATTCCCTATGGACGCCAAAACGGCTGAGGCGATTTTGATGAAATTTTCAGGCAATCTTCAGATAAGCCCAGCCCATCCTGTGAAGTTTAGTAGCGATCGGAAGTTTGAACGGGGGCGAAGTCGCGGGTACTGTTAGTAGGCTATAATTTAAAAAAAATATAATGTACTACACGTGCGGAACTGCAGGAAAACGGTAGTAAACTATAAGTTCTTCAAATCCAATCGTAATCAAATTACCAGTTCTGCTGCGCACAAAGGCTAAATCTATAAACAATTAGCAATGCAGGCATTCAAATTTAGTGCGTGCGTGTGAGATCTGAATACTAATCAAGCTGTCAATACTCCGATTAAAGGGATGGACTACTGAAAGCTTCGATATACTCGAGCTATTTACTGTTAATTAAAAAAGGATATTTTCAATCTATTAAAATATTTCTAACTTTTTAAAATCGATATATCGAAAACGATACCTATATAATAAAGATATCGATTTTTTTTTTACTAAATTTCGATTTGTTAAACTGTGTTTTCACATTGGCCTTCAAGGGGCGGCGTAACGAAAATCGTAATGTGCCTTGGGGTGAGTAGAAAAAGACATCTTGTTGCTTTATCATCATTCATCACTTGTACTGACGGAATCTAAAACGATCTTTTCTGAAAAACAGTTCTTCATGCTATTTTTTTAATCAAACTCCAAATATATTTTATTTAAATACTTTTGACTCATAATTTAGATATATAGGTAAAGTTAGTGTTGTTATTGCGTAGCTTTCACGAGTGCGGAATAATACTTTGCTCATAAAGGCCGGTAAAATTTCGGCAGTTGCTTTTTTAGGGGTCCGTACCCGAAAGATGCCAACGAAACCCTATTACTAAGCCTCCGCTGTCCGTCCGTCCGTCTGTCAGAGGGTTGTATATCATGAACCGTAATAGGTAGAGAGTTAAAATTTTCACATAGTGTGTATAACTATTGCTGCTATAACAAAAAAAAAATACAAGAAACATTTTTTTAACGTTCGTAATCGACCATAGAAGTTAATATATTAATTACATACATAGAGTAAAAGTCATATTAATAAAAAGTACATGTACGATGGTAGAGAACCCTTCGTGTGCTAATTCGACTCGCACTTGACCGATTTTTTAATTACCTTTATTAATGAAAAAAAAATTATAATTTGAACAAACTAATTGGTGAACGGTCATAGATCAATACTTTATCAATATTTTGAAGCTTCATGGTATTTTATTAGTAAAATCAAAAATATAATATGGTTGCAAAACTTTAGTGTAGATTAGCCTTATACATAACTCGTATTAGAATTCGGTGTCCAATCTACACAAAGACGATTGCATATAATATCTAGTACCTTAACATTAAGTCATTGAATTAATTGAAATTACTAGTTCTAAGATATGTTAATATTCAACTAACTGACAACATACCTACATTATATAGGAACATAAGATTTTGAATAAAATTTATCTTTTCGGATTAGTTCGCTTATTTCTTTTCGGATTATATCTTTTCGGATTAGTTCGATTTATTTTGATTTTTGGTTAGACTAAGACCCTGGTTCCCAAAGTGGGCGATAACGCCCCCTTGTGGGCGCTGTAGGCCTAAAGGGGGGCGGTAAGAGACCCAGAGAAAAAATGGGGGCATTGTGTAGAGGCTTAGGGGGCGATTTGTAATTTCATGTAGCTAGGAGGACTCTTAGTAGGTGAAAAAATGGGGGCGCTAAAAAATAATTTATTGTCAAAGTGGGCAGTAGACAAAATAAGTTTGGGAACCCCTGGACTAAGGTTTCAGACATCTCGTTATACACTTGTTATGTTTTATTATGTGGTACCATTCAGTTATTTTTGTATTCAAAATTTTTATATCTTATGATATCGTGGTGGTAAGCTTTTATTAGATACTGGATATCTGTGGAAACTTGGTTGGTTTTAGAATAATTTTTATAAGTGTTTATAATGTAATTATTTATTGTACTGTGTGTTTCCTTTAAAAAGCTAATAAATAAATAAATAAATAATACAGAAAGTGCCTCCCTTAGTCTCTCCTGTGACCATGATTGCTGTAAAGCATTCGAAACGTCGGGAACCAAAAATCAAAACAAATCCGCGAAATAATCCGAAAAGATAGTTTTATTCAAAATGTCAAATATTCGCGTAAATCTAAGAAAGTATTAATTGCGTATATGTTTTACTCAATAATTGTTGTCTATAAATTAATAATTTTTACTATTTATGTATTTATGGTAAATAATAAATATTATATGTTAAAACCAAAAGTAATCAATTTCACCATTTCAACTTTAACATCTAATCTAAGTAGAAAATTAAATTACCATTATTTCTGTTATTAGTATGTTAGTAAAAAAACAAATGTATTTTTTTAACTTACCAAAACTAGTGGCAATTTGTACAAAAGCAATCAACATCAATGCCGTAGCTGTAACAAGAAATAAAAGTTTTATCTAAACGGAACCAAAAAACTAACAAAAAGTATAAAATTTAAATATAAAATATAGGCATTTACTATTTTAAATTACATAATTAAAAAATATGTCAAATTAATGCTATATAAAAAAATATTACATGTTAAAAAGTCAAATTAGTACTTTTATTACACATTTTATTTTAATGATGACCTTCTATTCCCTTCGTATTGAAGGAAGGCCCGTGCCCAGCAGTGGGACGTTAAAAGGGCTGAATACAATACAACCTTCTATATTTTTCATGAAAAAAAAATATACACATTTATATATACTCTAATTTATATAATCTGTGATAAAAAGGAACTGTCAGTTGTTTTTTTTTATTAACTAACTAGAATTAACATCTATATTTAGAAAAAAAATAAACTATAATAAAAAAACTAAATAAGTTAGGATTCGACGCGTTATACCTTTCGCGATCATTTTGGCGGGAACTTCTGGCGAGCGTTCGCCTCCCCCTACGTTCGAAACGATACTGCCGCTAACCTTTATTGATACTAAACATGTATTTTTGATAACAGATTAACGATATTATTGATTTAAAGGATTTTCATGTGAAAAATTTAATTTTCGTTCAAAGTTTTTGCACAATTTTTGGTCTGTTTACTTCTTAACTTCTGGAAACTTGTTAATCGGCTATATGAAAAATCATATATTCCTTTAAGTTTTTTATTAGACTTAACGTAGCGAGTTAAATTTTAACCAATATATTAATCTTTTATAAGAACATTGTTCATTGTTAAACATTAAATCACTGTTTTTTTCCTACTACATACCTACATCTAAAAAAAGCCAAGAATATAGGTATCATAGTCTTTTTGGATAATTTATCAGTAATGTATATTTCTGTTTCAGTTTTTAATACTATCGAGTTTTCCGTTATACATATATTTATTACAGCCGATTCAGTATTAAAACTATTCAATATCTAATAACTATACATATAATAAGAGTATAACTGATCGCTGTCTGTACATGGAAGATATTTAAGAAAAACTATTATTTTAGAATTTTTGCCTGTTTGACTGTACGTTTGTGCGCGCTAATCTCATAAACAGCTTAACCGATTTGGAAACGGTTTTCACTAATGTATTGTGGTAAGTTTCCATCAATCGGTCCATAAATAAAAAGTTATCTCAATGTAAAGAATCACCTAAGGACGAACCTGAGCAAAGCGAGAGTTAGTCGCTATTTAAAATACTACCTATGTTTAAAGTATGATATATTCATGCACGGCAATAAAGCGAATTCGATACGTTACGAACCAAATCGCTACATGTGTATTTATATTTAGGTCTGTTTTATTATCGGAAAGAGTTATTATTATTTTGTTTCTATAGAAATTGCAAATCTGCCTGTTATATCCGGTGATAACACTACGCGAGCCGTACAACTGACTAAACACCACTATAGACATCACAAACTTTATTATTTAAAGAGGGATTCCCCTTCCATCCCTCCCATCCCTTTCCATCATGCGCCATCTTGTGAGTTGTGGACAAAATCAAAATTGCAAATATGAACAATGAAATGTGATAATGTGGATAATGATGGATCACCTGTAAGTAGCCTTATTCCTCGAACCGTGGTAGATATTTGTTACAGATACCTACATAACACATCTACCATTAAGTTAGATAACTATCTCGTCGAACTCTTTCAAGAATTTGCAATTTAAATAAAATTAAAGAGCTAGTGAGTTTCAAAATTATCGTCCTGTGAATATTCAAGAAGCTTTCAAGAAGTCTAATAAACTGCAGCGCTTAAAGCGTTATTTTATGAGCCAAGGCGTAGAAGCCAAGTTATTTTACCTATAACGAAGAAAAACAACCTTTGTTTACATTTATAGCAATATGTTAAAGCAGTAATATGGTTAAAATAGCTGTGCCTCGCGGTTTCATCCACGTTAAATTTATTTAATTATAAACATTAGTTTTACAATAAAGTATAAAGTCTGCCCGATTTGTTGACATTTATGATTACTGCTCCCTTGTGTAGTAGCATGATGATATATAGCTTATAGCCTTTCTCAATAAATGGGCTATCTAATGCAAAAAGAATTTTTCAAATCCGAAAGTAGTTCTCGAGATTAGCGCGTTCAGACAAATAAACTAACAAATTCTGCCTCTTTATAATATTAGTATAGACGTAATCTATTTCATATTTGTTTGTTTGAATGCGAACTAAATGTTTCGTGAATCTAATAGATAGATAAATTCTACAGAAATATTAGCGGCTCACCCTCGCTTCGCTCGGGTTCGTCCCTGGTGAAAAAAAAAATATCCCACGGGAAACGTAAATTCTTTCGGGATAAAAAGTAGCTTATGTACTATTCCAGACTATAATCTATCATGTGTGCCAAATTTCATCTAGATCCATTCAGCCGTTCTAGCGTGATTGAGTAACAAACCTCCACCCATCCAAACTTTGGCATTTATATAGTAGTAAGATCAATAATAATTATTCAAAGACCTACATACCTAATTTATCCCAAAACGGTCTACATTTTTAATATAAAATTACTCTCATCTTATTCTTGGCTGCTTTTATTATTCATCAAATCTTAAGCAATGTGCGAGCTGGGCTGTCCAGTATACATAGTATACCTAATTGCAAAGAAATCGTAAATCGCTTCGCTCAACCACGTCCCTATAGAACTCTTGAAGAACAAATGTCTAAAAAGTTAGTGCCAGCTGACCAGCTATCGCCGCAACGTGACTTTTCCGAGAAGAACTCAAATCTTTATTACTAACAGATTAGCTTTATTAACCAAATGTATAAAAAGCGACAAGTTTTTAGTTCGTTGGCTAAACACAAAAACTCGCAACTCTGACATTTTCATGTGCGAATTATTTCCAACATGATTACCACTTATCTTACGGTGAAGGAAAACATCGTAAGGAAACCTGCATGTCTGAGAGAACCTAGCAAGTTTTCGAAAGACATGTGCAGTCCGCCAACCCGCGCTTGGCTAGCGTGGTGGACTATGGCTTGATCCCCTTGGGACGTGGGAGTGGGACGTCAAAAAAGCGCTGAATACAGGTAGTTTATAGCTAGGAGACATCAACTAAGAAAGAATTTGGCGACAGGAGCGGTCCTATGTTTTTGCTGCCTTAGAGATATAAAGATGAGTATTTTGGCTATACGATCTGTGCTTATACATAATAATCAACTACGCAGGCGAAGCCGCGGGCATTATGTATATGTAAAAGCCGTGAAATTATAATTTTGCTAGTTAATCAAATCAAATCTGAAAATCAAAGTAAAACCAGTGACCATTTCACAAATTATGGGCTTTTTATCATAATATATTCTTAGATTATGATAGATATTCACAGGAGAGACTAAGGTTTTAGATGTCTCAAAGGCATTATATACTTGTTACAGACAGTGCCTTGCAGTGGCAGTGGCCTTTTATCATTTAGTAAAATTATCAAAATCTCATTGATTCACAATGTCATTGAATGTACTTAGTGAAATTATAATATACCTAATATTGTCCCATGATATTGTAAGAAAAGGAGACAAATGAATATACTATAGGTCTACTTTTAGGATACCTAAAACTTGTTCTCTCAAGTCATCCTTAAAATGTTTGCTGACTAAACCTTAAGAGATACATGAAAACAATGTACTACAAAAATTTTGGTCCTAAAAAGGCCCAAAGGATAGTCCATTCAATTCAATTCTTTAGTCCATAATGGCACATGTCTATCTCCGAAGGTACACTCCCAATAACTATTTTTATCTATTTAAACCATACCCAATGCTGTACCCGAGTAAAACTAGGGTATGTTGCTAGTTTAAAATAAATGAAATGAAGAATCTTAATAACCTGCTAGACTTTATTCATAAATATAGAATAAAAGGGAGACAAATATAAATCATGCATCAGATTAAGATGAAATTTTTACCGCTTATCAATGTAACTATTATAAATAAATTATTAAATTTTTAAATCAAAACATATTAAAAATATCTGCAGTATTTTTAATAAGATCCTAAAATAGAACCTTAAAATTAAAAAATCATAGCTGTTTATTGAAGTATATCATTTATTAACATCATACAGTAAGGGCGCCTTTATAATACTTCAAACAAACATAACATAAAATGTACTGAGTTGTGCATGAAATAAAAAACAAACGAATGAACTAAAACACATATCAAAACTATCTCCATATTACAAAGTTTAAAGTTAAATCTTCAAATTGAAGTTATGCTTTTTTAAAATCTATATATTTTTACTAATGGAACTTACCAAGACACATATTAAGTAACTTATAAAGATTCAACTATAACTACGCTTAAAAACGAAATATTGCAAATTTGCAAAATATTAAACTCTTAGAGTAATAACAAGTTATTACTCTAAGATTAAACTGAAAAGTTTATTTTCAAAACTTTTGTTTGACAGTTGACATAAAAGCATCTGTAACCTGACGTACGTTGATATTTCAAATTAGCACCTAGCACACACGAGTCTACCTGTCTATCGGATTTTTATCTGCCCCCAGATGTTATTTTAAATTGTATTATCTCTTAAAGTTTTATTTTATATAAAAAAGTTTTAAACGGTTATATAAACCGTTTAAGACTTTTTTAACAATTGTTAGAATTAGCAAAAGGTTTGGTTTTATTGGCCGTAACTTATGGCACTTAGTAGATCTATTAGTAAAAGAATTTCCGAAATCCACTCATCCATCGCCTTACTTCTTATTTGTTCAAAGTTTCAAACAACCAACACTTGTTGTACTTTGCAGTAAAGAGTTGTTTCCTCTATTTTACAAACAAAGCATTATTTCTAATCTATGTAGGTATATAAACATTTATAAATAAATTAATATCCTTTGATTAGCTTTATAAAAGTAAAATGTGCATTTCATACCAATAGATTACACATTTAAAAGTCAATGATTCTCTAATAAAAGATCTTTTGGTAAATTGGTCGTCTGGACAAAGAAGCACCGAGACGGCACATTACTTCCAACACTTACATAGAACATCGCATACAAGCATTTTATAAGTGATATAGCGAGATTATGACATCACGTTTTACTCATTGTATTCTAGCATTACTCAATAAACGACGTATAACAAGTATATGTGTCTATATTAAATGTGATATTGTTATAATATAGGAAATTCGGTGAAAGCGTCCACTCCATTCAGCAAGATCTATCTTCAATGCACTAAGCTCAACATAATGCATCTCAAAAAGCATAATATAGCATGCGGACAAATCCGATGGTTGAATGGATGCGTCTGTTATAGTCTTTAAAATAGATACCGTAGTATCCATTTTTATTCTTCTATGAAAAAACATGGAAAACACAGATAGTAAAAAGATGTAAAAAATTTGAATTTTAAAGAAAAATTTTAGAAAATATTTGTATGATGATAGATTTCTCAGAGATGAGTTTTTTCCTGCAGTAAAAAGTATTCTATATGTTGACCCGGATAACTATTAACTAGCTATCATCATACCTTTTATCAAAATCTGTCCAGTGGTTTTCTCGTGATGCTTTCTTAGACAGATAAACATCAAACAACAACAATTCTAAAAACTATAGATTCAGCCTCTGCATCAATATGATTATTTCAATATGACTTTCCAAACCTTAGAGTAATAACAAGCATAGAGGACTCGTATTAAACTGAACCAATAAACTTATAATTTGCACTGCTTTATCTTACTAAAAGATGACGTAAGTTAGAGAAAGACGTAATAATAAAGAAACTATCGTCTTCAATGGTGTGAAGCCACTTTTTACTTGTCAAAGTGACCAGCTGGTGACTTACACTGTTTTTGATATTTGTGATTATTTTAATGATAAAAGAGTAATTGGATGTAACAGACTTAGTTTTAAGGAAACTTAAAAACATTTTGTTTCGATGGCTTGTGTGGCTTACGGCTGTAATCGCCATAGTTCAAAGAAAAGTGAAGTTAATCAAAATGTAACATTTCACCGGTAAGTGTTTTTTGGATTTTTCTGTTAAAATACTTAACATTTTTATGAAATATTCAAATATGTTTAAATTGATTGTTTTAAGACTCTTACGATATCAGAATAGTGTGTAATCGATCTCTAAATTCTTGTCAATTTGAGAAAGTAATTTTGTTTTTTAATCATAGTGATGTGGCATGACGTACCTTCATTATTACTTTGCCGATTCGTTTTTAGAATAGATGTAGATAAAATTTCTTAAAATATATGAGTATGTTATAAATCAGAGGTTTAACCATAATCCCTGCGCTAGGCTAACTTATTTTTTTTGTGTTATATTTTTGAATAATGAATAATCAAGATTAGACTATGAATGAGTTTCATTTATTTCTGTGATTTATTTATTTACCAAAAAGTACTCTAACAACACACATATTAAAACATTTATACACATTTAGAAGACAATATTAATAATTAATCGGATATGTATGTCTTTACAAGTGTACATAACATTCGCTATAATTACATAATCAAAAGTATACATTAAATTATATTAAATCCCTTCTATATAATTAATAAATACAATTTAAATACAATAAAAATGATTCATAATAAGTCAACACCTGTTAGCCAAAATAATTAATTTAAATAATGTTAAAAAATTGTTATAACCTTAAAATCTAATTAATTAAGATTAAACATAATTAATTTTCACCTAAGGTGAAGTATTGTTTCGTGTAATAGTTTTTCATAATTACTATAAATATTACAAAGAAACGGTATTTCTGATTTATAAACCGTCAAACTTTAGCACATCACTATAATAGTCAATATAATATAAATATAGTAATTCTATAGCATACTTGGCTTCATTGCGATTTTAAGAAAGGGCAAATTGTGTATTTCTGTCTCTGTCCCTCTCGTAAAGAAGTGTATAAGAAGGACACAATCAAATATATTGTAAATGTTCAATTAAATACAACTCCTCCATGCTTGTTATTGCTCTAAGTTCCAAACAATATTTAGTGTACGCGTGACATTCGAATAATTAATGTTGCATACATGATACAACTTACTTTCTTCACTTTTCTGTATATTTAAAGGAAGTGAGTCGGTTAAATAATAGGTTCATGTATTATTTTAATGTATAAAATTTATAAATAATTTATAAGACCTTCCTGTTTAGCCCCAATTTATTTTAAATATAAAGTTGTAAAATTAGTATTTACTATTTAGTTCTGTGAGTTTAACGATAGAGTCAAGCAATTCGATACGCAGTTTACTACAACAATTACTTCAAAGTGAAAGTGCCATTTAAAATTATGGAGTCTCCTAAGGAGTTTGTAACAGAGGATGTTTTGAAAGAATATTTTCCGGATCTACCAAATGGACCTTTGGATGTGTATAGAAAAAAAGCTTCATTTAGTTGGAGACGAATGAAGCTTGTATATGATACTTTGTCTACAATTAAAATTAAAGTAAGTATTTGAGTTCCAAGGTTTTTAAATTATCCATTAAATAATTTATTTAATTTTAAAATTTTGTTGAATTTTTAAAAATATTAATTTCTTATTAAATATAATTTATATAATATTTTAAAAATGTATTTTTACTGAATCAATTAAAGTTATCGGAAAGTTTTTTTTTAAATCATTAATATTTTATTTAGCATAAAATTTGGAAATTCATGGAAGATCATCCACTATTTCATCACTCTGATACATCCATGCCTTTGGATGAGGAAAGACATATTGCAGTAAAAAGAATGTATGCAATATATAATGAGAATTTTCTGCCATTAGAAAAGGTAAGACAAATATTGTTTGTTTTAATCGTCTATGATTGAAATTAATTTTTAAAATTGTTATATTTTGTACTTTAATTATTTCAAATATTTTTGTAAATCTCTTTTTTAATATACTTATTTTTGGAATTTAATAGATTTTGGAAGAACCTAAGCTTTTCCAGGCTGAGACTGAAGCAATATTTATGTTTGACAGCTCACTTGCTATTAAACTGTCTTTAACATTCCGCATGTTCACAAACACTATACAAGGTAGTGGAAAATCTCATCATTATCATTTCATTGAAGATGTTCAAAAAGGCAAAATAGGTGGTTGTTTTGGATTAACCGAAGTATCTCATGGTTCCAATGCTAAGGGTTTAAGAACCACTGCAACATATGATGTCCAGAAAAAACAGTTTGTCATACATTCTGCTGATTTTGAAGCTGCTAAATTCTGGGTTGGATCAATGGGTGAGTCTTTACAGAATTTTATCTTTTCTATAGAACAATGATCATAATTTTTTTTATGTATACCAGTATTTATAATCTAGGTTCAGTCACATTGACTTCTGAGGATCCAAAGATTATATTTTTGCATTTTAGTTTCCACCTAATATTAATATTAGGTTCTAGTAGGTAATTCTTTGTTATGCTTGAAAGTAAACTCTATTTATCATTCAATTATTTATTTAATAGTTTCAATGTGTCGAGAACAAATTATTTCACCTATTCATGCAGCTATTAAGTATGTGATGTAATTGGCCAGTATAATTAGCCGTGTTATATCAAGAAATACATTATTTTATTTATACACATAATTAAATGGCATGGTGGCATTTATTAAACATTTTTTAAAGCCAAAGCACATTGTGTCTTAAATTTATTTGAAGACTACAAATAATTTTTGTATTTTTAACTACATACATACACTGGTAGAAGCCATGTATAAATATTATTATTGCTTTACTTAATTTCCATTTATAAGTAATCATAATGACTAGTAACAATAACAATGAACGAACTTGAAAACCTTGAGCTCAGGACCTTATGATGCACTATTGAAATTTATAGTTTCTTTTATTTACATAAATATTATATCTACATACTTAATTTTAACCTACTAGTGATATGAATATTTAAAGTTGTTTTCAATTTGTAACTTTTGAAATAAAAATAAAATAGAAAATACTTTGATGTGCTAGATAAGATTCTAATATTTTATAAACTCTATAAAAATATTAGAATGATGATATATACATATTTATCATCTATACTAATATTATAAAGCTGAAGAGTTTGTTTGATTGTTTGTTTGTTTGGTTGAATGCGCTAATCTCAGGAACTACTGGATGGAATTGAAAAATTCTTTTTGTGTTGGATAGTCCATTTATCGAGGAAGGCTTTAGGCTATATATCATCCCGAAAAAATGTATGGTTCCCGTGGGATAGAGTTATTTGTGTCTAGAGACGAACCCGAAGCGAAGCGAGGGTGAGTCTCTAGTCTAATGTATTTTAACACCTCCTGGATAATTTCTAAGAAATTAATTGTTAACTGACACTCCGGGGTGTCAGCGCCTTTCAACAGTTCGAGCAATTCTTGTATATTTATTTATTTATACCGGCGATCTCGGTAACGGCTTTGAACGATTTCGCTGAAATTTGGTACGTGGCGGTTTTTGGGGGCGAACGATCGATCTAGATTAGTGTTATGTTTGGGAAAACGCGTGTTTTCGAGTTTTCATGCGATTTTCTTTCGCATTATTCCATAAAAAAACATTTTTTTTTATTTATTTAAGTTGTTAGTATTTTTTTATCTAAAAAATACGATATTACAAAAAATAACTCCGAGCTAATTTCGGTCGCCTTGGTACTCAATAATATTTATAATAATTTGTCTATTACTTGCGTCAAGCATTGACATGTAATGTATTATTTTTACATAACTTTGGATCGACATAATTTTTTGTGTTGTATAAAGTTTAGTTAGTTTAATAATGAATATGCGCGATGTTTTTTTTTACATTTTTTTATAGATTACATCTTTATATAATTATAAAAACAAAAAAAAATCCAGCTCCAAAAAACTAGTTTAGTATTTTTTGTTAAATCTCATACCGATACGGAAACATTAGACGTCCATCTTTTTGACGCGCTTGGTGTGATGTCATAGTCTATAATAACAGCTGCAAATTTAGCGATTTTGTTGCTAAAATGACCAATATTTAGTGCTACATTGGCAACACTAACCGTTATTATAGACTTTGACGTCACATTCATTCGGACGAATGGTATTGCGTTTTGAATTTCCTATCTATATTTGCACTTTTTAGTAATTATCTTCTTAATAAAAAGAAATTACATAAAAATATTAATATAGGCTTAATTCAAAAGCAATAAAGATTAAGTAAAATCCCCATCTATTTTATTTTCTAGTGAATCCTTTATGATTACCACTTGTTAATATGGCGAAGTTTGCTTCGTCATATTAGCAAGTCATTGTTAATTGACTTGAATGACAAACCTATACATATAATAAAGTTCTGAGTCGAATCTGTACATTAAATATATTTTGGAAAATCTTATTGAAATAGTCATTATCGATACAAAGGCCGAATCTATTTTTAGAATTTTTGTCTGTCTGTCTGTCCGTCTTTCTGTCTGTCTATCTGGCAACGCATCACGAGAAAACCACTGGACAGATTTTGATGAAATTTGATATTATCATAGCTAGTTATCCGGGTCAACATTTAGGATACAGTAAAAAGTACTGCGGGAAAATGTCTCATCTCTGAGAAATCTATACTAACCGTTATATGATCTTATTAGTTTTAAAACGATGAATGAAGTCAATCAACCCGCATTTAAGCAGCATGGTGGACTATCGCCCAATCTCCCCTCATTAAAGGGGAACATAAATCATGTTGATTGTTGACACTATGCCCTTAGGAAATATCAAAATGTTAAATATGTATGTATGGTATACCAGTACGATGACAAAGCGGTTCCGAAAATGACTTTATAGTTATGTTTTCTAAATTCATTTATTTCATTTATTATTATCTATGTATTATATATATATATATATATATATATATATATATATATATATATATATATATATATGAAATGTAAAATATTGTTTAAAATTCTTTAAAATTCTAAAATGATCACATCGTCCTTCACACAAGGACTTGTATTAGACGGGTCGTTCTTTGACACCAAACGATCAACTAACAAAACAAAAAAAATATCGTTAGCAGCAGTAGGTATTACTGGTAGGTATAACAACCAGTATGTACCTATACAGTATGTGTAATCTATACAGATAAATAAAACTGAAGTGTCTGTTTGTAATGTCAAAATAACAGCTTTATACTAAATGCATATGGAATTATATATGGTACTTATAAGAAAAACACAATTTTTAATTTTTTGTCTGTCTGTCTGTTTGTTCCGGCTAATCTGCGAAACGGCTAGACCAATTTTAACGGGATTTTCACTGGCAGATAGTTGATCTTATAAGGAGTAACTTAGGCTAATTTTATTTTAGAAAAACAATTAGGGTTTCGCTCAAAAAAATTAAAACGTATCTAGGGACGAACCCAAGCGAAGCGAGGGTAAGTCGCTAGTAAAATATGTAATTGGTAAGTCAGATTTTCAACTCGTAATTAATATTCAAAAATGCTGATTTAAATTCGAATAGTGAACGAAATCTATAGATATGGATATTATAAAGTTGAAATTTTTTTTTGTTTATTTGTACGCGATAATCTCTCCAAACCACTAGTCAAATTTGAAAAATTCTTTTGCATTCACCCTATGACCCTAAGAAATCGAGCAATATATGCATATAATAAAATTCTAACTGAGCCGAATCTGTACATTAAATATTGTTTGGTCATTATTATCGATACAGAAGCCTAATCTATAAATAAGTCTGTCTGCCTGGGAACGCATCACGAGAAAACCACTGGACAGATTTTAATGAAATTTTGTATGATGATAGCTGGTTGTCCGGGTCAACATACACTTTTTACTGCGGGAAAATATCTCATCTCTAAGAAATCTATATTAAACCTCAAAACTTATACATAAATCGCTTGGTCGGGGGCAAAAACTAGTGTAGGTATATAGTAGTAAGATACCATTAAAGAAATACGTTCGATACCTACTAATTTTAATTGTTCATATAATTTAAATAATAATAAACCTATACAATAAATACTTTAATACGGCTATTTTATGGATCGTAATTACGGCGTTAAGGATTTTTTCATTTAAATATTTATATTACTACTAGCAATTCAACCTCGCTTCGTTCGGGTTCGTTGCTAGTGAAAAACAAAAACAAATTATTCCACGGGAACCGTGCATTTTTCCGGGATAAAAAGTAACCTATGTGCTATTTCACACAATAATTTATCTCTGTGCCAAATTTCATCCAGATCCGTTCAGCCGTTCTGGCGTGATTGACAAACATCCATCCAAACTTTCGCATTTATAATAATTATGGGATGACTTATAAAAATTACGTATTTTTAAATAACACCATTTATTTACACTCAATTATTTTATTATTATCTTATATTGTTGTTTTTCTCCTTGTAAATGACCGATTATTTTGTTTGATAAAGTTTTACTGCTAACCATATAAAGATATTTTTACTTACGCTATCATAATATAATACGTTTTTTATTATTTAAAAGCGGCGAAAGGGTATTGTTTCCTAAGCAATATTATAGATACGCGTCTATTATTTATTATATGCTTATAAAGTCATTCGCTTACGTACGTACTTGAGTAAACAGATAGCGCATATTAACTTTTCATGTTAGCACTCCTAGAAGTCACGAAATAAAAGAATTGTATTGAATCTTTTTATTTTTATTGTCAACATACCACGATTATTAGTATTTTGTATGTACGGCTGAAGGTACGAAGGTCATGGGTTCAGGTCCCGGGTCGGGCCAAGTTATTTGGAGTTTCTCTGAAAACTACTCAATAACAACCACTAGTGGAGAAGTTAGGAATATAAAGTATAGATTTAGTAAAAATGTACATATATGATTTTGTATGTAGACCACATGTTATGTAGTTATTAGAAATGATTTCCGGGGGTTATGACTGTGTCATATGATAACATACCATATTCTAAAAAAAAACTGTTTTTTTTTTTAGGAAAATGTGCAACACACGCTATAATATATGCGATGTTGATATCAAAAGGCAAGAACCATGGCTTGCACGCTTTTGTGGTTCCGCTGAGAGATCCGAAAACCCTAAAACCATATCCTGGAGTAATTGTAGGTGACATTGGTGAGAAGATTGGTTTGAACGGAGTGGATAATGGGTAAGAGAGAATGATTTAACTAATATGTAGGTATAGGTCGAGGCATATAACTTTACGCTGGGCGACAGAGTGGAGATAGCTTTGCGCATCTTACATTTATGGTCAAACAATGTATTCACAACTATTATTAAATAAAGTAAAGCATTTGAAACGTCAGTATCAAAGAAATTAAATAAAACTGCGAAAATATCTGATAAAAAACCCCTTTTATTTATAATACATGTAATAAAAGTGTAACTGTCTGTATATGGAAGATATTTGAGAAAAACTATTATTGGGGGGTCTTTATTAACGCAATAGGATATAAAACGATGATTTTTAGAATTATTGTCTGTCTATCTGTCTGTGACCGCATCACGAGAAAACCATTTGACAGATTTTGATGAAATTTGGTATGATGATAGCTGGTTTTCCGGGTCAACATATAGGATAGTTTTTACTGCGGGAAAAAAGAATATAACACTAATAAGGTAACCTTCAAAGAATTCGACTTTCTAATTTCTAAGTTATTATTCTTTGCTTATCTTTCAGGTTTGTAATGTTTAACAACTATCATATACCCAAAGAAAATGCCTTGGACAAATTGGGTGGTGTAGATGATAATGGAGATTATCAAACGCCATTCAGAGACCCGAGTAAGAGGTTCGGCGCCTCTTTAGGTGTTTTATCGGGTAAGTTTATTCATAATATTTTTTTTAATGTTGGAAAATGCATTTACGCATACCACCTGTAGACATACAGGTGGTTATGTGAGACTCACCGGCTAGAAAAGCCAGTACTACCCACTAAAACCCAAAAAAACCTCCCCCGTCTTAATGGGGCGTCGCAGGATCGCTTACGCACTCAACTACGACGCCCCGACGGCAGGTCTGCCGAAGCAGACCACAACAGCCATGGGGTTGCTCCACAGTCCACTCTGCTATCAGAAAAGTACCAGGAGCAACCCGCATGGTACACCGCCCACCGAAATGGGCCACCTCCCTATGCGTTTCTTGGCTTCGCGCCTGGCTGAATTACCGGACGCTAGTTTGAGCCCCCCCGCCCCCCCCCCCCCCCCCCCCCCCCCCACGACAAGGTAAACGCACTTTGGGAAATCTATTTATAACATAGGTCAAAACTAATTTTGACTTTGATAAGAGAGCATGAAATTTCGATAGACTAATCGATAAGTTATACAAAAAAATATATATCGCCTGAAAAAGTTTGCTTTTGTATCTAAGAGAACGGTTGATAATTTTTTTTTAGAAAATCCATAGTTTATACTAGTGACCGCCGCGTGGTTGAAAATCAACCGTAACTCATTAAGTTATGTAGTTATTGTCTTGCGTTTATTACAATATTAATCTGTTCTCAATTTGATCACAAACTTTAACAATAAACAAAAGAGTATACATATATGCGTGTATATTCAAAGATTAGCCGGAACAAACAGACAGACGGCCAAAAATTATACAAAATGTTGTTTTGGTATATGTACCGTGTATACATCCATATGCATTTAGTAAAAAGCGGTTATTTTAATATTACAAACAGACACTAGATTTTTATTTATCTGTATAGGTAACTCAAGAAAAAGGATTTATCTATTATCATAACTACCACAAAAGCAAACTTTTTAAGGAATATGGGTATTTTTCCTTTATTTTAATTTTTAAATCATCTATACAGATAAATAAAATTGGAGTGTCTGTTTGTAATATTAAAACTAAATGCATATGGATGTATACACGGTACATATACCAAAACAACATTTTTTACAATTTTTGTCTGTCTGTCTGTTTGTTCCGGCTAATCTCCGAAACGGCTGGACCGATTTTGACGGGACTTTCACTGGCAGATAGCTGATGTTGTAAGGAGTAACTTAGGCTACTTTTATTTTAGAAAAAGAATCAGGGTTCCGCAAAAAAAAATTAAAACCCATAAAATTGTTAACAAAATCCGCGTACGGCGTACGCACCCGAGCAAAGCGAGGGTAAATCGCTATATAATTTAAATGATAATTTTTTAATTTAAATATCTTAGGAGTAGCAAGCTACTATTTATCCATAAACATAGCTAACCGTAAAAACGTACTTAGGGACGAACGCGAGCGAAGCGAGCGTGAGTCGCTAGTAATGAATAAAAAAAAGCATAAAATAAATTTTATGACAAAGACGATTTCATTTTTTGTAGAGTTGTGTTATATTCATTCGTTTTTATATGCGAATGGTGATAAGATCTTACGGCACCTTATGTGTGATATGTTTTTGGTTTTTATATAGTTTTAGCACTTGAGGAAAATTTAATTTTGTTTTTCACATATTATACTACCGATTAAGGCTCGCTTTCCTAACAATGGCCTGGTTACTACTTACTTACTTATTACAGTATTACTTATTACTTACTACTTACAGGTCATATCAATGTCTGTATAATAAATTTCATCCGAATCCGTTTCAGAGTGGGGGAGTAATAAGCATGTGCACACATACAAATTTTCGTGTATAATAGTAGTCCGTTATGGAAGGACAATACGTTTTACACGAGAGATGCCAGGGAATGCAACTAGTCTATATGTATTCAGCCCATTTTAACGTCCCACTGTTGGGTACGAGCCTTTCTTTATTAAATAAGAGCGGGATCAGAACATAGTACACCACGCTGGCCAATGCGGGTTGGCGCATAACTTGCTAGATTCTCTCAGACATGCAGGTTTCCTTACGATGTTTTCCTTCACCGTAAGACAAGTGGTAATCATGTTGGAAATGATTCGCACATGAAAATATCAGAGGTGCGAGACCCGGGATTTGAACCTGCTTCACTCGATTTCCAAGCGAGCGCGTTACCACTGGGCTACCATTTTCACCATCATATCTCATAGTACCTAATCTATATATTAATTTACAAACAATTTTGTTTTGTTACAGGTGGCCGTGTCCATATCACGTCGATAACGACGAACTACTTGCAGAAAGCGATGGTGATAGCGATTAGGTATTCGGGGGTGAGGAGGCAGTTCGCGGCTGAAAACGCTACTGAAGAAACGCCCATTTTGGAATACCAGCAGCAGGTAATATCAATGAACGTTTTAAATTAGCTTTTCGGTTATAATCGATCGATTTTTACGCGGATTTATTTTATTTTTTGGTTCTCGATGTTTTGAATGATTTACTCTATCAATTATGGTTCACGGGAGAGACTTTCCCGAGAAAAAATTTAAAAGATAGTTTTATTTATAATGTTAAACGCGTAAATCTAATATCAATGTTATGTAGTTTTTTGATGGATTCTTCTTACATTAGGTACTTTATACACTTACTGTATGTGTATATAAAAGTAAATCGAAAAAACCACAGAGGGTTTTACGAAGGCTTTTGGCTAGTTTTATCTAAATCTTGTCTAAATATGTGAAATTTAAAAGTTATTTCCTTTTTGTTACAGCAAGTCCGTCTGCTCCCGTACCTGGCTGCGACGTTTGCCTTCAGGATATTCTGCACATTTTTCGGCGCTCTCCATATAAATATAACTGTGGATAATCTTTTGGGTATGATTTATTTTTGTATAAGTTCCTACTAACTTAACTGACATATATATATATATATATATATATATATATATATATATATATATATATAGATGTTGTTTTCACTGAATGTCAATACATTTGTGTTTTCTTAGTTTTATATCTAAAAAAATTATAAAAAATCATATTTGTGTTCCCTTAGTTTCCAAGTTAATATGTAAAAATTTATAAAAATTCATTTTAATTTTTTTCCAAATTTCCCAATTTTTTGGGCAACTCTACCAATTTTTTTCTTTTTAAAAAACCTATTTGAGGCTACCACGAGATTCAAAAAAATCTCATACGTTATGATATTCTATAAATATATGATCGTGATACGCCTAATATGCGTCATTTTTAGTATCTCACCTATCCTAATTATTGAAAACATAAATTGAATTTCATAAAGGGTACCGATAACCTACGGAAGTTTAACTCGTTGCGCGTGTACACATTCATACACGCATTCTTTAATTTTTTTATTGTTTCAGATCGCGTGGACGAGGCGACGGCGGGCGCGCGCGGCGCGGAGGTGCACGCGCTGTCGTCGGCCGCCAAGCCGGTGTGCGCGTGGGCGGCGCGCGACGCGCTGCAGGCCGCGCGCGAGGCCTGCGGCGGGCACGGATACTTGAAAGGTTTATATATTTACTTGCGACTCGGATTTGCCCCTAGACAATTAAATAGCGACTCGGGATTTGCCTCTAGACAATTAAAAACAGATCTATCCCCTGCAACTGTACATTTTTTCGGGATAAAAAGTAGCCTATTTGTTAAGCAGACTATAATTTATCTCTGTGTCAAATTTCATCCAGATCCGTTCAGGTGTTCTGGTGTTATTGAGTAACAAACATCCATCCTAACTTTAGTAAGATATTGGTTTACACTTATATTACAACTAATCAATCAAATATAATTTACAATTTAGGTACCTTTTCACACTTAGTATGGAATAGATAGACTATATATACATAGGTATGATGAGTTTTATATACTTGAGAAGTGAATGATTCCCCATACAAACTTGGACCCCCCCTTTTCCGTATGATTTACGGGATAAAAACTATCCTATGTCCTTCTCAGGGTGTCAAACCATCTCCATACCTCATCTAAATCAGTTGAGCGCGATTTAGCGTGATAAGGTAAAAAACAGACAGAGTTACTTTCACATTTATAATATTAGTATGGATTCAAATAGACTTATACAAACTTCTACCCCCCTTTTCACCCCCTTTTCCGGATAATTCACGGGATAAAAACTATCCTATCTTCTTCCCAAGGTCTCAAACCATCTTTATACCTCATCTAAATAAGTTGAGTGTGATTTAGCTTGAAAAGGTAAAAAACAGACAGAGCTACTTTCGCATTTATAATATTAGTATGGATTCAAACAGACTTTTACAAGCATAATCTTAATTCGCAAACCAGCCAACTCCACATTTCGTAAAAAAATGTTTTTTTGGTTTAGATTACACGCAACAGTAATTCAGTAGGATTGTTTTAGTATGATTTTACAGTATCAAAAAAAAAAAAAACCAGCTGACGATATTATCTGACAACGATATTTTAGATTTTTAATAAGTTAGTGCACAAAAAATATTATAAAGCCTTAAGTGTCGCCTGAAAAATTTGCTCTTATGGAGTTAGATGGTTTGCCAATTATGGTATCGATGTACGAATCGTCAATTTTTACATTAAAAAAATAAATAAATTAGATGTCTGTATGTAAATCCATGCGGAATCTACAACCGGATTTTACATAACACTATGATAATTTAATCAATAATATAATCTAATTAACTTTGACATAATAATTAACCAAATCAAACCACTTTGTTTAACTTTTACAAGCATTTTTGAATCGTCTGTTTTTACGTTGTTAAAATTAAAATTAAAAATCCTGAGGAATCTACTTCTAACTCGAAAATCATTTCTGCTGAGAAGAGCCAGTGAGAAACTCAGCAGTTGCTCTTTTACATGTCTTTATCTTTCTGCACTAGTATATTATGTTAGAGCAGTGGTAGCCCAGTGGTAACGCGCTCGCTCGAGAAACCGAGTAAAGCGGGTTTAAATCCCGGGTCTCGCACTTCTGATATTTTCATGTGCGAATCATTTCTAACATGATTACCACTTGCCTTACGGTGAAGGAAAAAAACCGTGTGGAAACCTGTATGTCTGAGACAACTTTACAAGTTTTCGAAAGTCATGTGTAGTCCGCCATCCCACACTTGGCCAGCGTGGTGGACTATGGGGTAGGACGTTAAAAAAGGGCTAAATACATATATTAGAGAGATACAAATAAATGGAACAACATTAATTCGGGCAAATTATTTACATAAGTCTAATATATTTAAACGAGCAATTCTTGTATATTTATTTATTTATTTATACCGGCGATCTCGGAAACGGCTCTAACGATTTTGCTGAAATTTGGTATGGGGGGTCTTAGGGGGCGAAAAATCGATCTAAATTAGCCTTATGTCTGGGAAAACGCCTATTTTCAAGTTTTCATGCCGTTTTCTTTTACATAATTAACCTTTAAAATTCAAGAAATTATCAACCATATTTTGCGTGGCAAAATATGGTTGATAATTTCTTGCGTTCAGGCATAAGCATCGTGATCAAGCGGCCAAAACGCAAGATTGACAATCACAGGTGTCCGGGTTCGAATCCTGGTCGGATACAAAGTTTTTACTTTTGTTTTTTTTTTGTATTTATTGAAGTTTTTATTTTTTACTTTTGTACTTTTGGCCAAAAACTCCGAGAGAAGCTCGGTCCCCCTGGTACTAGATAATAATAGGCTTATCAGAAACAGACAAATTATTTTATTGTATAAAATGTATAACTTACAATATTTGCATCTATTATAAAAGTTATACATACATAACTTTTATAATAGACTAGCGACTCACCCTCGCTTCGCTTCGGGTTCGTCTCTAGACAAAAACAATTCTATCCCACGGGAACCGTATATTTTTCCGGGATGATATATAGCCTAAAGCCTTCCTCGATAAATGGACTATCCAACACAAAAAGAATTTTTCAATTCCATCCAGCAGTTCCTGAGATTAGCGCGTTCAACCAAACAAACAAACAAACAATCAAACAAACTCTTCAGCTTTATAATATTAGTATAGATGCATATACTGGATTTAACCCATAGGCATTTTTAATATCTTAAGATGCGTACACGACGTTATGTAAGACTTGATATATCGTTTAGAATGCCAGAACAAAAGGTTAATTACAAACTTTATTATAACATCTTATTCCGAGGTGAAATTCCTAATGTGACCGTACTACAATAGGGAATATGCATGATTTGTTTTTTTTTAGTTTTTATACAATACATTACAATTATACAATACATTGCTTACATTGTTATATATTTGAAAAAAAAGACGTGTGTGTGTACTTATGTACGCACGTAAGTTATACTTCTTTGGCCTAACAGAACAAAAATAGCTAAAGATTTCATCTCGTATGTCACAACTCTCTGTTTGTAAAAGGAATGATAAATTAATAAAAATAAATCTATCTACATACGTTACACGTTTTATAGATTTATGAATATTTGAGAAACTGCTTTGAATATAGTTATGAGTTTTCACGGGAACCGGAGAGACAGTTGTCAGCTAACTTCATTATGTCGCTTTCAGCCAACTTCATCATGTCGCTTTTTGGCTGTCGGTGTGCGTGCGCATCGTAAAAATTTTACTCTCACATTTTTCCCGAACATACCAAAAGAAGTATAACTTCAAGAAAATATCCAGCTTAGAAAAACTAAAATTTAGTATAAAAATAATTAAATATCATACCGTTATGGATACTTAAACTCTGTCCATTTCGCGAGATCGGCGTGACGTCACAGTATGATATACACAGAAAAATGACGCGACAAAATCGCTAATCGCTCTGTCATGATATACTCTGACGTCATATTCGGCATGACCAATGGCGTTGCGTTTCAGCTACTTCGAATTTCCCACCTGTTTTTGCACTTTTAATAATTATTTTATTAATCAAAGAGAAATTACATTAAAAATATTAATATAGGCTTAATTCAAAAGCAATAAAGATTATAAAAAAAATATTTCATCTTTATTTAAATCACAGGCGTATTGAGATATTGTATTAAATCAAATCGCAAACATTTATATAAAACCTTAACTGTAATTTAAAAATTATTCTATAGAAATAGAAATATTTTTTTCACACATTTCATTGTTTTTTTTTCCACAGCGGCAGGCATAGGTGATCTACGCAATGATAACGATGCAAATTGCACATACGAGGGGGAAAACAGTCTGCTCTTACAGCAAGCTAGTAACTGGCTGTTGAGTATTTGGCCTCGAAGACACGAGATCACAGCTAAAGACACGCCGTTAGGGTCTTTAGAGTTTTTGGAGAAATGCGACGAGAAATTGAAGACGACTTGTGGTTGGAAGAGTATGGAGGATATGATCGATCCATATAGTGAGTATTGTTACTTATGTATATACCTAGTGACTCAAAACTTACAAACGACACACACACATACATACGCACATACATACACACACACACACACACACACGCACACACACACACACACACTAATTGCGTTAATCTAAGAGTTACAATTCACAGGCAATTTAGTCTATGGAGAAAAGAAAATGTTATTTACTCTAGGTCTATGGATAGATAGATTTATTGTTAGAGTTAACAATTTTCTTAGATTTGATCATTTAAAAAAAAAACATTAAGTAGTTTTGCGCCTTTAGGGTTGCCTGACCTCATAGTTTTATTAAACTAAATTATTAAAGAATTAGTGGCTTACCCTCGCTTCGCTCGGGTTCGCCTCTAGAAAGATGAGAACAAATCTATCCCTCGGGAACCATATATTTTTCCGGGCTTTAGCCTATATGTTATTCCACTGTATAATCTCTGTGCCAAATTTCATCCAGATCCGTTCAGCCGTTCTGGCGTGAACAAGTAACAAACAAGGAGGTGTTAAGGAATAATTTCCGGGATAAAAAGTATCCTATGTCCTTCCAAGAGTCTCAAACTATGTTCTTAGCAAATTTCATCTAAATCGGTTCAGTAGATCCAGAGATTACCCCCTACAACCTCACAAACTCACAAACATTACCTCTTTATAATATTAGTATAGATAAATGTAGTGTATATACTAATAAAAACTTAATACATTGTTTTTCAGATCTAACCCAAATGTACAAATGGCTGACTGCATTTGTTCTAAAGATGACGTATGAAAAAGTGAACAAATTGAAACAAGAAGGCAAAAACAACTGGCAAGCCAAGAACGACTCGCAGTCATACAACGCTATGACGCTTTCTGTGGTCTATGGAGAGGTTTGTGATTAAAAAGTATTTATTATAGTAAAAATTCAACACTAAAACCTTAAAAATGTATGTCCTTGATGTCCTTATGTCCTTGATGTGACCATTAGATTTTTTTATATTAGACAAACTAAAAACAAATTTATTCCATGGGAACCGTCATTTCTCCGGGATAAAAAGTAGCCTATTTGTTAATCTGATGTATTAACTATATTATTATAGTTTCATTAAAATCCAATCAGTAGATTTTTTGTTCTAAGCTGTATAATTTACTATCATTTTTAACTATCCCACGGGAACTCTTTAATTTTCCGGGATGAAAAGTATCTAAAATACTGACCGGGGATATAAGGTACCATCATGCAAAATTTCATTTAAATCTGTCTAACAGTTTTGGAGATTAGCCCGTACAAACAGACAAACAAAAAATTTGAAAAATATTGTTCTATTTCTCTTCTGACATCCCCCTGACTCGGTTTCTAGCATTTTTTTTTCTATGTACAGACATTCGATCTCTACAGTTTTATTATATGTATAGATTTTAAATAAAACTATCTTTTCGGATTATTTCGCGGATTTATTTTGATTTTTGGTTCCCGACGTTTCGAATGTTAAGAAAAAGTCCGAAAAGATAGTTTTATTTAATGTTCAATGTAATCTGTTACTTTATAAGATTTGCAGTTTTGGACAAACCAACATACTATTTTATTTCTATAGTAGATAAATATGGTATAATTGTCAATAATAATTACAATAAATAAATAATATCCTTCATATATTTTTTTAGAATTACATTTTGAACCACTTCTACAAGACTGCGAAGAGTTTCGAAGACGTCGCGTGCCGAAAGGTTTTGCTGAAGCTCGTCTCTTTGTTTGGGGCTTTTCTACTCGAGAAACATATGGCGACATTATATATTGTAAGTGGATATTAACAGTTTATATATAAGTCCTTCCGACCGATTCCGGGAACGGCGGCCTATGTCATTGAGACTAGCCAACTGCGCAGGAGATATTATAGTACAGTGTGTGTGAGAGAGAGAGAGCGCAAACACAAGTGCTCTCTCTATTCCTGTCACTCTCCTACTCCGGTGGGACGACGCGAGACACGACCGGTGAGAGTTAAGGCGCATGACCGTGCTCTGCCTCGGCACGGGGGTGAAACACCGCCAACTTCCCAACTCCGGGTTACTGAGGCTTACTAAACAGAAAGACTCAATAACTAAACTTGGCCCGACCCGGTACTCGAACCCAGAACTTACAACTAAAGAGGTTTCACCTTCAATAAACACATCCCCAGGGCGGCTACTTCACCCTCGACCAAGGGTTGGTCCTGCGCGAGGGCATCCTGCGGCTGTGCGCGGAGCTGGCGCCCGACGCGGTGTCGCTGGCGGACGCGCTCGCGCCGCCGGACTTCTGCCTGCACTCCGTGCTGGGCAACGCGGATGGAGAGGTGATTATTAATCCTTTATTTATTTACTAGCGACTCACCCTTGCTCCGCTTGTGTTTTCTAGTTACGTTTTAACGTTTAGTATAGATTTCTCAGAGAGAGAGAAAAACTATATAATGCCTTTGAGACATCTAACACCTTAGTCTCTCCCGTGACTATGATTGTTGTAAAGCATTCGAAACGTTTGGGAACCAAAAATCAAAATAAATCCGCGAAAAAATCCGAAAAGATAGTTTTATTTAAAATGTCAAATATTCGCATAAATCTAAGAAAGTATTACACGCAGGTTTCTCCAAGATGTTCTCCTTTATCGTAAGACAAATGATAATCATGTTGAAAATGATTCGCACATGACATTTATCAGAGGTCGAGCTCGACCCGGGATTTGAACCCGCTTCCCTCAGTTTCTCAAGGGGGCGTTACTACTAGGCTACCACTGCCGTACTAAAAACACCATATACATATATAACTACAGATAACATATAAAAATATAACATATTATTTCAATCTCCAGGTATACAAGCACATAGAGAAGCGCGTGCTGACGTACCCCGGCGCGCTGGAGCGCCCGCACTGGTGGCGGGACGTCGTGTTCTGGGACTCCTATATACCCTCCAAATTGTAGATAATATATAGTATAACTATTAGACTGATTCAAAAAAATCAACTATTATATTTTTTTTTAGAAATTCGGTCCGAAATAGATTCAGGGAAGTCAGAAAAGATGCCTTTAAATACCTGAAATTTTAATATTAATATTTAGATGTCGCGCATCGCGAATTTACATTTTCCATAGAAATAGGTATGGGAAAAATTATTTTTAAATATCAAAATTTTATATCACAAAAACCAATAGATAATTTGAATGAGCAAAACACATTCTTGTAGGGAATTGAACGTTCTACAATAAATGTTCCAATAAAATCTTTTAAATATATATATATATATATATATATATATATATATATATATATATATATATATATATATATATATATATATATATCAGACTAAGGATTAACTAAGTTTTAGTTATATTCCTATATATTATGACCATATAATAGCTATTTTTAATAATATTTTTTACATTTTTTAGAACAAATATGAAATATTTTTACTATGTATATAATAAGTATAATACTTAAGGTTAGAAGAAGTTATTAAATTTTTATATATTTTCCATACTTCTGTGATATAATATTGTTGCTTTGGTTTTAGTTTCTCTATGGAAAAAGCTCAGACTAAGGAATAATATAGATAAAGTTTCATACAACTGAATATGAACCAAACAATAATGTTTTAAAATAATAAACAAAAAATAGCTTACGGATTTTATTATAATAAAGAAAAAAATAAGCTAATATTGTCCTATCTCTCGTTCAAGGGAAGATAACTAATGCTTAAAAAATATTAAAGAATATAGTATTATTTTTAACCGACTTCAAAAAGGAGGAGGTTCTCAATTCAATTGGTATTTTTTTTTATTCTTCATATTTTACTCTCGAAAATTGTATGTTAATTTAACTAATATATATGTATATAATATTTCCCTTATTCTTTGAAGAAAGTAAACGATAAGCAAAACAAAATCGAGAATAGTAGCATAAACGGCAAATACGCTACTATTTTAGATTATTTTGGCGAATTCTGTTTGTATATTCTTTAGTCTGATGGAAAAGAGAAACAGAACCTGTAAGTAATTATCAGCAATCTTAAAGTGTTATGCTCTTAGGTTAATGGTGGATGATTTTTATATGTGAGGTTTATACATGGTGTATTCATACTATAATTGTTTAACATATTATATTTACAATATTTTATAAATAAATGTTTATACTTATACCTTTGTTTTATTAAATACTAGCGACTCACCCTCACTCACTTCGCTTAGGTTCGTCCCTAGGTTGCTTCCCCTATACAAATTTTCACCCCCTTTAGGGGTGATTTCCGGGATAAAAACTATCTTATGTCCTTCCCAGGGTCTCAAACTATCTTCGTACCAAATTTCATCTAAATCGGTGCAATAGTAAAAGCAAGGTCTTACAGCACAAATAAAGGAAAAATTCCAAAAAACAAATAAAGTTGAAAATTAAAGTTAAACAGATTTCCTACTTTGTACGGAACTCTCGGTGGATGAGTCCGACTCGCACTTGTCCAGATTTTTTTTTCTATTTAATTTATTTTGAATCTTAAATCACCTTTAACGTTTTAAATTGTATTGGACGTGGCTTAAAAAATATCTAATCGAATCAGCTAGTTCTGGCAAAATTGAAAACTCATAATCTTTATATACTAAAATAGCTTTTTAGCCCTTTTTAAATGTCCTACTGCTACTCTTTTTTTATTACGAGAGAGATCAGGCCATAGTCCATCACGCTGGCCGAGTTGCTAGGTTCTCTCACACTTAGGTTTCCTCACGATTTTTTTCTTCACCGTAAAACAAGTGGTAATCATGTTGGAAATGATTGGCACATGAAAATATCAGAGGTGGGAGATCCGGGATTTGAAGCCGCTCCACTCGGTTTCCCAAGTGAGCGCATTATTACTGGGCTAATAAGAATTAGAGCTATTGTATTTTTTGTTTCTAAATATTTCCTATTCGTGCTCTTAAACGTTTAATTATGTACTCCATTATTTATTTATTTGAACACTAATCCAATCTGCATATGAAATAAGTGCTGTCAATCACTGAAGCTTGGGTAAAGGGTAGTCGCTTTACTTCAGTTCAATATGGCGAGACCTTTAGTTAAGTTCCTCTTAATTACAACATTCATTGTACCGTAAGTAATTTTAAATCAAACTTTAATTCAATAACAAAACATAAAAAGTTATCTTTTTTAATGACTTATAGTTTTTTTTATTTTACTTTCATAAAAAGCAGAAGACGTCGATATAGATGCATATATAATAATACTAGTATTATAAAGAGGCAGTTTGTGTGTTTGTTTGTTTGTACGTTTTAATCTCAGGAGCTACTAATCAGATTTGAAAAATTATTTTTGCACTAGATAGCCCGTTTATTGAGGAAGGCTATAGGCTATATATCATTATGCTACTACCCAAGTGAGTGCAGCAATAATATAATATAAAATCTATCTCTTCCATAATAACCGTTAAAATGTACCTCGCCAGCATTTAATAATTAAGAATGCTTTAATTAAAAAATATCAATAAAATTAATAGATTAAAATCCAATTAATAAATAAAAATCATTAAAAATTTCGTCTTTAGAATCCAGGCAGATGTCGGTGTCATATACAAGGAATTACAAGTCCATAAAGATTTGGAAATCCTCCTTATAGATATTTTAAACGGCTTGATCAGAAAAGAAGCGATTACTTGTCTAACAATAGTATGCGATGATGTTTATTTGAATGTTTTTGAAGGAGCCCTATTCAAACGGACTTTAAGTGTGCCGTATAACATGGTACGTATTCTAATTATTTATATTACGTTCTTAGCTTCTGTACTGCCAAGTCGTAGAATTAAGTATAGACCATTCGCGTTAGGGCGGTCCCTCACCAGGAGCATTCGCCTGTAATGTAACAGCATATTAATATTAGTAAAGCTCAGTTCTTGTCCCTCACTTACGTAATGCTCGAATCTGAACTGTTAGGTACATTACAGGCGAATCCTCCCGGTGAGGGACCGCCCTTAAGAAAATAGAATAGGTGCAACTGCAGGGTAAAGGTGTATTCATAGTGGAGTAAAAATTCTATTCAAATATATTTCAAAAGATCAAGTTTAATGGATAAAAATCAACTTGATTATCTCAAATCAAAATAGTCATTAATAATAATATATTTAATCAGTATCACTAGAATCTTCGTTTGTATTTATAATAAAAGGATCAAAATCATTTAAATCGAACAGTTTAAAGTACTTAAAAACATTGTAAATTATTCTTTCTCTCTTCTCTCTTTCTCCGCTATGAATTATCGATCCACTTTTATCACCTCCTGTATAACGGATAATGGTAATAACTTATATCACCTCCTGGATAATGGATGGATCTTCTAAGAAATTAATTGTTAACTATCACACCGGTGTGCCCGCGATCCTCGACGGTTATTCTTAGGAATAAGTGAGGTATTAATTTCTAAAATTTATCAAAAATTTCATCAAATTTGTCAGGAAGTCTAATTCAGAAAAAATCCACACAAAAATGCCTACTTAAAACCAAAACGACGTATTAATCAAAATACGAATCACTTCTGAGGTTACAAACAGACATGCTTGGTGATTGGTTTAAATTCAGAATGAAAGCATATTTATATATTATTTATAGTATTGTTTGTAGTATGTAGATTATGTTTAATTAAATTTAATTACATATAACTTTAGGTCTCCCTTATATATCATATTTTCTGGAACTCTCCAAAAATACAATTGTACAAAATAATTCGAGCAATAATGATTTTTTTTTTGTAGATTGTAGTGGAGGATTATGAAGATTTGTTGTCACCGAATTTCAGTACGTTAGAATGTTTGATGCAGGCGAGGACTGATGGATGCAACGTTTATGCTATTTTAATGGCAAATGGTTTACAAGTGACCAGACTTCTGAGATTTGGAGACAGGTATAAACCTATATCTACTTAATAAAATAAAATTAAGTATGTATTCCCTTTATAACGTCCCATTGCTGGGACTCCTTTCAATACAAGGGGGATCAGGCCCTAGTCCACTCTAGCCAAGTACAGGTTGGCGTACAAAATTTAAGTATCTGACTATAGTTTCAAAAACTTTATATGCGCTTATGAAAATAACACACTGTCGTTAATTAAAAAAAGGTGTTAAATAAAAATACCCTTTTTTCCAGATATCGTGTACTCAACACAAGAGCTAAGTATATAATGCTTCACGACATTAGACTATTTCATAGTAATCTTCACTATATTTGGAAACGGATTGTCAATGTCGTATTTATAAAATACCATCAAAAAGTTTTAGGCAGCACCAAAAACAAAGCTTGGTTCGATCTTTCAACGGTTCCATTTCCGAACCCTATAAAAGGAATTTTCATATCACGACGTGTAGATATATGGAAGAACGGGAAACTACACTATGGCAGAGACATATTTGCGGATAAAACTAGAAATTTGTATGGTGAAATTCTAAATGTGGTATATTATGATCATTTACCATCAGTTATTATTATGAAATCAAATAACACGAAAGTTGGAGGCGTTGAGATTGAAGTAAGTTAACCAATCCGGCTTGAAGGACCATTTATTCGTAGGTAATATTGTATTTAGCCCTTTTTAACGTCCCACTGCTGGGCACGGGCCTCCCTTCAATAAGAGGGGAATCAGGCCATAGTCCACCACGCTGGCCAAGTGCGGATTAGCGGACTTCACATGTCTTTCAAAAACTTGTTAGGTTTTCTCAGACATGCAGGTTTCCTCGCGATGTTTTCCTTCACCGTAAGGCAAGTGGTAATCATGTTAGAAATGATTCGCACATGAAGATATCAGAGGTGCGAGACCCGGGATTTGAACCCGCTTCATTCGGTTTCTCAAGCGAGCGCGTTACCACTGGGCTACCACTGCCAATATTGCATTATATAGATATTATATCTACAATTTAATGATTTCAAGATAATATTTTCAGATTTTAAACACTTTAGCACAGAAAATGAAATTCGAGCCAAAATTATATCAATGGGCCAATCCTGATTTACATAAATGGGGTGAAAAGCTAAGTAACGGTTCTTTTTCTGGTCTCCTTGGTGAGATGGTACACGGGAAAGCGGATATGGCTTTGGGAAATTTGCAATACACACCGTACCATTTGGAGTTAACTGATTTGAGTATACCATACACAGCACAATGTTGGACGTTTCTAACTCCTGAGGCTCTCACTGACAATTCTTGGAAAACCCTCATTTTGCCTTTTACGTATGTATTAAGAGTTTTTAACTAAAATTATAAAACAAAAAACCTATTGTTTTACGAATTGTATTTTTCCTAGTGTTGCTTAATAATTATTATAAATTTTTTCATATTATTCTAATTTATGATTTTAAATTTTCAGTCTTTATATGTGGATTGTTGTATTAATGGTGTTATTTGTGACTGGGTCGATATTTTACGGTCTCGCCAGGTACTACATACACCTTCTCAATTATAAAGCAGAAAGTGCCAATACTAAAAAAGAAAAACAATACTATGGTAATTAAGCTTATTCAGATAATCTATACAGATAAATATAATTGGAGTGTCTGTTTGTAATATTAAAATAACCGCTTTTTACTAAATGCATATGGATGTATACACGGTACATATACCAAAACAACATTTTTTACAATATTTGTCTGTCTGTCTGTTTGTTCCGGCTAATCTCTGAAACGGCTGGACCGATTTTGACGGGACTTTCACTGGCAGATAGCTGATGTAATAAGGAGTAACTTAGGCTACTTTTATTTTAGAAAAAAAAAATAGGGTCCCACGAAAAAAAATTGAAACCAAATTAATTAATTTTGTTTTGGGAAGCAACCTAGGGACGAACCCGAGCAAAGCGAGGATGAGTCGCTAGTATTAGGAATAAAAAATCTAAAGTTTATTGAATACATTAACAAACACTTTTTTTTATATATTTTCAAATAGCCTTCGTTTTAGTTCTTAGTATACCTAAGTCCTAATATATACAACTAACACAGAGGTCATACAAGTTCAAAACAAATATTTATTTTGCAGATGCAAAACCTGTCGGCTTGTATTTATTTGGTGAAATAACTAACAGCATTCTTTATACCTATGGAATGTTACTCGTCGTTTCTTTACCCAAATTACCTACTGGTTGGTCAATACGTTTACTGACTGGATGGTATTGGTTGTATTGCATACTTTTAGTCGTATCTTATAGAGCTAGTATGACTGCCATTTTGGCTAATCCAGCCCCTAGGGTCACTATCGATACTCTAAAAGAGTTGGTTGATAGTAAAATTGCATGTGGAGGTTGGGGGAGTGAAACAAAGATGTCTTTTGAACAGTCCTTAGACGAGATCGGTCAAGAGATAGGAAAACGGTTTGAAGAGGTCAATGATCCTGAACTAGCAGCACAAAAGGTCGCCAAAGGCGTTTTCGCGTATTACGATAGCTCAGATTATCTTAAATATTTAAGTGTCAAACGGAAAAATGATATGAATTTTGATAATACCACATCAAATATAACAAATGATTCAAATGAGAGGAATTTACATATAATGTCAGATTGCGTTGTGAATGTACCGATTTCTATTGGTTTCCATAAGAATTCACCTTTGAAGCCGTTGGCAGATGTCTACATTAGACGGATAGTTGAAGTTGGACTTGTGGAGAAATGGTTAAATGATGCCATGTATAAGATAAGATCTATGGACACTACTGAAGAAGAAGTTAAAGCTTTGATTAATTTGAAAAAACTCTATTGCGCTTTCATAGCTCTTGCAATTGGTTATACATTAAGTTTTTTTTGCCTTGTCGGTGAATGGCTGCATTGGCATTATGTAGTAACAAAAGATCCAACTTTTGACAAATATGCATTAGATAAATATTATAAGAATAAAAATAAGAAGACTTAAATGGAATAAAAATATGTATTATAGTTATTTACAGTCAAACACAATATTACAACCTATTTCAGTCAAATTTAGTGCAATTCCATTAGTGTCTTAGCTAAACAGTAATAAATATTCTAATGTATTTGCTAAATTTAATTAAGTATCATTTAAATTCACAGTTAAAACTAATCATGATAATAATTTTTATAATATTGTTAAATTTAACTGATGATTGAGCATTAGGCATTATTGCAATAAAATATATGAAAAGAAATACATGTGTTTAATTTTCTAACACCTTGCATAAGACTCGCATGGTGTTTTTGACATTGTAATAACAATAGTAAATTTAATATATTTGTGTCACATAAAAATATAAGTCTGAACCAGTAGAACCATACATACAATGTTTCTTATACATTGATATCTTAAACAATTAAATATTTCACATAATTTCATTCTAAATCATAATTAAGTAGTTCTATAAAACATTGGCCATCTTTGATAAATGAAAACTAAATCACTTTTGTTGTTCAGCATTGAAAACAGGAGGTGGTACACCTTCCGGAGCATTCTCTAAGATCCATGGATGTTGCAATACACTTGTCAATGGTAATCTATGTTCTGGATTAATAACTAGCAGCTTTCCCATTAAATCTTTTGCCTTTTCAGAAATAAAATCTGGGTACTTAATTATTACATATCTGATTTTTCTATAAGTTTGATGTGAATCTTTAGCATCGAATGGTGGTAAACCTACAAGTAATTCATAGCACAAAACCCCCAGGCTCCATATGTCAACAGCATAGCTGTGAGGTTTTCCTTCAATCATTTCTGGAGATAAATAATCTAATGTTCCACATAATGTCATACGCCGAGATGATGGCGAATGTACAGACCAACCAAAATCAGCAATTTTTAATTCATAATTGTGACCAATCAATAAATTTTCAGGTTTTATATCTCTATGAATAACTTTCTTGGAATGGCAGTAAATTAAAGCTTTTGTGAGATCTCGCATGTAGATGGCAGCTGTTTTCTCATCGAAACGCCCGCGTTCCTTGAGTAATTTATAGAGAGCACCGTGTTTTGCATATTCGAGAATAAGATATATTCTTTTTTCATCATGAAAATAACCATACATGCGTAAAATATTAGGATGCCGTAAGCGACATTGGATTTCAACCTCACGTCTAACTTGATGTTCAATTTCTGAATCCAATATCTGGCTCTTAAATAAAACCTTTAATGCAACCACGTAATGTGATTCCTTTTCTCTAGCTAAGTACACATTGCCAAACTTTCCTTTACCAAGTGGACGTCCTAAGTCGAAGTCAGTTAATGCCCATTGTTTCTTTTTATCATCTTTGCCTTTTAAATCAGGTTTTCCAGCATTTTCTTGATTGATTTTATTATTGCAGTGTAGAGGTCTATTCACAGGTATTGTTGGTACCTTGAAACTATCAGCTGGCTTTTTTTGTGCATTTGAAGTACATGCACAAGTCGATCGCCCAGCAATAGGAGGTCGGTTTTCTTTACAATCACATTTTGGTATATTCATTGTCACAATGTTTTACACTGATCTAAGTAAAATTATTTAAATATCTTATCTCACAACAAAGACGATCGCTCGCGAATTTCAAAGTTTTAAATAACGTCTTTCTGTGACTTGACAAAGAAAGCTTTTTATTGCCATAACGTCACGTCGGAAAAAGTCAGAATCTAAAATTAATAGAAAAGTGTATAAATTAAAAGTAATGAAATAAAATTATTAATGTATAGAAATTCTACTCGAATGTATGTTTAAGTGCTTTAATAGCTTATTACGTTAAATTTCAAAAACTCTTGGGAAGTTAAATCCTTTTTTTCATCATTGACAAATATTTTTCACTTGTAATATTTTGATACGTCAGTATCTGACGTTTGCCAGCTGTTAGAGTGGTTGACATTTATAATAACTAATGGTTTTTTTTTATCGAAATATCTAATTTTTTATTATTAATTAACAATATATTGCTAAAAATATTATTACATGCTGCAAATCGGTGCTCAGTATATTATTATTTTAAATTTAATTTTAGTAAAACGGTAAGTGAATATAAATTGTTGATTATTTCTAAAATAATGGCTCTATTTTAATTAAACGTTTGAAATCTGTATATTTTCTCTTTTTTAATTGTCTTAATATTTTCTCATATGTGTTTTAAATGACTATCAATGACCTACTTACACTATTTTTATTAAAAGAAACTTTGAGGTTAAGCACAGCAAAAAGTCAGTCTTTAGTTTGATATTATTCAATTCCTCATTTTTTTTGTTATTATTGTTTGTGGAAATCATATTGAATTGAATTTTTAATTATTCCAGGATCTCATTATATAATAAAAATGTCTGATGATGCAGAGCAGCAAGCTGAGGAGATAGAAGTACTCAAATCTATTTATGAGGGTGATGAAAATTTTAAACAAGTAAATACAACAACTTATCACTATAAGGTATGATATAAATACAAATAATAATAGAATTGGAGCTTTTGACATGCTAATTTTGTCATATTTGCAGTGAAACTTCAAATATAACCTACTTATACAATGTCAAATCAGGCTGTACTCTTATAAATTAAATTATTATTGTTTTTTTTTTAATTTTATTATAAATTAAAATAATATCAATCAAAGAAATGTGTATTTTTTTTAATGTGGTTTAACTCGATTTACAGTATGTTGATGGAGATAAGTCATTCATAGTGGAGATATTATGGGGACCCATATATCCCACTGAGAAACCTAAGTTTAATTTAGAAATTTTCTACAATCAAAACCTGTAAGTATTTATTTAGTTCTATTTAGAATGCTTGTTTAAAACTTTACTAATAATAAGTTACTAAGCTATGCAAAAAATTGGAATAAATAGAGAAATTTTTGTGATAGATTTTTTAATTAGAACTGATCCCGGTATTTTCTGGCCATTTCTTAATATTTATTAATTTTAGTAATTGAATTTTAATATTTGTGCTTACATGGTAAAGTGACTGAGTGTGAAGTTTGTAAGTTACTATTCTTGTTATCGAGCAAAAAGAAATCCCAAGTTCTATATGGAAAATCTGCTATATTTATTACTCTTCAATTATTTGTTAGGTCTTTAGCTAAAACAAATATTCAGTAAAAAAAATACTGGATGCCATATAAGAAAAGATACATAAAAACATCGTAGGATTACTAATAGAGTTCACTCAACCTTTCTAGATGAAAAAAATATATATAGGAAATTGTATCTTATTTTTTTAGTAAGGAAGTACGAGATTAAAAAATTTTTTTACAGATTACCTTCCGTAAAAAATAAAATATTATCCATACTGGATGCAGAAGCAGATCAATGGGTGGGATGTGCAATGACTTATACATTATTTGAATGCCTTAAAGAGAAAGTTAGCGAAATATTAGCAGAACAGACAGAAGAAGCAGTTGTGGCTAAAGTTGAAAAGATTGCTATAAGTGACCAGGTAATATGATAATTTAAGTATGAGTAAGGATCTGATCACAAATTTTGTTATGCCTAGATTTCGACTCCAAAAGGTGAATAAATCTTTCATGGGCCTGAGTATATGTACCTATACTAATATTATAAAGTTGAAGAGTTTGTTTGTTTGTTTGGTTAAATGCGCTAATCTTAGAAACTACTAATCCGATTTGAAAAATTCTTTTTGCATTAGATAGTCCGTTAACTGAGGAAGGCTATAAGCTATATATCATCTTGGAAAACTGTATGGTTACCGTGGGATATATTTGTTTTTGTCTAGGAACAAAACCGAAGCGAAGCGAGGGTGAGTTGCGAGTATATAATAAAATTCCACAAACTGTCCTAGATTTACCTTTTCAAAAACTTAAAGATAAAATTAAGAATATTTTATTGAGCAAAGCGTATTACACCATTCAAGAGTTTCTTGTTGATGGAAATGTGTGGAATTAATATATATTGACTCATATGAGGGCTATCTGTAATATTATGTTTATCAATGTAACTTCGATATTTAAAAGAGCAACTGTTGAGTTTCTTGCCGGCTCTTCTCAGCAGCACTGCTTTCCGAGCCGGTGGTAACTTCCCCAAGAACTGACTACACTGATGCTCTCTAAATTGACGATTCAAAAGTGCTTGTAATAAGTCTATTTGAATAAAATTTCATTTCTTTTATACTTTTTTTCTGCATTGATATTATTAAATAATTCATATTATAAGGGCTGAGCTAACCTAACAAGTACTACTCTTTCACGGAGTAAAGCAATAGCAACATAACTGTTTTGTTTGACAAATAGATTTAGGTTATTTGAAGATTAACTGCATGCTAACTTTTGTTGACATTGCTCTCAGTATGATATATTTTTATTTTCAAATGTATTATTAAATTTCAAATGTATCTTAATTCTTTAAGTTTAATGGGAAATTTAATTAGACTACTAGTTAAAGTGGGATAGTTGACCTAATTAAAATAATGTAACTAATGCAATTGTTTTATTTTATGTGTAATCTTAATACATTAGGCGCAGTGAACAATGTTAATCCAATTTGTGGAGAGTTGGTTTTGTAACTGCAAAAAAAATGTTCATGTAAAAAGTATGTAAAAGGACAATCCAAAGTATACACAGACATACAATAAATAAAACTGTTGCTGATATTGTTAAGAAGTACTTTAAACTGTTTATATTAGAAAAATAGTCATTATCTCATCTCCGTATGAGGGGGATCAGGCCATAGTCCACTACGCTGGCTAAGTGCGGATTGGCGGACTTCATATGTCTTTCGAAAACTTGCTAGGTTCTCTCAGACATGCAGGTTTCCTCACGATGTTTTCCTTCACCGTTAAGACAAGTGGAAATCATGTTGGAAATGATTCACACATGAAAAATATCAGAGGTGCGAGACCCGGGATTTGAACTCGCTTCACTCGATTTTCCAAGCGAGCGCGTTACCACTGGGCTACCACTGCCTTCAATAAAAATAAAATGGTAAAATCCTCTGTTTCAGACTGAATCAACAAAGAAACCAGAAAAGAAAGAACAGATGAGTAAAGCCCAGAAGAGAAGAGCGTGGGATCGTGCGGAGATCGGTCGCGCGGGCGAGCGGCCGCGAGGCTGGGACTGGGTGGACATCGTCAAGCATCTGTCCCAAGCGCCACACCAGCCATCTTGACACTAAATATATTATATCATAGTTATTTGTGTTTTGTTTTATTATTAACTTGGGACTTAGATATTATGATGTAATTCTACTACTGTTGAAGACGAGAAGTCTGCGTTATCAGCTTTGAAGAACTTAAATATTTCGTAATTATTACATTTCTAGAATCAAACGATACATATGCACATAATATATTATGTATGACAGATTTACGAAAATAATAAGTTTTACTTAATTTGTCTGGCACCATCAATTATATTTTTTATTATAAATTTTGAAAAATATAATACAGACGTCACGTATCAACAATTTTTATAAAATTGCTGAATGACATGAATTCTAAGAAATGGCATTCTTGCCATTTCTCAATATTCACTTCATGTTACGTATTCAATGAACGTTAGAGTGTTTTATTAGCAATTTTGATGTCGTGCTGTCACAAATCTGAAAGAAAGTAAGAATGTTTCAAGATTATAATAACCCTGTTTAGATTTTTTTACAATAAAGGAAATAGGTATATTGAAATTATAAAAATACTTCATCATATATACCTACATAATAAATGTATATTTTAATTAACAAGTCATAACTGTACAATACACATGTACAAGTCATGTCCGCGCGGAATTTACGTCCACGGGAGCCGGGAAGAATGCTAGCCGCATTGCCCCGCTGAATGGCAATGTCGACTTTTTGGGCGAAAAACGATCCAGCTCTCCTGTCACCAGTAGAGGCGATAAGACGAGGTGTTAAGAAATGTCTAGCACTTCGAATCCATCGGCCAAAGGTTTCTCAAGCAAATGGTATAAAGGCATAATTTTGACTAAGGGAACTTGAGTAATTTAGCTTTTTCCGCCGCGGCCCCCATTTACGGTGTATCCGTCTCATTGACATGGGATGGGGCCAATGTGTCAACGCATGTAGCGTCCCACAATAGGGAGAAGGGTTTAGGGTAAACTCCTTAAAGGCGTTTGTTATTCTGAGTAATACCCAAGGCAGTGCTTTGATCCATGTGTGATGAGCATGACACATGCTGGACGCTTTAAGTTGCTATGGAAGCTTTATACTAGCCCAATGCCAGGAGATGACTGATGGTATGCGGTAGTTCATCTGTGTTCGAATCCTGCCACCTTATTTTAAAGACGTTGTGGTACAAAAAGTCAAAGTAACTATTCATGCTATAAGATTTCGTGGTAGACCCACAGCTTGATAATAGTTTTTAATTAACAATGACAGTGATCCTTGACTGTAAGTAGTTATATGGTTAGGTTTTTTTTGAGATAGTTTATATTATTTATAGATACATTTCTTTTTAATCTACATATATTAAAATGACAATTAACTTGTCAAAATATTCGACCTAATTTTAATTATGACTTGTTACACAAGTTTATACACTTTATTTTTGAGGAATCGTATTTATCTTTAGTTAAATGATTTACACAAAGCAAGAATGGTACACGCCGGCTGAAGTTGCTGTGCATAATAAAGCTAACGATTGCTGGGTAGGTACCTATAGTGTTTTTTATTAGATATCTAATCTATTCAAACGAGCAATTCTTGTGTATTTATTTATTTATTTATGCCGGCGATGTCGGAAATGGCTCGATTTCGCTGAAATTTGGTATGCGGTTGTTTTCAGGGCGAAAAAGCGATCTACTTAGATTAGTCTTATGTCTGGGAAAACGCGTGTTTTCGAGATTTCATGCGATTTTTATCGCATTATTCCACGCAAAATATGGTCGATAATTTCAAATTTTAATTTTTTTTTAAATAGTACTTTTGGCCAAAAACTCCGAGGAAGCCCGGTCGCCCAGGTACTAAATATATAAAATTGAAGATATTCTTTTTATTTATGTTTGCTTGAACGCGCTATTCTCCGGAACTAGCGATAAAAAAAATATATGCTATCATCCGTACACTAAGCCATGACCTCTTACGAGGAAAGTAATTATATAAATGAACTGCTGCCAGCTGAGCCGTGACCAAAAGCTCGTATAGTTTACTAAATTAATTGACTTAAAATGTTACTTTTACTAAAAAAAGATACACTGACATAGTTATTCCCACTGTCAGTAGTGAAATTTATTTGAAAATATTGTAAGATAAGGTATACCTACATTAAGTTATAACCTGCCCTATAAAAATGTGCTAAGTTGTTTGTACAACTTACAAGGACGTCACACCAAAATATAGCCAAAATTAGTGTAACCGAACGAGGTATTTTTCCTCTTTGAAGTCGGACAAAAAGTACCTATGGCAAAAGTAAACAAAAAACTATGGATAAATTACAGGTATCATTAAACGGTAAAGTACGAGACCTGACTGCCTGGTTAGACGGACAGTTTAGAATCTGCAAATGCTTTAAGAGTTGTTCTTGCCCTATAAAAAACTGGTTCTGTGATGATGATTGCGTTGAATATTGTGATTGTTTCAAACGTGGATTTTCTTACTGTGATGGAAAAAGAGTGAGGATCATTCAAATATAATTGTTTTACTGAAATATTTTCCGTTACTATAATTAACGGTACGTTTGTCATTCATCTTTAAAAAGTTCGGTGGTTCATAAACTTACCTATTTTTTACACTATCGTAAACTGAACTACTTCATTCGTCTAGTGGCTAGCATATACGGCTGCAGACCCGGAGGCCCTGGGTTCTAGTCCCAGGTCGGACCAAAAATACTATTGGATTTTTTTGTCAAGAAATGCTCAGTAAATCTAAAGTCGGGAACTTGATACACCCGTGTGTATCAATCAGTCTTGCGCTTGATTTGTCGGCCGTGTCCCATCTTCATCCCATCTGATTTTGAGAGTAACTTAGTTATTTAAATGATATCATCAAAATTTAATTAGCCAAATATGTGTACTTATGTAACAATAACATTTTAATCCTTAGTTAGCAATGACAATTCTGGCCTACGCTGGCAAAGACATAAGCCATTGGTTTAAAAATGAGGATTGGGTACATTATACCCATCCTATAGTTGGATCTCATACGCCGTATCACCAGCACGGTCCAGGTGATGAGCAGCCGGTAGTGCCGTCAACAAGATGGCGGCCATTTACCAACCCTTGGTGGCTGGATGATACCAATATTGTAGGAAAGGTTACGGAGAAGACTAGGCCCATTAGAATTACTAATACATTGACGGGTTAGTTCAAATTTTGAATTTTTGACCACGCTTTTATTTGCTTTCGTTCTAAATTAATAGTACCACAGATCGTATAATACTATACTATTAGTACCTAAATAATGAAATCTTGGATGTCGACTTGAACCCAGTTCTTTTTATTGTTGTTTAAATTTGAAACTTTGTATTTGAAACCATTAAGCTGATTAGACCGTGAGAGCCAGGAGGTGGATAGTGAGTCTGATCAGATGATGAGAGCCAAGAGGTGGACAGTGGAACTCTTCAGTCAAAAAGGTACTACTAAAATCATCAAGTTTCATTTTATTCGTTTAACGAGACTTGATAGTTGAGACATAGGTACATTATAGTTAGGGAAAATGTTGATTTTAAAACTATTTTTATAAAACTATGTCAATTTAATTTTTAAAATTCAAACAAGGATCTAGTGTGACCCTGGAAGTTTGTTCCGAAGAAACAATATACCAAATCATGATGCGCTACCTTCCCCACAACTCTCATATGCTCTCATATACTTGGAGACACCTTGATAGGGGACTATTATATAACAAGACGTTAGAAGAAAATGGCATAAAAGATGAAAGGGATGTTTTTAGCAGAGTCGCTTTGCCTGAAAACTTTTATATACCAGATATTCTTTTGTATTATAACGATGATTTGACTGAAGGTTAGTTTGTTTGTCTTTTAGTTAAATATTTAATAAGTTAGAGAAATTATAATGATGATATTTTAAAGTCAATATAAACATTTAATATCGAACTCTGGATCTCCAACAATAAAGACAGTGCTAATCAGACATAGGTAATATACCTATCTACTGTGCCATAATGATTATTAAGAAAGCCTAAGTTTCAAAATTTTATGTCAGTACGTACATTACTTGAGTGTTCACTGTAACAGTTTAAAGTGTCGTCACTTTTTTTTAACGACCTTTGTAAAAATCTATTTGTATAAAAATTTGCACGCTTTACCGGAGTTAGGGATCAGAAATTGGATTCAGATACTTAATAATATTTACTCCAGGACAGACCTTACGCCTAATTGTATTAATATTTTCCAGATCCACCGAAAAATTGCTTTTGTCTAGAAAAGGAATGCACTCATAATCAACCTGAGAAATGCCATTTGGAAACACTGTAAAAAGTTTTTGTATTGAATTATCGGAATTAAAAAAAAACAAAATAATTTCTTTAAAAAAATATTTTCTAATAAATCTTGTTTATTTTAATGGATTATTTGTTTTATTGTTTTTGAGGAATCTTTAAAAGTTTAATTTATAGATACTTATAAAAATCGCATTAAACAAAAAAAAAAAAAAATTATTACTGTTATTATTGTTGGTTGAAGTAATCTGTATGATTCTTTGTAACCTACTAGCGGCTCACGCTCGCTTCGCTTGGGTTCGTCGCTAGGTACGTTTTACATAGATATTTAAAATAGTTATTTGCCAACGTTAGCCATATAAATTCTAATAAAAAAAATTTGAATTTTTCTGATGTTTTAATACTTATTATCCTATTCCGGACTAAGAGAAATCCAAAAAATCAAATATAAAAATTGGTCCAGTCGTTCTTGAGTTATAAATGGTGTAACTAACACGATTTTGTTTTATATATATAGATTAGGTTTACAGACTACATTTTATGCCCTCGTCGTCTCAACATGGGTTACGTTACCTTACCAGTGAATTCATAAGAAATATTCTTACAAGGCAAAAAAAAAGCTCGTATAGAAAACTAAGTAAAAACCAGATGTTTAAGATCCATCATAATAGTTTTAAAATGGTTGTAAAAATATACAAAAGGGTGCTTTAATAAAGGCTAGTTGCCATATAAAGTGTTTTACTTCAACAAAGTAAGTCGTGACTCGTGTCGAAGCACACCGCACGTGCCCAGAGTTCTGTATGAAATAATTTAACATTAACTAGCGATTTGGCCTGGCTTTGTCCAGGTGTGATAGTTACACATTCTTAAATACATACATATATACACATAGAATATATAAACGTATAGGCAGTGGTAGCCCAGTGGTAACACGCTCACTTGGGAAACCGAGTGAAGCGGGTTCAAATTTCGGGTCTCACACCTCTGATATTTTCATGTGCGAATCATTTCTAACATAATTTCTAGTTGCCTTACGGTGAAGGAAAACATCGTGATGAAACCTGTATGTCTGAGAAAACCTAGCAAGTTTTCGAAAGCGTGGTGGTCTATGGCCTGTTTCCCCTCGTATTGAACGGAGGCCGTGGCCAGCAGTGAGACATTAAAAAGGGCTGAATACATATATACGTACATATGACTCCATGATTATTAATAACTATATCTAATTACTAAATTATTTAATACGATTCGGGTACATACGTCTTTATTATTGTACAATATTGCTACTATGTCTGAAATCTAAACAAGTACCTACTTATATTACAACTTTATCAAAGCTTCGTCGCAATTGGACATCGCTGTAACTAGTCACATACCTATTATACGTTTTTATGTTATCTACATAGATTATTTATTACCTATATAGGTATTTAAATAAAACTTTCTTTTCGGATTTTTTCATGGAGAAACTCTCCTGTGACAATGATTGCTGTAAAGCAATCGAAACGTCGGGAACCAAAAATTAAAATAAATTCGCGAAAAAATCCGAAAAGATAGTTTTATTTAAATGTCAAATATTCGCGTAAATCTAAGAAAGTATTATATACAGGTATCATTAAAATTTTATTTAATTATTGAAGCTTAATTACTCATTGAAAGTATAATATGATAACCGTCTCTAATCGCAGCGGTCATGTTTATTGCGTTTCAGATAACAAATTCAACATCCTCGAAGTATACGAGTACAGGCTGTAGCTATTGTAGACATTGGCTATGTTGAAGAATTAATGAGGAATGAGGACTGCCAACACCACATATTTTAGTTTAGGGAAATCATGAAGATGATGAAACAAATAAGTTATGTTATGAGGGACAATATATTAATCGACTTCCAAGCGCGGATCCAGGGGGGGGGTCATGGGGGTCATGACCCCCCCCAAAGCCAAAAATACGTCTTTAAGAAGTTTGAAGTTTAAGAAAAGAAGGAATAATACAAAATTATTTTTTTAAGTACCTAATTCGAAACAAATTAAGTTTTTATTCGTCACTACTTCGCGGCTCACCCTTGTTTCGCTCGGGTTCGCCTCTAGGAAACCAAAAACAAACCTATCCCACGGGAACCGTAGATTTTTCCGGGATAAAAGTAACCTATATGTTATTTCAGACTATAATCTATCTCTGTGCCAAATTTCATCCAGATCCGTTCAGCCGTTCTGGTGTGAAAGAGTAACAAAGATCCATACATACTCACAAACTTTCATATTTATAATATTAATTAATACGGATTATACAGATTTAGTCCAATCGAAATGCGGTTTAGGGACAAAATATTAAAAACTTGAAGTTTTATGATTTTAAAATGTTAGCAGGTATATAAGGAATAGAAATCCGTAAAATGCCCCCGATGCCCAGCCACCCCCGAGAAATGGGGGGACGCAATGCGTTGAAAAATAGTTTTTTTTTTAAATTTCCGGCTTACTGTGACGTTTTATCGAAAAATGTTTTCAACAAAAGTTGTAGATTTAGTAAAAATTTAGTAAAAATCTACAACTTTTATAAATAACACTTTTTACAATAACCTCAAAGGTTTTTTATTTTTAATTTCTAGAATAATCTTTTGATTTTCATGAAACTAAGGGAATGTAATTTTCGAAATATTTATAATAAACAAAAAAAAATTTGAAATTGAAATGTTTAGCCATTTCCGAGAAAAGTATGTTTTATAGTCTCGAGAGACTGAAAATACACCCCAACTTCAAGTGGACGTTTACATTTAAAAATTTTGTTTTGTACAATTTTCAGATAGGGTTCATTCTTTTCGTCTTAAGCTCTACTTTTTATTAGAAATAAAAACATTGTATGGTCGCCCTATAAGAACACTCTTAAAAATTGAAAACATTGGAGAAATCGATAATTTTTACTTGGTAAACTACATTTTTTTTCATTATCATTAAAAAAGTGTACTTTATTAACTAAATTTTTACACTCTAATTACACCAGTGTATATTTCGGGAAAAACAAAAAAAATGGTATCATTAAGTTTTTAATTTGACGCATATTATTTATACAATGTCGCCGTAAACATTCAAACATTGCAATTTGACGAATCTTGAAGAAAATAGAAATAGTAAAGTTGGAATTCATGTAAAGTATGCCGTACTATTTTGTATTTTTTCGGTAGAATCTATTTATGGTATTATTTTTTCGAATTTATCGAAGTTTTAGTTATTTTTGATCGATTTTGGAGTTAAATTTATAGATTTTTTCTGAAAAATTAAATTAAGTTGATATTGCCTTTTTAAAGCGTTAGCAGGTCCGCTGTCCAATTACCTACCCTCGAGAAACGGGAGGATGCATATAGTTTTTTTCAATTTTTTAGCTTGCTGTGATATTCAATCGAAAAATATTCTTGACACAAGTTGTAGGTCTAGTAAAAATCTACAACTTAAATATAGATGACACTTTTTACAATAATCTCAAGGTTTTCGAGATATTTCCAAAAAACGCGTTTTTTTCAATGATTATTAAAAAAAATGTAACTTACAAAGTGAAAATTATCGATTTTTCCAGTTTTTTTTTTCAATTTTTAAGGGTGTTTTTACAGGACGACCATACAATGTTTTTGTTTCTTCAAAAAGTAGAGTGCAAGACGAAAAAAATTACTAAAAATTGAACGACATTTTTTTTAAATGTAAACATCCACTTAAAGTTGGGTGTGATTTTAAGCCTCCCGAGACCATAAAATATAAATTTATCGGAAACGGCTCAACATTTCAATTTCAGAAAAAAAAATGGTTATTATATGTATTTCGTTGTGAATATAGAACATTTTTCGGTAGGATGTCACAGTAAGCCGGAAATTGGAAAAAAAAAAACTATTTTTTAACTGTTTGCGTCCCTCCATTTCTAGGGGGTAGCTGGACAGCGGGGGCATTTTACGGATTTTTGTTTTATATATACCTGCTAAAGTTTTAAAGTCACAAAGCTTCAGGTTTTAATTATTTTTTTTTCTCTTAAAAATAGACAGATTCCTCGATAAAACCCGTTATTGTGTTTTCCCGTGGGAATAAAGATTTTCCTGTAGTAAAAGGCATCCCTAATGTTGATCCGAATAATAAATTTTCTCTACACAAAATTTGGTTAAAATCGTATCAGTACTTTTTGCGTGAAACCGCACACACAAACAGATTTAGACATAAATTTTGTTTTGGATTCTATATTCTGTACACTATACGTTACACGGTTACAGTGATTGTTTTTAAAGAATATTTCATGTACCGATTTTGCTAAGTTACTGTTTTGGTACCTGGGTGACCGAGCTTCGCTCGAAGTTCTTTTTTTGTTATATCGTATTTTTTAGATGATAATATATATAACTTAAAACTAAAAACTTGAATAAATACAAAAAAAAGAACAAAAGTAAAAACTTTGTATCTGACCGGGATTCGAACCCGGACACCTGTGATTGTCAATCTTGCGCCTTAGCCGGTTAACCACGATGCTTATGCTCGAGGGTGCGAAATTAGTGGCCATATTACACGTGGAATAATGCAAAAGAAAACCACATGAAAACTCGAAAACATACGTTTTCCCAGACATACGTCTAATCTAGATCGATTTTTCGCCCCCGAAAACCTCCACATACCAAACTTCAGCGAAATCGTTAGAGCCATTTCCAAAATCGCCGTTATAAATAAATAAATGAATAAATATACAAGAATAGTTCGTTTAAAGGTATTATGTTAATTAAATATATTAGATATAGATTATATTATGTATAGTTCACCATGTGACCCCCCCCAAAATGTAACTCTAGATCCGCGCCTGTCGACTTCCCAAAAAAGATTCATTGATTTCTAAGTTAAGTACACATTTATGATTTTACTAGCGACTCACCCTCGTTTCGCTCGGGTTCGTCTCTAGGCATATTATGTATAGCTTATAGTTTAAATAGAAGAAATATAGAAAAAATATAATTTAGGTATGTATACAACTTCCCTATTTGAATCGGATATTATTCAATTTTTGATTGGTTTTAATTTTTTTCTTGGGGCCCTATTTTTTTTAAATAAAAAAAGCCTAAGTTCCTCCTTATTACATCAGATATCTGCCAGTGAAAATCTCGTCAAAATCGGTCCAGCCATTTCAGAGATTAGCCGGAACAAAGAAACAGACAGACAGACAAAAATTGTAAAAAAATGTTGTTTTGGTATATGTACCGTGTATACATCCATATGTATTTAGTAAAAAGCGGTTATTTTAATATTACAAACAGACACTCCAATTTTATTTATCTGTAAAGATGTGCATTTTTTAGAAATTACTTGACCGATTTTTACATATTCACTAAAGTATTCAATGTAATATACGAGTATAACTAACGTTTTATTTTATCTAAAGGTTTTATTTAAAGGTGTAAATAATATGAAGCCGACGTATTTTCTTGTTAAAATGTTATTAATTATCTCATTGATGATAAATAACGTAAAGCTATATAATTTAAACAAATATATCTTTCCCTATGAAATTTACGACGAAGAAAGACATATCTCAAGAAGGACATTTATTAGCCATTAACATCGTGTGGAAATAAACTTATATAATGAAATTGTTTACAAGCCTTATAAGTGATATATACTCTATCAGACACTACAGACTCTATTAATTTCATGACACCATGTAAATTGCTTTTAAATCAATCTTTCAAAAGTAACCTAAAAGATAAATTTCAACAAAATGATGTTTTTCTATGCCAAAAATGATCGTAAAAATCTTTTACTATACCTATTATATACTATTTAAAGTTTCTCACGCATACTTTCAGATAATTAGAGTAACATCTAAAAACAAAGTTCATCCATTTTGAAATCCAAGTGAATACAGTTAGCAGGTTTTTCGTATCACTACAGACCTTTAACGCAGTAATAGTACTGCAATTTCTAAGAATATAAGCGTGCCGTTCCGATCTACGAGTAGGGACGTTTTTGTGCGGCGCGTGTCTAGTGATATTTGCGCCTTCAGGAATAATTCATGCTGTCAATTACCTGATTTAATTAAATAAACATTCTATGATATACTAAATATGTCATAAACACAATCTTTCATAAAATATTCGATGTAGACTTCTACTGCTTATTAGCTTATAGTTTTTATATTCAAGGGTTGACATTACAATATTATTGGTGATGGCAAAAGTCCCTAGTGGATGTTTTCGGAACTAACGACAGCAGTTTAAAATTTATTCTAAATTTATAGTTAACTATTATTCTTACTACTATATTAATAGATATAGCCCTAATGACATTATCATTTTTCGATACTTTATAAACTGTATACCTAATCTTATATATTTAAACGAGCAACTCTTGTATATTTATTTATTTACTTTTTTATACCGGCAATCTCGGAAACGGCTCTAACAATTTTGCTGAAATTTGGTATGTGGAGGTTTTCGGGGGCGAAAAATCGTTCTAGATTAGTCTTATGTCTGGGAAAACTCGTGTTTTCGAGTTTTCATGCGGTTTTCTTTCGCATTATTCCACGCAAAATATGGTCGATAATTTCTTGCGCTCGAGCATTATCATCGTGATCAAGCGGCCAAGGTGCAAGATTGACAATCACAGGTGTCCGGGTTCGAAAGTTTTTATTTTTGTTTTTTTTTGTATTTATTCAAGTTTTTAGTTTTTTTTATCTAAAAAATACGATATAATGAAAAAAAAAACTCCGAGCGAAGCTCAGTCGCCCAGGTCCTCCAATTAAATAGAGACGTCATCGGTCGAAGTTAGTTCTACGTCTTGCCGGTAGGGCACAAAAGCTTCACTGATTTTAGTATACTATTGCACGTGTTGAAGAGCGTAAGATTCATTGTGTTCTCTGCTTTTTCTGAGACCGACAAGATGTATTTATTAATTATTTCTTTAGCCTTAATCAGATCAAATAAACCATATTATTTTTCATTTGTATCTAATTTACTACTAGAGGAAAAAATCATCACCAATTATCATAGAAATCAGTCATGGGAAGCCTTGTAATCGATTTATTTTAGCTATCGTCACAAAAAAATATATGTCATATGATTATTAACGAGTGAGAGTATATTTCGATAGCATTGCATTACGAACTCGATTACTTAACACCATTGTGCTTAGTTATGAATATGCATTATTGCTACACTTGGAGCGTCCCATACGCGCCACGCTTAGCCGAGCGCGGTTCCTGTGACCATTCGAGGGCCACAAAAACTGTCTTCATATTGAAAAGAATAAGTTCACTTGGATTAGAAGCCTCAGATTTATTTTTTCTTTTTTATATTAATGATGCGGAAACTTAATAAATTCAACAAAAACGTCGTTTAAGTTTCAAAAGAAGTTGATAATTATAGCAGTTAGCTATGCGTAATTATAGAAAAATCTGTTGATAAGTAAAAATATTCTATTAAAAGTACTTATTACTAAGCATATTATTACCTAGTTTATTTTTCTACTTTATAACAAATCAATTTAATTTGAATTTTAAAATTTTACATAATATTCATCATTAATAGTAATAACTAGAGACTCACCCTCGCTCCGCTCGGGTTCGTCCCTACTTACGTTTTAACGTTTAGTATAGATTTCTTAGAGATGAGATATTTTCCCACAGTAAAAAGTATCCTATATGTTGACCCGGATATCCAGCTATCACCATACCAAATTTCATCAAAATCCCTCCAGCGGTTTTTCTGTGATGCGGTAACAGACAGACAGACAGACAGACAGACAGACAGACAGACAAAAATTCTAAAAACTATAGATTCGGCCTCTGCATCGATAATAATGTCTATTTCAATAAGATTTTCCAAAAAATATTTAATGTACAGATTCGGCTTAGTTAGAATTTTATAATATGTATAGATTTACTATGCTCGATTTTTAAAATAAAACATGTTATAGTCCATATAACTTACCACCGATATTATTAATTTGCCTTTAGCAACGTATTTCGAAAGCACTCAATATTAAACATTTAAAGTTCATTGCCAAGGCCATATTATTAACTATGTATTTCGAAAAACGCAAAAATATATTCAACTATTTTGCCCCACGCGAAATATCTATATCCAGAGCTCATTCACTGTCGCGTCACGCATGCGCGGTTCTCATAGCACTTGTTACCCTAAATTACAACAACCCCATGCAAAGCAAGTAAAAATAACCATAACACAAACCATACGCACCGTGACGACATTTTCGTCTTTCTTTGACTTTCGTCCACAGATAATTGAGTGACGGATAGCGCGCTTGACGTAGAAAAGCGCGGCAAGGACGTTGTTTTTTTTTTTTCTAATTTATATGTCAATGACCGATGCGTTGTGATTTGTGTTAGGTGATAGTGCTAAGTGATAAGGGTTTTTTTAAATAGTGGGTGTACCGTGTACGTTAGTACTCTCTGGTAAGTTAATTTTCAATTAATAATTTTCTCAATAAATTAATTATAATGTCTTGTATTTTATATTTTGTATAGTATTGTTAATATTATTATAATTTGGATATTCATACTACTGTACTATATTAATATACAGAAAAGGAAATGAAAGTATCTACCTAAGTTTAAATTAACTATCAGTGTTTCCTTTTAAATACTTCTTTTTTTATTTTTGAGAGAAAAATTTCAACATTTTTGCAAAGTATTATAAAATATTCATCTATTATTGGAGTATTTTCAATTTTTATGCACGAAACCGTATATTAAAAAATACGCTTATAGTAACTAGAAACAACACTGACTGTGTTGTCCATTGTATCCAATATGAGTGATTTAGAGATATAATTAGTTAGACACGATAAATAGCTTTATTATTAATATTATCATATATAATAATAATTACTATAATAACACAGTAGGTACTTAGGCGACCGAGGCGAGCGATCATTTTTTCAGAAAAGGCACCTACTCGTGTATAAACTTGAAAAGTAAAACCTTATCTAGATATAGATCCAAATCGATACACAATATAAATTTATATACAAAATTGCTCATGTAATATTATACAATAGACAAATCATTAAAATACTAGCAGCCGAGAGTGATAACAAAATATACTGCTACGTTAGGTTATTACCAAGTGGTAAGGACCAAGTGGTAAGTAAGGACGTGGTGTGGTAAGTACCACATCACGTCCGTACCATAGTAAATAGATGGCTCATATTTATTGGGGTAGCTAAGTAAATAAAGGTTAGACCGAGATGAAATTGATTCTAGACCCTCTATTGATTTTACTCCCCTCAGTTGCACCCCATTTAAGTAATGAGCTCTCGATTAGTTTTCTATAGGGTGCCTGCAGCTTTTTGCAGCATATATCTACTTATAATATCGGTAATTGTTAGACAGTATAATAATAGTAATAATAAATATTATACAGTCAGTTTTACGCCACAGATATTGTTATATGTAAAGGAAAAGGATAGGAAAAGTATAATGAAATGCAAGTTTACATCTTTAAATGTTTTTTTGATACTTTTATAAATAGTTGTCATAAAAAAAATGAGACACATAAAATAGTCTATTAGCAATACTTATTATTTAAAAATAGTTAAAAAAAAAATAGATTGGTTATACACTTCCGGAATTTATCGCCATCTAAATTAAAAAGCTAAGCCATTGTGTTATCTATTCAACAACAATAGATAAAGCTTATCGAATACCTCTATTGTTTATGGTTTATCATTTCCGTTCAGATTAGTTGCTTCCAAATTGAAAAAGACCGTTGAATTTTTTCTGACGCTGTAAGCAATTGAAAATAATGACTGGGATATCGGAATATTCCAGACGAGTTTAGGTTCGATTAATTATTGTGAAACGTAGTAATTATTGGTAGTATAATATTCGGGAGTTTGGAAGGTGACAAATACCAACAGATTTGCTTATCGCTTTCTTAGATTAACCCGAAAACTTGAAATTTTTATAAAATAGGGAGCGTAAAAGTAAAGTGAAGTAAAATATCAAGTTGTAAATAAATTCATCAATATTGATAATATAATATCTAGCCAAAACAACAATAACATTTTATTACTTGACGACACGTTTGGCTCAGTTTGTAATCACCCTACTTGCTATGCCAGCGGTCGCGGGTTCGAGTCCCGCTGGAGGCATTCATTTGTGTGATGAGCACGAATGTTTGTACTCCAGTCATGGGTGTTTATATTTATAGTATGTATGTAATGTAATTTAAGTTATATATGTGTAGTGTATCACTTATCTGGTATCCATAACACAGGCCTTGTAGCTTAACATGGAACTAGATGGTGCTGTGTGTTTAATGTCCCAGCATATTTATTTATTATAATACCTAATAAAAACTGTAAAAATTAACAAATGTAGAACTAAATTGTAATATTTATTTTTCAGATAACTACATAATGGCTACTTTACCAATTTATGTATCATTGAGTAGGTGAGTATCCTTAACAAACCTTTTTTTTTTATTTTTCGTATTTATAATAATAAATATATAACAAAGTTAGAGAAACAACTTGAAAAATTACCATTTTTGTTTGAAAGGTATAGAACTATTAAAATATCTTATAATTACTCCTAACATATCTAGTTAGTACATAATTTTATGTCATTTTAATAGTTTTCTTTATGTTATCGTCAACTCTGCTCCCTTAGAGACCGGAAGCCATGAAAATGAACACATGTTGTTCAAATAATTGGAGTCGTTAATATTGATTTTATGGGATTTTTACATGAGAATGTAGGAAGTTTATTATCTCATACGAAATAGGGTATGTATGTATGTATTTTACACAATTTATACACCTTGTTTTGACTCAAAACAACTTGCAACTAAAAGAAATTGCAATCTTCATAATATATGTAAAAAACAATACGACATGCATTTTGTCTCCAGAAATAGATGTTTGCTTGCTAAATGCCTAGCCATAAAAGGTCCAAAATATTTAGATCTAAAATTTCCAATAGTTATATGTTCTTGATTGTCTTTAGAAGTGAAATATCTATTTTTTTTTTCTATTTTTTGAGTTCTATTAAAAACATGAAATCACTTTTTTAAGGCTAAGTGACCGGAAGCATACCACATGCCATCTCGTACATTTTTACTGGCCAATAATAACAGTATCTACCAACATTGATAGTCATATACGAGCTTGAGCTTTCGTCGTTTCCTGTCTCCCGGTAAGGAAGTAACCTGACGTGCTTTATTCTAGGGCTGCCATTGAACAGCTTCAGTCAATAATAAAAAAAAAAATTGTGTAATATTATATATGCTACACTAAATAATTACAAATATATATATTTTTAATTTCATATTTTTTTTCCAAAAAACTAATTTATGATGATTTTTTGCTATGGATTGTTATCTTCTTCAAATTACTACCAATTTTGTTAAATTATCAGGCTGTTTTAAGATTTATTAAATAAAATAATATTGGTTTGACATTATAACAAAATTGTTAGGTAGTAAAATGAAATATTTTTTCAAACAATGAAGCTCTTAAGAAACTTTCGACAACCCTGCGTTATCAAAGCGGTCAGTGGTCACTATCTGCAAGCAATATTTATTCAGTGGGGGCCGTATTGGCATTACCTTTTTCGTTTGTCAAAATCATTCTCACATACTAATTACCTTAAAAACACATATTTATATATACAATCAAATAAAGACATTTCCTGGAGTATTCGTTTACTTTTTTTTTAATATAAAAAGATCAAAAAGATTGTTTAGTAAATATTCTTGACTAGCGAACCAACCTCGCTTCATTTCGGATTCGTCTCTAGACAAAAACAACTCTATCCCACGGGAACCGTACATTTTTCCAGGATGATATATAGCCTATAGACTTCCTCAGTTAACGGACTATCTAATGCAAAAAGAATTTTTCAAATCGGATTAGTAGTTCCTGAGATTAGCGCGTTCAACCAAAATAACAAACAAACAAACTCTTCAGCTTTATAATATTAGTATAATTAATTTACTGGTTATCATTATCCAAAGTACATCAATTTTGATGAGAATCCAATAAACTAAAAATAGATAATCCAATTCTATTTCTATCCTAGTTTAATATAATTACGTATAGCGTATTAATGATTAATTAAAATTTATATAAAACAATAATATGAAGATTTAAAATAATTATAAGTAATGTAAACATCGTGTGGAAATCTGCATGTGTGAGAGAACCTAGCAAGTTTTCGAAAGACATATAGATAGCATCATCCCCCTCATATTGAAGGAAGGCCTATGCCTAGCAGTGGGACGTTAAAAATGGCTGAATACATACCTATAAGTATGTATATGCGTTTTAAAATTAAAGCAAATGAACCTAAAATATAACTTATTAGTTATTACTATTGCAAAAAGTAATTTGTTTGGCATTTTAAATAAAACTATCTTTTCGGATTTTTTTCGCGGATTTATTTTGATTTTTGGTTCCCGACGTTTCGAATGCTTTACAGCAATCATGGTCACGAGAGAGACTACGGTTTAAGATGTCTCGAAGATATTATATAGTTGTTACAGACATCCTACCCATAAAAAAACAAAATAAATTCAAAATAACAAAATGAATTCAAAATACATTGTTGCGCATTTTTATACTGTTTTACCATTTTTGTACTAATTTTAAACGTATAGGCTAATCCAGCACTGGCCTGATAATCTTCTACGTATTATATAGAGCATGACATTGACTGCTACAACCAAATGCATTGAACCAAATATTTCCCAAGGTATTTAAACTATGTATAAATATCAGTATGTAACAGATGCGGATTTTTCATACACATTGAAGTATTAAGGAATTTAAGTATATATATGGAAGATATGAAATATTAGTATGGATAAGCCAATTAGTGTATTATTAACTGGTATTAGATTTTTTGTTATAAAATTGTTTCTGAAACATGCATAGAATGTTAGAAAATAATCTTGTTAATATCTACGGTTAACAGGAATCAATTGAAGTGAAAATTTTACGGTCTCACTTGCGTGATCCACCTTTCATGGATTTTCTAGTGGCAAAGCTTAAAAATAAAACTTAATACTATTTTCAAAATTAAATACATTATAGCATTGTGATATGGAGGATATGGAGATTAAATACTGTTAGTTGGAAAGGATTTTTAAACGAACGGTGACTGGTGATAAGTAAATAAATCTATACAGGTAAATAAAATTGGAGTGTCTGTTTGTAATATTAAAATAACCGCTTTTTACTAAATGCATATAGATGTATACACGGTACATACTCGTATACCAAAAGAACATTTTTTACAATTTTTAATGTCTATCTGTCTGTCTGTCTCTTTGTTCCGGCTAATCTCTGAAATGGCTGAACCGATTTTGATTTGATTGATGGGACTTTCACTGGCAGATAGCTGATGTAATAAGGAATAACTTAAGCTACTTTTATTTTAGAAAAAATAGGGTTCCACAAAAAAAAATTAAAACCAAATTAATTAATTAATTTTGTTTTGGGAGGCAACCTAGAGACGAACCCGAGCTAAGCGAGGATGAGTCGCTAGTGTTAAATAAAATAGCTAACGGATTTCATTATAGTATACATAAAAAAAATATGATAATTTTTCTCCAAATAATTAAAGATAGCCTAAAATTTATCTTGTACCATCTTGTACAATTTTACAAAAATCTATACTAATATTATAAAGCTGAAGAGTTTGTTTGTTTGTTTGGTTGAACGCGCTAATCTTAGGAAGTACTAATCCGATTTGAAAAAATCTTTTTTCATAGGCCGTTAACTGAGGAAGGCTATAGGCTATATATCATCCCGGAAAAATGTACGGTTCCCGTGGAATAGATTTGTTTTGTCTAGGGACGAACTCGAAGCGAAGCGAGGGTGAGTCGCTAGTCTAAAATATAATAAGTACTGTTATACATTTTCATATTCTATAATACTTTTTTATATTATTTGACGACACGTTTGGCTCTGTTTGTATTGATCCTACTTGCTGTGCCAGCGGTCGCGGGTTTGAATCCCGCTGGGGGCATTCATTTGTGTGATGAGCACGGATGTTTGTACCTACTCCAGTCATGGGTGTTTATATTAATAATAGGTATGTATTTAAAGTTATATATGTGTAGTGTTTCAACTATCTGGTATCCATAACATAAGCCTCGTAGCTTACCATGGAACTGGATGATGCTGTGTGTTTATGTCCCATCATCTATCCTAATATTATAAAGAGGTAAAGTTGATGAGTTTATGAGTTCGTGAGTTTGTGAGGTTGTAGGGGGTAATCTCTGAATCTACTGAACCGATTTATATGAAATTTGATAACAAGATAGTTTGAGAACCCGAAAAGAACATAGGATTCACTTCAAAATTATTAAGGTACAACAAAAGGCTTTAAAAATAAAAATGTAAGTAAAACCTCATTTAACACCTCGAGGACCGCGAGCACACCGGTGTGCTAGATAACAATTGAATTCTCGGAAATTCGCACGGATTTCTTAGAATTTGTCCGGGAGGGATTAAAGGTGCCAAAGTTAATTTAAATATGTAACTTTTGTTAATTTTGATGAATTTCACTGTATTTTCAAAATCAATGAAGCACGAAAGATCTATTATCTAGAGCCAATACAAATTGGTACATGGAGTAAATGAAACGTGAAATTAACATGTAATTAGACAGGGAGTTAATTAACGCCTTGCTCGGCTCTACATTGGATATGAAACACAGTGTTGATTTTGCAAAAAATACGTAATAACGCTACTGATTTGTTTGCGGAAATTACTTTATATAAAACAGTCACAAAGTATATGTATTAAAATTAATTAAATACTAGCGACTCATCCTAGCTTCGCTCGGGTTTGTCCCTAGCTTGATTCCCCATACAAACTTTCATTCCCATTTTCACCCCCTTAAGGGATGATTTCCGGGATAAAAACTATCCTATGTCCTTCCCAGGGTCTCAAACAATCTTCAATTCAATTTTCATCTAAATCGGTTCAACAATTTCGGAGCCTATTCGGTACAAACAAACAAAGAAAAAACAATCTTCCGTCTTTATAATATTAGTATTTAATATTAGATTAACTTGCTAATTAAACAATATTAAAATTGGTTTATTTTTATAAAAATTACATTAATTTAGGTATTTAATGAATAAATAAACAAGTTTGCTATATTTAATCTCGTCCGGGGGGCGCAGTTCAGGGCATCTGGCACCGTCCGTCACTGTCTAAGGCTATCACGAGTGATACGAAACGTATCAGACCGCCAGACTGCACGTGTACAGCAGCTTGCTATTTCCTACTGTTAGAACAGGGCTTCTCAAACTTTTAACTTCACGAACCCTTATTTTTCCTAAACGACTACAATTTGTTTTCTAGAAGTCCAATGTTTTTTTACGAATCACAATTTTTTGATTCGGTATTTTGCTTTTAATATGACCAGAAGAGTGATGGAAATGAAGGAAGATGGGTGGAGATGAAGCGGAAGACGCCGACCTTAAGTAATGTGGTGTGATGATGATTGTGCTTTCAATATTTTGCTAGTATGAAATAATTCTTTTGATTTATTATAATATTTTAAATACACTTATATTTTAAATTTACAAAATACACTACGTTATGAATTCCCTATGACAGTCGTGGAACACGCTGTACGCATACTTTGAGAAATCCTGTATTATTGTATCTGTATAAAGTGTCACTTGCGTATTTTTATTAGTGCAAGACTATTAAAAGACCCGGCTTTGCACGTATAAAGCAGAGTTTTATTTGACTGATTGATATGAAACTTAGCTATTATCCTTACGACTCATGTTTCATAAACATATGTTTTCATTCTATGGGATTGGACAAGATGACATTCTAATCACTTATGTTAATAAATAACCTAATATTGTATGGGAATGACATTTTCAAGTGTTAGTCAAATATCATATTAGGTATGACAAACGTGATTACCCATATGCTTTTTAGTTTTCTTTTAACAACATCTATTGTACAGAGCTAACTTGTCTAAGGAGTCAGATTCATTACTAACTTTACAGCTAAAATCTGCACAGATGAACTCAAATGATGTGTGCAATCTGTTAAAAATTTTATATACATATCGTTGTTCTTTTCTCTTTCAATGATTCAATCCAAATAACCAAATTTTTGAAAAATAATATTTCCTCAACTTTGTCATACGAAACTTGTTTTTAGAAAATTGGCTAGGTTCTCTTAGGTATGCAGGTTTTCTCTGGATATTTGGCTTTATTGAAGGTAAGTGATTATCATGTTGAAAATGATGAAACATGATAATATCATAAGTGCGAGGCTCGGGATTTGAACCAGTTTCACTAGGTTTCTCAAGCGAACACGTTACCACTGGGCTACCACTTGCCATATTCACATTACTTTAAGATTAATCGGTTATTTCAATCCAAATACAAGGAATAACAGTAATAAAAGTTGCCCTATTCTAAAAATCAAATACATTAGTAATGACAAAATACTGCATACAAATATGGGAGGTGCAGTCAAAGTCCAATTTCGATTAATCGATATTAAATAAAACCTTTATGTTTCTTTGTTCCTTCCCATAAAAGGCTAGAAGTCAAAGATTACGAGGGTCTCAATCGTTCATTTAATTGGCATTATAATAAATTATTAGCTTAGGCGTTTAAATAATAAGTGCATTGCACCTTATACCTTAAAAAATTATTCTTGGAAGTTTTCAATACATATAATTACATAAAATATACGTATAGTATATTTGAAAATCCTTTTAAAATCTACATAATTTCGGTATTTTTTCATTACTGTTCATAATAAAAGTTAGTATAGACATTTGAGGTAACTATTCCTGCATTGGTAACTTGAGCTTACGCGTTTCTTTCTTTTTATAAGTACTCACAAATGTATAAAAAGGTTATTGGTATTGGAAATCATTGGTTCAATTTTATCTAAATCGCACACTTCGGGGTCGATAACATAAAACAAAAAATAACAAAATTAAATTTGTCCAGATTCTGTGAATGAATGTAAGTGTTCTCAAAATGGTAATGAGAGATTGACCGTTCCGAAAAGATAGTTTCATTTAATAGGAAACGCTTAAAAAATCTTAGAAACAGGACGTCTTCACATTCGACTAAAGAGAGGTCTTAGTATCCGATCGAGATTCAAAATCGGACACCTGTGATGTGAATAACGTGAAAGAAACCCGCATGAAAACTCGAAAACACGCGTTTTCCCAGACATACGACTAATCTAGATCAATTTTTCGCCCTCAAAAATCACACGTACCAAATTTCAGTGAAATCGTTAGAGCAGTTTCCAAGATCGCCGGTATAAATAAACAAATATATAAATAAATATACAAGAATTGCTCGTTTAAATATATTAGATAATAATTAGCTGACCCGACAGACCCCATTCTGTCAAATCAAGTGTTTAGCAGGCCGGATTAGAAAAATAGTGTCTTTACGTTTTGCTGGGCATTTTTTCCAATTTATCTATTCATAAGAATCCTCCTCGGACTTCAACGAATATTTAAAAAAAATATTCCAATTGATACCTACGTAATTATCGTCTATAACGTTATACTAAACATTTTCCCGTAATAAACCTCCGTTTCAAATATAATATAATAAATAAATATGTGGACATTAACACACAGCACCATCGAATTCCATGGTAAGCTACGAGGCTTGTGTTATGGATACCAGATAATTAATACACTACATACATAACTTTAAATACATACATATTATAAATATAAACACCCATGACTGGAGTACAAACATTGGTGCTCACTCGAACCCGCGACCGCTGGCACAGCAATTAGTGGGGTCACTACAAACTGAGCCAAACGTGTCGTCAAATATACACATAATACTAAATTGAGAGTTTGTTCAAATTTAATAATAACCGCTACACCCGTATAGAATAGAAAGGCAAAATCGAAAATTCCGCATTATTATCTTTAAATATTGACTATTTCTAGGATTTATAACAATTGGTTTTTCCAAAACACTTGTAGTTCCATTTTTGTATAAAGCGTCATATCGTTATATATATTTATGAGTTATGCCAAATGTCTAGATTAACAAATGACTAGGTAAGCTGTTTATTATTTTGATCAATGTCTGCCCACACTCGCCCACCATTGGGTATTCTAGCTTTTCCCACGCCCACGCGTTGTTTGTATAATTATATACAAGCTTCTAATAAATTGGTGATTAATTTTAAAGATTTAATTAAAGTGCTAATTGAATTAAAGGTAGTTAAAGTTGTACGATTTAACTATTATATATGTATACTAATATTATAAATGTGAAAGTTTGTGAGTATGGATGTATCGATGTACATATGTTTGTTGCTCTTTCACGCCGTAACGGCTTAACGGATCTGGATGAAATTTGCCACAGAGATAGATTATAGTCTGGAATAACACATAGGCTACTTTTTATCTCGAAAAAATGTATGGTCCCCCGGTTTGTTTTTGTTTTCTCAGAGGTGAAGAGCCCGAGCGAAGCGAGGGTGAGCCGCTAGTAAGATGTATATTTCTATTGTAATATGGAATAATCTGTAGAACTGTTATTTATGGAAACGACTCCAAAACCTCTTTTACTAATTGAAAATCTCTATCTCTGAGTAATCTCATATGCTATTTAATACAGACTATTGTTCATCCAGTATCCATAATATTTTATTAAGTATTAACGTGATGAGGGACGCGGGCACACCGGTGTGTCAAATAACAATTATTTTTTTAGAAATTATCCTGGAGTGGTAACACTGAAACTTATTGTACTACCCTACCTACTAAACAAAAAAAAAAAATGAAAATTGGTTGACAAAGGAGAAAAACAAATAAAAGCTTGTAAGAACTTTTTTGTATTTGCCTATTTATAGTTTAGATTTTTGTCCATTTATAGTATAGTATGAAGTTTATAGTGTAGTCTATATACAGCATTGTACTGCAGGGGAAGACTTATCAAACATATTATTTCGATTCTCTTTTTCAAGGAACTAATTACGCATTGTACTTTTAAAGATTGTTATCAATTTTATTCATATAATTTTCATAAAAATGGTATTTTAAATTGTTTAAGATCATGACAAAAGATACTTTTAATTAACCGGAGGACATTATAAAAACATAAAGGATAATTTATTTTATAAAAATATATTATTTTATGTAAATCTTAGGCATTTTATATGAAACAAATATAAACTCTACGAGTGTTGCACAAGCATTACTGTTACTGCTGGCGTACATCATCCCACTGCTGGGCAAAGGCCTCTCTTCTATATTTCCAGATTTTGCTGTTTAGTGCAAGTACAGGCCAGTTTAGATGGAATTGACCTAATTTATCCCGTTACCTAGTTCGTGGTTTACCGCATTGCACAAGTATTGCACAGTTAAAATGTACCTACAACAGAAATACACAATTGCAATTGATAAATGAATAAAATAATGTTTTTTGTTTTTCACTGACTTCAGAAAAGAAGCTAAAGCAAAAAATCCTGATCGTATCTTCCAATTTCATTTAGCATTATTTAAAAATCAACATGCAATAAAGCATGGTCTCGTAAATCAGATTTTTCCACTGGTTGCGTTCTCGACAGAATGAGTAGTGTCTTAAGTTCCACGATATTTGCAAAGAAATGGAAATATTATCGCGTGCTTTGAAATTAGTCTCACACGACTCAGTGGCTACATAGGTCTTGCAAGCTGACTCATCTGTTGAAGTGAGAATGTAAATTGATAATGTCTTCGCCTCGTTTGTAGTTTATCTGATACAGGAATGTTTTAATACAGTATCGCTATTATTTATATAATTATTTATTTTTATTATTATCTAATAATAATAATGTCCTCCTGACCGATTCCGGCCACGGCGGCCAATCTCATTGAGACTAGCCAACTGCGCAGGAGATATTATAGTGCACACATGTACGCGCAGACACAAGTGCACTCTCTATTCCTGTCACTCTCATACTCCGGTGGGACGACTACTCGACACGACCGGTGAGAGTTAAGGCGCAGGACCGACGGCTTTACGTGCTCTCCGAGGCACGGGGGTGAAACACCGCCAACTTCCCAACTCCGGGCTGTCACTGAGTCTTACTAAACAGAAAGACTCAATAACTAAACTTGGCCCGACCTGGGACTCGAACCCAGGACCTCAGGATGTGCAGCCGTACATGCTAGCCACTACACCACCGAGGCAGTTATTTTATATATATAGTTATATTATTATCTATACTAATATTATAAAGCTGAAGAGTTTGTTTGTTTGGTTGAATGCGTTTATTTCAGGAACTGCTAATCCGATTTGAAAAATTCGTTTTGCATTAGATAGCCCGTTAACTGAGGAAGGCTATAGGCTATATATCATCCCGGAAAAATGTACGGTTCCCGTGGAATAGATTTGTTTTTGTTTAGGGACGAATCCGAAACGAAGCAAAGTTGAGTCGCTAGTATTATTATATTTTTTTATCGATTTCACAAAGGTTAGTCCATTTGGTAGTGTGTTTTTTGTTTATAACGTGATGTTTTTGCTAATTATGAGATGATTTTTATAATTATTTTTGATGTATAGTTTATAAAACAAGGATGGTGTCATATCCAGCAGATAAATAAAATTGAAGTGACTGTTTGTAATATCAAAATAACAGCTTTATACTAAATGTATATGTACTTATAAGAAAAACACAATTTTTAAAATTTTTGTCTGTCTGTTTGTTCTGGCTAATCTCCGAAACGGCTGAACCAATTTTAACGGGACTTTCACTGGCAGATAGCTGATATTATAAGGAGTAACTTAGGCCACTTTTATTTTAGAAAAAGAATTAGGGTTTCGCTCAAAAAAATTAAAACGTACCTACCGTATAAAAACGTACGCTAGTATAAAAATAAAAATATTTTCTTAAATTCACGCAAATGTCTTAGAAAATTTACTGATGTGGGTTAAATAATTTTAATTACCTTTATGGGATTTCGATGTCAGTGTACGTTTTGCTAATAAATATTATATTTTATACTGAACACTTATAACTATATTTTTATCATATAAGTTGATATTAAGCTCGTTCTAAATGTATGGATTTAAAATTTTGCAGGTGATTTGTTTTTTTTTATTCAATTTTTCAATAATCAATTTTAAGCAATTCGCGCCATTTGACTGTTCCTATAAAAGAGGAGAATACTTGGTTGTTAGTTTCCGTGATATCCGACTCTGCAGATATAGTGTCACTACACTACGAGGTTCGTCTCATAAGCACTAGCTTATTATACACTAGCAACTCACTCTCGCGCTTTAACGTTTAGTATAGATTTCTCAGAGAACAAATATTTTCGTATATAATTTAATATTAAATATTGTAAAAACTATCCTATATGTTGACCCGGATAACCAGCTATCATCATACTAAATTTCATCAAAATTTATCTAGTGGTTTTCTCGTGATGCGGTCACAGACAGACAGACTGACAATCATTCTAAAAACTATAAATTCGACCTCTGTATGGATAATAATGACTATTTCAATCAAAATTTCCAAAAAATATTTAATGTACAGATTTGACTCATTTAAAATTTTATTATAATATGTATAGATATAAAATTCTAAACTATAATTTTAGTTTTTGTAACGTTGTCATTATCCTGAATTGGAATATCTAGCCAAATTAAAATATCTATATACACATATCTATAATAAAAAGTGATAATGTCTGTACATTTATTGAATATTTCATACCAAAACAAAGATATGCGTTCGGTCCAAAAGTTGAGCCTACGCGCTCTCCTCTGACGCGAGTTAAGTGCTAGCCTTTTACAGAAACTTGACGGTGCATATTAAATAAGTTAATGATATATTGAAGGAATTAAGCTCTGTCATAAATAAATAAAAACCTTTATCACAGATGTAAGGATTGATTAAGAAATATTTTCCTAATTGTCTGTCTATAAAAGAAGTGATGGGAGGTGCTGGTACAGTATTACGTATTACAAAGGCAAACATTTTTGTGATATGGTTTTTATAATAAACTAGGGACTCGCCCTCGCTCCGCTCGGGATTGTTTCTACTTACGGTTTGAAGTTTAGTATAGATTTCCCAGAGATATTTTCCGACAGTAAAAAATGTCCTATATGTTGACCCGGATAACCAGCTATCACATAAAAAAAATCATCAAAATCTCTCCAGTGGTTTTTCCGTGATGCGCTAACAGACAGACAGACAGATAGGCAGACGAAAATTCTAAAAACTATAGATTCGACCTCTGTATCGATAATAATATTTATTTCAATAAAATTTTCCAAAAAATATTTAATGTATAGATTCGGCTTAGTTAGAGTTTTATAGTAAGTATATGTATAGAAAAAAAAATTCAATATGATATTTCGCGTAAGATCGTTATATTTTATCTTTATTTATCTATTACTGTATTTTTTGTGTTTTCTGCACATTTAAATACCAAAAACGACAATTTTTTTAAAATAAATTGATAAAGAGGAAAGCTATTTTTTTTAAAATATTACCAAATTTTACTACATAATTTTATTATATAAAATGATTTAGGCAAAGTCGATAGGCATTGTTAGTATGTAAAGAGTAACTACTAAACCGACGTATGTAAATAATGCGGTCTTTGCCACTAACATTTTAAATGTACAATGCAAATTCCTTATTATACAAGTTTGAAATTTATGATCCTTTTCTAGAAGTGTGGTCAAGCTTTAAAGTTTCACTAATAATAAAGTTATGAGTTTTATATGTTTGTCTGTGTATTACATACTTGAAAATAGTTTGTATATTATTCTTACAAGATGTCTATGTGTTTATGCGCTTATAGTTTAAGAGCCACTGACTCCTTCAATTTTGATTTAAAATGAAATACCTTATCTATACATATAATAAAATTCTGAGTTTGGAAAATGTTATTGAAACAGTCATTATTATCGATATCGATAGGGACCGAATCTATCGTTTTTAGAATTTTTGTCTGTCTGTATGTCTGTCGAATCACGAAAAAAATCACTGGACAGATTTTAATGTTTGGTATGATGATAGCGGGTTGTCCGGGTCAACATATACGATACTTTTTACTGCGGGAAAATATCTCATCTCTGAGCTAAACTTTAAAACGTAACTAGGAGCGAACCCGAGCGGAGCGAGGATGTGTTGCTAGTGTATGAATATTTTGGTACGTCAGTAGTACATCTGGTACCTTAAAACATTGTTTTAAGTAACTAGAAAATTACTTTTTTTTAATTTTCGTATGTTTGCGTTCTTATAATTTGTCTTAGAAAAAAGGTTTTATGGAATTAAAATATAAGTTTTTATGTATTTTTTAGTTCAAAAGCAAAAGCCAAGTAGATAAGCTTATTAAAGCTTTTAAGTCTGGCTATAAATATGTATGTAATAAGTTTTTGTTGTTTACCATACAAGGTAAGTCACCATTATATTTAAAAAAAGTATAATTTTAACATTCTTCTTATTATTAAATACTTTGATTATATTTTAAAGGTCAATGATTTATTCAAATATTTATAATTTAAGTGAGTTTTTTTTTTATAATTGGCTATTTAACTTGTGATTTATTTTTATTCGTAATTGAGTTTAAGACTCTGTAACATTTTATTACGCTATTATTATTTATTTCCATCCTACTTAATATTATAAATGCGAGTGTGGATGTATGGATGTCTTTATGTCTGGATGTATGGATGTTTGTTACTCTTTCACGCAAAAACGACTGAATGGATTTTAATGAAATTTTACAATATAGCTTATACATCAGAATAACATATATTAGCTACTTTTTATCCCGGAAAATGTACGGTTCCCGTGGGATAGATTGCCTATATATTTATATAGCATATACCTACTGCCTCGTGACTGTCCGAATGTCGTATCCGGAGGTCTTATGTTCGAGTGCCAGGTCGGGCCAAATATGTAGACCGTATAGTTATCGAATTTTTCTGTCAAGAAAAGCTGAGTTAATAAACCTATTAACGTTTTTTGGGGATGGTGCTGACATGTAATAAAATAAAAATAAATGACACAGACCTCACAAAAAAATGTAGGCTTAATAAAATGAGATTTATTATTTTTATCTTTTAAGTTAGTCGCATTTAACTTAACTATACATATTTTGCTGTCGGTTTATTTATTTTTTAAATAATGCTAGGGCACGATTACAATTTTTTTTATTTCTGACTAAAGTATAATATAGAGTGTCACTGAATTGAACATGAAGCCAAATAATAATGTTTTAAAACAATACCTATATAATGTTTTAAAACATAATGCAAATATTAATAGAATGCTCAATACTGTGACAAGTAAATAAATATTAATAAATAAAAATAGCTAACGGATTTTATTATAATAAATAAATAAAAATTATATAAGCTAATATTATGCTATATGTTATTCAAGGGGAAGAGAACTAATGCTTAATAAATACAAAAGAATGTAGTATCGTTTTTAATTGATTTTCTTCTCAGAAGTTATAAATTAATGACTAATCTATACATATTATAAAATTCTAACTAAGCCGAATCTGTACATTAAATATTTTTTGGAAAATCTTATTGAAATAGACATTATTATCGATGCAGAGGCCGAATCTATAGTTTTTAGAATTTTTGGTCTGTCTGTCTGTCTGTCTGTCTGTCTGTCTGTCTGTCTGTCTGTTACCGCATCACAGAAAAACCACTGGAGGGATTTTGATGAAATTTGGTATGGTGATAGCTGGATACCCGGGTCAACATATAGGATACTTTTTACTGCGGGAAAATATCTCATCTCTGAGAAATCTATACTAAACGTTAAAACGTAAGTAGGGACGGACCCGAGCGGAGCGAGGGTGAGTCTCTAGTAGCTATATAAAGTTTTCCTTATTTATATAAATTTTAAATCGATGTTAAGATTTTTAAGTTTTTCTTAATTTTTTACTATTTTCATAGGCAAATGTGAATAAAAACAGCAAAAGTTTCCAAATGAGAAGTGTATAATCAATAATGTATATAGAAAGCCATTTAAAAACTCATTCTTTATTTGCACAAGCTATAAGTAACAATAACATAAAAATAAATAAATATGTTGGGACATTAACCCATTCTGGGCCGCTGTGCCATTTTGGGAACACTTGATAAATTGGGGCTTATAAAAAAAATGTGTATCAGAGCTAGTAAATTTTTATTTTTTTGTGTAATCGAAAGTATGATTGTTAATTATAGTGCATGTTATTAGACCTATATCGAGAAACACCGTTTTTATGATTTGTCGAAATCAGTCATTTACACGACTCTGGACCTGGCCGCACTTATATAATTATTATGTAATACAGGTAATGCATATCATAGTTATTGTGTGTATTTTGATAAAGTAAGAAACTTACGTCTAATTTAAAGTCATCAAATTGTAGTTATAATATATGTATAAAAAATATAGCAACATAAACATTGGTGTGCCAATTTTGGTACAACGGCCACAAGTGTTAATTTTTTTTAGTTATAAAGTAAGAATTAATTGCAATTATTTTACGATACACAGTAACTTTAGAAGACTGGAATAAGGCATTAACACTAGAAATAAGAGTAACAATGACTTGGAGTATAATTTGACCATCACACCACGGAACAAATGTAGTGACTGACGAACAAGAAGATAATGAGGATGTGGTACCTAACTTATTACTAAATAAAGTTCTTGGTAATGTAGAAGTTTTTGTTGGCAGTAAAGACGTTCCTCCGGAATGCGAGGATAGCTGTGATGATAAGCCGTTGGCTTGTAAAAGATCTCGAACGTTTACTTGTTCGATCCAAGCAGAACCACTGACACACTGACAAAGATACAATTTCATTGTCTTTATTGCAGAGCTAAATGCATTTTTCAGATACTGATACCTTCGTGTTATCGAAAACTATCACGTAAACGTATGTTTATTGATCTTTCAATAAAGAGATGAAGTGATGTCAAAGCCTTATGAAGAAAAATATTTAATGAGATTAAAACAAATATTAGCTTTACGTAGACAAACATGCTCCAAAAAAACTTAACAAAATGACCAGATTCAGAAGGATAAGTATAATTTTGATGAAAAATTTCAGAAACAGAGGGTTTTCCACACATTATATAGTTGACAAGTTAGATAGTTGAGAGTCTGTTATAAATTATTGAACATCCAGTTAAGCGATACATTGTAGGGAATTCGGTACGGTTTGGCTACAAAAATTGGGTCGCATTGGGTTCAACTGGCTATTGATAGTTTTGATTTGTATTGCCCATCAACCATCTTTAGTATCGTCAACTGTAAGAAATGAAAATTGTAAAAATAATACTTAGTAAATCATCTACAAATCCAGTAAATAATAGAATATATTAAGATGTTTTTTACTCAATGCATTTTTGATATGCGATCTACACCAATTGGGATGAATATTGACAAAAGAATGGACATGAAGGGCACAAGGACTTGTTAATACGTTGAAGATCTATCACCAGACACTACATCAAACCAAATGAGAGATAAAGAAAGAGCAGAAAATCTTTGGGATGCCTCTGATTTGATCTCTTTTTCGACCATGACTGAAGGTTTACATTCAGATATCATTGATTACGACCCTTAAAATGTGCTGAAATTAGTGTGATTTGTTTTGTGCCATGTCTGAGGTCATCAGGATGTCAAAAACAAATCAAAAATACATTTTGCATAGGCAAACATATTTCGACAATTTTATAACATATGTGGCCATTGTGCCATTTTGGGAACACCCCTGTAAAATCATGAAAAATAATTTATTTTTAATTTTTTATAATTTTATGTATTCTTGTACTCGGCCATCATCAATAAATAATATTTTTTTGAAAATCCGCTTGTTACTTTTTGTTTGGCTTCTAATGGGTTAATGCACAACACCATCTAGTTCCATGGTACGCTACGAGATCTGTGTTATGGATACCAGATAGTTGATACACTATACGTATATAACTTTAAATACATACATATTATAAATATAAACACCTATGACTGAAGTACCTACAAAGATTCGTGCTCATCATACAAATATATGACATTCGTGCTCATCACACAAATATATGCCCCCAGCGGGACTCGAACCCGCGACCGCAAGTACCGCGACAGCAAGTAGGGTCAATACAAACTGAGCCAAACGTGTCGTCAACATACATATATGTATAGGTTGTATGATAATAGTATATTATAGGTATAGAAGCCATGCCTGGTCGCCAGCCAAGCGCGAAATGACGCGCGGGTTGATGGCCCTATAGCATTAATTAATTGTCTAAGATGTTATCGCTTTATATCGCGGCTTCATTTATACTTGTGCCTCGCCTTTTCAAGATAATTGCCTTCTAACTAATATACTTAAACCTATAGGGTTTTTTGAAAATTGGCTTGTTGTTCAGTAAAATTTTTTTTTATAATACTTTCTTAGATCTACGCGAATATTTGACATTTTAAATAAAACAATCTTTTCGGATTTTTCGCGGATTTATTTTGATTTTTGGTTCCCGACGTTTCGAATGCTTTACAGCAATCATGGTCACGGGAGAGACTGAGGTTTTAGACGTCTCCAAGGTTATAATAGTTGTTGTAGATAGTGCATACGCACAAAATTACAAGATGATTGCAAAAAATACATTTTTATGTCATAAAATGATGTAAAACAAAATGTTTTCTTTACGGGTACATGATTCAGTTTGCTGAGAATAGTAAAAGATAGATATTATTAGAAAATTATGAATAAAACTTATTATTGAAGGAATTTACGCATCTGTCTGTATGTACATATCATAGGAACTAGACGAAATAATTATGAAATCTTCAAGAAGTTAAAAATTTATACATATACTCGTATGAGTATATAATAAAATTCTAAATGAATCGAATCTGTACATTAAATATTTTTTGGAAAATCTTATTGAAATAGCCATTATTATCGATACAGAGGCCGAATCTATAGTTTTTAGAATTTTTGTCTCTCGTCTGTCTGTGAACGCATGACGAGAAAGCCACTGGACAGATTTTGATGAAATTTGGTATGTTGACAGCTGGTTATCTGGGTTAACTTTATTCCTGGTAAAAAGGATAGGTACTTTTTACTGCGCGAAAATATCTCAGGTCTAAGAAATCTATACTAAAGTTTGAAACGTAAGTTTTATAATAAAGTTTAACAATTTCTTATATTTTAAAAAATGAAATTTCTTTACAATATCAAAAATCAGAACGCTTACACTCAGACCAGATACAATAAAGTGTTTTAACTTTTAACATACATTCCACCTGTCACTACACCGTAGGCTGTAATTGAAGAGAAACCACGGTGACATTGTGTATGAAAGCATGGGAATACACCGCAAGAAATAGGAACCTATTTGTATTGACGTAGCTATGCGAACCAACAGATATACAGTGTTTTGTTATGATTGAAACACAATTTTATTACTTGTTTGCTTTGAACAATGTTACTAAATATTCTCAAAGATTTCTAGTGATAAGAAAACTTCTACGGACTTTAATAAGATGGCATTCTATAGTACTAATACTTTAGTACTTAAGAAGAAAAAACTAAAGAATTGTATAAAGACAATAATTCATTTTCATATAAATTTGAGTATTCTATAATATATCCTTGTAGGCAGTGGTCCTTTGGCTTGTGGCCCAGTGGTAACGTGCTCCCTTGGAAAACCAAGATAAGCGGGTTCAAATCTCGAGTCTCGCGCGTCTGATATTTTCATGTGCGAATCATTTCCAATATGAACTCTCGGTTTGATTACCACTTGTCTTACGGTAAAGGAAAATATCGTGAGGAAACCTGTATGCCTGAGAGAACTTTACAAGTTTTCGAAAGTCATGTGCAGTCTGCCAACCCGTACTTAGCCAGCCTGGTGGACTATGGTCTGATCTCCCTAGTATTGAAGGGAGGCCCGTGCCCAGCAGTGGGACGTTAAAAAGGGCTGAATACTTAATATATCTCGATGCAAAACCAATAGCTTAACAGGCGTATGTCTGTTCGTGAATACGTTAAGTTAAATTTAAAGCTAATAGCTTTAAAAACTATCATTTTATACTTAATATTAAATATTTATAGTATAATAGCATCAACCATAATTAAGTATAGTCAATATTATCAACATTAGTAAATCCTTTAGCAGATACATAAAAATACATTTATTTACTTTTTCTGTTATACTAATATTACACGTAGTTATTCTTAAAGAGATCATAAGATGTAAGAAATAATTAGTCATCTTTAGTCAAATGTGTTTATTTTATATTTTTAATTTTTAAATTTAACATTACAAAAAAAATCATAATTTATATTTTATTTTTCATTGTAAAATATTTCCATATTAACAAAGGGGCTTCTAAGAAAATCATAAAGGCGTATAAAGGACAAAGCATAAAACCACACCTAGTTTTTGCGATTCTGGCGCCATATAGGAAAAAACACTATAACTACATACATATATTTGAATAAATAATATATTATATAAATCATTAATAACCCGAATATAATTGAAATCTTCAAGTCTATACAGATAAATAACATTGAAGTGTCTGTTTGTAATGTTAAAATAACAGCTTTTTACTAAATGCATATGAATGTATACACGGTACATATACCAAAACAAAATTTTTTACAAATTTTGTCTGTCTGTCTGTTTGTTTCAGCTAATCTCTGAAATGGCTGGACCGATGTTGACGGAACTTTCACTGGCAGATAGCTGATGTAATAAGGAGTAACTTAGGCTACTTTTATTTTAGAAAAAAAATAGGGTCCCACGAAAAAAAATTTAAAACCAAATTAATTAATTAATTTTGTTTTGGGAAGCAACTAGGGACGAAGGGATAGGACGGAGAGAATACATTGCCATGTTGCCATGGTAATCGTTGTTATTGTCTGACAAATATACAATATAACCCTTTCCGTATATGATATTCTATAAATATATGATTGTAATACGCCTAACATGCCTTATTTAATTACTGATTTGTTTTAATTTAATTACTATATTTGCCAAAGAAGTTTTACTTCAACCACTCGTAAAGGTTACACGCAACAATTTTTTATTTAATTTAACACATAAAAATGATTATTTCTAGATATTAGTAGTTTTATAACCGCAGACAGTCATTTTAGTTATAATAATTTCGAGAAACATGTACCTACCGTGTGAACTTATTTACATACAATGAGTTAGCACGTATGACTTTGACTGAGTGCTGATAGCAACGCTAAGTGCGGGTTAGGTTGAGATAATTACACGATGTAATCGTTTCTGCAAATCTGGTTTAGTTATATATTTTAAAATTATTTATTAGCAAAAGTTGGATGTGCTAAATTATACCTAGTGGTGTTATATTTCATTTGACTCTAACAGTGAAACTCACCTAACTCTTTAGAGTCAATTCAAGTTTACGAACTTTGGATTTTGATTTCTAAGACAAAAATTCTAAACAACACGCGATTTTCTTACAATGTTAGTCAGTATTCATCCAAAGTGACCTATACCTACATATTATGTATAATAAAATTCTAACTAAAACGAATCTGTACATTAAATATTTTTGGAAAATCTTTTTGAAATAGTCATTATTATCGATATAAAGGCAAATCAATAGTTTTTAGAATTTTTGTCTGTCTGTTTGTCTATGACCGCATCACGAGAAAATCACTGGACAGATTTGATGAAATTTGGTATGATGATAGCTGGTTGTCCGGGTCAACATATAGGATACTTTTTACTGCGGGAAAATATCTCATCTCTGAGAAATTTAAACTAACCGTTAAAACTTAACTAGGGACGAACCCGAGCAAAGCGAGGGTGAGTCGCTAGTTTACTATATAAGTATCTAATTTGCTGTCCTTCAAACCCAGCTTTACATCAATGATGTTTAGTAGGTAATTGGACGGCAAATGCCACATAAATTCAATCACTTTCCTTGAATACCCCATAAAGTTCTCGTTTTCCACAATTACCCAGTTAGGTTCTGCGGGAATTGAAATTGCCTTGCACTGAAGAACCTGATAATAAGTTAAACGTTTCATTACGTTAGTAAAATTTATAGTTATTAGGCAAACTTTGAAAATATTTCGGAGTTTGTTTGAAAGGTAAAATTTATTATCTATATATTATAACATATTATATACTGGGCAGTGGTAGTCCAGTGGTAACACGCTTGCTTGGGAAGCCGGTTAAAATCCGGGTCTCCCACCTCTGATATTTTAATGTGCGATTCATTTCCAATATGATTACTACTACTTGTCTTACGGTGAAGGAAACCATCGTGAGAAAACCTGCATGTCTGAGATAACGTAGTAAGTTTTCGAAAGACATGTAAAGCTCGCCAACCCGCACTTGGCCACGTGGTGGATTTTGGCCTGATCCCTCTCGTATTGAAGGGATGCCCGTGCCCAGCAGTAGGATGTTAAAAAGATCTGAAATATGTATCTATACTAATAATATTATAAACAGATAAAGTTTGTGAGATTGTGATGTTGTAGGAGATAATTTTTGGATCTACTGAACCGATTTAGATAAAATTTGGTAAGATGATAGTTTGACATAGGATACTTTTTATCCCGGAAATCATCCCTTAAGGGGGTGAAAACGGGGATGAAAGTTTGTATGGGGAATTAACCTAGGGACGAACCCAAGCGAAGTGAGGTTGAGTCGCTAGTTATATATAAAAATGCACAGAAAGGGTGCGATTAGAAGAGTACGGTTTTTTGTAGGCACTTTCCGGTAAAGGCATTAAATTAAATAAATTCTGTGCGATAATATTATGCTGTAAAATGTAATCGAGCCTTGTATTAGTAATGTGAATTCTAAAATAAGATTTAATGTTAATTTAGAAAAACGCAAGGTTATCAAGAATTCTCAAATGAAACTTAAAAATTAGCTTTCATTCTTTGGCGAACATCATATGGCGGTAACTTGCAAAGTGAAAATCTGTTTGTAATGGCCATTAATTACGACTTAAATGAAGATTAAATGTATCGCAGATCGTTTTTGGACCATTCAGGACATCCGTTTATTAACATATTATGACCACCGTTTCGTTTGATTGATAGCGTCCAAAATTTTATTTTCCCATAGGCTTACTTATATCCAAATACAATGTAACAAAATGTTTTGTTGTAGGCATGTAATCTATACAGATAAATAAAATTGGAGTGTCTGTTTGTAATATTAAAATAACCGCTTTTTACTAATTACATATGGAATAATGGATGTATACACGGTACATATACCAAAACAACATTTTTTACAATTTTTGTCTGTCTGCCTGTCTGTCTGTCTGTTTGTTCCGGCTGATCTCCGAAACGGCTGGACCGATTTTGACGGGACTTTCACTGGCAGATAGCTAATGTTATAAGGAGTAACTTAGGCTACTTTTATTTTATAAAAAGAATCAGGTTTCTGCGAAAAAAAACCCCTTGAAACTGTGAACAAAGTTCGCGTACGGCGTACGCACTATTAATATTTATAATTTTAATGAATATCCTAGGAGTAGCAAGCTACTATTTATATATAAACATAGCTAACTGTGAAAACGTACCTAGGGATGAACGCGAGCGAATCGAGCGTGAGTCGCTAGTATTAAATATAAGAAGACAAGTGTGAGTTTGACCCGCATACCGAGGGTTCCGTAGCTTAAAACATTAAGTTGTTATGTTTTAATATACTACTTTATAACTTCATAAGTAAAATAAAATATTTACCCATACACGGCATTTTATCGACGGCTTAAATAAGTTTGTTTTTAATATTACCTGCTCTGAGAGACAAAGTTTATTTTACGGCCCAACGTGTGAAAAGGAATTATCCCATATATTAAAATCTACTCAACGCATCTTATTCGCAGTAATTTTCATTAAAATTATTTTGAAAACTCTGTTATATTAAAATTCCAAATTATCAAGTGCCATCTCTATTTTTTTTTATTTTACAATTTGACTATAGAATCGTCTAGCGACTTACATGAGACACCTATCTACTAAATTTTAGTAATATTTCTAAAGGTCTTTGAGTAAAATGGCTGTGACATACGGACAGACGGATATGGCGAAATTATAAGGTTCTGTTGCAGCCATTTGGCTACCGAACCCTAAAATAGCATGATATAATTTTTTTATTATTTAAAGGTTTTTGGTGATTTTTCTTATATAAAATAAATGTGGCATAATAATTCTTTAATTACATTACTTCACTTGAAATCTAGCCTTGTTACAGTTTTATGACTTTTTTTAAATAATTTGTGTTATTTTTATTGTAGTAAAATTATGCAAAATCTTGAATTGATTTATAAAACTACAATAACTAGTTATATTTTGTATTATTATGGAAATTATAAGGCAAAGTAAACGCATTGTCACATTACATAGAAGATTAATTTAGACAGAAAACTTGACAAGGGAAATCTGAGAATAAATTGTGAAAGAATTGAGCTGGGTAGAGTTTATTATTTAAAAATACGACCTACGCAACTAAAAATTTTGTTTGTTGAAATCATTAAGATAAATTATAATAATAAATAAATAAAAATGTTGGGACATTAACACACAGCACCATCTAGTTCCATGGTAAGCTACGGGGTTTGTGTTATGGATACCAGATAGTTGATACACTACACATATATATAACTTTAAATACATACATATTATAAATATAAACATCATGACTGGAGTACAATCATTGTGCTGATCTCACAATTGAATGCCCTCAGCGGGACTCGAACCCGCGACCGCTGGCACGGCAAGCAACTACAAACTGAGCCAAACCTGCGGTCAAAAATATATATAAATGTAAGTCCAATTCTACGTCATTAAAAAAAGAAATTGTACAACTTGATGTTTTTCGCAAGCGCGACATCACAAAATTACTTATATAGCAAAAAATGACTGCGTATTTCTTAGTAACAATAGAATTTCTCTTTCAATCCCACATACGTTACAGTCTAAATAGAGAAAATCTAACGGATCTGAACAATAAATCTATAACTTTATAAGCGTCGTAAACTAACTTCGAATGTCTGTAACGTTAACTATGATATTAAAAATTAAGAAAATTATAATTTTTTACTCCAGACATTTTGCTTTTATGCAGGTTTTTTATGATTTTACCGTCGCGTTTTCCTTTCTACAAATAAGGTTAAATAGATTTTGATGAGACTTTTTAATAGTTTAAATGAAAAAGCTTAGTTTTATTTTAATAGATAAGAAAAGTCATTAAACTCAGAAGTACAGTTTGACTTATTGGTCCCCGTTACCTTATATAGCGTGAATAAGGCTGAGTGACTATACACATATATCGGAATGGTATCATATGAATAGGGAAAAGATCACGAGGAAACTTGCATGTCTGAGAGAACCTAGCAAGTTTTCGAAAGACATATGAAGTCTGCCCACCCACCCGCACTTAACTAGTATGGTGGTCTATGACCTAATTCCCTTCGTGTTGAAGGAAGGCCGTGCCCGTGCCGAGACATACACATAAACACAGCTGTATGCAAAAACTAGTGATGAAGCATCATCTTTATTTTATATCTATTTAGGATATAAGTAAATGTAAGGAAGTATTGGTTATTTATTATATAGCATAATAATAAATAATAATAATAAATATGTTGGAACATTAACACACAGCACCATCTAGTTCCATGGTAAGGTACGAGGCTTGTGTCATGGATACTAGATAGTTGATACACTACACATATATAACTTTAAATACATACATATTATAAATATAGACATCCATGACTGGAGTACAAACATTCGTGCTCATCACACAAATTAATACCCCCAGTGAGACTCGATCCCGCGACCGCTGGGACAGCAAGAAGATTCACTACAAACTGAACCAAACATGTCGTCCTCTATAATATATTCTCTCTTTTTTCATCTCTCCGTTTATATTCTTGCACGTCAGGAATTTGACTTGATCTAAAACAATAAACTGATTTACATTATCTGGGTCGAAATCAGTATATATTTAGTTACAATTTAAATTGGCATATTAACAGTAAAAATGTGACCTAATGTCGAAAGAAAAATTGCAGGAGTTTAAAAATATCGCGGCGTGTATCTTAAGCAAAAAAAGGTGGCTAGTAATGTAAAAGCTCATCAGTGAGTGCGTTTGTAATTTCTTCGTGGTGATGTGATTTCACGATGCAACTTACATCCTAAATCATCACACAGGTAATTAATTACCAGTGTGATGATTTAGCATGAACTCACCGGGCACGGCCTCCCTTCAACACGAAGGGAATCAGGCTATAGTCCACCCCACTGACCAAGTGCGGGTGGATGGGCAGACTTCCTAGAAAAGTTAACTTAACTTATAAGTTATCAACGTACAACGAGTGAAACCGCGGGCAAAACTTAGTGTAGTATAATTGAATGTTGTCTAAAGTAATTTCCACTGCACTTACAGGAAACAGTGCACTTGGTTCCAACACCATTGTTCAAGGTTTATGAGCGTGGTGGAATGCAAACAGGAATAGTATCGGCTACCCGATAACTCAGCACAATCACCCGATACACATCGCAGTTCCTAGTTAGTTCCTTGGTTTGTCTTTTTTATCTAATTAAATTATATTGTTTGAAGTAACTCATATGGACAAAGACAGTGAATTAACAAGCCTTATTATACGCTACTAGTTATGAAAGCGCTGATGACTTGATTAAATGAAGAAATCTAGATTAAATATACATGTCGATACCTTAATTCGCAAACCAGCTAACTCCATATGAGAAAAATTTTCAGGCGACACTTAAAACTTTATAATATTTTTTTGTACACTACTTATTAAAAGTCTAAAATATCGTTGGTAGATAATATTGTAAGCTGTTTTTTTTGATACTGTAAAATCCTACTAAAATAATCCTACTGAATTACTGTTGCGTACAATCTAAACCAAAAAATATTTTTTGACGAAATGTGGAGTTGGCTGGTTTGCGAATTAAGGTATCGATGTTCTTTGTGCTTATATATATATATATATATATATATATATATATATATATATATATATATATATATTTGCTTATATATATATTATATTATATATATATATTATATATATATATATATATATATATATATACCTATATATATATATATAAACTTTGTCCACCCCCCATTGTAATTGACTAAGCAAATAAATGAGGCAGGAGACTGTAAGACTCTTAGGAGTCACTAAATAATCTATACAGATAAATAAAATTGAAGTGTCTGTTTGTAATGTCAAAATAACAGCTTTATACTAAATGCGTAATATGAAATTAGATACGGTACCTATAAGAGAAACACAATTTTTAAAATTTTAGTCCGTCTGTCTGTTTGTTCCGGCTAATCTCTGAAACGGCTGGACCAATTTTAACGGGACTTTCACTGGCAGATAGCTGATATTATAAGGAGTAACTTAGGCTACTTTTATTTTAGAAAAAAAATAGGGTTTCGCTCCTTACTCAATAAACTGGCTATCTAATGCAAAATGAATTTTTCAAATCGAATTCGTAGTTCCTGAGATTAGCGTCTCCAAACAAATAAACAAGCAAACTCTACCTCTTTATAATGTAATATTAGTATAGATTCCTATAGTTAGTAAGAAATATTAAAAATAGATACAATACAAGTGATTTGATTCCACCTTTACTCCGAGAGAAAAAATCAAATATGAATTTACAGGAACTTTAAGTACACCATATTTCTAAGGAACAGATAATTTAAAAGTTTCCTTTTAGCTAGCCCTAATCGCGAGTGCAGAATGCAGTACGGTTAATCAATTAGCTATAAATAGCCGACGGGTCCAGAGGCTGCACGTTTGTATGACGGACATCTGTCCACGGTTCTCATGCAAACCCGTATCAAAAATTCCTAGCATACTTATGTTTAAATGTATCGTTTATGTTTTTTGCGATTTATGCGTTTAAGTCACCTTTAAAATGTTTTAAGAAGGCGTTTTGAAACAAAGTTTGCAGCTTCCTTTTAATTTATTTAGTTTTTGTTTGTTGGTCTTTGATGGACGTTAAGTGAATAAGAGTCATTTATGAAGCTGGATAGTAGCTTCAATTTTGGTGACTGTTTTTGGTTTATATTTTTAACTAGCGACTCACCCTCGTTTTACTCGGGTTCGTCCCTATGTGATTCTTTGAATTGACATAACTTTTTTATTTATGAACCGATTGAAATCAAACAAATACTAAATGTTACGTGAAGCTTACTATAATACATTAGTGAAAACCGCACTTGAATCGGTTAAGCCGTTCCTGAGGCTTAGCGCGTACAAACGCACAGAAAAACAGACAAAAATTCTAAAAATCATTGTTTTGGGTTCTATTGCGTTAACAAAAACCCCCCAAATAATAGTTTTTCTCAAATATCTTCCATGTACAGACAGCGATTAGTTACACTTTTATTATATGTATAGATTTAAGTATAACGATAGTATATAAGTAAAATAGCTCACAGGTTATAAATCTCATCTACTCGAATATTACCGTCTCTAACCAGAATCCTATACCCAAAATTAAAAATCTTGGCAGAATCGGTTAAGTTTTCTTATTATTCCTCTTTCACCTCAAACGTGAAATTTAAAATTATAGTCATTAAAAGAGTTTTACTCAATCGTATTTTCATCTGGATTTCTCATACTTACAAAAGCGTTAAATTGACAATAAAGGTGAAAATGAAGTTCCAACGTTTAATTAAATGGTTAGTTAAAAGCTAATCATGTGTTTGATTTTGCAGGAATCTTTCATTGCCAAATAAACGCTTATGAAAATTGGTTTAGCCGTTCCGGAGATGTATACAAACAGATATACTGATGAAAACGCATTTAAAAATAAACAATATTATTAATTTAAGAGAGCTTTAAGAAGTAATTTAGTTCTTTTTTGTAAAGCTTCTTGTTGGCGGTGTATAAAAGCTAAGAACGAAGTATTTTTTTTTACTTTGTGACATCAACTCTAAATATATAATAAAACTAGATGTTGTAGTTGTTTTATGTTTTTACTGTTCTTAGAATCTTAATACTTGTTTCTCGACTTATAAAAAATATAGACTCTAATTTTATATAATACATACGCATTTTTCGAGTATAATTTAGGAAATGACTAATGCGTATTATTATGTTGATTCATGAAACGCGCTTATAAAAAAATATCTAAAGATTTTATATATATACCTACGAGCTATTAGATTAACAAAAATATTTTTCTAGCAAGAGGTTTGAATGAATAAAATAGTTTGTTTCATACTTTTCAGTGAGGTTATGCCTTAGAAACGGGTTCAAATCCCAGGTCTGGCACTTCTCGAATAATTTTCCAACATAATTATCACGTCTTTGTGGAAAGAAATGTGAAGTCCGTTGGCTGAATATGGCTAAAAATATACATTAGACAGGGTTAAACTTTTATATATACTGGAAAATTGAAGTATGTATGTAATGTAAGCATGTATGTCATATGTATGTATGTATGTATGTAAGTATTTATGTATGTATGTTTGTATATGTGTATGTTTATATAATATAGATATAATTGATGTTTGTAGTTTGTGCCTACATCGCACATTATTATTATTTCTTTTTTCTCACGCTCGAGGGTTTCTGGTAGAGATCTCTTAAAGAGATAAGTCATCCTTTGTACACATGGTTACTGTTTTCTATTTTATATGTATTTTTTTTTGGTACATTAATAAATAAATAAATAAAATTCGTAATAACGTGTTTAGTCCAGGACTTACTTGCAAAAAAAAAATTGATTTAAACATATGTTTTAATAAGGTTTAGCAAGCTTCAAAGTGTACCTACTGTTTAGTGCAAGTGGTTGTAAGTGGGTAATGTAGTTAATATGTAATACGCGAAGATTAGAATCTGCCAGCATTATCTTTCCTAAATGGACAGCAGGCGCCATTGTTATTGAAACATTCAATTATAAAAGAAGACAATGTGCCGCAGGCGACACGAGGGCGACAGTATAACAAACTATTCGATTAAAAAACATCCTCAAAATCGATTTTATCGCCTATGAATTAAGAGTTTTCTCAGTGAAATGGTAGGACTTCCGTCCGGACAAACTTAAAATTGGTTTTTTTTGTAGGATAATAACTTTTATGGTTGTTATTTTAAGGGTCATTGTTATAGGATATGTGTTTGTAAGGTATAGCATCCTGTGGTGTGCGCGTGCGCGGATGTGGCGTAATAAAACCATAAATGATGGGAAGTAGCAGCCTTGTACTTGTGTTACGTTACTGGGGTCAAAACTTAAGTTATTAATTCTATACTTTCTATTTATAGATTTGTATCATATTCCTTTCTTGCTTAGAAGAATCTGATTATAACTTTAAGCCATCAGTAAAAAACAATCAGAATAAACTAATAGCTTATTCTGTTTTTATACAATTGGGAATGTTAACTATATAGCATTAATATGGTTTTTGTGGCGTGTTTCTAAAGTAAATAGCATCAAGGATTTCTAAATCGCTTTTTTGTATGCAATAAAAAGTAAACGATGGCTATTTCATCATACTTACTTTTTTAAAGAGAACTATAATTTACGATACATATTCTTTTGATTAACTTCCGCAACTGAATTTTATAAGGAAGTTAGAAATTCGTTTTTCGCAGATACACTTTTTAAACCTTGTAATTGATAGCATGAAATACTATAGATAAGTTTTTGTGTCTGTGTGACTAATACTTAGATACCTAACAAAAATATCTAACAATTACAAAACTCTAGCATAATATAATTTTTAAGATACCAGAATATAATTGTAAATCCCACCTGTTGTACTGTATAATTAGTCCTCAGCCATTGTTTAACTGTTTGTCACCATACCTCTCGCGACCGCCGCCCGGCCACCACGCATCGATCAATCCCTCTGTTCACAGAGCGAGTTGAGAATCGATTTTACTTGCATAATTAATTAACTGTCATTGTTTTATCTATTCGTTAAAATAATAAATTAAAAAAAAATATTTGAGAACATTTAATTCGTAACGTTTTTATAATCTGTGACTTTTTTTTTGAAAGTTTTTTGTAAGCTGTCAAATATTTGACGTTTTGAAAGTTTTCAGTGTGGTACAGTGTAGTGAAGGAAATTTTTTTGAGTAAACTGAGATGACCCCGGTGGGACTTCTGTTCAAAGTGAACAGGTGAGTTACTTGTTTGCATTTGTATGCCTCGGGATGCGGGCTGGCTTTATATTTACTATTCTATTATGTGTTCTTAGTTTCCACTTACTGTCATGCTTAGTTACACAAAGGTTTTAAAAGAAATCATATATTTTTTTTTATATTCTGACTGTTTATTGGATAAAATTATGAAATTAAAAATAAATATGCAAATATTTTTTATTTGGCTATTTATAAAGTTTCAAAGATTTAACTTATTATATCTGCGGTTTTAGGCTGCGTCTATTTTAGTTTATATAGGTACATGTACTAGTACCTAGTTAGATTTTTTCAATTAACAGATTATTATTTATTTATAATTATATTTATTTTGTAAAACAATAATTGGTGATATTTTTTACATATATATTTAATATAACTTAATTAAAACTAAAAAAATAATTACTTTTATAATATATAAACTCTTTTTGTTAAATGTGGAAAAACCACAATAAAAAATATTTCCCACTATAAATAATAATACTTAAGTATAATTATAGTTATAAAAAATAAATTAATTAAAAATCTATCATTTTTATTTAAAAATAAACACTTAAATCATTTAAATCAATGCAAATCAAATAAACGAAGTGCTTACAGCCGCGGAAGGACTGGTTTACACGGAAGATCCGATTACCTGGGAACTAACGGTCGTCATCTCGACACGATGCGTTATGTTACTTTATAGTAAACACGTTTAATTGTCAGTTTTTCTATTCAAAATCAATAAATTTAAATAAATTAGCATAGTACGTAGCGTCATGCGATGTTCTCTAGGTGGTAGAGAAAATATTTCAATATATAGTTTTGTTCTAATATTGTTAGATGATGAGGATTTTACCCAATACATAATTTGTTTCAAGTGAGAATCGAATCTTTAACCTTCGCTATGGAAATTAGAAATGTATGACTCTTTGCAGATTTCTTTATTAAAAGCTATTTTACTATAATTTCAATTCACGTCTTCAAGTATATGGGTTGCAGTCAGAATTTTTTTGTAGTCAAAACTACTTTTGACTGACAAAAACACAAGCCCAGCAGTGGGACGTTAAATAGGACAAAATTATTATACCACAACAAATTATAGCTTTTAAAATTTTATTTTAATTTAAATTGCTTTAACTTTCGATATTAATATCTTCAAATAAACGAAGCCATGTAAAGTAAGGAGAATAGTTCAAGCGACGGTATTTCATTTCTACAAAGAATTAATACTTAAATCTTACTCAAATTACCAAACAAAGCACAAGTTTCAAGTATACAATGAATGCCATGCTATTTCATACGCTATCAGATAACTTTGTAAGGCCGGTGACGCCGCCTAGATTCTACAGAAATGTGTTACATCTTTGAAGCGTAAATAGATCATTTTTGTTTTTAATGATGGCTTTATTCAAATAAAATTTAATATTTTAATATACTTCGTATCGCTTAAGAACACGATAACACATTTTCACAATACGGAGGATAAAGTTTCGAACTTGTGGAACTCTCTTTCTTTTTTAACGCAGAAGAGCGTGGATGAACCTCTAGTTAGCCTGACTTTGTTATCGCATTTTCAATTTTGATTCTATTTAATCGATTTTAATCTATGTCCTTCTAACTTATATCGATTTGTATGTAAAATCCTGATGGTATAATAATTTAATCTGAGAGCTTTTCAATTGCTGTTATGCAACCTTAGAGCATATGTTTAATACTTTTTGACGATGCTCATTCATTAAAGTCATAAATTTTATAAAATTATATTTTTTCATAATTATAATTAGGTTTATTAGCGACTCAAAGCTTTGATCAGTTTCGTCCCTAGGTACGTTTTGACACTTAGTATAGTATAGATATAGTATACTTGTATACATATATCGTTTAATATCCTTTATTTAAAATGATTGATCTTCTGTACAAAATTCCACTCCCCCCCCCCTCCTCTTTTTCACCCCCTTAAGGGACATATGTATATCCTATGTATATTCCCAGAATCTCAAACTATCTCCATACCAAATATCATCTAAATCGGTTCAGCTTATTAAGCGTGAGAAGGTAACAGACAGACAGACAGAGTTAATTTCGCGTTTATAATATTAGTATGGATTAGGGTTAATTTTATTGGGCATAGCAGAGCTTGTTAACTGTGACACTTCCTCGGTATGATACGAATCTTGATATTTTTTATTATGGTCATAAATGGTCAGCTATCAATTAATTTAATTAGATGTTTGTTTCTGTTTCCGTATTTTCTTAAACTTGTTGCTATAGTTTTTATTGAAATACTAGCTACTCACCCTGGCTCCGCTCGGGTACGTTTCTACTCACGTTTTAACGTTAACGATAGTTTTTTCAGAGGTGAGATATTTTCCCGAAGGAAAAAGTATCCTATATGTTGACCCGGATAACCAGCTATCGCCATACCAAATTTCACCAAAACCCCTGCAGTGGTTTTTCCGTGATGCGGTAACAGATAAGCAGACAGACAGACCGACAAAAATTCTAAAAACTATAGAATCGGCCTCTGTATCGATAATAATATCTATTTTAATAAGATTTTCCAAAAAAATATTTAATGTACAGATTCGGCTTAGTTAGAATTTTATTAGGTATATGTATAGATTTAGTATTGCAGTAAAGTAGATAAGGAATGTATACTCGTAGAGCTGACACCTTATTTTATTTTCCGTCAGTGTAGAGAAGTAACTGCACCTGAGAAAACGTACTTACGCTGTACTTTTTGAAAGACCAAATTATAATATGGATAATAGTACCAAAGGGCAATCGAAGTAGTTTGAACGAAATTTTACACCAAATGTTTCAGTATAAATATATGTTTTTTTTTGTAGGACTGTATTGATTGATTTAAATACTGTACGTTTATAGACATGAGAAGGCACATTGTCACATTATGTAAAATTCACCTTTACCAATTAATATAAAATAAGTAACTAAATTTACGTTAAAGCCATTAATTTACCCAAACGTCCACAGTAAAACTTCAGAGTAACATTTCAGTACTTTTAAAATATATTAAGCCCTTTTTAACGTCCCACTGCTGGGCACGGGCCTCCCTTCAATACGAGAGGGATCAGGTCATAGTTCACCATGCTGGCCAAGTGCGGATTGGCGGACTTCACATGTCTTTCGAAGAATAGTTTTAAATAAATTTATTTTTTCAGATGTTTTCGCGGATTTATTTTGATTTTTGGTTCCCGAAGTTACGAATGCTTTACAGCGAGCGTATATTCGCGTTAACCTAAGGAAGTATTATTTCAGTAGCTATTTGAATTGGAAGTACATAATATATCGCAATTCGCAACGATTCGCGACGCTATGTGTGTCAATGAGATGCGGCATTATGTATTGACTACTGTCGACTTGCGACACACTATTTACATCTTACGTAAACTATTTAGGTTTGCGAGGGAGACCGGGATGTTCGATGACCGCAACTGAAGTAAAGTTTATTTTTTAACGTTTTTAGAGTTCCGTGTCCAAAGGATAAAACGGGACCCTATTACTAAGACTCCGCTGTATGTCCGTCTGTCTGTCTGTCCGTCTGTCACCAGGCTGTATCTCATGAACTGTGATAGTTAGATAGTTGAAATTTTCACAGATGATGTATTTTTGTTGCCGCTATAACAACAAATACTAAAAAATGGATAAAATTAATATTTAAAGGGGCTCCCGTACAACAAACGTTATTTTTTTGCTTGTTTTTTCTCGATATTGATAAGGGCAACAGGTAGACACTTGAAATATTCACAGAATATTGAGTTATATTATTCAATTTGAAAATAAATAATTAAATTAAAATAAAATTAATATTTAAGTGGGGCTTCCATACAACAGACATTATTTTTTTTGCCGTTTTTATAGATAATGGTACGGAACCCTTCGTGCGCGAGTCCGACTCGCACTTGGCCGATTTTTTTGTATATGGGTAGTGGTGTTAGGTAACATAATAGCAAACAACAAAGCCTTTTTAATATACTAGTGTTCGCACAGTGGTTATGGTTCGACAATATTTTGGTTTGAGTGGTTATATATGGTTGGGTCTCACGTAGGATAAGTAGATAATTATTGTATTACAATATTGTAAATAAATATTATTTTAAAAGAGCAACTGTTAAGTTTCTCGCCGGCTCTTCTCAGCAGAATTGCCTTCCGAGCCGGCGGTAGATTACCCATGGACTGACAACACTGACATTTCATTTCATTTTAAAATGTAAAATTGACGATTCAAAAGTGCTTGTAAGAGTCTATTTGAATAAAGTACATTTTGGAAAAAACATATAAAAATAGAGTTTACCTAATATTAAAAGGTAACCGTCTCCAATTTTTTTTTACTCATACCCCAAGCTCCTTAATAGCTATTAAAGAAAATCGTTTGACGAACAGAGGAGAAAAAGGTACTGAATTGTTTTGTCTTTGTCTATTTATATATAGAACTAGGGACTCAGTTCGTCCCTAGTTTGCTTCCCACAACAAAATTAATTAATTTGGTTTTTTTCATGGGACCCTATTTTTTTTCTAAAATAAAAGTAGCCTAAGTTACTCCTTATTACGTTAGCTATCTACCAGTGAAAGTCCCGTCAAAATCGGTCCAACCATTTCAGATATTAGCCGGAACAAACATACAGATAGGCAGACAAAAATTGTAAAAAATGTTGTTTTGGTATATGTAATAAAAAGCGGTTATTTTAATATTACAAACAGACACTCTTTTATTTATATGTATAGATTAATTGTATGTACCTAATACTGGATTTAGTTTAATAGGGAGGAATAAAATGTAAGTATAGCAGGTTTACTTTTGACAGTGAAGTGGTAAAGTACGGTAAAGCGGTAGTGATAGGTAGAAAATTCATTTAACTAACACAAACTTTGTGGACTTTGTTACACAATCTCTTGCTTTAACTTTCCAAGCAATAAAACATATTTTTGACCGATTATCAAGGAAATACTCAATTCGTCTGTATATTTTGGTGATTATATAACATGATATCTTCGCCACTTGTAAATCAATTTTTATAATTCTTTCTTCAATGAAAGGGTCTAAGTCGTATACCTCAAGGGCGGGAAAATAAAATCACAAAAATACTTTTTGATTTATTTATATATTACACTAAGTCATTTTTTATGAACAATCGCAAAAACCCTAAAAGTTACTACCTACCTATTACTTAACTTACCAACCTAGCAATAAAACATTAAAAAGTACATTTTTTGCTTACTCATTGAACCTTAATTATGCTGAAACTTATTGAATCTTTTCATTTACTGTGCCTATTTATCATCTGATGTAAGATCGTGCGTAATCGTGCGTGTCGCATTATTCGAAACTACGCGATAAATTGCATACTAAACTCAACTTGTTGGTTACTGTTATTAGTAACTTAGTTAACTGCTTCATTAACTGTGGTTATATGTACCAACTAACTGTAGTAAGCAGTCAATGCATGTCTTAAAATGGATTATTATCTGCCTTTAACTGTGCACTTTGTAACATTCTAAAATCCATAAGATATAGGAATAAAATACCATTAACTCTCTTTGGCACTATATGGCCTTCGCTTGCAAAAAATACATCATACTCTGTAAGCCAAATGCTACATGAAACCACAAGTGGAAGGTTCACAACCGTAACTCACATATCTGAGAATATCATCGACGAATTTCATATTGAAATCTGTTTTTGAAGTGAAAACTTCTATAGGCAGGTTTGGATGGGGAGTAAATTCATGCAAGTCGTCATCGACATGGTCACGTGACGTGTTAACGCTAACACTCAGAGTGCCGATAGATGTTAAAACCAGATACATGAATATTTTTTTTGATTTACAAATTTTAATTTAAGATCAAACAATTAATTTGAATATCCAAAAATAACAACTGTTTGTTTATAGTTTTAAGTTTTCACTTCTGTCGGTTGTCCTCATGGCTGTTTTTATTTGGGATATGACTGTCAAAATATAATAAGATCTAGAGATACTACTCCTTATAGCAATAGTGTTGTAGGGAAAAAATTTAATTCCATAATAATGTCCTTTCTTTGTATTTGTTTATAGGTGTATATGTATAGATAGATCATTTACTATAGTTATCCCACGGGAACGACTTAATGAGAAGGGACAAAAAATAACATGACGCTCGGTGCGTGCCGAATTTCGTCACGAATTGTCGGGGGCTTATTTAAATTAAGGTAGAAGTAGAATTGAATATATTTAATTTATATATGATAAACTAGTAGAATCCGCGGCTACGCCCGCGTTCAATCTACAAATAAAAACTCTATGGCTTTGTTTATAATATTGTTTGTACAAAAATACTGAAATCGCGATTAAAAAATGGGGGGTGGGTTTCGGAGGGTAAAAAATACTTTTCGACCTATTCTTATACCTACCAAATATACAAAAAAAAATATAAAATTGGTCGAGCTGTTTCAAAGGAGTGTGACCACAAACACCGTGACACGAGATATTTATATATTAGATATTAATGTTAGATATTTTTTAACACTTAAAAATACTTTTTATTTTCATTTCATTTTCTACAATGATATTTAAAATCTATTTTCCGTACTAACAAATAAAAAAATAGAGAAAATAAGAAAACACATAAAAGATCCTGAGAAAAGTCTAATCGTTATCATAGAATTATAATATGTAATTCTCATCTATACATATAATAAAATTCAAACTGAGCCGAATCAGTACATTAAATAATTTTTGGAAAATATTATTGAAATAGTCATTATTACCGATACAGAAGCTGAATCTGTTGAAGTCTGAGAACGCACACGAGAAAACCACTGGACAAATTTTGATGAAATTTGGTATGATGATAGCTGGTTATCCGGGTCAACATATAGGATACTTTTTATTGCGGAAAAATATCTCATCTCTGAGAAATCTATACTAAACGTTAAATCGTAACGCTAGTTATATACATATTTGATTATTATTAACGGAATCAATGTTTAAATGATTAACTGTAACAGTAGTTAATTGTTATATAATAACATTATCTATATATACATAAAATGCTTTGTCCTGACTGACTGATCGATCAACGCACAGCCTAAACCGCTGGACGTAGAAACGTGAAATTTGGAAGACGTATTCCTTATATGATGTAGGCATCCGCTAAGAAAGGATTTTCCTAAATTCATCCCCTAAGGGGGTAAAATAGGGGATAAAAGATTGTATGCAACTCTGTTATTCTTAACGCGAAATATATGAAAAATGGTATTTAGCTTTAAGATAAAAAATAAGAAATGCATGTATAAGATTTTTTTCGAAATTCTTACTTTAACAGGGTAAAAGGGGGTGATAAAGTTTATATGGGTAAACAATTATTTATGATTAGAATTACTTGAAACTTGGTATTAATGCTCTTTAATACAATTAAATAAATACGTATTTAAGCATTTTTTGAAATTCATCCCATAAGGCTGTCAAATAGGGGATAAAAGTTTGTATGAAACTCTGTAATTGATGCACGGATAATAGTATTTACCTATAAAATGAAAACTAAAACAATACAAATATCTTTTTTTTTCGAAATCCATCCCTTAAAAGGGTAAAAGGGGGTTATGCTGTTTATATGAGGAAAAAATTGTTTATGATCAACTGGGCGTTGAACTTTGAGTTGTTGAATATATTTAAATAGAGTAAGTAACATGGCTCAAGTTCTCCGTAAGTGTACACTTATTGTGTGGGATATAAAGTGGAGAACGGAAATTATTCTGAATCCAAAGGAAAATTATGTATAACTTTTCCGCTGGCCACAGCAGTGACAACTATAACAGACCTAGAGCGCGAGAGAGAGGGAACCTAGCTCGAGTGTATCCTGTTCTCTATATCCTCCTTCTGAAGGTTGGCACATTTGTAATGAGAAAGTCACCTAAGCTATGTGATGGGATTAGACTGTGAGTAATTTATTAAACATCATAGTGGCCAGTGTGTTTGCTGGATGTGCTCGGGGGGGAATCAGAATTCATACCTCTTATACGAACTTATTTTTAGCGAAAAAGTTTATTTTTTCCGTAATTTGATCGCGGGCGAAGCCGCGGGTTCTGCTAGTATATAATATAGTTTATTGGTAGCTTTCTATAACGTTTAATAAAATGTTATAAATACACTTCACGCTCTCTCCACTGTTACTTAGTACTAGTAAGAAAAAAACTAAAACAATATTCATATACCTCCTTATTTGTGAATAGTAAAAAAATGGATAAAGAAATCTTTCTGTTCGTTACATCTTCTGCAGAAGACTCCTGAACTTCTTTTAGGCATTGTTTTAGAAATTTTACTATTTTGGAAAAGTAAGCTTTTTATAGTGGGGAATATAAACCATGTACTTTTTATTAATATGACTTTTACTCTATGTATGTAGTGTATTAACATCGATGATTGATTACGAACGTTAAAATTTTTTTCTTGTGTTTTTATTTTAGGATAAAATAGTTAAAACGGCAATATAAGTAAATACATTCTCTAAAATCTTAACTCTCTACCTATTACGGTTCATGCGATACAGCCCTCTGACAGACCGACGGACGGACAACGGAGGCTTAGTAATAGGGTTCCGTTGGCACTGTTCGGGTACGGAACCTTAAAAATTTTGTCAATTTAGAAGAGAATTGTACAATATGAAAAAAAATATATATATATATTCATTAAATATGTGCATAAATGATACTAGTTGACTCGATATAAATTGTTTTGCCCCAAAAAATTTGGATTAGATCTTCATACAAATAACCTATTGTAAAATGCACATCCAGTTTTTTCCAAATTTGCTTATTATTAGTCCAACTTTTCTAATTTATCCTTCTTTAAAACCTCGTTAAAACTTGCGATTATTTAAAACTAGCGAAAAACAAGTACAAGTCTATCCCACGGGAATCGTACATTTTTCCGGGATAGAAAGTAGCCTATATGTTATTCTGATATATGAGCTATATTATTGTACAGTTTTATTAAAATCCATTTAGTAGTTTTTGCGTGAAAGAGTAACAAACATCCATACATCTATACATCCAGACAGTTACATCCCCACAAACTTTCGCATTTATAATATTTGTATAGATATTTAAAGAGAAAATTAGCCAAATCGGTCAAGATACGGTCAAGTGGTGGATTGCTTATAAAATGTATAAGCAATACATCTTATAAGTATATGTACATACACATTATACATATGTCAATATAAATTAGATTTGTTTAACGTATTTTAACAGCTAGCCTGTGGCCTGTCGCCGCTATGTGGTTTCCCATCGACTTGAGTTACAACAGGTCGAAACCGACACCTTTGTTTCGTACTGATAGATAGTAAATAAAGGAGTTAGATAAAAATAGTGCAACTATTGTTTAATGAAGATTGTTTTAAAAGATACGAGTTTACATTCGGATGCTGTCTTGAGATATACTTAAGTTTTTTTTTACATTAACACACAGTACCATCTAGTTCCATAAGTTGCTTGTGTTATGGATACCAGATAGTTGATACATTACACATATATAACTTTAAATGCATACTTACATATTATAAATATAAACACCTACGACTGGAGTACAATTATTTCTGCTCATCACACAATGAATGCCCAAGCGGGACTCGAACCCGTGACAATTGGCACAGCAAGTAGGGTCACTGCAAACTGCGTACTGTGTAATAGTTCGTCCGATCTTATACAAAGTCGCATACACGTATGTATATGACAGGAAGAATTTCGGGCAAATGTTAATCAGTTTGATGCACTTTGGAATATTAGCATAGGAGCAGTTATTATTCAATTACTTCTAAGCGTTACGTAATTGATAGTAATAAAATCTCTAATAATATCATCGCATGTCCAGCATAAAATATATTAATGTAGAAGAATGTATATCACTTTTTATAATATATAGTTTCATGCTATATGGAGTTTGTGAACTCTCACTCTCGTTTGGACGTACATGACAATGAACATGGTTGATAATCTCGAATATATACTAATATTATAAAGCTGAAGAGTTTGTTTGTTGGTTTGTTTCGTTGAACGCGCTAATCTCAGGAACTACTAATCCTATTTGAAAAATTCTTTTTACATTAGATAGCCCGTTAACTGAGGAAGGCTATAGGCTATATATTATCCCGGAAAAATTTACGGTTCCCGTAGGATAGATTTGTTTTTGTCTAGGGACGAACCCGAAGCGAAGCGACGGTGAGTCGCTATATCATATATAATTATTTATAGTCAAATTATTATTGTACAAATAAGACAGTATTAAAATTTTTGTCTGTATGTTGTGCTTACTTCCGTCCTTTTTACGTCCTTTATACCACTTGTGGGAATTACTCAAAATTACGTATTGAGGTACATCTCGATAATCGATGTTTAAGTAAGAAGTAATCTTATAATTTTGTGGAATTTATTCTATTTTAAAGTTGGTGAAGAAAGCGAAAATGATTGAGGCACATGTGAGACCTATGTTTTCTCTTAAAGCGAAACAAATATAGGGTCACTGCTGCCTTATTAATATTCTGTAAGAGGCAAGTCCTTCCCTGGCCAAGGCATTTTTTTTTTTATTTTAAAGTCCACCTAGACTTTTCTAGAGTCGAAACGTAATGCTCATACTTAAATTAAAATTGCATACATCATTCCGAATCATTCAAACATCCAAATGATTTCAAAAAATTTGTAAAATTGTGTATAGGCACCGTCTGTAACAAGTATATAACGCCTTTGAGACGTCTAAAACCTTAATCTCTCCCGTGACCATGATTGCTGTAAAGCATTCGAAACGTCGTGAACTAAAAATCAGAATAAACCCGTGAAATAATCATAAAATATCGTTTTATTTTAAAATGTATAAAAGCGTTACAAGAAATGTACAAGTGTTACCGTAATGAAAGAATCATTAATATGTAAGTAAGTGAGTAAACAATGTAAGAGATGCTTCAACACTTCATGACAATGTTGTTACGAATGAACCGTCGGAGAGTGGACTGTGGAGATTAGTGAAAAATTAAACTACGATTCAAATTTCATGAAACATCTAATCTTAAATACCTAATTGAGGGCATAATTTAATTATTATTACGACAGATAAACATGATCAATATTAATAAATCATTGTAAGAGCACGCTTGGTTGCGTCGATTATACCGATTATTAAGCAAGACGCTCTACCGGAAACACTCTACATAGAGATCATCACGCGACAAAAACTATTGTATCTCATGCACGCGTTCGCCCACAATTCATATAGTAATTACATGAGTTTGTGAAAAAGTTTGCTTTGTAATTCATTTTGTTATAGAGTAATCTTCTTTTTCATCGATTATTTTCTTAGCTATCAACTAAATAGTATATCCGTTTCATTATTAATGTGCTCAGACTAAGGAATGATATAGACAGATTATGATAGAACTTAACATAAAGCATAACAATAATGTTTTAAAATAACACTGGCTCAGTTCGTAGTGGCCCTACTTGTGGTGCTAGCGGTTGCGGGTTCGAGTTCCACTGGGGGCATTCATTTGTATGATGAGCACGAATGTTTGTACTCCAGTCATGGATGTTTATAATATATATATATATATATATATATATATATATATATATATATGCATTTAAAGTTATAATATGTATATGTGTAGTGTACCAATTATCTGGTATCCATAACACAGGCCTCGTAGCTTACCATGAAACTACATAGATGGTGCTGTGTGGTAATGTCTCAACATATTTAATGTGTTGGGATTGATTCTCTTTTTAACCGACTTCAAAAAAAGGACCTTATGAATTCGACACGTATGTATGTAATTACATTTTCGTTTCTCACTAATGAATGTTCATACTGTTTCTGAGTATTTTTTCAGTAATAATATTACTCCAATAATCATTTTCTAATATTATATATGCAAAAGAGTTTGTTATTAGTTATTTAGCTCCTGAAGCTTTAAAAGCTCATATATAGATGACATGCTGTAACCTTGCGAAAAAGTACTAAACCATACAGGAAAATACAAATACTTAAGTTATCATGGCATTAAATAGTTCGATTTATGTGCAATTTGCAAAAATTACACCTTTTACGAGCACTATGTTATTAAAACGCTTGATTAATTCTTCCATCCTTTCTAATGCTTCCACCGATACATAACTAATTGATTTCAGTGAAGCGTATATATTTAATACTATGAAAGTGTTTATAAATCCATTGCATTAATGATGGCTTTTCTTTCATATAACTTACAATCTAGAAACAATTACAAAGAAAAATGTAGTACTTGCAGTGTACGTACTTATACCACAAATGTTAATACATAACACCCTACTTACTAGTAGTCCACACGTCGCAAACAAACAGCGGACGAGCTTTCTTGCTTAAATAAGCTTTAAGCTTCTAAACTATTTTAATTTATAAATCTAGTATCTACATAATATTTATTTGAAATATTAGAACAATCTTTTAAATAAATATGTGAAAAAAGGTAATTTATCTTAGGAAATATTTAGATATATCGATATACTAGGTACCTACATATATAGTTAAAATAAGGCAATGGAAGCCTAGTAGTAACACGTTCGCTTGGGAAACCGAGTGAAGTGGGTTCATATCTGGGTCTCGCATCTCTGATATTTTTATGTGCGAAAGTAAATTGGTCGTTTGAATAAATAAGCACTGAGACATCTATATGTATAGGTGTTAGATATATCTATGTAAATGTAGATATTAACTTGTAAACTATAATATAATTTTCTTAGTACTCTCTTCGTGCGTTCACACGCGCTAGTGGCAAAAGAAATCCCGTTAAAAGGCAAAGTTTCTTTTTATAAAGGTTCCAACTGTTTCTGGAGATTATATACAGGATATTTATATATAAATTAATTTTCATAGAGACACAGATAAATATTTCAATTATATTTATAAACTAGCAACTCGCCCTCGCTCCGCTCGGGTTTATCCCTTGTTACCTTTTAATATTTAGTATAGATTTCTCAGAGATGAGATATTTTCCCGCAGTAAAAAGTATTCTATATGTTGACCCGGATAATCAGCTAACGTCATACCAAATTTCATCAAAATCTGTCCAGTGGTTTTCTCGTGATGCGTTCCCAGACAGATAGATAGACAAAAAATTCAAAAACTATAGATTCCGTTTCTGTATTGATAATAATGACTATTTATAACATTTTCCACAAAATATTTAATGTACAAATTCGACTCAGTTACAATTTTGTTATATGTATTACAGGTATATACATTTTAAGTAGGTACATATATTATTAGTAGAAGTGTACATTTTTCGTTTAAATAAACCACAATTAGATGGTACAACTTGCTAGCAATTGATAGTGTAAGCATTACCAATACTCATTTTATAACATTTATGAGCGTACCGAAGATTTAAACACACATTTATATGATAATTACTTGTTAAAGAAACGGTGTTTTTATGACTGTTGGCAAACTGGAGCGGCAACGCAATGAAAAATCATTTTTATTCAATAATAATCAATAATTATAATTATGAATATAAATATAAGAAATTATAAGTAGGTATTTTTACGCAGAAATAATATTATCAAGCCATTCTACTATTCATTGGAAATAACATTTAATTTAGTTCTTTGTTATGAATTTCAAGAAAAACTGTTATGTAAAGTTATATATGTACTGTTATTGATAATTTTCTAAGTAAAACTTCAAGCTTCAGCAATTCCTCCTTTACTTAATGACTTCTACAGAATGCCCTACAAAATGACTATCACAACTATTGTTTGGTGTAATATGGCGCCATTTATCTTATACTGATTAAACATTACCCCACGGTGAATGACAATACTTTTTTTAAATATTAATATTTAAAATATAACAAACTCATATCTGTATTAATATTATAAAATTGTACATAATAAAATATAAATAACATCAAATTAATATTATAATAAATGAAATTATAAATAACAAAATATGAATAATCAATATGATCTTTAAATAATGAATAATAATCAACGGAGATACAATAATTAACAAGAATCAATTGAGCTACTATAACTATCAGTACATAAAATGTGGTACAAAACTCAACAAACGAACATACAATATCATTGGGCCTCTCTCTCTCTCTTACACCCGCGTCACAATAAAAGTATATATATGTATGTATTCAGCACTTTTTAACGTCCCACTGCTGGGCACGGACCTCTCTTCAATACAAGGGGAATCAGACGACTTCACATGTCTTTCGAAAACTTACTAGGATTTCTCAGACATGCAGGTTTTCTCACGATGTTTTCCTTCACCTTAAGGCAAGTGGTAATCATGTTAGAAATGATTCGCACATGAAAATATCAGAAGTGCGAGACCCGGGATTAGAACTCGCTTCACTCGGTTTCCCAAGCGAGCGCATTACCACTGGGCTACCACTGCCTAGTATATATATATATATATATATATATATATATATATATATATATGATCTATAAATAATTAGTAATAATCAATTGAGATACTATAATTTACAGCACCTTTTTTTTGTTTTTTCCTTTAATAAGTATCAAATTAGAAAGTTAAATAAGTAGACAGACTCAATTCTTTATTACATTCAATAGACTCTTACGTATATTAAGCTCGTCGGAATAAATCCAATAAGATAAAATTAAAGAGGCTGCTACTAGCCATTGAAGAGTTCCACTATTCAAATAAAATCAACAATTACTACCCCAATTAGATTTTTTTAGTGTCGTAAGTTACTCGTTGTCTAATAGCTACGACTATTAACACATCGAAAACCTTAGCTCTTCACGTAACATTGTTTACTGCTAAGCATTCGAAACGTCGAGATACAAAAATCAAAATAAAAAACGGCGAAAAATCAGAAAAAATAATCTCATTTAAAACATCGATTTTACAAGTGACAATGTGTAGAATGAAAGCCATTAGGAAAATGTTGTCGTTGATATTTTAACGATTAATATGCCGCCGGTGTACGGTTCACTCTGTCAGCTCTCGTGCTCAACAGCGATTACATTTGCACGTCACTGCATTGTTTTAATGCACCCGTGGTCTTATTACCACTCGAACCTTGTAAACAATACTTCTAAGGAATATGAAATCTAAACTTGTCATGTAAATAACTTATACTTGTTATAAAATAGTAACGATGTAATAAAATTGAATAATTGTATTTCAATTTGTTTTTATTTATTTTAATTTTAAAAGGGGACCTTTTTATCTATATTTTAAAAGGGTTTGGTCACAAAGTGATCATGCTACCCCTATAGGTATAACTACATGTAATTAATGCAACTTGCAATAATCAACCTTAAAAATTAAGTATTTCTATGTCTTAATCCGACTTATACTACTTTATACAACACTCACCTCACTTACCCTCGCCTCGCTTCGGGTTCGTCCCTAGACAAAAACAAAGCTATCCCACGGAAACCATAAATTTTTCCGGGGTGATATATAGCCTATAGCCTTCCTCAGTTAACGGGCTATCAAATACAAAAAGAATTTTTCAAATCGGATTAGTAGTTCCTGAGATTAGCGCGTTCAATTAAATAAACAAACTCTTCAGCTTTATAATATTAGTATAGATTCTTGACTGATCCGAGGCAGGATAGGCTAGAACGCTGTTAAAAGCTCTTATGCCTAATGAATTTATATTAAATCTTAACAAAAACATTTTTCTTTCCGCTTCATTTCGGACACATTAAGCTAATATATGATGAACATTTTCAATTTTCTTTACATTCTGTACAAGCAGATGACACCGCAACTTGTTTTTAATGAGAAGGGTTTTTCTGGTTTAAAAATCGTTTTATTTTTTAAAGTTAATTTTGTATATATGTGTGTATTGTATTCAGCCCTTTTTAATGTCCAACTGCTTCGCACGGGCATCCCTTCGATACGAGGGGGATCAGGTTATAGTTTACCAGGCTGGCCAAGTGCAGGTTTCCTTACGATGTTTTCCTTCACAGTAAGAGAAGTGGTATTCATGTTGAAAATGATTCGCACATGAAAATATCAGATGTTAGAGATCCAAGCATTGTACCCGCTTTATTTGGTTTCGCAAGCGAGCGCGTTAGCACTGGGCTACTACTGACTTATTTTGATTATAATATATCGCAATAGAGTTACATATATGTGTGTGTAAGCCCAATAAAAATATTTTGTGTTATATCTTATTGAAATAGTCATTATTATTATCGATACAGAGACCGAATGTATAGTTTTTAGAATTTTTGTCTGTCTGTCTGTCTGGGAACGCATCACGAGAAAACCACTAGACAGATTTTGATGAAATTTGGTATGACGATAGCTGTTTATCCGGGTCAACATATAGGACACTTTTTACTGCGGGAAAATATCTCATCTCTGGGAAATCTATACTCAACGTTAAAACGTTATTAATTATTAATATTAAATATATATTCCCTTTAATATTAAACATTTAATAGATACATGACTTCTATGAAACAATTTACTTTAAAATATTGCATGTAAAAAGAAAATATACAATTATATTTTATTTTATAGAATAAATAAATATAAGAATACGTAATGGTTAACGCAAAATAGTGACTATATCATGTGCACAACTTGCAATAACATGCGAACTTCAGGCGTTACTGAATAAGTATGATTTCTGTACCTAGCATACGTATATAAAACAATGAATAAGTATGTTTTTCAATAATGTACCCGATGTAGAATCATGAAATTTCAAACTGCGCATATAAAGAAACTTATCCATTAAAATATAATACATAGTATGAGAATGGCTTAAAAACAAACACAAGGCAATAATTAGATATGAATATATTGTAAGCTGCAACTTTTACCAATCAAGTTATTTCTATTTCTAATTTTATTTTATTTTGTTCCAGCGAGGGCCTATTCACTAGTCCAGTGAATGCTTCGCCTGTTGACTACGCTAAGGTAAGGCTAGAGGACCTTAATAAAATGTTTATTTTGAATACATTTGTGTATATTAAGAATAATAGATCAAAAATAAGGTAAAATGAACATTTTAAATAAAACTATCTATTCGGGTTATTTCGCGGATTTATTTTGATTTTTGGTTCCCGACGTTTCGAATGCTTTACAGCAAACATGGTCACGGAACAGACTAAGGTTTTAGATGTGTCAAAGACATCATATACATAGTTGTTACAGACAACCTACCCACAAAATAACAAAATGAATTCAAATAAATTAAAAATAGCACCGAACTAACAATTTTTGTTAATTATAACTTTAAACATTTTTATAATTTTAATAAGTTTTATAATTGAATATTATTTATTTAATTTTAGCTGTTAATATTATAATTATTTTAATTTTTTAGAAAACTTTATTAAGTAGTAATCTACTTTATTTAAAAATCAAGTCATATATTCGTGTGAATCTAAAGTATAAAAGTAGAATAAACTTTAATACTAATTGAAAGTGCTAAAAGCTCTTAGATCCTAACGTCATCTATATTTTAATTCTCAACATGGGTGGTCAAAACCATAAAGTGTTTCAAACATCTGCCGTTAGATGGCGATGTTTATATAACATGCGCACGCGCGTGCTGCGGCCGCAATACGACTCTTAATGTTTTATTGTATTTTAACGACCCCTAAAGGGTGTTAATAAACAAAGTTTTGTTTTTTTTTGTTATTTTTTAAGAACGAAACCAAGTAAAGTGTGGAGGAGTCGAAGTGATAGAAATAAATGAGTTTGTTTTGGAGAATAGTTTCTAAATAATTAAAAAAATATATATATTTATTATTCATGAGTTATTTTATATGATTTTGTTTTGATTTAATAAGAAATAAGTTAACCCTGTTACATGTTATCCATATAATGAAGGTTGTAGGACTAAATTTTTTGACGATCGCAGGTAATATAAAAAAAAACAGGGATAGTGTAGATTGTACATGTGCTATTGTGTATGATATGCATATTTTTATTCTATTTTCCTGATGAAAACTCTATTTAAGTAAGTTTCTCAGAAACTATTTCATCAATTCTAAATTCCACACGTTATCTAACACGAACGTAATTGAATTTGAAATTACTGCTTGCAGGGTTGTGTATCATTTTCTCATTTGTATTCATGTTTTATTTATTTATTTATGTACCAAAAAAAATACAGATAAAATAGAAAACAGTAACCATGTGTACAAAGGATGACTTATTTCTTTAAGAGATCTCTACCAGAAACCCTCGAGTGTGAGAAAAAAGATAATAATAATAAACGTTATTTTATTTTATTTAATATTTATTTGTTGTCAATATAATGAGATTACAAGAACTTAATTTTTAATATCATTGTTATGGCATCAGTCGAAAAATTAAAGTTTGTTTTATTTCTAGTTCTAAAGTGATATACTAGTACGTGTGTAAAATATGTATGTAAATATGCAAAGAAACTGATCTGTTATACTCGTATCTATACTAATATTATAAAGAGGTAAAGTTTGTGAGGTTGTAGGGGGTAATCTCTGGATCTACTGAACCGATTTAGATGTTTGGTAAGAAGATAGTTTGAGACCTTGGGAAGGACATAGGATAATTTTTGTCCAGGAAATCATCCTTTAAGGGGGTGAAAATGTGGAGGAAAGTGGGGAATCAACCTAAGGACGAACCCGAGCGAAGCGGGGGTGAGTTCCTAGTATATGCATAATACAAATGTAAATTACAACAATGTACAATTCTGTATGATATGAATGCTACGTAGATAATGGCTTAAAAAACAACCGTAAGTAATTAAATTTATATTAAAATCTTCTAATATATAAAATTCTCGTGTCACAGTTTTCGTTGCCATACTCCTCCGAAACGGCTTGACCGATTTTGATGAAATTTTTTGTGCTTATCCGGTACCTATGAGAATCGGCCAACATCTATTTTTCATCCCCCTAAATGTTAGGGGTAGTCCACCCCTAAATTTTTTTTTTATTTTTTAGACAAAATTTTTAATTTCTATTTTTTTATGATACAACATACAAAAATACATACAATCCTCAATTTTCACCCTTCTACGATCAACCCTTATTTTTTAATAGCCATTTTAGTAATTTAATCATTTTTCCTCTCCGGTCGAAAACTGATCAATCGTGATTTAATGCAACCTAGGGACGAACCCGAGCGAAGCGAGGGTGAGTCGCTAGTTATATATAATATTAAATTAAATGAGCAATTCTTGTATATCTTATTTCGTGTAGGTATCTCGGAAACGGCTCCAACGATACGGATGAAATTTGTACTCAGATAAGTTTTTGCTTTTTAAATTTATCTATACAGGTGTTCTTTTAAGAAACGCATTTTTTATATCTTTTCCAAAAAAAAAAACGATTTTACAGAACACTTGTAAAACATTTTGTAGCACTTTTAAAATCCTTAGCAAGCGGGACAAGCAGCCCTGCCCGCGTGTGAACCGCATGCGTGTGCGCAGAATCCATATATTTTGTATTGCGAATTGTTCAGAACCAGCATCGGTTTATGAGAAAAACTCAAATGTCTATGGGAATTGGAAACTATATAATGAATAGAGTCACGAACATCTTCACCGTTATTGTTGATATTGTTTATCGTAGGTTTAGTCTTACTTAAAGATATGATAATGTTTTCAACTGTTCTTAACTGTAATCTTCTCTATACTATAGAGTCTAAACATACTATGTTTGAAGGCTTTGAATAAACGCGTGCAAAATTCATGGAGACATTAAGACGATAACAAGTGACAAACAAACAAACAAAACATTTTTAAGATTACAATATTACATAGCTAACATTTGTAATAAATATGGAAGAATGTAAGAGGTCCAAATGAATGTTAAAAATATATGTTATCTTTTTTATTATAAGTTAAGTATGACGAATTTTATTATTAACAAATTCTACTATGTTCTAAGAAGTAAACCATAAAAGAACAAGTATGTACATGCCATACGTATGATAGCGCTAATAGCATTCTTTAGCCCATAAAGTTTTTCTTTCCCAAGTCGTGACTAACACAAAACACAAACGAGCGTAAAATATGAAAATCATATGATTTTTTTTAAATCGATAAGAAAATATTGTTTTTCGACTGTTGATCGATTTAACAACTTAATAATATTATTAATCGATGAATATTCGATTCCGTCAGTAAAGTTTATTAATTTTTATTCAAATGTCGTAATAATCGAGTGAAGTATCGGTTTTTAATTAGAATTTTAAATATTTTCCACTAAGATATTTCAACTGATTAATTTTATGAATGTTATTAATATTTTATCGCAGCTGGTTAAGCGCTCTATTTCTTATATAACACAAAATGAATGAATTTTGGAGAACTAATTTAAAATCGATTTGAATTTAAAATTTGGTTTTAACATTTCGATTAACGCGCCTCACTGTGTCCAGTATCGCTAAGTTTTGAAGCATTTGAGGATTCGCAACGGCAGCCATAAAATAAATCTTACACGCTTTTTGCTAAGACAAGGCCGTGATTATCCGTTATCATACAAATATACACTACTAATGTTATTAAAAATACATTCACATTCTGTTGGTCTGTTCAAATGTAAGGTACATTATATATTCGTTGTTTTTTGCAGTAAACTAATAAATTTCATCGATAATATTTACAATTGACTTGTGTACAGAGCAGAGACTTTTGAATAATTATATTGTAGAATAAAAAAAAAACATTTTTATTAAAAATAGATATTTTTTGGTAAAAAAATACACCACACCTTCAAAATCATTTCTTAATATTGAACCGCTTTTGTGCGATACCTCACAAAAGGGACGTAACACACAAAAAATGATATACTTATTCGAACTGAGTATCTTTTCTGAAGTCGCTCAGAAATAAACACGTTTATAAAATAATAATCTAAATAAAAAATAGAATCATGTAGAAAGTTTTATTATCGCGGATAAAGCAATAGGCGGATGTAATATAGAAAAAAATATGACTTAAATTGATGAAACTAGCAGTTTGTATAAAAATATGATGTTTTGGCACGAATGCGCAGGTGTCACTCACCCCGCGGGACGACCTTGCAATGCTAACCGGTCGTTTTGTCGTCTCGTTGGCTCCGTCTCTGTCTAATTAGATAGTGTTGTGTTGCTATCTCGCTCATACAACACTGACTATGGAGTCAGATGGACTTTAAAGTTATTTTTTTAATTTTGATATAGATAAAATAACTTCATCCTAAATAATAATTTGAGTAAATAAAAAAGCTTAATTTATTTTTGTCAGAAATAAATATTTTGCTATTTGAATGTATTTAAAACATCAAATGAAATGATTAATTGTAACAAATTTTACTTAGTTCAATAACCCTTATTTTGGTAGCTTAAAAAAAAATTGCCATTGGGAAATGCTTAGATTATGTTCATGCGAATACGTGTTACTTCTCGACTTATAAATAGTTTACTCCCCGAGTTAATTACAAAATTACTAACAATAATATTATGCTACAAAGTAATTTTTGTTATCCTTAAAAAATACATACATATGTATCTATTAAGTATAGATTCTCTAGTAATGTACTTACCACCTAATTGTATAGCGTTACATAAAATTCAGTGGTTTTAATGTTGTACCTATGTATTAAAAAAATGTTTAATACAATAAAGAAAGCAATTCCCGTTAAACTTAACGAAAAGGTTTTAGTTAAAGCCTAAATCAATAAGCGATACAAAAACAATTCTCGGTTAAATAATTATATGTATTTCTTTATACTTACTTGTCCAGTTTATTTTAATATTAGTAAATATATATATATATATATGTAAGTAAAAATTATTCTTATAGTAAATTAGCAGGAAAACGTGAAAATTAGTTTTTCTAATGCAAAATTTGCTATATATTTTACACCTTTTCGATTATTGAATTTAAATAATAATATTATAATAATAATTTTTTCGTCAAAACAATTTATTTAATATGTGTATATAGCTAAATATACATATGTATTGATCTTATTTATTTTAGTTTTCAAACTTATATAAGCAAGGAAGAAAATATAACTAAGTATGACTAGTTATTGTATAGTGTGCCATGTCAACTATAAGTCCACATCACTCGAGTGCACGTCCACTTAGTGCAAGTAATACGCGTGCAAGACGCGGGTCGTGAGAACCGGTGCTGCAGGAACTAAATTGTTAGCCAGTATCTAACTTGGTTTCTGTTGTTTCATACATTTTGTTTATCTTTTATTATATTTAACAACTTCATTGTGAAAATATGAATCGGTTTTGATTCAACTTTAATATTTTTCACATAATGTTAAAAAAATAATAAAACGTATCTTTTATTTTATATCGTTCTACGCCCTCTCATATTATATGTATGTAAACGTAAATTATATTTTAAAAAGCAGTTATTAGTAATGTTAAAAAAGTATGTCGTGTCATGGATATTTTCAACACACCTTATCAAAACTATAAGTTTAGTCTTCCTATTGTTAAAAATAACCACTGAAATAAAGTACTTTAGTGGATGCTGTATACTTAAAGCTTTAGGCCTGCATTTTTAAATACGCGAAAGACGCGCGTGTAATAAACGCATATTACCTGCGCTTATAAACTTAAAAATTACAGATTATACGTATACAACTCACGAAAAGCTATACATGCAAGCTAAACGCACTTATTACGCGCGCGAATGCGCTACAAACGTGTGTGAGCAGTATTGTATTTTGTAGTTACGCGTTAGTGCGCGTTTTGGTTGTGTTAATTTTGCGTCGACAGTGCGTGAAATACTCGTTGTCTCCGTACACTGATTGCTGTGCAGTATTGCGTTAGCAGTGCGTTTTTGACAGTGGCGGATTTACCGAGAAGCAAAGGAAGCAATTGCTTGGGGCCCCGCTTGGACAGGGGCCCCAAAATTTGCAAAATTTTGAAAACATATTCGCAAATTTGAAAAAAAAATACAAAATACAAAATAAAAAATCCAAAATAAAACAATCCAATCCATCGATATGGTAAATAATATCGATTTTTCATTGTCCCCAAATGATTTGCAAAATTAACTGATTATTTATTATTTTGAAATATTCATAAAACAATCCAATCCATCGATATGGTAAATAATATCGATTTTTCATTGTCCCCAAATGATTTGCAAAATTAACTGGTTATTTATTATTTTGAAATATTCGTGTGGGGGGGGGGGGGGTTAATGTCAGAATGAGGGCCCCTAAAACCTGAAATTGCTTGGGGCCCCGTCATAGGTAAATCCGGCACTGGTTTTTGATGTATTACAAGTGCGTTAAAATTAAATTTTGTTCATGATACGTGTATGTCGGTCCATACTTCTAGTTATTTGGTATACATTATTAAACTATAGGTACATATTTGTTGTTTCAGCTTTCGTATTTCAAGAAATTTTGAAATAAATTTTAAAATATTGATCATTAAGCGAAGCATGGAAGATTCGTTTTATGTAAAAAGATATAGTCTACTGAGAAAATAGTTGTCAAATGTACTCGCTTTGTAATTATTTCCTAATAGTAAAAGTCGGGTGACGAGTTTCAAAAAACAAATTATAAGCCACATAGTAGCTCAGCTGCACTTACATAGTCAACAAAACACGATATAATGCATAACCTCATGCATACTTGGCTAAAGAAAACGTAGAAACCCGATTCAAAAAAATAGAATAGAAATAAAATCCTATCTATTCAAGCCTTTCTTATTAAAATAGTAATTGTGATGCCCCAACAGGGTTCGAACCTGATATTTTACGTCGACGATGCGTGTAAACTGCACAATGAGCATATACGGTTACTTAAATCATGAATCCTTTATGTGAATCAATCGAGTGAGGATTCTTAACAATAGGTCTCTCTCAATACACGTTTTCTCCCTATTCAATGTGTGAATGTCTGTCCATTAAATAAAAATCATAAAACTTTTAACGTTTAGTTTTTAACTTCATTTTTAATTTTTAATATCTGTAGAAATAGTTTTATTATTTTGCCTATAAAATAACAAATGTTAATTTTCAAAGCAAAAAAGGTTTGTCGTAACTACTTAAAAATCCCTTTGACTCGTAAATATGAGAAAAATCATATCAGTGGAACAAAACAAAAAGCGTCATACATCAAGACGTTCATACAATAAATAAATATTTAAGTCCACCGTCTCAATAGATATGATTCAGATTAGACAACAGATGCTATCTTATGTATTACTTATTTGGACGTTAATAAATTCTTCAACCTTTTCTAAGGGATATAAGGGTGATTACGCACGTACTTTGGAATTATTTCAGGATAATTATTCTGCTCATTTAATCTTCGTAAGTTTTATTATATGATTTTAATGTTTAAAATATTTCCAATATCAGCCTTTACTTTTCTGAATCAAAAATTTCAAATACAAACAAAATTTATTTATTAATCTTAGTTATTTAAATAAATATGTTGGAACATTAACACACATCACCATCTAGTTCCAGGGTAAGCTACGAGGCTAGTGTTATGACTGCCTCGGTGGTGTAGTGGCTAGCATGTACGGCTGCACACCCAGAGGTCCTGGGTTCGAATCCCGGGTCGGGCCAAGTTTAGTTATTGAGTCTTTCTGTATAGTAAGCCTCAGTAACAGCCCGGAGTTGGGAAGTTGGCGGTGTTTCACCCCCGTGCCTCGGAGAGCACGTAAAGCCGTCGGTCCTGCGCCGACACTCTCACCGGTCGTGTCGAATAGTCGTCCCACCGGAGTATGAGAGTGACAGGAATAGAGAGTGCACTTGTGTCTGCGCGTACATTTGTGCACTATAATATCTCCTGCGCAGTTGGCTAGTCTCAATGAGATTGGCCGCCGTGGCCGGAATCGGTCAGGAGGACATTATTATTATTATTATTAGTGTTATGGGCACCAGATAGTTAATGATCTACACATATATAACTCTAAATACATACATATTATAAATATAAACACCCATGACTGGAGTACAAACATTCGTGCTCATCACACAAATGAATGCCTCCAGCGGGACTCGAACCCGTGACCCACACATACATAGCAAGTATAGTCACTACAAACTGAGCCAAACGTGTCGTCAAATTTACTTGAAGTATACTGAAATCAAAGCGTTTTATTTATATTTATATTATGTAAAATGAAAAAAGCTACAAATAAGTGCTCCTAATATTAAAAACTATATAAAAGTTTGTAATCGCCCTTAATTTTGAGATTAATCTATGGGAAGTTAGGTTCGGTGACCCGCTCTGAAAGGACCCAAATTGAAGATATTCATAAGGTTTTACGAGATCGCTTTTATTCGGTCCTTTTTAATGTAAAACAGCTGTAAACAATTGTGGGGGACGTGAAGGAACGCCCGATGACCGTTTGACATCACCCTATTTAAATTAAAACTTACCTATGAATTTCTTTGTTGAAAATGAATTGGGATCAGATACGTGTTCATTATAATATGTTGAATATTTCATGCTAGATGCATCCCTTGGGTTTGCTTCGTGAGAATAACATTATGATTAGATGAAGTACAAGTTTTCTCGAATGTTTTTCATTGCCACTGTTGTGTGACGAAGGTTTCGGGTTCGATAAATTTACATAAATTGGCGACCTAGCTTTACTTTTAGTGCATCTCTAGATGTCTAATATGCTGTCATATTAAAGAAGGCCCTAACTAACAATTTGGTCAAAAATGACTTAAATGCAGATTCGGAATCAGCAAAAAAATGCTACTTGATCTTGATCTTGTCTTACTCTTATAGCTAATAACTATTAAGTAGTAACCTACGTGTTACTACAAGTTGGTATGTGTGTTTCTTATTCTTCCTTAATGAAATGGCTTGACAAATTCGGATGAAATTCAGTGCACCGATAGACTATGATTTGGAGTAAAACCTATGTGTTCCTAGTCTATACTACTACTAGTAAAAAAATATCGATTGGGTGCCCCCTTATAAAATTTCATAAAATCTATACTAATATTATAAAGAGGTAAAGTTTGTGAGTTTATGAGGTTGTAGGTGGCAATCTCTGGATCTACTGAATCGATTTAGATGAAATTTGATGAGAAGACAGTTTGAGTATCCTACGTCCTTCATAGGATAATTTTTATCCCGGAAATCATTCCTTTAAAGGGGTGAAATTGGGGATGAAAGTTTGTATGGGGAATCAACTTAGGGACGAACCCGAGAGAAACGAGGGTGAGTCGCTAGTTATAAATAAAAAGACACCTAAGGACCCACTCGAGCAAAGAGAGGATCTCTAGTTTTTTGTAAGTGAATTAATTAAACTAGTTCTCTTTGCTTTTTTTATTATTTTTTGTCATAAAAGATTTATCTCAGTAAACGGACTCTGGGAAATCAGTCAATCTCATATAATGTTAAAGGGGCGCCGAACTTACTCGTAGTCACATTGTTACTTGTTGCCTTATCAATTCTCACGTCGGAATTTAGTTATTGTACACAAGATTATCCCCTTATCTATATACACATTTAGGTCATAAAACGGGAACATGCGTGTGATTTTTTGTATATATTAGAAATTATATTTATAAACTAGGAACGTCCTTTTAGATCACAAAAATAATAAAGTAAATAAGTTGTATTGAGGTGATTTATATTGAAGTTTGATGTTGCTAGCAAAAAATGTTTAAATAGTTAGAAGAAAGAAATATTTATAACTACCGGCTCACCCTCGTTTCGCCTCTAAGAAAACAAAAACAAACCTATCCCTCAGGAACCGTACATTTTTCCGGGATAAAAAGTAGCCTATGTGTTATTCCAGACTTTAATTTATCTGTGTGCTAAATTTCATCCAGATCCGTTCAGCCGTTCTGTCGTGAAAGAGTAACAAACATCCATACTCACAAACTTTCACATTTATAATATTAATACGGATAAAATGTTAGCATAATAATTTTATTATATTTTAGAAGTATCTAAATAGTTTATATTGTTTTTTATATACTGTCTGTAACTACTTACACTTAAAAATTAATATTCACAAATGCTAGTTATAATATCAAAAATGTAATCTGTAAAAAATCTGAAGTTTTTTAATATATAACGTTTTAAATACTTATATTATTATTCAATTATCATGTAGGTACATATATTAATAAAACTGCGAATCATACCATGTACCCTATATCTGTTTGAGTGTCTGTTTAAGTAAATAATTAATATATATAATACGTATATATAATACGTATGTACTCAATAGTTTCTACGATCGTAGTAGATGCTTCGATAAAAAGCAACATAGTTGTTAATCCAGGATATAAGCTATCTTCACTATGAATCTCACTAATGTCTTTTAATATGTCGAGTCATTGCAGTATGAATAAGTTACAACTTACTAATTCACTTTTTTACAGATATTCGATTTTAGGATAGCGACTCACTCTCGTTCTGCTCGGGTTCGTCCCTGCTCCCTAGCGTTTACGCTTTAACGTTTAGTATAGATTTCTCAGAGATGATATATTTTCCTGCAGAAAAAAGTAATCTATATGTTGACCCGGACAATCAGCTATCATCATACCAAATTTTATTAAAATCTGTCAAGTGATTTTCTCGTGATGCGGTCACAGACAGACAGACAAAAATTCTAAAAACTATATATTCGGCCTCTGTATCGATAATAATTACTATTTTAATAACAGCCGTCGCAGGCGCCAAGACCGGCGCCACCGCCCGCTCCGCGTTCGGTCCCGGCCCAGCAGCCCGCGCTGCCCTCGCCCAGGGCTCGCGTAGCCCCCGCGTTCCCAGCGAGCCAATCCCTGGCCTCTGACCTCTCAGTGGTCATGGACTTCGTCGGCTCGTTCGACATTCGCGAACTCAGCGTGTTCGCGAGTAAAATACGTTCCACCAACGGCGCCCCTCAGGCGCGCATGCAGGCCGTGATCGAACACGCAGGCCTAATCGAAGCTATTACGAGCTTCCAAGCCCCCGCGTATTAACTTTCCAATGGCGGTCCACAATACAATAGTTCGTACACCCGATTCGCGGCTAGGTCGAACGAAACCCCGCGGTATCACTATCTGCACATATAACGCGAATGACATTAAAACTCAGATAGGTTTAGTTCGCGATTTCTTGTCAGATCACAGTATAGACGTTCTCTGCGTTCAAGAGACGTTCTTGAAACCGGCCATTCGCGATCCGAGAATCGCGAATTACCGTTTAATTAGAAATGATAGAACCGCCAACAGGGGAGGCGGTACTCTCATTTATTTTAAAAATACGTTACATTGCGTCCCCTTAGATCCGCCGCCTCTCGCGAACATCGAAGCGTCGGTATGTCAGGTTCACATGACCGGCCATCAGCCGGTCGTTATAGCATCGGTATATCTCTCGCCCAATAAAGCAGTGCTAGAGAGCGACATTAGGTCGCTACTCGACATGGGAGACTCGGTCATTTTGACCGGGGATCTCAACTGTAAACACACGCGCTGGCACTCATCGCGTATTAACTCTAAGGGGCGAAAGCTCGATGAGTTAGCCAGTCACCCGTCCTTAGATTTCGAAATCATAGGGCCATTGACGCCCACTAGATTTGGCCACATAGGTACGCCGGAGGTCCTCGATATAGCGATTCTTAGGAATGTAGCCCTACGACTGCGTTCTGTGGAATCGTTATCCGAGTTAGACTCAGACCACCGGCCAGTAGTTATTAAATTAGGTCATGACCGCCCTTCAGGCCCTTTGACTAGAAAAATTGTAGACTGGAAGAAGTTCGCTGAGCTTCTTCGGTCGCAAGACTCGCCCCTACACGATGTTATACCTGACATCATCGACTCCGCCGACCAAGCGAAGGCCGCGGCCAGTAAATTCACCGAGTACATAAATAACACGGTAGAATCATGTTCACGCGTCATAGTAGTGCCCCCGGACGGGCGTTTCAAAGTCCCGCGCGACTTAAAGGATTTAATCAGACGCAAGAACGCAGCAAATAGAGCGCACGATACATACCCGAGCGCGAGAAACCGAAGCGCATTAAACAATCTAAAGAGACAGGTTAGGGCTCGATTTGACGAGCTGAGAGGGCACTCGTGGGATAGACTCCTCGAGGGGCTCGAGGCCACGCACCAGGCGTTCTGGGCGTTGTCGAGGGCCTTTAGAGACGAGTCTCTCGCCACGATGCCCCCTCTCGTAAAACCAGATAACTCGCTCGCGTCAGATGATATAGATAAAGCAGAATTCCTTGCAGATAGTTTCGAATCGCAGTGTTCGCCTAGCACTCAACCGTGTGACCCGGGTCACGTTCACGCGATCGACTCGGAGGTCGCAGCATGGGCCGCCATGCCTCCCTCGGGCGAGCCGCTTCGCCCGACGTCACTCGACGAAGTAACGTCAATTATAAAAGGGCTTAACCCTAAGAAGGCCCCGGGGCCAGATCGAATTAATAATAAAATAATTAAATCTCTACCGAGACAGTTCGTGTCCCTCTTAGTTATAATTTTTAACACTCTGTTGCTATGCTGCTCCTTCCCAGACGAGTGGAAAGAAGCCGTAGTAATAGGTATTCGCAAGCCGGGTAAGCCTAGCAACATGCCCGCCAGCTATCGCCCTATAAGTCTCATAAGCGCGCTAGGCAAAGTTTATGAGAAGATCATTTTAATCCGCCTACAAGAGGTAGTCGTATCCAAGTCCCTCCTCCCGGACGAACAATTCGGCTTTAGAGCCATGCATTCCAGTGTCCACCAAGTGCACCGCCTAACGGAGTACTTATTAAAGTATAAGGTTCGATCCATATACAGAAGATGCTCAGCGGCCATCTTCCTCGACATAGCGAAAGCATTCGATAAGGTCTGGCACAACGGCTTATTATACAAGCTACGCAACGCAGGCGTGCCGGACAGTCTCGTACACATCTTGCGAGACTACCTATCGAATCGTACTTTCCGCTTCAGAGTGGAGGGCACGTTGTCTTCCCCCCGCCCCGTCAGAGCGGGCGTCCCTCAGGGCTCGCTGCTCTCGCCCCTCCTCTACGCGCTATACACTAGCGACATTCCTCGTACCCCGGCAGTGGAACTCGCGCTGTACGCAGACGACACCGCGATTTACACAACTTCTTGGTCGAAAGACGCAATTCATCATCGCCTCCAGAAGGCGGCCGACACCATAGGCGCCTGGTTCCGCCGATGGAGGATCGAGGTGAACCCAGAAAAGAGCGCAGCCCTACTGTTTCCCCTGCGCCGTCACGATTCCGTCTCGACGGTGCGCCTCTTAGGCAAGCCGATTCCCTGGGAAAAACAGGTTAAATACTTAGGTGTTATTTTCGACAGTAAACTGTCTTTCAAGCCGCACCTTCGCGCAGCCCGCAGAAAGGCCGCATTCGTCCTAGGTAGATTATACCCTCTTCTATGCAAGCGGAGTAAACTGTCTCTTAGAAATAAGCTGACACTATACAAAACTTGCATTCGCCCTATAATGACGTACGCCAGTGTCGCATTCGCTCACGTGAATCTCGACACGCTACAAATACTCCAAAACAAGTTCTTACGTATCGCGTCCGGCTGCCCGTGGTACGTAAGAAATGTAGACCTACACAGGGACTTCGAACTAGTCTCGATTAAGAAATTCGTTAAAGACGCCTCTCAAAGGCATTTCGACACCGCGGAATCGCACCCTAACCCGCTAGTGGTGCAATCGTGCGCATACACGCCGAAGTTAAACGACCCGCGCTCAAGACGCCCGCGTAATATTCTAACAGATCCAGACGACGCTATAACGATAGCGAACGCCGCGTTCCAATTCAATACACGAACTCGGCTGCGTCGCCGCCGGCGACGACGCAGACCGCCTAGGTTCGTCATTCCTCGGCCGCGACCGGGCGCGGTCGGGAGGCCCGATAGACGACCGACGTAACTCGGTCGTACTTCACAGTAATACACATTTACACACAGATACATACATCTCACTCCACTTTGGGTAATGTATGATTTTATTTCATTTAATTTAAATTTATCTCAATTAATTTACAGTCAATACCCGGCGGCGCGAAAGCGTCCCCATTCTTATTTCCGAGCCAGTCCTTTAGGCTCTAAGCTCTGAGGATGGGCTTATCAGCCCGTCCCCACCAACCGGTTACGCTGTCAAGGCCCCTAGGGCTAACAGCAAAACAACATAAGATAACATAACATAACATAACTATTTTAATAAGATTTTCCAAAAAATATGTAATGTATAGATTGGACTCAGAATTTTATTATATTTGATTACGCTATCAGGATTACATAATATTGGTTTCATGTTTATATTCGTGGGCGAAGTCGTAGACGATTCCTAGTATATCATATTCTTTTTAAAGTGACTTTTTTCACGTATAAATAGTTTATTTTCTAAACAATAGTATTCCATTGCATACCAATGTCGGCTTAACTGAGCGCATTCTCGATGTGTGTTTACTGAATCATAGGTCACGCGGTTGACTCCTCTGTACAAAGAAAGTTATGTGGGTCTTTCTACGTCTATACTACAATATGTATTCTTGGACATGATAATAATTATAATAATAAATGTTTACATGTAAATGCCTTGTACATTCGACTAAACATATTGTAGAAGTTGTAAAAGTTTACGAAACACCAGCAAGAGCCTCATTATTTAATTATTTTACTTTAAAAAACATAAAATAATACTTTCTTAGATGAAATGAAATGAAATTGAAATGAAATTTATTTATTTAGTAACAGTTCTTATATATATATACAGTAAAACAATGGCTACGATGATACTTCAAAAGTATAAACTGCGTTGCAGATATCAACGCCCGCCTCCGTACAATATTTAAACTATTTTATAAAAACTGAATAACAAAGAGTAACAAGATTTACACGAATATTTGACATTTTAAATGAAACTATCCTTTTAGAATTTGTCGCGGTTTTATTTTTGGGGAAGAGTCTTTCCAATGACCATGGAGAACAAAAATATAAAATAAAAAAAAATTAAAGAATGCGTGTACGCACAAGAAGTAAAACTTCTATAGGTTATCGGTACTCGGCTTTAATTTATATTTTAAATAATTAGGTTAGGTGAGATACTAAAAATAACGCATATTAGGCATATTACTATCATATATTTATAGAATATCATAATAATATCATTTGTCAGACAATGACAACGGTTTCAATTACAACAAACGTTCGTCTCGCTCGATTTCCATTTTTCGTAACGTTTTCACTAGCTTACTCCCCAAGTCAAGCGTGCGTAAAGAAGTTTTATTTCAAAATTTTTAAATAATATGTTGTGTACCTTAATTTCAAAGCTATGTTTTATTTTAAATATTACACAAAATATTAGAATAACCCTAGTAAAGTGACGCGAGTAAAATTTTGAAGCATCAAGAAGCTACATAGCGTTTAGAGCGTCCACCAATAAATAGTCCGCGTGATAGATTATGATTACTTCAGATAACTAGGCTATTGTGACCATGATATGGAGTTTATAAAACATAAACCTCTTCGTTATTTATTTAGAAACAAAGTTAAAGTTATTGTTCTCTACATTGTTACTATAAAAATAATTATTGCGAGTGTACTTTAGGAAATAGACATACTATTTCAATTGTTTTTTTGTAGGCCTTTTTAAGACCCTCGAGTACCAGTGGCGGATTTACCGGGAAGCAAAGGAAGCAATTGCTTGGGGCCCCGCTTGGACAGGGGCCCCAAAATTTGCAAAATTTTGAAAACATATTCGCAAATTTGAAAAAAAAAATACAAAATACAAAATAAAAAATCCAAAATAAAACAATCCAATCCATCGATATGGTAAATAATATCGATTTTTCATTGTCCCCAAATGATTTTAAATTACTAGTTAAAACTATATTCGCGCGTATAGTTGGCGCTTCAGTCGCTCGTGTTTGTGTCTTCGTCTGAACAGCTGTAATTGTAAAAGCATCATCTTCTCTAATACACCGAGCAAGTAATAGGTAATTGAATTATATATCAGATTTCAATAACACAAAAAAACTTACTTCAATTTTAAATCAAAACAAGTTCAACGAACAAAATTGTACTATAATTGATTAAAAAATGGAAACACTTTTATTTCACTGTTATCGCATAACCTTTATGATGTGAAATTAGAAAGAAGAAAAAGAAAGAGAGAAAGAAAGAAAGAAAAAGACGTTAACGTTAACATTGTGCCCGAAATTCAAAATTTTCACATCTATGTGAAACAGGTATACGGAGACGAGCGTAAAACATTCGTTGAATTATACCAAATCATTTTCAAAGATGAATTGTTTTCAGCGTTTCCAAATGTTGAATGCCTCATCAGGCTATTCCTTACACTACCGATAACTAATAGTACAGGGGAGAGATCGTTCAGCGCATTGAAACGCGTCAAAAATTATTTACGCTCGTCGATGTGCCAAGAAAAAGTGAGTGATTTAGGCTTACTGTTTTCGAAAAAGACAAGCTTCAAAAACTTGACTTTGAAGATGTCATTCATCAATTTATATTTTGAAATATTCGGGAGGTGGGGGGGGGGGGGTTAATGTCAGATGAGGGCCCCAAAAACCTGAAATTGCTTGGGGCCCCGTCATAGGTAAATCCGGCACTGTGTAACTGGGCTAATATTTTCTTCTTAGTTACGTACTAAAAGGCTAACATCTATGTTATATTTAAAAACCCAATGTTATGTACATCTGAAACTTACAATATCGCTTCTTTTTTAAATTACATATATAAAGTGCCATTCTTATTTTGTTATAGTTTTCTGAAAAAAAAATTTTGGCTGAATGTCTCTTTGTTTGTTTGTGTGTGCGCGTTTCACGCAAAAAGTAGTGAACCGATTTCAACCAAATTTAGTGAAGTGATAACTTATTACTCGGGCCAACATTTAGGATACCTTTTACTTCAGTAAAATCTTTCTTTCCCACGGGAAAATATAATAACACGTTTTATCGAGCCCTCCTTCGAAACCTTCCGCTTGCTCAACCTTAAGATATACATCAAAACAATGTACTAAAAAATTGTAGGTCTTGAAAAGGCCTACAGAAAAATTTGCAATAGTATATATCTATCTCCTAAGGTACACACGCAATACCTATTCTTAATTAATTTATTTTATACCTATAATAAAACTAACTTAGTCAAATCGATGTGCGCGTTTCACGCAAAAAGTACTGAACCGATTTTAACTAAATTTTGTGTAGCTTAATAACAACTAATAAGCGTAAATAATCACTTATTACTCAGGTCAACATTTAGAATACCTTTAATTTCAAGTTTTTTTTTCATTCTCACGGGAAAACACAATAACTGGTTCTATCGAGTCGTCCTTAAAAATTTATATTTCTAACGCTACCTAAGCCTTAAGAGATACACAAAACATGTACTAGAAAATTGTAGGTCTTAAAAATACCTACAATTCTACAGAAAAGTCTGCAATATATCTACCTCCTAAGGAACACTCGCAATAACTATTTTTATATATCACTAGCAGAACCCGCGGCTTCGCCCGCGATCAAACTACGAAAAAAATAAACTTTTTCGCAATACATACTTTATTACTTGCAAAAATAAGTTTGTGTAAGTTTTATTATTTGTTAAATAATATATATTGGAAACAAATTTAATTTTAGCGATCGTAACTCAAAATATCCCGTATTTTAAAAGATGTAAAGCGTATATTTTGTAATTAAATTTACACTCTTTCCAAAGTTAGAGGAAGAGAGTACAATCATACAATCGCATACAATGTTTACGACTTTAGAATCATATAACATGTCATCATATAACATGATCGTTCAGCGCATTGAAACGCGTCAAAAATTATTTACGCTCGTCGATGTGCCAAGAAAAAGTGAGTGATTTAGGCTTACTGTTTTCGAAAAAGACAAGCTTCAAAAACTTGACTTTGAAGATGTCATTCATCAATTTATATTTTGAAATATTCGGGAGGTGGGGGGGGGGGGGGGGGGGTTAATGTCAGATGAGGGCCCCAAAAACCTGAAATTGCTTGGGGCCCCGTCATAGGTAAATCCGGCACTGTCGAGTACAATTTTCCATTGCACTGTTTTGATGTATTTCAAAGAGTTTTGCCAGCGTTAGCGATATTAAAGTCGACTCGATAAAACCAGTTATTGTGTTTTCCCGTGGGAATGAAACATTTTCCTGTAGTAAAAGGTATCCTGAATGTTGATCCGAGTGATAAGTTATTACTACATATAATTTAGTTAAAATCGGTTCAGTTTTTTTTGCGTGAAACGCGCACAACCAAACAGACGTACAGACAAACAGACAAAATTTTTAATAACTATTGTTTTAGGGTCTATATTCTGTGCACAATACGTTACAGTCATTGTTTTTAAAAAATATTTCATGTACAGATTTCACTAAGTTACTATTTTATTATATGTATAGATTGTATGTTGTTTATTTTAACATTGTTAAAATACATAATAGACTATCCGTATCCATTTGTTATGTGTATAAGTGACGTATTAAATACTTAAAGTTTCGCATTTTTTATGTAAATTAAGAAGAATGAAATGAAAAAACGTAATTCTTCGAATTCATTTATTTAAATGATAGGCGTAATGCTCAATAATAATAATAATAATAATAATGTAGGAATTCAATATACTATAAGGGATATTTTTTTGAAGTAAAACTTCTTTACGCACGCTTGACTTGGGGAGCGTTAAGAAAAGTGTGATCGGGCGAGGCGAACCTTTATTGCCACGGTAACCGTTGTTATTGTCTGACAAATGATATATGATATTTTATTCTTTCCTTAAATGATATTCTATAAATATATGATTGTAATATGCCTAATATGCGTTATTTAATTATTTTTTTAGTATCTCACCTATCCTAATTATTTAAAACATAAATTGAATTTCATAAAGAGTACCGATAACCTACAGAAATTTTACTTCCTGCGCGTGTACATATTCATACACGCACTCTTTATTTTTTTTATATTGGAAGTTAAACAAATACATATAAGAAATATAAAATAACTAGCGACTTTCTCTTGCTTCGCTCGGGTGCGTCCCTAAGCTTGAATAGCTTAGGAACTTATAAAAGACAAATGCCCAAAGAAACGTTATTTTTTTGCACCAGGGATCTTCGTAGGCGTATACGGAATAATCCACCAGAGTTTCATCAAAATCGGATTAATTTTTTGGAACGCATAGAGGACAAACATACGAACATATATATTTATATAAGTTAAAGATAAACTTTATTTACTGAAAATGAAATATTTAGTTTATAAGCCATACATTTCAAAATTGTGAGTTTTGAGACTACGGTAATAACTCTCCAGATCTGTATCCTTCCTAGTCAACTTATAAGGCTTGTTAACTACGCAGGAGGTATCGTAGTGCAAAATTTGTATGCAGACTCAAAACTCGGATGTCTTGATTTCATAATAAAAATTATTGTCACCCCACATGCTATGAAACATTATGTGACAATGTGATAGATTCCTTTCTATATATTCCGGGCGTTTTGTTTGAAAATTTGTGATTTATGTCATGTCATTAATTCATGTTATAAATATGAAGGTTATAGCTCTAACTTAATTTATTCAAAGTTCAATGGGAGTTTTTGATGATACCACATAATGGTCTTTATGTTAGTCATTTTGAATTGTACGGTCTTAATGTTTGTATCTGCCTTTTGACCATAAACTGTACAATAGTAATAATTGCTTAGAAGTAACTTAAGATTTTTGAAGTAGTGGTAGCCTAGTGGTAACGCGCTCGCTTGGGAAATCGAGTGAAGCGGGTTCTAATCCCGGGTCTCGCACCTTTGATATTTTCATGTGCGAATAATTTTTAACATGATTACCACTTGTCTTACGGTGAAGGAAAACATCACGAGGAAACCTGCATGTCTGAGAGAACCTAGCAAGTTTTCGAAAGACATGTGTAGTCCACCAACCCACACTTGACCAGCGTGGTGGACTATGGCCTGATCTCCCTCGTATTGAAGGGAGGCCCGTGCCCAGCAGTGGGACGTTAAAAAGGGCTGAATACAACTTAATATTTTTAAGTACATATATATATATATACAATGTACAAATACATGATATATCATAGTAATGTATTTTTAAATTTGTCTTCGAAAACCAATCAATAACAAATGAAAATTTTAATAAGTACGATTTGAAGACGAATTTAATCATAGAATCCACATACCATTGCTTTGTTCTTGTGAGTTTATGGAGATCTATTAAAATATTAGTAGCAGTCTATATTTTTTGTTCAAAGTTGTTCGTCGATTTTCATGAACGTTTTTTTTTAATAAACAGGTGCTCAATTTAAACTTCATATAAAAAAATTATTTCTAAAGATAGAGAAGAAATTACATTCTTTTTCTTTAACAATTTAAAGAAAAAGAAGATTAACATCACTACGTTTATTTACCATTTTGTATGCAAACAAATAGTTATTTCAGTTTAAAATATGAAAAAAAAAATGCTAAGTCGATTATGTTATATCGCCTTTTGGTGTTATAATAAGTAACTAAAAACACATCAAGTGTACTAAATCGTCTCGGTAGTTATTGTATGACTAATGACTAAATAAAGACGGTTTCGCAATTATAACACAGTGGGACGTTTAAAAACGTATTAAAAATAATGATCGATACGAGCTTTTGAGTATCTCTAAGGTAAAGAGTTCAACGCAATGTCGGTTCGTCGTAAATTAATACGTCTATTTTTTCGCTCATTTATTTTATTTATATACTAGTGTCTGTATATGACATCGGTTACGTTTATTTTTAATAAAAATTTAACACTTTTTAATATCCCACTGCTGGCCAGTAGGCTTCCCACGAAGTGTGGGCGCTTAGATTGAATCATAAATTTATTCTATTAAATTTTTACAAGCGATTTAAAACCGTAATAAAAGAATAAACTGTAATGCAATCATTTTGTACTAAAACTTGTTAGGGTCATATTCCTACTCTTGATTAAACGTGGGTTGGCGGACAACAAACTTCTTTTGAAAACTAACATTCTATTATAACAATTATAGGGATCTAGGAATTATGGTGGTTCTCCCAACATGTCTTCTTTTTCCGTTGAAATCGTTGAAGCTGTGTTTTTGGATCGACTCAATTATTTAAAATGAATCTCAGTATTGCTTTTAATTTTGATATATACTCGTATTTTAAATAAAACTTTCTTTTCGGATTTTTTCGCGGATTTATTTTGGTTTTTGGTTTCCGACGTTTCAAATGCTTTACAACAATTATGGTCACGGGAAAGACCTTAGTCTCTCATATAGTCTATATATCCTAAATGTCAAATATTCGCGTAAATCTAAGAAAGTATTTTGATAGTTAATTGTAAAATAAAAAAATTATGACTCTTATAATAATATGATTTAAAAAACTTAAAAAATATCCTGAACCTAATAATCCATTCTCAAATTTCTGATGGCTACTTCAATGGTGCATATTGGGTAATGGTTCTCAAATTACCAGAAAATTGAAAAACAAAAATTATTAATACCACAATCGTACAAACAGACACTCTCGTTTTAGTTTGTATAGAGGCCATTTATAGAAAGGAACGATTTACGTAATATCGATTGACCTCATGTTTCTTACACCATTGTCTGTCAGTAATGAATAATTCAGATGAATTTTGAGTTGAAACCGTTTGTAAGTCCAATGACGTTTTTATGTTGTTTTAGATCGAAACTTTCCCATTTGTTTAGGATTTTCGACTATTTTAAATTCTGTACTTGTTACAATGTTTTATATGGACATTTAGACGTAATGCTTGCGTTTGTGTTATCAATACTTACTTATATAATATATTTAAACCGAAGAGATTATTGTTTTTTATTTGTTTGAACGCTTATGTAATATCTGGACTAACTACTTGGTTAACTTCAAAAAAATATATTTTATATTTACCTGTCAGGCAGTGGTAGCTCAGTGGTAAAGCTCGCTTGGGTAACCGAGTGAAGCGGGTTCAAATCCCTGGTCTCGCACCTCTGATATTTTCATGTGCGAATCATTTCTAACATGACTACCACTTGCCTTACGGTGAAGAAAAACATCGCGAGGAAACCTGCATGTCTGAGAGAACCTAGCAAGTTTTTGAAAGACATGTGAAGTCCGCCAATCCGCACTTGGCCAGCGTGGTGGACTATGGCCTGATCCCTCTCGTATTAAAGGGAGGCCCGTACCCAGCAGTTAAAAAGGGCTGAATACATTTACCTATAGTCTTCCATTACAACAGTATAATTATTACTAAGGAATTCCATTATCCAATATAGTGTGAAATTATAATACAGTCGTCCGATGAAACGAATTACATTTACTTACAAAGTTTCAAATCGATACGTCAATTAGAAGTAGATACAATCACACAATTTAAATTACATACATAACTAGTAATAACTTAAAAGTGAAGGTAATAAAAATATGTTTAAGACCCGGTGGTAACACAGCAAGTGCTAAATAACTTTAAAAATCATTACCTTGTAATACATCTTATAAGCAGGTGTATCTCCAGATTCCTTCACAAATTATGAATGGCCGCTTTAGTTATTCTAAAGGCTTTAAAGGTAGGATTGAGCAAAGATTGCAGCTGGTCAGCACACAGCTGTCGCAAGGTGTGTCCGCACGCGTTACATTTATAATCTGAAAAATGTTATGTATTGGAGATTAATATGTGGAATGTATGTATGTGTATCAATCATCGAAAATAATGTTATTTTTTGTTTTATCTTCTATGTATACATATAATAAAATTCTGAGTCTAATCTGTACATTAAATATTTTTTGGAAAATCTTATTGAAATAGTCATTATAATCTGTCTGTCTGTGACCGCATCACGAAAAAACCACTGGACAGATTTTGATGTTTGGTATGATGATAGATGACTATCCAAGTCAACATAATATAGGACATTTTTACTGTCAGAAAATATCTCATCTCTGAGAAATCTATACTAAACGTTAAAACGTAACTAGGGACGAACCCGAGTGGAGCGAGTGTGAGTCGCTAGTCTTATATAAATAAATAAATTTGAAGTGTCTGTTTGTAATGTCAAAATAACAGCTTTTAACTAAACACTAATGAAAGTATACACTGTATTTATAAGAAAAAACACAATTTTTAAAATTGAAATTTTAAAAAAGAACTTTTGAAGAGTCAAAATTAAACTGATTTTATTTGTAGCATCTGTCAAGTCATTACTCAGTATGTAAAAAACATATAATATTTATTTATATGATATATTAGCACATTCTTTTTTTAGTTTTTGGATAAAAAATCTTGTAGTAGAGGTCAGAGAGTATTCATGTCATATTTCCATCAAAATTTAACTATTATTTATTTATGGTATATGCATATGGTATATTCAAGATATTTTATTGCATGGTGAATACATAGTACAAGATTTACATTTATGCGCATTTTATGATACATATTAACCTACCTGAAGCTTTTTCTTCTTGTACTTCCATATGTAGGACGACACTAATAAAACTTCGAGATATTCCTTGCATATATTCTTATATTACGGTTTCGTACTTTTGCAATATTGACTTAATTCTTTTATAATCGTCAATATGTTTATCCGTGTGGAAGCTACCACCGGCTCGGAAAGCTTTTTTGCTGAGAAGAGCCGGCGAGAATCTCAACAGTTGCTCTTTTAAATAATAAGTTACATAATTTATAATAATAATTTACAGTATTACAAACAATTCGTGACTAGTCACTACAAAATGGTACCGACATCTCCGTGCAAAAGCGGGGGAAAACAAATTAATGGATATTCATTTGTTCTTTTTATTTTTTTTAAATACATTCCTATCGGCAAAGGTCACATAACTAAATGCCTTATTCATAAATCATTACAAATTAAACAAATATATTATTTTTCATTAAAAAGCTCGTATATAAAAATGCAACCTTATACATAAAACACTAGTAGGTACCTAAAGATATTAAGATGGCCATATGTAGAACATCAAGTGTAGGGCACTATTTACCGAACTCACTGTTATTTTTTACCAAATGTTAAAAAAAGTGAAGTGAAAAGCTACTCGTATCGAATCGATTTATTGTGAAAGCTGGAAGGTAATAAAGATATCTAATTAGCTAATTCTTCGCGGGAATAACGAGTGGAACTAATAGTCACGATGCGTAGAAATCTGTAACAATAGTACATGCCTATATTACACCGTTGGGTGATTTGTATGGGTCTCTCGCCCAATAGGTAAATGTAGATCAAATACAGTGTTGAGGTCTTATTTTATAAATCACTAACTAGCTTCAATGTGTATCTTTTGAAACTTTAACAAAAACATGACGATGACAGGTTTGGCTCAGTTCGTAGTGACCCTACTTGCTGTGCCAGCGGTCGCGGGTTCAGATCCCGCTGGGGGCATTCATTTGTGTGATGAGCACGAATGTTTCTACTCCAGTTATGGGTGTTTATATTTATAATATGTATGTATTTAAAGTTATATATGTGTAGTGTATCAACTATCTGGTATCTATAACACAGGCCTCGTAACTTACCATGGAACTAGATGGTAATGTCCCAACATATTTATTTGTTTATTATTTAGGTAACATCAAATCACATTTCTTTTTTTTATGTATTAACGTTTAGTATAGACTTCTCACAGATGAGATATTTTGCCGCAGTAAAAAGTATCCTATATGTTGACCCGGATAACCAGCCATGATATTACCAAATTTTATCAAAATCTGTCCAGTGGTTTTCTCGTCATGCGTTCCCAGACAGACAGAAAAAAATCTAAAAAATATAGATCCGTCCTCTGTATCGTAATAATGACTATTTCAATAAGATTTTCCAAAAAATATTTAATGTATAGATTCGACTCAGTTCTCAGATTTATTATATGTATAGATTATGTGCTTTAAGCTTTCCAGATCATAGCTTATCTGTGTCCTACATTTCATTCAAATACATCAAGCGATTTCATAGTAAAGGGACAACAAAGGCATGCACATACACACTTATTAAGAGAGAATTTAGTTAAAAAGTCTTGAAAAAAGTGATCTTTGTACGACAGGTGGCAGGTGTAAAATGATATCGAGCATGTTTTATAAAACACGTTCAAACCGCAGCGGACACGTTGTGACATGTCCGACCTTGCCGCGTCCTAGCGGGGTTCTTTATTTTATGAATGAAATTAGCTATTATTGCTTGAGTGAAAAATTGTTTGTAGGTTAAAAAAATAAGAGATACATATAAATTAGGGTTATTGTTAAACATATTTATACATTCAAGTATACTTAATAGAAGTGAAATTATAAACTTATAAAATACTAGCGACTCACCCTCGCTTTGCTCGGGTTTGTCCCTAGTTTGATTCCCCATGCAAACTTTCATCCCCATTTCCACCCCCTTAGGGAATGATTTCCGGGATAAAAAGTATCCTATGTCCTTCCCCAAGGTATCAAACTATCTTCTTACCAAATTTCATCTCTATAGGTTTAGTAGATCCAGACATTACCCCCTAAAAACTCGCAAACTTTACCTCTTTATAATATTAGTATAGATTATTTATTGCCTAATCTTACTACTATATAAATGCGAAAGTTTGGATGGATGGATGGATCTGGATGCTTAGGATAGAGATAGATTATGTTCACATAGGTCCCTTTTTTCTGGAAAATGTACGGTTCTTGTGGGATATCCATTAAAACTAACCGTTAAAATGCACCTGGGGGTGAACCCGAGCGAAGTGAGGGTGAGCCGCTAGTAAAATAATAAAGCTCAACTTTATTAATTGAATAATATCAGTTTTAATGTAAATTGTGTCCGGATTAAAAGTAACCACAATCAAAAGTAGGTTTAAATCGACTTCCAAGGTTTCATTACATAATTGTAAGAAAAGCTTATGAATTATCTAACACTTTTTCTAAAATCAAAAGCTCGCAGCTTTTGAATTTTACGATTAAGCTCCTCGTTTTTTATCGATAGGGCCTGGGTGGATGTATATACAGCTGTATTCTATTTATATGCATATGTTTTCGTCAAATTTTCAATATTAATTAAGGTCGAATTTCCACCACTAGGCGAACATCGTATTTATTAAGGCTAGGCTATCTAACATCACTTTAGACTCCGTATGTGTATATTACGAATAATCTATACATATAATAAAATTCTGAATCGAATCTGTACATTAAATATTTTTTTGGAAAATCTTATTGAAATAGTCATTAATATCGATAGAGAGGCCGAATCTATAGTTTTTAGATTTTTTGTTTGTCTGTCTGTCTATCTATGTGTGACCGCATCACGGAAAAACCACTGGAGGGATTTTGATGAAATTTGGTATGATAATAGCTGGTTACCCGGTTCAACATATAGTATACTTTTCACTGCGGTATAATATTTCATCTCCAAGAAATCTATACTAAACGATTAAAAGTAAGTAGGGACGAACCCGAGCGGAGCGAGGGTGAGTCGCTAGTTATAAATAAATAAACTACAGTTTAAGTTAAAACAATAATAAAAACTCCGTTAATTTGAAAAACTTATTTCTATTAAAATTATTCATTGCAGGTACAGCCATGCTACAAAGTTAGTGCATAAATATTATTAATCTACACTAAATAGCGTGCAAGAGCGTCGTGAGGCGAATGTACGGCCTTGCGAGTATACTGGCTTCGGTCATTTGCGATTAGCTTTAGTCCCAAAGCTTTTACAATTGACATTTAAGGGGATTTTTTAGCTAAATGATAATATTCGTATATAAATATACGCAAGTTTTTGTGTTCGTCCATTTTAATTTCGCTGAGCCGATTTTGATAACGTTGCTAAAGAGCTAGTATCAAGCAAAAGTTATAGATCTACATACATAAAAAACGCATAAAATCTAGTGTATGTACTAGATTTTATGTGATTTTTATTAAGATTTTTATTAGCATAACTTAAATAACTGCAAATCTAAATAAAGCTCAGAAAATCAAATAGAACGTTTAAATAGCCTAATAAATAAACCATAGCCAATAAAAACTACAATAATTTATTCTGTTATCGTATAATCAAAGAAGAAATATATTCAATCTTCGTAACGGCAGTGCTTGAACAATTGAGCTGGGAACCAAACAAAAAGTCAAAATCCGATAACACGCAAGCCGCATTGCAATTTGAAAGCTTCAAATACAAAAGCTTACCGTAAATAAGAACTTTTAGTTTTATTATTATATCAGATTAAGTAAACAATGTTGAACACGTAACATAATAATAGAATGATTTTAAATTTTTAACTTTTTAGACATTTTAAATAAAACTATCTTTTCGGATTATTTCGCGGATTTATTTTGATTTTTGGTTCCCGACGTTTTTAGGCAATTAAATGGTAATTTAATATTTTCTTCTTAGACAAATAAATGGTAGTTTAATATTTATACGTATATTCTACTTTAAATATAGTTTATTAAAGTAAAACTTCTTTACGGACGCTTGACTTGGGGACTAAGCTGGTGAGGCGAACGTTTGTTGCCATGGTAACCGTTGTTATTGTCTGACAAATGATATATAATATTATATTCTTTCCTTAAATGATATTCTATAAATATATGATTGTAATATGCCTAATATGCGTTATTTTTAGTATCTCACCTATCCTAATTATTTAAAACATAAATTGAATTTCATAAAGAGTACCGATAACCTACAGAAGTTTTCTTTCATGCGCGTGTACACATTCATACACGCACTCTTTAATCTTTTTAAATGATAATAATTACTATTAAAATGTTATAAAATACAAAACCCAATATTTAAAGCTTGAACGAATTTTTAAACTTAAAAAGTAAATGGCTCGTAACTAGACAAAAGTATATTTGCCTCACTCTATCCATATCTAAAATATGGTAATTAAAAAGGGATAGTTGATTAAATAACAAAAGTTGCAACAAAATCACCGAAACAATGCATTACAAACGCAAGACTTATCGCAAGTAATGCAAGTTTGGACAAGAATGGGCCTTTTGATAGTCTATAATGCAGGTGCGGAGAATGACCGTTAAAATTTCTACCGATCTCTGTTGACAACTCCTGTTTGGTTTTTTTTTAACATAAAGCGATAACAGCGCTTTATATAATTTTCAATGCCTGGCCTTTAAGATAAAGAAAATAATATTTTAACTTTTTGTATTTTTTGACTATTTTGTTAACTGTTAGTTTTTTTTTTATTATTAATTAATACGTAGTATTATTTTTTTAATATTTGCAGAGGAAATGAAAAGGATTAGTTCTTTACTTTCTTTGGACATGGCGTATCATGTCTATGCTCGAAACTTTGTACAAATGAAGTTTGATTTGTATCAAAGGCTATCTATGTTAATTTAAATTAAAAAAAAATCTTGAAGTTGTAAATGGTAATAGGTACATCAAACTTATAATTACATCTTTTTTTTTAATATTTGAATACAAATATATGTTACATAACTTGCGCTGTTTGACATTACAATCAAATTAGGCAAAAAAAAATCACATAGGTTGAACAGAAAAATAAATAGTATAGTTTTTTTTTTAACATCCCCTGACTTTAACTGTTAAATAGTAATTGGTCACCCCAAAATAATAGTTACAATTCAATAACACACCCTCCGGTCGGAATTTCTATCAACAATACTGTTTGCCGACAAATAGCTGTTTAAAAGGTGTGACGATATGCGTCACGCTTGATATAGTAAGCTATAAGTAGAAGGAAAGGTGCTAAAAACGTATTATAAAGGTGTAATTGTTGAGGAGATAATGGAGGAAACGAGCATGAATACCTTTCTTCTAAATTTTGAATAAACTAGTGTTTGCTCGCGGCTCTACCTGCATTATTATACATTAAAGGTCGTCTAAACATAACTTTTCTCTTTAAATAATAATCTATATTCTATACTAATATTATAAAGAGGAAAGATTTGGTTGTTTGTTTGTTTGCATCGAATAGGCTCCGAAACTACTGAACCGATTAAGATGAAATTTGGTAAGAAGATAGTTTGAGACCCTGGGAAGGATATAGGATAGTTTTATCCCGGAAATCATCCCTTAAGGGGGTGAAAATGCGGATGAAAGTTTGTATAGGGAAGCAAGCTAGGGACGAACCCGAGAGAAACGAGGGTGAGTCGCTAGTAATTTATAAAATTGAAAAGAATATGTTAAATTGGAGTAATATTTCCAACAATAAACGCGATTAAACAAGACATACTCTTTACCCTTATATGTATTAGTATGTTAACGATTTAATAGCAAATCTTCAATTTCTTCTAAACTTTTACTAAACTTCTTTATTTCTATAAAACTAGTGACTTACCCTCGCTTTGCTCGAGTGCTTGCCTAGCCGGAACAGGCAGATAGACATAAATTTAAAAAATGTGTTTTTCGTATAAGTACGATAAATAATTTCATATGCATTTAGTAAAAAGCTATTATTTTAACATTACAATTAGACACTTCAATTTTATTTATCTGTATAGCATATAATATATTTTAGTGGTTGCGATTAATTTTTTTTTTGTAAAATTAAGCTTATAGGGCCATCATGATAATTGGCACTTAGTAAAATAATCAATAGATATGTAGATAAATAATAAATTCCTTACAATAGTATGACAGATCTTAATATAGTTGAAGAACATCTGAAAGCCAGAAACACCCTAATTGTTTACTCAACACCGTATATAACTATATTAGCATTTTACACCGTAGCTATAAATATTACCACCCGACAGTCCTACCTGTTACAAAAACGTTAAACAGCAGCCACCCTGAGAGTTAATTTTTATACAAAGTATTATTTGCCGAAAGCCAATGTTGAAGTGTGACGAGTTTAAATCATGACGAGTGGCTATAAGCTTTTTTTTGTTACTTTTAAAAATTTGCCGTTATTTTTAATTTAGTTTAGAAAAGTGTCCTTTAAAGGTATAACAAAGATGTTTTGTATCATTTTCTTTTTAAATTAATTATGTAAAAATATAATAAGTATATGATTATATATTCGTCTATGTCGCATTTTTTTTAAGTTTTTCTGTTGATTCATTTACTATCATTTTTGGCACTAATAGATAATTTTGGATGATAAAGTGAATTGCTTAATGTCCAAGTTACTTTAAAACTAGCGATTCACCCCCGCTCTGCTCGGGTTCGCCCCTAGGTACGTTTTAACGGTTAGTATGGATTTCTCAGAGATGAAAAAATATCACATATGTTGACCCGGATAACCAGCTAACATCATACCAAATTTCATCAAAATCTGTCCATTGGTTTTCTCGTGATGTTTTCCCAAACAGACAGACAGAATAACATCTGACATAATATGATTACTCAGATTATTATCCTAAATAACATTTTAGATATTTCATTTAAGGAATCGCTTATCAAATGCCCTAGAATAAATTACGATCGATAGAAAAAATACCATACCTTTTCACATGTATTCGCCTGCTTTTATTTATTTACTTGGCACCGACACCGCCCAACATATTCATTACGAAGAATCAGACCTCCAACGGTTTCCATAAAGTGAAACACCGACAACTACATTTTGTCGGATTCTGTAGATGTTTTCAAAGGAGTTGCGCCTTGCACCCGCTGGCAGATATGGAACAAAATGTCAAAATTATGACAAACAAATATCAGCCTTATTCCTATGTAAAGTAGTTCTATATTTACTCCTTTTAATTATTGAAGTTACTAAACGTTACGGTAAAGAAAATTATGCTTTGAATCTTTCAATGTAAAGCTTAATTTCGATTGATTGTTATTGAGTGACAAATCAGGTGTCAAACTACGATTTACAGGTTAATTGTACCACCGACGTTGAGGCGCAAGGAATTTCTGATAGCTCTTATTTCTATACTTATAACGTTCAAAATCAGTGAGTTTTATTATTCATTTTTGCCGAAAAGAGATAAACTATCTATCGGGAGACGACAAGACAAAATATAGGGGTATTGTCGGCAAAATAGAATAGCTATTTCATTTTAAATGCTTATAATGGAGTGGTGGAGTGGAGTGAGAACAAATAAAAACGTTGGTCCAATTAGCTATTTTTTGAGTTAAAAAACGTGTTATCTAAATAAATAAATAACGTTACACTTACGTTTGTCTGTCCGTCTATCCATGGTGGTCCGTGAAGTATACCGTCTATGGCCACAAGAAATATCTATATTGGCAATAGCTAAGTGTGAACGAGCGAATGTAGAGTAATGTAGAGACTTATATTCACGTGGGTGGTTTTTGAAATATTTTTTTGCTATAGTTGGAAAATTGATTAGAATGTACTAATACTTATATCCCTTAAAATTGTATATCTATACATATAATAAAATTCTAACTGAGTCGAATCTGAACATTAAATATTTTTTGGAAAATCTGATAGCAATAGTCAATATTATCGATACAGAGTCCGAATATATAGTTTTTAGAATTTTAGTCTTACTATCTGTCTGTCTGTCTGGGAACGCATCATGAGAAAACAACTGGACGGATTTTGATGAAATTTGGTATGATGATAGTTGGTTATCCGGGTCAACATATAGGATAATTTTTACTGTGGGAAAATATCTCATCTCTGAGAAATCTATACTAACTTTTAAAACGTAACTAGAGACGAACAAGAGAGAAGCGAGGGTGAGTCGCTAGTATTCAACAAATTATAAAAATTGGATCTGTTCAGAATTACAATTTAAGAGTCTATCCAAAAATTATACAAGAGTTACATTTTATTCTATATAGATAAATATTAACTTAATGTTAGTTTTTATTTATAACGATCCTTCGTGGAGCAAAAGAAATTTGTGTCGTGATGGAATCGAATTCGTCACCGTCGCCTTACTAAGCAAACACGCTGCCACCACACCATATAGCTGTTTTATGTATATTATATCTATCAGTATTTGTCATTAATCATGTCTAAAATATGTCAATGTCAATATTACGACTAATAAAATGTCACTCATTTTTTTACATTATTTACTATTAAATATAGCTGGAATTGAGACCGTTCGTAAATGGAAATTAGTGAACAAATACCGTATGTTTGTCGGGCTGTTTAATTTTATAAGCACCAATAAAACTTGCTATCTATATATTTAGTAAGCCTCGTTGTTAAGTTTCACTTTGTTTACCTAAATAAAAAGGTACTCCATTACGACCTTAGAATCACTTTAAATATGTTCTTGATTAAATAAATTGTCATGAAAAAATACACACCTGAATTGGGTACTTCTCCTCTTTAAAGTCAAAAAGTAGAAAATGGAAAGTACTATATTATTTTTAACATAAAGATAATCTAGACATCCAGCTCTCATTTCTGTACTTATATATTTTCTTTTATTCTATATTTATATAGTACTAGCGACTCACTCTCGCTTCGCTCGTGTTCATCCCTAGGTATATTTTATTTATTTTTTCAGCGAAACCCTAATTGTTTTTCCAAAATAAAAGTAGCCCAAGTTACTCCTTATAAAATCAGCTATCTGTCAGTGAAAGTCCCGTTAAAATTGGTCCAGCCGTTTTGGAAATTAGCCGGAACAAACAGACAGACAGACAAAAATTTTAAAAATTGTGTTTCTCTTATAAGTACCGTATATAATTCCATATGTATTTAGTATAAAGCTATTATTTTGACTTTACAAACTGACACTTCAATTTTATTTATCTGTACAGATTTATTAAATGAATTTTCCCCCTTAAAATTTTATTATTACATATTAATCAATTCTTTAAAAAAATATGTAGTTTAGTCGACAAAACAATAAACTACAACGACCGACGACCGTTGTACGCATAGTTTGAAAGGTAGCGTCTGGCTGAATTTGTAGGTTCACAAAAGGTCATGAATTCGATTTTTTGATGTCTTTATCTCAGTTCAAAACTTCTAAAGCTGTTATATTTTTTCTGAATAAGTAAACTTACTGTTTGGAAGAAAGTTGATTGAATGAGGTAATGACTCACTACTACTCTGTATGGTGTAGGTACAGCCGATATAAATAGTATAAATTAATAAAAAAAAAAAACGTTTTTTAAATTTTTTATTATATTTCTGTACCAAGAATATCAATTAAATATCAACTCAAAACGATGCCAGAGACAAATTGTTGTGTTACAATAGGATCTCAACTTGTTTGCACACCCATCGGACACATCGACATGACTCATAAAGGTACCGCTTTGACGACTTTAAATTCTTTCTACCGGGAACTGGCGTGACTTTTACGTACATTGTGCCCATGGATAGTTTTATTAGTAATTTATTACCATAACAAAGCAATATCTATCATTGACTCTACTGGATGTGACCGCCTAACGAAATGTATGTAAAGAGTATGACCCACCACGCAGTTTTCTGTTTGTATAGAAATTAGAAATAAATATTTTGATATACTTAAAAGATATTATAACATTGTTATTTCTTATACCTAAAACTTAGGCACTAAATTATATTATATAATACACTCATTTTACAACACGGTTATAAACATATAATAATATAGATTAATAGAGTTTTTTGTCCTACTGAAAATATAAGTCTTAAAAAAAATTCTGAAGATGTATGGATGTTTGTTGCTTAATTACGCCGAAAGTTTAGCGAATTTGGTTTATTTGTATACACAAAGACCATGTCCTGGATTGTTATATAGGTATAGCATGCGTCTTATTTCCCATAAAAGATGAATAACGTATACGTGGCATAAAAATGTAAGAAATACGTATATAGGCATTAGGCAGTTTGTCAGTTTTTAAAAGTATTTTTGACGACATTTGGCTCAGTTTGTAGTGACTCAGTTTGTATTTGCTGTTCGGTTCGAGTTCCGCTGGGGCCATTTATTTGTGTGATGAGCACGACTGTTTGTACTCCAGTCATTGGTGTTTATATTTATAATATTATGTATGTATTTTAAGTTATATATGTGTAGTGTATCAACTATCTTGTATCCATAACACAACCCTCGTAGCTTACCATGGAACTAGATGGTGCCGTGTGTTAATGTCCCAACATATTTTTTTTAAGTTTTTTTTCTGTTTTTATTTCGGGACTTTTTAAGCACAAGGCGAAAATGTCAATCCTATCGTTCCCTGAATATATAAAATACAAAAACATTCTTTTTAAAGTTCGGTACATATTCCTATTCGAATTTAAAATAAACGTAATAACGTATAACGTCTTCATGACTAATGAAGTAGGCATCGTATTTATGTTTTAACCGTTAAACAAATCTTGTTTTTCAAATCTATTTTTTATAAATACGTTAGAGTTTATCTATACACTATAATTAAATGGCGCCTCAAATACAATCGTGTATATTTTTTATTATAAGATCAAGAGTAGGGCTTTGGCACATCTTTAAAACATATAATATAATACATTTTATTTAGTACAACTTTGACTTTATAAGTTTATTAAAGACTAGCTAATCACCCTTGCTCCGCTCGAGTTCGTTCCTATGTTTTAATGTTTAGTATAGATTTCTCAGAGATTTGATATTTTCCCGCAGTAAAAAGTATTCTATATGTTGACCCGGATAACAAGATATCATCATACCTCATCAAAATCCGTTGAGTGCTTTTCAACTGATGCGTTCCCAAACAGACAGACAGACAGACAAAAATTCTATAAACTGTAGATCCAGCCTCTGTATCGATAATAATGTCTATTTCCATAAGATTTTCCAAAAAAAATTATGTAAAGATTCGACTTAGTTACAATTTTATTCAATGTATAGATATGTAAGTAGTAAAAACAATATATTTTACCCCAGTTTCAAGTAATAAATAAAAATAATTATACATATTTTTTTTAATAAAATGGTGTCTTTAAACGTTTTGGCAATGCCAATATTAATTATAGCGACCGTGACCGTTGATCGATTAGATAAATCATATTGTTGATAGTTAGCTGGTAAAACAATTTCGTTAATTGAGGTTAGTTAAATGTGCGTGAAATTATTTAACTCAATTTTCTATGATAGACACCTTAAAGTAGAATAGATGGATGTATAAAACTAGCGGTTTCTTGTGGCATTGCTCGTATTAATATATTATAATATACCTATATAATATTTAGTATATTATTAATATAATCTATACATATAATAAAATTGTTACTGATCGCTGTCTGTACATGGAAGATATTTGAGAAAAACTATGGGGATCTTTATTAACGCAATAGAACTCAAAACAATGATTTTTAGTTTTTTTTGTCTGTTTGTCTACGCGTTTATGCGCACTAATCTTAGAAACGGCTGAACTGATTTGGGTGCGGTTTTCACCGATGTATTGTGGTAAGCTTCACTTAACATTTAGTATTTGTTTTATTTCAATCGGTTTCTAAATAAAAAAGTTATGTCAATTTAAAGAATCATCTAAGGGCCAACCCGAGCGAAGCGAGGGTGAGCCGCTAGTAATTATTATATCTTTAAGCATAGACTATGCAGACTTTAACTATATTACTGTAAAGTTTTATCAAAATAGTTTCATCGTTATCATTCTGTTTCGTAGATTTAGCACGAAATAGTAACAAACAAACAATACATCCATAGTCCATACATCCTTTCACTGACAAACTTTCGTGTTTATAAAATTATGCTAGGATTTACCTAATTTAGACTTAATTCTGTTATAATCAAAATAACAGGTACACTTGAATGTGCAAAACTTTTCAAATCACATGTGTTTTTTCATGACATGTTACGTGATTTTAAATGAATAGATTATACCTATAGTTCAAGGATGGTCCTATTAAAGTTCAAAAAAATTTCAACTGGTGTACATTTTTAACTAAGAATTAATTATTATTATAATAGCATAACACGAAGCATTGACATATTTTCACTAAAAACTTTAAAACTAGAGGCAAAATACTTGTCCGAGGACTGCTAGGTGCCTTGAATGAAGCGAGGCCGATCGCTGGTAATAATATTATGTAGGTATGTTGATGCCTAACATAATAATATTATTTTTTTACAAAAAAACTAGATAATGAGTGTGATGACCAGCTGATTCGAACGACTGTTCCGTGTTAACGGACAATTTTATGTGTACCGGTTATTGACTACAGGTTGAACGCTTTGAGAAACGAAAGTTGATAATTATATGTAAACTTAGCGACTTACTCTTGCTTCGCCCGGATTCGTCCCTAGACTAGATATTATAGTACATATATATGTACATAGCTATGATTCAGTTTTATAATTCTTACTTGAGAAATGATTTATTGCCAATACAAACTTTCATCCCCATTTTTACCCCATATCTTCATAGCAAATTTCATCTAAATCGGTGTAGTAATTCGCGAGATTACTTCCTACAAACGAACTCACAAACTCACTACAAACTTTACCTTTTTATAATATTATATTAGTGAAGATAAACTAGCGACTTACCCCTCCTTCGCTCGGGTGTGTCCCTAAGCATAAACGATAAACGTCCAAAGAAAAAAAACTTTTTTTTTCCGCCAGGGACCTTCGCAGGCGTACACAGAATAGCCCACCAGAGTTTCATCACAATCGGATCATTGATTTAGGAACGCATACAGGACAAAGATATGAACATTCCTTTTTATTTTATTATATAAATAAGCTTGGATGTAACTATATGAATTAAAAGATTAATTGTATGATTTTGTGCTATTGTTATAAGTAACATAGCGTTATAGGTAAGTGTTATTTCATTAGGATAATATATTTGCTTGATATATGAAAGTACAGTCCGGTATAGTTTTTTAAAAAAATATGAATATTTGTAGGTCGCCTCCGTTACAATGAAAATTATAAAGGTACGATTTTGTACTGTATAAGACGTATTTTTAAATTGTTATTTGTTTTTCAATAATTAAAAACAAGAATCCTATTGTCATTAAGAAATAAGAAAAATAAACAAACTAATATAAAATTTCTTGTATTAATAAAATACAATGTATAGCTTAAGTAATTAAAACGAATCTTTTGTTTATTTAGTACTAAATTCAAAGAAGTGAATTGAAGAAATACTTTTAAGTAACGATTAACTAAGGCTCTTTAATGGTTTAAGATCGTTAACTAATCGAAAGTACAAATAATAAATGGGGTTTGATGGAGACGGAGATAACTGCTGTCTTACAACCACTTCGCATATTTACGTCATCCAGGATAATTTTGGGTTGTTCTAAATTCTAATGATAATTTTGTTTAACAAAACAAGGGAATACTAATAAGTGATTAATACAAATCACAAGTGTTTGTCCTACACTATTATAAAGACGTAATTTTTTTTTTCATTTATAAGGTGATAATTCTAAAATTTCTACCATTAATTGATAGATACACTTTTTCATAATAAAGATTGTATCAGAATCAATACTTTAATACAGATAACTATTTACTAAGTCAATAAATATATCTTTGACGACACATTTGGCTCAGTTTGTAGTGACCCTACTTGCTGTGTCAGCGGTCGCGGGTTCAAGTCCCGCTGGGGGCATTCATTTGTGTGATGAGCACAAATGTTTGTCTTTGTACTCAAGTCATGGGTTAAATATATTGTGTAGTGTATCAACTATCTCGTATACATAACACAAGCCTCGTAGCTTACCATAGATCTAGATGGTGCTGTGTGTTAATGTCCCAACATATATCGATTATAGAACATATATTATACAAAAAATGAACAAAGAGTTCAAAGTCACTTTAAATTTATTACTTCACCCTATTTCTAAGGGTAACTTTTGTTTGAAGATCTGTCCGGACTTGACGAAGATATCGAGTAAGAAACATACAAAAACTACAGACAAATTGAGTAGGTACTCTTCCCTTTTTAAGTTGGTTAAAAAGGAAGATTCAGTCCAATCTTTAGAATAAGGTTCAATAATATTAAATGAAGTGAGAAAGGTTAAAAATAAAATACTTATGATGAGATTATTTCCTCTAAATTGATGTGATTTATCAGTTAGAGTTATAAAACGACAACTAAAGTGTTTGACAATAGAATGGTCCCGGTAACGTATGGAATGTAAGGGCCGCGTGTATGGAAATGTGTGGTATTCGCGGTGATGTCATTGCATTTACTATTATATATATTATATATTATAGAATATATTTAGAACCACTTGCTCACATTTTTTTATTTAATTTAAGCTTAAATATGTTTAGCAAATTCAAATTATACTGTTGTGTGTTTGATAATTTTCAAACAATTTGTACAATAAGCAAAGAGCTAGCATTAATACATAATATTTATTATGTTATACACATATATTGTTGATTAAAGTTGTTTAAGGTATGTGATAATAGTTATGTAAGTTTCACATCATTCCCATATTTTATATGCCCAGAGTATGAACTGCCTAAAATTTTGAATAAAAAGTCACAATTTCTAATCAGAATGAATTATTCCTATTTTGGTCACTGTAACTCTATCGACAATGGATAACTTTTAAACGGTTAAATTTCCAAAAATCCATTTTATCGTATAACGTATATCGTATAACCTATTCTCTATAAGGAATTTACCAGCCAAATTTTAAGTTTTAGCACTCAATTGTTTGAATTTTTTTAGGTAATCAATGAGTGATATTTCGCTTTTATATAAATAGACTAGCTGAACTTGCGACTTCGCTCGCGATCAAACTACGAAAAATACGAAATGCAAATATGTCCGAGGAATAAAAAGTTTCATACAAACTTTTATTCCCTATTTCATCCCCTGCGGGGTTGAATTTTGAAAAATCCTTCCTTAGTGGATGCTTTCGTCATATGAGAAATACGTGTGCGAAATTTCAATTCTCTAGCCATAAGGGCCTGTGCGTTGATACATCAGTCAATCACTTGCCTTTTATATATTTAGATAAGCAAGTATCCAAATCATCGACATCAACGAACTCCCACCACGGCGACACAACGCGGTAACTGACATCTTTTAATTGACGGAGGTCGGGCAACAAATAATAGCTCTGACGTTTTGTAGGACCACCCTGGCCCCTGCCTTACATAAATACCCCTAATTGGACCTAAGATTAAGTAGCGATAAAATTCCACTACTAATTTCCTTATTGACACAATTGAATATTATGTTTTTTTTTTATAATATCTTATCACTGTTATTATGAAACAAAATGTTTGTTTATGTCACGTCTCATCTTCGAAACAATTGGAGGTTGAACTTACGTATATGTATAAAGCTACATTACTCCCGTGTAAGATATAATATTTAATATTTTATATGTGTCTGGGGCTAAAACTAGTAATAGCTATACCTACATAGAAATAAAGTAAAACATTTATTTCTTCATTAAATAAATAATGAATAAATATATATGTTGGGACATTAACACACAGCACTATCTAGTTCCATGGTAAGCTACGAGGCTTGTGTTATGGATACCAGATAATTGATACATTACACGAATATAACTTTAAATACATACATATTATAGATACAGACACCCATGACTGGAGAACAAACATTCGTGCTCATCACACAAATGAATGCCCCCAGCGGGACTCGAACCCGCGACCGCTGGCACAGCAAGTAGGGTGGGTCACTACAAATTGAGTCAAACGTAATACTTTCTTAGATTTACGTGAATATTTGACATTTTAAATAAAACTATCTTTTCGGATTATTTCGCGGATTTATTATTTATTTCGGATAAATCCGCGAAATAATCCGAAAATATAGTTTTATTTAAAATGAGTCAAACGTGTCGTCGTCAAATACATCACATGATATGCGCCTCGACTTCATTTTTAGGTTTAATACTATCGAAAATCAACCTATGTATCTAAGTTATTAACATTATAAGTTTAACAAACAAATAAGTAACTTTAACTCATAATTTATTGAAATGGATATATACTTACTATGAAAATATTCGGAATTCCTTAATGTGTTAATAAATGTAACGTAAAATTATATGTTAATTTATCTATGTCACTATACCATTAATTTATAGAATATATTGTAGGCAATATGCCACATCTGTCGTTTTCACTAACTAAACACAGCTGACGCTAGCATTGTATGTTCATACTTTGTGACCACCGCGACCCTCCTATTAATAATATTGAAATATTTAGACAGCATTTCGATAAAACCCCCTGATTTGTCTATTTTGTACTAATTTGCGACTCTGTATTATATGGCTCTACACCTATACATATGTAGGTACAATAAAACTGTAGAGGTAGAATGTCTGTACATAGAAAAAAAATGCTAAAAACCGAATCAGGGGGATGTAAGAAGAGAAATAGAACAAGTCCAGATTTTTTTCATTTTTTTTGTTTCTCTGTCTGCCTGTTTGTTTGTACGGGCTAATCTTCGAAACTGTTGGACTGATTTAAATTAAATTTTGTATGTTGGTTGGTACCTTACAACCTCTGTCCCGGAAAATTAAAGAGTTTCCGTGGGATAGTTAAAAAACTATAGAAACTTATGAATGAAAAAAATAATCAAGAGAATATGTTAAAAATTAGCAAAGATTTAAAAAAAATACGCCAGACTTAACGAACTCCTTTATTTTTGAAGACAGCCAATAGATTACAATCTTTTATCTTTTTATCTCATATACAAGTATCTCGTGACCACCATGGTCTTTCCGTTACACATAAATTAGAATCCGGAAGGCTCACTCCACATCCCTCCCTCCCTTTCCTGAAAGGCCGGCAACGCATCTGCAAGCCCTGCAGTGTTGCAGACGTCCATGGGCGGAGGTGATCACTTCCCATCAGGTGAGCCTCTTGCCCGTTTGACCCCTTTGTCCCATAAAAAAAAACATTAAGTAAATCAGCTGAAAACTTGAATTTTTAAGTCATTTTAAGCATTTTTATCGAAAAATCAATAGACCATTATGCAATAACTCATATTCATAATACATTATCATCATAGAAACAACACTACTACATAGTTCGATACGGTAATTTCTTCTTTAAATGGATTAGGTACTGGAAATATATTGTTGCTTGCTTTCCCGTTGAAATATGTATGGGGATGGATGTTATTGGAATGTTTTAATTGCGTGTGCGGGCGTTGATAAATTGATAATAGCGTTCAGATACCGGAAGTTAACAAGTATTGTAATATAATACTTTGTTAGATTTACGCGAATATTTGACATTTTAAATAAAATTATCTTTTCGGATTTATTAACATAGATCGTGTTTATTACTCTCGAGCGAAGATTATTTTATTTGGATTCCTTTTACCACCGGAAAATCTTTCATTCCCGCGAAAAAACGCAACTGGTTCTGTCTGTACTTAGAAATTTACATGACTAACGCTGGCTAAATCTTAGAGATACATAAAAAAAATCTACTAGAAAAATGTGGGTCTTAAAAAGGCAAAGTTTATCTGTCGTAATAATAATTTAATTATCCCCTTAATTAGGTATTTAAGATTAGATGTTTCATGAAATTTGAATCGTAGTTTAGTGTTTTACTAATCTCCACTCTCCGACGGTTCATTCGCGACAACATTGTCGTGAAGTGTCGAAGCATCTCTTACATTGTTTACCTACTTGCTTACATATTGAATGATTGTAACACTTGTATATTTATTTTAACGCTTTTATATATTTTAAAATAAAACGATATTTTCTTATTATTTCGCGGATTTATTCTGATTTTTGGTTCCCGACGTTTCGAATGCTTTACAGCAATCATGGTCACGGGAGAGACTAAGGTTTTAAACGTCTCAAAGGCGTTATATACTTTTTACAGACATAAATTGTGGGTAGGCACTGTCTGTAACAAGTATATAACGCCTTTGTTGACTTAAGCTCTTTCTGAGATTAGCGCGCACATTCGCACAGACGAACAGACAAAAATTATAAAAATCATTGTTTTGGGTTCTCAATTCATCCCCAATAATAGTTTTTTCAAATATCTTCCATGTACAGACAGCGATTACTTTTTTTTTAAATTTTATTATATGTATAGATTGCATTTTTTTTAATTTATGACTTTTTAATTTGCCAATTTTTTCTATTTGTCCAGTTTTATTTTACCAACAAACAGAATAATTTTAGTTAGGATTCATTTTCATTTGAAGTCAGATTTTTGAATTTTAGTTAATTAATCTAATTGAGCTTTTACAATTTCGACATTTCTACAATAAATTAATTCAATATGATCATTAGGTACTGTCACCGATAAAACGTAGTAAAAAAATGCTCTTTAAAGGTGTGGTTTGAAATTACGACTCGCCTGTCAAATCAGTTACCTAGTAGAACTTATGCCCCTTAATGCCCCTAACCATATTGTCAGCATAGTAATTGCTGTAATGGTATGTATAATAAAATTACAAAACATCTGTCATTTTGTGTCACAAGGTGTGTACGATTTGACATGAATCGTATGTCATAATTATTGATTGTTTGACATTTCCAGGTGACATTGGCAAAGTGATCTCTGCTCAACTGGCATGCTTTGAAGCCATTAACAATAGAATTAAATTGAATTGATTGACATGTCAGAGTTGACATATTTGATATAAATACTACAGTTTCTGTAGAATATCTATCTCTGTTAGAATAAGGGAAGCAATTGGAAGATAGGTTGCCGTAATTCTTATAAAATATCGTGGCAACTAGTGTGCCAATAGTCTGCGATATTTTTTGCGAATGTTATAACATATGTTTTGTGTCTACAAAATCGATCTGTCTAGATTCGCTGCTACACACAGTGATCGTAATCAGATCTTCATATCAGTACGATTCTAAATTTTAGTTTTTAAATTGAATTTATCTCCATTTGCAACCGATTAACCATCTGCCTCTTCATACCATCACATGTTTAGGAATTAAAAATTAAATTCAACCGTATCCTTAAAATTAATGTGAATACATCCACTTATTTACGTTTATGTTTTGTTTTAAGGCCTGTACACAACAGCCAAATCCACATCAATTTATAACTATCGCTCGAAATGCATTATCGGCCGTTATGACGATTTGTTAGTCACCTCTAAATCCAATCATAGACATTTATTTTTAAAATAAACCGTTCCTAATTTGAAAATGAAACAAAGAAAGGGCAGAGAACTCTTAAATCATGGATATGTGACGTTGATGGCGCGTTGAAAAAAAAATAAAGCCCATGACACATTTATTACGACTGTCACTTACGTTTGACAGCAAGTTTGAAGCTTTAATTTGTGATAAGCCTAATGTGTGTTTAGATGCGGATGGATGGGCTACTGGATTTTAGCTTTCACAACCAAAATGACCTTTAAATAGGGCACTACGGACACAGAAAATGACAATCCTTTATGGTTGCTTCATTATTGAGGAATTGTTAAGGAGACGAAAAGTAATAGTCATTCTTACCTTCAATTATGTCATAAAATAGCTCTAATTTATATATATTACTAGCAACTTATCCTTGCTCCGCTCGGGTTCGCCCCTAGTCATGTTTTAAAGTTTAATGTAGATTTCTCAGAGATGAAATATTTTCCCGCAGTAAAAAGTATCCTATATATTGACCCGGATAACCAGCTATATTATACCAAATTTCATCAAAATCTGCCCAGTGCTTTTCTCGTGATGCGTTCCCAGACAGACAGACAGACAAAACTTCTAAAAACTATAGATTCGGCCTATGTATCGATAATAATGGCTATTACACTAAGATTTTCCAAAAAAATATTTTATGTACAGATTCGATTCAGTTAGAATTTTATTATATGTATAGATAGATTATTATTATATTATAGTCTTATGTGTTTAGTTCTTGTCCAAATATGTGAATGTTCTTTTTTATCATAACTAAAACGAGATAGACATATATATTATGTATGTTAAAGAATGCAAATATTCACCCTCTACATGTTTAAGCTGTTGCTTATTCACTCTACAGTGCCAAATAGTTCACTATCATGACATCGAATACTGTGCGTACTGCCTACAGGCTAGTGCTTCATTTATTAGATACATAGGTCGCTAACAGTCGCTAACTTTACATTAGTGAGCCAAACTAAACTTAAAATTAAAGGTAACTTAAGTTAGCTTTCCTCTGCATATTTAATAGCGACGCACTCTCGCTTCGTTCGGATTCGTCCCTAGATTTCCCATACATACTTTCATCCCTATTTACACCCCTTTAAGTATGATAAACGGGATAAAATCTATCCTATACCCTTCCCAGGGTCTCAAACTATCTTCTTACCACATTTAAATCGGTCAAGTAGTTTCGGAGCTTATTCGGTACAAACAAACAAACAAAAAAAATCTTTCTTCTTTATAATATTAGTGTAGATTCCAGTAAAGGTTTCCTTTAAATTTTTCTATTTATATAATAAGAAATTAAGTAAATCAGTCACGTCTCCACACAACGTGACCACGTCCACCATTGCTTTAAGACAATCAAAAAAATTAATAACTAAAGAGGTCAACTGTCAAAGCCTAACAATCCCTAATGTATGCGTGCGCGTGCACAGTGCACACGACTTCTCATATTATATAATGTCGATGCTATTGTGGAGTGGATGAATGGCATAAAATATCAATTTGGTATTTTTCATTGATAATTTTATCGATGTCGTTTATGGTAATCAATCAGTATGGTAATTAGACAAATCTACGATAATATAAAGAGGTAAAGTTTGTAAGTTTGTTTGTAGGAAGTAATATCTGGAACTACTGAACCAATTTAGGTGAAATTTGCTATGAGGATAGTTTGAGATCCTGGGAAGGGGGTAGGATGGTTTTTATCTCAGAAATCATCACTTAAGGAGATGAAGAGGCGGATGAAAGTTTGTATGGGGAATCAATCATTTCTCAAGTAAGAGTTATGAAACTGAATCATACCTATAATATATATGTACAATAATATATATTTTATCAATTTCATACGAACCTTTAAGACGTTCCTAGAGGCGATGCCGAGCGAAGCGAGAGAGAGTCGCTAGTTAACTATAAAAAAAAAAACGTTTTTGTAAAAAAAACTTAGTTTTTTGTTAGTTTTTTTAGGAGATTGAGCATGAGAATGTTATACTTTAAGACCTTTTAATATAGTTCTTGCTAACCTAACGGTTTATAATGTGGGCTGAGCCGCTGACCGACAGGGACTGAGATATTATAATTGTTTCCTGTGTTTAACCATTTGTAGTAAAAGCTGAGCTTACTTAAGCAGCCCTGTACATAGGCTTCTGAAAGAACTGAAAATGAAAAAATACCAATCGAATTGAGAACCTCCTCCTTTTGGAAATCGGTTAAAAATATGTCAAATACGTTAATTTTAATAACTACAAGTAATTTAATACTCTTTTTACTATTAAGATTTTAATATTTTAGAAATATTTTTTAAACTACAACACTATTCTAATATCTCGAACCTCAATAAAAAGTACAATAACGTCTTAAAAAAGTAAGGGTTTCACATAACTCAAGTTATTTATTCACGTGTGCTAAAATCCCTTAAGATGCCATGTGGGGCGGGTGACGGGTCACTTGGCTATTTTTAATTTTTTTCTTCGTGACACACATGCTGTTATTGTGCCTTTGTTTAGTTAATGGCATGGGGTTTGCACATGGTTTAACTTAGAAAAGAGTGGCCTAGATGTAGAATTGGGACGGTTACGCGTGTAACTACTGTATGTAGGTTAAAATGCGCTAATTCGTGTCTTATACGTTGCAAAGTTGATATCTTATTAACATTATAAATGTGAAAGTTTAGATATGTTTGGATGTTTGTTACTCAATCACGCCAGAACGGCTGAACCACAGACAATTCAACCTAATGTATTGTCTATGGGCTGAACGGATCTGGGTGAAACTTGGCACAGAGATAGATTACAGTCTGGAATATCACATAGGCTACTTTTCATCCCGGAAATATGTACGATTCCTGTGGGATACATTTGTTTTTGTTTTTCTAGAGACGAACCCGAGCGAAGCGAGGGTAAGCTGCTAGTATTGAATAAATTTTATCTTACTAATAATTTACCATATAGAATGTATTGAGAAGGGAGATTAGAGTTTTATTGTTTTATTTAATTTATGTATCTATATATTTTATTTGTTAAATCCGGAGGCCCTGAGGTTGAGTCCTGGGTCGGGCCAATTATAGCTATTGGGGTTGTCTATCAAGGAATTCTCAGTAGTTGGGAAATTACATCCCGAGCCATGGAAAGCACGTTAAGCCGACGGTTATGCGCGATATTCCACCGGTCGTATATAAATGTCATTCCATCGGACTTTAGATTGAAAGGAATAGATGAATAGGACACTCTTCAATGTTTTCAATATATACAAAAAAAAGTAGGTACGTGTGTGTACAATTCACACATGGTAGAACTGGAACTTAATATTATATCGTTTGTCAGACAAAAACAACGGTTACCATGGCAACATGGCAATATATTCTATCTCACTCTCTCGTTGGCTTAATCCTATATATTTATATGTTTGTCTCTTTCTACTGTCGCATTTCCGTTTCATCGAGTTTCAAATTACAACGATTCTAAACAAGTTTCAGTTAAAAAAAAAACTAATTGTCATTTAGGCCAATCGTGTTTCTCGTAACCCTCAACCACTAATGTGTTTTGCAATGTAATGACCTCACAGGGTGAGGCGTTTCCTGCGCACGCAAATTTTTAATATAGGTACAATAGGAAGCTATTTATCTATAGCTACGATAATTTAATTTCGAATATATAAGTAAGGAAACGATTAATAGAATGGACGTTTAATTTACAAATTGTTATTTTAACAGGCTGTATTGGTGATCGATTCTCGCGTGCATTTCTAATTGTAATCGTGTTTTTATACCAAACAAGTAAAAATGAAAGCTAAAAAGTAGTTGGATTTAGAAATAGGTAAAGAATTGATGGGTTATGTACTTGTAAATTACAGTTCGACGATATTTTCATATATTATTTTATTTGAAATAGTATAATTTCAAATAAAATTAACTTTTCGGATATTTTCGTGGAATTATTTTGATTTTTGATTCCCGACGTTTCGAATGCTTTAGAGTTTAGAGCAATCATGGTCACGGGAGAGACTAATATCAAATTAAATCCGCGAAAAAATCGAAAAAAATGTTTTTATTCAAATTGTCAAATATTCGCGTAACGTAATACGTTTGACTTGAACTATCCTAAGCATTGCTGGTCGTGGGTTTGATTCCTTTATAGAGTATATGTATACTGTATAGACTAAACTTGACGTGTTAATTCTGGTCTGCTTAAAAGTGCTTATAATAATGAATGAAAATAAGAAAATTAGAATTACTATCCGTGGCTCTCCCGTGATGCAATCTACGTCAATGCAAAATTACATTCAAATCTGTTTAGCAGCTAAACGTGGGCAACAAACAGACAGAACAACTTTCACATTGAAAATTAATACATATATTTATACAGAACATTAATAAATAAACAAAGTCAAACTTGGCTATTAGTTAAGGGCGGATTCCATCGACCGTGACAGTCGATAAATTTTGGAAACAATACAATTAGTGTGGGAATACCCACTGGTATCGGTTTCCGCTATTCACCGTGCTCATTTATTAATGGATGTTTGTTCTATTCTAATATATTTTACTCCTAATTATTATTTGAATTACTCTTGACTCATTATTTGCTATTAAAGCTGGGAAAAAAATCTTTATAAGTAAAATGTTAATAAAATTTTACGGTCGGAGTACTGTCATACATATATACTCGTAGCAGTACTAAATAGTAATTTATATTATGATGTTTTCATTGCGAACCATTTCCAACATGATTACCATTTGTCTTACGTTGAAGGAAAACATCGTGAGAAAACCTGCATGTCTGAGAGAACCTAGCAAGTTTTCGAAAGACATGTGCAGTCCGTCCGCACTTGGCCAGCGTGGTTGACTATGGCCTGATCCCCCTCGTATTAAAGGGAGGCCCGTGGGACGTTACTAAAGATTGATTAACTATAATGGTACTTATGATGTATTTGACTAGACTTGATGGTAAAAGGCATTTTTTTTGTGAAAATACAATTCCCAAGAGAATCGCTGCTTTTTTGCCTCTTAGTTTCTGTTTTAAACCACTTGTTTATATTTTAAATAACAAATATGAAAAAAGGTTTTTTAAATATGATAACAATAAAAAGAAATATAATTTTATATACACTCATTGCTTTAGAAAAATATTTCAGCCACGCCATTTTTTGTACCTCTCAATTATTCACTATTACTCAAATACATAAATAAAAATCTAATTTTACGTTGTGGTTTATTACAATTGTGCTCTCAACGATCGATTTTACTGCTCTTAATCCTCAACAAATGCAAGTATAATTAGCTTTTAACGAAACAAACAGGAGCTGTTTTACGATGTCTTAGAAAACAAAAACGAAATGGTACTTAACGAAGATTGTTTGGTGAAGTCATTATATAACTAAAGCGATGGTCACAGCTTCAAATTCTGTGAATGGATGAGATTTTTATTGGAAATTTCAATATTTGTTCAGATTGATCGCGAGATACAGTATTCCTAAGGTCACAATGAAAAAGCACTTATCCTTAAGCTTAAAGTATAATATCTATATATAAAGTTTCAGATTTTTTATTATTGTAAGAGTCGCCTAAAAGCTCAATAAGCTCGCTAACTCAACCAACATAACGCTTTTTTACAATTTAATGTTATATTATATATTTTAATGTTATACAATACACTTAAATAGATTTTATGGCACCTTTAAGTAAGTAGTTACTAGGATATTACCCGCCATGCCACTGCTACATACCTTGTTCCACGGTGTCAGAATATAATTTATGGGCATCCTAAAATAGTGCGAAAGAGATTGACGGGCGACTAATTTCATAAAAGTATTTAGAGCGTTTTGAATAATAACACTCTGGATATTGTACTGTTAGAGTAGGGTGGCTATTATTACCCACAAATTAAATTATGGCGTCTAATTTACAGGTCGTATATGATAATTTTTTCTTTAATTAAAAAAGTACATCGACTTTAATATCACTTAAAAAATAATAATTTCGCCCTTAGAAAAGTTTTTTTTTCATCTATATAGGCTCTCGCTTAGCTAAGGTTCGTCCCTAGTGAAAAACAAAAAGAATCTATCCTACGGGAACCGTACATTTTTTTGAGAGAAAAAGTAACCCACGTGCTATTCCAGACTATAATCTATCTCTGTGTTAAATTTTGTGGCGTGATTGAGTAACTTTCGCATTTATTAATAAGATTCATTAAAACAAATATTATCGTCAAAAAAGTATCTGACAAAAAATATGAACGCTGCTTTAAATTTAATATTGTCTTCAGTTAATTACTGCCAATCTGTGTGCTCAGCCTTACTATGATTTTTTTAAAGTAATATTTGTTTTTCGTTTTAATATTTATACTTTATAATGGCTAAATATTTATTAAAATCAATACATATATGCAAAAAGATTCCACTAACATTTTTTAACTGATAATTTAATTTAAAGTTTAAGTTTTGTCTGTACGGCAAGCGAACGACTTGGGTAATAAATGGCAAAATAAGAATGCAATTTTGCCAAGAAGACTCGGCGAAAAACAGTCACTTGCTTAAGATATTTTAAATACAATAAATGAATATCGCAGTTGTTGATCATAAAAAATACAGTAGGTATATTAGTAGAAATCGAGGTGGACATATCCTAAAAGAGATCTCTTCCAGTCAGTCTATCTGAGTGAGAAAAATTGTTGCAAGAGAATAATGAAGCAATGTAAAAAAAACCGGCCAAGTGCGAGTCGGATTTGCGCACAAAGGGTTCCGTACCATTATCTATAAAAACGACAAAAAAAATCATGTTTGTTGTATGGGAGCCCCCCTTGAATATTTGTTTTATTTTAATTTAATTATTTATTTTTAAAGTGAATATATAACTAAATATTCTGTGAATACTTCAAGCGTCTACCTGTTGCCGTTATCAATATCGAGCAAAAACGAGCAAAAAAATCACGTTTGTTGTATGGGAGCCCCCTTAAATATTTATTTTATTCTGTTTTTTAGTATTTGCTGCTATAACGGCAACAGAAATACATTATCTGTGAAAATTTCAACTAACTATCACGGCTCATGAGATACAGCCTGGTGATAGACGGACACACAGACAGACAGACGGAGTGCGAAGTCTTAGTAATATTGTTCCGTTTTACCCTTTGGGTACGGAACCCTAAAAATAAGTTACAATACATATAAAAATAAAAAAAAGATACAATATAATACGCATAAGTATAAATTACACAAGATATTAGACGTATTCCAAAAATATAGATATAACTTTTACTACTTCGCTATGATGAACATGTGGTTAACGTGTTTTAGAGGAACGTTACAAATTTATCAAAATGACATTTACAAGATCCTAAACTTTTACTTTGTGCCAGATTATTGATTTTGAAACATTTTTACGTCTACAACAGTATAGAGTGACAGTTTTTTTCTATATAAATTAATAGTTTTAAATAACTTTAATGTGTATATGAAAATAGTTTGGATCGCTTTTAACGTAAATCTTAAATAAAACAAGCTGTAAAGCTAAGAGCTGTAAAAATAAAAAAGTTCTTCGAAAAGCTTTTATGTTCTATACAAACATACAAGGCCAAATCATAAATATGTCGCTTATTAAATCTTACCAAATATGTCACAATATTTGTATTTCTAATAAAGAATTCAGATTGATTTAGCAAATAGTAGCAGCTGTGGAGCAGGTGACTTTAAACATATGAATATGTACGGTAAATACATACGTCATCTATGCCTTAATTGATATGCCAGTGACCCGCATATATTAATAAACTAGCGACTCGCCCTCGTTCCACTCGGGTTCGTCCCTAGTCACGTTTTAAAGTTTAGTATATATTTCTCAGAGATGAGATATTTTCCAGCAGTAAAAAGTATCCTAGATGTTGACCCGGATAACCAGCTATCATCATACTAAATTACATCAAAATCCCTCCAGTGGTTTTTCCGTGATGCGGTAACAGACAGACAGACGAAAATTCTAAAAACTATAGATTCGGTCTCTGTATTGATAATAAAGTCTATTTCAATAAGATTTTTCAAAAAATATTTAATGTACAGATTCGACTCAGTTAGAATTTTATTATATGTATACACTAGGGTTCGCCCAATGACCGAAATGCCCTGTTAAGCTAGCAATATCGTAAACTAAAGAAAATCGGTTGTCAATCAGAGGAGAAAAATATACTTAACTATTTTTTATTTGCCTATTTATATATGGATTTGTTGTATGATTTCATTTAATTAATTTCGAGCTTCCCCTACAACTTGCATGTCAATATCCTTTTATTCACATTGGGGTTGAAAGAATTTTCTCTAATAGTCCTTTGTTATTGAACAACTAGGGACTACCCTCGTTTTGCTTGGGTGCGTCCTTAGTCCTGCTATTTATAATATTGTATACAGGCAGGGTAATTTTTTGGTAAATTTTATAACTAACAGGAGCCTATATTTAACTCCGGGCTATATCTGAGTAATAAACACTGAAATCCTCGAGACGTTTTATCGTGTAAGAGTAACAAACATACATAGACACAAGAAAACCAATCAAATTCTCCACGCCGGCCGTGGGTTCGAATCATGTCTAGTCTAAATTCGACCACAATTATTGTTTGAAATTTGAGGAAAACATATATGAATGGAATTTACCTATCTTTGTACAAAAAAAGGGTTTAGATTTTTTTTAATAGCACTAAAATTCTTCGAAAGCTACTGAACAAAAAAAGAAAAAGAAAATCGTTTGACAAACAGGAGCGAAAAAGGACGGTTTTGTCTTTGTCTATTTATATGTAGATAAACGACACGCTTGGCTCAGTTTGTGGTGACTCTACTTGCTGTGTCAGCGGTCGTGAGTTCGAGTCCCTCTGAGGGCATTCATTTGTGTGATGAACACGTATACTTGTACTCCAGTCATGGGTGTTTATATTTATAATATGTATATATTTAAAGTTAATATGTGAAGTGTATAAACTATCTGGTATCCATAACACAGGCCTCGTAGCTTATCATGGAACTAGATAATGCTGTGTGTTAATGTAACAACATATTTATTTATTTATACATATAGGTATGTATCATGAACTTTAAACAAGTAATAGTGGGGGCTTGAAAAAAACGCAAGCCACCCTCAAAAATTGATCTGTCAATCGCACTCCCACCCCCAGTGTTTTAATGGGGTACAAAGAAATTTCTCTAAAATTTCGTTGTTATTTAACAATACACTCGTATTACAATATAAGGGTTGTCTTCGTAAGTGTGCCGCTGTTTGTGCGCTCGTAAGCCATTAATGACCCTTTTTATATTGATGACAGGATGTTAGGATATTTCGATTTTTTATGCCTCTAGCTGTTGATGTGAGTGGTTTATAAGTATGTTTATTATAGTTTGTTAACTGACGTTATATATTACTAGCGACTCACCCTCGCTCCGCACGGGTTCGTCCCAAGTTACGTTTTAACGTTCAGTATAGATTTCTTAGAGATGAGATATTTTTCCGCAGTAAAAAGTATCCTATATGTTGACCCTGATAACCAGCTATCGTCATACCATATTTCATCAAAATCTGTCCAGTGGTGTTCTCGTGATGCGGTCACAGACAGATAGAGAAAAATTCTAAAAACTATAGATTCGACCTCTGTATCAATAATAATAACTATTTTAATAAGATTATCCAAAAAAAATATTTCATGTACAGATGAAACTCAGTTAGAATTTTATTATATGTATAGAGTATTATTTGGAGGGTGAAGTATGAGGCGTAATTTCAATTTTAGATGTCGAATTGTATAATAAAAACTTAAAGATATAATTTTTTTAGATTAATATGAATTAATTTGATAAAATATGTTAACTTATATAATCGAAGATTTGATACAACCCAATTTGTATCAACAATCATATCTTAGACAAAATTACACTAGAAAAAGAGTCAATCGTACCTAGATATAATTGATATTGTTTAATAAAAATATCGATTACTATTTACTATTATTAATGCGAAAGTATGTATGTTTGTTAACTTTTTCACGTTGAAATGTTCCATACATTGAATTTGGATGAAATTTAGTAGACGTATAGACAATTTTCAACATGATTACCACTTGTCTTACGGTGAAGGAAAACGTCGTGAGGAAACCTGCATGTCTGAGAGAACCTAGCAAGTTTTCGAAAGACATGTGAAGTCCGCCAAGCCGCACTTGGCCAGCGTGGTGGACTATGGCCTGATTCCCCTCGTATTGAAGGGAGGCCCGTGCCCAGCAGTGGGACGTTAAAAAGGGCTGAATACAATAAATACATAGACAATGATCTAAAATTACGCATACCTGGTAGCGTACCCGAGCGTTTGTTTGTTCGTTTGTATCGTGAGTCGCTATTAATACATAAAATAAATCAATATTTTACATATTCCACACGAATTTCCTAACTTTAACGTTGAGTTGAGCACTTATGCGCATGCGCAGTGGGCGACCGGCAGCTGCGCTCGCACGTGCGGGAAGTAAACGCCAGACTTGCACCATTGTTTCTCGTTGCGTCTCGTACGTCGCAATAAAGGGATCAGGAACACTGTGATCATTTTACAAAGATTTTACAATATCCATTTTATAATTTATGGTTTTTTTAATGGCTTTCTGTGGTGATATATATCTCTCTTCTAACATAATTGGATTATGCATTATGAATATTTAAATTAATAATTTATACGAGAAAAAGAAATAGCTAATTAAATCTCATCTATATTTAAATTTAAAAAAAGAGTAATAATAAATAATGACTGTAAAAGTTATGTCCGGTAAAGTTATGGTGAGAATAGCTGCATTTCTCCACTAAATCGCAATGCCGATTATTTGAGTGAAAGTAATCAAAAAAATATTTAAGAACAAGCAACTCACCCTTGCTCCGCTCGGGACATACATACATTTTAACTTGGTTATCTCGTGATGCGTTCCCAGACAGACAGAGAGAAGACAGAAAAAAATAATAATGTACAGATTCGGCTCAATTAAAATTTTATTATATGTATGTATATTTTATTATATGTACGCATATTCAACAGAAAAATTTGGTGATAAAACTACCAAGAAGTTTTAAGCTATACAGAACTGTTTCTTGAGAAACTGTATCCACTACCTACACAATATATGTAGGTAGATTATAAAATCATTAAAAACGACTAACTGTTTTATAGGTTTTTTAATTTTTATAATAAAAGGGAATAAAACATAAACCCACAAGTCGCAACACAATAAAGTGAACCTGTTCTTAACTGTCCGGGGAAAGAAAAAAAACTTGATAAGCTATATAGATTTTCAGACATGTACGAACATGTCGAAGTTTTGAAGTAAATCCTGGGCTTTGTTTAAAAAACCTGTTTCAGAAATCGGTTTTTTATAAATAAGACTAAGATCTTGCATGATAATTCCATTAAAAGTGATAAATTAGTTTTTGTGTTTTCTCAATTCATTAATTTCTAACATTAAATATTTATAATTTAATTTAAAATGTTACCGTGGAGACTATCTAAATAACTTCCGTCTGATTTAACAAATACATGAATTATATATTTTTTTGTTTTGTTTCTTGTTTTAAAAAAATCTTGGGGTTGCAATACCTAACATTAAAAACAATTTAAATAATATAAAATTAAACTTCAATTCAATTCTTTTGTTTCGTGACTTCTAGCAGTGCAAGTTAAAATTAAAATTAGAAAAGTTTTGAGCTTTTCATTACCACTACTTGAAGGGGTCGTCATTTTGTCCTTATTACGTCGTTTTAATCAAAGGGTGCAACCCTCGTGTCCTTTGGAATGCCACGTGCAGTTATTTTTTTCATTCATATAGCGTGGCTAATTCTTGGTTGCATATAAATGTTAACGGAAGGGTGCAATAATAACTGTTATGTGCCTACAGGATGTGAAACTGTTATGTAAAGATTATACTAAACTTGTTAATCTTAAACTTTTATCACCGAGATGTGTGTATACCCTATATAAACGGGATAATAAAGTTTTTATTCATATAATTATATAAAAGCTTTAAATTTAGCTTGTTGTTATTAAATAATTATAATTAAATTATAATTTTATTACGTTTTTAATTTTTTAATAAAACAATGATAAGGATTATTATAATTCTTGGCCATTTTAAAATATTCGTAAACTCTTCGTAAGACACTTAAGTACTAAAAACTGTAATAAATTTTCATAACTTATTCATTTGTGCAAAACTCAAAAGGCTCTCGATTTAGACGTAAGGTGGGCTATAAACAAAGACCGCGTCCAATCCGATACCAGTCCTCGCTGCGGCAACCCCACACACACTTGCACACAATAAAGTTGCATACACACTATCGCCTCACTGTATTCTAAAGGACACAATGACCGTATCCACTTTTTTCATACCGATCGAGCTTTGTGCTATCGATAGTAAAGTCTACTGTGCCGAGTGTACCGTGACCGTGTACCACCGTGTGGATCTGGCTTAAGTTTAGTGCCTTTGGTGGCATCGTCACCGCATTCGTCCGCCGACCGTCGTGTAGAGCGCACGTACTGCGCGTATCGAGTTCAGTGAACGTGTTTGTGTATGCACCATGGTGCGAAGCTTGTCCCAATGGACGAAGTCCCTGAGCTTTCCAGCTCGGCTGTCTCCTAACCGTATATCTAAGGAGAGCGTTATCAATGTCCAGCCTGGCTCCCCCGGGGTCTCCCCGACCCCTAGCGCGTCATCGCTCCCGCAAGGCTCTGACAAAACAATTTCGCCAATACCTATCACCGAGATCAGTCAAATAGTAAGTCGCCCTTTATTTTGGGGTCGTACCCCATTTTTAGATGGGAACGTTATATGCATGCTAACTTAATCCAAACTTGTCTTATAGTCCTGTCGCGTAGATTTCCAGAAAGTGTTCGACGATGATTCTATTTGATTTTGAAAGTGTTTTCAAGAATTGATGATAATGCGTGCTTTAAGCTGCTAAGCTTAATTCAACTTTTAATGATAACTTAACGACCTTATTAAGAACTTTATTAGTTTTATTGTTATATTTTCTAAGTACGATTGTATGTAGGTTACACCATAAGAACAATAAGTCTATTTATTACTATCCTTATGTAAGAATGTGTTAATCTTATGGAATATCAACAAATATCTTAATCCATCCATTGTTCTTTCGCATCGTTCCCAACTCAGCTTGTGTTTACAAATATAAAAGTTGACCCTTTACGGCAACACAGTTAGTTCTAACTGGGTTTTCTATAAAAGACAACAAATACGTGTTCAAAATGATAACTCAACGCCATATTAATGAAATATTTAGTTGGATTCTGAAAGGAAATGACGGATACGTGTCTCGGTTCCCACGTAGAAAGCATTCGAGCCGTTCAATCATGTGTAGTGTATTGACGACTATGTTCGAGAATTCCAAACATTGTTTCAATTTAAATTGTCAATGGATGTGTAGTTAGGTGACGCCATCGGTCGTTGTGAGGAAGCCGGTGCGCGGGCACCGTTATGTCCCCCTTGCAATCACCTTGACAAGGCCGCACAGAGATGCGAGTTTTTGCAAAGCATGGCACATGACTTTCACCGTAGAGAAGCCTTTCTAAACGCTGTTTTCAAATATATTTAAGCCTCATTGACTGAAAAACTTATTATTTGTGAATAAAGTTCGTAAATCCGGTTATATAATCCTGTTTACGGTCAAATTAGTACTGTTACACACTATGTAGTTCTGAATTTGAAAGTGCACGAGTCAAGTGGTTAGTTATATCAAAATGTATGTCATCTTACTTATATACGTGCATACTTTCTGTTGATAGCTCGAGAGATCTCGTGTCACGTAGGAAATCTCATTTTTTGCAACTAGATAATAAATTATTCCAAAATGTTTTACCTGTGAATTAGCATGAATTTATTTCGAAGAAATAAAAAAAAGCATAGAATGATAGGTATATATGGGTGTGGATAATCAAGATTCAAACAAAATTAGATTTTTCCGATAGAAGCGAACAAGATCATTTCTTCAAATTAATAACTATTTTACAAGAATCATAATCCACTTCGCAATAAAAAAAAAACATTATTAAGAATCTATCTATCCCTGTTTTTTTTTTCAATTTCTTACCTTTTATATGTTGGAGGAGGCCTTTGCCAACTGGCAAACGGACTTACAGAAAGTTAAGAAGCACCAAATACGCGAATAATTTAATTATGTAAAAACATATTAATATAACAGTGCGGTAGTGTAAAAAAAAAATGTAAACATAATTGTATATCTATTGTCCGAATAAAAGGCTTTATTATTATTATTATTATACCTTTTATATGAAAGCTCATTACCAAGAATTAATTACTCTAACCATAGGTACAGACAAAATAGGTCAATTTGTGTAGATATTTTTTGGTCTCATATATTAAGGTGTGCTTTGATTTATATCGGCTGGCACCGACTTCGAAAATATCTGATTAGGTATCTATAGTAAATAAAATTACCAACCAGTTACTTTTTACTTTTAAGTGTCTTTTTTTTTTGAAGTCGATTTTTTTTTAAGTTTTTACTTTTCCATTTTTAGTGTTAGTAGAAAGTATTTTAAAAATTCAGTAGATGAAAAATCAATCATCCCCTATTTTCTGCACTTAGGGGTAATTTTTTTTTAAATTTAAACGGGACCAACATTGAGGTATACAATAAAAAAAAATTACCCAAATTTGACTACACTGTAAAAAGTTCTGCGTTGTCAAACAAAAAAATAAACAAAATATACGTGTCGAATTGAGAACCTCCTCCTTTTTTTTCGTCGGATAAAAAATCTGTCACAGTGTACAGTGGCTTTACCATATTGAGTTAATTTTAAAGGAACGATAATATCATAAAGGTAGAAGTTAAATTACATCTAATTTTCCTCCAACCCAATAAGTTAGATAAACATGTCTTAATATTAAACGATTTGAAATTACATTCCACTCCAAATGGAGTTTGATTAAATAATTTGTAGTACTAAGCTAAAACGGTATGGTGTTTAATCTGCCATCTTGTTAGGAAATTACAAGTTAGACTCACTACAATTCACTTTAGTCCCTGAAATAAAATTAACATTTGATTGAGACTAAAAGGGTGATATATTTTAATAATAAACTTCTTTTTAGTATAAATTGTTAAAGATATATTATTAACTAGCGACTCACCCTCGCACCGCTTGGGTGCGCCCCTATGCACGTTTTAACGGTTAGTATAGATTTTTCAGAGATAAGATATTTTCCCGCAGTAATATAACCAGCTAATATCATATCAAATTTCATCAAAATCTATCCAGCGATTTTCTCGTAATGCGTTGCCAAACAGATAGACAGACAAACAGTAAAAAAATCCAAAAACTAGATTCGGCCTCTGTATTGATAATAGTCTATATAAATAAAAATGAATCACAGAAATGTATGTACGCGCATAGCTTCCGATCGACTGCACCAAATTGGATAATTTTTTTTTAATGTTCGTTCTAAGCTTTGTATAGAAGAAAATTAAAAGAAAAATTTTTTGTACTAAAATAAGTTTTTTTTTTAAATCTCATGATATGAAAAGTGAGTGAGTGAAATAGTTTTTATCCCCGAAATCATCCCTTCAGGGGGTGAGAATGGGGATGAAAGTTTGTACGGGGAAGCAAGCTAAGGACGAACCCGAGCGAAGCGAGGGTGAGTCGCTAGTAATGAATATTTCAATAAGATCTTCCAAAAAATATTTAATGTACAAATTTGACTTAGATTTTTATTATTTGCAAAGCTTATTCTTCACATTTTGGTAAATTAAAACGACGTTTAAATCTCCGACGCTTGGAAGATGCAATTTAGTACTACAATATGTCATAATATCAATTTTATACTACATTTTTTATTTACATTTTCATATTCCATGATTTGTTTACGATTAATAATAAAATATACTCATCTCCAATGTTGTCTAATTCATTCAAATTCAATCTCTTAATGGTTGTTCCTCGAACAAATTACATACGTACCACCATAAACTTTCGCAATACATAAAATATATGAGATTCTTATTCAACAATATGTCAATGTGTCTCTTTGGACAGTAAATTAAGCAACATGTAATAAAATAAAACCATTTGTAATAAAGAAAGCCATCAATCCGAAATTTTTATTTTAGGCTTTATAGCACGTTGTCTTGGGCTGATTGTAAAAAAAAAAAATCAAACGTCATTTATTGGCGGTAAATAATTTTTAAGCGCGAATTTTGTGTGAGGAATGCGGATTGCATTTCAACGACCGTTGTTAAGCTTAGTATGAGAAACTCAATTGTGTTGTGGCCAATTTATCGGAATTGTGTTGTATTTTATATATTCTGTGCTTTTGAGAATGTGTTATTATCCGACTGCGGTGAAGCTCAAAGAAGGGTTATGTGCTTTTTAATAAAAATGAACGTAAGTTTGGTAATATTTTATATACATTCCAAAGAATATTTAATGAAAATGTTACTAGTAAAGGACTATATTAATAATTTGAAAGTTGAAACTCAGTAATCATTACCCAAATAAGATCGAAAAGAGATACAGAAATTCCTCAATACTAAAATTTAAATTGTAGTATTTTAAATTATTAGAATATCTTATATCTTAATACTTTCTTAGCTTTACGCGAATATAACTAAAAATTTTATTATTAAATTAAATTTTTGGTTCCCGACGTTTTAAACGCCTTACAGTATAATGGACACGGGAGAGACATTTAAAAAATCTTATTAAGCATTTATAGCAATATCTTTTGTTTTTTTTTATTACGTCACGTGACCCAGCAACGATAACATCTTTCAACTTCGATACGTATGTGTGTGCACGGTTCGCTTCCCACCAGTAGCTTGCACATGGCATCGAGGAATTTGACACGCAGATGTTCGTTCCGCCACAATAAAATACCTAATAAGCTACCCGGGCACTTTCGTTACAAATTTACAAATTATAAATATATTGAAATAACTTATATGATAGAAAAACATGTTAAAAATTAATAAAAAAATATATTCATATGGGATAACGGAGATCAATATGAAATAAGAAAGTAAATGCATTGAAAATTTTTCGAAAAAGAAACTTTAATTTTAATCATATTATATATAAATATGTTGGGACGTCACAACATAGCATAATCTAGTTCCATGGTAAGCTACGAGGCTTGTGTTATGGATACCAGATAGTTAATACGCTACACAATACACATATATAACTTTAAATACATACCTATAATAAATATAAACACCCATGACTGGAGTACAAACATTCACCTCATTACATAAATGAATGCCCCCAGCGGGACTCTAACCCGCGACCGCTGTCACAGCAAGATGGTCACTACAAACTGAGCCAAACGTGTCATCTAATTTATAATTAAGCTAACTATGAAAACGTTAAATAACTTTAAAAAATAATAATGTAGTTAGCATATATTACTGAAACACATTATTGTAATCATTTTTAAACTTAAGAATATTTAAATTAAAACAATAATAAAAAGTTGCACTGAAGCGAGAAAGCTTAGCTGCATCCATTAGCGGACGCGAGTGAGTTATGAGCGTGTCGTATGGCAAGATCATTGAAGGCATTTCCAACTGTCGTTCTCTTTTGTTATAAAGTGATTACATTTAAAATTATTTTGTGTATAGTAATGTTTTCTACTTTCTAGAAAATTTAGTAGTAGGCAAATTAAAATAAAGACGTTTTAGTAAATCTTATAAGAAGTTGTTATTGTATATGGAACGTGGATTTTGTTCGCAATTTCATGGGTTTTAATTTTTTGCGCGGAACCCTTTTTTCTAAAATAAAAGTAGCTTAAGCTACTCCTTATAACATCAGCTATCTAGCCAGCGAAAGTCCTGTGAAACTCAGACCAGCCGTTTCGGAGATCAGCCGGAAAAAACAGACAGACAAAAAAAATTATTATTAGTACCGTATATACTTTTATATGTATTTAGTAAAAAGCTGTTATTTTGACATTACAAACAGACACTTCAATTTTATTTATCTGTATAGATAAAAGTCATTGTCAATATTGACAATATTTTAAGGCTGAATTATTCATTTGCTATAGCAAAAAAGAAAATTTGATAGGAAATTTCCCACATGTCAATCACATTCGTACGTAATTTTAGTATTTTTTTTAACTTAACCATTATATAAAACAAACAGACAAACAGTAAATAATGATATTTTTATAATAAAAAATTTATTTCGTTATCGTTAAACATATTTATAACTTCGGATATTTTAACTTAAAATATTGAAACTTGTGAAAGCAATTCAAAATAATAAGTGCCATTGAAACGTCAGATAAAGGAAGAGGGTGGTTTTTTTGTAGCGTCAGCTGTTTCGAACACAGCGCCTATAGAAACCTGTAAATATTAAGTTGAATACCGCAAACTGCTTTTATGTATTCCTTTATTGAAAAGCGTAATTTTCTCATCTTATTAAATATATAATATGTATTATAATATTATAATAAAGGCCCTCTTTGTTAAAGAAGTTGAGGCATTTCAACGATTTCAAAAAGGTTGAAAGGCTGATTTTAGTTATTTTATTTTTATTAATTTACTTCTAATTAGGTTGCTTCGCAAAACAAAATTAATTAATTTGTTTGGTTTTAATTTCTTTTCGTGGGACCCTATTTTTTTTCTAAAAAAAGTAGCCTAAGTTACTCTTTATAATATCAGCTATCTGCCAGTGAAAGTCTCGTCAAAATCGATCCATCCGTTTCAGAGATTAGCTGGAACAAACAGACAAACAAAAATTGTAAAAAATTTTGTTTTGGTATATTATGTACCGTGTATACATCCATATGCATTTAGTAAAAAGCGGTTATTTTAATATTACAAACAGACACTCCAATTTTATTTATCTGTATAGATTTAAACTTATTTTAACTTTATTTCCAGTCAATGTAGATAACTTGAAAAAATAACATAGTATTTTTAAATGTTAACGTTAACGGATGCTCGTAGAACGCTTCTTTACGTATTTGAGACACCATTAGCCGTACTTTATGAACAAATTGCGTAATACCACAACTATTAAATTATTTTATTTGAAGGCTATATTAAATGCAAGATGGCTAATGCAGCAATTTGCAATTACAGCAAAAACTACACACGCACTGTACATTTGAGGCCAAATAAGTAAATAGATACAGTATGTAATGAATGTGATATATAATAAATTATTTATAGAATTCCCGTAAATTAATGATATAATATGAATTGAACATTACGTACCTACGCTTTTAGTTTTGCTTTAATTTTAGTAATGTATGTATAACTTACTTGTATTATGTATGGTCAAAATATGACAAATTTTAAATAATAAAAACAATTTGTGCTGTAATAAATCGTGTATTAACAACAATTTTTATACCTTTCGAAAAATTGAGCATGCATTCGCATCTTTCCGTAATACTCGTAAACGGGTACTAAATAAGTTATAATTTTAAATTTTATCAACGGGAATTGTTAAAATACATCAAATGAGTCTATAATCAAGGTTTTTGCGCTTTTAGTTAATGAAGAGTCTCATTATCTACTTTCTGGCTTCATCATCAGATCAGTTCGTTGATATCAAATTCTTTAATCTTACAAAATTTCTTGACAAGATACTTAAAAGTAGGTTAAATATTAATTCCAATATTTGATTACATACTGAGCTTAATATGAGCGTGTTAAAAACGATTTAAAAATGCACAATAATTTTTTATATGCCTTGATGTTCATGTATTATTATTTCTACATTTATAAGTCCTCCTGAGTTATAAGTTTTAACGTCACACCTCATAAATGTTGTCATTGACTACATTTTTTGCCAAATCGGATTTGCGCAAACATAGCAACGTCGCTTATTTAACAGCATGAGTTATGTTATGTGATATCTAACGGATATGCCCTTAGAATACGAATGGGAGATATCCAATATAACACATGGGTACGGATGCGAAAAAAAGATTTACAAGTGATAAGCTCCGGATGCACAAACAGAAGAAAGGATATACTTAATGATAATATTACAAAAAATAATGTTGGTGCTATGCAAATGTAACGAATATGATTGAAATTTGTTTCGATTGACAATTTTTCTATACCAGTACGGAGACGTTAAGGTAATGAATTAGGCCTAATTTTATGATGAGAAAATTGCAGTTACGGTATCTACATTGCTTTGACCATTTTTTAAATGCCGAAATTCACTTTACTTAAAGCAATGAGCAACACTACGTAACAAAAAGCACAAAAGCATCAAAAAAGGAAAATGATAACATAATTATTACATAGATTATGATATTTAAACTTTAAATACATAACCTTGAATTTAAACGTGTACCTCAACTTCATAACTAGATAGACAGCAAGGACGAAATAGTTTTTAATAAAAACTAACATAATATTCAACATTCCCCCAGCAAATATGCTGTTATACAGAAAGGTGCTTAAAATTTCACATATGTAAGTATTTCGCCAGAAACTTGAAAAATTAATTCCAAAAACGTCCAAGAATTCTCGTACCAGTTATTAATGCAATAACAGCAGATGTACGAAATAACTTGAGAGGTACCTTTAAATTTGGTGAATGCGTGTCACCTGCCTCGGCAGATGTTGGATTATCGGAACTTTGAAGATTTGAGGCACGCGCAACAGCTGACTGTCGAAAAAAAACTTACCTGAAGGAGAATGGACCAGCATGATTTTAATATCGATCAGCTGATCTCAGCAGATGCTCTTTTTTGCTACTGAAAGGTTTTGTGTTTTGCGTACGATTTACTTAAATAAGACAATCTTTTCGGACAGACAGCACTGTCTGTAACAAGTATATGTATAACGCCTTGAGACATCCAAAACCTTAGTCTCTCCCGTGAGATGATGATTGAATCTCCCGTGAGATGAAATTGATGATGAAACATGATTGCTGTAAAGCAATCGAAACGTCGGGAACCAAAAATCAAAATAAATCCGCGAAATAACCCGAAAGATAGTTTTATTTAAAATGTCAAATATTCGCGTAAATCTAAGAACGTATTACGATTTACTTGTTAGGATGTTGGCTTTTGCGTTCGATTTTAGCTTTTTGCGTTTATAGCATAAACTTTTTTAAGTAAAAAACTTAATATATTCTTATTGTTAGTCTTAGTTTTCTAGTAATTAAAAAAATATATGTTCTAAGTATTTTACTAACTCTTGGTTAATTTGTTGATTTAGATAATGTACGTTTCAGCGATAACACCCCTATTTAAGCCATACATAAAGTGGGACACCTCTATTTATAGGTTAGAAGCAGGAGAATTCAATGCGTGTACAGATATTTCTAAAATTAATATCTATGTAGTTCAAAGGGCACTCGAAATTTATTTATGCTGAGCATATATAAACAAAACTCCCCTCGGCGTCTGTTTTGTGTCTCACAGCGTTTGTTGCTGTATGTCCGTAGAACAGGCCCTTGGCCCCTAAAGTACCTTTGTAAGTTTTATTCTTTGTATCAAGATTTTTATGTAACACTATTTTGGTGATCCCTTGATCTAGTCATAAAAGCTCCAAACAATAACATCAATATTTATGCTAGAAACGATATTTTTTATGGAAGGTCATTTTTTAGATATAATATGATGTGCTATTATTATATCTATTTGTATGTTAATTTAATTATTTCATGAAATTTTCGTATGGAATTTGTATGGAGGAGTACATTGCTTTCTTTAAATAAATGCTGAGCTTTTAGATTTGAAGAGCTTTTTTATTTAACTGTATAAGCTCAATCCGAAAATTCCATTATAAACTGTTTAAATGACTGATCGTATTGTATAAAGCATAAAATGTATAAAAGGGCTAATCCTTTATTCACTCCATATCTAATCCGTAATTATGATACTATAAATAACTGACAGCGTATCATTTTCTGCCCATCTTTGAAAGATTCTTTGTATAAATGGAGGAATTTAATATTGAACTACCTTTAATTATGCCGTCTGTTTGATGATAGGTCTGGAACTAAATCTTTGTTGCCTTTTGTGTCTATTGATATTTGAATTGTGAAATTGATCACTCGTGATTATTATCTAAGAGACGATAATGTTTTTGTGATTATATCTGTATTGAAGTGACTTTAAGAAAGTCTTTACGAATGATGTATAATGTATATATTTTTTGTTTTACGTATTAATTTGGGGCATTATTTATTTGGGGAAATTAATAGATAAAAAATACATAATAGGAAATATTTAATTTTACTTTTAATAAATTCCATAGACATCTAAAAAATATGTAATTTTATATAGTAACGTTGGAAAAAATATAAGTTCAACATATACTTTCATCAATCATACTATAATCATTTTAAGTTTTAACCATTTCGTATTGCCTAAGCAATTTGCATTACAAAAACAAAAAAAAAACATAATTTTTTGAACCCACGACCTCCATCTGCAGACCACCTTCATGTCATATGTACTAATGCTCTCTACCTATCATCTACATGTAAATACATAGTAAATATCACTAATAGAATTTATTAAAATTTGATTACTTATCACATATCAAAAGTAGTGTTTTCGTCGTCAAATAACGGTCCAATTTCATTAACGCTTCCGTTCCGCTTTGTATTACGTTAATAGAGTTGATATTTATACAATAAGATATTTATATATTTGAACACTCGTAATTTTAGTATAACCTAATCAATGATACCCCACTTACCATAGTTCGTCAACTTTAATTTTTCTTTTTCACAAAATGGCGTCTAGTTGTCGCCATATTACATTTTGATTGCTGTCATGTCTTTAGTGACACTTGCAAGATTAAGACAAATCGATTGACGTAAGAAACATCAAAATCGGCCCACCTTTGGGCTAAAGTGCTACAAAGGAACAAACATACATACATACATAAGCTGATAAATACTCCTTTGCGTTACGTAGTCGGGTAAAAATAGTTATTGACCTCTGTGTGGACTCAGTACTTTGAAAGAGCTGTGTAGTTTTGTTTGGTACGTGATACCAATACATATTGCTAATTTTACATCTAATTTAATAGTGTGTATCCCGAAAAATAAGTTTGTTGCCTTAGAATTAGTCACTCAAAGCTCCCATTGATTTATTATCTAAACCCATGAATCCTTAATTAGTAATTTCGATGCTCAATTGACCGGATGCGCGTTTCAACTCCAATCGCGAACCGAATAATTTGACCGCACTGGACATCCGGTGTCCTTCATAACAAGTTTGATCTATGCATGCCAAAATAAGGCTTAAATTGTCGACATAAGTCCGAAGCTTTGCAAACAACGAGTTTTACAGTTATCGTCAATCTACAATCATCTTAACAAGATGTAGATACAGCGTTCAAATTTAAATGCATACCACGTCACATATTATTTGGCTGAGTTACGTTTTATTCTGTGAGAAAATCTCTCAGCCGTATCGCATTATGCGATTCCATTTAATTCAACGGCACAGATTTTTCTTTATTAAGTAATGTTAGCTGGAAATCTTAATTTTGTTGTTACTACAGCCATTGTCAAGGCAATGTACGGGATTTATGCAAATACCGTGAAATTAGCTAAGTGATCATTAGTAATGGGTGCGTGAGATTTGTGGTTTGTTTTGGAGTTTGAAAATTTAATATTTATTACTTATAGATCTATCTATATATTAATATGTGAAGCAAACACTTTGTACCCCTTTTTACTAAAATTGCGCGGACGGAGAAGTATGAAATTTCTCACACTTGTAGTTTATATAGAGAAGTTTATATACAGAATGCTAATTTTTTTTTAATTATGCATGAAAAATACATTAAATCAATAAAAAGAACATTACACACACTATCACGTATTTGACTCGCACACCCATATATACTCTTTTGTTTATTGTTAAAATCTGTGGTCAAATTGAGAATAGATTAATATTGTAATATACGCAAGACAATAAATATATAACTTAATGAATTATGGTTGATTTTCAACCACGCGGCGATCTCTAGTTACTTATAGATTTACTAACGGCTTCTGTGGTGTCAACTTGTAATCGTTACAAGTTTAGTATAAGTTTACTGAAGATATTACTGGCGATATAAATTGCCAAATCTTTTAAAGTTGTATGTTGCAGTGGTAGCCCAGTGGTAACGCGCTCGCTTGGGAAACCGAGTGAAGCGAGTTCAAATCCCGGGTCTCGCACCTCCGATATTTTCATGTGCGCATCATTTCTAACATGATTACCACTTGCCTTACGGCGAAGGAAAACATTGTGAGGGAACCTGCATGTCTGAGAAAACCTAACAAGTTTTCGAAAGACATGTGAAGTCCGCCAATCCACACTTGGCCAGCGTGGTGGACTATGGTCTGATCCCCTTCGTATTGAAGGGAGGCCCGTGCCCAGCAGTGGGACGTTGAAAAAGGCTAAATACATACATACATGTTGTCATCATATGTTATAGTCATGTACCTACATTGAAAATATGAATTGATTTACAGATCATTATGTGGTGTAAATCTGACCCAGACGCGTGGCGAATATTTAACGTCAAGTCGCAGTCGATATTTCGCCTTAGTCATTAACGATACGCAGGTTGTGAGAGAGTCGAAAATATGCCGGTTTAGTCATCGTTTTGTAATGCGTACGCGTTTCGCCTTTATTTATCGGCTATACGACTGTTGCACATCTGAATGCTTAATCGTCCAAAACAAACTTTACCGGATTGCCCTATAGGGAAATATATGTTGCTACAGTTTTATAATATTGCCAGCGTGTATCATTAATTCTCGCTCTTCAGCAATCAAAAAAGACGTCGTTCTATTGTTTTCTTGCTACGTTTGAAACGGTAAAACCACTACATGTCCTGATTTAATATTAGTAAGGTTTATGCAATTGTATAAATTGGCGACAGTATTATGTAGTTATTGTCTTAAATAGTCTGTTTAGTATTACTTATTGCTATTAACATAAATAAATAAATAAATATGTGGGGACATTAACACACAGCACCATCTAGTTCCATGGTAAGCTACGAGGCCATACACATATATAACTTTAAATACGTACATATTATAAATATAAACACCCATGACTAGAGTACAAACATTCGTGCTCATTACACAAATGAATGCCCCCAGCGGGACTCGAACCCGCGACCGCTGGCATAGCATGTAGTGTTACTACAAACTGAGCCAAACGTGTCGTCAACATACTCCTATGCAACTTCTATCATAAGTTACTACGTGTTTATCGAAACTTGGCCATCATTACTTAAACGCTTAAAACAATAAGCGGTTGTATGCTTAATTATCACATCCACTATCCTTATCGTAATCGCTTTTAAAGCTGTCCCATTCGCATCGCCATTGTAATCAGAAGTCGTAAAACGCCCTTGGCTTGAGAGATAGAAATCATTAGCCTCGGGCACCTTCGAATTTGCAAACTGGCAACCCCAAAATAATTGGTCCGAATTTGATATCGTCCTTTCTCATGTTCCCACGGAGTTTAAAAAAAAAAAAACAAAATGCATCCGTGCCTCGGGCGTTGAGAAACAGTGTATTAAACCCATGCTTTTGTCAGATAGTCGTTTGATTGGTGATTCTCTATTATTATAGTGTATTATATGTTGTTCTACCGATTTTAAACTACTTCGGTGTGAGTACTTAAGTAGTATGATTTATTATCATAGATGAGATGGACTATATCTCCCCATATGGTGTAGATACTTCTGTTTGGATAAACGCAGCTCGGTCACTTTTTTTAAGGCTTTTTAAGATGTGATTTAGCTATTTTTTATATAATTTTAGTTATGTACCTGTTACTTATTTTTTATGACTATGATGATGATAGATGTCTTAAGATTTTTTGCTATTTTAAAACTTTTTATTGATATTATTATCAGTTTAAGATAATGCTGTTTAAACCGTTTATCCTTTTGTCGAAAGCACTGTATGCAACCGAGTAACTAATGCTATAGGAAGTGGATTTTGCAAGCCTACTTTTGAGACCGGTTTTATACAAGATTCGCCTCAGTTACTTGCCGATGTGAAATTGTTGTTTTGGTTAGCACATACGAGTTTAATGTGTATATTTTGTGCTAAAATGGTATATGGTGTATGGGTATAACGATTATTGTTCTTTAGAGATATATAAATAAATATTTAACGCTTTAGTTTTAACTAGCAATTACCTATGGCTTCGCTCGTGTAGTTTATTTATATCTATTAGTATAGATGATCTATTAAGGATGATAGCATCATTTTATATTATTTTAGATTTTACTAGTAGTCCTGGAGAGCGCATTCAAACAAACAAACTCTTTAGTTTTGTAATATTGATATTTCTATGTAACCACATATTCTTAATAATAATGTCTATAATATAAAGCCAACTAGCGACTCACCCTCGCTTCACTCGGGTCCATAGGTTCCTTAACCATATAAACTTTCATCCCCATTTTCACCCCCTTAAGGGATGATTTTCGGGATAAAAACTATTCAATGCCCTTCCCAGGTTTTCTAACTATTTTCTAACTAATTTACATCTACGTCAGTTCAGTAGTTTCGGAGCTTATTCGGTACAAACAATCAAACAAAAAATCTTTTCTCTTTATAATTTATTAAGTATATTAATATTAAGTATATTATAGAACAATTTATATCATTATTAGAAGATGATTTGAGGTTCGAAATCAGGCTTCAAATGAAATTCTACCTTAGCGTCTGATGAAAATAAACATTGAAATTTCAATAAAGTTCATTATACATAATTTAGTTCTTATATTTTAAATATTCAACTTTAATTAGCACCTTGAATTGAGTTGGAATATAGCAATGCTAACCTGTCGATTGGTGACCATAAATAGACAGTCATCAGCGTAGGTAGCTCGAGTGGCATAACCCCACGAAAATTATGTTGGCTAATACTTAATTTTTAAATCTCACTATGTTTTAGATCCCCTCACTTGCCACTGTGTTCTTTGTTTATTTTTGTTTATTTCAATATGAGCTACGTTGACTTCCTGTACGATTTACTCGAGGTAAGTTCATTTTTTTAAATTAATATGTTAATGCCGGCAAAATCGTTATCGTAAGTTTCTGTTATTGTTTCGTATTGTATGTATAATTAGCGACTGACCCTCGCTTAGCTCGGGTTCCTCCCTAGGTTGCTTCCCAAAACAAGATTAATTAATTAATTTGATTTTTTTTTTCGTGGGACCCATTTTTTTTCTAAAATAAAAGTAGCCAAATTACTCCTTATTACATCAGCTATCTGCCAGTGAAAGTCCCATCAAAATCGGTCCAGCCATTTCAGAGATTAGCCGGAACAAGCAGACAGACAGACAGACAAAAATTGTAAAAAATGTTGTTTTGGTGTATGTACCGTGTAAACATCCATAAGCGACTTACCATCGATTCACTCGGATTCGTCCCTAGATACGTTTTAAAGGGTTACTATGGATATCTCACTGGAACCTTACATTTTGCCGAATAAAAAGAACCTATGTGCTATTCGAGACTATAATCTATCTCTGTGCCTTTCATTCAGTTTCGTTCAGCCGTTCTGACGTGATTGAGTAACAAATATCCATCTATCCAAACTTTCGCATTTATAATAGTGCGAGTATTAAAATGCTTAATCTACAATGTTCCATAAGTGAACAGAAAACAAAAATATAAAAACACATCGGCGCCATAGCATTGTCAATTCATTCAGTAGATTAACATGTCTAAGATATGTTTAACCAAGGGTTCACCCTATTTATTCAGTTTAATCTTAACCGTCGTCGTAATTAACTTTGATGTTCAGTTATAGTTAGGGTTCTTGGATGGGGTTACTGTTGTCAGTTAAGAGGCGTGAGAACTTGGGCACTATCCAATCAATTGCGCACTTACATCAATATGTATAAAGTACGCCTACACTACATGTTACTAACCAGTTTTTACCTGTGACTTCATATTTGATCATGTTTGGGATGTAATAAAAGGTTTATTACTGAAACTGTAACTATATTTTTTTCGTATTTTTGACATTATTTTGTAATTTTGTGGATAGGCGCTATCTGTAACAACTATATAATAACATTTGAGACGTCTTAAACCTTTGTCTCGCGTGACGTGAACGTCAGAAACCAAAAATCAAAGTAAATCCGAGAAAAAATCCAAAAAGATAATTTTATTTAAAATGTAAATACTAAGTTAAAATCTGATCAAGTGTGACTTCCTGACAAAAAATAAAAGAGCCTATTGTTCTAACCGTTTTAAACAAGCCCTAACCTGTTGCGTCTTTCTAGTGGCATACTTCTCAACAGGTTTCATTAAGACATGTCCAAACATGTCCGATTCTATGATATGAATCCTTAATGTTGTTTTAAAACCATATTTATACATCAGAAATAGTTCTAAAAGGCCTCTTGAATAAGATTACTATCCGTTACGTTTGTATAGAGGTACTTTTGATAAGTATCGTTAAGCTACTGTTTAAACTTAACTGTGTTTTTGTTTTAATTTTTATATTTTATTGGTCCACTACCATGTTTAGTGGTAAATAATTGTTATGACCCTATTTACCGCACAAGACTTATATTTGTACCTCTTAATTTGTTTTGTTTTTTTTTTTTATTTTCTTATCATGCAATTATTTAGTACTAGTGGTTCACCCTGGCTTCACTCGGGTTCGCCTCTAGAAAAACAAATACAAATCTAACCCACGGGAACCGTACATTTTTCCGGGATAAAAAGTAGCCTATGTGTTATTCTGATGTATGAGCTATATTATTGTAAATTTTCATTAAAATCCATTCAGTAGTTTTTGCGTGAAAGAGTAGCAAACATACATACATCTATACATCCAGACATCCATAGAAACTTTCGTATTTATAATATTAGTAGGTTTTTATTATTTAAATAACTGGAAATCTTAAGCCCTATGTGATGTAACATTTTCATCGTATAAAGAAGTATTAGGCATCAGTAGGTATAATATTCATCAATTTTTATTTGTCTACTCTCATATACTCTGTCAAGCGATGATTGACGCCTTTTTTAATATTACAAGGTGAAATCGCAATTTTTTTGCTAAACATTTGTTTAGCAAAAAAATTGCGATTTCACCTTTATTAGTGTCATAATATACCTAGTGCTTTGAGTTCAAGGACTAAATTTGAAATTTCATCACAAAAATAGTTTTCTTAAATATGTAAATTGTTATTAATTAATCTATAGTGATTAAGCGCAAAAATTATGCATATATTTTGTAATATAATATATAGAAATGACAGAATTATTGTTCTTAGAGTGGAAACTGATCATGGCCTACATATTCTTTCATATAACGTTATGTAAGGATTAGGTTAGTCCTAGGACGACGTCAGACTTTTGTAACGTTTTGTTAATTTTTATTCCATGTTACACCATGTTTGTGGAAAATTTTACAAATAATATATATATATATATATATATATATATATATATATATCAACTTAACCTCGCTTCACTCTGGTGCGTCTCTACTCTCTAACCTTGAATAGTTTAGGAAAGCATAAAAGACAAAGGTCCAATGAAAAAATCTTTTTTTTGCGCCAGGAACTTTCGCATGCGTATATAGAATAACCCACCAAAGTTTCATCACAATCGGATCAATGGTTTAGGAACGCATAGAGGACAAACATATGAACATTCATTTTTTTTTATAGATTATTTATTTTTTATCATTGTAATATTTTGAGTGAATATATGTATACCCTCATTAAGAGGCTCTTTTTAAACACAGAAGGAATACTTTTAATGTAATCTTAAAGCCAGTGTATTTTTTATATATTAATTATTTATTTTCAAACATAATATTGTGTATTTGTATCGATAAATGTAAGTAGATACGGTATAAATATCTATGAGATAGGTGATAGGTAAATATGAGATGTGGGTCGCTCTCGCTTATCGCAACGCCTCGGGTCGTCAACGTGTCTTGCGAAAATCAACGCAAAACCTATTTTGGTATGTCGGCTTTTTATAGGAGAGTGTTGAAAATACCAGTTTTAAACAATTTTAGAAATTCGCATTGCATTCGATGGTATTTTACAAATCAGTTTAATTAGTGACTTAATTAGTATTTAAAACGTAAGCACTATTTTATGCCTTGTTGGTCTAGTTAGTAGCGCATGTACGGCAGCAGATCCGTAGGTCCTGGGTTCAAGTTCGGGCTCTAGACTACTGTTATTGTGTTTATCTGTCAAGAAATACTTAGTAACAAGCCCAGAGATGGAAAGTTGACGGTAAAGCCCACACATAAAGAATTTCCATCCATCGTATTGAATTATCATGCAATCGGAGTTGCAGTTGTAGCAGATGGCTAGGCTCAGGGATAGCCGCCGTGGCTAAAATTGGTATAAGTATACTAGAGTTAAGATTCAATATTAACAAAACCAGTAGATCAGCGTCCATCCAAATGTAACAAATATATTCAGAACTTGTATCTGGAAATCAAGGCAGTGTTGCATTAGAGAATATCCCCCAACATGTCATTATAAGTTCAGAAAAAATGAATGTTTCTAAGAGTTGCTCTAATTTTACTTTAAGATCTAAAATACTTATCTATACATCTATACAAATAAATAAAATTGGAGTGTCTGTTTGTAATATTAAAATAACCGCTTTTTACTAAATGCATATGGATGTATACACGGTACATATACCAAAATAACATTTTTTACAATTTTTTGTCTGTCTGTCTGTCTGTTTGTTCCGGCTAATCTTTGAAACGGCTGTACCGATTTTGACGGGACTTTCACTGTTAGATAGCTGATGTAATAAGGAGTAACTTAGGCTTCTTTTATTTTAGAAAAAAAATAGAGTCCCACGAAAAAATATTAAAACCAAAAAAATAAAAAAAAAATAAAAAAGTAAACGCAAAGAACTTGAATTACAAAATGTAACATCTTTAGTAACTCGAGATTATCTTAATTGAATGTAAAGTAATGTAGGTTTTTAATTCTCATAGTTCTCACAATTTTATCGTCAGGCGGATCTCTTACATAACTTAATTGTTAACGTGATTTCGTAGTAGCGAAGTAAACGTTTGTTTCTTTTACTACATATATATGTACATGTGAATGTGACCATGAACTTCGCAAAATTTTCACGGAACGAAAACTAGTTTCAGATTTAACTTTTTATTATCACGTTATTTCGCTATAATCTATCTATCTTTGTATACAACTAGCGAATCGCCCTCGTTTCGCTCAGGTTCGTCCTTAGGTTGCTTCCCCATATAAAATTTCATCCCCATTTTCACCCGCTTAAGGGTTGATTTCTGGGATAAAAACTATTCTATTTCCTTCCAAGGGTATCAAACTATCTTCTTACCAAATTTCATCTAAATCGGTTCTGTAGTTTCGGAGCTTATTCGGTATAAACAAACAAACAAAAAATCTTTCCTCATAATATTTGTATACATTTGTGAATTCATATATCTTTCTATTGTGAAAGCTTTGCATATAAGTACATGTACTTGTGAGTATCAGTCAAGTGGCATTTTTATGTCAAGAGTTCTTCTTGACATGTATGAATCTTAAAGTGTACCAATTTTTTTATCGGCTATTAACCTAAGAAACAATGGGTTTGTTTTGATCGATGATATGAAGAATAAGAAATAAGATTGTAAAATATTATGTACCAAAAATGCGAGTCAAAATAGCCAAATTCATTCAAAAATCGATATTGCTAATCGCAACAACAATATTATCGACATAACATTCAATAACAAGATGTTAAGCGCAGCTTAAAAATATTAATTCTATGTATCAAATGTACTTAATGTTTTGTTTTATTTAAGATTCTAATGCTCTCTTGAGCAGGGTTTCCCAACCTTTTTTCTTAAGCCTCCCCGGATTATAAAAAAGTTTTCATGCCCCCCTTTATTTTTGTTATTACAATTAATTTGACGACACGTTTGGCGCAATTTGTAATAACCCTACTTGCTGTGCCAGCGGTCGCGGGTTCGAGTCCCGCTGGGGGCAATTATTTGTGTAGTGAATACGAATGTTTGTACTCTAGTCATGGGTGTTTATATTTATATGTATGTATTTAAAGTTATATGTATATGTGTAGTGTATCAACTATCTGGTATCCATAACACAAGCCTCGTAACTTACCATGGAACTAGATGGTGCTGTGTGTTAATGTCCCAACATATATATATATATATATATATATATATATATATATATATATATATATATATATATATATATATAAACATATAAACACATTATTTTAACGATTTTTATTTATTTTAATTTTAAGTTATACAAAATAAACTCTTTCTACGTCCCCCTGGTTGGGAACTCCTGTTCAAGAGAATATCAATCTTCATCATAATAATTACACTTGTAACGCCTTCAAGATAGAAAATGGTTCATCTTCCGCTGTAGCCGCAATATCCGGCCAGTAACTAGCACGGATAATTTGTATTTCTTAGATATGTATATACATTTAAATTAGTTATTAGTGTAGTGGTGAAGAATTTTTACTAGGAAATGTTATTTTTACTTAGCAATATAGTAAATATGCGTATACCTATATATTATAAATATGTATAAATAAATATGTTGGAACATTAACACATAGCACCATTTAGTTCCATGGTAAGCTATGAGGCTTGTGTTATGGATACCAGATAGTTGATACACTACACATAATATATAACTTTAAATATAAACATTATATAAATATAAATATCCATGACTGGAGTATAAACATGCCTGCTCATCACACGAATGAACGTCCCCAGCAGGACTCGAACACGCGACTGCTGGAACAGCAAGTAGGGTCACTACAAACTGAGCCAAACATGTCGTAATTATTGTAATTTCATGCAATTTGCGCTATGTTTTCTATGTCGAAGGAAGTGGATAAGGAATGTAAGAAGCTTTGCTATCCTTATAACGATTTTGTTATTTCTCTTTATCTATCTCGGTGTCTATAATTTTGCAGTATAATTTTGTAGTTTTATAAATGCGAGTTCTTTCAAACATTGACGTAAAGTTGTCGTTTTAGTATGTAATGAGTATGGGCCGGAGAGTATTACGACTACATTAAGTATTTTCAATTAATTACTTTATAGTGAGTGGTATAAGCTACTTAGGGATGGCCTAGAAACGCCCCGATGTGCGTTCACCTAGACGTGGTGGGGGGCTCAGTAGTGCCCGGCAATCCAGCCAGGCACGAAGCTAAGAAACGCACAGGGAGGTGGCCCACCTTGGTGGGTGGTGTGCCATGTGAGTTGCTCCTGGTACTTCTCTGATAGCAGAGTGGACAGTTGGATCAGCTCCATGGTTGTGGTCTGCTTCGGCAGACCTGCCGTCGGGGCGTCGTGGTGGAGTACGTAAGCGAGACAGCGACGCCCCATTAAGAAGGGTGAGGTTTTGTTGGGTTTTAGTGGGTAGTACTGGCTTTTCTAGCCGGTGAGTCCCACATAACCACTAGGTGATATACGTAAATGCATTTTCCAACATTAAAAAAAAGAGTGGGATGTTAGTATTTAAGCATGAACTCATTTGCATTGTAATTTCTTTTCATTTTCCTTACTCGGCATTCTTCGACTTAAATTGAATAACAAAACTTACGTGTAAAAACCATAAGATACGAAGAATTTACAGAAAACTTAGTTTCTCCGATATAAGAAAAATAAGTATGAATTTAACCATTAAGTTCTATGAGTCAGAACGTCACCTACAGCAATATTACGGTTATTTCAAACTATAGACGTAATTGTTTAGTCATTTATTACGCACAGGAATACCACAATGCAGATTTAAATTATCATTTTCGTAATAAGTATGATTTTTCTTTAAAAAAAATTGATGATAAGATGATGAAAGTTTGGCAGCTCGTTGATGTAAAACATCAGTGATTATCAAATTTCGAACATACACGATAAATCCTGAACTAATAGACTTGCTAGTGATTGCCGCGTGGTTGAAAATCAACCACAAGTTATATATTTATTGTCTTGCGTATATTACAATATTAATCTATTCTCAATTTGACCACAGACTAACAACAAACAAAAGAGTTTATATACGTATGTGCGTGTCAAATACATGGTAGTGTGTGTGTAATGTTTTTTTATTGATTTAATGCATTTTTATGCATTATTTAAAAAAATATTAGCATTCTGCACTCCTTGTCTATATAAACTACAAGTGTGAGAAATTTCATACTTCTCCGTCCGCGCAATTTTCGTAAAAATTTGTACAAAGTTGTGCTTCACGTATTAATATATAGATTTTTAGACTAAATATAGATACATACACATATCCTATGAATGTACATAATATACTACATATAGACACTCGTATACATATTATGCTGCGTTTGTGTTCAATGCTTTAGAGGAAAATGAACAATAACATTTCAAAAATAACTATTTTATCCATAAAATTATAATTCATACACATAAATAGCACCGGAGACACGTTCTGTTTAGTTTTTAAACCACATTGACTTGCAAAATGTTTGCGTAACGAATGTTATGCGAAATTACAAAACGTATAGAGATTGCTGTCGTTCAACTTGATTATTATTATATACGTATATAATTTAATAGATAGCAGTTTACATATTTTAGAGTTTAGATAAATACTCCACGTTGCTTAATATTTAGTTTCTTCACTGTGCTGTAATTTGATAGTAGAAAAATTCATGTTAAAATATCTTAAAACTAGCAGAACCGGCGGTTTCGCTCGCGATAAAACTACAAAAACAAAACTCTAAAATGGTAGGTTTCATACAAACTTTTATCCCATATTTCACCCCCTTAGGGGTTGAAATATTGAATTTTGAAAAATCTTTGCTTTGTGGATGCCTTCGTCATATTAGGAATACGTGTGCGAAATTTCAATTTGCTAGCCTTAAGGGTTAGGCCTGTGCGTTGATACATCAGTCAATCACTTTTGCCTTTTATATATATAAGAATATATTACTTTATATCGTATTTCGACCCCGTTATTGTGAGTACGAGTGAACAAAAAATAACAAGTTTTTAAGTAAATATTTATTTTCTAATAAAATATGGCATTTAAGTTATTATACGTATTAATATTTCGTAGCGAATTTCGACTCGCTCTTAATAAATTTAGTACCAAAAAACCGTTTGCAAAAAATTAAAGCGGCAAAAATGTTCGACGTCTGAATTTCCAAAGGAACTTGCAAATCGCACGACAATAACAATATCCGGTGTCAATCAATCTGCGTACTTGTATGTATTTTTGAGCTAATTTAAACCTTAACACCTTGTAATAGAGCCTGTGACCATAGTTTAGGTCTATAGATTATTCTTTATAGTATTAATACGATGAATTTTGAACTTTAAATTGATGTAAGTAGGGTACAAATTAGGTTGTCTGCCGGTTTCATGGGATTATCCAATTGAACTTAAACGGTTAGTGACAGCTTGCGAGAGGTCACACTCATTGAGTGAATTGTGTGATTGAGCTTTATCAATGAAGGTACAGCAATCACAGTGTTCTCAATCTGTTTGCATAGGGGCGATAGAATAAAAGATTTCAGCAATATTTTATCAGTACAGTAAACACATTATTTCTGCATTATATTAATTTATCAGTGAACAGACAAAAGTTAATTACCAAATAACTTATTATTTTAATATTTAAATATTTAAAATATATTTTTATTCTAGTCTTGATATGAGGAGTATAAGAGAACATTTTTTATCAATATGACAACACTGCTTAAAAAACTCGTATAGACTATAGGTACATATAATTTTGGCGTTCTTTTATGATTTTGCGATTTGCACACAGAATAAGTATCTGTTTTGTAATTTATCTATTTTCCATTATCTATTTATATCATCTAGAATCTAGATTCTAGCTAGACTATACCTCAACAAAATCTACGCGGTATGAACGTCATACTCTTCATAATAATAATGTTTCCGATTCACATATTACAGATTGATTTACTGTCCATTGTCGGCGTCTTTGTGATAAGTGATAACACTTGCATCTTACTACTTATGATTGACATAGATTTTGTATGCCTTTGAAGTTGCCCATTTTATAATATTTTTAGTTGCTTCAATTCTATTAGAAATGTGAAAGTTTTTGTGTATGTATGTTTGTTATACTATCATGTTAAAATGGTTGCATGGATTTGGATGAAATTCAGTACGTAAATAGAGTAGTTTAACCTGGAGTAAAACCTAGTTTATTAGGTAGGTAGTACGGACCTAGGTAAGCACAAGAGCGAAGTCAGAGTAAGTCGCTAGTTATTATAATTATAAATTAATGATATATTTTCGATCTCTTTTTCTTTTATTACAATTGCACTTCGTCAGCTAACTTCTTCGTTGTTATCATAAATTTGATAATGGCTTGAGTTTAATTTCATACAAATTATAATAAAAAATGCCATTCGAATAAAAAATATTTCAAATTATATGAAATTTTTACTACCTATACTATATTATTTATAATATATATGTTTATGTTGTTTGTTTGGTTGAACGCGATAATCTCAGGAACTACTGGATGGAATTGAAAAATCCTTTTTGTGTTGGATGGCCCATTTAACGAGGAAGGCTTTAGGTTATATATTATCACGGAAAAATCTACGGTTCCCGTGGGATAGAGTTGTTTTTGTCTAGAGACGAACCCGAAGCGAAGCGAGGGTGAGTCGCTAGTTATATAATAAAATTTCAATTTTAAAATTATCTAAAACCCATTAGTGATTACCATCATGTATGTATAAATTGATCGAACGTGCCTATACACGTCGGATGCGCGCACGCAGCGTGCTACTAGAATGCGTTGTTTAGACGTGTGGTATTTGTATTATGCATGTTTCACCACATCTAGGAAAGTGATAATATGTGTGCTTTAGGTATAGATTTTGGTTTTAATAAAGCTGTCTATATCTTTTTATTAATGCTAAAATAAATATTTATATTTTATATTTGAATATAGCTTATATGTAAAAATATAGTGTTACGAACAAACATAAGTAATTTTAATATAGTTAATAAGCAAAATTCCATCAATTTATAGAATATACTGTCGATTTATAGAATCAATTCCTAGGACGTACCTATATTTTATTAAAAAACATTAAAACTAGTAAATGTTATAGTATAAAATTTGAAATTCATTTTTAATTCTTTAAGTTAACTATACAGATAAATAAAATTGAAGTGTCTGTTTGTAATGTCAAAATAACAGCTTTATACTAAATGCATATGGTACTTAAATTTATTATTAATTATTATATACGGTACTTAAAAGAAAAACGCATTTTTTTAATTTTTTATCTGTCTGTCTGTTTGTTCCGGCTAATCTCCGAAACGGCTGGACCAATTTTAACGGGACTTTCACTGGCAGATAGCTGATTTTATAAGGAATAACTTAGGCTACTTTTATTTTAGAAAAAGAATTAGGATTTCGCTCAAAAAAATTAAAACGAGCGAGGCGAGGGTAAGTCGCTAGTTTAGAATAAATTATGTTTTAATCGATATGAGTCTGCCAATTATTATTAACAAGTGTAGTATTGCGCTTTAACGATGTAAGCCGTAAAATAAGCTATTTAACAGATTTGCGAAATGCTTTGTAGAATGGTCAAACTTAATGGAGATCGTTTCCACATTTACACTGATATTATATAGAGGAAAGATTTATATTTTTGTATGTTTATTACGAATAAACTCCAAAATTACTGGACCCATTTAGAAGAAATTTAGTAATAAATAGTTTGAGGCCCTGGGAAGGATATAGGATATTTTTTATTCCGGAAATCATCTCTTAAGGGGGTGAAAATGGGGATTTTATATGGGGAATCAACCTAGGGACGGACCCGAACGAAGCGAGGGCGAGTCACTAGTTTCATGATAATTTTATAACACCGGTTAGGTAAATATAGGTGTAGATAATGTAATCAGTGCTTCATGGAACTTATCCTAAGGGATTTTCTAGAATAATATTTATTAATCCGTTCCGTATCCGTATTTTTAAATTTAAATGTTTTGTAACCTTTTTTGACCTTTGGTGTTGACTTTTGGTGTTTTTTTTGTAAAAAGTCGGATATAAATATCTCAAGAAATTTTATCACCCTAATCATGAAATCTTGGTTTATTTTAGAGTTATTGAAATTACGTTTTAGATAAAAATTAATAATAATAAAAATACATTCGTTCATCAACATTTTTTTTTAAATTAGATCTATCTTATAATTTGATTTTTTATTATATTTTATAATAAAGTATTTTGAGACTTGTTTGGAATTTTTGTCTCAGTATGTTTTTCTAACGAACGAAACAAAGTGGGTCCTGGAATTAAAGTAATATAACACCCGCTTACTTCGTTGACAGCCACCTAATTGATATCACATTCACTATTCATATTATAAAGAGTGGTCTATTCTTAACTATCTCTATATTTTTTAATCTACACATATATAAAGAGATTAAATTTGTTTGTTTATTTGCAGAGGGGTAATTTTTTTTTATTTTCTTTTCTCTGATAATGATTACTGTAGGTACATAAAGACTCTTATTAGATACATATAATAAAATTCTAACAGAGTCGAATCTGTACATTAAATATTTTTTTGGAAAATCTTATTGAAATAGTCATTATTATCGATACAGAGGCCAAATCTGTAGTTTTTAGAATTTTTGTCAGTCTGTCTGTCTGTCTGTCTGGAAACGCATCACGAAAACCGCTGGACAGATTTTGATGAAATTTGGTATGATGATAGCTGGTTCTCCGGATCAACATATACGATACTTTTTACTGCGGGAAAGTATCTGAACTCTGAGAAATCTATACTAACCCTTAAAACGTACCTAGGTACGAAACCGAGTGAAGCAAGGGTGAGTCGCTAGTTAGATTTAAATTTATTAAATAGGAGTATAAAATTAGTCAACGACCTACGTCATACGAAAGGTCAAAGACATTGGCGTTTGCTTAAAACATATTTAGGAGATTAATTAACAAACTGAGAAAATAATATATTTGGTTTTAAGCTTTTTTATATATTTCATTCGAATCAGTGTATTAAAAGTGACTTAATTTTACAAAGTTGTCTGGCGCCTGACGGACGGGTGGTAAACAAAAAACAACTATCCATTAACATCGAACGATGATTAATTGTCTGTCCATCAGTCCATTGATGTTTTTGTGTTTATCAATGGAGATGATATTTATACTAGCTAGGTTTTGGCCCAATTTTACTGATCCCGATTTTGTAATTTTTGTTAGCAAAAAATTGAAAAAATTGGAGAATATTTAGCACACAGATTATGATCTGGATAATGAAACTTATGCAATTAGGCATTAAATGAGGGTAGATCGCTAGTAATATATAAAAATCCATGTTAAATATAACTACAACACACACATTATATTATATCTTACTAATATTATATATAAATATAAATATCTAGATGTTTGGATGGATGTTTGTTACTCAATCACGCCAGAACGTCTGAACGGATCTGGATGAAATTTGACACAGAAATAGATTATAGTTTGGAGTATTATAAAGGTTATATATCCCGGAAAAATGTACTGTTCCCGTGGGACGATTTGTTTTTGTTTTTCTTCTTGTTTTTGCTAGTGTTAAATATGTACATAATAAATAGGACATTCTAAATATATATATACACACTTCAACCACAATCAATAATAAATAGTGGCTAATATACATAATTACGACCGTACAAGTCATTACATATTCCACAGTAAGGTTCCGCTAGCCCTCGCGCCGGGCATCGAACCCGCTTCCGCTCGCCTACAGATAATGATCGTGATCTTTTTAACTTATGTTTGTAAGTTATTTGTTGACCTCTTTGTATGTTTCGTTCAGAATTTCTTAATGGATGACGTATAAATAGAAGTGCTTTAGTGTGATAATAAGTTTATTTTTTTAAGGAGTTTCTTTGTTTTAACCTTGAGCTTAATTAAGCTCAGCTGAAAAACCAATAATTTGTTATACCAGATTTGCAGTGTTTCTATAAAATCCTAAGCAATATTTTAACGAGTTAAATCCGTTAAAAAGTTCTGCTATGAGTTATTAGGTAAAATTAACGATCATCTAGTACAATTTTTATGATATTTTAATAAAATTAATAATTATTATTTATTCATACAAATAGTACTTAGAATCCATAGGTAATAAAAGATATAATAATTGCGTTTTTTTAGGAAAAAACATCAGTAGATAAACTTAAAAAGCAAAACCATATATTATAAATACAAAATTAGATGCAAATCGTTAGATCCGTTTCCGAGATACACGAAATAAAATATACATACATATGTATTATGTATATGTATATATATATATATATATATATATATATATATATATAACAATTGCTTATTTTATATTATAAGATATGAATTCATTTTATACTTTTGTGTTAAGCAATACTTAATAGCTATTAACTTCATAATAGAAACCTACTCAATGTAACTTACAAGAAGACCTAACACGAACATCGAACTTGCGTCTTTTAAGGTAAATACACACATAACGCGTCTGCGCCAAGCCTTATTTACATAACGGATATATCTGTGTGAACACAGCCTTATCCAAGACATTCCTGAATCTACCATCAGTCATCACATACGTTTTGAAGCACTCAAGTTCAGGTATACTGTAAACTCGCCGTGTTAATTTACGTCAGTGTTTAACCCCAGGCCCTTGCCCTGCGCTGTCATAACAAGCTATTTAGTAGCTATACGTAAATAAACAATTTTTAACTAAAATATACCGATAAGATAAATATGTACTTATGTATGTATTTTTAGTCTAGCTCCTAATGAACATAGTCCAAGCGAAATGCAGTTTGAGAACAAAATATTGAAAACCTGAAGTTTTATGATTTTAAAATATTGGCAGGTATATAAGGAATAGAAATTCATAAAATGCCCCCGATGCCCAGCCACCCCCGAGAAATGGGGGGACGCAAAGCGTTGAAAAATAGTTTTTTTCAATTTCCGGCTTACTGTGACGTTCTATCGAAAAATGTTTTCTACAAAAGTTGTAGGTCTAGTAAAAATCTACAACTTTTATTTATAACACTTTTTATAACAACCTCAAAGTTTTCGAGATATTTGCAAAAAACTCAGTTTTTTATTTTTTCTTGGTTTTTTATTTTTAATTTCTAGAATAATCTTTTAATTCTCTTGAAACTAAGGTGATGTAATCTACAATATATATAGAATAAATGAAAAAAAATTGAAATTGAAATGTTCAGCCATTTCCGAGAAAAGTATGTTTTATGGTTTCAAGAGGCCGAAAATCACCCCCAACTTCAAGTGGACGTTTACATTTAAAAATTTTTTTGTACAATTTTCAGATAGGGCTCATTCTTTTCCTCTTGAACTCTACCTTTTGAAGAAATAAAAATATTGTATGGTCGCCTTGTAAGAACACTCTTAAAAATTGAAAATATTGAAGAAATCGATAATTTTTACTTTGTAAACTACATTTTTTTTAATTATCATTGGAAAAGTGTACTTTATTGACCAAATTTTTACAAACTGATTATACCAGTGTATTTTTCGGGAAAAAACGAAAGAAATGGTATTAATAAGTTTTTAATTTGACGCTTATTATTTATACAATATCGTCGTAAACATTCCAACTCTGCAATTTGACGAGTCGTGAAGAAATAATAAAAATTGGAATTCACGTAAAGTACACCCGTTTCTTTTGTATTTTTTCCAGTAGAATCTATTTATGTTATTATTTTTTTGTATTTATCGATGTTTTATTAATTTTTGATCGATTTTGGAGTTAAATTTATTATTTTTTTCTAAAAAATCAGATTATAAGGTAATTACAGAAAGAAATGAAATTCATTCGTAGTCTAATCTTGTTTATTCATTAGTTAAATGTGTAATTTAAAAAAAAATAAGTTTATATTTACAAGATTTTGTCATCGTTACGTTAAAAAAAGCATAAAAAATTAAAAAATGAAAAATAATAATAATTAAAAACAACAAAAAGTACAATAAAGGGTAATTTTAAAAAGATTAAAATTTTTAAAATTACTCTTTAATGTACTGTGCATCCATCAAATGCTTAGATATTGATGATAAAAAAGAAAAGGATGCCTTTTTATTGAAAGTCGAATATCGAAAAAATCGACGTAAAGAGTGTAGTAAAAACTTTTTTTTTTCATTTTATACATTTTTTTATGATTTATTTAACATAACGATGACAAAATTTTGTAAATATGAACTTAATTTTTTTAAATTACACATTTAACTAATGAATAAACAAGATTAGACTACGAATGAATTTCATTTCTTTCTGTAATTACCTTATAATCTGATTTTTTAGAAAAAAATAATAAATTTAACTCCAAAATCGATCAAAAATTAATAAAACATCGATAAATACAAAAAAATAATAACATAAATAGATTCTACTGGAAAAAATACAAAAGAAACGGGTGTACTTTACGTGAATTCCAATTTTTATTATTTCTTCACGACTCGTCAAATTGCAGAGTTGGAATGTTTACGACGATATTGTATAAATAATAAGCGTCAAATTAAAAACTTATTAATACCATTTCTTTCGTTTTTTCCCGAAAAATACACTGGTATAATCAGTTTGTAAAAATTTGGTCAATAAAGTACACTTTTCCAATGATAATTAAAAAAAATGTAGTTTACAAAGTAAAAATTATCGATTTCTTCAATATTTTCAATTTTTAAGAGTGTTCTTACAAGGCGACCATACAATATTTTTATTTCTTCAAAAGGTAGAGTTCAAGAGGAAAAGAATGAGCCCTATCTGAAAATTGTACAAAAAAATTTTTAAATGTAAACGTCCACTTGAAGTTGGGGGTGATTTTCGGCCTCTTGAAACCATAAAACATACTTTTCTCGGAAATGGCTGAACATTTCAATTTCAATTTTTTTTCATTTATTCTATATATATTGTAGATTACATCACCTTAGTTTCAAGAGAATTAAAAGATTATTCTAGAAATTAAAAATAAAAAACCAAGAAAAAATAAAAAACTGAGTTTTTTGCAAATATCTCGAAAACTTTGAGGTTGTTATAAAAAGTGTTATAAATAAAAGTTGTAGATTTTTACTAGACCTACAACTTTTGTAGAAAACATTTTTCGATAGAACGTCACAGTAAGCCGGAAATTGAAAAAAACTATTTTTCAACGCTTTGCGTCCCCCCATTTCTCGGGGGTGGCTGGGCATCGGGGGCATTTTATGAATTTCTATTCCTCATATACCTGCCAACATTTTAAAATCATAAAACTTCAGGTTTTCAATATTTTATTTTTTCTTAAAAATAACTGCATTTCGCTTGGACTAACAGGCAACTATATGAATTTACCTATACATATAATAAAATTGTAATTAAGCCGAATCTGTACATTAAATATTTTTTGGAAAATCTTATTGAAATAGACATTATTATCGATACAGAGGCTAAATATATAGTTTTTAGAATGTTTGTCTGTCTGTCCACTTCACTCCACTGGAGGGATTTTGATGAAATTTGGTATGATCAGAGCTGGTTACCCGGGTCAACATGTAGTAGGTATACTTTTTACTGCGGGAAAATATCTTGTCTCTGAGAAATCTAAACGTTAAAACGTAACTACGTCACACAACGTCGCTAGTTTAAAATACATTTTATTTTGCTAAGGATCTCCAACAAAAATTAAATACTTATGTCATAAATTATTCGGTAGCTAAATGTACGTACGTATATTAATATATAAAAAAATAATATTTAAAAGCACAAAAATTCCTCTCTCATCGTCCAAATTATAATTTAAAAATATCTTTCAATTATAAGCTGCACGTGCCCAATTGAGCTAACTTCAACAGAAAGCTATTTAACTAAAATACGCACAATTGCCCGTCACATTTATTGGGCAGTCATGTCCGGCTCACTAATTAATTTTTATTAATATACGTATAGGTACATATATTTTTTTACTATAAAATTCTTGCATCTATTTTTATTTCTAAATTCTTGTACTATTTCATGGTATTAGATTTAGCGGTAGTTTTAATTATTAGACTTTATAATATTGTATTTTTACAATATCACCTATATCTAAATATATTTTTAAAAAAAGCAGTCATGAGACTTGCCGCCAGACATGAAAACTTAAAACTAAAACAAACAGTTGTTACTTTTGGATATTCAAATTAATTGTTTGATCTTAAATTAAAATTTGTAAATTAAAACTGTTTACATTTATCCAGTTTTGACATCTATCGGCACTCTGAGTGTTAGCGTTAAGACGTCACGTGACCATGTCGATGACGACTTACACGAATTTACTCCCCATCCAAACCTGCCTATAGAAGTTTTCACTTCAAAAATATAAATCTGTATTCTGTACTCTTGTGGTTAATTTTATACCTAATAGTAAAAAATAAATAAAAATAATAATAAAAAAAAAAAAAACAATACTAACAGTAGTCCATGTATTTCTCTAGGTCAATATTAGTAATAGACTAAAAATAATTGTTTAAACAAGAACTTATTGCATTTTTCATAATATCAGAAGTTATTTTAACATTAATAAGTGCGACGTTGTGAATTAAAAACAGACGCTTTTAAAAACAATTTTGTTTCGTATTTTACCTTTTTAAGTTTTATTTCAAATATGGTTTTGTTAATTTTGTCAACCAAAAATGGATGTGTATACTCGTAGGTATGTGTTGGAAAAATGACAATTTACAGCTTTTAGAAGAATTTAGATGGAATTTAAAAAAGGAAAGACGTTTTCGTGTATATATTATGTATCTATTTGTAATATGACAACTATAACACTGTAGTCTAAGATCCCGATCTATGTGGTGAACCCCTCATTCTTTTTCCAGACGAAACATATTTTTTATAACAAATACGACGCATGGGGGTTGTCACCAAAAATTTGCTCCAGGTTAGTTTTTAATAACAAACCTCTAGTCTGGAGATGTTTTGGTATGATATATCATTAAATTTGTTATAAAATTATCTACATTTTGATACTAGTGTATCAACTATCTGGTATCTATAATACATCCACAGCCTCGTAGCTTACCATGGAACTAGATGGTGCAGTGTGTTAATGTCCCAACATATTTATTTATTTATATTATCAATGCCTTATAACAGAAAAAAAATGCGGCATAGCAATACAAAGAAGATAAAGCTTTAATAATTGCGCTACTGCTCACAAAACTAAATCCGAATTTTTCGACAAGGTCCACTAAAGGCCATCTAGCCGCGTGGGTGATTGCAATTATAAATTATAATATCGTAGGCGGTTTCTTTGTCGGTACGTTTTATTCCTATTGCGTAAAACCAGTTGTAGTTTCACGAGTCAAGTAATGTGATGCTAAGGCACGTACTTCTGGAATGACTTGTAAGGAATTTTGCAATTTATATAGTAAAACTTTCATAAAATTGCCTATTTTGTATAAATTAACTAGCCATATTATATACCAGTCATATTTAATTCTTTATAAACTATTAACGACTTACTCCTGCTTTGCTCGGGTGTATCCTTATGGGAGGGAGGGATTTGGGAGGAGGGGGTCTTCAAAATATTACGCTTGGTCACAGGAGCGTGACCGAGCGTACGTCTTCGTCACGTAGTCAATATCCTAATAAATATGAGCCGAATTATTATTTTTTACTTTATTTTTGCAATTTGTTTTAAAACCATATTTATGAATTACTACGTAAAAACTAGAAGTGGGGAGTCTTGGCATATACTACAGGCGGTCACCGAGGGGGAGGGAGGGTTTTTTTCCCTCTCCTACTCCGTCTCTTGTACTGTCCTCGCTATCGTATACGGGCAGGGGGAGGGAGGGTGTGTGGTAAAGAAAAATGTAAAAAAAAATGGGTCACGTAGTATGAGTACGCTCCGTAGTCTATAATATGTTACTTCAGGTCATGTACTACTTAGATTGTCTGTGTACATTTCATCCAAATTCGTACAGCCGTCGTGAAGGAGTAATGAACAAAACAGTGACTTTGGCAAGAACTACACTCCTTCAAAGGTTCTAGAAATAGTATCATCAACGTACGATAGATGGCGTGTGCAACGTACGATGCCGAATCATTCGTGCATAAAATATTTAATCTATTTTTTATATGAAACTGCAATATAAAATTATATGATATTGTAGAATCTTGAAGCGATTATACTTAAAGAAACTTTAGAGTGCACTTATATAGTAAAAATATGTATATGTTTATTATTAATGTTATATATGTTCTATGTAGGAGATTTCGTTTTCATACGGTGTGAGGTCCGAGCGGTATTTCTCGTCTACTTTGACTGCATTCCTTAACTGTTTTCACTATCTAAGTATTTACATAATTATATTTTATCTTAGCTTTTATTTATTTATGCACTATTTTAATTATTGTAACACTCGTATTAATATATTTAAAAATAAAGATTCTTTAAAAACTCTATCAAGTACGTTTGGATTAAGTTACTTATTAAAAAAGTAAATAAAACCAACCGTGTCTTCGAAATATGTAACGCAATATTTTAATTAATACGACACTCAAAATTTAGAAACATTCATTCCCATCTGTCTTTTTTCACATCTTACGTGTAGAGTTTGAGAACATCCCAAGTGATATTAAATTGTAGGGTTATACGACGTTTCGCCTGTAAACTATTCATGGTACAACGCGTTCTATAATTGAGCGATGCGGGAGAGTTCAACACATCGCGGTCCATCTTTTTAGAAAAGGACACAAATAACATTCTATATTTGTAAATTTATATTCTGCTGACTTTAAGAGGATCTATCCTTCCAACCACTACAAGGAACTATCACTTCTATTATACAAGTTTATTAGATATCAAGTCGCATGATGTGCTACCGTATTAAGCATTCAATCTGACTTAATAGCGAGATCAACGGTTATGCTATGCCGATGACCACATGCATCAATGTTTGTAAATAGAACGCTCGCACCACTGTGCAGTTCACATATTCGTTTTTATGAATGATACCGCATCCAACGCTGGCTTCTCTTAGCGTGTTAGGGCTTAATTAAATAAGAAACAGCGTTTGGATGACGCAACAGGTGTTGACGAGTATATGCCAAGTCCCTTTACGTTGACGTCCCACGGGATAGTGAAAGATGCTTCGGATGCTGCGAATGGTTTGCTAGCGTTGTTTACAAACAATTTAGTGCGTTACTCCATCTGCTTCCTAACTGAGTTCTTATGGCGTGGGACGGTTTCAAAGAAAAATGGAGTTCGCCGTGTGAGAGCTCGAACTAACAAGTTTATTTGTCCGCTTCATTACCCAGCTGGTTTGGAAAGTGAAAAATCACGCTTATCTCGACACAAACGAGGGAACGGTGGTCACATCTGTTCGTTGCACCCATAAAGATAACGTAATGTGAACGGGAACGCGAGCATTTAGTATCAGGCTCTGACAGAGAGCGCTCCTGTTTGAATTTTTTTGCAATTTAAACGATACGGCCATTTTGCATATTTCCGATGTGCTCCACATTCGAACGCACGGTACGGTTGATACTTACACTTTTGGTTTATTTTGGTTCGCACTGTCCTATTTAATCCGTTCTACCAACGCCCGTGCATCGTCAGTTTCAACGGCAAGCTTTCCTTTTGACGTCGCGTTTTAAGCGTTCAAAATGTTCAAATATATAGTAAATAAGTTGAAGAAGGTGACAACGAACCATGTTTTTAATAGGAACAATGTAAATATTATTGTAATGGCAAAGTGCTGGATATTTAGTCGTTCAATTATTAAAGTGTGTGTTTGTTTCCAGATATACCCGGACCCTGAGTCGGAGAAGGCGATAATGGGCTCTGTGGTGTACTGCATCCATCACAAAGAAGGATGCAAGTGGTCAGATGAACTCAAACTGCTAAAGGTGAGTTTGTGTTAAAACATTTATTTATATAGATAAACTACGCGTATCGATCATTTTTATGCGCGTACGCAGTTCGACATATTTCTTTATCTCAAATGTCGTCACACGTGCTCCAAATATCTGGAAAGATTTCTAATGTTTATGATCCTATTACAGATATGTATGTAGATTGTAGGTAGTGTATTCTTTACTCGGTTCATTTAGTCTGTTTGTTCGACCTAGACGCTTTTGATTACGATTGACATAGTTTAGAAAGTAATAAGATTTTATTGGTAATTAAATTTTATACTCAATTTTATTAGTATAGTAGATTATTATTGAAATTTTACTTTTATTAGATATAAAGTATAAATCATTTCAGTATAATAAATAAGTATCTTAAAGAATTTGATAAGGTTTGGTAAAGTAGTATTTTCTTTAGTTCTTCTATCAATTTGAGACGGAATCAAATGTAGAGCACCGGAAACATTTTATAGACTGATAAATACAGATAGTGTCGAGCTAAAACTACGAGCATGTATACATAATACTTTCTTAATATACTACGACTATACATTGATTTTTGAGACGTTTAAAACCATATAGTAGGGGATCCCGATCTATGTGAACAATAAAACTACCAAAAATTTGCTATGTATAAAATATATTTCGCCTGGAAAAAGAGTGACGGGTCCACCACAAAGATGGGGATCTTAGAGTATTAGTCTCTCCCGTGACCATGATTGCTGTAAAACATTCGAAACGTCGGGAAACAAAAATCTAAATAATTCCGCGAAAAAATATGAAAAGATAGTTTTATTTAAAACTATGTTTTTAAAGAGAAAATTAATTAAAATTCAATATTACAACAAAATGTGAAAAGTTTGAAACCAAATAGGTACATTAGCTAATGAAAGAGGGATACCTGTAATATAATTTATAAACAAAAATAATTTACATGTATGTTGATATTTGTAAATTTAGTTGGAAAAAACATACATACGTACAAACATGCCTCCATACATACATGCATACATACACCTATAAAATTTTATATATCTGTATAGAAGCCCTAATAGATTATCATAATATATGAATATTTTGCAGTTCCAATAATATTTACAGTTTACACTATACGTGTCGAATTGACAACCTCCTTTTTTTTGAAGTCGGTTAAAAGTAGTTTCTTATATCATGATTTATACTATGAAATAACCAACGAAAAGCGGGATTATCTAACGGTAATGCAAAAATGAACTACCGGTATGATGATATCTTATGATTTGACTAAAAAAATATTCATATGTTACATACATATGTATATACTATATAATACGTATTAACTATTAAGTGTTTTATATAAAACTAGCAGTACCCGCAGCTTTCCCCGCGTTCAAACTTCCGATCGCTACCAATTACCGGGATAATTTGAAGATTGCCTAAAAATTTCATCAAAATCGCTCAACCCATTTTGGATCCATAACATACATACATACATAGATTTTTATATATACATATATAGATAGATAAAGAGGCAAATAAAACATTCCAGGCGCACCTCAACACGTGCAAGCACGACGCGGTGCTCTGCGCGGCACAGTGCGGGGCTATGATACCGCGTCTGCTCATGCAGGATCACCTGCGCTACACCTGCCCGCGCCGCCGCGCCAATTGCGAGCACTGCGGGAAGGAGTTCTCGGGCAGTGCACTTGAGGTTGGTTATTGGTATTTTATTTCTAAGGATTGTTGCCTACAGATTATGTGCGATCTATACAGATAAAAAAATTAAAGTGTCTGTTTGTAATGTCAAAATAACAGCTTTAAACTATGCATATGAAATTATATACGGTACTAATAAGAAAAAACACATTTTTTTTAAATTTTTATCTGCTTGTTTGTCTGTTTGTTCCGGTCAATCTCCGAAACGGCTGGACTGATTTTGACGAGACTTTTACTGGCAGATAGCTGACGTTGTAAGGAGTAAATTAGGTTACTTTTATTTTAGGAAAGGGTCCCTCTCAAAAAAGTTAAAACGTACAGAGTGACGCACCCGAGCAAAGCGAGGGTAAGTCGCTTGTATGAAAATAAATTAAGAGTGCTTAAAATATGGATGTGTTTTAGATTACAAATATATGCGTAAAAAGCATTTTTTAGACTATCTAATGAATCAAGATATCGATACCTTAATTTGTAAAGCGGCCAACTCCACTTTTTACTGATTTTTAGATTTTTGTACTGACTGTAACTTCAGACGTTTCCGCATGTTTTGAAAAAACAATAACTCCTTTAATTTATTTAGGTTTTGAATAAATCGCCACAAGAAATCCGAACAACTCCACGCGAAACAAAACTCAACGATTTAGACAGCTAACTCCATGAAATCGGTCATTTTGTACGGCGTCTTACGCGCGTACTTATAGTGCTCCGAGATTTTGTTAATAAGTTAATTTAGATTTAATAAAAGTTAATTGTATGCTGTAAAACTGATGTGTTTTGTAACAAAGTAAGTGTATTTTACATTATTTTAACGGGTTACGTATTAAACAATGCTTTTATTGTGATTTAACCTAAGCATTGGAGTTGTTCGTTAAGCTTTCTATGTTTTAGTTTCTTAATGGAGGGAGTTGTACATTTTTCTTTAGTAATCCACGTAAATACGGTGTTTGTGTGTTTGTATATCTAATATAATATCTAATATAATAACTAGGATCGAATATCCTATTTAATTATATCATAAATTTATGTAAAAAATTGTGAGGATTGATGTGTGGATGTACGGATGAATTATAAGGATGTTTGTTACTCTTTCACACAAAAACGACTGTACGGATTTGAATATATTTGACACACATATAGTTTTTAAAGTGAAATAACACATTACCTATACATAAAACCACATACCATGCTGACGCTGGTAATACCGCAGATGCAACTAGTCCGTAATAATCGGATCATAATAATTAACTAAGGTAATTAATAAGAAGATAATTAATTAAAATAAAAAAAGCATGTAGATACATAAAAATTGAAGAAAAGCTCATATTTACTCTGGATACTAACGTTATGCCACAGGTACTTATAAAGCCACCAATAGTTCAACTCAATTTTATTACCTGAAAATAAACTAGTTGATTACATTAGCTCTGACAGTAAAGTCGATAAACCTAAACCAAAAAGAAAAAAAAACGATGACAAGTGATTAAGGACAAATGGAAAAGAAAAATAAATAAAAAGAATAGAGTCAGGAAAAGAGTATTGTCGCGAGAAGAAGGTCGATGGTATATGGAAGAACGATATAAAGAAACCAAAAAAAGCCGTGAATGTAAGATGTAAATGTGAAGAGAAAAAGAACGCCATTATTAAATGTCTATTTTTTTATTTATTTATATATAAATGCCATTTTATAAATGAAAGTGAGAGGAAACTACGGTTTGAAAAGTTTTGGAATACGACGTGGGCTGAAAAACGTTTGGATATCAACAGTTTGGTGACAGTTGTACATTAATAGGCCAAGAGACCGTAAAGAACCTGAAAAGTCAAAGAGATCTAACACTTGGTGTACCATTTAAAGAAAGATGACCAAATGATAAGAGTCTGCAAAACCTTCATTTTGAATACATTCAAATATGTTCCCACTATGGAAGTATATTGTAAATAAAAATTTTCAGAGTAATACCAATTGCTTCTTCAAAGGAGAAACAACAGCATAACTGCAAAACACTAATCAGCCCTGCCTGACCTGTACGAGCAACAGCCGACAAAAAATAACAAAAAGTAATTTTTAAATCTCCAACAATTAAAAAAATCTATGCTACTAGATTATAAAACGTATTACTATAACCTGCCACATGAGCACTGATCTTAGAGTAACAATACTTACCTATTGATTTAATACTTGATTAAACTTCTGTGATTAGACATCAAAATTTTGTTTTATTTCATTCATTTATCAAACCAAACATCTCACAGATCCTTTTTAGTTTATAGAAAAAAAAAACGGATAACTCCTAAATCAGGTTATATAGTAAAAATATCAAAGTGTAAAACTGTATATTTACTAAAAAACTGCGTATTGACTTATTATCTACCAACGGGATTTTCAGATTTTACAAATTCGGAATAATTTTGAAATAAATAAGTTTTAAGTGTCCCCTGTAAAATTTACTGTTACGGAGTTAGCCACCTTGCGAATTAAGGTATCGATATATCAAATGCAAATACAATTCCTTATCAAGTTATTAAAGGATTAAATAGTAACTAAACGTACGAAAATAATAGTCATACTTACCTACATATAATATTCGAAATATGTAGGTATAGTATGGAACCTTCTGGGACAATCTACCTACTAAAAATATAGGTATAAATATTTATAAGAAACGATAACTCGCGTTTCTACTGAATCTTACTGAATTAACAATAAGTGAAAAATGTATGTGAATATTTCAATTTTTGTGTGACATGTGACATAGATGTCAGACATTACTTTCTGTACCTACTGTTCACACTTTTACGAAATTTTAGTGTCTAAGTGGTGTCTGTACATAAATGTGTGGAAAAAGTGTCGAAGCTGTTCACACTCCTTGCCCCATGTGAAACTTATTTTTATGTACTCTCTTCTACGTGATTCGGTATATTAAAAATGTCGAGCCTGTTCAAATTTTTCAACTACACCAGACACTTGGACACACAGCCGCTGATACGACACTAATTAATTATAGTATCGCAATAAAAACAATTAGAGACACTCGCATTCACACATAGACACTCGGTGTATACACTGAGTGTACGCTGTATAGTGTCTTAGACTAAACCGGCCTTTAACGTCTCCGCAGGATCACCAAGACAACTGCGGCCACGAGCCTGTTTACTGCGAGAACAAGTGCGGGGCCAAAGTGCAGCGACGCTACACGCAGCAGCACGCGCAGCAACACTGCAGCAAGCGTCTGGTTCCCTGCCGCCATTGCGGACAGCGGTATACACAGGTGCGACCTTTTTCATGCTAAAATTAAAAAAGTTAAATAAAAAAAGGATATACTAAAATTTTGTCGAGTTTATTTAAATGCTTAATACAAAAAAGCAAAACTATTAATAGTAGGTACCTATTAAAATTTTAAAATTAAAAAAAAAATAATACTATTAGTAACAGTTTTGAATTCTACACGGAACTACAATTAACACAAGAAAATGAAATAGAAATATATTATCTATAACGAATATTGTCACAGACAAATGGATAAAAACATACATATAAAACAATATCAAATTGAACTACTATTATAAATGTGAAAGTTTATACGTGTGCGTATCTTTGTTACTCTTTCCACTGAGATTTCTGGACGAATTTAAAGTGTTATATGACCTGGGGCCTTACCATCACCTATTTTAAAACATTCTTACTTCAAGACTGTTTTGTTTCAAGATTACAATACTCTTACTTTTATTCGTACCATGAACTTTAAAAAGCAAGCTTGCTTTAAAATTGCTTAGTGATGCGACAGAACGAATGATTTGCCTATTCCCTCCTATAAAAGAAAAGAAATAGCTCTATATAAGTTGTATAGCGTTATCCCTGTCACACCGATAGTCGTTCGTAAATATGATTAGTACTTACCTAGGATAAAATTAAAGAAAAATATTATATTATTTAATTTCAAAAGTACATGTTTTCCACAAAATATACGCAATCTATGCCTTTTTTATATTATTTATACAAATAATTTTAGTATAATTTTAAAAATTAGGAAAACTATTAGAAAAGAAAATAAAATAAATTACGGCTAGATTGTGATACAAAATTCGGAACAAACTATTTACTTGACAACCGTCTGACTATTTGTTTACTTGTCTGACGACGAGCGAAAATTAAAAGTCAATGAGATGATAGTTTGTTTATGTGAGCTTTTAGATTAGAATAAAACATGTTGGACTTATTTTATTAGTAATTTGTACTATCATATAGTATTAACAGCAAGAAACAAGGTAAGGTGTACTGAAACGTTTTATTCATTAAATATTTTTTTAAATCAATATAACACTAGCTAGAGTACATAGTTTCACGAGCACTTCGCAAAGGAAGCATTTGGAGAGACACAAAAAAAATGCTTTATATTTTTGGGTTTTTATTTTATTTCAATTTAATATTTAATACAACTTATATTATCATCAACTACACTTTTTTAATATTATAAAGCTATAATTTTTCAGCTAGACAAACACAAAAATAAAATAGACACTTTACAAACGTTTAATTAAAACTGTTTTTTTAGGTCTTTAAGTGCTGCTTTTCCCTGAATCAGTGGAGAAAATATTTCCACGTAGCCTAATAATACTGCTGCTGATCATGGAAGTACTGTGTGGTTGATTACTGCTATGGTGCTGTAATTGAGTTTCCTTTATTACATATTTTGTTATTTTATAAAAATAAATATATGAATATACATACACAGTTGTTATAATTGTTGTAAGTTTTTTTGGGGTTCCATACCTAAAGGGTCTATGTAATACGTATAGAAATCTTTCCATCCAACTTCTTACATTATTTTTGGATAATATAATAAAAAATCATAGTAAGATTATAAATGCGGAAGTAATTCTAATTTCTATCTGTCTGTTTATTATTCTATTATATTATGTATTCACACCTAAACCTCGATATTAAAATAAAAATAAGTGAAGCGAGTAGGGGGTCGAAAATGCGAAAGGGAAAGACTAAAAGTAATAGCACTAAAGGAATTACTAAACTAGAAATAAAGTTTCTGTAGGTATTTTTATTTACTATATTTCCTTCGTATATGTAAATTCTCATCAGAGAGTCTCGTTACAGAATTTGTTTTACATTTTTTATAATAGATAATGCTTAGTAAATTCTTCTCAATTGATGTCACAAAGGTTATATTCGCAACATAGCTGAAAAGGAGATTTAGTGTACTACAAGCTTCTGCGTTATAAGCTTTTAAAATCACAAATATTTCGAAATTATTACACTTCTAGAATCAAAGTACACATTAATTACCGAAGTACTAAAATTACACGATACGTGTACCAATCGACAGATTTATGAAAATAATAGGTTTTACTCAATCTATCTGGCACAGTTAATTACCTTTTATATTATAAATTTTGAAAATAATAATGCATCCGTCGCGTATCAACAACTTTTACAAGATTGCTAATTATGACAGAAAAGTAAGAATGCTATTTGTCAAAATTCACCTCATGGTACGAAGTAACGAATTGAATGAACGATAATAATATTTTCTTAGTTATTTTGGTGTCGTGACGTCACAAAACTGCTAAGAAAGTAAGAATGTTTCAAGCTTATAATAACCTTGCTTTTAAGACGTCATGGTACGAAAACTCAAAGTAAGATTATAGTATTCATGCTATAAGAGTTCATGGTAAGGCCCCTGGACTACCACATACTATAAACTATAAGATATTTAGACTAGATCGAAAGTATAAGTTGCTAGTGTGAGATTCCAGCTTTAATTATATTAGTATCTTATTAGTTATATCAGTATCTTGATGTCACGTTTGGCTCAGTTTGTAGTGACCCTACTTGCTGTACCAGCTGTTCTCGGGTTTGAGTCCCGCTGGGGGCATTCATTTGTGCGTTGAGCACGAATGTTTTTACTTATGTATTTAAAGTTACATATGTGTGGTGTATCAACTATCTGGTATCCATAACACAGGCCTTGCCGCTTACCATGGAACTAGATGGTGCTGTGTGTTAATGTCCCAACATATTTATTTATTTATTATACGTGTTTAGGACACTCTGTCAGCGCACGGCGCGCTGTGCTCGCGCGCGCCGGTGCCGTGCCCGCAGCGCTGCTCGGCGGCGCCGGCGCGCGACGAGCTGGACGCGCACCTGCGCGAGCACTGCGCCGCCGGCGCCGTGCCCTGCGGGTATCGGGACGCCGGCTGCAGGTTCAAGGTGATGAGATGGATGGTTTGACCACACGTGTGGCTCAGTTTGTAGCGACCCTACTTGCTGTGCCGGCGGTTGTAGGTTCGAGTCACGCTGAAGGCATTCATTTGTGTGATGAGCACGAATGTCTGTACTCCAGTCATGTGTGTTTATATTTATGATATGTATGGATTTAAAGTTATATATGTGTAGTGTATTAATTATTTGGTATAACACAAGCCTCGTAGCTTACTATGGAAATAGTTGGTGCTGTGTGTTAATATGTCAAAATATTTATATATTTTTTATTTATGGTTTAAAGGGATTGGGGATTTAGAGGTTGCAGTAGGTACTTAAACTAGGAGGGGACAGATATTTGGTTATGGAGGATCTGATAGGTGCAAGGAAATTTTCCATTAATTTTTTTTAATAATTATTGATACGTGCTAAAAATTATTAAATAAAGGAATATTATATGAGGACTTCATATGTATTCACAGAAAGTAAACGATATTTAGTTTAGTTTGATATGTAGGTGCATACAGAGATAAAGCTACTTCATGCCATTGACACCAATATAATGTATTATTACACATTATGTTTATACATTATGCAATGGACTTGTTACTGATAAATTATTTATGTATTGCAGTTACTATTAAACTTGTATTATTATTATATAATATGTATATAAATTACAATAAATGTTCTTTTGATATATAATAAATTATTTGATAAATATTATGCTAATATATGATTAATATTCGATATTATTTTGGTTACTTTTGTATTTGAATTCAGTACCTATGTATATTTTTAGTGTATATGGGCTTAAGATTTTATACTATGTGTTTTAATCACTACATAGTATAATACAAAGTCGCTTCCCGCTGTCTGTTTGTCGCTATGTACGCTTAGATCTTTAAAACTACGCAACGGATTTTGATGCAGTTTTTTTAATAGGTAGAGTGATTCAAGAGGAAGTTTATATGTATAATAGATGCATAATATAGTAGAGAAACACTGATAATTTTATAGGTTTCTAATGTGATATCGTAAATAAACACATTTTCGCTTACATTGCAAACGTTGGCTGAACCCTACGCGATAGATTAAAATAATGTACTACAGTATCGTACACCTTAAAAAGATCTACAAAAAAGCTTGCGATGGCATATGTCTATCTTTTAAAGATAACATACTATATCCATTTTACTATATCCTTATATACTATTCAAACGTCTTAAATTATCTAAACAATAAATAAATAAACACGAATCTATTCCAGGGCACAAGACAAGCCTTAGAGAGACACACCGAAGAGAGTTCCCAGCAGCACCTGGCGCTGGTGTCGTCGCTGGCGAGCCGCCAGGCGCGGCAGCTGGAGGCGCTGCGCGCCGCCGTCGCGCGCCTCGCCTGCAACCACTCGGGCGCGCTCGTGTGGCGCATCAACGACTGGGCCGCCAAGATGGCCGAGGCCAAGTGCAAGGAGGGGTTCGAACTCACCTCCCCCGCCTTCTATACGAGCCAATATGGATATAAGTTGCAGGTAATTTCATAAACATAACATATGTACATTTTTGAGATGTACTTTACGTATAGATGTCCTCATGAAATTGGCCATGTCTAAAAAGACAAAGCGAATGTACGCCCAATATCTATCTTTTATTCCAATTTGAACTTATAAATGGGATGTGAAAAATTATAATGTTATAAGTAACTAGCAACTCACCTTCGCACTGCTCGAGTTTTTCCTTACTTGCGTTTTAACATTCAGTATAAATTTCTCAGAGATGAGATATTTTCCCGCAGTAAAAAGTATCCTATATGTTGACCTGGATAACCAGCTATCATCATACCAAATTTCATCAAAATCCCTCCAGTGGTTTTTCCGTGATGCGGTCACAGACAGACACAAAAATTCTAAAAACTATAAATTCGGCCTCTGTATCGATAAAAATGACTATTTCAATAAGACTTTCCAAAAAATATTTAATGTACAAATTCGACTGAGTTAAAATTTTATCATATGTATAGATGTATTTAAAATCATAATATTTTAAACGAATGTAAAATGGTTATAAGTATCTATCTTCATTAATCTTATTTCAATGAATACAAAAGACTTCTGACCCCACATTCGTTTTATCTCTGTCGCTTTGCTGCCATTTTTAGCTGACGGCTGACAAAAAAACATTCTGTCCACGAGCTATGCCTATGACTTTACCTGACCAGTGACGACCATAGAGTTATAAGAATAGAGTGCGCGACATAGCTAAAATAGCGTTAACGCATTAGAGAGAGAACGCATTCCAAACCACCTTTCTTTCTCTCTCTAGTCGAGTCGCGATTGGCTGTACCTCCGTCTAACCCGCACATCTAGTGTTGCCAACTCAATGGATTTTCCACTAGACCTGGTGGTTTAGACTTCCCCTTTAGCGGCTAAATATTGGTTTTAGCGGCTAGTGGATTTTCTAGTGGCTTAGATTGCTTCAGTTAGTGGTAAGGTACGATATTCAACCACTAACAATAAAATAAATCGTACGTTTTATATGAATACTCTAGTTAGGAAAAAACAGTGTATATTTTTTTGTTGTGTAGACAACACAGTAGAACTAAGACGGTTTATTATTGGTAGGGGAATAACCAATCACAGTTCGGTTAGAGTGAAATAGAACGGTGGCTTAGGATGCGTTTTCTTTCTAATCCGCTTACGCTGCCACTTGTAAGAGAGCACAGCAGTTGCGCACTCTATTCTTATAACTCTATGGTGACGACAGATATTATAACTGAGTTATATTCTTCCTATGGAATAAGAAATTTATGATGTAATTATCCTTATTGTATTTTAATATATCTCATTTACAAAAGGCAAAGGCTGTAGTACAAACAGTCTTCAAAATTAAATTAGTTCATCTTCATTCACTTTTTGACATAATTTCAAAGAAGCTAATTAATAGTAAATGTCAATTTGTTGATCACTAGTGATGTGAACGTTTACATCGATAGCTCACTATAAAAGAAATTACTGAAAATATGAGAAAGTGTTTACTGATATTATGGATTTCTTATTGCTTTCCATTAAAATCTCTTATATTTCCATTTTTATGCATTTATCTATACTTAATATTATAAAGCTGAAGAGTTTGTTTGTTTGTTTGTTTGGTTGAACGCGCTTATCTCAGAAACTACTATTCCGATTTGAAAAATTCTTTTTGCATTAGATAGCTAGTTAACTGAGGAAGGCTTTATATCATCCCGGAAAAATGTACGGTTCCCGTGGGATAGATTTGTTTTTGTTTACCTATATTATAAAATATAAAATTATAACTAAACGCTAGTATTCAAATAAAAACTAACTAGAGTTCACTTTTTAACCAATTATTATACTGAAACCTATACTTGCGTTATAAGTCCTTAAAATATACCTTTTGTTTGTAAACACGGGCACGGTATACCTATTTATATCGTGAATAACGTCGTGACTTGTGACTAACCGTCGAGTTTCAATATCTGAATTAGTATCGCTTAGTCACTTGCACCCTGTTCTAAATATACATTTATTTAGTGTATCTGTTTCTTTTGTTGCTGTTAATAACCATGATTCAAGGTTCTGTTTGTTGTGATTAAATAAAACATCTCGCATCTTCCAATGATGTAGGTATTATACTGTAGTTTTTTTTTCGGTTAAGTAATACAATCAAAATATCATGTGTTGAGACTGAACAATATTTTTTAGTTAGGTACAACATATGAATGGATGTACAAAATAATGATACATATTTTTTTATTGACAAATAAATTTTAAACTTTAAAAATATATACTAAACTAGCGACTCACCATCGCTCCCCTCGTGTTCGTCCCAAGATACGTTTTAACGTTTAGTATAGGTTTCTCAGAGAATAGATGTTTTCCCGCAGTAAAAGTATCCTATATGTTGACCCGGATAACCAGCTATTATCCTACCAAATTTCATAAAAATCTATCCAATGGTTTTCTCGTGATGCATTCCCAGGCAAACAGACAGAGAGACAAAAAATCTAAAAACTATATATCCAGCCTCTATCGATAATAATGGCTATATCATTTAAATAAAACTATCTTTTCGGATTTTTTCGCGGATTTATTTTGATTTTTGGTTCCCGACGTTTCTACTATATAATACCTTTGAGACATCTAACACCTCAGTCTCTCCCGTGACCATGATTGCTGTAAAGCAATCGAAACGTCGGGAACCAAAAATCAAAATAAATCCGCGAAAAAATCCGAAAAGATAGTTTTATTTAAATGTCAAATATTCGCGTAAATCTAAGAAAGTATAATGGCTATATCAATAAGATTTTCCAAAAAAATATTTAACGTATATATTCGACTCAGAATTTTATTATATGTATTATTATTCTTATAATAATTAAATGTTATTTGACAGGCATCACTGTTTCTAAACGGCAACGGCGCCGGCGAGGCGACGCACATGTCGGTGTACATCAAGATCCTGCCGGGCGAGTACGACGCGCTGCTGCGCTGGCCCTTCGCGCACAGCGTCTCCTTCACGCTGTTCGACCAGAGCTCGAGCCCCGACCGCGCCTGCAACATCGTCGAGAGCTTCGTCCCCGACCCCACGTGGAAGAACTTCCAAAGACCATCCAAGGAACCCGACGCACTCGGCTTCGGCTTCCCCAGGTTCGTATCCCACGAGATGCTCAAAAAGAGAAATTTCGTCAAAGACGACGTCATGTTTCTAAGGGTCAAAGTCGATCCCAGCAAAATTGTAGCCGTGTAGCTTATATTTTATTTTAATCGCTGTTATTTAGTATTATTATAAAAGTCATTAAGTTTAAGGTGTACATTTTTGGCCATGTTTTATTACTGGACGATAAGACTGGTGTTTTTTTAAATTTAAGATATTGATATGGTGTGAGTGGAATGTGACTTTATTATCTTTATTTTTCTTTCTTTTTTTTTTTGTTTGGATGATTTTAAATCATTCGGTTAAGGGAATGTTTTAGAATCTAGATGATTCATAAGCTAATGTCCATTTCACGTTCCACAAACTTCATATTAAATTGTTTTAATATTGTAAATATTTTAGATGTAAGAGCGCGAACGCTGCATTGTTATCCTTTCACTGAAGATCTCTTGAGTTTCATTGCCGTATTAAAATAGATGATGACGAACTGAATTTATTATATAACGTTCAAAATATAGATTTTCTCACCTGTCTTCAATTTTAATTTGTGCCATATTTTTTTATAAAAAAATACACACGTTTTTATAGGACCCTGCAAAAATTGTGTGTTGACATCGCTATGGTTAGTGCGTTTTTGTTGGCCTTCAGATATTGTATTAAGGCGCTTTAAAAAATGCATTAGCTCCAAACAATATGAAACGGTTCAGTCACGTCCTATCGGCAAATCTTTGTATATAATTTCTGACTAATTTATATAAATTGTAAATTATATATATATTTTTTGTAAATAAATAAAAAAAAAAATCTTCGTATTTCTGTGTGTTACAAGCTGGAGTTAGACCAAAGTGTTTTGATGACTTTGCAAGCAATAATCATAGTGTACATTATTATATGGCAAAGTTAAGCAAACTAATGATCACGGCTAGGCTGTTATTATTAATTATATATAAGTATATATTTCATACTTAGTTTCGTTTGTATAATTTTGCGAGTTATACTTCTTTTGGCACGTTTGGAAAATAGATGAGAGTAAAATTTTTACGATGCGCGCGCACATCGACAGCTGAAAAGCGACATGATGAAGTTAGCTGATAACTTTCTCTCCCGTGTGAGTTCCCGTGAAAACTCATAACTATATTCAAAGTAGTTTCTCAAATATTCATAAATCTATAACACGTGTTTTATATCAGAGGAGATAAAAAAAATATTTTTATTAATTTATCATTCCTTTGACAAACAGAGAGTTGTGACATACGAGATGAAATCTTTAGCTATTTTTGTTCTGTTACGCCAAAGAAGTATAACTCCTTACGTGCGTACATAAGTAAATAAATACACACGTTTTTTTATATATGGAAATTATTTAAAACTTCACTTAATTTGTTGAATTTCAGTTTTTTTTTTGGATCTCTCGGAAACGCTTGGTTTTGATTAATTTCAACTGTAATGTTACATTCCAGAAAAAAATATTATTTTAAGCCCGGATTGTTCAAGCAGTGTGCCTGATATATATAGGTCGTATTATATATATTTAATATATAGTTTTCTAATAATCTTTATTAATGTGTAGGTTAAGCGATTACCATAATATTTGTATAAAATATTTTTTATAGCAACACAAAATAATGTTAACTAATAAACTTTATACATTTGTCAATATGTTTGTATCAGTACAGATTAGAATAAATTTTAAAAAGCAACGAAAACTTATTCTATACCCTGTTTTTTAATCTCAGAGACCAAATTGACATTTCGTGGGTTGTCAGTTTTTTGCAATTCTTAAATAGTGATGTACCACTATCGAAAATTAATGTTAATAAAATCAAGTATCGTTTATTTTATAATAAGTTATCATTAAATAATGTGTAGCTACTTATTTAAAACGTAAGAATACAACATTGATAATGTAAATTTAAATTCAATAATGTTAATTTAAAGATACTTAATGATTTAAAATTAATAAATATAATATTTAAATGATTAAATATGATATTTAATGATTTAAAATTAATAATATTAATTTAAATTATACGCTTTTGAATATAAAACTTTGAAACGAATTGTCTAATAAAGATAAAAAGTTACGATTCAACAAACCGGTATCGTAGATACAACACTGCACCAAAAAAGCTGGCCACATTATTTGTAAATTTGACATTTGCATGTGTCAATTTAGTCTCTGAGATTAAAAAACAGAGTATATTAAACATTCAAATACTAATTATTTCCTAGGCTAGATTCTTTCTAGATTTTCCTAGTTTTTTTTTTAAATTAAGTTAGCGTTTTATAATTTTTCTGTATTTTAGTACCTTATGTAATAACTGTTGCTCTTTTAAGGTTGATTAAATAAATACATGATTATGACAAGCATCGTTGGCAGTTATAAGATCAATATCTTATATGTAAGTTTTAATGCCCCCATGTATGACTGATATGCCCATGTATAAATAAATGTCTCGATAATGATATAAGATGTTTTATTTTGAATGGTTGGTATTTTGAAACTGTTTTTCATCAAGCGGACATACTGTAGGTGCACCTATTTATAAAAATAAATGTAAAATAGAAAAAGATACATATAAACAAAACTGAATAATTCAAAAGTGCGAACAACGCCATCTATAAATACTACAAAGTCATTGTCAATAAGAACTGACTTTTTATATGGAAAATAAATTAATCTAAATAAATATGAACCGTAGTAAGCAATTCATAAAATAAAAGCGCTACTTTTGAACTTACTACACATATACATATACCTACCACACATCTATTACCTAATTAAAACCTCATACAAAGAATGATTTGCTTGAATAGGTTAAGAAGGGGCTGAGCAAATTTTACGCTGATTTATTTCATTAAGAGTTTTTTTTAAACTATGATATTATACCCTTTTGGGATCTATTTTTTTTTTATTAATCTATACATATATAATAAAATTCCAATGAGTCGAATCTGTACATTAATTTTTTTTTTTGGAAAATCTTATTGAAATACTCTTAGACATTATTATAGATACAGAGGCTGAATTTATTTTGCCTGTCTATCTGTTACCCTATCACGGAAAATCCACTGAAGGGATTTTGATGAAATTTGGTATGATGATAACTGGTTATCCGGGTTAACATATAGGATTTTTTTACGTAGCTAGGGACGAAGACTCGAGAGACGAGATGAGTTGCTAGTTTTACACAAAATCAAAAACATGTTGATACATATAACGCCATCTATCGGCACTTAACTGAACTATTTTTTGTTCCTGATGAAATCCCAACTAAATTGTCTCTTAGAATTCGAAATTTCACTTAAATTTGTTGAGCTGTTACAACATTAGAACATAACGATAAACGAACACACAATCTTTCATATTTATAATATAACTAGCGACTCATACTTGCTCCGCTCGGGCTCGTTCCTAGTTACGTTTTAACGTTTAGTATAGATTTCTCAGAGATGATATATTTTCTCGCAGTAAAAAGTATTTATATGTTGAACCGGATAACCACCTATAATCATATGAAATTTCATCAAAATCCGTATAGTGGTTTTCTCGTTATGCGTTCCTAGTCAGCCACATAGACAAAAATTCTAAAAACTATAGGTTCGACCTCTGTATCGGTAATAATATTTCAATAACATTTTACAAATAATATTTAATGTACAGATTCAACTCAGTTAGAATTTTATTATATGTATAGATAGTGACGGAGGTATGTCTAACTTATATCACCCATTCTGATATACAACAATAGGGTTGTGTCCACTAAGAATAAATCGCATGGATGACAGTTTCTAATGATTAATCATGACTTAGAGATCACAAAAAACAATATTTTTTAATAAAATAAATATGGATTATTAATATTTCTACAAAATAAATTCAGCTAAGGAAGACATTTTGTCACGTAACAGTAAACACCAATCAGAATCCGTTACGTCACGCCGTGCGAAACGCCATTGTTGTTGTTGATATTTTCGTAGAGTAGAGTAGGTTATTTGAGAAATTTTCGTTATATCTTGTCGAATTGATACAGTTATTCTTAATTATATCTTGAAAAACAAGTACAGTTTGCCATGGAATCAGGATTTAATAAAGCAAACAGTAGCAATTTGCCCAAAATTGATGTCGTTATGCTTGGCAAATTTTTCGCGTCAAACAATGAGTTTTGTTCATCGGAATTCCGCAATGTTAAAACCTCGATGTAAGTATACACATGTATAAAATGTATATTATTAGCTTAAATATAATTATTTCACGTCTGTAGATAAGACAAATGTCAATAGCTAAACTTGATTTCAGGTCCTCACGCGCTTCATATGGAGATGACGCCGTCAGTTATGTGCAGCTTAAGCGTGACGGCAATTTGTGCACAGTAAAGTGCAAAATATGTCCAGAGCACAAAGTTCATGCTAAATTATATGGATGCACATTGGTTGTTGACGAAGAAGATGATGTTATTATCTCTGTTCAGTGTCATGACTGTGTTGCTTCACAGGGTGGTTGCAAGCACGCAATAGCTTTCCTTATGTGGGTTCATCGCCGAAGTGAGGAACCATCATGCACTTCGGTAGAGTGTTATTGGAAAAAATCTAAGCTGTCCAGAGTTGGTAGTAGCCTAAAATATATTACAGCAAAAGACTTGTCTAAGGGAAGTCCTATATTTCCAACAAATTCATCTGTTCTTGAGAAGTTTTTGGAAGAGGGAAGAAAAAGAAAAGTTGACAACTGTGCACTTTTAAAATATCAACCCACTTATTGTCCAAGTGAAATACAGGCTGTATCAATGCACCAACTTATATTTAATTTTAAAGATAAATGTGTTGATGCATTTTTAAATAAAGTGCAAATACCAGCATCTTTAATAGAGAAAGTTGAAGAAGCAACCAGGAAACAATCTAATAGTAGTCTTTGGTATGAACTGAGATATGGTCGGATAACTGCTTCAAGAGCATTTGAAGTTAGCCGGTGTAAAACAAATGATGGCACACTCATGTCTCTCATACTAGGTGGTAAAATTCCAGACATGCCATCCTTGAAACGTGGCCGTGTCCTAGAAGATGAAGTAAGAAAGACAGTAGAAAAAAAACTAAAGGTAAAAATAAATAAGTGCGGCCTGATATTAAACTCCAAGTATCCGATGATTGCTGGTTCTCCAGATGGAATATTTGAAGATGGCATAGTAGAAATTAAATGTCCCATTAGTGCAAAGACATATAAAAATTATATAAGAAATGGAGAAGCTACTGAAAAATATAATGCCCAAATGCAGCTTCAAATGTATTTGACAGGAAAGCAAAACTGTTTGTTTTGTGTGGCTGACCCAGATTATGTTAAAAATAAAAAGGTAGAAATATTAAGTGTGCCATTCAATCTTGAATATATTCAAAACATGATCACTAATAGGTTAATAAAGTTTTGGAAAAATAATGTATATCCCTTACTATATCAGAGTGTTGAACTGTAACATAATATGTATTTCAAATAAAAAACAGTGTAAAGATTTTTGTTTTATTGTATCAAGGAATCTTGCAAATTAACTAAAGCACATGCTATAATTAATATATGATCCAATATTTTTATAAATTTTAAATTAACACATGCATGTGGTTTGAGCATATAAAATTCTCTTAAACGCCGTATAACTCTCTCCACATGTATACGTAAGCTTGCTATCTGTTTGGTTAGTTTTGCTTCATTTTTATTCATTTTCACTCCTGTTTCGACACTTGGAGGTCTTACTAATGTAACACCTGACTTAAGCAGATATTGTTCAATGTGTTTGAAACCCCTATCTGCCATAACACACATACCAGGTTTTAATGTCTTTAAAAAATCACATGTTTCAACTACACATGTATCAGTTGTTCTGCCACCAAATCCTGGAGAAATGTAATTGATTAGTCCATTTGGTGTACAGGATATCAAGTATTTCATAGTGTTGGCTTTCTTGTAAGCTGACCATGTCAGAGCTTGATTAAGCGCTTTAGATGGCTTTTGCACCTCAATTTCCAGGCAGTCTATGATGCAACTGACATTGTAATACTTGTGCCTGAATGACATAGGTAAAGTCCTTTTGATCATTTCATTGTCTAGCGACACAATAAAAGGATGCAAAACACTGGCTATCAAGGGTATATTTTTTAAAAATATCTTACTTAGGTATGAAGGAGTGTATCCGTAATCATCTGTCAATTGATTAAATTTACAATCTAATCTTATTTTATTTAAGCATAGTAATAAATGATGATATGGAATATTTATTTGTTCTTTTATTATGTCAATCAAATAGTAACAACTGTTTGGAACACCAATGTACAGCCGAGGCTTTTTCTCAATTTTCTTAATTGTGTTTAATAACATCTCTGTTGCTTTTAGTTTTTTGTCTTCTTCTAATAATTCACTACAATCAGAGGATAATGATGATTGCATGGAGAGTGAGGAACTCTTGGTAGCTATAGAAGGTACATATAAAGAAATATCACTGTCAGAGTGCTCTTCTTGAATCAATATGGATTTTGTAATATTGCTAAGGCCGGACACAGAAGGTCTTGATTTTATAATAGGCTCAGATTTAAATGGGGATGTGGAACTACATGTTAGTGACACTTTCAAAGGTGATAATGACTGGTCTATGAATTGCACTTTAGTCTGGACTGCTTTACTCCTGAATTTGTGTGTAATAAATGCTTGAACAGATTTGTCTGCTGTCTGCTCACATAAAATTTCTTGCACATTTTTAACATCTGTTTGTAAATCTGAAACACCAATACAAGAAAATAGCTTTATAAAGATAATAACCACTGTTTATTATTATTAGCCACTATTTGGAATATTAAGCAAACTTGTATTAGTTTTAAACTTTAATTGCTATTAATTTTCTATTCAATAAATAAATAAATACATACTTGTACTTGTATCAGAAGTATCTTTGAGAGATAAACTAGATGTACCTACAGCTTTTTTCTGAATCATTCAGACACTCGGCGATTGTCATCATTCTTTGTTTTTTTACAATATATGGCCGTTCTATACTGCTACACATCCGTTTTCTTCTGTCTTCTTGACATTCGAATTTACTTGGCATACAACCAGGTTTCATGCGCACTTGTGATACTGTTTTCATAATATGATACTCCATGTAATTAACCATATCATTAGGCAACTAAAAAAACAAAAGCAACTGTCTTTATTATAATAAATATGACACTAAAACAAGATTTTAAATCAGAATTCAGAGTACTAAAACAACTGAACTCAAATCTCACCATAGTACATAAAGCACTAATATAAAAAATACTGATTCTGCAAACTTCAACAGCTTCAACAGCTTTAGATTAAGACATCCATTGTGTCAATACTTACATCAAAATGATCTTCACAAAAATACATTCGGGAATCTGTAGATAACCTATTAGCATCATCTTTCCTTGCAAGTTTAAGCCACTTTTTCCGTATTTGTTTATTGTTTGGAACATATATAAATAACTTGTTTGGCGTTTTTATAGTTGTGCTTTTGCACTGGGGTACTACACAGTACTTATAATATGAAAAATTCATTTTTAATTAAAGAAAACAAAATTATAGTAACTACTGTCATACACAAACAATGTTGTTTCGCACGGCGTGACGTCATTCAAGACGCCATGACAGTACTGAGCGTTTCCGAAGTAATTTTAAATTGGTTTATAAAAACGCAAAATACTGAATGTAAATGATGGATTTTTTTTTAAATAAAATGTTTTTTGTGTTTAATAGGTGCTAATGTTCAGTATTAACCAATTTTCCAAATTTAGTCAACTAGCCTATTCAAACTGTCTCCTCGAGTAAAGCAGGTAAGGGCTAGTTCACACATAAAGTAAAAAAGAAAAAAAAGATATTAAAACCTTCAATTAATTTATTTCATCACAAATTAACAGTATAAGGTAAACAATATAAAAACTATGACATATTTTCAGCCTAAATATAGAGATAAATATAAAAAAATATCCTATGTTTTTTCATTCAGCCACCTCTGGGAGCATCATAGCGACGACACGTTTGGCTCAGTTTGTAGCGACCCTACTTGCTGTGCCAGCGGTCGCGGGTTCGAGTCCCGCTAGGGGCATTCATTTATGTGATGAGCGCGAATGTTTGGACTCCAGTCATGAGTGTTTATATTTATAATATGTTGTGTGTAAAGTTATATATGTGTAGTGTATCAACTATCTGGTATCCATAACACAAGCCTTGTAGCTTACCATGGAAATAGATAGTGCTGTGTTAATGTCCCAACATATTTATTATTTATTAATTTATAGTTTTGAATGTTTTTCAAGTAATAAATTTGTTGGTTGGACCAAGTATAATTGTAGAGTTTCTCTGCCAATTTTGGGAAGTAACAAAATTATAAGGAAGGTTTTCCCAGAGGGCTACAGTATGGGGTCCTTCAAAAGGGGAGTAAATAGGTTTTTACAGGGTCGGCAACGCGCATGTGATGCCCTTGGTGTTGCAGGCGTCCATAGGCTACGGTAACCGCTTACCATCAGGCGGGCCGTATGCTTGATTGCCACCGTCGTGGTATAAAAAAAAAAAAGAAGTGCCGCAGAGAACTCAATATAACCACTGGTTGAATTAATATTCCATTGGACTTGGTTGTGAAATAAACAGTCACACTTGTGTTTGCACAACACACTGCCCTTTAGTCTTTCAAATGGCTAGTCCAAAGCATTTATTTTACTTTAGCTGAGGCAGTGACGTGGTGTCCATAATATCTGCAAATACAAATTGTTAATGTAACAATATTTCATAGTCGATAGTACTAGCAATTTGGCCTCGCTTTGCTCGGATTCATCCCTAGGTTTCTTCCCCATGCAAACTTTCATCCCCTTAAGAGATGACTTCCAGGATAAAAACTACCCTTTGTCCTTCCCAGGGACTCAAATTATCTTCATAGCAAATTTCATCTAAATCGGTTCAATAGTTTCAAAGCCTATTTGATACAAACACAAATGAACAAACAAAAAAATCTTACCTCTGTATAATATTAGTATAAATTGTATAAATTAAAAAAAAAACTGACAAATAGCTCATTCCAAATATAAATCACATACATATGTGGTGTATTATAACATTTGTGTTAAAAAATAAATCACCTGTGTAACAAAACTACATGCATAAATTATAATACTTTGTCATGAGTTTTGCGAGCCTCCTGATTGGCTGAATGTTGAAGTATTTAAACTGGCTGGTATAGTTTTTCGGCTCATCTGAAACATTAAGGAAATATAAGTGACACCTTTTGTCTATGTATATTTTTTTTAGCATAGGCACTACATCTGATTGCGTTTTATCAATTTTTGAAGAATATTTTTTTTGAAGAATAATTTAAGCTATTATTGAAAAAAGTCAATGATGACTTTGTTTTAGTATAGTCAAAATGAGTTATTATAAACTCTATTACAAAAAAAAAAATGAAATAATATAAAATATTACCATTTTAATTCTGTATAATTCATCCATAGCCTCTGGCAATAAAGGTTTAACAGAATTTATCTCCATCATAGTTAAATGATCCAATCTACCATAAGAACCTCCAGATTTCATTAAAGCATCCATTGAAGTTCTGAGTTTTGACATGCGAATGTCCCAAATATCTTTTATAATGGTTTTTATCTCCGCAGCATGTGGTATGTCTTCTGCTGCCGCACCTAGGATTAGTTTTGCTTCTATCATGTAATGTTCATTGGGCATTTTTGTAAAAAATCTGCAGAGAAATATGTTTGAATTAAGTGAGTATAAAAATAACACTAATTTCTGAGGTAATTTGTTTAATAAAGTAGGAATAAAAAAAAATCATTATAATTTAAATCGAACCGTTTATGGTATATTTTTGCAACATTACCTTGACTTTTTTTCCTCTTCTTTGATAGTTTCTAAAATCTCCATATCCATCCAATCTGGGGGCACTATTCGACATTTTTGCTTTTGTTTTAACATAACAGCTAACCAAAGCGGCACATTCATCGGTAAACCAGCTCGAAAGGGTCCAAATTCACCACATATCAAGTAAATTTTGTTATATGAAAAGTTAGGAATGATACTAGCAATCCTATTTTCACCTATAAATTCTATTTCATAGGGATCCATTTTAATACTAGTATATTATAAATCAGTCTATAAATGATATATTATAACATTTGAACTAAAAAATAAAATATTTACACAAGTATTTATAAAATATTCTGTGTTTTTTAAAATCTCTCTCTTTTATTGATATTGACAGAAAAATATGTCCAAAAAGCGCGGGAATCTTGACATTTCCATTTGTGATAAGCAACACCACGTTCCATATGACGATTATCAAAGATAGGTATTTAATTATTTAGTGAAAAAAAATATAATTTATAAAATATGATACATATTATTATGGCTATTAAGTATTAATTATATTTATATTCAAAAATTACGTATTTAATTTTAACTTAGGTTACTTGTCCTGCCATCTGTTTAAAAATAATTGTACTACAATGTGAACGACTCAACGGTAATATTACTGTTTTGAACGGTTTCTTTACATGTAGTAAGATGGCGCTATATTGATTTTTCATATTCATTTAACGAAAGAAAATTATAATAATAATTTACATTAAAATAAATTAAACATTATAAAAGTTTAAAAGATTTATATTATAATAATAATAATTATTAAAATTAAAAACAGTTACGCACCTTTTAGGCATTATATATTTTGTTATATTAAAACTAACAATTTAAATTTTAAATATAATCTGTACGACAAAATTGTTTTCGCGCTATAATAAATGTATTAAAAATTTATATTAAATTTCATATTTCTTAAATATTTAATGGTAAATAAGTATTCATAGATGACATAGCAATAATAAGTCGTTTGAGTGGATCGATGCAAATCGTTTTGGCAAAGTGCAAACTCCTAATTACTAGCAGTAAATTAGGGGCCGGTTGACAATCCAGACGGCTGTTATTTATGTCCATCTAGGGTCTGAAGGTTTATCTGAGAACATTTTTGTGCTTTGATCTCTTTGAATTTCTAATTTAGTTAACATTCAACTCCAAAAATAGCGTTAAAACCCTTGTGTTTTGTAAGAACAATAAGGTAACTGGTAAGTTATTATAATAAATCTAAATTATATAAATAGTTAGCTAAAACAATTCTATCCTACGGGAACCGTACATCGTTCCGGGATAAAAGGTAGCTTATATGTTATTCCCGACTATTATCTATCTCTGCGCCAAATTTCATCCAAATCTATTTAGCTTTATTTAGTTTTTTATTACTCAATCACTTTAGAACCGTGATTGAGTAACAAACATCCATCTAAATTTTCACATTTGTAATATTTAGTAAGCTTATTATTAAGAAAAGTATTAACTGTTGATCGGAACTACAGAACAAATATTTTTTGTTGGACAACATTTTTACTTAAATTAGATTAGGTATTCCATGTTGATCTTTACCATATTACACAAAAAAATCATCAAAATCACATTACATAAAAAAATCCCAACCTTTGATAAACTAATTATTAACATCAGAAAAACGGACTTAAATACAAAGGTAATTTTAAAAAGTTTATTTTATGTTATGATTTCATTAAAAACTTGCAAAGTATCTAAATATTCTTTCGTTATTAGCTGAGTTATGTTGATTGCGATTCGCTTGCGAACTCGCTATCTTATAAGAACTTCATTCGTGAACATTTGGTATGAATTTGCTGATTTTTAAATTAATATAAACTGGCGACTCATCCTCGCTTCGCTTACGTTCGTCCCTAACTTGCTTTCCCATACAAGCTTTCATCCACATTCTCACCCCCTTAAGGGATGATTTCCGGGATAAAAATTATTTGACTCACTCACTTTTCATATCATGAGATTTAAAAAAAAATCTTATTTTAGTATTTTTTTTCTTTTAATTTTCTTTTAAACAAAACTTCTCCTGACAATAGCAAACACAAAAAAATAATATCCAATTTGGTGCAGTCGATCGGAAGTTATGCGCGTACATACATTTCGGTGATTCATTTTTATTTATATAGATGTTCTAGTTTGTATTAAAATGTATTATAATAAATAGTTACTGAAGTAAGCATAGATTTTATATAGTAAGAACTTCAAGAATTGTAACTTGGGCGAAGCGAAGTTTACATTAGGTATACTAGCTTTGCCTGTGGTTCATGTAGTTAGGTTCCATCAATTGACGACATGTTTGGCTCAGTTTGCAGTGACTGAGTACTTGCGGTGCCAGCGGTCGCGGGTTCGAGTCCCGCTGGGGGCATTCATTTGTGCGATGAGTACGAATGTTTGTACTCCAGTCATGGGTGTTTATATTTATAATATCTATGTATTTAACGTTATATATGTGTAGTGTATCAACTATCTGGTATCCATAACTGATAACATAATAAAATAATAACATATAACAAACATGCTTTCACACACAAGCATATAATAGTGTGATTCTCTGTAATATCCAAATTATAAAGATTCTAAGGGTTGCCAGCCACTGCATTAAAATAAAACTTAACCGGCCTAAAGACACAAGTCTCCCAATCTCTATAATGTTGCCGCACGAGTCCAACGGTAATTAGCCTTATGAGTTTCTGATAAAAACTTAATAAATTCACTACTTATCTCAATTTTTAACAAACTACCCTCATTACGAGCTCCTGCGTCATCGTTAAACAAGTTGGAAGAAATTTTGTTTAAAATATATGTGGTAATTGTTATAATACATAAAAGTTAAGTGTTAAGATAATCTCGATGTTTTTATAAATATGTACTCTTTTATTAGTTTTACTTCTATGTACTCAAATCTTTGAATCGATATATTTTAAGTGAATATCGATATTTTAAACTTTGTGTAGTTACAGTCGGTACGGTAATATAATAAGTATTGTTTTACGCCACCAAGTTGATCTGGCGATAAAACCACGAGATGAATGGTGGTTATTCTTGAAAGGCTTTTAGTTTGCGCCTGCGGCTGGTCGAAGACGTGTTTTTATAATAATTATTATTAACTATTTAAATATAACATAAAGTTTGTATTAATCTATCCAATTAGTCCTGATAATAATAGAAAAAAAAAATGTTGGCTTTATTTTGGTATTTTGTTGTTTATAAAAAAAATACCATGTTGTTTTTTTTTATTTTCATTGCCTGTTTGCTTGAAATTAAAACGAGACTTATTATTCATATGGTATGTAATAGTAATAGTTCTAAATATTCATCAATAAATACGGACGATGTTTAAGCCATTTTTTACCTATTTAAAAAAAAAAAAGAAGGTCAATTCGTCTGTATTTGTGTGTGTCTTCACTTTCTGTAATTTTTTTCTAATTTATTTTTTCAATGAGTATTCATCATAAGGAATAAACAAAAAAAATATTGTGCTGGAATAATCACTTCTAAATGATCTTAATCCCTCCCGGACAAATTCTAAGAAATCCGTGCGAATTTCCGAGAATTCAATTGTTATCTAGCACACCGGTGTGCTCGCGGTCCTCGAGGTGTTGTCGACGTACCTTTCTATTAAACGTGTCATGTCTAATTATTATAAAATCCATAAAAAATCACCACAAAAAAGGTAATATTAACATAAAAAGCATAGAAAAATTAAAAATCAAGACAGCTTAGATCACAAGGAATATTTAACTAAGTACGTACTATCTTAAGCGTATTTCCGAGTGAAGTAACATTGCATGTTTAGTACCTATAATAATTTTAACCGATCGCCCTTTTAATTACCTAACTTGTGCACGGACGGACGGTATGATATACTGTTATGGTGTCAATTTTGAATCGTTCGGAGTTCGATGAGATATGAGCAAGAACTCCACTCGTTTGACGTGCTCCGTTGAGTTTAATGGATAATTTCATTACGAATGTGACTATTGGGGCGAATTCTCATGAGGTTTATGAAACCATATCTATGAATTATTATTTGTTTTAAATTCCTTTTGTTATTATTGATATTTATTTTTAGTGTTCTTTTTGTGTATATGTTAGCTACTGCTGTACTTTTTAGGATATTAAGATTAGACCTAAAACACCTTCTAATAAACTATAAAGTATACCTAAATGTAATATTTCATAGTAAGATATACATTATACATATATGGTATACTGTGTTTACCATTATATAGTTACATGTAGAGTGCAAAATAAATTGCATTCTTAACTTTAATAGTAACGAAATGAAATGGAAATGAAATGTATTAATGAATTTTAACTTTATATAACTAGCGGCTCACCCTCGCTTTGCTCGGGTTCGTCGTTAGGTACGTTTTACATAGATATTTAAAATATTTATTTGCCAGCGTTAGCCATATATATTTTAATATATTTTTTTTAATTTTCTGATATTTTAATATTTATTATCCTATTCCGGACTAAGAGAAATCCAAAAAATTAAATATCATAGAAATTGGTCCAGCCGTCCTTGAGTTATAAATAGTGTAACTAACACGACTTTGTTTTGTATCCTATATAAATTATACTTTTTACACTTTTTGTCAGATACGTATATTTATATGTAAGTATATATGTATGTATTTATTTATGTATTTAGGATATATATTTATTTGTAGCAAGTACACCGCCCACCATTTTCATAATCTAATCCTAATGTTGCCTGTTGAAAAATTTGCTGTATTACAAACATACAGCATATTTTTTAATAATAATAATCTAATACACTTTTTTCTATGATGTCAAATAGAAGGTAGCTTTATTTTTAAGCAGTAGTTTTTATAAACAATATCGAAGATCATGAGTTAACTCATTCATCTCCAACTGAATGGATGGCACGAGAATTGGGGGTAAGCGGGAGAATCATTCAATCATCGTTACATTTTTCTTTTTATGTGTTCATTCTGTCATAAGTCATTTCCTTTTTGCATTTATTTGACTTTATTACTATCATGTTGCAATAAAAATAAGTGTTTTTTTTAAGTGCAAGTGCATAATCTTTTTTAAATTAGACATTTTATGAATTACTCTCGTTTCACTCGGGTACAGATTTTATACGATGATAGCTATTTATCCAGGTCAACATATAGGATACTTTTTACTGCGGGAAAATATCTCATCTCTGAGAAAACTATAAACTTTAAAAACTAACTAAACTTTAAAACGTAACTAGGGACAAAACCGAGCAGAGCTAGGGTGAGTCGCTAGTATAAAATAAATTTCTACAGAGTTACAGTATTGTTCAGAGCTACAATATGCATAAAATAAAAAAAAATACAGAAAATACAAATAAATCTAAATAATAAAAAAAAATTAAGCAATTACACCTAGTAATTTATTATATTTATTTATTTATTTATTTATTAGGATCACCAACAGAAATAACAACAGTAATACAATGGTAATAAATTACATAATAAATTGAGTATAATTGTATTTCTTTTTAAAGGTAATCACAACATGCATAGATTTTTTAATAAAAGAAAAAAAAATTAAATTAAATTGTATGTTAGGAAATTGATATAAATTATTTAAAAATTATGTAAAAGAAATATAATTATTTGACATTATTATAAATATTTTCATTATAAGTAATACATTGAATTATTAACACATTATATGGACAATATATTTGCTATTATATCAATGCTATATTAATCAAATAAATAATTTATATTTTTTTATTCAATCAATAATTATAGTATACATAAAAGTGGTTGAATTAAACAATAAACGCTTACAGAGCAAATCAATTTAATGACACACGTGACATCCAAATCATTGGGGCCGTACGTGACCAGCAAGGACCCTAGCTATCCTGTTCTAACTATAAATCGAGGAAATCGTCACGGCAACCAGATGCGGACCCCCCCAATATAGACCGAGGGCTTGCTGTAAAAACAGCTTTGTATATGAATTTACTTTGATAAACATTTGGCGTAGAGGTCAGTAATCAAAAACATTTTATATTGAGGTCTTATAATAATAAACTTTATTTCTATCACCCTATTATCGAAGTTTAAAAAATAAAATATATTTTTTTAAAGCTATTTTAAACTTAAACTAATTTGAACTATTTTACTTACGAGTATATGTTAAATTATTAAAGGTGTTTTAAACTATATAATAAACTAGCGACTTACCCTCGATTCGCTCAGGTGCGTTCCTAGGCAGGTACGCATATTTTGTTCGCAATTTATTTATTTTTTATTGCGGGAAAATACCATCTCTGAGCTAAACGTTAAAATGAAACTAGGGACGGACCCGAGCGGAGCCAGGATGAGTCGCTAGTTCAGATATAAATTTCAGTCTCTGTACAATTTATTTCATTTTTTTTTTCTTCATAACGGCAACGTTTCCGCCTTTTCTTAGACTATATAATCTAAGGGATTCATCTAAAGTTCAGGATACACTGGTCCGAAACACTTCGTCATTACTGAAGTGTTATTGGTATTATAAATAAGGCTCCGTACTATTGAACGGATATTAAAATGATTTTCTTTATTTCGTTACGTCTGAATAGGGTTGATGTAGTGCGTCTACGCGGCTACGACGCTACGTGTTTTTGTTTCGATATTATATAAACAGTTATACGATGAGTTTTTATGATAATTTCCTTATTTTACTGGCATTTTTTATATTTTTTAAGATAGGTTTGCAAGTAAATTGGATATTTTTTAGCTTTTCTTTCATTATCAATGCCTATTGAGATAGGACGATCTATATATTATAATATTGTTAGCAGATGACACATTTATGGTGACACAATCTAGCTTATACAGTCATTTAAAAGTTATATTTATAATTATATAGTTTTAACGTTTAGTATAGATTTCTCAGAGATGTGATATTTTCCTGCAGTAAAAAGTATTCTATACATTGACCCGGATAACCAGCTATCATCATACCAAATATCATCAAAATCTATCCAGTGGTTGTCTCGTGATGCGTTCCCAGACAGACTGTCTGTCTGATAGACAAAACTTCTAAAAACTTTAGATTCGGCCTCTGTATAGATAACAAGGACTATTTCAATAAGATTTTCCAAAAAATATTTAATTACAGATTAATATTTAAGTACAGATTCGACTCAGTTAGAATTTTATTATATGTATCTAAGGTTATTTTGGGTAAAGATTAGTAATAATATAGATCTTTTTGCGTTTACACTTTACAATTAAATACTTAATTTATGTAAATATTTGCTTTAGACAGTAAAAAAAATTTTTAGCAGAATAACGCGAAAACCCCTAAACATAATGTGTTGTTCAATGGTTATAAACAACACATGCAAACACACATTGACCCCTCTTAAACGTAACAAAACACCTAATTAAACATGAACGGTCTGATCCACCAGTATAAATCACGATGGTTCATCCCACATGTTTCCTTATAAAGCTCTTAAGCTGCGTTTTTTTCTGACGAAACCCTATAAGGTGTTAATTAAGGAGAGCTGTTTAGAAATGATACAGCTACTATAGAATTTAAATAAACTTTTGGACGCTTTAATGTTTATATATAAAAAATATATTAAAAAAATGTCAGTGGTTGATGTGTTTTAAAGTTATGTTATATATGTATATACTTAATTCAAAGTAAAAGAAAAACTCGTTTTTTCTAAAGTTTTTCACAAATATTTTAAAGCAATTATTATTAAGTATTACAACTTAGTTCTAAATGGCATTAGAAACCAAGTTAAAGGCTAACAAGACTTCTTAACTTAAACTTAAAATAAATAAAATACTTATAGTATAAATTAAATTATGAACAAAACCTAGAAACACTATATTATTATAAAAAACTAGTTGGAAATATATAATAATTTATAAGGAAAGAGCAGCTGAAGTTATAAACATACGTACTTTATGCGTAATACTTAAATATATTTAACTCTAGATCATAAACGACGTAGCATTATGTACAGTACACATTTGAAATCTTTCTTACATTAACTGTATCAATTTCAATTTTAATCTGTGAAGACTGAACATATGATATTATGAAATAAGTTCCAAATCAATAGAAAAAACCTTACAGAATACTTAACTTTAACTTATAGCTTAAATCATACCTTAAATTCAGTTTTTCATGAAACTTCAATAAAATAAATACACAACTCATAATAAAACCTATTTGAATAATAACTTAAAAGTAATAAATAGATTAGACAAAAACCTTCAGGGGTACATTAGGAAAAACATTGAAGAAAAACTAAATAGACGCGTTTCGACATCCGAGGAGGGGTGGTCGACTCCACGAAAGGGGGAAGCGGGTAAAACTATAAATTGTCCTTTAATTACCCCGGGGCAGCGTCACATCATGGGCCCAGACAGTTTTATGACGATTTACGGCGCATTTCGACGCGGGGCCCGGCCCGCTTTGGGATTGCAAGCGCCCTATCTACCTTGGTCCTCCAACCCCGTCTTGGCACCTAAAGTTTTAGAATAAAAAGGGGGATTGTCGTGTCAGACGGCGGGCCAAAGTAAAATGGTCGGTGTATGTCACCTTTTACACTGCTAGGGGGTTTTAAGGCTTCTAGTTCTTTATGGTAATGAAATCTGAGCAGGGTGACGTGCAGAGGTGATGGCTCTGAGAGTTTTTGTTTTGCCCCCCTTATTTATCGCACGTTTGAGGGCGGGTGGTTTCTAGAAAGTTCGCCCAGTGTAATGTGTTCCGCGTTTCTTGTTTATGATGACTGCGATGTTTTCTCTATTCCGATCGTTTTAAATAATCTTATGTTGCTTTAAAAATGGGTTAGGTGAATGGGTTAAGCGTTATCTTAGTTTTATGTTACAGTTAAAAGTAATGCTTATATTTAATTTTTAATTATTATAGGTATAGTTGCTGTTACAGATTATTAAAGATGTTGTGTTTGTTTAAATAACATATAATTCATTAAGTTATCGATTAATATGTAATTTAAACCAGAAAAAAACTAAAACATTGTAATTGTTTGATTGGATTATGATAATAAAGCATAATGCACGTTTTATAGACTCATTCACAAAAACAAAAAGCTTAGATTTTTACAATAATACTAGGACAATAACAAAAATAACAATAGAGCTGTAATATAATAACAATAATAACAACGTTAGTATTAAAGAATATAGATCTTATAACCTTCTTACATTAAAGGTTATGGTGTTATAACGTTACATGTAAAAATTTTATAAGCGATTAAATAACCACCTAAAACAGTAAGCAAAAGCCGCATACATTCACAATCATAATCGTTTAACAGTCAATTTTATTTGTCGATACAGTTCGGTTCAAACGAGAGTTTATAAGCTATAAACGCACAAACAGACGTTTCGATGTAACATAAAATCAAATCAACAGTTATCCCGTGAGCCTACATCACAATCAGGCTTAATCGCGTATGTGACAAGTTAGCCCGTTCAATTCAAGAGCCAGAATAACTAGAGCTCCAAAACATGGTCATTCAACGCGGTTAACCTACAAAGTGTAGGAAGGGAGGGGGTTGGAGGTGTCAAGCTATAGTGGGGGGTTGGTATAGCGCTCCACGCTCGCTTCGTCTGATATCGCCCTGAGTGACGGACAAGCATGCATTCAAATGGGTTATTTTACTCAATTCTTCCCCTCAAAATAAACATCGGCCCCGATTCAGGAACCTCCGCCAATTTAGTACAGAATTTGTTGTGGAATTTACGAATGCTTTTTGAGGGTTAAATTACATTTAATTTGCACTAAACAACGATGGTTTTGACGTAACTGGTTTTTGTGAAATAAAAGTAAATATGCTTGATTATGTTAGCTTTCAAGACGGAGTATAACAGTAATGCGAGAATTTATGAGCTTTCAATGATAAGAAATCTATAGATACATATAATAAAATTCTGAGTCGAATCTGTACACTAAATATTTTTTGGAAAATCTTATTGAAATAGTCTTTATTATCTATACAGAGGCCGAAAGTTTTTAGAATTTATGTCTGTCAAACAGACAGTCTGTCTGGGAAAGCATCACGAGAACACCGGACAGATTTTCATGAAAGGTGTGATGATAGCTGGTTATCCGAGTCAATATATAGGATAGTTTTAATGCGGGAAAATATCTCATCTCTGAGAAATCTATATTATACATAAATTTAAAAGTAAGCTACTATGTTTTCTATTAATATTAAAGTTTTATTAGTACTAACATTTTATACATTTTATAATATCTTCGCGACTACGAACATTACGATTACTTTAAGCTGTGTAGAATTTTCTTAATATAATAATTCTTCTTTTATAAAATTTAAAATAATTTAAAGATTACTGAATATAAACAGGTAAAGCCACAAGTCAAACTAAGCGTACAACAATTTAGTTGATGTCATAAACATGTTTTTCACTAAGAAAAAAAAATATAAAATCTTCTTTATTGCTCGGCACAATAGCTGTCATCTTTCGATCCACAGGGCAAAGAACAGATGCGCGTCTCCCGCAAGAGCGACATAGAATTGAAATATACCGCCATAAAAACAAATAAACAGCAATTTTTATTGATAGATGGACCCCGTAATGACTGGCGCAATAAAAACACTGGCTCGTCAGTTTCATGTAACGCACCTAAAGACGTTGTGTAGAAGGGAGTTAGTGAAAATTTCATATCTGTAAATAGTTTTCAAGTCATAAGGTATTACCTTTTTATTTGTAGGTATTAATTCAGTCAAAATATGTTTATAAAATGCTCGGATGTTTTATTTAAAATTTTTTTAATTATTAATTTTGAATTTGTAAAAAACGGTGAAATTCGTTCGTTCGTTTGTTTGTTTGTACTGAATAGGCTCCGAAACTACTGAACTGATTCAGATGAAATTCGGTAAGAAGATAGTTTGAGACCCTGGAAAGGACATAGAATAATTTTTATGCCGGAAATCATCCCTCAAGGGAGTGAAAATGGCGATGAAAGTTTGTATGCGGAACCAACCTAGGGACGAACTCGAGCGAAGCGAGGGTAAGTCGCTAGTCATTGATTAGCTTACAATAGAACGCAGTATTATTCAAATTTATTTATACCTGTACATACATACAGAGATAATTGATGCTATATGATATGTATAGAACTTTTTATAATAAGATATAACATCTTTTAGATAAATATTATTTGGCAAGGAACTTAACATTTTTCTGCGGAAATCAGTAACGCAGGAAAAAACTGTTGTGCTTGGATAAAGGCGCTAAAACAAAAAAAAATATATAAATGCTGTCCCAAAGTGTCAAATTTTCAGATATTTGGATGTTATATGAAAACTTTAATAATAATTAAAAAAATAATAATTAGATAATTGTTCTTGGTTGATTTAGGCGTACTAGTGTACATAGTGCCCAGTTGTTGGAATTCAAGCATAATAATTATTATTTAAAATTTGAGGCAAACAATATTATATGAATTACAATTTTTCCTACATTTTTTTTCTACTCTTTTATATTCATAGTTCTATTATTAGTTATGCCGCTAGTCGCTGGCGTAAATATGGATTTTTACTTCAAAAAGTGGGTAAGAAACTGTTTATTTTTTTATTTATAATATTAATAAAAATCTGTTGTTGAGAGGAGAAAATTTTTTGTCATTGACTATTTATATACTTTAGATAAAACTTGAAACACAATTAAAATACATAATTGAACATAATTAAACTGTAATATAGTGTTTTAATGCGATACGGTTTAAATAATTGTGTGAATAATCAAAGTTATTTTTTCACTAGTTTCTCGCAAAAAATATATCAATTTTATTAATTAAAATATTTTATTTAATCAAGTACTTGTTAAACGAAACTCAGTTACGTACTTCTTTTTTATGAGCGTTAAACGTATCGGATGTGCCGTTACCAAACTAATGTTCTAATGCATATTATCTACTGGTTTATGGGTTTATGGGATATTATATCGAGTTAATGGCGTCTTATAAGTTAGGGGGTGAGAGTAATATTTGCTTATTAAAATAAGGTTTAAATTTGCTTTCAAGTTAAATTTAACTTATTGTTAAACTAGCTTTTGTTTGCAGTTTCGTCTACGATTTTATTAGGAACTTAGTTTAATGTATTATCTGTACTAATATTATAAATGTTTGTGAGTGTGGATGTTCGTTACTGTTTCACGTCAAAACGGCTGAATGGATTTGAATGAAATTTAGCACCGAGATAGATTATAGTCTGGAATAACACATAGGCTATTTTTAATCCCGAAAAAATGTACGGTTCCCGAGGGATAGGTTTATTTTTGTTTTCTTAGAGGCGAACCCGAGCGAAGCAAGGGTAAGCCGCTAGTATATAATAAATAACTTCATTGAAAATCGGCAAATGGCGCTGGAGTTACTCATATTAATAATAAGGATCGAGTACATATATTATTGGCAGGTACTTTACTTTGCAGTTATATAAAGACAAAATCTTTGTAATTTTAATTTATATCCCTCTTTGTATTATTTATGTACGTACATATGTAAGAGATAACTTTTGTTATTATACCTATAGTTAGTTCTTGCTAAAATAACTATAATCGCAGAGCTTTCAGATCTACGACATCTCAGCAAAGCTAATAATATAATTATAATTATAGTGGAACTTGCATTAAATGTAGGATTATTTTTCAAGCTGGTGTTATATAAACATAAAATCCTACAATAGTTTGTTTTAATATGATGTTATGTTTCAAACAAAACTTCTCTTACTCATATTAAAAATGTCAAAGCCGTGGGTGAAAACTAGTATTTTACATAAGTATATTTTATAGGTCTGGAGACTCAGGGATCTTGGGCCAGACATAATATTATCTTTTTACTGAATTCGTCATCAACTTAGTTACTCGAGCACTATTAAAAATTCTTAAGCAATTACGATTTGTGATATATAATGTTATTTAAAATATTAGCAATTCTAAATCATTTGATAAATAATAAACGACCAAGATATCTAGTTGGTAAAACAAATAAAACATTGGAGATGTCTAATTAAATAAGACAGATAAATACGTAAATCGGGTGCGCAATAACAGTTCAAGCTGACATTAGCCCTACACATTAGGCTCCTAATTTCCAATTAGAAAGCAGGTAACGTAAAAAGACGCCATTACCGTTAGACAGCGATTCCCGCCAAAAGGTCCGCCATCTTGCCACGTTCGGAAACGCGTGCGAATTATTGTCTATTGCATATGAGATTTTGTTTATGGTATTAATTTCGGTCATTGTGCTCTCGTTGCTATTTTCCGTTTTATTAGCTTATTTATTAAGCAATTTCCGTTGTAGAGTTGGAATTCGCTTTGTATTTCGCATTTGGATTTTAAGATTTGCTTTAAAACTGTTTTGTGAGAGCTTTCGTAAATAATTAGATAATACTTTTTTTTTAAATATTTCTGAAGAAGTTGACGAAGGTGAAGAGGTAATTACAATTATTTTTTCTTTACTTCTGTTGGTATCAGGCACTGTAATATATTGTGTTCATATATATTTTTCCCAGAACAGTGAATTCTAAAATATCCTAATATCTATATCATGTCTATGCTTTTGATAAATTATTTAATAATTCGGCTATTTCTATCGTTGCACTGCTGGGTAGTCCCCTCAATGCGAGGGAGATTATGTCAAGTCCACCATGATGTCTAACTTTACACGTCTTCCGACAACTAGTACAGTTCTTTCTCTCCGTAAGTTTCCTCACAATTTTTTAGGAGTATTTCACCATATTGAAACATTACGAACTACAATAGTATATGTAATTATACCTTTATCATTGTAAAAAGTTTATTCTAAATCGGCGGTTAACTGCTAACAGACCGTTACACATTAATAAAATATCAGACTTCTTGACTTAAAATTAATGGTTTAACTGGTTCCATAACTGCACTTCCGACGATAAATAAGCGTAATGTTAAACGGCTCGTGGCATGGCGATGTTCCAGTTAGACAAAATTACAATAAAACCGTATCGTCACATTTGGTGTAATTAGAAAAGTTAGGTACGTTTTGTAAAAGAGAATTAGTATTTTGTGGCGTGACTCGCAGTCGACCTGCGATTAAGGCGTAACTGGCGCCATAATCGGCCGATGGGACGATGCGGCTGTTGTAGTTTAAATTAAGTAAAAGTTTTTAGGAAGTGATTAATTATTATGGTATGTATTGTTATGATGGAGGAAATAAATAAATAAATATGTTGGGACATTAAAACACAGCACCATCTAGTTTCATGGTAAGCTTCGAGGCTTGTGTTATGGATACCATATAGTTGATTATACATTACACATATGTATATAACTTTAAATAAATACATATTATAAATATAAACACCCATGACTGGAGTACAAGCATTCGTATTCACCACACAAATGAATGCCCCCAGCAGGACTCGAACCCGCGACTGCTGGCACAGCAAGTAGGATCACTACAAACTGAGCCAAACGTGTCGTCAAAGAAAATAGAAACTGAAATTATAAGTGGTAAGATGACAAGTGAACAAGTAGATAGATTGGAAAATATCGTCCAAAGATATAATTTACTGCCGTAAAAGCCAACAGAAAAATAATAGAAACTAATTGAAAAATATAGCATTATAGAGTTGGGGAATTAATGTTTTGTAGTTGCTGTGAGTCTTGGTACTTGTGAAAGGTCCGGGATTTGATGCTAGCGCTGAGTAATGAATCTGATAAACAATCAAAACATTTGATAAGCATCTATGTGTATGTATTCAGCCCTTTTTAACGTCCCATTGGTGGGCACGGGCCTCCCTTCAACACGAGGGGGATCAGGCTATAGTCCACCACGCTGACTAAGTGCGGATTGGCGGACTTCACATGTATTTCAAAAACTTGTTAGGTTCTCTCAGACCTGCAGGTTTCCTCACGATATTTTCCTTCACCGTAAGGCAAGTGGTAATCATTCATCATCAATTAGAAATGATTCGCGCATGAAAATATCAGAGGTGCGAGACCCGGGATTTGAACCCGCTTCACTCGGTTTCCCAAGCGAGCGCGTTACCATTGGGCTACCACTGCCTTATTCATAAGCATGGTTACTGGTAATGCTAAGTAGTATTGATATGAAAATGAGTTATATATCTACATTTATAATCGCTTTCTCTAAACTTTGAAAAGTTACTGCTATAGTTTGTAACATTTCTGACGGTGGCCGAATTCGAACGGTTTATTCTTTATGGCGCGGAGTTAATTGCATAAACCCTTCTGTCCCTCGACCTCCCTCTAAACGACAATTTATTTTACACAACTATGCTACAGGATGCTTAATTTCTTCTACACTAACTATATACCCTTGCTTTGCTCAGTATTAAGCAGTTTAAGACTTCACTCTACAGCAAAAAACCCTAAAACAGGAATAAAGATTTATTTCTTCTATAACGAACTTTTAAGGTCTGCCATAGATTTTTTAACGATTTTTTTCTATAGAATATATAATGTGTTATATCCCAGTTAGTCCGATTTTTATATAAACTAAATAAAATAAGAAAACGTTAGAAGAAAAACCTATGCCTATTTGAAATATACGTATATTTATAAGTAATATAATTACAAAACCCTTTATTAGCAAAACACCCTATTGCCATATAAAATTGAATTTATATGACAAACTATAGTTTAAAATTCAAATACGTGTGAAATCTTGCTCCCAAATCGTACTGACCAAAGGGAAGCGTGACGTTAAGGGTGACCCTTTTAATGGCTTTAATAAAGGTAGGGTAAGCATTTATAATTTCATATCGATATATTTAATTAAAATTTTTAGTATTCATTTGTGGTAAACAAAGATTTTGAATGGAATGACGGTGTTTTAGAACATTATGGTATTTTCATGTTCACTTCTTTTTCTAATTTTCTTTTTATCGTATCAAAGCTTTTCATCGATATAAGGCAAAGTGTTCTAGAAAGTTTGGTACGTGAAAAATATACATATTTGACAAGCGTTACCTGAGATTTTTCGGGCTATTTGTATATCTGTATTAAATATTTATATATACTTGGCTTTAGGTTCTACCATTCATATGTAATCTCACTATAGGCATGCGATTTTCCACTAGATTCTCTTCTCCATCTGTCAACAGATGTGGTGTGAAATAATAAACTTAATTATTTTCTAATTTCTCTGTATTTAAATAAGATTTTTATCTAAAATTTGTCGAAAATCAATAGCATTTATTATTATTATTATTAGAAATGATGGAATGGACTTACATATAATATACTAGCGATTTACTCTCGCCTTGCTCGGATGCATACATAGGTACGTTTTAAATTGATATAAATAGTATAATATTGATATTAATAGCCAACGTTAGCCATGTCATTTTTTTTTCGTAAGTTTTTCCGATGTCTTAATAGTTATTCTGCTATTTGGGGCGGAGACAAATCCAATAAATCAAAGATCATTAAAAATCGGTCCAGCCGTTCTTGAGGTATCAATAGTGTAACTAACCCGACTTTGTTTTATATAATATATAAGCTTATATATGCATACTAGCGACTCACTCTCGCTCCGCTCGGGTAAGTCCCTACTTACGTTTTAACGTTTAGTATAGATTTATCAACGATGAGATATTTTTTCTCAATAAAATGTATCCTATATGTTAACCCGGATAAATAGCTATCATCATACCAAAATTTTACTAAAATCCCTCCAGTGGTTTTTCCGTGATGCGGACAGACAGACAAACAAAAATTCTAAAAACTATAGATTCGGCCTCTGTTTCGATAATAATGTCTATTTCAATAAGATTTTCCAAAAATATTTAATGAACAGATTCGGCTTAGTTACAATTTTATTATACTCGTATGTATAGATTTTTGTAATGTACTCTTTAGTAAGTATGTACAGTTTTCAACACTTATTTATTTAACTTATGAAGAAGGGGTAGAAAAACTGGTGCTATGTTACATGTTCTAAGTTTTATACAATTAGGTGATGAATTTAAAAGCTATAATTTCACTAATAGATAGAATTCTCGTCTTCGTTAACTTTCACCTTTGACGACACGTTTGGTTCAGTTTGTAGTAACCATACTTGCTGTGGCAGCGATTGCGGGTTCGAGTCTCGCTGGGGGCATTAATTTGTCTGACAAGCACGAATGTTTGTACTCCACTTATGCATGTTTATATTTATAATATGTATGTGTTTGAAAGTTATATATGTGTAATGTATAAATTATCTGGTATCCATAACACAAGCCTCGTAGCTTACCATGGAACTAGATGGTACTGTGTGTTAATCTCCCAACATATTTATTTATTATTTATTATTATTATTATTCATCAGGATAACCGAAACATTGGACTCATAGAAGTTACTGTTTCATTTTTTTATTTTTTTTAAACACAATGTGAAAGATATGAGTCAAATCCAACGAAATAAAAACGTTGCATAGCTATTTTGTCCATCTGCATACACAACCATTAATCAAATTTTATCATACATATTTATAGGTATCTAGTATAAAAATGAATATAAAAACAATATGTTACTCACGTTTAGTCGATAAACAATGCTAGTGGCGACAAAATCGATACAGTTCTTGAGTTACGATGGGACGTACACACGGACATAAATATAACCGTATCTCACGATCGTTCCCTCCACCTGTTACAGTTAATCGATGCTGGATATTATCATATATTGTGTACACGCTGTAGCATCCCTCACTGAGAGGGATGGTGATTTTCTTAGACTATATAGTGATTAAATGGACAAATATAATAGATTTCAATGGATTTTATTGTCATTACTTAGTCTGAAATAATTATTATTGTTATAGCAGTAAAATTTTGAAAGCATTAAAAGAGCTAGTTTAAACAAAATATTTGTTCCAAATTTTTGTTATTTTTTTTTTAATAATAAGTTACTATACCTACTATAATATATGTAGGAAAATAGAAAATAATATATAATATGTAAGTAATATTATATTTGCGATTTTTTCGTCATATGTATTAAAATTGTTTATTATATCAATATTTTGTTTAATTTAATTTTAGAAAATCTTTAAAATACAGTCCAAATGTTATTTATTTTAAAATCACTTTATTTTATCTTTTTATCACTATCGATTAACAAGCGTCCTTAAAAATTATACATAATTCTCTAAAAATACATACAACGGATTCAGAGATAAATGAACATTATCTACAATACATATTGTTTCAAATTCCAAAACCTACAGACATTACAAACAACGTCAACACCATTCAAAAGTACAGGTGGTGGTCCAATCAGTACAATGGCGGTCAGATCAAACATATTTTCAATTCTCATCAAAAAAGTGGGCACCGTTATGACGTCCCTAATAAAAACCGCTCGCAATATTCGCTGTAGTCGCAGCAATATCGTAATGAACACCCTGTATACAACGCCCATTTAATCTCACACCTGTATCACGCTTTATTTTGTTTGGATTAAGTGTGAGAAGAGAGCGTTTGTAAATCGCCAACCTAAAGCAATACTTGAAATTTGAAAATATTAAATCTACTTAAAATATTATGTAATTATTTACCAGTGAGAGGTTTTTTGAAACAGGTTAATTGCCTTCACTGCTTTCTAAAAAATTGACAAAGTCACTCTCTCCTTATAAACTACTAAGTGTAAAAATATTTAGGAGTCAAACAATTAAGCAAAATAAGTGTAATACCAATATTTTTTTACATTTTTGGGTTTAAAAATAAAATATTCTAAAGAAGGATTTTTAATTTGTAGAAAATACTTAACAATATCTAATGTTCATATTTTATAAAGAGTATATTTTATAAACAAAAATATGAACCCTACTTGTTTTCATAATATCGCTTGAAAGATGCGTCAGTATATCTTTATATTATATCCAAATTCTATAATCCATTCAAATCGGTGGATTGTTACAGAGGGAAGAAGAAACAAACGTAAACTAACATAAAGTTATCTCAGTCCGTTGCATGTAAATAAATGAAAAACTAACAATTTTGCATTTATTATATTATTAGTAATGCCAAAAAAGACAGAAAATTACAGTTCAACCCTCCCTCTGAGCGATTTCATATAAACTCATTTTGTTACGGTTTATTGGTCCTCTTTTAAATGTTATGTTCTTTGAATGTTACTCCTAGACCTTCATAATCTTAGGTCTTGGCTAAATCATGACTGACATTGTCATTTAATGTAAAACACGCAGAAAAATTAATGACCACAAAAAAATTTTGTTCTTTAATCAACAGAAGAAGACAGTTTTAATTTTTCCAAAATGTTGGTATATTTTACAAGTACTTGGACCATACCAGTAGGGTCGCTCGCTAAACGGCCGGCTGTTAGCTTGTCCTAAACAAATACGTCCACCCATCTACGTAAGGGAGTTTCGGCATTAAAACATTGTTTAGGCGTCTAACACGTGTCATTAGGCCGATTCGCTGAGTCTGTAATAGACCGGCTTTTTCCAAATCACGATTACCGTTGTCAACATTAGCATTTGACATGGGAAATCTTTTGTAAATAATATTTTATGCGTCATATTGTTTGACGTAGATAGCATATAAGCTATTGGTGCTAGTAGAAGTAGCTCTAATAGGTTAGTCGTATTTTATAACAGTTTTTTTAGTTTCATGAACTATAGAAAAAATGTGTAGGAATCTATTATATAACTTTTGGTAATAAGAATTGCCTAAAACTCCTTGGCTAATTTCTTTTCTAAATATTATTTTTATAAATATTAACAAATATATTATCTTAGTAAATAATTAAAATATTTTAATTTTTAAGTTTTACCTATTAAATAAAACTATCTTTTTTTGCAAATTTATTTTGATTTTTGGTTCCCGTCGTTTCGAATGCTTTACAGCAATCATGGTCACGGGAGAGACTCTCTCCTTCTCTAAAAGATAGTTTTATTTTAAATGTCAAATATTCTCGTAAATGTAAGAAAGTATTATTTTATCTATTAAATTTTAACATAGTCTAATATTAATGTAAATCTCATAAGACTTGAGCTAAGTGGACTTCTTTGTTCATTTTCATTTTAATAAATCCAAACGAAAATAAAACTTTTGTCAAAATGTCCGCGTCGCAGCGAGTTAAACGACCTTTACTCGAATGTCCATTACACAATTCTAGATTCAAAAACTTGTCTTTATCTGTGGAATGTAACTTTCCCGCCAATTGCAATCTGACGTCAATGTCTGCGGTGAAGAAATTAAAAGTTATTCAGTTTGCCTCGGGCGCTCGACGCCGCCGGTCTCCCTGGGAATACTTTAATGACAGGACTACATAATTGACTTTATCAATTAATTAATAAAATGTATATATTGCAAGCTTGTTTTATTATAATATATATAAAATGATATATTTTGTTTTTTACACTACTAATTATTAATTCAATTATTAAAACACGTATACTAATTCATTACGATAGTTACCTATAACAAAAATATAAATAACATAAAGTATACCGTATATAACGTATTTTCTATAATAAATAAAGATTTGATAACTTGAAGTATATTCCATATTTAACATTTATACATAATGTAATAAAATTGAATGTAATCAAAGTCCTCGTTTCTTAATATTTCGTTCCTCCATGGAAGCTGATAACTTGCGCAAGTTGTAATTTGATGAGTTCCGACCGGTCTTTCGGAACTTTTTTACGGTGTATGAATATTTAATAGGCGATGTTTTGGCGCCCAACGTGGGCTTTATATTTTCAGCTTATTTTCCTTCGCGAGTTTTACGGCAGTGATTTGAGGAGATAAAGAGTGTAATTTAATCAATGTTTGTGTGGTTTTTTTTTCCTTTTTCACTTCTTTTGTATTTTTTCTAATGTCGACGCGTAAATGTTTGCATTTTAAATATTAACATTGTACTTTTGTACTTTTAAACCAAATATTTACATAATCTAGGAGTTTATATAAAATAACCAGATTGTGTATACGAAGTGTCTTCTATTTTTTTTTTAGCTAAGTCCTGTCTATAATGTCTGTCTATCAGTAATGTCACAATGACATACTTTTTGACAGCTTAATTTTGTGTAATTTATATTAATAAAGTATTTAAAAAATATGATTCTTTAAGTGTTTTATCAAATTGTTTTGATCGAGAACAAAGTAACATTAAACTATTCTTCAATACTTGCATAAATTTATTAAATTAAAATTTGCAGCGTTTCGTTTCAGAAATATACGCTTATATTGAAGCGCTGTCTTAATAAAAGTGGCCCGCGTTGGGCGTCAAACAGTACGCCCTGGAGAAATCACTCGCGTCGATATGTGCCGGTTAATGAGCCAGGCTGTACACAGTCTTATAGTATTTATATAGGACGAAATAACTGGTACGTAGTTTGTTCTAGCGAACACTACTATATTTTTAAGATGGAAACTGTGAAATAAGTTTTGATGGTTTTTCTTGAGGTATATTATAGCAAATATAAAAAAATATATAATGGATGTCTTAACCATATAAATTTTGCCAAACCATTAATGTCAAAATAAAGCTATATGAAAATTGTAAAATAACGAGAATAAAATTTAATCATTTATTTTTCACTATTTGGACTTATTTCAAAATTACATAAAACTGTAATAGTTTTATGTAATTTTGAAATAAGTCCAATTAAGGCTGATATTTATACTACTTTAGAAAGTCTACTCATAGCCTTAAAAAAGTATCATTAATATCGGTTTACAATTTGCGAGGAGTTAAGACATAAAATCGTGCTATTAGAATTGAGAACCTCTTTATTTTTGAAGTTGGATAAAAATATTATCTTTAGATATTGGAATGATATTTTCATATTGTCAAGCAAAATTATAACATTACATATTATTAAAATAGTAGAACTCATAGATTTTAGTAGTAAATTGATCAAAAGAGAATAAAAAAGCATACAAAAACAAAAAAAAAAATACTCCATCAAAGTCGTAACTGTTATTAGAATGGGGCTCCCTGATTGGTCTCAGCGCATACGCTAGAAGGCGCATTTGCACAAAGGTACAGAAATATGTGGCCGGTGCTAAACATTAACGATTATAGCCGCCAAGTCACGTCTAATTGCAAGTATGGACGGTTTTACATAGAGGAGCATAGTATTTCTTCTATTGCAAAAAGCTCTGTAGTATAACTTTACCTATTTGTTTGCTCGCATTGTCGTTTACTGGTATGTTGATAAAAACTAGTATAAATTTTAGTTCAGAATATAAGCTATCTTCATTCAATATTTTACTTAAATTCTTTGAACCGTCCTAGCGTGAAAAATTAACAAACAGCAAACTATGTTTTTACTAGTTTGAATAAATTCAATAACTTAAATAAAATATTTCTTATTAGGATTATATTTAAAAAAAAATAAGTGCAGGAAAAAAAGTTGCAATTATTTAAAAAAAAGTCCATAATTTCATCGAAAATAATTACAAATTTTACCAGTTTAGGTTCATCAAGGAAAAATCAACCTTTACTGCTCATTTCCTATGGCTGTATTCAAATATATGACGAAAAATATAAAAAAAAGTATTTTAAAATTCCCACACTTGCATAAAACCGTCCCAACTAATTGTAAGCGCGCGTTATCGCGAGACAAACGCGTTGGTGCAACGCATAACCATTACTACTTTTTGGTTTCGAGAAATTAGCGCCTTTTTGCATAGTACCGTCCCCGATAGTGTCGGTATTGTGCTCTTTGTTCTTTAATTCCTTTTAGACAAGAGCTTTTCTATGTGCTATTTCATTGATAACTAATAATATTTAACTTTCTTTATTAGAAAATTTTTCGATGTATTTAAAATGATGAACTTTATTATTAAAATATAATGAATTTGAATATTATAAAATTATTATAATTCGTGGTGTTTGATAATTGCTATAAGCACCAAACATACGTACAAAAAATTTTTTCTCTTTTAATTCAATTAAGCATGTGTCTATCTATCAACATCAAGAAGCGTCTTCCAACCACCAATTACTTCTGAGTAACTAAGGAGGGAAAGGAAATGGCAAATTGGTCGTCAATACTTAATTAACATTCCAGCACCTCTTGTTACGGGAAATTAAACTTGCTCATTTATCTAATGATATTTTGTACTGCTGATAAAGTGAACGTGTATCTATATATCTCTATGATTCTTCTAGGTTACAGGTTTAGTCCCTGTTAAAGCATTTGTAAAAATGTTCTGTCTAGTGACTTGGTCCCTGTGTTTGGTGTCTGGACATAAACTAATCAAGCCTTATAAATCAAACTATCTTTTCGGATTTTTTCGCGGATTTATTTTGATTGTTGTTCTCGAACCTTTCGAATGCTTGACAGCAATTATGGTCGAGGGAGAGAGTTTGTCCCGAAAAGATAGTTTTATTTAAAATATCAAATATTTGCGTCAATCCATGCATTAATCAAGCCTTCATTTTCTATTGCTAATGTAGTAGACATTGAGGTCTATGCAGTCGCTATGCGAGTCTTTTTTTTTGTAACAAATTATTGAAAAAAAAGATAACAATCATACAGAGAATTTGTATTATGATATTATGAAATTGAAGAGATTATATTTCACAAGAACCCATTTTCTGAATAACATATATTCAGGAGATAAACAATAATCATTAATAAAACGAATAAGTAGCTTCCACTATAGTTAGAGGATATAGACAAAATAGTTGGATTTAAAGTTTCCGTTTGTATGTGGACGTTGTATGTGGACGATGTTGGGTGGAGGAAGCAAACGATACTATGCCTGTGTTAAATAAATATGTGGGGACATTAACACACAGCACCATTTAGTTCCATAGTAAACGAGGCTTGTGTTATGGATACCAGATAGTTGATACACTACAGATATAACTTTTAGTACATACATATTATAAATAAACACCCATAATTGGAGTATAAACATTTGTGCTCATAACACAAATGAATTCCCCTAGCGGGACTTGAACCCGCGACCGTTGGCACAGCAAGTAGGGTCACTACAAACTGAGCCAAACGTGTCATCGTGTGTTAATGCTTGTCCATTGTATGAATTTAGTCTATTCCTCAGGTACAGTGGTCTCCAACAAGATATTTTTCTATTATCCCAAACGTTCGAATAAAAGTCCAAATTTAATTAAACCCTAGATTGACATAGATCATTGAAACAATTTGGACAGGTTCAATCAGGTTGATTCTTCTGACGTCCAATCGTAGTTAGATTTCCTTAAAAAGGTAGAAAAGGGAACGGGATTGACCTCCGCTTAATTAACATTCCGTACCTTGCGTCACGTCGGAATCCTGTTGGTATCAGTCTTAGGTTTATTGACAGCTGGCTCGTAGTCTCTGTAGCTGTTTCAAAAGAAAGTAAGTCTTCGAAAATTGTTGGAAAGTAGGAAGATTTGTATGTCAATATGTTGGGTAGTGACATGGTGTTCGAATGTGGAAATGAACTAAATGAAATCAAAGACTTTACCACGGCGTAAAAAATTAAAGAGTGCGTGTATGAATGTGTACACGCGCAAGAAGTAAAACTTCTGTAGGTTATCGGTACTCTTTATGAAATTGAATTTATATTTTAAATAATTAAGATAGGTGAGATACTAAAAATAACGCATATTAGGCATATCACAATCATATATTTATAGAATATCATTTAAGGAAAGAATATAATATTACATATCATTTGTCAGACAATAACAACTGGTACCATGGCAACAAACGTACGTACATTTTTTCGTAACGCATTCACTTAGTAGTTTACTCTACAAGTCAAGCGTGCGTGAAGAAGTTTTACTTCAAAAACTACAGTACTATTATAAATGTCAAGGTTTGAATGTATGTACGTTTGTTACAACTTCATGCTTAAACGACTGGGTGGATTTAGATTAAATTTAGTACACATATAAACTGACACTGGGACCTGGAGTAATCCCCTATGGTTTTTTCTCCAGGTCTACTTGAACTGCCATACAATATTAGGTTATTTAGAAAATATTATTCTTTGTATTGATTTTTTTCAATGTAAATTTATAAAATTTTGGAACAATAGATGACAATTAGAAAGATTTGGCTGAATTTATATTATTTTCCGAAGCACTCCGCTACACCGTGAGCCGGTGCGCTACGAGACGAGCATTCGACAGCGCCCGTTACCGAATCGACACCGGAATTCACTACATTAATATAACATCGACTAAATGTGGTGCAAATTTTTCTTTTCAATTGTTCTGTGTTTTTATTATTCAATATTTTTTATTATTTGTAAGATGATCTTGTTCGAAGGCTGTGGCACAATTTTTTTCTAATTTGTATGGATATTATTTATTAGTATTTTTTCGAAACTTTGTCCCGATGTGGATTGGCAAGGAAAAGATGATCTTTTAATATAAAAATTAATTAGAAAATATGGTATCATGACTCCTCAAAGGCTGCCATCTAGTAAAATCTTTGAGTTCAATGTTATTTGATTCGTTATTTTGATTTCCTTACATTACAGTTTGTGTTTTGGGTTTTACAGTTCTTTAATTGTAGTTTAAATTATCTAATTAATATTCACTGTAACATTTTAGAAATTGTGGATTCATTAATACAATTCATATAGAATACGAAAAAATATTCTAAAGTATTTGATAGGATAAAATAATAACTTTAGGAAATAATATCTTGGTATTTTTTTTAAAGTAAATGTGAAAAAAAAATCATAAATGCACTTATATTTATCGAATGTACTATACTTCTTGGCTGTATTAATGTGGCCAATTTGTAAGAGATCGTGATCTTCTCTACAACCCTTCAAAAACTCCGTTTAATTTACAACCTTACGTTAAAAGTAATAGGTTTCAAAACAAAACAAATTGTATTAGACGTATAGTAGAAAAAGGTGTCATTTTATTTTGAATCTTACCTTCATTTGAATACGGTTAATTTTTAAATCATTTTTCAATACTGCGTACAAGTTTGTACTAAGTCGAAACACTAATTAGAATTAAATTAAACAAAGTATCGAGAACTGTTTAGATCAGATGAAATAAATAACTATTGATGCAATTCGATATTAAATATGTTATATACCAATTAAAAAATCAGTCAAGTGCGAGTGACTCGTAATAATAGATTCGTTCTATTAAACAATCAAAATGTCTTAATTTAGATTTTTTTATATATTTCATTAAGTTAACTTATTTAATTTTAAATAAAACTATCTTTTCGGATTTTTTCGCGGATTTATTTAAATTTTTGGTTTCCGACGTTCCGAATGTACAGCAAATAGTAATCATGGTCACGGGAGAGACTGAATAAAAGATAGTTTTATTTAAAGTATGAAATATTCGCGTAAATCTAAGAAAGTATTAACTTAATTTTTTTTTTATTTTATCAATTGTAATAGTACTGCATCGAGTCATCCATTTAAGAATTTCATTTTCGTAGAGCGTAGAGAAAATACATTAAAATATTGCATTTCATCTATACTAATATTATAAAGCTGAAGAGTTTGTTTGATGGTTTGTTTGGTTGAACGCGCTAATCTCAGGAACTACTGATCCGATTTGAAAAAATCTTTTTGCATTAGATAGCCCGTTAACTGAGGAAGGCTATAGGCTATATATCATTCCGGAAAAATCTACGGTTCCCGTGGGATAGATTTGTTTTTGTCTAGGGACGAACCCGAAGCGAAGCGAGAGTGAGTCGCTCGTGTATTATAAAACAAAGTATTACCCACACTTAATATTATATTAAGTTTAATAAAGATATTTCACAATACTTGTAGTACAATTTTTTATCTTAGTCTTACTTGCTAACATTAGAAACGGGTTCCTTGATAAAATGAATATTATGATTACCTATGAATTTACATGTAGTTTGTGATAAATTGTGGATTTACAATTATTTTTGGTTTAATTCATTTTGAATAAAATATATTTTGAATTTATTATGGAAATAAATGGCAATAAAAACAACATTTTAATGTATTTTGTTTGTCATTTATTTCCATAATATTTTCAATAAAAATAAGTTATTTTATTATATTATTATGAAAATAAGTTATATTATTATAAGTTATTGTTTTAATAAAAATAACATTTTATGTTATTTTTAAATTAAAAAGCAAACACTTAATAAAGGCGTAGACTATTCAAATTTAATGAAGCAAACGGCATTAAAGATCAGCCAGATTAACAAGTTTTTAGTTATTTAAATCGAACAGCGATAAAGGCGTTAGGACAAAGCGTTATCAGATGTAAAGTACAGAACAAGAGAAAACTCATTTATCCACCTCAATACAAGATGTAGATAGCATCTAAACGCCATCACGATCCCGTAATAAAAGGCCCAAAATGCCAATAAAACGTAGAGCAAGTATATCCAGAAGTGTTCATGAGATATGTGTTTAATTACATATTTGAAAATTATATACAAATATATCCCACGGGAATCGTACATTTTTCCGGTATAAAAAGTAACCTATATGCTATTCCAAACTGTAATCTGTCTCTATCTATCTATCTCTATATATCTATCTCTATCTCTATATATCTATCTCTATCTAACTATCTCTATCTATCTATATCTATTTCTATCTACATCTATTTCTATCTATATCTCTGTATATGTATATCTTGCCAAATTTCATCTAGACCCTTTCAGACGTTCTGGCGTAATTGAGTAACAAACATCCATCCATTCAAAGTTTCGCATTTATAATATTAATGGGATGATGCTGGAAAATGATTATATAACTAAACCTCTATTTCTTATTTATTAGCAAGATTAAAAGAGTTATTAATTTTAACTTTTACTGTTATAGTTATCTCAATCGATTTCTGTATTAACAGAATAAGTGTTTGCACTATTTATACGTATACATTTATCCCGGTTTGTTTGTGAGAAACGATCGAAAAATTGGCTATCGCTGACCATTCGTCATGTCACGCGACCCAATGCATTGTTTCGATACTGGTGGAGCGCATAGAAGGAAGATGATGATGAATGATCAAAAAAATCCTACACAAAATCTAACTTTGGAAAAGCTAAATTATAATTCACTAGCTGCTTACCCTTGCATTGCTCGGCTGCGGCTCTAGATGATTTTTTTTAAATATGTTGGGACATTAACACACAGCACCATCTAGTTCCATGGTAAGCTACGAGGCTTGTGTTATGGATACTAGATAGTTAATACTACACATATACTTTAAATACATACATATTATAAATATAAACACCCATGACTGGGGTACAAATATTTGTGATCATCACATAAATGAATGCCCCCAGCGGGACTCAAACCCGCGACCGAAATGCTTAAACAGTAACCTGTATTACTCCGGGTCATAGTTTATTTCTCTATTAAATTTCATCCATATCCAGCCGTTTCATATTGAAGGAGTAACAAACAAACATACATACACACATAATTTGCTATTTATATTAGTAGTCCAATTGTAATTTCACAAGAATATTTTATATTTTTTAGTACATCCATTCACCTGTAATTCTTCGTTTAATGTAACTTTATCAGGTATCGACTTGCGTTAATCCAAGATATGACTCAAACAAAGAGATTCCGATACAGTCCCGCGCTGACACTGCCGTTGGATCGAGCTAGGAATATTTAGTATATGGTACTTTCGAAATTTTATCTTCTTTTTCAAGTATACCATAACTATACGTGTTATTTGTATAATCTATATATTAATACGTGAAGCAAAAACTTTGTACCCCTTTTTAGGAAAATTGCGCGGACGGAGGAGTATGAAATTTCCCACACTTATAGTTTACATAGAGAAGAAGTGCAGAATGCTAATATTTTTTTTTATTATGCATAAAAAATACATTAAATCAATAAAAAAAACATTACACACACTACCATGTATTTGACTTACATACGCATATATATTTTTTTGTTTATTGTTAAAGTCCGTGGTCAAATTGACTATAGATTAATATTGTAATACACGCAAAACAATAAATATATAACTTAATGAATTATGGTTGATTTTCAACCACGCGGCGTTCACTAGTAAAAATGAAATGTATGTTATTGGTAAGCGTATCAATTGATAACGGCTGGACCATTTTTTTTTAATTTTTTTTTTCTAATTCAAGATAATGGAAAATTCGGGACTTTTTCTATAGAATTTTTATGTGACTTCTAAGATCACAAATCAATTTATTGAAATTGGAACATGTTAAATAGTGGTAAAATGCGTTTTTGTTTTTACTTGATCTATTGTGGCACTTTTAAAGTCGATACATACATACATTTTACGACAAAACCATTTCGTACTTAATGTGTTCTTGTAATTGTTATTTTTTTTGAAGTTATTACATATAATATTATTTTTTCTAATTATAATTTTATATGAGTATACACAAATTAAAGAAAATGATGAAATAAATATTTAGTAAATATTACAACGATTTTGTAGAGTAATAACAAAATGTGAAATGCAATAGTAAACTTTTACAAAAAAATCAATTGCAGGCACACATTTTTATGATGTCATAGAACGTAGGAAATTGGGGAAAACTAATAAAAAATAAAATATCAATATTATCATCATGAGATACCTCATCTAATCTTCCAGCATCCTGGTCCTAAATCACCGTCCTTACATCCCATTAACTGTTGGAGTTCGTAACAAATTTGAGTGGATGTGCAAAGTTCGCGATACACCTTGTTTGTTAGGCGCTATCAAGATTGACAAAGTACGATTGTTCCAGGTAAATAGGATTCGTGATAATAGAGCCGGTGTTTAGTTTACTTATGACTTAGATGATATTAGGTCAGACGATATGTTATGGTGATGAATAAAAATAGATTGCTGCTAGCAAACGACACGTTATGCTCACTTTGTAGTGATCCTACTTGCTGTGCCAGCGGTCGCGGGTTTGAGTTCCGCTGGGGGCATTCATTTGTGTGATCAGCACGAATGTTTGTACTCCAGTCATCGTGTTTATATTTATAATATGTATGTATTTAGAGCTATATGTATGTAGTGTATCAACTATCTGGTATCCATAACACAAGCCTCGTAGCTTACCATAGAACTAGATGGTGCTGTGTGTTAATGTACCAACATATTTATTTATTATAAACTTACTTATATTTTTGGTTGAGAACTTACAATATAGTCTACTTTCTTACTCTCTTGCCGTACATCCACCATGACTTAGATATGCATATTAGGTTAGAAGATCTGAATGATTATTTGTATGAATGAAACCATCTCATGGAGGAATTAAACCTGTTGCCTACTAGTATAGTAGGTAGTACGGAGACACTCCACTCTGCCATCTGGTCTACATCAGAAATCGAACTTCGCTAATATTTAGCAATATTCAATTATTATATCGGAATAAAAAATATTAAGCTTATATTAATTAGCGATAATGTAGTTTTCAATTAATAATATTTTCAGAGCAGAATTCTTATTTTTGGGGCTTATTTCATAAAGCAAAACGCAAACTTTAATTCGTTGTAATATTATTGTAGAAAACTTGGCTACAAATTTTAAATGAGAGACGTGTAAGGTTTTTTCTATACATTTTTTTAAATTGTTTTTTCTACACTAACAATTTTTTGAAATTTTAATCATTTACTTAGGGAATGCTTCCACTATTAATACGTACATAATATATTAAAATATAAAAAAAATGAAAGAATAACTTAAATATTAATAAGAAAGTGTGGTAAAAATTAATTCACTTGGTGTTCATTGGGTGTTTTAAAAATATAATATTAGTGGGGAGCCTTTACATGTTTGATGTTAGTACTTACCAGTGGCGAAGGGTCCATACAAGACGATTCCCACCGTCTTACCTTTTAGAAATCCAATAATCCATCATTCATTATAAATATTTATTTTTTGAATTAACATAATTAGTTAATAAACAATCTATTTATTATCACTACGTCAATTTCTGAAAATAATATTATAACGCAAAGAATCACAAGTAACGCAAAATACATTTTTGCGCTCGAAATTGCTTACGCGTTTCTTCATAGAAATGCGACGATAAGACGTTGTATTTTAGCTTACCGCGTTCATACAAAATTGTGTTTCATTCAATGTTTTGGATTGAACATTGTCACGTAACTTCATTCATTTTTAGCATTTTACGCATGCGCACTTATCAAATTTTTGTTGCTCGATAAGCTGCTTCTTTACGTCTTATCCTGCCTGTGATTGGTCAAAAATTACAAAACGTCCCTAATTTGACAAGCGAAGCGTCAGACGAGCAATGTTATTATTTGAATGATTTATTATTTAATGTAAATTAATATGGCGGATTGTTATTGTTTACGAGTGCATTGCTTAAGGATTTTTTGTTTTATTGAGTTTTAACTTGATTTTAGTGTAATATATAGACATTTTGCGCTGTGTTTGTTTGTGGAATATGAGTGTTTCACATATTTGTTAATTTTGGTGAGTTCAATTAGCCATTATGGCATTCATTTGCACACTATTGACTTTAGTTTTATAAACTTAGTTGTTTAATAATTAAAAAGCATGTCATCAAAATACTCATTTGATTGAAATATGATTTAATTATTACATGATATGAGTTACCTAAATATTTTCATAAAACTTTTTATTAAAAATATGCTAAAATATGTGAATGTGCTAAATTAAAATAATATTTAGTTTTCCATGTTTATTATATTCTGATTCTATTTAAGTTTAGAGAGAAAAACAATATGTTAAGTTATTTTAAATGTTACATTAATTAACAATATAATTTGACGAATTAAGCTAAATACTAAATAGGTTATTTAGACATTTTAAAAACGGACGTATTGCTATAGGATATTACGCCTGCGCTTCTCATTGTTCATTGTTGTGTATTATTTCATAATTTTCGTCCAATTTGTCTTGATAAATAAAATACAATAAAATAATAGATCAATTTCAGCAATAAGAAAGACGAAGTAGTTCAATGAGATTTAAGAAGATGGCGGTATTTATATTAAATATTATATTGATCAAACATATTTATGTAAAACTAACAAAAAAAAAAAGAAATAATAATATTTAAATCCCAAAAAATATAGGATGTAATATACTTTTAATAAAGAAAAATAAAATCAAATTCCCGTATTTTCAGTTACGAATACTACTCGTACTAAGTGATGCGTAATGATTTTTCATAGATGGCGTTATTAATATTTTATGAGGTTTTATTATTACAATATATTAAATGTTAAATGTATTTTGCTTGAATATTTTACATGTATTTAAAAAACACAATAGGTTTTTAAAGAAAAAAAAATATCTTCATAATTACATGTCTTTTTTTTGCATTGATATATAAAAATAGTGTATCAATGATTTTTGTCTGTTTATTTTTTTGGAACGGCTTACCTCTGCTAAAATTTCACCCTTCGCCACTGGTACTTACCTTATTGTTTATTTGCCTCGGTGGTGTAGTGGCTAGCAAGTACGGCTGCACATCGAGAGGTCCTGGGTTCGAGTACCGGGTCGGGCCAAGTTTAGTTATTGAGTCTTTGTGTTTAGTCTCAGTAACAGCCCGGAGTTGGGAAGTTGGCGGTGTTTCCCCCTGTGCCTCGGAGAGCACGTAAATACGTCGGTCCTGCGACTTAACTCTCACCGATCGTGTCGAGTAGTCGTCCCACCGGAGTATGAGAGTGACAGGAATAGAGAGTGCACGTTGTGTCTGCGCGTACGCTTGTGCACTATAATATAACCTACTCAGATGGCTAGTCTCAATGAGACTGACCGCCGTTGCCGAAGTCGGGTCGGGTCGGTCACGTCTAATGTAGTTGTCGTAGCAGTCAATTATACATACATATGTATATAGCTAGTAGTACGCATAGTGTAGTATAACTTATAATAAAAAATGAGCAATTCTTGTATGTACTTATATAAACTTATTTTGAGTATCTCAGAAACGAATTTGATCAAATGTTGTATTAAGATAAAGTTTTGCTTTTTAAATTTTTTATATAGGTGTCTTTTCTGACAAAAAAAATGCTGAGAAAAGCTCGCTCGCTAGATACTAGTTGCCTAATATGTAGACAAGTTCAAATCTTAGGAAAAGGGGGGAAGGCTTAAATATCTGGACACTTGACTTAATCATTAAAGTGACTAACTTAATCACTGCTATTGTAAATGCGAATGTTTCTATGTGTGTGTCTTTATGCTGAAACTGGATTTGGTTGAATCATCTATACGTAGTATAAAACAAATTCTCTCCCACTGTTTGTACGCTAAGATCTTTTAAACTACTTAACGGATTTTAATACAGTTTTCAGCAATAGATACAGTGATTCAAGAGGAAGGTTTATATGTATAATACAAGCATATTATAGAACAAAAAAGCCGAGTAATTCAAAGATTTGTATTGTGCGCTTATTACTATGACCTAAAGTAACATAATATAGGCTATATTTAGGCATCTAGGGATGCTATTGAGCGAAGCACAGGTAGATAATGTTAGACATTGGATAATATTTAATCTCTAAACTATTTGAGAACAGATCAGAAATATTTCACAACAACTATATAATTAAAGTTAAAAGATACAATCCAGGTTATCAGTAGGATCACGTCTCACCATACCCTCGATCCCGAAGCTGAATTATGTGGCCAAGTTATCGGCCGCCGTTTATCAACAAACGTCACATTTAATAATAATTAATGATAATTGCCTTCTAGCTTACAAAGCCGATCGACCGATTCACGTAACTTACTTCTGTTTAACTTGGAATTTAGAACTGTATCTTGTGTTCCCGCTACGAGATTGGAGATGCGTAGAGTCGCGGTTAGCAATAAAATAAATGTAATATGTTTCCTTGATTTTGTTAGATGACAAAATTAGGTTTTGTTTTTTAATACTAACTTTGTTATAGTGTTTAAATTTTATTAAATAACGATAAATTAACTGCTAATTAAGTAATACGTCCATGACTTAATTTTAAAAAATAAATCCAAGTAATAAAATAAAATCGATTATCGTGTATTTTAAGGATGAATCGTGAAATTACTATATAATTCAACAAAAAACTATTGGAGATGATACATGAAGTGTCATCTCCATGGATTTTTAGTCGATATAACAGTATTCTTAATCACTTAGCATTGGTAAACGCTCGACAAGGTAAACAATATGAAGACTCTAACTTGAACTATAATTCACGGTCGCTTAAACTTGCGCAAACGTTAACTGCATTGTTTAACTTCAACCAATTTTAACTATGACACACGGCGTGCTTATTGAAATCCTACGGGCTTTACAGCGACTAGCGTATACACGTGGCTTTGCTTGTTAAAATATATGCGGTAAAAGAAAACATGCTAACTTATGCAATGCTTAACTTAATATTCGTGTATTTGGTATTTCAAGATGTCAATATATTATGTAAAAAAATAAAGTCACATACCGTGATCAAATATTAAAATTTAAACTAAAAATAACGGGTCAAATTAAAGTAAATGTCCCCCCCAAAGAGTGCAAAATGTCAGAGATCTGGGCGTAAATTTTGACGCCAAATTAACTTTTCGAGACCATATAACTCAATAGCAGCCGATTCATTTCGAAGATTAGGGTTCGTATTGCGCAACTCTCGGAAGTTCAGTAGTCCTGTAGTAATACGGTTACTATATTATGCTCTAGTGCGAAGCAAACTGGAAACAAGCGCCTGCGTCTAGCATCCGTATGAGAAAAAGTATGGGCTTATATTAGAAAAGGTACAAAAGGCCTTCCTGAAATATCTGTTATGGATATTACCCTTTTCTATACCCAACCAAATTTCTTTTAGATTGCTTAGATTTCAATTCCTTGGAAGTCAGACGGACTTGTGACCAATTAAAAATTATGTGCCGAATTTTACGAGGAGACGTTGATGCTCCGGATCTCCATACTCAATTGTGTAGTATCCACGCCCCGATTACAAATAACCTTCGCCCTCGCAAAAATAAGCTTTTCGTTGTCCCATATTGTCGCACTATTGCCCGAACCATGGCACCCATACCGCGTTCATTGGCATCATTCAACGCGTTCTTGGACAATAATGCTCAATGGGACCCATTCAATGACAAATGGCCAACTTTGGTTTTTGAGTTGCTAAGTTATGCTGAGAATGTTGAATAACCCTGTTACTAATATTCTCAGAACCAAAGCAGTATTTAATTTTGTTTCTAATGTTTTTTTTTCTCTCTTTAATTTAGTTTTGTAATTAATTTATAATATATGTATAATCTAGTTAGTGTAAGTGGCACTGCCGTTCTAATTAGATGTAAATAAATAAATAACACAAACTTCATAGCTTACCATAGACTAACTAGATGGAGTACATGGAGAAACTAGATCGGGTAGCGTGTTAATTTTCCAACATATTTATTTATTATTATTTATTTACAAGCCGTGAGCTCTAAACTTTAGGCTTTACTATGTCAAATATATAGATATACCTACCTACATACTTTTTTTTCCTCCATTTAGGTTAATCAAATAAAAAAAAGGTTTTATATTCAAAAGTAACATGTTTTGACGTGACTTAACTCTAAATATATCATCACGTTACTATTTTAACAAGATATTGATTTAGATATAAAAATTTGATTGTGTGTATGTATGTTCGTTACACCTTCACAATTAAACGGTTAAACGGATTTAGATGGAATTTTTTTTATACAGATAGATTATGACCTGGATTAACATAGGCTAAGTATGGTTAGATACTTAGAAACTCACACGAGTGAAGCGAGGATGAAGCAGTAGTAATGTTATAAACTAGCGACTCACGCGGTTGATTCCCTATACAAACTTTCATCCCCATTTTAAGAATTTTTGTTTTCCATTAAGGGATGATTCGGGATAAAAATTATTCTATACCCTTTCCATTGTCTCAAACTATCTTTTTATCAAATTTTATCTAAATCGGTCCAGTAGTTTCGGAGCTTATTTGGTACAAACAGACAAACAATAAAATCTTTCCCCTTTATAATATAAGTATAGATAAAAAAAAAATATTTGATTGCAGAATGTCAAACTGATGATCAATAACATTTTTAACCAAGGAATCTAAATTAAGGAAACAAGAAGTAATAACATTAAGCCTAAATATTATACAAACGGCCATTTGCAGGATAGTGTTTATCCATCACTTTATCCCGTAATCACAATAAATATAGGATAATAGTCAGGTAAATATTCATATATTAACGGGGTAAGAGTCGCAGCTGAGTTACGACGTCTCCCTAACGCTTAGGCCAACCGCCACCATTAGCATTAATTTAAAATATTATTTATTGTTCACGCCTAAAGATACGAATTTCCAATGAAGTTTTTAAGTTTGTTATGTTTTCATCTTACGTTATTATAAAGAGGTAATTATTTGTATGTTTGATTGTACTATATAATAAAATTTTAACTAAGCCGAATCTGTACATTAAATATTTTTTGGAAAATCTTATTGAAATAGACATTATTATCGATATACAGGCCGAATCTATAATTTTTAAAATTTTTGTCTGTCTGTCTATGATCGCATCATAGAAAAACCACTGAAGGGATTTTATTGAAATTTGGTATGATGATAGCTGGGTCAACATATAGGATAGTTTTTACTGCGGGAAAATATCTCATCTCTGAGATATCTATACTAAACGTTAAAACGTAAGTAGGGACGAACCCAAGCGGAGCGGGGGTTAGTCGCTAGTACATAAATAAAACAATCAAAGTATTCAAATTAAATCATATCACTTTAAAATTTTAATAACACACGTTTTCGTATTTTAACTACTTAGGCTATTGAAATAAACAATTTCAGCCTTTGATATGATTCTTCTTATTGCACCGGACACCAATGCCTTCTCTTTACTGTCTTGCAATACCTTCTCTGTATGTAACTCGATTCTTCTATGCCGCACGGACTGCCCTCCTATATGCATCCTATCCTATTATTATTGAACAGTCCTGCTATGTCATCCTTCCACTTAGATTTGCTATCTTATCCCGCCATTTAGATATTGGACTATTTTGCTTCAAGTAAAATTGCCTACACCTATATAATTATACTAGTTTTATCCGCGTTTCTCATTGCATAAAAGGGTATAGAAAGTAGTCTACGAGTATGTCCGTCAAAATGGGACAATCTATGTTTTTGACATATTTATTCCATATCTGATCAACGGTATAAGTGTTTAAAAGTAAGAAGATAACAGATAGACAGACTTACTTTCACATTTGTAATAAATTGTGGATGTAATAAGTAAAAATATAATGAGCTTTAGCTTTAAATAGGGTAGTTTTATGTATGACCTATAATTTCCAATACTAAACTTCAGCTTTTGACTATGAAAATATATAATATATGCCAATTACTGTACAACATGTAAACCTACCATTATTTAAACATGTAGCAAAATTATAAGGGTATTTATTCATTGGATATTTTTTAACCAACTTTTAAAGTAAAGAGTATATATAATATTAATCTCTTCCTGGCAAAATATCCCACATGATGAAGTCAACCTTCCTTTTCTTCTCCACTTCGCTCTATCAGACATCGTCTTCGGAAAAAAACAAAATAAATATTAATCGATTTACATAATTCTTATTTTTATCAGTAGATTCTAAATTGGGATTCATATTTGTTTACTCATTTGTATTTTCGTCTGTCTATTTGAACACTTATCATTCAAAAATGCTACAATTGTTTCTAAATAGCCATTACCATTTTATAATAATCGATTAATAGTTGTCACTTAAATCGATTGAAAAGACCTGAACATACATACAGTTTGATCTTCTCACTCTACGCGCTCTCACATAATTTTTATATGAAGAATCCAAGATTCTGAGAACTTGTTCTTTGAAGACTTCTATTAATTGAGGAATCATGGGGTTTTATAATTTTTGATGGTGAAGTTATCTAAACAGATGAATAAAATTGGAGTGTCTGTTTGTAATATTAAAATAACTGCTTTTTACTATGGATGTATACACGGTACATATACCAAAACAACATTTTTTACAATTTTTATCTGTCTGTCTGTCTGTCTGTTTATTTCGGCTAATCTCTGTAACGGCTGGATCGATTCTGACCGGACTTTCACTGGCAGATAGCTGATGTAATAAGGAGTAACTTAGGCTACTTTTATTTTAGTAAAAAATAGGGTCCCACGAAAAAAAATTAAAACCCAATTAATTAATTATTTAATTTTGTTTTGGGAAGCAACCTAGGGACGGACCCGAGCGAAACGAGGGTGAGTCGCTAGTTGTAAATAAAAATAATTTCACAAAATATGCCGCTGACATTATGTAGTCTTCTACATATAAATGTAGCCATAGATAATGTAATTTTAGGCACAATTCGTTAAAATCGCCTGATAATCTAGTTAAGTGTTAATACAAGATGACACCAAATGACCGTCGTTACGCGCAGAGGGTCGGACTACACTCGCATTTCACTTTATTTATGTTTTTAATGTTTTTTATTATAGGCTTTGTAATTCAGGCGGTCTAATTGGTGTCATTTTAGAAACTTATTTATTGGAAACTTCATCTACGTTGATAGAAAATATGTCCAAAATAAATTCTATGTATTTTTCTTAATTTGAAAGCTTTTCTAAAGCTTTTAAAGCTTGTATAAACTATCTTTATGTAAAAAAAATTAAATGTTTTTGCGTTAGGATGGTAAAGAAGGACACAATTCCCAAAGTAAACAAATCAACAATACATATTCGTTTTATAACATTAGTAAAAAGCTGTAAGGATATGTTATAGTATTGTAAGGAATATATGCTTTAATCCCTCCATTATATATCTACCTACATATTATGTATATAATACAACACGTGTAACTTTCTATCTCCAGCGAAAATCATCGAGGGTATTTAAAACTACCGTCATTAAACAGTTGTTTATTGTGACCGTGTAATAGGTACGTGTTCATATTAGGATAGCAGGACTGTTGAATAATTTTATTAGTAAACTAGCGACTCAATCTCGCTCCGCTCGGGTTTGTATCTACTTACGTTTTAACGTTTAGTATAGTTTTCTCAGAGATGAGATATTTTCCCGCAATAAAAAGTATCCTAAATGTTGACCCGGATATCCAGCTATCACCATACCGAATTTCATCAAAATCCCTCCAGTGGTTTTTCTGTGATGCGGTCATCGACAGACAGACACACAGATGAAAATTCAAAAAATTGTAGATTTGGCCTCTATATGATATACTAATGTCTATTTCAATAAGATTTTCCAAATTTTCTATGTTCCTTAAGGTCCACGGAAGGTTTTAATACTTAAAAAATACTATATCCAAGCTAGGGACGAACCCGAGCGAAGCGAGGGTGAGTCACTCGTAGTTATTTATTTATTTATTATGGAAACAAACGGTATTAACAAAAAATATAGAATAGAAAAATTATTAGTAAAACTTAACCAATAACAGTTTCCAAAGTTACAAAAATACATATATCAAAGTTAGGAGAGAAGATGCAGAACATAATTGAATTAATAATATTATATAAAACAAAAATCTAACAAATTAAAAATAAAGAGATAGAGAGAGAAGTTAATAAATAAAACGTATAACGTAACATAAGTTAACTTTTATTTTACTAACTTTAGTTTAGGCAATTTAAGACTAACCAAAACACAACCCAAATATTTCGAAAATGTACATTTACTTATAAAGAATAAATAATATATCCATAAAATAATATCCCAGTATCCATGTCTAAACAGAGCCAAACTTTACTTCCTGCGATAAGGCCTTTTGTATATCGAAACCAATAAAATATCTTAAATATGTCCGGTTGGGGAATGACGGTGACCAACCCAGGTACAAGTTGATTGGTCATTTACATTTAGATATGAGGACATGTTTGCTCGTGATCCTCATTGAATTGCCCTTATAAAGTTTTAGTTATACATATAATATTATACGTTAAACATTACTGTTCTATATTGTTATAGGGGCTTAGATAAAATATCATTTTAGAGTTAAAGTTAAAAATAAAAGTCGGTTCGGCCGTTTGGGCGGTACAATGTAATAGACAGATAAACAGATACACACATTACACCTATAATAAATTTAATCGTTGTCATAGAATCACTATAATATTATGTCATTCCTAAATATTTTTTATACATTTCTATTCTTCAACCATTTTAAAATGAAATCTTGTCTAAGATATCTTGATTTGTTAAGAAAAAGTAACCAAAGTTATACAATAAATATTTTTAACCGCCTTAAAAATGAGGTGTTACTCAATCCGAAAGTTTATAAGTATGTTACGTCTGATGTTGATATTATTAATTGTGGACTGATTATTATCATGACTCATAAATTTCAGAAAAAAAAACCGCACTTTATTACTATCAAAATAATTAACTAGTCGCAGTCCTTTTTTCTGTTTGTTATGTAAAGGAAACTAAATGTGCAAAATTTTTGTATGTCTATATTTATTGATTATACTAGCGACTCACCCTTGCTCCGCTCGGGTTCGTTCCTAGTTACGTTTTAACGTTTAGTATAGATTTCTTAGAGATGAGATAATTTCCCGCAGTAAAAAGTATCCTATATGTTGACCCGGATAACCAGCTATAATTATATCTATCAAAATCTGTTAAGTGGTTTTCTCGTGACGCGTTCTCAGACAGACAGACAGATAGACAGACAAAAATTCTAAAAACTATAAATTCGGCCTATGTATCGACAATAATGACTATTTCAATAAAAAATAAAAACATAATTAACGTACAGATTCGTTTTAGTTAGAATTTTATTATATGTAGGTATAGATAGTTGTTAAATGGAATTTAAAGAGATTTTCGAACATTATTAGTATAATATAAAATTCGTTTTTAATTGATAACGTATAGGCTCAGATAGGAAACCGTAATGAAGTTCTCCATTTCACTCGCTCCTAGGTCAAGTGATATTTAGTGTTCTTGGCCAAATTTGAATCAAATAGTAATGCACAAATCCGTACATAATTATAATACTCGTACACTTAAATAACTTTGACATTAATGATGGCCATGAAAGTTAACGGATGTGAACAACGGTGTATTAAATGTAGACGTCCATTTGTAAATTCATATACCTTATTTTTTATATAATATTTTCCTTGTACATAAGTATATTAATATTACAATAACAATATTTTAACACACATTACAGTTACAGTATTACAGAAACCAGTCTCAAACCCACCTAACATAAGACCTACAACTAGACCCACGCATCATCACATTACATAACCCACTATAATCCCCCATCAACCCAATGGTACCCAATAAACAAATTCAGTGCACCTGGCCGCACAGACCAATAAATAGTCGGCAAGAAAAGCAAAACGTATGCGTCCCATCGCCGACAAAGCCCCGTACAAATCTGGCCACTGGATAGCCGGCCTGATCGACAAATCCGGCAGATTACGCGCTGATACAGGCCCATGTTTATGAGACAGGATCGGACTCCGCCGGACTGTGCCGATGCAGGGCTATCAGCTTCTTGAGTTTGACACCTGGAATTACATCTGATGTGATTATAATATCTAAGATATATAAGATAATATAAGTTGCAATACGAATTATGATTTTTAAAGATATTTATTTATATATGAAATTATTGGGCTAGAAGAAAATCCTAAAAACAAGAAACAGCATCTGGGTCACATTAAACTTTATACTAATTTAAAATTGATTGAAATAATTTATGATAATTATGATATATTTATGTATAAAATATGTTAAATATACCATAAAAATTCCATGGTACATTATTATTATTGCTGTTCCCATACGTCTAACTTACTTAAATAATTATCGAAAATCTTGGAACTCCATGCAAACAGAACACAAATAAAAACTAACAACTTTTCAAACTAAAATGTTTAAAGTAGAACATATTAAGGTTACAAATACGAATTTAAATCCCAAACAACTGGACGTAAACAGTTCGAAAACTTACAAAAGTATAATAAAATAAAATAAAAATGCAAATTGTGGCAGCCCTGGCTCGATACGAGATAGAGGGAAGGTAGTCGAATAATATTTCGGCTTATAGAACGAGTCCAAGTTTTAATAGTGTACCGTCATGTTTATGTTATTACCCAGAATCGTGTAGGGAGACTGAGCTGATATAAGGTCTAAAGCGTTAAAAGCTTTCAGTTCTTTGTAAAAGGAAGTAATGTATTCTGGGTTTGGTGGCGATTTATGTGTTGTTTGACTGGGCGGTGCGTTATGGAGTTTTGTTTTTGTAATTTTAATGTTTTGTTTATATTATTATTGCAAGTGTTGCAAGAAAAATATACTTTTTTGGCTGCAGTTTAGTATATGGGATGCGACTTCTGGAGGGGTGAGTGGTATTTTGGATAGGGGAGGCGATAGGGAGTCCAAATATATTAATTTTTTTTTGAAAAAATGAAAGAGTCAAAAGTTATTGAGACTTAAAGTACAACATTTATATACATTGTCATGAAATTACTGCCATTTTGAAACTTGGAAATGTCAAAATGTCACTTCCAAGTGCCAAAATGATCTTCAAATAATGAGTCAGATCATCGAATTTTAAATTAACTTAAAGCACTAATGATAGTAGGGGTTCTGGGTTTGAAATAAAAAAAAGACCTAACGAGAAGGTCATCATGGTCACGGGGGAGACTGATTGCTGTAAAGCAATCGAAACCTCGGAAACCAAAAATCAAAATAAATCCGCGTAAAAATCCAAAAAGATAGTTTTATTTAATTTAAAACGTCAAATATTCGCGTAAATCTAAAAAAGCATTATACTCTAAGACTAATAGTCGAGTGTAATTAGTTTATACCTCGAAACCTAGCTATTGTAAATGGATTTGGCAGATTTTTTGAATTTCTTATACTAAAAACTAAAAAGTTTACCTTTTGAAACCATCCGCTAATGTTTCTTTTTTTTAAGGGTTGTTCCATAAAAGTGATGCTACTTCTAGTATAGGATATTCCTTTTACAGCTATATTTTTTTTTCGATAATAACTCAGTTTCTATATAAAATATAGTGACTTACCCTCGCTTCGCTCAGATGCGTCCCTAGGTAGGTACGTTACGCTCGAACTTCTGAACAATTTTTTGCATGATGACCACTTGCCTTACGGCGAAGGAAAACGATGTGAGAAAACCATGCAGGTCTGAGAGAACCTAGCAAGTTTACGTAAGACGTGAAATCCGCGAACTCGCACTTGGCCGTTTTGGTAAAATTTCACCTTGATAGGTGTAGATTTCGTGAGTTTCAAATTGAATCATTAAGTGTATGTCCCTTCATTTATAAAACCGTTTTTTTTAATGTTGGGAAATGCATCTACGCATACCACCGGGTGGGTATGTGGAACTCACCGGCTGGGAAAATCAGTACTGCCCACTAAAACCCAACAAAACCTTCCCGGTCTTAATGAGGCGTTGCAGGATCACTCAACCACGACGCCACTATGGCAAGTCCGCCGAAGCAGATCACAGCAGCCATGGGGTTGCTCCCACGGTCCACTCTGCTATCAGAGAAGTACCAGAAGCAACCCGATGGTACACCGCCTGTCTATCTGTCTGCATTTTTAATAGCGCCTCACTGAAGATTGCTAAGTGACAAAGAAGAAGATTATAAAGTCACGCTCATTCATTACAACATTTTGAGCTTTCTCATACAATGTGGGTGAAACAAATAATACGTATAGGTAGTTTATATAACGAATCTACTTATTTTTATAAAATGGCATATAGATATAATGGCACTTTTTTTTGGATCAATGCATGTTTACTTGTCGCCTTTTGCTTACGTAATTGGAAAACATCGTTAAAAGTGGCTAAGTTGAGTCGACGCTGTCAATCGAGATAATCTCCACGCGGATGGGCGTTTGAGTGAAAAGTCGTTTGATCAGTCTCGATGGATTGATGGCAATGAGAAAATTCAAGGAACAAAATAATAAAATTTTATAAAATTGACACAACTAGGACGCCACAAAATCAATCACTAAATAGTAAAAGAACAAAGTCTGTCTGTCAGTTTATTTTCTTTAAATCATGCAGCGGATTTTGATACGGATTTCACTTAGAGGAATTATTCTGAAAGGTTATATCATGTATGTATGAAATAATCATCAAGACAATATTATAAATGCAAAAGGTACTTAAGAGACGCATACGAAGGATAAGAGTATCAAATAACTTAATTTTTAGATAGAAAATACCCTAAAGTTTTTCAACTTTGTACTAGTGTTTAGTGAGGTTGGTTTTTGAACGGATTCTGCCATCAAGATTATAGTTTAACTTATGAAGTTTAAATAAAAAGTAAACTGTGAATTGTTATAAAGGTCCTTTATTCATTAAACCGCTAACGTACCTTGATATCTTCAAAGATGACATCAAATTACATATAACATCTTTCATGGGAAGTAACTTGACTTGTATATATTTCAATATTTCTATTCTACGACGATCGTAGAATGACATCTTGTTTAAGTCCCAAGGATCTAACATTCTAAGGTACACCTTACACAAGTATATAATGCCTTTGAGATGTCTAAAACCTTAGTCTCTCCCGTGACCATGATTGCTGTAAAGCATTCGAAACGTCGGGAACCAAAAATCAAAATAAACTCGCGAAATAATCCTAAAAGATAGTTTTGTTTAAAATATTCGCGTAAATCTAAGAAAGTATTATCCCAAGGATCTGTTTTGTTTATAAGTAGGTTGTAATATTTCATCTCCAAAAGGTTTATCTTAAAATATGGATAAAACTCTCGTGGCGATAATCGATATCGCCAATAGAAAATTAAAAAATAAATGGAAATAACGTGACATTTTAATACGTTTTTATGTTTCTATTAGCAATCTAATCCACTTCATTCTTATACATGCAATTTTTAGGTCAGTTTCTACCCAAATCTTAGGTATATATATTTAGGCTATCAAAAATACTCTTTAAATATATTAATTAGATGAATACTTATAACTAACTCACACCGGATTCGAATCTGCTACCAGCTGATCAAGCATGCTAGACGATCGCACTATTTCCAATTAATGTTCCAACCATGTAGTAGTTAATCCAAAGTGACAGACAACATGTACCGTCTTGAGGCGCAATGCCCGTAAATCGAGCGTCTCAATTTACGCCGGCTATTGGCGGGGTTTAGACCATATTGATAGGCCGTTGTCGCCTTGAGATATAGCCTAGCAATTTGTACCTGAATTACTAGTAATCAATTGGCAGAAGAAAAATTGCTGACGGTGTTAATTACTACTCTGTAAAGCTTAGTCGATCGTTTTTTTTATATTTGTTTTTATGGTGTTTATTTTTGTAGTATAGATTTCTTACAGATGAGATATTTTCTTGCAGTAAAAGTATCCTATATGTTGACCCGAATAACAAGCTATCACCATATCAAATTTCATCAAAATTCCTCTAGTGGTTTTTTCGTGATGCGGTCACAGACATACTACAAATAAAAAACCTAAAAACTATAGATTTGGCCTCTGTATCGATCGATAATAATGTCTATTTCAGTAAGATTTAAAATAAAATAATGTACAGATTCGGCTTAGTTTCAATTTTGTTAAATGTATGTATAGATAAGTATTATACATATTATGGACAGACATAATATCTTTGATATTTGAGAAAAAAAGGAAATTTTCTAAGACTGTATTTTTGTGTAAGATTACATTTTTTGTATACAAATATTCAGTAAATATAAGTATAATGTGGGATTTATACGAATATATTTGTTATTTATGCTTGAAAGTATGTATGATGTAACCGAAATGTAGATGCTAATTTGACTGTATTTTTGTATATATAACCCGAAATTGAATTGTTTTGTTTTCTGTTTGTAATAATTGTTGTTTTTTCAGAACTTTATATCTGAAAAGAAAAAATCAAGAATTCATTTAAAATCTTGTGATAAAATTCGTTAAAAATGTACATACATCTGCATCTATAACGTACGTAAATATCGTAAATAAATAATTTTGTTGTATTACGTTGTCTGAAATCGAATCTAATATGAGCAAATAATAATAATAAATTTAAATTAAACTATTTTTTCGGATTTATTTCGATTTTTGAAAATACGAAAAAAAAAATCATATATTCGCGTAAATCTAAGAAGGTATTAATTGTTATAAATTATTAAAAAATATTCTTTTTTAAAAAGTTTATAGTTCAAGCTGGACTCTTGTAGTTAGTTTTCAATTTTTTTCAAGAAATTCATTTATATATATTTATATGCACAACACTAACAAATGTTATAACACAACACAATCTTTGTCAATATATGGACATGTCGTCACCGAATCTACCCTCAACGCGCAGGATTAGTGCGTATTTACTGCAAATTAACCCAACAATTGATGACCAATTGATCGTCTAATGTGCACAGCCATTATATTAAATCAGGTCTCGATGGCACTCGGGATACCTGAACAAAGACCTTTTGATTTAAGAGCGTATGCTTTAGCTGGATTGCCTGTAGCCGGTTAGGTAAATTGATGATTTGAATCAATGCAAATGTGGATTACATATGATTTATTTTATTTGTGTATCACCTGTGTTTAGTTATGTAATCTTATAATATTAAATGAGCAATGATTGTATATTATATAAACTTATTTCGTGTATCTCGGAACAAATTTTGTAATTTAGGTTTTACTTTTTATAGGTGTCTTTTCTGGAAAAGGCGACTTTTCCGACAAAAAAAAATTTTGACGGCGACGATTAGCTAGCTCGCTTTAGGAGTAGATTTGCGGTCAGGAAACTTAGACAAAATGTTATGAAAAATAAAAAAAATGACATATTATGATTCTATGTCATACTTGTAACGTTTAAAGTCTTTTCTATCTATTTTCTATATAATACAATTCTTCAACGATTGTTGAAGGATATGCATATTGTTTAATTATTTGGATAGCAATTTATGCAAATGTAGATGTAAAGTAAAACACATGTATAGATATAGTCAATGCATAAATCTACTTTTCAACCGAATTCCAAAAAGGAGGAGGTTCTCAATTCGATCGTACATTTTTTTATGTGTGTTCGCGGATTACTTCGTCGTTTATGAACCGATTTTGATGATTCTTTTTTTGTTGTTGTAATAATTTTAAACTTAAAATGTAAAACTATAATATAATTGCAGACTATAAAATATGACTATTGAATGTCTTTCTGTAAATAATAACAAAATTTGCTATATGGGCTTTCATGTTGAAATCGTATTGTGAAATCCTTTGTAGGAAGTTTAGAATAGGTTATTTGATATCACGAAGAAAGAAAGTCTTATTGACAAGATCCTATTCCCATGACTGACTTAACTTTATCTTGATACATAAATCTAAACTTATCTACGACGCTCAAATAACAAGTGCATCGCATAAATCTAACCAACGAAAGCCGCAAATTAACATCAAGCTAGTAACTAGCATTCATACACCCGCCTACCGCAATTGCGCTGCGATAATACCAATTGTAAACCTCGCGATCTCACCTAACTGCTTCTAACCGGTTTTAACCGGTTCCAACCGGATCACGCCGCCAGATACCAGCATAATCCGGTACAATCCAGTTCGTAAACTTTGCACTGCTGTTACGTTTGCGGTTAACGCGTTGTGCCACTGAACAACAACTAATTTGACGTACCTTTATATGTAGTGTAAGTATATCTTTATATGTGATACCTTGACATACGAGCGAAGTTAAAACGTATGTTTGATTGGCACCCACTAAATGCCTCAACACTATTAATTGAGTTAAACGTAGTACTTACCTAGTAAAACAGGTACAATTTATTTTCAAAAGTTTAGAATTTGGAAATGTTTATAGATATGTCCGCCAACCCGCACTTGGCCAGCGTGGTGGACTATAGCCTGATTCCCCTCGTATTAAAGGGAGGCTCGTGCCCAGCAGTGGGACGTTAAAAAGGGCTGAATACATGTACATTATACATACATATAATATGTAGGTGAAAAAGAGAAATATTAAATTACAATACCTTTATCTTTATGTAAGTATTCCTCATAGTTTGTATCAAACACTTGTTATATCAGGAAATATATTCCTAAATAAATATGATGAAAATTTTAATGATAATAATTGTCTATATCTTGTAAGAATTAAGTATATTACATAGCTTTGGCACAAATCGAAAATATTAAAACTGTATAATTATAAGAAATTTTTATCATGGAAATTTATCACGATATCTAGATTCAACGAGGCGAAAACTAAAGCGGGTAAAAATAAAAGAGCCTGACAATTACGGTACCCTTTTAGCGAAATATCACTGTGGCTCCATAGAATCGCAAATGTCCCAAATGTACTAGTAAAGATTCCACCAGGTTTAATGCACCGTGATAGGTGTTAGTTGATATGGATCAGTGCACATGTGCATTGGTGTATCTGTTTTATAACTGTTGGCTCGAAAATATTGCATTTATTTTGTATATTACAAGAAAATTTCGATAATCGATTATTATCTAGGGAGCTATAGAACTAGTTTATGGCGTTCAAGTTTTACTATGTATTTTGGTTTGGTTATGTCTTATATTTTGGTTAAAAAAAGACTTAGTAAGGTTCTTTATTTGTGGATTTGAAAATAGGTTTTATATTAAACTAGCAATTCATCCTCGCTTCGCTCGGGTTTGTCCCTAGTTATGTTTTAACGTTTAGCTCAGAGATGAGATATTTTTCCGCAGTAGAGTATCCTATATATTGATCCGGGTAACCAGCTATCATCAAACTAAATTTTATCAAAAACCGTCCAGTGGTTTTCCCGTGATGCGGTAACAGACAGACAGACAAAAATTCTAAGAACTATAGATTTGACCTCTATATCGATAATAAAGTCTATTTCAATAAGATTTTCCAAAAAATATTGAATGTACAGATTCGGCTTAGTTACAATTTTATTATATGCATAGATATATGAATGGATATTCATATATCTATGCATATAATAAAATTGATAGATCATTATTTTCACGTAGAGACGTAATGCAAACTTTTCTGTTTTAAATTAATTTCGGGTAATGTGGATCGACTAAATTTTTATTATTGGTGGTTCAGTATATTTGAGCAAATAAATCTGTGTTAAACGAACAAACAAAAGAGGATATACGAGAAGAACTATATAAGTTTTTTGTTTAAAATAAAAATTACACAAGATATCGCAAATAACAACACAATTAAAGCGAAACTAAGTCTAGAAGTTTATGCAAATGGAGCTAAGCTAGCTTGAACCGGTTCACACCGGTAAAGCAGTTTAAGGCGGTTTGAGCTGGTGCCGGCATGGGAAGTTTGTTTTGTCACTTGCCTAGATTGCCGTTTAGTCTAATTGAAGAGATTTACCATGATTCAATAGCTCGATATTATTATATAGATATTATATTACACTACTACATAAATTTGTGTGTAAGTATGCTTGTTTGTATTTAAGTGATACTTTATGGAAGTATTAAATGAATTGAAGACATCAAGGGAGGAATTTTTGTAATCAATCCAAAACACAACTTTGAAGTTTTTTTTCAATAACTCTAGATAACGTAGGCTATAGTTATCTCCCTTCGAACGTGTGTTTCCCTTGGCATCGGGGGGGGGGGGGGGGGGGGGGGGTGTAGCTCATATTAATCAAGAGAGACACAGGGAGATGGCCCACTTCGGTGGGCATTGTACCATGCGGGTTGCTCCTGGTACTTCTCTGATAGCAGAGGGAATAATCCCTTGGTTGTGTGGTCAGCTTCGCAGGCCTGCCGTCGAGACGTCGTGGTTGAGTGCATAAGCGATCCTGCGACGCCCTATTAAGATGGGGAGGTTCAATTGGGTTTTAGTGAGTAGTAGTACTGGCTTTGCAAAAAAAGCTACACCTTTCTATTATAAAAACAATATAGTTTTAGTTAACTCGAATAAATTACTCTCATGTATTTTTTAAATTTTCTATTAGCTATATCGATTATATAAAGTCAAGTTTTCTATGGGGCTGTAATTTTAACGCCAATTTATAACGTAATTGACAGTTTTTGTTAAAGCTTATGTAATTCGGGCATTTCTTTGATTATAAAAATCAAGTTTTAAGAACCAGATATTTTAACATAAGTAGGTACCAGCTGGTAGGTACACAGATAAAAGAATACTAACGCAATTTTATACCTACCTAAAACCTACCTACCTATCTAAATATACCTACGAGTTTAATGTCACTATGTTCTTAAAAAAATGACAATTAGTGTTTGCGTTTTTTTATTTCATACTACTCGTAGTGTTGTTACCTCCTGCGCTTCGTTTTTCACCGCATCCCGCATCAAAAATATCATAAAGCTTCTGCCTTATAACTTTTCTTTCATGGGATGAAAAACGTTACTTTCGCTTAAATCGCTTCTTGCAGCGAGCATATCTTATTTTATTACCTGTCCCTAGTTGTCTAACAGTACTTTATTTTGTATCCGATGTCACATACATATTCCAGATGATAATTCTTCTTCTCTTTCTTTTTCTTCCGACCAAGAAACTTCTTCGGTTTTCAATTCGGCTGTTTGTGTGTATGTACAAATGTATGCGATATCTTCGCCGATGGTGAATCAAAATTAATAATACTTTCTTAACGAATAGGTCATACTCATTTAGTATAAAAGAATCATCCCTAAGGGAGGAATAATTATATTTGACAGATTTTGAAGTTGAGGTGACCAGTTTTTCAGTTCTATATATTTTAGTATAAATTAGATATTTTTTAGATAGATATAACTAATCCATAGCTGTTTTAAGGCTACCATTTGGTCTCTGAGTGAAATAAATATGACATATTTCCATACAGATGAAGAAATTATACGAGTTCTGTTATTGTTTTTTTTGGCTACGTATACCCTTTATCAAAAATCAGTTTTAAGTATAGAAGAATACAAAATTTTGCTGCATTTAATAATAAGTAACGTTAAAAAATATTAAAAAATCTTCTTCTCCATTCCTCGATTGACCATATACGGCTATATCCAAACAGCACATAACGTGTTAATTAATAATGCAGGCCACACTTACAAATCGAATCTCGGCCAAATACACATTAATCATTTCATTGTTGCGCGGTGACACCGAGTCAGGCTGTATTGTGGATTTGTTGACAGGGATCAAGCTCGACAGCGGGAGTATTCTGGGTGTTTACAAACATTTACAATTTATATTCGTTGGTGAGTATTTATTTTTTAGGTAGTGGTAGCCCAGTGGTAACGCGCTCGCTTCGGAAACCGAGTGAAGCGGGTTCAAATACCGGGTCTCGCATCTCTGATATTTTCATGTGCGAAGCATTTCTAACATGATTACCACTTGCCTTACGGTGAAGGAAAACATTGTGAGGAAACCTGTATATCTGAGAGAACCTAGCAAGTTGGCGAGCGTGGTAGACTATGGCCTGATCCCGCTCGTATTGAAGGAAGGCGCGTGTCTAGCAATGGGACATTAAAAAGGGCTGAATAAAATACAATACAATTTATTTTTTAATTAACTTCTTTAATAGTTAATTATTTAGTACTATAATTTGTTTAAATGTTTTGATAATTGGTTAAAAATAATTTATGTTTAACGTCATGGCTGCATGAAGACCTTTATAGATACATTAAAAATCTTTACAGATAATAAAAGCACTTTGAGGTACAGAGATGAAAAAAGACATCTAAATTCAAGATTTTTGTTTAAGAACTCATTATATCAAGGAAATGAAGAAGTAAGGATAGAATCGCCATAATATTCTATGCAGATGGTGAGTAGCGTTTCAAAATCTATGCTGGCATGGGTCTGAAGACATAGAAATTGTGTTATTGAATGTTATATATATTCAAATTTTCAGTCAGCATCTCAGTTCCAGAATAAGTAAGCAACTCCCAGTGAGTGTAGTGAACAATCACAAATGAACGGCCGCTAGACAAAAGGCGAGTTCCTTTGTATAATGAAGAATGGTCATCCCACTCTGTTAGTGTTAGACGTTAGATTAATTTGCCGACCGAATTTGTTTAAGGTGGTTCTCTAATTGAATGTATTTGATAGTTAGGGTGAAATGTGAATTCAAAAATGTGTATGTAACAGACGAACATACATACATCTATACAAATAAATAAAATAGGAGTGTCTGTTTGTAATATTAAAATAACCACTTTTTACTAAATGCATATGAATGTACGTATACCAAAACAACATTTTTTACAATTTTTGTCTGTCTGTTTGTTCCGGCTAATTTTGACGGGACTTTCACTGGCAGGTAGCTGGCTGATGTAATAAGGATTAACTTAGGCTACTTTTATTTTAGAAAAAAAATAGGGTCCCACGAAAAACAATTAAAACTAAATTAATTAATTAATTTTGTTTTGGGAAGCAACTTAGGGACGAACCCGAGCGATGCGAGGGTGAGTCGCTAGTATTGAGTATAGTTAGTTAAGCAAACTGATAAACTATTTCTATCTACCTTCTTTAAAAATTATTTTGCATAATCACTATCATCAAAGTTTAAGATTTTAAGGTAAAGACTAGTGATTTTTCCTCGCTTCGTCTGGGTGTATCGCTAGGTACGTTTTAATTTTTTTGCGCGGAACCCTAATTCTTTTTCTATAATAAAAGTAGCATAACTACTTATAATATCAGCTATCTGAGAGTGAAAGTCCCGTCAAAATTAATCTAGCTGTTTCGGAAATTAGCCGGAACAAACAGACAGACAGACAAAAAATTTAAAAATTGTGTTTTTCTTATTAGTACCGTGTATAATTTCATATGCATTTAATAATAAGCTGTTATTGTGACATTACAAACAGACACTTCAATTTTATATGTATAGATAAAATTAAAACGTTAGATGAAAAATGATAGGAAAAAGTTTGATTTAATATCACTCCAATGTAAGTATTAGGATAACGGATTCTCCATTTAAATTCTAGTGCCAACTTCCGACATTAAAAAAAGAAATATTTTAAAATTGTTACCGTCTTCTCCATTCTACGTGACATTGGCGAAGTAATCTGTGGTCAACTGGCACTTTTGAAGCCATTAACAAGAGAATTGAATTGTATTGAAAATTGTTCTCATTCAAAATTTGGAAATTGATGTCCATTAAAACCGTTTTATAGAGTTCCGTGCCCAAAGGGTAAAACGGGACCTTATTACTAAGACTTCGCTGTTTGTCCGTCTGTCTGTCTGTCTGTCCGTCTGTCACCAGGCTGTATCTCATGAACCGTGATAGTAAAACAGTTGAAATTTTCCGCAATAACAACAAATACTAAAAAATAGAATAAAATAAATGTTTAAGGGGGCTACCATACAACAAACGTGATTTTTTTGCTCGTTTTTATATATAATGGTATGGCACTCTTCGTGCGCGAGTCTGACTCGTTATTTAATTCAAAAGCCTAAATTAAGTATAGATTAAATAAATAAAAATTATAAGGCCATATGAAACTCATTCATCATTCGAATATCGCCTTATTATAATGCCCACAACGCAACTTGAATATATTCCATTTCCCACTAATTACTATGAAAAGTGGCGTAATTATGCCGCAGCGAGCATAAACATGTCAGCGCTAATACACTCCCAGGTGCATCGTATGATACTTGCGATACCGTGCGATAGCTGTATGAAACCGTTTTAAAGATTAAAAATAAAATATCCTATTACTTTTTATTATTTAACTGACAATAAAATTATATTAATCATTTCATAACTAAGGCAGTGGTAACCCAGTGGTAACGCGCTCGCTTGGGAAACTGAGTGAAGCGGGTTCAAATCTCGTAATCACCTCTAATATTTTCATGTGCGAATCATTGCCACTTGTCTTGTGGGTGAAGGAAAACGTCGTGAGGAAATCTGCATATCAGAGAACCTAGCCAGTTTTCAAGAGACATGTGAAGTCCGCCAACTCACACTTGGACAATGTGGTGGACCATGACCTGATACAATATTTATAATATGTACGTATTTAAAGTTATCAACTATCTGATATCCATAACACAAGCCTCGTAGTTTACCATGGAACTACATGGTGATGTGTGTTAATGTACCAACATATTTATTTATTATTTACAATATAATTGCATTGTACGTGTAAAGTGGGAAAAAGTTTTTTGGAACTAACAAATAAATCTGCCACCATTTTTAATTATAAAAAAAATTAGAATTAAAATCAACAAATATTGTAAGGTATTTTGGTGTCATTTTTGAATTTTTTGAAATCATTTTTGTAAAATTTTGGGTAGGCACTGTCTGTAACAAGTAGATAATAATCTTTCAGACGTCTAAAACCTTAGTCTCTCCCGTGACTATGATTGCTGTAAACTGTAAAGCATTCAAAACGTCGGAAACCAAAAGTCAAAATAAATTCGCGAAAAATTCGAAAAGATAATTTTATTTAAAATGTCAAATATTCGCGTAAGAAAGTATCATTTAAATACAATTCTTAAAATATCTATCTTCTATGATAGCAGAATAACATCTAAGCCACCGATATTAAATGATGATTAATTTTATGTAAGAGAGTTTAATCGATTTTCATACTATTTTCATTCATGGGTAGACGTGTAGCGATTTTTTCTTCGCTAATGTTATTTCAATAAGTTTTTATTCAAAGAGCATGTCGATAACACCATAGTGAGTGGAATTAATGACTCGTAAGTGTTATGTTCCTAAGTTAGACATCAGAAATAGTATAAAAAATATTAAGTGCCCATATATTACTTATTTCATCCTCATTCTCAATCAACCTCAGTAAAAGGGTAGCATAAATTAAATACCTATTAGATAGTACAATTTAATATTAATTTTCCTTCATGAAACTAGACTCACATTGTCTATATCGAACACAACCAAGCATTAACATCTAATACCAATATATCAAGTGTCCGCCAGTCCTTATCAATTTATAGTCCCGTTGTATCGAAACTTGGTCCCAGCAAGTGCATCTTGCACAAGTTTCATAATAAATTAAAACATGTGATATTTAGTACCAACTGCTACTATATACGGGGTCTGTACATAATGTGCGGTACTTGAATTGGTTGTCGTAATTTATGCACATATCTGTTTTCAATAAACTTTGTAACATTACGTGAGGATGGTGAGCTATTTGTTATTAACGGGCATCGAATTCAAGACTCCGGGGTTGAGGAAATTTTGTAATAAAATTAATTTCCATGTCAAACGACGGCAAATATAGGGTAATTTTAAGTATTTGTGTTAGTTTGCGAATTTTAAAACGTATTATTTAAATATGCGATATTTTTTTACAGGTCATTTGTTATATACCTATACCTCTTTTACAATATTAATATTAGATCTTAGCATTACTAACATATGGAAATGTGATGAAAAATCTATTAGAGCGTTTTTAGTAAAATTCATTATACTATGGAATTGCTTGCACTATGCATATTTTTTTAATGATTTGCAATTATTACTATACCAGTTTAGATATCATTCAAAAATAGTTTAATAATGGAAATTTTTGAAATTGTATTAAAATGACTTCGATTGCTTTGTCATAGAACCATATTTTGTTATTTAAATATATTTTTTCAGATATTCTGCAATAATGGTAGAATGAGGTGTTATTTAAGCACTTAGTCTTTTTTCAATTTGATCAAGTCTACTGCACCCAACTCATAAGACGCCATATAGCGGCTTAGACAACGAAGTCAAAGGAAAAAGCATTCAAACTAAATTTCTCAAACAACTTTCCTTATTTATCCATTACTCACGTTCATTTATAATAAATGATTCAGTGGTAGCCCAGTGATGATTCAGTGGTAGCCCAGCGGTAACGCGCTTGCTTGGAAAACCGAGTGAAGCGGGTTCAAATCCCGGATCTCGCACCTCTCATATTTTCATGTGCGAATCATTTCCAACATGATTACCACTTGCCTCACGCTGAAGGAAACATCGTGAGGAAACCTGCATGTCTAAATACCTAGCAAGTTTTGGAAAGACTTGTGAAGTCCGCCAATCCGCACTTGGCCAGCATGGTGGACTATGGCCCGATTCCCCTCGTATTGAAGGAAGGCCCGTGCCCAGCAGTGGGACGTTAAAAAGGGCTGAATACAATTCATAATAAACATTTTTATTTTTTAAATATTATGAATTTATACAAGTACTTTAATAGAAAACGGTTTAAACATTAAAAAAGCGATAGCCAATATTGGCTATCACGAAGTTAACGCGCCAACATTGGTCCCAAAGTGACACATGTGGCCCATATCTCTAACAGTCTCGTCTAATTCGCGGCTGTGTTCACATCGCTTTATTGTCAGCATAAATTGATAGGTGCTTTAGTTAGAAAGTCTAGAAGAGGTCTCTTATATATGTAAATGTAGGACTCAACGATAGTAATATTAATGAAAATAAGAAAAAAATAGTGAAGGTTAGGATTAAAATGTTATTATGTGAATTTATACTCATCACTTCAAGCATGAGTCAAGCAAAAATTGCAAATATGAATCATAATATTTAATTTCTGTTAAAAGTGTAAATTAATATGTAACATAATATAGTATTAGTGGAATTGAGATTGAGAGATGAAGTTTGAGAGATATGAATGCACATACTCGTGCTCTGTCTGTCTGTCTTTCTGTCTGTACTGAACCACTGAACCAATCTTGATAAATTTTGATTGGCTATGCAAAAGGTGAAATTGGGATCTAAATTTTGTATGGGAAACCAACTACCTTTTATTTTAATTTCGGGAAATGCATTTACGCATACAACCTGTATGTGTATATATACAGGTTATGTGGGACTCACCGGCTAGAAAGTTAGTACTACCCACTAAAACCCAACAGAACCTCCCCCATCTTAATGAGGGGGTCGCAAACCACGACGTGCCGTCGGCAGTTCTACTGAAGCAGATCACACAACCAAGGTTACTCCCTCGGTCCACTCTGCAGTCAGAGAAGTACCAGGAGCAACCCGCATGTTACGAAAGTGAGTCACCTCCCAGTATGCATCTTGGCTTCTCTTGGCTTTAGTAAGTGCATTTAGACTTTGTATTTGATATGGGTATATCTTATTTAATCATTATCTATTCTAGATTTATTGTATCCATGTCGATCGAGTTCAGGTGATGCCCGGTAAGCAACGTTAACGGAAGTAATTTGTGGGCGTGAGCCGACATTGTCCGATTGAGTGCCTGATTGTTGCTTGTTCGGACTCCAGTGCTAATGGGGACATCTAATTAATCTTTCCATGGTAAAATACTGCCGGTATCAGCAGGATTTTTCGTTGTTTATGAAGACGACGACGAGACTTATATATGATCTATTTTTATTGTTCTACATTATTGGCGTCTGTGCCTTATTGCTACGTTAAATTGTATTTCAAAGAAACATTAGTGATGAACATAATACTTTTGCAAAGTTAATTATTAATGATAAATGCCTCATATCTATGTTAATGTAATCAATTATCCGATTATCGGTCTTTTGTCAAAAAATCCATTTTTAACCGATTTGTCGAGCTTATTTGTAAAACAAAGGAACAATGAACAAACACATTTTTAAATTTATTATTATATATTATATTTATAAAAATCTTAGTCTAAAGAGTTATACAGACGGAGTCCGCCAAAATAAATGTCAAAGTCAAAAATAATAGCATGATTTGCAGTTTATGCTATTATTTTAAAGAATAAAGGACATATAATATCAATAACACAAATAAAACTATGTTCCTAAACTGATGTTTTCCTTCACCGTTAAGACAAGTGGTAATCATGTTAGAAAAGATTCGCACATGAAAATATCAGAGGTGCGAGACCCGGGATTTGAACTCGCTTCACTCGTTTTCCCGAGCGAGTGTGTTACCACTGGGCTACCATTGCATTTTTTAACTGGTTTTGTTGGTTGCAAAATAACTATATAATATTCTACTAAGTAATTAAAGCAATTCAGATCACATGCAGTTGAAATTGCACTTAATATATGTCTACCAGAATTATATCATCCACAAGAACTAACATACTGTATAATTATTACAAACTAGCAGAACCCGCGGCTTCGCCCGCGATCAAACTACAAATAAAATAAACTTTTTCGCAATACATACTTTATTACTTGCAAAAATAAGTTTGTGTAAGTTTTATTATTTGTTAAGGTATATGGAAACAAATTTAATTTTAGCGATCGTAACTCAAAATATCTACTATCTTTAAAAGATGTTAAGCGTATATTTTGTAATTAAATTTACACTTTAGGTATTTATCAAGCTGCACTACCTGTATTTTTTGTACATTTTTCTACTCCATCTTTCCAAAGTTAGAGCAAGAGAGTACAAAGATACAATTGCATACAATGTTTACGACTTTAGAATCATGTAACATGGCTAATATGGTTTTTTTTTAACTAACATACTAATGTGCTAACATCTACCTTATTTTTAAAGACCCAATGCTATTTATATCTGAAGCTTACAGTCTCCCTCCTTCTTCTCTTTTAAGTTATGTTATCGTATATGAAGTGCCATTCTTATTTTGTTGTAGCTTTTTGCCAGCGGCTACGCTCGTGTGGACTGAAAAATTTGCTCAGTTTTAATTTCCATTGAATTTATATGTAGTCATATCGAATTTTTAATATTATGTTTAGAGTAAAACTCTAGATTCACTTAAGTTAATCTACACTAAAAAAAAAACACAAATATAAGTTAGGTTTTCTTTCTTGCGCTCTAGGTTTGTTATAGTTGTTGCTGCTATGGCCAGCCGAAAAGTTATACATAATTATCCTTTGGATTCGGAGTAATTTCAGTTCTCTGCTTTATATCTCACACAGTTAGTGTGTATTTAAATAGAGAACTTGAGCCATGTTACTCTATTTAAATATATTTAACAGCTCATACTTCACCACCCAGTTTTAACCACTTAGGGGCTGAGTTAAAAAAAATCTACAATACATGTTTATTTAATTGTATTGAAGACCATTAATACCAAATTTCAAGTAATTCTGATCATAAACAAATTTTTCCTCATATAAATAGCACATCCCCTTTTTACCCTTTTAAGGGATAAATTTCGAAAAAAAATGATATCTGTATTGTTTTAATTTTCATTTTAAAGGTAAATACTATTTTCCGTGCATCAATTATAGAGTTTCATACAAACTTTTATCCCCTATTTGACAGCTTTATGGGATAAATTTCGAAAAATGCTGGAATATATATTTATTTAATTGTATTGAAGAGCATTAATACCAAGTTTCAAGTAATTCTGATCATAAATAATTGTTTGCCCATATAAACTTTATCACCCCCTTTTACCCTTTTAAGGGATGAATTTCGAAAAAAATCTAATACATATATTTCTTATTGTTCATCTTAAAGCTAAATGCCACTTACCGTGTATTTCGCGTTAAGAATAACAGAGTTTCATACAATCTTTTATCCCCTATTTTACCCCCTTAGGGGACGAATTTAGAAAAATCCTTTCTTAGCGGATGCCTACATTGTATGAGGAATATGTCCTCTAAATTTCACGTTTCTACGACCAGCGGTTTAGGCTGTGCGTTGATCGATCAGTCAGTCAGGACAAAGCATTTTATGTATATATAGATTGGTTGTAAGTTGCGTGTGCGCATTGCTACACCTGCATATAATGTACATACGTAATGAAGATTACTAACCACTACATCAAGTTGGGCCATCTGTTAAATTGTGCGAGTGAAAGTTCATTTTCTTAACGTGTAACTAAAAAGCTATCTAAATCTCTACAGATAAATAAAATTAAAGTGTCTGTTTGTAATGTCAAAATAACAGCCTTAAACTAAATATACGAAAGTAAGTACGGTAGGTACTTATAAAAAAACTATTATAATTTTTTATTGCCTGTCTGTCTATTTGTTCCGACTAATCTCCGAAACGGCTAGACCGATTTGACGGGACTTTCACTGGCAGATAGTTGATGTTATAAGGAGTAACCAAGGCTACTTTTATTTAAGACAAAGGATTAGGTCCACTGAAAAAAATGTAAGCCCATGAAATTGTGAACAAAATCTGCATACCCAGGGACGCACCCGAGCGAAGCCAGGATAAGTTGCTAGTATATAATAAGATGTGTAAATATCGAAATGAAGGATATCGTTATTGTTACTAAAAGAAAGTTATGAAAATATGAGGTTTTTAATGGTTTTTGTGTGCTAGAATATTTTCGTCTATTATGGAGAATAATTATTTCTAACATGATAATGAAGTCGGTGTAACTTAATTTAAAAGTAAACTTACACTAACTAAAATAACAGCATAGATAAAACGTGTCATCGTCTGTATGTCGTGTATTTTTTCAATAATAACTGATCCGATGGTGGCATCATACTGAGAATAGTGGAGTGTCCATGTTCTTTCCGCGAACACTTTTACTTCTTATAAAATAGGCTTTTCTTGACACTTGTGGACCACGCAAATTTGTAAACCACTAGTTGATTTTGGCTTCTGATACAGTTAATTTTATTGAAGTTATTATATTTATCTATGATTATACAAAAGTCAAAATGTCTGGATAAACATATATACATACAAACGTACATACATATGTACATGTCGAATTGATAACCTCCTATTTTTGAAGTCGGTCAAAAAAGAATAACGATAAAAATGAGAGGTGTTTTTAATAAGAATAGTTAGACTTCAAGGAGAAGTGCACGAAGGTCGTCTTGAAAATATATACGAGTAATACCTTATGTCAATAAGTTTGAGTAAAACTGTTTGTAACAAACATATATCGAATAATCAAAATCTTAATAATCAAGCAAAATAATAAAGTGTTGCCATTTTTTTGCAAGAATTAAGGAGTATAATTTGTCATCACCTGGTCACGTGTCACATAAAGCCGTGTTCACATCGCATTAACTCCAGATTGTGACGTCAATTTGCGCGGTGTGAAATGGCGCTTATAAAAATGTCCACTATAGACGGTTTTGAAGATTGTGGAGAGGGCTTCTTTAAATAATATATTTTCTAATTAATAAAATATAGGCTTTTTGTTAATGTAGTAATTTATTTCCGTTACATTTAAGTAACACTATGGGACTTGCGTGCGGGACATGTGTTATTTAATTTGAGATTAAATATTTTTATGTATTGTTATCAAAATTTTATTTAGTTTTTAATATTTTTAATTAAATTTTGGTATGTAACAGGTTGGGTTTTATATGTAAAATTTTTAGAGACTTTATATTTACATTCAAATAAATTCGTATTTGATAGTAATAGCACTAAAAAAAAATTGCACATTTTGTTGGCAAAGTCCATATATAACAATACCTCCTGAGTTGGTTGGTACTATATGAACAGGACTTTGAACCTCTTAAAATATATTAACTCTCTTAGTATAAAAATTTTTTATAATTACCTTAACTTTACTAGAAGTCAATCCATACGCACTTAGCTGGTCACCGCTATCAAAAAATCGTAATTGATTTTTTTACGGGCGATGCGTCAAGCGCGAACGCAAATGGCTTACGTCGGCCATATTGAATTAGTGCGTGGACGGTGTCACGGACAGGAGTGGAGTGGAGAGGTCTGTGCTAAAAGATATTTTAAAATCTTAAGAATATTGTTATTTTAGTTGTTTTTAGTAGTGAATACTTAATTGTAATATAGTGCATTTTATCTAATAGCTACTACAATTTCTAACTTTATAAGACAGTTCGGAAATTTATTTGAGAAATTATTTAGAGACGCTCGAATTACTACGTTTAGTAATTAATAGATTGTTTGAAGAATATCTATCCGAACCCAAATTTTATAATATATAATCGATGTAGATGTTATGGAAGTGAAAATAATCACTATGCTTAAAAGCCTACATAAGTATACATTATATAAAACGTATAACTATTAACTTGTATAGCTTTACAGCTGATATAACTGAGTCCCATATTGGAATTGTACCCACGATATGTGCAGGCCATTTTGTGACTTATGAAAGAATATAAAAAAAAAAAACAAATTTCGCCACTTCCTATTTTCCTTATCCTAGCGTTGTTCACTCATAAAATTAATTAAAAAACACTTCACTCGGTGATTTCGTTCAAATTGATTGAGAGCGGGCCCGCGGGCTGACGTCACTAATGGAGCGACACTGTTTTGTTTTTTAAGGAAACTTTTTCAAAGGAACCCCAATTTGAACAGTTTATTATTTAGTATAGCTAAGTATAACATAGTATAACTATGGTATAATAAGTAAGTATTGCATATATGGATTAGATTTTTTTAAGTTTAATTTTTCAAAGAAAACAAATCATTTCATGTTTAGATTTAGATGTGTTTTTAAAATACTTGCTCAGTTCGTATGGTATGGTGTGGTTTTAATTCATGATAGGTATAAGTTGCATGAAATAAGCTCACAAACTTACGGAATTATAATATGATTTTAGTGTGATGTAAAAAAAAAATAGTATAAGTATTTGAAATACTTTAATATAGTGTATGTTATATTTTGCCAGGCAAAAATTCAAACACATTTTTTGCTTATTAATCTCACGAAAATACCTTGAATCGTTCCGTGATAAAACAGAATAAATTGCGATAAATGTTTAAAATATATAGACATATCCGTGCAAAACCATAGGCAAGTGTGTTAGTAATTAATAAAATGGATATCTACAGCAGTTATCATGTAGGTTTTCATTATCTATATAGATAAATAAAACTATCTGTTTGTAATGTCAAAATAACAGCTTCTTATTAAATGCATATAAAAATATGTACGGTATATATATATATATATATATATATATATATATATATATATATATATATATGTACAACGTGTCCCAAAATTCAACGATAAGCGGGCACCAGAGGGTGGACCTGCTTACGACCACTCGAGAAAAAAAAAGAAAAAAAATATATCTCAATTTTTTTTTAAATTATAAGCATATTTCGAAATTCAATGAAAATTGACACCCCTTAAGATATTTTTAACTACCATTACCACAATTCTTCCAATATTTCTGAATTTTTTTTGTATCAGCAACCTTAGTAGCACTGCTATCCACTAGAATCCTAAGAAATTCCAAAATACTTGTAGTTTTTACACAAAAATAAATCAAAATTATTTTTTCCCCTAAAATTTTGAATGAGTTTTACTTTCAGTCCACTTTAAATCATCGTGGTGTAAAAAAAAAGTATCGACGCTACTATGGCAAGTTTTTTTAAAAATTGACACAACTTACCAAGATTCCAAAATAGTATAATACTGTAGGAAAACTAGCCACAAAAAAAATGTGCACTATTTCTAAACAAGAACCAAATTTCATAAATTGTTGTTGTGATAGTAATAACTTTTACTATGGGCCAAAAACAGGTTTTTTGTTGTTCAAAAATGTTGAATGAATGGAAACAATAGATACAATACAATTTAACATTTATTTTATTAATTTATTACATTATTAACATTATACTAAATGTTCAAATTGTTTGCCACCGGCATTAATACAGGTACGACATCGCCTTAAAAAAGATCGTTTTATTCGTCGTGCATATCTTCTACCGTTGATATGATCCGCAGCGTGATTTATTTTTTGGCGAAGCTCGTCTAATGTTGCAATGGGTTTTGAGTAGATCCTTTCTTTGAGACAACCCCAATAGAAGAAATCCAGAGGGTTTAGATCGGGTGAACGAGGTGGCCATAAGATAGGACCAAGTCGCCCGATCCAACGCCCTGGATATTCTTGGTTTAAGTATTCTCGCACTGGACGGGCATAGTGAGCTGGGCAACCATCATTTTGATACCACATGTTTTGTAAATCACTTATGGACACGTCTTCTAATAATTCTGGCAAGTCATTTTGTAAAAAGTTCAAATAACTATTGCCATCTAAGTTTCCATGTAATTCAAAGGGCCCAATCACATTTCCATTTAATATACCCGTCCATACGTTAACCTTGAATTGATATTGGGATTTGTCTTGTCTCATAAGGTGCGGATTTTCATTACTCCAGCTATGCAGGTTGTGAAGATTTAAATAACCATCTTTCTTGCAAGTTGTTTCATCCGACCATAAAACTTTATCTAAGAATTGGGGATCTTCCCTGTGCTTTTGCAGCATCACACGGCAAAATGCTACCCGTAGTGGACAGTCCCGCGGTAATAACGTCTGCACACGCCTGTAGTGATATGGGTGAAGCCTGTGACATTTTAGAATTCTATGTGCAGAACTTTTTGGAATTCCCGTAGCGGCTTCTATAGCACGTACCGAGGTAGTTGAATCACTTTCTATTTCATTGAGAACTTCGTCATTGCGTTCCGATCTAGGTCTTCCAGCGTTTCTCCTCTCAGATGGTAAACGACCCTCCGAAAACGCTTGATGCACATTAATAAATACTCGATAATCCGGGTATCTTTGAGCATTTGGGTACCTTTCTTGATACAATCTGCTAGCAGCGTTAGCATTGCATCGGCATTCTCCGTAAATTAGGTGCATATTAGCGTATTCCAACGGTGTGTATGATAGCGGCATGATAAACGCTAAACAGTCACCAAAAATACGCCAAAAGTTCAATTCACAAAACACACAATCACAGTCCAAAATAATGCCAAGTCAGTTCAGTTTGCAGATCACTTAATCCAGTCCAAAAAGCTAAGCCAAAAGTCGTTAGTACGAGAGCCACGTCAATTGAATTCAAAATGGTGCACAGTAAGCAAAGGAGCAGAGCGTACTGACTTGCTGATAACAACAACTTCTCTACCTGCCCTATTGTTATTCAACAATAAACATCTACATATCTATCTCTCTCTAACGTATAATCTCCTTCTATCTATCTCTTTCTAATTTTACAGACTATGCACGTGTCTCATTCAAATTCCAAGAATTTACAACAAAAAACCTGTTTTTGGCCCATAGTAAAAGTTATTACTATCACAACAACAATTTATGAAATTTGGTTCTTGTTTAGAAATAGTGCACATTTTTTTTGTGGCTAGTTTTCCTACAATATTATACTATTTTGGAATCTTGGTAAGTTGCGTCAATTTTTAAAAAAACTTGCCATAGTAGCGTCGATACTTTTTTTTACACCACGATGATTTAAAGTGGACTGAAAGTAAAACTCATTCAAAATTTTAGGGAAAAAAATAATTTTGATTTATTTTTGTATAAAAACTACAAGTATTTTGGAATTTCTTAGGATTCTAGTGGATAGCAGTGCTACTAAGGTTGCTGATACAAAAAAAAAAAATCAGAAATATTGGAAGAATTGTGGTAATGGTAGTTAAAAATATCTTAAGGGGTGTCAATTTTCATAGAATTTCGAATTATGCTTATAATTTAAAAAAAAATTGAGATATATTTTTTTTTCTTTTTTTTTCTCGAGTGGTCGTAAGCAGGTCCACCCTCTGGTGCCCGCTTATCGTTGAATTTTGGGACACGTTGTATATCGACACCTCCATGCAATAAAATCGTAACTCATTTTTTGTGATTTTAGGGGAGACAAAATTTAAACTTTAAAAAAATGTACCACATCCAAAATGACCCATACAATCTTCGAAGCTGTTACTATCTAATATTTTTTAGGAACACTATTTTTATGCACGGTTAGGTTGTAAAAAAAAAGTCGATTTCGTAGTTTTTCATGACTTACATGAAAAATAATACATAGAAAAATAGTATAAGTTACGAGAACAAGCATTGTATGTCTGAGTTACAATCTAGCTTTTTTGTAAGTTATTTTTTTTTGTTGTTAGATGATTGTAACTCCCAAGTGTTATGTTACCTAAAATCTTTTACCATAGTAAAATTTAAGTTTTTTTCAAGCAAACAACAATAAATCTGTAAAGAATCATCTCATAATGTGACGTGCAGTAAATATTTTTTCTTACGAATTATTATGGTAATGTTTTATTGATTTGAAGGATAAAAACAGCAGTTTCGTAGGATTAAATTTATTTGATTCAAATTAAGAAAACTTCAATGCTTGTAGGTAGCATTATTATCCGACTTATAATTATGACAACAAGTATTTTTTTTAACATAAAAAGTCTTTTTCTCCCTTAAAAATCAAACATAAACTTTAACTTTATAAAACTATTAATATTTAAACATAAAAAATCTTTTTAGTTCTTAAATCCAAAAAGTAACAATAAACCTTATAAAATTATATTTTTTAAACATAAAAATCTTTTTATTTCTCAAAAACAAAAAAAAATAGGTAATAAACTTTATAAAATTATTAATTTTCATCATCACTATTGTTGTCTTCAGCTATTTGAGTGGAATGTGGAAGATTTAAGTAGAAAACGTGATAAATTTCTGGTATCGTCTTACATTTACACAAACTTACTAGGTCCTTATACTTTGCTGTTGAAATTGGGAGCAATTTATTATACAATAAAGGAATACTTTCTCCGTCGTCAGACTGTTCACACTGAATTGTTTCTTGTGCTCTTTTTGTTCGTGTAATGCGTGTAGTAGGTTTCACAGCAAGGTTGATGGATAAGTATTGATCACTGAGATAATCATATTGAAAATATATTAAGTCAGGGTTTTCGTTTCCTATTTTAATATGTTGTATTTTAGTCCATGACATCTTTTTTCCACTACTATTCCAGTCCCAGTTAATTTTTTTCTTTAAAAGACTTTTATAATCAAGAATTAGGTTTTGATCTAATTCAGTAACATCATAGGGGGTTCCCGTAGTTTTAGCACATCTGATCAGAGTGATACATTGCTCTGGTACAAAAATTATTTGATTTTTCTTCCGACGCTCTATTATCGCGTGCATAGCATCGCCTTCAGATTGCGAATTATGTTATTAATCTATAAACGCCGAAATAGTCACCATGTACACTTCTCACCTCTGTATACTAAACTAGACCAAAATTCTATGAGCGCGAGTAAACTGCAAGACGACAACATCGCAATTCATTGTTATAACACGTTAAAAACTAATCTAAATATCCGTGCAACAACATTGTAAGTCGAAATACAATTCAGTAGCATTACATTTTGTACCCCTAGTTTGTCCCGTACAAAAATTGTATATAATGTTACAATATTGTTGTATTTGATTGACTACTTACTCGTAATATTTTTTATAAATTGTAAATCAAGTTGCAACGATATTGTTGAAAATAAATATTTTTTTGGTTAGTTACAATACTTTGACTTTTGTATATTTTAAAAATGAATGGGAGCAGAGTTACAGTGATTGTACAGAAAAATCACATATTTTTTTTTTTACATAGCAATATTATTGTAACACAATTTATGAAAAAAATGAGTTACAATGTTATTGCATGGAGGTGTCGATATATATATATATATATATATATATATATATATATATATATATATAAAAATCAATTTTTAAATTTTTTGTGTGTCTGTTTGTTTCGGCTAATCTCCGAAACGTCTTGACCGATTTTATCAAGACTTTCACTGATAGATAGTTAATGTTATAAAGAGTAACTTAGGGTAAATTCATTTTAGTAAAAGAGTTAGGGTTCTGCTGGTTCAAAAAAATTAAACCCATAAAATTGCGTACCTAGGGACGGTTAGTTACTATTAGATTAACAAAATATTAGCACATTACTTCGTAAAATATTCAGATACTAATGACTTAGCCTTGCTTTACTCGGGTTCTTCTTTAGGTAGATTATAAAAAAAATAGTCATTGTGAGTGTACCTTAGGAGATAGACATATATTATTCCGGATTTTTTCTGTTAGCCTTTTAAGACGAACAATTTTCTAATACATTATTTCGATATATCTCTTAAGGTTTAGTCATCGTTAACAACATAAGCGTACTTATAGTATTACTAGCAGAACCCGCAGCTTCGCTCGCCCTAAAACTACAAAAAAAAACTCTAAAAAAGGTAGGTTTCATATAAATTTTCATCCCCTATTTTGAAAAATGCTTATGTTATAATAATGCTTATTTAATTGCATTGAAGAGCACTAATACCGAGTTTCAAGTAATTCTGATCATAATTTTTTTTTGGGTTTTATTACAACGTGTTTTCCAGCGAGAATGATATAATCTCCCGCGGTAAAAAGTAGCCCATGTCACTTTCCAGCCCCCTAACTATCTCCACACAAAAAATCACGCCAATTCGTCACTCTGTTTTGACGTGAAAGGAGGACAAACAAAAAAACAAACAAACACACTTTCACATTTTTAATATTAGTACGGATATAACTATTAAATTAACAAAATATTAGTTATTTGTAAATTATTCAAAAACAAACATTTTTTTTTGGTTTAATTTTTTTTGTCGTGCGACCCTATTTTTTTCTAAAATAAGACTAGCCTAAGTTACTCCTTATTACATCAGCTATCTGCCATTGAAAGTCCCGTCAAAATCGGTCCAGCTGTTTCAGAGACTAGCCGGAACAAACAAACAGACAGACAAAAATTGTAAAAAATATTGTTTTGGTATATGTACCGTGTATACATCCATATGCATTTATGTAGTAAAAAGCGGTTATTTTAATATTACAAACAGACATTCCAATTTTATTTATTTGTATAGATAATACGCATTAAAATTTTATAAGTATTGAACCTCACTTCACTCAGGTCACCTTGTAATAACTTGTTCACAGTGAGCAGTCGCTGTCCGCAACCGCAATTTAGGCACCTAATTAAACACTAGATTCATACTGGACCCATTTGTTAGCGTGAGTTGATAGAATTTAGGCTTCGCTGGTATAGATTAGATTTTAGATTTTCATACTTAAAAGAGAAATATGTATTTACAGTGTGTTATTATTGCGAAAGTTTATAAGTTGAGTGACTGCACGGTTTTGGATGAAATTTGGTTCATAGATAGTGGAGTATATAGGCTACTGTTAGACCTAGGAACCCGGGCGAAGCGAGTATCAGTTCCTAGTTAAAATTAGAAATTAACATTGTAAATGCTCTTTCCGTCTTCCGCTTTAGAATGGAAGGATATTATGTCATATTAAATTCGAAATTCTAATCACATCAAAACCAATTTAAGCCTAAATATTATGTACTAGCGACTCACCCTCGCTTCACACAGGTTCGTCTTTAGCTTGATTTCCCATACAAACTTTCATCCCCATTTCCATCCCTTAAGAGATGATTACTGGGTTAAAAAGTATCCTATGTCCTTCCCAGGGTCTCAAACTATCTTCTTACTGAATTGTATCTAAATCGGTTCAGTAGATCCAGAGATTACTCCCTACAACCTCACAAACTCACAAACTTTACCTCTTTATAATATTAGTATAGATTACTATAATGTTCCAATAGTTAGATAATCTGGAGATTGTCCTGAAAATAATGCCACGTCTATTTTAACATAGCATTAAGTTACAATTAAGGTCAGGTACAATAATGCACCAAAATTCATGTCGAATCAATAAACAATATGAAGAAATATTCTTTTCTATTTTATTCATATTTATAACGTTATATTAATTATATATGAAAATAAAGAAATTCATCCAGTAAGAGTGGAGGGTGGTTACGATATTAGTATACATATTATTATGCACATATTAATTAATACGTACATATATATATATATATATATATATATATATATATATATACAAAATCTGTGTATGTATGTTCCCTATAGTTTCAACGGTTGGAGCGATTTTGATTATATTTTGGCGCTGGCGAAGCCGCGGGTACTGCTAGTCTCTACAGATAAATAAAATTGAAGTGTCTATTTGTAATGTCAAAATAACAGCTTTACGAGTATACTAAATGCACATGGAATTATATACGGTACTTATAAGAAAAACACAAGTTTTAAAAATTTTGTCTGCCTATCTGTTTGTTCCGGCTAATTTCCGAAACGGCTAGACCTATTTTAACGGGACTTTCACGGGCACATAGCTGATATTATAAGGTGTAACTTAGACTACTTTTATTTTAGAAAAAGAATTAGGGTTTCGCTCAAAATATTAAAATATATAATATTATTAATATATATAAAATATTATAATATATAATATTATTAAATCGACTGGTGTTTATTCGGTAAGCTAAACCAAATATTTTTAATAACACATAAGATATCAGTATTATAAATAGCTAATCAGGATATTTCTTAACTAGTATTAGGTAATAGTTAGTTCTTAGTCCATAACGTAACTCAATTAACTGGATCTGCCTTCACTCGTTCTATTGTGCCGGCCTCATAAATTGACAAACTGCCCAACTCTCAGAACAACACGAATAAGTTTCTGCTTACGGTCAGTGCGCGAGTTATTGAAAACACACGGTTGTATATTGTAATCGTTGACGCTTTTTTAAAGAAAATTATGTTCTTATTATTATAAATTTATATGTCATTGTGTGAGTTTGTGTCTAATAGGTAGGCATAAGTTATAAGCGTAATTCTTAATAGATTAAAAATATTGAAATGTATAATTCAAATGATAATCTAAATACATTGGCATTTATGGGATAAATCCACCTACCCGTCATAGATAAAAGCGATTTAATTAAAATTAACAGTTAAATTAAAATTATGAGTTAAAGCGTCATAAGTTAGAATAAAATAAAAAGTTTAATCACATATTCATGTCTAATATTAAAACAAATATACTAAACACTAATGCAATATAGTTATACTAATATTTTGAGGTTCTTTATTTTTTTGAAGCATTTGAATTCAGATATTGCACCAAATTATATAATTCAAACATTACTTTCAAACAGTTGGGACATTAACGCACCATCTAGTTCCATGGTAAGCTACGAGGCTTGTGTTATACCATAACTTTAAATACATACATATTATAAATATAAGCACCTATAACTGGGGTACAAGCATTCGTGCTCATTACACAAATAAATGCCCCCAGCGGGACTCGAACCCGCGACCGCTGGCACAGCAAGTAGGGTCACTACAAACTGAGCCAAAAGTGTCGTCAAATGTAAAGTGAATTGACTAAATTCCTCATGTAACTCCAAGGCTATCATAAACGTAGCGTCTCAATCTCACCCGTATGTTCTCACCCATAGGTCCACAGGCACTGCCCATGATTTAGCGTCCAACTTGCACCGTGGACGAACGTACCGCGCTTTGCCTAATGAACCATGAATTTCTATTAGTTGTGCACTGTTCAGGTAATTAAGTAATAGGTGTATTTGTCTTGTTTATGCAGAACAGAGCTACTAGTTAAGTATTATTGATACTTGGATTGGGATGTTAAATGTTTAATTATCTCTTTTTCTTTGTATTAATGTGACGGTCAAATCTGTAGCGTATTGCTTAGATATGCTAAAAGAAAAAATAGTTGGGGATTCCCCTCTTCTAATTAGTACTTTCTTCATCCTACGTAGTGTGGTGTGAATAAAATATTTAAGGTTAGCCATACTTTTTTCATTATACATGACATTGTAGTTGCAGTGTGACTGATTAGTTGTAAGGACTATTGTTGACAGCTATAGGTTGGTAATCAATATGGGAATAGTCTCTTTTAATTAACATAAAAAAAAAAAAACAACTTAAGCCTTATAGTTTTGATTCTGATTAAGTTAACAGCCAAAGTATTAAACATATATTTATATTATTAATTCCTAGAAGAGGTAGAAGTAATTGATTTCTTTTGAGAAGTCAATGTCAATATTTGTTTTATTGAAGCCATAATTGTTTTTTTTTTCTAAAAAAACTTAAGGTTTCTCAGTATAAATTATAGAAATAGATACTTATGTTGTTGTAAATGTTTAACAAACTATTTTAACTATAATGAAAATTATGATTTTTAAATATTTCTTAACATAACATTTTATCTGTACATTAATTAAGACACATAAAATAAAACAATCTTTACTTTTATATATTTATTGATTGAATACTCACAATAATTGTCTACTTAAATAAAAAATTGTACTCATGTACAATCTTACATAACATGAGCTGTATGAGTTGAACTAAAACAAAAATTCTAAACATACCTACCCTCTATTCACTTACTACATTCAAAGGCACGATTTTTCCAAAAATCAGCTAAATCTCTAAATTTTTCACAACACTCTTTCCTTCTCCGTGGACTGTAATGGCTCACTGGATTATTTAAAGCGTTACTAAACTTTCTAACTAATGTGGTCACAGAATCTATCATTGTTTTATCTATACCTTCAATACCTGATATATTTGAATTAAATTGCTCAAAAGCTTCATCTATGTGCTTTTTTATTTCACTATAATTAGTCTCTTCCATCGTATCGTCAAAAGACAGGTCGGTTGCTGAAATACTACACCGAACAACATCTGGAACTTTTTTCTTCTTAATAGTACTCGTTGAAAGCTGTTCTATAGATTTAAATATATCATCTATTGTATCACATATATCATCAATGGACGCGGCTGACATTATTTGGCCGTTGACAAAATAGAACTCTTTGGAAGATTCCTTGCTTGGATCATCTCGTAAATGGTTGATGAAATCATTGTATTCTATGGATGATGTAGATCGCTTAGATAACTGCCTTCCAAGCTTCCTTCTAACTTTCTTGAATAGAAATGATGAATCAAATGTGGGTGCTTTCAGATTTAATGTGCTAAAAACTGGTTTCATTCTGGGCGTGTCATCTTCTGTATCAACTTCTAGATCTATTGGTACTCCCCATTCTTCTTCTAACTTCTTCCATTGCTCGTTTTCGGATAGAATTGCGTCGATGTCAATAATCGCACTCATTTTTGCACAGTGTCACCGTCAATGTCTCAGTTTGGTCTGGTTTGACGTGCAACGTGCTATATTATATATTGAGTACATCTATCTCACTCTAAGTGTTTTGTTTTTGTGTATGCATGCACGATTTAGTGTTTCTCTCATTATTTAATGGTTTATAGGTAACTGTATAGTTAATGACAGTAAATAAATAATATTGAATGCCTTAATTAGTTTGTTTGTGTATTATTTTTATATATATTTAAGTTGTGAGTAATTGATTAATAAATAAAAATTTTGAGAATTCAATGAATAGGCAGATAACTTATTTTTCTAATAATATTGGTTATGAATATCTTAAATAAATATTTAAATTTTAAATGAAAGATAAAAACTTATTTATTATTATGAACTATTTTAAAATCAGTTAACATAGATTTTTCTTATTATTAGTGATTAAGTTATAATATTTGACAACTTTCTATATTGTTGTTACATTGCTATAATTTGTTTTGTTTTTTCGACTTCAAAATAAACTTTGATCATGTGTTAGCAATGTAACTTTTTTATAAAATCTAATGGTGGGTACTTACCAATTTTGGAAAAATTAAAAATAATTCAAATCGGCTTAAAACTATAGACGAAGATGTCGCGTAGAATATATAAAAATGCTATTAATTCAACACTTTCAAATTTAAAGACAACACTAATTTCGATAGCGATTAATTTATAAAAACATTTTTTAATTGCCTCTAATAATTAATACTTTCTAAGATTTACGTATATTTTAAATTATATTTGATATTTTAAATAAAACATTTTTTTTTTTGGATTTTCCTAAGGTTAAACCTATTTTGACGTATTATTCGCGACGTTTTGTTTTTTTTTTTTAAATATTGTGATGTGCTCAATGTCATTTCTCTTTTCTTCCTAATTATTGCATAATACTATGGATAGACATCACTTGTAATAACTACGCCTTACAATACATAAAAAAAAAACTCATTCATTCGAAAAGTTAGAAACCATAACAAAAATCAAACCGGTAAAAAACCAAAATAAAAGCTTAATTAAATTTAAAAAAAACCTTTAGCTTATTAAAAAAATAATAATTTAGCTTATCTGTGTTATATACAACGATACTCCTAACAGTTTCATTAAAGATAATTGTAATATGATATAAAATAACGATAACGTTTATTGTTCTAAGTATAAAGCGATATATAACTTGCTTAGCGGAGGTACCTCTGTAATTAAATCAGTATTTCACTGTAACGACCAACAAATACTATCATAAATTCGTTTTAACTAAACACGTTGCTCTGATTGTTATGTTCCATTGTATGAAGCTTATTACGCCAATGTGATATTTTAATAGGGGCATGTGATTTATTGGGATCAAATGCAAAGGGGTTGATATTTTTTTTAATGTATATGTATATATATATATATATATATATATATATATATATATATATATATATATAAAAGAAAGTCGTGTTAGTTACACTATTTATAACTCAAAAACGGCTGAACTAATTTGGCTGAAAATTGGTGGGGAGGTAGCTTAGAACCAGGAGACGGACATAGGATACTTTTTATCCCATTTGACCGCGTTCCCGTGTGACGTGACATAAAACGTCAAAGAGTCACAAGTCACCATAAAACGTGGTATAACAAAAACGCATCGGACATGGAATAACAAAACGCAAATGACAGGTAAAAGTAATATTGTCTGTGGTTAAGTATTACATCAGAAAAATTCAAAAAAATATATTAAAATTTACGAGTATATGGCTAACACTGGCAAAAAACTATTTTAAATATCTATGTAAAATGTACCTAGCGACGAATGCGAGCGAAGCGACGGTGAGCCGCTAGTTTTATCTAAATCAAGATAGTTGGTTTTACTTCGTTATTAATTTCAAAATTATTATATGCTTAAACTGATTTTTTTTTTAGGTTGGGGGTATTTTTTTGAGTATGTTTGACGCATCTTTAGATAAAATTTGTTTTATGTCTAGCAGTAACTAGTCTTCTCACTAAGCGAATCAAAATTAAGAATATATAAATATCTGTAGAAACCCTTTTTACTACATTTAATCCGTAAGGTAAATGTAAGAAAAAAAAATTCGAAATACAATATGTAAATTTTAGTTATTAAAAAATAAAATGTCCTTTAATAAGACACAAGCTATTATAGCCATTATAAGCCACATAAGGAAAACCCATCATATACCCCTAAAAGTAACGAAAAAAGAAATTGTACAGTGTAGGTACAACATAAACTAGGGTAAACTTATGTTCTTTCATAAACATCCAAATCTAGTACCTTAATCTTATTATTTATCGCCGAGTGTAAAGCGTCCGTGGCAATTAAACGCATCCAGTGCCGGCCGTGTATCATACACAGTAATCCGGGGGACAGAATGATAATAACAAAAAACAATAAAAATAACGAATTACGCCGCGATCTGGGCTTGAATCGGGAGAAGTGTGGCGCGTAGAGAATGATATGGAGACTGCCGTATTACTTATTAATATTCAGTTTGAGTTTTGACATTGTACTACTCTTTATCTTTTTTTTGTTTGAATTTTCACTCCAGGCATAACTAAAATCATCTAGATTTTTTATTTCAAATATTGCCAATTATTATAATTGTACTTTTCTAAGTTTGAGATTAGCAAATTCATTTATAATATGTGTAAAATCGATAGTGGCAACCAATATTGGTTAGCGACGGATTCCTACAGTTTAGAATAATGAACTGTAGTTTTGCCTGTGATGTCTTTTGCTTATTTCTAAAATTATTGATTAGTTATTACGTATGTTCACTACGTACTTCGGATTTCGGATATAAGGTATCGCACTACTAATAGGAATAGATAGTGTATTGGGTTGCACACTGTAGTATTTTCTGTAAGTTTAGCCACTCTGCTTGATAACACGAATGTCAGCAGGATTTTTTAATAAAAACGTCTTATTTAAATCATTGTCTTTAATCAGAAGAAATCTATGATTAATAAAATGCAATTAAAACTAATTAGCTCGAACGATAGGCATAGTACAAGTTTATTTATCGCTTGGGCTTAGTCATTTTAATCGTCAGCCAGATGACCAAAAGTTTAAAAGGTAGTTTATATATTTTAAACATGAAAGATCACTTTTAATATTTAATGTATTATTTTAATACATTTTTTTTATTATACACGTATTTATTATGTGGACGTTGGGCTTGTTAGATTTTATTTAAAACATCTTAGAAAAATATGATTAAATTTTAAACTCTTGAATCTTACTGACAGAGTTTGTTTTAACTAAGCTACTTCAGCTCATCAGTAAGGATAAATAACCGTAATCCACCCTTCTATTATAAATTTGGTATTTCGGATAGGAAAAGTGCAAGTTATCTTGAAAAATACATGAAGTGTACGAAGAGGGGTTTCATAAAAATGAATGGAGAAGAAGTATAGCTGATGTCATTTTATTAGATTTCCTCTTTTATGGAAGTGTTAATTTACGTATTATTTAAATAATTATTATTTCTTTTTAGTAAGAGGTTACTTTATTTTTGACTGATTTCAAAAAAATTAAAAAAAACTAAAAAGTAAAAAATATTTGGAACGGGGGTTTTCATTTACTATAATAGATATACCTAATCAGATATTTTCGAAGTCGGTGCCAGCCGATGCAAAGCAAAACAAGTCTATTTCGATACGTATAAATACATCACTAATTGAAGTATAACACCTATGTATAAATGTATAAATATAATAAAATTGTAACTTAACCGAATCTGTACATTAAATATTTTTTGAAAAATCTTATTGAAATAGACATTATTATCTGTACAGAGACCGAATCTATAGTTTTTAGAATTTTTGTCTGTCTGTCTGTCTGTCTGTCTGTTACCGCATCACAAGAAAACCACTGGAGGGATTTTGATGAAATTTGGTATGGTGATAGCATTCAACATATAGGATATTTTTTTCCGCGGGAAAATACCTCATTTTTGAGGAATCTATATTAAAAGTTAAAAGGTAACTATGAACCCGAGCGGAGCGAGGGTGAGTTGCTAGTTTTAACTATAATTAGAGTTCATACCTTGTCATATTTACCTATTAGATATTAATATCTTAAAGCATTGTCGGCTGGTTTTTACGTATACCCACTACGTACTTCGGATAGAATATATAAGGTATATATCGCACTACTAAGAGGGATGTCGGTAATTTTAGTTAGTTTTTATGCGTATGAATTGTAAACCGATTTTTAAGTTATATAATTTTTTATTAATGAAAACTATAAGTCCCCGACGGGTATGGAATAAACCAAAAATAATTTTCATCTACATTATAGAATAAAATTCCGAATGTTATTTGAACAGTGCTGTAATTTAAACTTGTTTCAGTGCACTTGTTTACGAACATTTTGTTAGAACTAAAAAGAAATGTATAACAGCTAATACTCGTAGTTTCTATTTATATAAAAAAAGAAAAGATTTTTCTACGCACTCATTAAATCCAACTAAAATTTTCCCAATATTAACATAACATAAAAATGCAAATATGATGACCGTCAAAAAATATATAATAAACAGCGACTCCATATCGTTATTAGTATCCCAAATCCAAGTTATGTTTACGCTCATTCTTAATATGGGACAAAACTGTTGGAGGAACAACAGTTTTTGTACATTTTATGTTCTGTGACGCCATAACTCAAGTCGCTGACAAGACGCCTTGAGCTCATGATATACAGCAACCCCCCAAATACTGGAACTACCTTATTTATATCAAGCAGTTATTTTTATTTATACTTCTGTTTTATTGGTTTATTGTGTTACGGATTGTTGGCCTCATACTAGGTTTTCTTAAGAGGATCTGATATTATATTTTTGATTTAGATAGTGTTGTGGAATTCCTTTTACAATTTCAAGTTTCTTGCTTTTCGATGTATAAGTTTTCTCTCAGACATGCAGGTTTCCTCACGATGTTTTCCTTCACCGTAAGGCAAGTGGTAATCATGTTGGAAATTAATAGCACATGAAAATATGCGTGACCTGGGATTTGAACTCACTTCACTCGGTTACCCAAGCGAGCACGTCACCACTGGATTATTCTGCTATTCCTTGTACTATCTTACTTATCTCAGTACAAAGCAAAATATCCTGCATAATATGTTCTTTTCTTACCTAACACAGAGACCAAACTTGTATTCCCATTTACACATATTGACGACACGTTTGGCGCAGTTTGTAGTGATCCTACTTGCTGTGCCAACGGTCGCGGATTCGAGTCCCGCTGGGGGCATTCATTTGTGTGGTGAATACGAATGTTTGTACTCCAGTCATGGGTGTTTATATTTATAATATGTATGTATTTAAAGTTATATATGTGTAGTGTATCAACTATCTGGTATCCATAACACAAGCCTCGAAGCTTACCATGGAACTAGATGGTGATGTGTGTTAATGTCCCAACTTATTTTATTTATTATTTATATATATACGAGTACGTATACATTTTATAGAAACATTAAGTAATTTAATGAAAATCTGCCAAAACTACCGTCCACCGTATTGATTGTTATTATTTCGTGTCATTAAATCAAAACAACGTTATTCGGCCGCTCATTATGGCGTGGCGTTGCTATTATCGGCCCGCTGCGAATATAATCAGTTGCGTCATAGTTAACTTTTGATTTATGCCTCTCTGTACGCCAGTTTTTGATCGGTCTAGTTTTATGGCTTAGCCGTAGATTATTGTGATAACGTAAGTTATGTTCTGTGGGGTGTTGTGGGTGAACTCTTGTTGTATTACTGTAAATGAGGAGTTTTGTGTGTTTGTTTGCTCCTTTTTTAAGCTGAAATTAATGGAAATTTAGTACCCAGATAAATTATGATTTTGAGTAACATAGGTTTTATGGGTATCCGAGTCATGTGTGGGTAAGTAAGGTAGTATTGAATAAGATTTTCATTTCATTTTCATTGGAAAGACTTCGTTATAATAAAGCAAGTTACTTTAGCGTTGAGACGTACATACATATATGTGTATTTTCTATGTTTGTAGATTTTATAAATTGTCGGTTGAAGCTATAATGTAATGGGATAAATTAAATTGAATATCGCTACGATAAATTATATTTAATTTAGCTACGTAATAAAATATTTTATTATTTAGATTACTATAGATTTCTCAGAGATGAGATATTTTCACGTAGTAAAAAGCATCCTATATGTTGACCCGGATAAACATCATCCTACCGAATTTCATCAAAATCTGTCCGGTGTTTTCTCGTGATGCGACTCGGACAGACAGACAGACAAAAATTCTAAAACCTATCGATTCGGCCGTTAATAATGATTATTTCAATAAGATTTTCCAAAAAATATAGTACAGATTCGGCTCAGTTAGAATTTTATTATATGTATAGATGTATAATAGCAATAATAGTAATAAATATATTTTAAAGTAAAAACAATCGTAAAAACATCGTAAAATGATAATCTCATGATGGATATTTTGCTCATTACCACTTCACCACATGTTGACTATTAGACCATATCCCATAAAATAAGATGAAATCGCAAATTCCGGTGACAAAGCCGTTCATTCCCAAAATGAACGTAATGTATAAAGCTTTCATAGCGCCGTATCGCGCGATACGACGCGATTTATATACAGTTTAGTGAGACCGTATGCAGTTTGAGCGGTTAATTGGTGTCCAAATTGTCATGGTTTAGGAGATTGTGTTGGTCTGTTTGTTGTTTATATATTTTTAACCGATTTCGAAAAAGTTAAGGCTCTATTTTGGATGGGAATTGTGAATGTGCTGTTTTTAATAATAATTTTAGGAGCTACTTTTTTATTGAATAGTCTTTAATTCAAACGTTTATTTAAATTTAATAAAAAACTTATAATAAGAGAGTATGATAGTAATAACATATAATAAATCATTTTTTTTTATTATTTACAAATGGTGTTATTACTTGTTTATATTATAATAAATACAGGTAAGATATAAGAGGTGCGAAGAAATCTTACTAGTGAGTCAAATGTTTGTTTTGCGAGAGAAAACAACTCTTTAGTGGACACGTGTTAACTGTTCATTTTTTCTTCTATTGGAGGAAGAGGTAAGAATATATACCGTGTACTTATTAATCTAAGTTAAATTTAAAAGCAAATTCATATATATTTTTTAAAGGCGTAAGTAGTTAGTTACTATATGTTTGATATAATTGAAGACTGCTACTCACAACACATATTTACTTCATTTTTCTTACGTTACTTTTATGTATATTATTATTATTATCTAGAAATAATATATCTACTTATCACAAATTTTTAATAATTTTATACATAAGCAAACTAGAACTTTGAATTTCAAAAACATAATTACTTAACGTACATAACATGAATCACGCTTTGCGTCCTTTACATCATTATCCTAAATCATATTTAGTGCAGTCATTACCATTGACTGGTATGATAAATAATCATCGCGACCAAATTCTAATTTAACCTTCTATTTTATAATGGCCATTTATTATAAGGCCGCAGAATAGCATGTCTAAATATCCTATATCGGGTTAGTGAAGCACCTAAATTTTAAATGGATGTAGTTATGTTTTATACTAGCGACACACCCTTAATTCGCTCAAAAATACATTGGTAAATAGGTATATAATGTATGAAATTTGCTAAACTTAATCAAATGAGTTTATAGTCGAATGTTTCATTCTTGAAGAGTTCTATCTAAGTCCTTCAACGAATCAGTCAAAATCAATACGAAATAACAAGTAGGTTCAATTCGGCTTTCACGATTTGACATAGAAATATTAAGAAAGACTAAGTAATAAGTTACAAATGAAGCCCTTGAAAGTGCATTTAAGATGCACATCCAAGTTACACTTATTAGTTATACCTATAAGTTGATGGTATTACGAATATATCAGAAAACTTCGGAGACGTATGCTGATTAACTCACTAAAGTTCCATCAAAATCGGGTGAACGTACACATTCAGTATAAAACATCAGTGGCGTAAATCATTAGACAACGACTGTCTCTATATTACTGCAAAAAGGAACTGTTAGATATTGAATATATGTATTTACATTGGATAAAGATATTTATAATAACTAGTGTTTGCTCTGTGGTCGAAGTTCGACCTTAATACTTTGTTTTATTGATAACTAGCGACTCACCCTCGCTTCGCTCGGGTTCGTCCCTAGGTTGATTCCCCATACAAACTTCCATCCCCATTTTCATCCCATTAAAGGATGGTTTCCGAGATAAAAACTATCCTATATCCTTCCTACGGTCTCAAACTATCTTTTTACCAAATTTCATCTTAATCGGTTCAGTAGTTTCGGAGCCTTTTCGGTACAAGCAAACAAACAAACAAACAATCAAATCCTTCCTTTTTATAATATAAGTATAGATGATAACAAAGCTAATAAATCATCAATAGCTACTAAACAAAAAAAAGAAGAAAATTGGTTGACAGACAGAGGAGAAAAAAAACACTGAACTTTTTTGTCTTTGTATTGTTATATTAATAATGTAATGTTATATATTATATTTTTGTCATTGTATATTTTTGTTATTAATAAAATATATGAGATTCAGCCCTGCTGTTGGGCACGGGGCTGCCTTCAATGTCAGACTTCACATGATTTTTCTCTTACCGTAAATGATTATCAGGTAAAAAATGATTCGCACGTGATGAAAAAATCAGAGGTGAAACACCCGGGGTTCGAAAACGTTACACTTGGTTTTCTTAACAAGCGTGTTACCACTAGGCTATTTGATGGTTTTTTAAAAATCATTACAGTAGTACACGCTTCACTTGAGGACGGAAATTTCACTGGATAGTCTTAGCGCACAGTGAACAGTTGCAAATAGTTAGAAATTTAAAAATTCCCTCTGCCCGACTAACCGAACCCGCGCCTACTCTCACAATAGCTAAACCCAGTTGATTTTAGTACAATTTCACCGCAAAACTTTCTAAAATAATTTGATATTTTTAATTTATTCAGCAAATGTAACAAAGCCGGTCCCAAGCTGCAGTTTAAACGTGTACACTCGGTGCTAAATCCAACGTACACGCGTGCAATAGGTGCGCCAGATATTGGCAATACGGGTACAGATTTAAGATGGCCGACGTCGACTTGGCTTGTTTTAATTGGCCGGTTTTACTGGGAATGTATGGAGCGGATTGAATTTTATATGATTATTGAGAACAGCTGCTGAGTTTCTCGCCGGCCCTTCTCAGCAGAACTACCTTCCGAGTCTGTGGTAGATTCATCACGGACAAACATACTGACATTTACTCGTAATTAAAATGTTGAAAATGCTTTACATTTTCAAAAAATGACGATTCAAAAGTGCTTGTAAAAGTCTATTTGATTAAAGTATGTTTTGATTTGATTGAAAAGCATAACCTAATCTGCTTGGTCGTGGATTCGATATTGATATGAGGCAACGATAGACACTTTTTGAGTATCTATTTATTTGTATTTAGGCTGTCGCGTATCTCCTATATGATATTTACAAAAATAAAGTACTTCTGTCCTTTTTCGTTTAAACGGCCTACCTTACTTTAACTGCTGTATGCGGAATATTATTAGAGTTTATACATAATTATTACTGTTTTTGCAAACATAGGAAGCAAAGAAAACGTAAAGAAAAATACTCATATTAAAATGTGGAAGTTTGTGTCTGTATTTATTTATTATCGCTCAGCTCGGGCTCGTCCCTTGTTACTTATTAACGGTTAGTATAGATTTCTCAGAGATGAGATATTTTTCCTCAGTAAAAAGTATCCTATATGTTGACTCGAATAACCAGCTATCATCATACTAAATTTCATCAAAATCCCTCCAGTGGTTTTTACGTGATGCGGTAACAGACAGACAGACAGACCGACAAAAAGTCTAAAAACTATAGATTCGGCCTCTGATATGATGATATCGATAATAATGTCTATTTCAATAATTTTTCCAAAAAATGTTTAATGTACAGATTCGGCTTAGTTATGATTTTATTATATGTATAGATAACTCAATAGGTTTGAGTGAAATTCGGAACAAAGATAGCTTATATCAAGCAGAGTCGCGTTCAAAAACCAGTTATTATTAAATCTAAAACAAACAACGTTGTGGAACAAGAAAACTATACCTGAAAGAAATTATTCTTTTTAAATATGTGTAAAGAAAGTGAAGACAATGCAGTAAACTAGAATAGGGAACATTTTGCCAAAATTTGTTGTAATTTAGCCCCAAAATTGTACGTATTGTTTCTTAAACCATTGTTACAACTTACTACAGAACGAAACGGTTAATTAAAAAGATATTATTTTTTATTATATTTTTTTTTCTTTTAAAAAGGCACTGGTAACTATACGAATTGATATAAGAAAAATATTCTAATAATTCTAACAGCTGTTTAAAGTTTTAGCTCCTTGTTAATTAAATTTTCTTTGCGGTTTGCGAAATTAATAGGAATAATAAGTAAATGCAATGCGACAAACTTCAATATTTGATATACTAGCGGTTCGCCCTCGCTTCGCTCGGGTTCGACGCTAGGTACGTTTTACATAGATATTTAAAATAGTTTTTTGCCAGCGTTAGCCATATACATTTTTTTTGAATTTTTCTGATGTTTTAAGACTTATTATCCGATTCCGGACTAAGAAATCCAAAAAATCAAACATCATAAAAATTGGTCCAACCGTTCTTGAGTTATAAATGGTGTAACACGACTTTGTTTTATTTATATACATAGATGTAAATATTTGCCCAAGACTATTGTTTTCACTTTCTAGTGTACTTCTAATTCTTTGACCAAAGGTAGAAATCACTTAGGGTTGCGAGCTGATCGAAAGCGGATCACTAGGTAAATTTTTAATGTAATGTGTTGTCTGTTTTAATTCATGGTACAAAGATGGCGGACAAGCGTGAGGCCAGTTTGATGGTAAGAAGTAACTAACACTTATGACTATGAGGTCATCCAAGGGTATTTAAGCTTTTTCTTTTAAACATATTGTGACAATATTTAGGCTGTAGTATACAGAGGTACAAGGCATTCATTGTTTTTGCACGATGCTCCTCTTGCCCTTCAGTACTTTCATAAATATAGCCTAGATGTTAATTTGGGATATTAGTCATTTCCATTCTGAATTTCACTTAAATCTGTTGAACCATAGCAGTGTGAACAAATAAGCAAAAAAACACAAGTAACATTTTACAATGTGAGGAAACCTGCGTGTATTTTAGAAAGACATTTAAAGTCCACTAACCGCGAGGTGTATGGCCTAATTCTGCGTGGGATGCGTGCCCAGCAGTGGGACATTAAAAAGGCTGAACGAGGACATGTTTGGCTCAGTTTGTAGTGATGCTACTTGCCGTGCCAGAGGTCGCGGGTTCGAGTCTCGCTGGGGGCATTCATTTGTGTGATGAGCATGAATGTTTGTACTCCAGTCATGGGTGTTTATATTTAAAATATGTATGTATTTAAAGTTATATATGTGTAGTGTATCAACTATCTGGTATCCATAGCACAAGCCCTGAGCTTACCATGGAACTAGATGGTGCTGTGTGTTAATGTCCCAACATATTTATTTATTTATTATTATATTATTTAGTCTAATTAAATCAGTGAAAAAAAATATATTAAAACAATTGTAACATCTCTATGCAATTCTGTATTGGGCCTCAAACCGCACGGGCCGAGTTACAGCGTGGCGCGTGTGGACAAGCGTCCGTATTGCGACGCAGTTTATTGCGTCGATATCGTTTGACAATCGCCGGACAAACCGGCTTTGCAAGTTTTGTGTGTGTTCCAAACCTGCAGATGAAATACAGGCACCATGGACACTTTGTTTGGATGCTCAATGGATTTTTGCTTGAATCCAATGAAAATGTGTGTGAAGGGAAAATGGTTTTGAAATAAATGGAATTTGGTCTAAGATTCTGTTTTTAATTTAGTATTTAATTAAGAAGAAATTGCTGTAAAACATAGCTGCTTCTTATACCGGTGGGATCATATATAAAACAAAGTCGTGTTAGTTACACCATTTATAACTCAAGAACGGATGGACCAATTTTTATGATTTTCTGGATTTCTTTTCATCCGGAAGAGGATAATAAGTATTAAAACATCAGAAAAATTAAAAAAAAAAAATTATATGGCTAACGCTGGCAAATAACTATTTTAAATATCTATGTAAAACGTTACGTGATATTTTAGTTACTTAGTGATGGGGTAAAGGAAAAATAGGAATTTACATACACTATATATGTTAACTAGTGTTCGTGCAACGTTCAAAATTCGACCATAATCATTATAAATAATAACACTATTTTTTTATTGATAACGCTAAAGCTCGTCAATAACTACTAAACAAAAAATAAAAAGAAAGTCAGTTCACAAAGGGAGAAGCAGGTACTGAACTGTCGATCTGATCGATTAAAGACTACTACACTTATATTACAACAATCATTCATTTTATTTATTTATTGATATTGCTATATTACTTTGAATTTTTTTAAATATTGAAGCTATGTACATATATATCACGTAAAAGTAAATAAATTTCGTATATATATGTAGAAACACAAAATAAAATATCCTTCGGATAATTTTGGCTGTTATAAATATGGGAAGGTAATTTTTATAAGATTGTGTAATAGAACAGAGGGCAGATTGTGTATTTTTTTATTTATATCCTATTTTCAATTTTAAATTAAAAAAAAAAAAACATATTTAAAGCTTGAACATAGATTAAATAAAAAAAAAACTTAGTTAATTAAAAGCTTTGTATTTGCACAGTCATAACTTTTAAACTCTCATTTACTACTAATTAATAGAAAAAGCAGAATACAATACTACGCCCCGTCTCTGCCCGTTTATTCTAATTACTGATAATTATCGTTTCAGCTGAATTGCACGCAGTTTTAATTCGCATTGCAGTGGCTAACGAGCGGAACTATGGGTTTTTGATAATGTCATTAATATGGCTTTCATGTTATTGCAGGTAGGATGGACGGACAAATCGATATATGTATATATAATTATAGTTCGAATTAATATATTGGTTGATCTCGTTCGGATGTTTAAATTTTAACGGGTAAATGGCGAATGTAAAAATCATCAATATATAAGAGAAATTATTGTTGAAATTAACTGTAATTGATATTTTAAGTTATGAATTTACTTACACTACTTACTTACACAGTAAGAAATGAATACATCTAACGGTCTGCTATCTGTACTTTTGGTGTTAGATTTTATTATGTTTATTATAGGATCCCATGATGATGGTAGTACCTAGCCTTCCCTATTGAAGTTTTTAATTTTGTGCGTAGATACAGTCAGTAATAACTGTCTAAAAATGCTTTAGCATTGGAAATGTCGTAAAATATTATAATATATTTCAATTAGATAACAATTGTATTTTAAGTAACATTGTACCTTACCTTAAATATGTAAACTAAAAATTAAATTGTGAATTTAAAGTAAAATTTCTTATTTAAAAAAAAAACCTACACTATTAGCCTAGCTTATAAAGTCTACATTACAAATAAGTATGAAATACATAAGATGTTCTTTGTATATAGAATACTAGCGACTCACCCTCGCTTCGCTTCGGGTTCGTCTCTCGGACAAAAACAACTCTATCCCACGGGAACCGTACATTTTTCCGGGATTATATATAGCCTAAAGCCTTCCTCGATAAATGGACTATCCAACACAAAAAGAATTTTTCAGTTCCATCCAGTAGTTCCTGAGATTAGCGCGTTCAAACAAACAAACAAACAAACAATCAAAAAAATTCTTCAGCTTTATAATATTAGTATAGATTTATTTTACAAATATTATGTACATTTATTCACATTAAAATACAAATTTTAATGCAAAATCAAAAATTGTCAGTTGATTCTATCATAACATAACTCATTGTTCGTTACTGACACCATGTCCCAAGCAAAACATGTCTGACTGTTACAACAATAAGTTATCAGGCATACTAATTTCAATCCTATTGCTAAGGAATTAAGACACTATGCTTTAGCAAATATAAAATTGTCGAACGAAACCTTGACAAACTGCAGTGTAGAATAAATTGAAAATTCAAGCTTATTCCTTTGCTTTAAGAGTTTTTACTATGAAAAATAATAAACAAAATTATCTAACAGCTATGTTAAAGGATTTTCAATCTTATCTGCTTGTAATAAGGAGGTATGGAATGTTTTAATTTTGGCAATTCCAACAGCGTTACTATCTCGACGTTTGTCACTCAGGTGTTTTTTTCAAAATCTGTCCCGCCCGGGGACCTTCGAAAGATTAACTTTTTCGTTTGTTTTGACTCAATATTTTAACTTCGAGTAAAATATAATAAAAGTTTATATAATTTACATGTAATTAATGTTTAAAATTATATATCAGTACTAAATTGTATTTGATTTTGCCACTCATTTCTTGAATATTTCTGTGGAATCTGGTTATTAAAGATTTTTTAATATTCTAAACTTGTTTTTAATTTTCAATATGGAGTTTTTTTTAATGAACTTGAAGAATACATCGAAGATAAATCATTTGGTTATCTAAATTTTTATAAAGCTTTTATATCCCTCAATATATCCTCAAGGGTTTTACTCCTAATTAACCGAAGAAAAGTATCGCTGTCGCTGAAAAATCTAGAAATGGCTCTAAAACAGTAGAATTTTAAGAAATTACAAAACAAAACCTTAATCTATTTTCAAAATAAAAGTTGAAAATATATTCACAAAATAGCAATGCGATACTAAAGCCATCACATTAAAACAACTTTACTGTCCAACGATTTCCGAATCGCCGCCATACTGCTGTACGCCATTTTATCGCCACACTCGGTTATATACGACGGAATTAAAAATACATAAACATGTGACGTTTTACGATAATTACACGTACACTTTACATTGGTAGGTTTATAATGCGATACAGTAGCCATTTTATTTTTGGATATAAAATGCTAACATCATTAAGGTTTTTATTGACATTGTTCCCAATAAATTGTAGTGGATATTAAAATATATGATAATTAAATCTGAATTTTCTCTTTAAATGTAACGTCTGAATTGTGTAACTTTTTATATATTACATAACTGACAATTGAAAACTTGTTTACTGCTTGAGGCTTTTGCCATATGTGTGTTCCTTTATATTTCATGGAAATAAAGTATTTGTTATAATTGAAATTAATAAGTTAATATTCAAGTTAATATTAATAATTAATATTTAACCCTTCTTTGTAATGGTTGGGAAATGCATTTACGCATTTCGCATGTGGCACTCGCCAATTAAACCTAACAAAACCGTCCCCGTCTTAATAGGGCGTCGCAAAATCCCTTACGCACTCAACCACGACACCCCGACGGGCAGGTCTGCTGAAGCAGACCACTCCCGTGGGTTGCTCCAACGGTCTACTCTGCTGTCAGAGAAGTACCCGCATGGTACACCACCATGTTTCTCCTCTGTTTTTCAACTGATCTTCTTTATTTCATTAGTAGATAGTTATTGACGAGAACTTAAAAAACTTGGAAACAGTTTTTTTTTATTTATAAATAGGTAAATTCTATTGGTATATTTTTTCATCAAACTTTCAATATTAATTATGTATGAATACTAGTAATATTTAACAAGTAAGATGTAACAGTTTTTATATTAAATTTACAATAAATAAATTGAGATTTTTTTTTTCTCTACAATTTGACTACGGCCAGTTAGCAGAAATAGCATTAATAATTTATACGCCCTCGGCAATTACATAAACTACAACATGTCACCTTAAACTGTATATTTTTCTAAAGGTAAGATACTGGTAGGAAACTCTCATGAGAATTAAGATCCTGCATTTGAAACATGGATGTAATAATATAATCACTTAATTTTTCTCATTAAATCGCACAAAGGAAGACTTCCGTACTGCGACATAGTTGATAAGGTACCTAATTTTTGAAGTAAAACTTCTTTGTGCGCATGAGAGCAAAATTTCAAGGTCGCAACACGAAAACCGTCATGGTTGCCATAGTAACCGCTTGCATTAGGTTGCCATAGTAACCGTTGTTACTGTCTAAAAAATGATATACATATATGATATTCTTACCGTTGCTATTTTCAAAGATTAAAATTTTTACTAATTTGTTTTCAAATATGCAAAATATTTATAACTAGCGGCTCTTCCTCACTTCGCTCGGGTTCATCCCTTAGAGTACATGCGATAGATTTAAGAACTAAGAATCCAGCTAGATAGAAAGAGATTAAATATTATTCTTTCTTCTTTGTGTGATGTTCGTTTGAATCATATTTTTGTTTGAGTATAATATTAAAAGTTATTATTAATTTATTAATCTTACATATTTCAAATATAAATAGCAAATGAAATTTCACTTCTAACAAGTATCCAAAGTTTTTTCTTTTAAAGTGTCCTTTAAAAACATTTATTTAAGCATAAGTATTGAATCAGAGTTCCATATAATAATCCCTCTAACTGTTTTCAGCCGTGATGGCCAATCTCACTGAAACAAGACATAGTGCAAAAGTAAACGCGTAAACTCACCACGTAGACTAAGGAGTCTTACGCCTTAGAAAACAAGAAAAACGATTTTCATTTTAAAATTCATTTCCTAAAAGGGCAAAATAGACGTAGTAAAAATAAAAAAAATAAATAAATAGACCTTTGGCATTTTTGAAGTTAGAAAAAATGTACGTTATAACATACATACCTATGTATACATCTGATTATATCGCTATGTGGAATATCCCATCTGCAATAAACTAAATTAAAGTCCATATGCATATTTAAAAAATACGTCAAAAATGTTAACGTACGTCTTTATATTTTATAATTTATTAGCTGTGTTTCATCCGCGTTAAATTTTATTATACATATATGCCTGTTTCATATATCTACCCTCTACACGCTGAGTGTTTGACCAAAGTTTCTGAGCTTAAAGCACTTATACATAAATACTATAAGGTGTAAACGAAATGTGTTTAAATTCCGTGAAGTTATTTTCAAGTGGGCTATTTCTGGGTTTTATTTTATAAATAATTAATACATTACAATAAGAAAATGTTTACTTCCCTCATTTCTGTCGTCATACTTAAATCTAGCGGTCGCCATAGCTTAATACTTTAAGGACATCTCGTATGTTCATATGTATATCAAACCGTTAATATATACTGAAGCAATAGACATACATATAGGTCTATACACTCGACAACTATATTGTCTTTCTTGAATAGTCGGATAAATATTAACTTTACAAATATTAAAATAAAATTTGTTAAAATACCCAGTGCCGGATTCGAACCTGCTACCACTTTTGTACAGCTTAGGCGCTAATTTACCCACAATTCGCTGAAAATGTCGTCAGCATAACATAAAATCATTTACAAATCCTTATTTAAATGTAATGAATTTATATAAAATATTACCAGCCAACCGGCACCGTGCATTAACTGCCATGCGAACCCACGGTCGAGAGGCAGTACGCTCGTAAAGCTCATATATAACAATGTTTATCCGATTTGTCTGTCCATTTACCGTAATTAGCTAAACATAACGACTCACTTATTTAATTTAACGACCGACAACAGGACATACGCAATTATATATACATACAGTGTTGTCCATATGCCTGTATTAAAGCTTGTTTCTACAGCACAATCTAGAATAATGTTTTAATAGAAATGGATGAGTATTTATTCATTTTTGTTTCATATTATTATTATTATACAAACATGTGCGTGATATTTTTTTTTTATTTTGTGATCTATTTTATTTTATAAGTTACCACAGATACTGTCATTTTCATACGAAATAATTCTAGCTTTTGCCCGCGGCTCTACGTTGTATTTTACGTTTTCAATTTTATAGAATAATTTTATACAAAATTCGACATGGTGCTACCAAAAGTTACATTATTTATAGCAAGCAATATTTAAGCTTAATTTCACAGCCATATGCCGTTCTATAAAAAAAATCTCAAAATTTTATCTAAATACTAGATTGGTTCAAATGGAAATCGAATTTGCGACTGATCTGTGTAGATTGTTTTAAACACACTCCACCACTCCGCCAGATTGTCATTGAAATTACACTATAATAGTCACAAATACTGTTTAAAGGATACGCTGTAATTGACAAATAAACATTCGGTAATATTAACTCGTTATAATAATTAGTATTGGAATTAGTAAATGAACTATTTGTAAGCTTCTATTTAAATTTAATTTGACTAAAACTAAATTAATGGTTTAGATTGCTTTGAAAATTAATATGGAATTTTGGTTTGAGCAATTTTTTTAAATTAGGAATTCATATTAGGTACTAGCAATTATTCTAGCTTTATCTAGATTCTTTATTTTGAATTTAACCGTCTTCTTTTTTTAATATAATAGATAAAAAAGTATACAATCATTACTTTTACATAAATATGCCAAACTAGCGGCTCACCCTCGCTTCGCTCGGGTTCGCCTCTAGACAAACAAAAACAAGTCTATCCCACGGGAAACGTACATTTTTCCGGGATAAAAAGTAGCCTATTTGTTATTCTGATGTATGAACTATATTATTGTAACGTTTCATTAAAATCCAATCAGTAATTTTTGTGTACTAAGCTGTATAAGTTACTATAGTTTTTTAACTATCCCACGGGAACTCATTAATGTTTCTGGATAAAAAGTATCTAAAATGTTGACCGTGGATATAGGATACCAGCATGCAAAATTTCATTTAAATTGGTCTGACAGTTTCGCAGATTATCCCGTACAAACAGACAAACAGTCAAACAGAGAAATAAAAAAATTGAAAAAAAAACTGGATTCGTTCTATTTCTCTTCTTACATCCCCTAATTCAGTTTTTAGCATTTTTACTTATGTACAGACATTCAACCTCTACAGTTTTATTATACGTATAGATAATAGATTTTTTTTGTATTAAGTTATATGATGATATGTCTCATTATAATAGCTTAACTATTTAGTCGTGAAACTAAGCATAAATAGAGAAAAATAGAGACGATCGTATTTATGATATTAGTATGGACCAGATTCTGTTTATGATTTAGCAGTGTAATATTAGATGTGCTAAAAAAACAACATTTGTTGAAAAATATGTCATTACGAAGGCAAATTTTAATGGTTATTATCAGTTTAGGAGATAGCATGAATTTAAAACACAGCTACGCATCTTTTAAATTATTTTAATATAAAATTTACAACTTAAGCTACTATATAAAATATTATTATAATATATTTTAAAACAAAAAAACACCTGTACGTGTACTTATGTACGCACGTAAGTTATACTTCTTTGGCGTAACAGAACAAAAATGGTTAAAGATTTCATCTCGTATGTCACAACTGTCTGTTTATAAAAGGAATGCAGCTATCTTCATCATGTCGCATTTTGGCTGTCGATTTGCGCGCACATCGTAAAAATTTTACTCTCATAATTTTTTCCAAACATGGCAAAAGAAGTATAACTTCAAAAAACGTTTCATCGAACTCAAAAATGACTTTAATAGTATTTTTTCTATCCATAGGGCTAATTTATTTTTTATTTCCTTGTGTAGGGCACACAAAATTCTCATTGCATTCTATTGAGACAACGATATAACGACGTAATAACAAACAAGTATTAATAATTGTTACTTTACATTCGTGAGTAAAAATAAAAGTTGACAAAAATATAAACATGTGAAATTTTTCTTTCCACTAAAACAAAAAATATGAGGACAAAATCAAAGCAAGCAACCTCTTTGATGATTAGTGGTCGACGCTGCCTATGACCATCTGTAACATATGGTAGTCGTTATTGTGCCTCCATGAGTATACATTTTACACACAATGCTATAGGGATAATATGGTAAATCCCCATAAAATCCCATAGAAAATTTGTCTCACCAATCACTCAATAGCTATCGATGGAGCAAAGCTGTTTAACCCTAGTTTACGATATCACGTGACGGACGCGTATCGCACCGCACACTCAACTACGCCGCGTTTAGTTTATTGCGATTGCCTATCGGTTATTGCTGATAGTTTTATTAATGACTGTTTGGGTTGATTGCTTTTTGTATTATAGGGATAAATTCTAGATGATTTTTCGATCTACGTTCATGAAAATATACTAGTAACTTATCCTTGCTTCGCTCAGGTGTCCCTAGATACGCCCTAGATACGTGCACGTAGTATTGCTACAATTTAATAGGAAGATCTTTTTAAGAGGAATAATTCTGTAATACATTGTTTTCACATAACTTTATTAGTTTACGCGGCGCACGCCAATAAAGGTCCCAGTGGCATGATTTTTTCCATCATATTTTAGCCAATTTACACAATTCCTTCATGAACCGGCAATCTAGCCGGGCGCAAAGTGAAGAGACGCACATCCCCATAGCTGTTGTAGTCTGCTTCGGCAGACCTGCTCGCACTTGGCCAGCATGGTGGACTATGGCTTGATCCCCCTTGTTTTGAAGGAAGGCCCGTGCCCAGCACTGGGACGTTAAAAAGGGCTGAATACAATACAATACATATTAGTCTATACATATTATAAAATCTATACATATTATAAAATTGTGACTAAGCCGATTCTGTACATTAAATATTTTTTGGAAAATCTTATTGAAATAGACATTATTATCGATAGAGAGGCCGAATCTATAGTTTTTAGAATTTTTGTCTGTCTGTCTGTCTGTCTGTCTGTCTGTCTGTCTGTCTGTCTGTCTGTCTGTCTGTCTGTTACCGCATCACGGAAAAACCGCTTCAGGGATTTTAATGAAATTTGGTATGGTGATAGCTGGTTATCCGGGTCAACATATAGGATACTTTTTACTGCGAGAAAATATTATCTCATTTCTGAGAAAAAATACAAAAACTGGTTAGTTATATGATGTTTGAAACTAAATAATTTTTATTCAGATGGATGATGGACAACATAGGAATAACCCATAATCATCGCACAGTATATTACTCCATTTTAAAAATAATGTAATAATATGAAATTCACCAAAATATGATACTTTGTCGTTGATATGTATTTCCATCATAGATAATTATATATGTAAATCTGTGGACGCGAGACCTCTAGTCTCTAGTTGTGTGTCAAATGTTTATCACATGACAAAATGGCATATTTGAAATTTACCGAACAATGTCTTTCAATTTGTTGCTTTCTCAAATAAATGCAAGTAGAAACTATTTTCAAAAATAGTTATTATTTAATCTAAAACTTACATATAAAATTGAAATGTCGATCTGTGATATAAAATTAAGTTTTCATATATTAAGCTCATATGGCTAACTCGTGATAACTCACTCACGAATAATATCGTCGAAGGCTCTACTATCGTAGATGATCCCACGTATCCACGTACGGTGGTGTAGTGGCTAGCATGTACGGCTGCACATCCTGAGGTCCTGGGTTCGAGTCCCGGGTCGGGCCAAGTTTAGTTATTGAGTCTTTCTGTATAGTAAGCCTCAGTAACAGCCCGGAGTTGGGAAGTTGGCGGTGTTGCACCCCCGTGCCTCGGAGAGCACGTAAAGCCGTCGGTCCTGCGCCTTAACTCTCACCGGTCGTGTCGAGTAGTCGTCCCACCGGAGTATGAGAGTGACAGGAATAGAGAGTGCACTTGTGTCTGCGCGTACACTTGTGCACTATAATATCTCCTGCGCAGTTGGCTAGTCTCAATGAGATTGGCCGCCGTGGCCGGAATCGGTCAGGAGGACATTATTATTATTTAGTTTATTATTATTTTTCTCGAAATATATAATTTCGGTGTAGGTAATGAATCTCACGGGCTTACGCCAAGTGAGAATCAACATTAGATATGTTTTGATGATTAGGGGAATCGTCTTGCAGAAACTTTCGGACTATGCGACATGTGTTCAGAATTGTGGCTTTTTGCATACTTATGAAAGTGTTATGTGATAAATCTAAAACGCGGAGAGAATGCAGCAAATACTTCGGTATAACGCCTGTACTGGAGATCACCAATGGTACAATATATACTTTATTCATCTTCCATATTCTAATAACTTCTTCTTTTAATTCGGTATATTTATGTATTTTTTCTGTTATAGTTTTTTGTAAATTGTGTGTATTTGGAACTGCAATATCAATTAAATAAGTTATTTTATTTATTTTGTCTATTAAAGTAATATCCGGTCTATTGTTGTGGATGGTTTTATCAGTTAATATAGCTCTATCAAAGTACATCTTGTAATTGCTGCTCTCCAGGACTGGTTTTGGTGTATATTGATAGTATGGCTGGGGCTTTCCTTGTATTAATTTATGTTTGCTGGCTAGTTTTTGGTGGATCATATGGGCTACTTGATTATGTCGATGAGTGTAATCGGTTTGGGTAAGGCTAGGACAGGCACTGGTAATATGTTGTATGGTTTCTGGTTGGCGATGGCATTTCCGGCATTTATCACTTTTTAAGGTTGAATCTTTAAGAATGAACTTTTTATAATTTCTCGTATTAATTACCTGATCTTGTATGGCAATAATAAAGCCCTCTGTCTCTGGGAAAAGGTATCCTAGCTTTAGCCACTGATTGGATGCTTGTATATCTACGTGGTTTTGTTCGAGGTCATGAATATGTCTGCCATGTAACTCTTTGTTGCGCCATTTTGTTAGTTTTTCAGATTCATAATCCTGACTTGAAATGAATTCGCGGACTTTATTATTTAAATTAAGTGGAGTGTAATTAGTGTCGGTTTCTACTGTAGCTAAATGAATTTGGCTAGTTTCAGCCTTACTATAAAAGAAATTTCTAAGATTTTGGATCTGTTTTTCCCATAAAACTCGAATGTCCATCACCCCTCTACCGCCCTTACTTCTTTGCACAGTCATACGTTCTATTGCTGACTTTGGGTGTAGATAATTGTATTTGGTCAAAGTGGTTCTTAATTTAATTTCTAATTTATTAATATCTGTAGCTGACCACTTAACTACTCCAAAAGAATATGTAAGTACTGGAATGACATACGTATTTATAGCTTTAACTAAATTTTTAGAGTACAGTGTTTTTTTACAAATTTTATGTAATCGACTAAAACATTCGTTGCTTAAATCTTTTTTTATCTGTGTATGATTAATTGTTCTACCTTCATGTAAACCTAGATATTTATAGCTTTCGTTCTCTCCCATGACATTAAAATAATCATTCGATTCATTACTCTTAGTTTCAATTTTACCTGATCTCAGTTTCAATATTTTACATTTATCCACACCAAAAGTCATGTTAATATCATTACTAAATTCAGCAGTTATTTCTATCAGCTTTTTTATTTCTTTATCAGACTTTGCAAATAACTTTATATCGTCCATGTACATTAAATGACTAATATATGTGTTTGATGTCAGTCTATATCCAGAGTTAGGGCTATTAAGAAGATAAGATAATGGATTAAGTGCCAAGCAAAACCATAAGGGACTGAGTGAGTCTCCCTGGAAAATGCCATTAGATATTGGGATATCATCAGTTACTATACAGTTGCAGCCATTATTTAACAATATCGTAGTTCTCCATGTTCTCATGACATCCTCCAGGAAAGATATTATGCAGGAATCAATTTTATATATTTGTAAAATGCGGATTAGCCAAGAGTGTGGTATGCTATCAAACGCTTTCTTATAATCTATATATGTTAGGAATAAATTACGGTTATGTGTGGTGGCATGTTTTAGAATATTGGAATCAATTATTAACTGTTCTTTACATCCCATATGATTTTGTCGACAGCCTTTCTGTTCTTCAGCTAGAATATTATTATGAATTACATGAGTGTTTATTTTTAGGGCTATACATGAAGTAATTAATTTATAAATAGTAGGTAAGCAAGTTATCGGGCGGTATTGTGAGGGGTCAGTGGTATTATTTGACTTAGGAAGCATGTATGTTATTCCTTTTGTTAAAAATGAAGGAAATTCTGCTGTTCCTTTTATTACGTCTGATATAGCCACAGCAAGAGCCTGATGCAGCACTACAAGTTTCTTATACCAAAAGTTATGGACTCCATCTACTCCTGCAGCTTTCCAGTTTTTCATTTTTTTGGTTACTTTCTCTATATCTATTTTATTTACATCGATAAATTCCATCGGTTTAATCGTTTTTGCAGTCTCTTCTACTTTTTCTATCCATTTGGCACTATTATTATGATCTTTATCTTTTTTCCAAATATTGGTCCAGTAATCTTTAAGTTCATTTTCTGCAGGTAGTTCCCGTATAGTGTTGTCCTGCACATTCTTTAGTCTTCTATAGAAATCCTTCTCATTATTGGTAAATAATTTATTATCTTCTTTTCTTTGCAGTGATTTTTTGTAGCGTGCTAGTCTCTGAGATTTAAGTGTAAGTTTCTGTTTTAACGTATCTAAAAATTCCTCCGGTCTACTATTATTTTTTTCATGGGATGAATGTATTTTATAAGATGACAATATTTTATTTACGTGTTTTACTAATTTATTACTTCTATTGTTATTTATGAACTGAGTTAGTCTACCAATATCTACTCTTAATTTTTTGATATCGTTCTCAAGCCTAATTTGCCATTCTGGTTTATTTAAAGACTTTTTTTTGTACGTGATCGCATCTGAATAAGTTTTATAGCCTAATTCCTTACTAATTACAAGCGCAACGCAATATATTAATGTATGTAATTGTGTTATATCAGAATCTACAGAATGAAATTTGACAAGAATCTGATTAAATATCCGAACTAAATCATATAATTTATTGTTTTCTCTTAATTTTGGTAGCTTAGGACGATGTGACGGATCAGTTCCTGTATACAACATTAGGGTAGTTTCGAGTTTATTGTGCAAATCTTGAATTAATGAATTTGGCAACTCATTCTGGTCTATTGCTACCGATTCAGTAATTTGTAGTAAATCAGAAGTTGGGACTTCCGTTTGTGTGGATACTGATGCCTGACTAATATTAAAAGACATCAAGGAAACCTGTGATTCAGGAACGTAAGTACGCTGAGAGAGTGAAAATAGTATATTTGTGCTAGGTTCTGTTATTTTGCTGTTAGTTTCAACTGGTGTTAAAGTAGAATTAACTATACAAGTTGTAACCAGTGTTGGAGTATTGGCCATTCTCTCCTCGTAGTTTATCTGTTCGGATATCTCCTTTTTTAATTTATTTATAACTTCTTCAGATAGCAATCTGTTTCTTAATATAACCCTTCTTTGGTCTGCTACTCTTTGTGCTGTGACGTTTAAGTCTGGATATTTTAATTTAAATTGTTCAAAAAGTTTACTGCCGTACATTGTCATGTCTGTTTCTAATTTAGTTATGTATAAGTATGTGCGCATGATAAATGTATTTATTTCACTGTCCCATTTCATGCGCACTCGTGGTTTTCCAGCCTTAGTGGTCACAGGTTGCTGGACAGAAGTCCCCTGTGAAACATCTGCAGCTGATGTAGTTGGGGTAACTGATCTACTACTATGGATACTATTAACTTTTTGCCTATCGTCAAAAGTCAGTTGGTTGGTTACTTCGGCTGTAACATTTTTATCGGTCGAAACCCGCCTGTTCAGTTCCGTACCGCCGATGGATCGCATGCTGAGACACCCAGCATCGGCTCCAGGTGCGCCCCGACGATCACCCTCGGGTAGCGGCCATATACGTACTTTTTTTTTCGATCTTATTATTATTATTAGTATTCCTAGTATGAACTAATTTTCAGTTTCCTTTCTCTATCTGTATAAATATTATAAATGTGAAAGTTTGTGAGTATGAATGTTTGTTACTCTTTCACGCCAGAACGGCTGAACGGATCTGGATGAAATTTGGCACAGACATAGATTATAGTCTGGGATAACTATAGGCTACTTTTTATCCCGGAATAATATACAGTTTCCGAGAGATAGATTTGTTTTTGTTTTTCTAGAGGCGAACCCGAGCAAAGCGAGGGTAAACCGCTAGTAAATAAATGAATATGTTGGGGCATTAACACACAGCACCATCTAGGTCCATAGTAAGCTACGAGGCTTGTTTTATGGATACCAGATAGTTGACACAATTATATAACTTTTAAATACATACATATTATAAATATAAACGCCCATGACTGGAATACAAACATTCTTGCTCATCACACAAATGAATGACCCCAGCGGGACTCGAACCCGCGACCGCTGGCAAACTGAGCCAAACGTGTCGTCAAGTTTCTCTGCATCCTCCTACACTAATATTTTTGAATCCTGCCTATCCCATGAGCTAGGCTTGCCTCCACTTATTCAAAAGTTACTGAATTTTCGAAATTTGTGTTATTTCATGACACCAAAATAATAAGAACGAAAAAAAATGTGTCTCATTTGTTTGCTCTGCAAATTTTTGAGAACTTAGAACTTTTTTCCGGTTGGTTTTATTTTCATTGGCATATTATATTTTGATATTTAAGAGGACAAAGAACTCTTTTTCCAATTGGTGGCAAATAGTAGTGCTGGTGATACGTCAATTTTATTAAAATGAAGTTGATGATTCAAAAGCGACCTTTAAAAATCTAAATACTATTAATGAAGACATTTTTAAATCTAATTGAATGAAGTTCCATTTCATACGGCTGAAGATAAAATAATTAAAGAGTGCGTGTATGAATGTGTACACGCGCAAGAAGTAAAACTTCTGTAGGTTATCGGTACTCTTTATGAAATTTAATTTATGTTTTAAATAATTAGGATAGGTGAGATACTAAAAAAATAATTAAATAACCGATATTAGGCATATTACAATCATATTTTTATTATTATATTTATAGAGTATCATTTAAGGAAAGAATTATCATTTGTCAGACAATAACAACGGTTACCATGGCAACAAACGTACGTACATTTTTTCGTAACGCATTCACCAGCTTACCCCCCCAAGTTAAGCGTGCGTAAATAAGTTTTACTTCAACAATACATACTTTTGTTAAGCTGTAAGTTTATTAACTCACAAATTCATCGAGCTTTAATCGATATTTCATCAAGATCCTTTCACTGTGGTTTACGATATCGTCACGCGTTCACTTCACGCGCTGAAATACGCGACACGTCTAGTTTATAACGATTGGGTCTCGGTTGTTGGCGATAGTTTGTGACGTTTGGACTGATTGTTCTATGGTTATATCATGAACACTCGTACGTTTGTGGATTACAGGTTTGTTTATATTTGAATACAGACTTTTTTTGTTATATTTCAGCATTTTACCTCAAGAGTCAGTTATTTTTTGTACTCCATGTTAAATGTTTAATTTACTTATCTGTGTACATGATTGGTTATATTGTCTGTGGTAGACTTTTTGTTTTTTGTATCTTCTTCCTGGTCTGTGATGTGTGTCTTGAAGAGAATTAAAAGTGTGCTTAATATAATGGTGTTTTCCTAAAATAATAAACTAAGATTAATAACAGTAAATTAACATTCACCTCATTTGGTATTCCTAAATAAAAGGGTACCATTAACACTTTATTTCAACTAGTCATTGTAGTATATCGTCGCTGTGCCTGCAAAAACCGACAAACGAAAATATTCAACTTTTCAGTAGAAACAAAAAACTATTTTTAACTTCTGCCAACGTATGTAGGAAAAAATTGAGTATGTACAAAATTACTTACGCTAGTCTTACAACATATCCCTTCCTTAAAGCCTATATTTTATTTCTTGTTTTCACAAAATAATTTTTTTAACTTAAAAATGATACATAGCTAGTGTATTTTGCGCCGCAAATACAGCTATGTGTTATTCTAACACATAGCGGGATTAACACAGCACTAATTCTCAAAAGAATATTGTTTAAAAATACACATAGCGTTTTTATGAAACTCATAAAAGGTGACTTTTATTAAAATACTAGATAATTAATTCGGTCCTAAGGCTTAGCTTGAAGTTAGATAACATAGAACTCAATAAATCTATACATATATAAAAATTGTAACTAAGCCGAATCTGTATATTATTATTTTTTTTTGGAAAATCTTATTGAAATAGATATTATTATCGATACAGAGGCCGAATCTATAGTTTTTTGATTATTTTTTGTCTGTCTGTTACCACATTACGGAAAAACTACCTACTGGAGGGATTTTGATGAAATTTAGTATGATGATAGCTGGTTATCCGGGTCAACATATGAGATACTTTTTACTGTGGGAAAAGATCTCATCTCTGAGAAATCTATACTAAACCTTAAAACGTAAGCAGGAACGAACCCGAGCGAGGCGAGGGTAAGTCGCTAGTAAGCTATAAAAACAAACACAACATTTCAAATTGGACCGGTACTACCACAGATTAGTGCGTTAAAAAAATAAACTCTTCATTTTTATATATAAGTATAGATAGTCTTAAAAACAAATTAAAAAATCTTATACTAGGCAAAATACTTTTTATTAAAGTAAAAACCTAAACTTAATTTTTTTCTGTATTTATTAAGACAAATACTATAATTTATCGTTCAGTCAACTACTGTATCGTCACTTTATCAGGCTATTTTAATTTTTTATTTTAGCATTTTACGAAAACTCAAACGTGACTATTGTCTGTGAAAGTTTTTATTCTTGACAAAATAAAAAATAAAAAAATAGCGTTCAAATCACATTATGACATGGAGGCAGTAGAAGCCCAGTGGTAACGTGCTCGCTTGGGAGACTGAGTGAAGCGGGTTCAAATCCCGGGTGGTACCTCTGATATTTTTATGTGCGAATCATTTCCATATCGGATAAAAATACAAGTGCACACTCTATTCTTTTTCCTCTCATACGCCGGTCGGTGGCACAGTAATTCGACACGACCGGTGAGAGATCTGGAGCAGGATCGATGACATTAAAATTAAGGCCTACGTAAAATGCAGAACAATAATGGTGCATAAATGTTTTTAACATTGCGAGTGGTTGAATTTATTTGTGTCAAGTGTATTTAATTGTAAATATAAATTAGAAATAGGATACTGTAAATTAATTCTGCGGCGCCGCTGTGGAAGTAAATTCCAAGATTCAGAATGTCGTAGTATAATACGTTTCTCCGTCGTTATAATATGTCCGTCTTGTAGGCGTGACCCTAGTCGAAGAGAAAAGTTCAGATAAAGAGAATCTCGAGATAGAACAACTGATTATAGAACACAGTAGACAGTGTACACTCTTCACTTACTTTATATACTCCAACAGATTATATGAGCAGAATCTGGCTGGTGATATCTGTCTTGCAGTAGTAAGTGGAGAGTGTACACTGTACACTGTCTACTGTGTTCTAAAATCAATGGTTCTATCTCGAACTTCTCTTAAACTGGTACATCACTCGACTCTATAGTCGATAACTTAATATTTTTATTGTTTACGTCCGTCGAAAATAAGAGTTATTTCCTTTAAACTCTAATTTTTTTGCGCTATTATAAAAGCTATAATACAAAAAACAACTTCATTCTCTGTCACTCCCCTAATTTTCTTCGAGCTATGTAAACATGAACACGTCTTTTTGATGGTTCATTTATAGTGTAACTTTTGTTTATAATGCTGTGCCAATAATTTAGGGCAAACAGATCTGCAGGTCCAATGTAGCGACGCAATGCTTAGCAGACATTTCAGATGTGCAACGTTTTTTCGCTTCGCGAGCTTCATTTATTCTTGTGCTACGATTATGATGAGACTTCATCTTTATTGCCCTCTTTTTATGAAACATGTGTCACATTGGTTTTTGTGAAGCTTAAAAAATGAAATTTTATGTGATTCTAAATTCTCTAAGATCTTCTTTCTTTGTACAAATAGTAGCAACTTTTTATTGCACCATGTTACGTACACACCTTGCTTTTTAGTGTATATACAGTTGATTGCAACGTATCGTCGATGTAAATTCTAAGAGAAGAAGAGCGACAGTGACTAAGGACTTCAGATAACAGCTGTAATCATTTTTTAAGAGAATCGGTATAAATCAGTTCCAGCTTGGGGTCTAAGCAAGGGCTTTGTAAAGTAGTCATTCTTCGTCGTGGAATATGGATGTAGATTTTTTGATTAGCAACCCAATTAGAAAATGCGTCTTTTTAAATCAACTATGGCTAAAAAGAAATCTCTACATAGTGGATACCCTTATTTAAGTGTCATCTTGCCATCTTTCTTAGGCAAGCAATACCACTATTACGTCTATGTGTTGTTTCCTGTAAAATTTCTTTACTTTTATGTTTTTTTATTAGCATTCCTAACCTCTACAGGTCCAATAATATAGGCTTTCTTGGCTTCCTACGATTATATGACCAAAAGTATTGAAGTATTATAAAAATGTTATAATTAAACAACTTTATGAGAAACTTAGCGCGAATTACATTAAACATCTTTAATTTATCTTGAATATTTTGCTATAATAGTTTGTATATTCGTCTTTATATCTGACTTACAAATTCTATATGAACATCAACGCCAAAATACAACACCTATTTAATTCGTTTCCTTTAATAGAATTATAATATCATCATTAATTAACCAATGCAAAGTTTACATTCCTTGTGTTGAAACTGTGTGATTATGCAGTTCGTATTAAAGTTTAAATAATTCAAACCTTATCTGAGGGCACAGTAGTGCCCCCGTCAAGTCGAGTAAAAATAGGCACGGCCGTACCATCATTTTCTCGCAGCCATTCAGGACATTTTCGACCTCCCTGTAACTTCGTTGTGCATAAAGCTAGAAGCCTAAATTTTTAATGACTAAGAGAACATAATATAACTAGGTACATGCCCAAATTACATTAAATTCAAACCTGCAGCTTAGAACTATGGCAGGTCAAAGTTCTCGTAATTTCGTCACTCACTCACCGATCATCAAGACTAAGGTAGACACCTGAGCTTCAAATTTTGAACTCAATTAGTATTTAGCCTATAAAGCAAATATAAACTAAAACCCCGCAATTTCAATCTCATTTTCTAGATATGCAACAAACTGCATAAATAACTTTGTAAGCCGATATATAAATAGATATGCGATTACAAAGTTACTTTTACAGTTTATACTATAATTTTTCGTCACTACCTAAACGTATAGGTAGGTAAATAGTAGATATATTGTACAGTAAGTCACAAATGATGTCTCCTTTAATAATATATCTGTACTAAACTTATGATTCGGCGCAGCGTAGCGAAGGCAAGCACTAAGGCTAAATTCAGTTGAAATGGCTAAGTCATTCTATTTATTAAAAAAAAAAAGTTATCTAACACTGATACGGTCTGTATAAAATATTGTTATTTAACTAATTAGGTAACAATTTATGACAAAATTTTTGAATAGATGTTCCATAAATTATAGGTACTAATAAATTAACCGACTTGGTTTTACATTAGATCTTATAACTTTTTGCGGTAGAAGAACTGCGTTGCGAGACTTGCATTTTTTTTACATGCAATGTTTTTAATCGGATGCTTTACTCTATAATCTATATAGTAGCAAATTAATTCGAATTAACAAAAATGCATTATAAACTTATATCTTCAAACACGTGGTATTGTGTCTAATGTAAAACCAGCTATGTGCTGCTAAAGGCGCGAAAAGTGTAACTTCCAGCATATTAAAAATACTCTATGTGCTTATAAGCACATATCGTTATTTTACATCCATTTTTGTTAAAAAAATACATAGGGCATTTTGCTATTTTTGGATCTAGTAGAGATATCACAAAATGGGTTTTTTTGGAAGATGCGGCTTACTGAGTACTATTAAATTATGCAATAAACTCATTTTCGCAAAAAAAATGTTTGTCGGTTTTTGCAGGCGCAGCGACCATATTATATGTATATCTATACTAATATAAGACAAAAAAAAATATTTTTTTGTATTTTTATTTGTAATGGTTAAGCTAAAACCCGTTGAGCCGATTTAGATGAAATTTGGAATTTGGTATGAAGATTTGGTTTGAGACCCTAGGAAGGACATAAGACAGTTTTTATCTCGGAAACCATTGCCGGAAAGATTGTATAGAAAATCAATTATTCCTCAAGTAAGGGATATGAAACTCATACATACTAATATATAATCTATGTAATTCATATTAACCCTTAAAACGTCCCTAGAGATAAACCTGAGTTAAAAACTATAGTAATTTATACAGCTTGGTACATACTACTGATTGGATTTTAATGAAACTTTACAATAATATAGTTTATACATCAGAATAACAAATAGGATACTTTTTATCCCGGAAAAATGTACAGTTCCCGTGGGATATATTTGTTTTTGTTTGCCGCTAGTATATAAAAAAATTCTACTTGAGTCGAATTTGTACATTAAATATTTTTTTGGAAAATGTTATTGAAATAATCATTATTATCCAGAGGCCAAATATAGTTTTTTGAATTCACGCCTGTCTGTCTAGGAATGCATCACGAGAAAACTACCGGACGGATTTTGATGAAATGGTCAACATAACATAACATAAAGGACACTTTTTATTATGGAAAAATATGTCATCTCATTTTTTCTCAATTTTGCGGTGAGCAATGAAACTGGTATATATTAACATGTGAAACCTAATAATTTTTTTTAGTTGTCTAAACGCGCGCGGAGCCGCGAGCTATGCTAGTTTTTTATAAGCTTTTATAACCATGAAATACAGACATTCAAATTCATTTCTTATTATTTAATCCAAACCTTCTACTCTTTCTTACGTTCATCTAACTTTATATCTTTATAACCAAAGTGAACAATATAAACGAAGATATTTGCACTTTCTTTTGATTAAAGCTCTAATATACGTTGCCCAGGGGAGAGACCTGGACTCAACTTTGATATTTCATAACAGGTTAAGCACGAGCTAGGTTTATTCTTATTGCGAGGCATAGCGCAGTTAAACTCGATTTATACTTTCGATTACGGCCGCTGAATAAAAAACAAATGAGGCGGGAATTTGTTAGTACGACTAAAAGGTTTGTGTGGACATGACTGAATGTAGAAGTCCCTAAAAATATTATTTATTTATATGTATTATTTTTTGCATAGAAACGTTGTATGGTCAGAAAAATGATGGGATGTTAAAATTGTCGAACTTTAGGTAAAATCATTTTTTTGCAAATAAATAAATAGTAATGTAGTGTAAATAAATAAACAGTTAATAAGAAGACTATGTTGTAAGTATTTGGTTACATAGCGTTTTTTTATCATAGTTTTGAGAGATGTAATAGAATATCGCTTCGCTAAGGTCTTAATCACGGTATCAAGGAACACCTCATTATTTCTTGTTTTTTATTAATATTCCAAATATAATACTGTACAGTGTATAGCATATGTGTCCATATAAAATATTACATATTGAATTCAAATCAAAAAATCCCTGATTCTATTTCTATGTAAAAGTATTAAAAAACATACATAAATTAGTACGATGGAGAAATTCTGGAATATCCACATAAACTTTCGTCGTCATCTCGAGGCGCAGACCTATGCTATAACAGTTAATGTTTTTAGATTTGAATGTACTATCAAACTCGCCACGTTATTCCCTGTTTATTACTTATTTGTCGTGCTTTCTCATTAAGATGAGGCAAATTAAATTTTATACCTCAGATCTCGTAGTACGGTGCTACGGAGTGCTACGGTGCTACGACGTTGCTTTAATAGCTTTTTGTTATGCACTATTATATATACATATGTATGTATTATATTATTATTACTATAGTTTTTGAAAGTTTTTTAAAAATTATTACATTATATGGGTTATTTTATTTATTAGTAAAGAGTAGTTATGAAAATAAGAAGATTGATTTTAAGTATAAGAAGGTGATGAATTTTAGTGATTTAATCAACTAAGTAATTTGTATGTAAAGCTAACTTGTACGGTATTTAAAAAAATACAGTATTTACCAATTTATTTTAAAAATAAATATATGTTTGTATTTTTTTAATAAAATTTGAAAATTACGTTTTTTTTAATATGACTGAGATATTTATGAATGTATTTTATATTATGTCCATGTATAATATAGCCAATTTTGAGAATAATACCTGATTTATAATAAACTACATTTATTTTTGTTTATTTAAACAGGTTGATCAGAACTCCTCGTCATTAATTTCAAAGTTTCAACCAATTTATAAAAAATATATCGACGATGCTGAAAAGTTTCTAACTAAAAATAAATACAGTCATTCAGTACTTTCTGCTGCTAAGAAAATCCTCTTAAGCTGAAGAAAGTTAAAAAATAATTAATGCTTTCGTAAATATTCATACCTCGGCTCAAGTTTGGAGTTAACCCTCTTGGGTCGGTTGATACGGGGCTATATCCTCAATAGATTGCTGCGTTTTATTCAAGATTTAACTAGATGAAGTAAAAGTTATTGTTTATTTAAAAGAATTCGTGTTTTTATTAAGAAAAAAAATATTTACTTGGCCTACTTAATATATAAGTAGCTAAGGTTATTTTACTGCAATTATAATGTTTTTTTTAGAATACTTTTGGTGTGGTTTGTGTTAAATTCAAATTAAATAAGAAGAATTTACATAATATTATATTGTTTAATGCACATTAAAATGGAAACATAAAAACAATACAGAAATCATTTTGGTCAAAGGTGGTTTACACGATAGATTCCAGCCAAACTACGGTAGTGAGAAAAAGTGTTATTAAGTGAGCTAAAATAGTGCAAATAGAATGTGAATAATCCACATATATTTAAATGGTTAGTATATATAATAAAGTATATTTGTATTTTCAATGTTTTTTTTGTAAATAAATTTACGAAAAAAGAACTTAAATATGAATATTTTAATAACATATTTAAATATAAATAGATAGCATTATTTTAAATACAAAGGTTTTGAGCGCAGAATTCTCCCGTGTGTTTTCAACCTGAAGGGTTTGTCGAAACGGCACCGATTTAATTTAAGTCGCGGCCCGTTATCGTCGGTGCCCCATTGTTTTTCTTCTAGAAATTTTACACTCAATTTGACGTGATTTTGCTTTTTTACGATTAATTTCATTTTAATTAGTTCGCATTGTTTAGGTGAGCAGTTTTCAAGAGTTAACCTGGACTCAAGAGTCTCTGATAATTAACTTAATATATTTTTTTCATTACAAATACAAAGGTATCATTTATCATTTGGTTCTTTTTTAAGGATGCAACGGATTGAAGGGGAATTTTGCATGGAGATAGTTTATGGCTTGGAAAGTGACTGAGCCTTTTTTAATCTCCATACATCGAGTAACTGTGTTAGGAATTTATGTAGTTGTAAAGGGACGGGTTTGTACGAACGTTTGGAGGTCACTATTTTATAAGAAAGAAATGATATCTACTTATATTATTCGAATGTTTCTGGGTCATAAAAGATGAGCATTAAACTGAATGTGTATAGACGTTAAGATAGTTCAAATAAAGACACCCGTCCATACGCATTTAAGATTAACTTAAGTAGCTCTATCTGCTAAGTTACAGTTTTTAGAGTTTCATCAAAATTTGTTCACTTGAATCGCTGAACAAATTTCGATAAGATTTGGCATCAGCATACATTTTGTTATAGGGCTTAACTTTCATTCTCATCGTTCTTACCGTATAAGCGGAATCGCGGGCATTAACTACTAACTTATATAAGTGAATTTGTATAGAACAAGCTCTCAGTATGTGATTTAAAAAACACCATAAAACCCATACAAACCCATATAAAAAACCAATTAATTTAAATTTTAGTCCGACTTTGTACCCAAAAACAAAAGAATATCCAACATATAATCTAACTTTAGTATAATTGTCGAAAAAAAAGGCGTAAAGCTTGACAGACTGCATTGAAGGGAGCGTATCCCAAGATATTGGTGTGTTGACATATTTACGAGCTCCTCGACTATTAAGTGGTGATTTAGTGTGCATATCAGGATGGATACGTTTTTATCGCGCCCATATATCCACTCAGTTCGCTCTATTATAGCCATTGTAAAAAATGCGGGATTTTGTCTTGGATATGCTTTATTCTATTGCTTTTTTGCGTCAAACTAAAAATGTTTATATTAATGCCTTAGTTTTATTGACTTATATATTATTTAAGAGTAAATAAACGGTAAAATTATGTCTGTTTTATTATAAAAGTTTTATTAAGCTTTGGTTATGATAGCACTGACATCATTATAATTCATCTTTATTTATATTCATCAGTATTATTATAAAAGCGGTGTCTTTACGTGTGTCTGTTATTCAAATTAGAATAAACTATATTTAACTTAATAAATATTTTACTCTTAAAGGTTGTTAAGACTTTAGTACCTTGTTATTTGTTTATTACAATACATGAAAAAACATGCGCTCAATATGAGCGACAGTTTTCAAATCCCCGACATACCTACATTTCAATTTTATGATACTATTATACATAAAGTAATCGCGTAGTAAAATATCCTATATGTTGACCCGGATAAGCAGCTATCATCATACCAAATTTCATCAAATCTGTGCCGTGGTTTTGTCGTGATGCATTCTCAGACAGACAGATGGACGGACGAACGAACGGACGGCCGGACAGAAAGACAGACAAAAATATTATTATATGTATAGATATTAAATAATAAATATTATAATATATTATGTTAAAAATAGAGAGAAAATATGTGACTGAGTAAAATTCTAAAAAGAGATAAAGCTATATGTACATATATTAAGTGCGATTAACACGGAGAATTAACACATACACGACATTTTATCGATGTCAACCGCCACGAGATGAGACGTGCCGCGGTCAAAAAGTAGTATTTTATAAGGATAATAATTTATTTTACATTAATAACATTTTTCGGTGACAATATCTTTTTTATAATAACGGTAACTCCAACTCGTTGGCATCTTAACCCTACAAGGGTAGAACGTTAATTCTTAGGCTTAATCTCTGATATTTGTGCGTTTGATGAGGTAATCACGGCTATTGTTTTAATGCTAGAAGACCGCGGAAGACTTAAAAGATATAGAAACTCTAGAAAAGTTCATTATTTATAAATTAAATTAAAATTATTTTAATACTTTCTTAGATTTACGCAAACATTTGACATTTTAAATGGAACTAGCTTTTCGGATTTTTTCGCGGATATATATTGATTTCTGGTTCCCGACGTTTCGAATGCTTTAAAGCAATCATGGTCACGGGAGAGACTAAGGTTTTAGATGTCTCATAGGCATTATATAATTGATACAGACAGCTTACCCACAAAATAACAAATTGAATTAAAAATTTCAAAAATGGCACCAAAGTACCTTACAATATTTATTTAACGTCGGGCACCAAAATTCAAAATAAATCCGCGAAGAAATCCGAAAATCAAATTTCAAAAAACGAGAGAGATCAGTCAGGAGGGTCAGTCTCTCCCGTGACCATGATTGCTGTAAAGCATTCGAAACGTCGGGAACCAAAAATCAAAATAAATCTGCGAAAAAATCCGAAAAGATAGTTTTATTTAATAATGTTAAATATTCGCGTAAAACTAAGAAATTATTACGATTAATTCTTATTTTTTTATATACCATTTCCAGTCTAAATATCATCATAGAGAAATTTAAGGTATAACAATATTGAGGCCGGTACAGAGCGTCGCGCTTCTAATGCCTTAATCTTGAAGCGGTGGACGGACGTGGTAAGACATTGGAGATACGATTATTTAGTGTTGAATTATGTAAAGATTCTTAAAAGGTTTACTTTAAGTTCGCCTCGTGGTGGAGGAAAATGAACGTTTTTAGAGCAAACGCTTTTACTTTTTAGAGCTTTATCTTATAAATATTTATAACATTTTTAAGCTTACAGTAATTTTAGGACTGATAATGCTATTATCAAATAAAAAAGGCTTCGAGTTTTGCAAAGGAGTTTTCTTATCAAAACATATTATATATAATATATTTAATAATAATAATATATCAATTTTCAATTAAAACAAACTCAGGTGACGCTTATTAACACTATAGGCATAGCTAATGCTTTAAACACGATATTACGTCTATATAAACAATTGTTTGCCAAATCACATCATGTGGTAATCGAACCTGCGACCCACTCTTAATATACATGTTTTTTTATAACTTTTAAATAAAATTGGTAGATCCACCCTATTCCAACATCACCTTCAAAGTGTCTCCCCTCCATAACTCTTAGGGCTGCCTCCGTCGACGCTTTGAGGAATTATTATTATGCGAATAAATACTCGAACGTCAAGACTAAAATGTCCTTCGCCCCTAATCCCAGACAAATGCTCGATTCGGAACGCTGTAATAGTTTTAAAAGAGACTTTGAATTTTAGGTACGAAAATTTTGTTTTTGGGTTCCGTATAGACAATGTAAATGTTTATTTGTATTGTTTATCCTATAATAATTTCTTAGATTTACGCGAATATTTGCCATCAATACATAGTATAAAACAAAGTCGCTTCCCGCTGTCCTTTTGTCCCTATATATGCTTAGATCTTTAAAACTACGCAACAGAATTTGATGAGGTTTCTGTAATAGATAGAGTGATTCAAGAGGAAGGTTTATATGTATAATACATGCATAATATAGTAGAGAAACACTGATAATTTTAGAAGTTTCTAATGTGATGTCGTAAATAAACACATTTTTTTGCGCTTACATTGCAAACGCTGGATGAGACCTGCGAGATAGATCAAAATAATGTACTACAGTTTGTACACCTTAAAAAGGTCTACAAAAAAGTCCACGATGGCATATGTATATCTATCGCATAAGGATAACATACTATATATATTTTACTATATCCAAGCTAGGGACGAACCCAAGCGAAGCGAGGGTGAGTCGCTAGTTTTAAATAAAACTATCTTTGCGGACTTTTTCGCTGATTTATTTCGATTTTTGGTTCCCGACGTTTCCAATGCTTTACAGCAATCATGGTCACGAGAGAGAGTTCAATTCTCTTTCAATCGAAATAAATCCGCGAAAAACCCTAAAAGATAGTTTTATTTAAAATGTTTATCCTATGTTTTACATGTTAGTATCTTATGCATGTATAATATTATGATTGTAAAATTTTTTTTAGATCTTTTTATGTTTAACTTTTGTTATACGATTGACAAAATATGAAAATTACTTATAAGTTTTCAAGCTTTTGTCACTAACATCGCTTTATTAATGTTACTCGTATATGGTAATCTATACAGATAAATAAAATTGAAGTGTCTATTTGTAATGACACAATACCAGCTTTTTACTAAATGCATATGAAATTATATACGGTATTTATAAGAAAAACACAATTTAATTTTTTTTTGTCTGTTTGTCTGTCTGTCTGTCTGTCTGTCTATCTGTCTATCTGTCTATCTGTCTATCTGTCTGTCTGTTTGTTCCAGCTAATCTCCGAAATGGTTGGACTGATTTTAACGGGACTTTCACTGACAGATAGCTGATGTTATAAGGAGTAACTTAGGCTACTTTTATTTTAGAAAAAGAATTAGGATTCCGCTCAAAAAAATTGAAACGTGCCTATGGACGCACCCGAGTGAAGCGAGGGTAAGTCGCTAGTTTATAGTGTAAATCTAACATATTTTTATCGTCATTATTATAATGTATATAAATATATAAAAATTAACACTTCTAATTACTCATTTTCATTCTTGAACTTAATTATAATTTGAATGTATAATCAGTAACACTTGATGGAATGCATATAACTTAATATTCTCTAAAATACATTTTCATTTTTATTAGGCGAAAAATACAAAATTATATTATATATTTATTTAAAGATTGACTAAGTATTAGAATAGTATCTGTTATCTAAGTTATTGCAGCTTAGCAGTGACAGGACCAGGATCACATAAACTTGTCTACATAAAAAAAAAATAAATACCTTATTTAAATTGACATAACTTTTTTATTTATGAATTGATTGAAATAAAACAACACTAAATATTTAGTGAAGCTTACCGCAATAAATAAGTGAAATCCGCACCCAAACCGGTTTAGCCATTTCTAGGATTAGCGCGCACAAACGCACAGATAAACAGACAAACCGACAAACACAGAAAATTTTAAAAACATTGTTTTGGGTTCTATTGCATTAATAAAAACCCTGAACAGTAGTTTTTCTCATACACTTTCCATGTACAGACAAAGATCAGTAACATTTTATATATATGTATATATATATATATATATATATATATATAAGGACATATGTACGTCATTGTATTCAACCCTTTTTAACGTCCCACAGCTGGGCACGGGCCTCCCTTCAATACGAAGGGGATCAGGCCATAGTCCACCACGCTGGCCAAGTGCGGGTTGACGGACTTCACATGTCTTTCGAAAACTTGTTAGGTTCTCTCAGACATGCAGGTTTCCTCACGATGTTTTCCTTCACCGTAAGGCAAATGGTAATCATGTTAGAAATGATTCGCACATGAAAATATCAGAAGTGCGAGACCCGGGATTTGAACCCGCTTCACTCGGTTTCTTTACTCCTTACTTATTTATCCTATTACATGTCTGATGCGAAATGAATAGACTACTTCCCGAAATAACAAGTTTTTTGATTGTTTAACAATATTATAGTTTTTTCTTCAATAGAATTTTTTAAAGAAAAAAGGCAGACGAAACCGTTAGCAGAAACTATTATTATTTTGATAAAAATTAAACATTAAAAAGACGCTTTATATATACCAACTAGATATTAGAGGTGTCTCTGGTCATTTCGACGTAACGAACCAACTTATCTCCCTACCTATAGCAAATCATTGAGACACTCGCATTTAGAAGCTGGAGTTACAAATAAAATATGGATGCCGTATCCATTATTTTTATCATTTGATTTTTAAATGTACCTATTTATGCTAACATCAAATATTATTATTGCTATACTAGTGGCTTACCTTTGCTTTGCTCGGGTTCGTCCGTAGGTCCGTGTATTTTTGCGATTTGTAAGTTGTGCTCATCAGTTAGCAGTCGATCAGTCTATATGTTGTTACAGGTTTTAATGTATCTATATGTTAAATTTCATCCAAACCCGTCCAATTGAAAATTCAAATAGCTGGAAATCTCTAATCAGGTTTTTAGGGTTCCCAAAGTGTAAAACGGGACCCTATTACTAAGACTTCGCAGTCCGTCTGTCTATCTGTCTGTCTGTCTGTCACTGTCACAGTTGAGAACAGTTGAAATTTTCACAGATGATGTATTTCTGTTGCCGCTATAACAGCAAATACTAAAAAACAGAATAACGTTAATATTCAAGGGGGCTCCCATACAACACACGTGATTTTTTTTGCTCGTTTTTGCTCGATATTAATAACGGCAACAGGTAGACGCTTGAAATATTCACAGAATATTTAGTTATATATTCACTTTAAAAATAAATAATTAAACTAAAATAAAACAAATATTTAAGGGGGGCTCCCATACAACAGGCGGTTTTTTGTCGTATTTTGTAGCCGACACTAAGCAATGCAGCGTGTATTGTAAAATTGTAATAAAATGAGATAAAGCATAACGCTAAATTATTTAATTCTTAAAATAAGTATATGTTAAAGAATATATTTTGAGACGGTGATGAACTTATATTTATTTTTAGCAGTTATTTTATATTTTTCTACTTAACTCTTACGTACTTCAATCTAGTGCTAAATTATGTTTTAATCACATCAAAAAGTGGCAGCCACTGGGCTACCACTTTGTAACGCCCTCGCTTTGTGAAGCGGGTTCAAATCTCGTGTCTCGCACCTCTGATATTTTCAAGTGCGAATCATTTCCAACATGAATACCATTTGTCTTATAGTGAAGGAAAACATCGTGAGGTCTGCTGCATGTCTGAGGGAATCTAGCAAGTTTTCGTAAGACATGTGAAGTTTGCCATTCCGCACTTGGCCAGCGTGGTGGATTATAGCCTTATCCCCCCTCGTATTGAAAGGAGACCTCTGCTCATCTGTGGGACGTTCAATAGGACTAAATACAATACATATCAAAATAAGTAATATTATCTATTTGATATAAAATGTGCTTTTATATACATAAGTAAATAAATATTAGCCTTGAAACATCCATTCTTCGTACTCCAGGTCGAGTCTGACGGGAGCGACTGTAGCATAACGTCTTGTTTAAATCAAGCGGGAATGATGGCAATAACAGTTAGCGAGGAGTTACGATGAGACGAGATAATGGCGGTTCAGGAGATTTCGACTAAGTAATTGTTAATTTTGCGGCACCGACGCCCGCCCAATGATAATTGTTTGTTTTTATTCCAAAAGTGTGGCTTGGGATGTGGTGAATAAAATATGGCCATCATTTTTCCTAGCTAATGTTTACTATAATCATTGTGTTTTATAGATCCGCGTATTGTGTAAAAGAGAAAGAGTGATATAGTTTTACTGTAATGTTCTGTAAAGTTTATTTCGTGTGAATGAGATAGAAATGTTTTTGTGAATGTCTTTTTCTTTTTTTTATGATTATTATACTAAATAGCTATGATAATAACACAAAAAAGTCAAAACGGGTAAAAAAAAGTACAGCTTAAATTTAAAAAATCTTTTACTTACTTTTCCTTTTTTAGATAGGTAGCTAGAAACAAGAAGTAGCTCGTTAAGGTATGGACACTATATATGTATGTACATATATTGTATATAAGAGAATTGTATTTATATTAAATTATTATTCTATTATATACTTCACTAGCGACTCACCCTCGCTTCGCTTGGATTCCCATACAAAATTTCATCCCCACTTTCATCCCCTTAAAGGACGATTTCCGGAATAAAAAGTGTCTAATGTCCTTCCCAGGGACTCAAACTATCTTCTTACCAAAAATCATCTAGATCGGTTCAGTAGATCCAGAGATTACCCCCTACAACCTCACATTCTCACAAACTTTACCTCGATCGAAACGTCGGGAACCAAAAATCAAAATAAATCCGCGAAAAAATCCGAAAAGATAGTTTTATTTAAATGTCAAATATTCGCGTAAATCTAAGAAAGTATTAAATTTTACCTCTTTATAATATTAGTATAGATATATAAAATTCAGGTATGCTTATGTTCGTAATTCTTCTCCTCCTAACAGGCTAATTATTTTTTTTATGTACATAAGTACCGGTAAATGGCGCTGCTGTTGAGAAGATTTTGCCAGATTTTTTTAACTTCACGACCAAACCATCTATGTCAGGAAAACATTTGCCTACCGGGTCCGTTAACATAGTTATGTTCGATGACATATACACATGGGTGAGTTCACCCATGTACGATCAATTGCGTTTAATATACTTATAGATATTATATTATATATTAAATTATATATTATACTATATCATATATACCTAATTAACCAATTTTAAATTGGAACCAACATCTAGGATAAAAAAAACACAACGTCTGGCGTGTTAGAGCTAGTAAAACCTAAACTTCTTAATAAAACACAAAACGTTCCACAAAACACATAAAGATTTACAGCATGCAAATATCAACATAGCACGCACCAACCAAGAATTCTATTACCATCATCCCAAATGAACTATCCGGCAATATAAATGCGGTCGTAAATCTACACATGCTAAATAAGATAGACACATTGGAAGACAAGTCAGCAGTGCCCTTATCAGGCCCGGTTATTTACGATCAGGACTGAGTTATGGCCAATTTACAAGTAGTCATTAAGCTCTTAATGGCTTCAAGGTGTCCGGGTGAAAAGTTTCCCGGATAACTTAGGCAGCGTCAGCATTCTATGATGTACGGTGGCGGCGTTTTTGCCCTGCATTGTTAATGCGGTAAAATGCTTAACTGAAGGAATTTTAAATTTTATGGATTATGACGTTGTTTTTGTATGTACGTGTAGATACGAGATGATTTAGTTTTGGATTTCATGTAGCATCGTGTGGTCTTTTATTTAATATTTATAGAGAATCTTATTCATATATGGGAAAATTAATCAAACTACTATTATCATATTATCATTATAATTGCGACAGTTTGTTTGTGTGTTTGTATGTTTGTATTCAGCTCTTTTTTACGTCCCACTGCTGGGCATGGGCCTCCCTTCAATACGAGGGAGATCAGGCCGTAGTCCACTCAGGCCAAGTGCTATATAGGATAGGCGGACTTCACTTATCTTTCGAAAATATGCTAAGTACTATCAGAAATGCGGGTTTCCTCACGATGTTCTCCTTCACCGTAAGACAGTTGGTAATCGTGTTGGAAATGGTCCCACATAAAAATATCAAAAGTGCGATACCTGGGATTGGAACCCGCATCACTTGGTTTCCCAAGCGACCGCGTTTCCACTGGGCTACCACTGCCTCTGTGTTTGTGTGTATGTGTGTTTGTAACTCCTTGATGAAATAGCTGGATGAGTTTGGATAAAATTTAGTACACAAATAGGCTATGACATGGAGTAATTTTAGTAATAAAAACTGCCAAAAGGTGGCGCTGTTGTAAGTTATAAATACAAAAGGCAAAGGTAAGTAATTTCACCTAAGTAAAATATTATTTTAACATGTGGTCCACTTTTCAAGCTGTTGGAATTGTTGTCACACCCATACATTGGTAACGCGCTTGCTTAGAAAACTAAGTGAAAGGGGTTCAAATCCCGGGTCTCGCCATTCTGGTATTTTCATATGTAAATTATTTTTAATATGATTACCTAACGGTGAAGGAAAATATTGTAGAGAAACCTGTATGACTGAGAGAACCTAGCAAGTTTTGGTAAGACATGTGAAGTGTGCCAACCCGGACTTGGTCAAAGTGATGAAGTATGGCCTAATCCCTTTCAAATTAAAGGGAAGACTGTGCTTAGGAGTGGGGCGTTGAAAAGGACAAAATCGTATACCTGAAATAAATAAAACAACGCAATATATTTACAACTAGCGACTTATCCTTGCTTCGCTCGGGTGCGTACCTAGGTATGTTTTAATTTTTTTTAAGTGAAACGCAATTTTTTTTCTAAATAAAAGCAGCCTAAGTTACTCCTTATAGTATCAGCTATCTTCCAGTGAAAGTCCCGTTAAAATTGGTTCAGCCGTTTCGTAGATTAGCCGGAACAAACATACGACAGACAGACCGACGGACAGACAGACAGACAAAAATTAAAAAAATGTGTTTTTGTTATAAGTACCGTATATAATTCCATATGCATTTAGTATAAAGCTGTTATTTTGACATCACAAACAGACACTGCAATTTTATTTGTCTGTATAGATATTTAAATCAAATATTTGTATCAAATTAAAGAGAACTTGATTGATATAGAGATATAATATTAAATTATTTCGCATTTAGTTAAGCTAACGAAAATCTCACTTTAAATCAATTTAGCTAAACGTATACATACATTTATTACCGATAGACAAAAGCGTAAACGGATGGCCGCAAAACGACCGCTTGATAATAGCAAAATTCATTAAAACGAGACAACGCTGGGAATGATAACCTCATTTGTATGGAATGAATCAAACATACATTAAAGCATTGTCATACGGGGAAAATTATTGTGACGCCTCTCATTACTAGCACAGTGACGCTGGTGGCGACTGTGGAGTAGATACGTCCGTGGAGATGGAATTAAATTATTTTTGTTTAAAACTATCGACTTACCCTAAAATCGTAGATTACGTGTTATTCTATAGTGTATCTGTGTTGTAAATTTCATTCAAATACGCCTTGCTAGTGCTCCTGCAATAGAAAAGTGTAACTTGAATCAATTATCATTTGACATTGACAGTAAGACATAATTAAGTAGATGAAATGTCAAAACTTGCTAGTATGGCGATGATCACATTATCATTTTTACTAAATTATCCTTTAAATAAATGCATATGGAATTCTAATCACATCATACTCCTTATTTGAAATCCCATAAAAACTGAGTTTTGAATACAAGTGCCTAGTAGTGCATTGTACGTTCGAGTTAGCAGGTCAAATTGCTGTGTGTATGCCAGACTCAAACCCGCAACTTTTATACTAAGTAACGTAGCAGCTACGTGTCACATTACGTTTTTTTAGCGCAAAAAATAATTTATTATATTATTATTTATTAATTTTAACATAGTAATCTTTTCCTTTTTTTGCAAAAGAAGTGTTTACTCCACAGATTTTGTGTCCTGAAATTTTGCATTATCGCCCGCCAGTATGACAGGCCCGTGATATATACTCGGACGTATTATAAAAGCGATAAATAAATAAATTTTGGGGAAATTTAGAACGAGTGATTTTATTGGCAAGATAATATAATGGACGCTTTGTCGCGTCGTTTTACATACAAAAGCCTTTGTGATTGTTACTAATTAATTTATATTGGTGTTATTTGTTTAGCTTGGGGCCGTTTGTTGAAATTCATATTTTTATACGCGCCATAAATGTTGTAGTACCTGGACGATCAAGCTTCGCTCGGAGTTCTTTTTTGTTATATGGTATTTTTTAGATAAAAAAACTAAAAACTTGACTAAATAAAAAAAAAAACAAAAGTAAAAACTTTGTATCCGACCGGGATTCGAACCGGACACCTCTGCATGTCAATCTTGCGTCGTGGCCGCTTGACGACGATGCTTATGCCGGATCGTAAGAAATAATCGACCATATTCTGCGTGGAATAATGCGAAAGAAAACCGCATGAAAACTCGAAAACACGCGTTTTCCCAAATATAAGACTACTCTAGATCGATTTTTCGCCCGCGAAAACCCCCACATACAAAATTTCAGCGAAATCGTTAGAGCCGTTTCCGAAATCGCCGGTATAAATAAATATACGGGAATTACTCGTTTAAATATATTAGATAGATACACTTTTGAATGTATGACAATTTGCGTACTTCTTCTATATGTTCTTTAATCTTATCCTATTTTTTTGAGGTTAACAGTAGTTTTATGTATTATATATTACAGCTTTCCAATTTACTAATATCCGATAAGCACTATTTGATGTACTCAAAATCAAAATTAAGCTTATTCAACGTCTACAAACACTTTTGAGTGTCAATTTAAAATGTTTGTCATTAAGATTTCTGTCTATGAGAAAGCTACTTCCGGCTCGGAAGGCAGTATTTCAAATTCAAATTCAAAATATTTTATTCAAAATTAAATTATTACAATTTTTTACTGAACTTCATGAGTTTACTACCAGTTCAATAAGAAGAAGCCTCAGACCTAAGAAGACCTGGCGAAAGAAACTCAGCGGGACTAATATTATTTCGTTATATTTTATATATATATATATATATTCTTATAAAGTTAAATTTATAATTTACAATATTTCTATAAAGTTGAAGTAGCCTGGAGGCGATCACTTCATTCCCATTTCCCTTAACATTATAGCTAGTTCGCATACGAGTCAATTTGTCTACTATGCACTAGAATACCACTACATGCTAACTGTACATTTTTTCCAAAATCTGTGAATGCAGTTCAAAATATCTAAAAAAGTTATGGATGGTCTCCTAGGAACGTTTTCCTGTAACTATAGTATTTAAGGTACTTGCCCTTAGTGTCCCGTCTCAAAAATCCACCCTGTATATATATATATATATATATATATATATATATATATATAAGTTTATTCATCCGATTATAAACTACATTATTTGATATGTTGCTGTTGTAAAAAGGATAAAGCAATAAAACGTCTTTCAACATGAAACATTTTTCGTTGCATTTTTGTGATTATTTACATCCTACTAATGGTTTACAGATCTTAGATAATTATAATTTTTGTCTAATAAAAACCAAGCTATTCTATTGTTCTGATAAAATACTTATTAATTTCTTGGAATATTTTACTTGTGACCAGCGATCAGCAATCTTTTCACTTAGGCTTAACTTACACCCCACGCCTTATTCTTTGCTGATGTCGCCTAACTAATTTAAAATATTTTTTTGTATTTGAAATTAACATTCAATTTACATATATATTTGGAAAATCTTATTGAGATAGTCATTATTGTCGATACAGAGGCCGAATCTATAGTTTTTAGAATTTTTGTCTGTCTGTCTGTCTGTCCGTGACCGCATCACGGAAAAACCACTGGAGAGATTTTGATGATGATGAAATTTATTGTATGATGATAGCTGGTTATCCGAGTCAACGTATAAGATAGGATACTGCGGGAAAATATCTCATCTCTGAGAAATCTATACTAAACCTTAAAACGTAATTGGGGACGAACCCGAGCGGAGCGAGGATGAGTCCCTAGTACAGTATAACTGCCAAAGTATCATTAATAAATTTTAGTAATCTTCACCAAATTTGACTTTTTTTAACTTCATTTCGAAAGCCGTATCCAAATACTACATGTCACGATGTGATTTTAATCAGTTTTATCTAGTTTTTGTGGTAAATGACAGCGGTGGTGGTTCTTGTTTTGACGTCTGCGGCCATTCGCAAATAAATATACTTATTTTTGATAATGAATCGTATTTAATGCACATCTGGGCGTGAGTGCGGTCGTAAACTGTTTGTCTGTCCAGTAATTATTTTAATTATAATAAGGGCACTACAATCTGTTTTTGATATTTCAAATTGTCGCGATAATAATTCAATGGGTATTAAATGACGTGTGCCTTGAAAATGCCCATATTTTATAAATGTACGTGTGTTTTGTGGAGATTGTTGTTATTTTTTGTATTCAGCCCTTTTTAACGTCCCACTGCTGGGCACGGGCCTCCCTTCAATACGAGGGGGATCAGGCCATAGTCCACCACGCTGGACAAGTGCGGATGGGCGGACTTCACACGTCTTTCGAAAACTTGCTAGGTTCTCTCAGACATGCAGGTTTCCTCACGATGTTTTCCTTCACCGTAAGGCAAGTGGTAATCATGTAAGAAATGATTCGCACATGAAAATATCAGAGGTGCGAGACCCGGAATTTGAACCTGCTTCACGCGGTTTCCCAAGCGAGCGCGTTACCACTGGGCTACCACTGCCTTAATACTAGTATTCTACGTAATTTCTATTCAAGATTTGAAGCTTTTTCTTTTTTTAATATAGCTAGGTATAAGAAAAAATATAAATTGAATGGTACTAAAACTATAAACGCAATTTATTGTTTACAGATAAATGTAATATTAATAAAATAAATAAATGTTTTTATCGATTAAGCATTCTCGAAGTTAAATAAAATAAATTTACTATCATATTTTTTTTATTTCAACTCGTAATACAAGAATATATGTCAAAATATATGTACATGTCGAATTCAGAACCTCCTCCTTTTTTTCATCGGTTAAAAATCGGAGCTAACTATATTAATCGATTTTAAATCTGACATTTTCGTTTTTTACACAAGTTTCACCGTTCGATATTTTTATTCCTGGTCAAGAGTGACTTTATCCTGGGAAAGGAAAAGTATCCGAAAAGTACATAAATATTTGATAACATATAGCAGGTATATATCATCATACAGGTTTATATTTACTATAGATGTTTGTTTTAGTAAAACAGTTAGAGATGTGTTAACAGATGCAAATAAATCTTAAAGCTTCAGATGATGTTATAGTCTGCACTCGTCATGTGTCGGCTCGTCTGTCCATCGTCGCGCTGCGCAGGCGCAGATCGACATGACTCGGCGGTATTAAGAGCTACGAATTATTAGAAATGGCAGTTTAATACTACAATATTTGTCATTTATTTTAAAATATCTTTAAAAAAATGAATAAATGTAAAAACAATTTGAGGTAAATAATATAGAGAAATTCAAGTTTGGTTTACTATTTTATATTATATTATCACACAATATATTAAAGTGCTACGATACGATAATAATAAGATCAATAAATAATCAGTTGAATGATGTATTGAAATAATATTTCAATAAAAATTGAATTTAGTAATCGTTTATTAAATGTTTACAGAGAAATATGTAAGTATGTATATGGGAAGAAGCGGGCCATTCCCTACACAAGTTTCTTCGGACTACTTACTGGGAAGACTCGAACATAATTAATGTAAAGATGATTAAGGAGTAAAACTATTTTTTTTTATTTATATGTTCTTAGGCTTATTGGTTTTAGTGGTGACGATCTCATGGCGTCGTTTTAAAACTATATATGTATGTATGATATTTTAGTGGGTGGCATATCTAGAAAGTGAGTTTCACATAACAGTCTTTGGATGAAAATAAAAAAAAGAGCAATGTAGGTGAAATAATGTAAAGGTATTATTAAATGCAAATAAAACTAAAATAACTTTTTTTTGAGTTAGTTGACGTGGCAATTTAGCATTTGTCATGTTACAGCTCATCTGTCCATCCTCGAGATGCGCAGGCGCAGATCGACATTGCTCTTTAGCAGTAATAGCAAATAATTAGGATTGAGTTCAGGTGTTGCTTAAATAATTCTCGAACTAAGATCCTAGACAGTTGGCTGGATTCAATTTTTTATAAGTTTTATTATTCAAATAAATACATCTAACCATCTAATAGTTTTATGTTACTATTTATTTGTATCGGTCTTCTATTATATCATAGAGGGTAAGTAATATGTTTCTGCAAGTAAAAAATATACACATTCAAAAACTAACAATAAATTAGAATGTATTCAGCCCCTTTTTAATGTCGTATTCCTGGGTATAGCCTTTACTTAAATACGAAGGGGATCAGTCCATAGTCCACCACGCTGGCGAAACGGCTGGACCGATTTTGACGGGACTTTCACTGACAGATAGCTGATGTTATAAGAAGTAACTTAGGCTACTTTTATTTTAGAAAAAGGATCAGGGTTCCGCGAAAAAATCAATATCAATCAATCAACAAAATCCGCGTACGGCGTACGCACCCGAGCGAAGCGAGAGTAAATTGCTATATAATTTAAATGAATATCTTAGGAGTAGCAAGCCACTATTTATGTATAAACATAGCTAACCGTGAATATGCGTAAGTATCTAAATATTTTATTCACGTATCTCCCTTGGTTATTATTTTACTTATAATATTAATATAATAGATTAAAAATATAATATCAGTTCTACTTATTTGAATGCTTTAATAAAACAGTGAAGTGCGTGTTGAGAGATTCATTCGCGCGATGACGAATTGTTCAAGCGATCTCACGCGGTCCAAACGTAAACAGTGGCAACTATGTTATGTAGGAACACCATGCTATTGTGTATTCATGGATTAAATTGAAAAAAATATATGTTTAAATCGTAGAAGAAATATTATAATTGAGGATAATTTTATAAAAGCTTACGAATTTCGTTGTAAAATGGAATAAGAAAATGAATTAAGATGGATAATATTGTCTTCATTTTGCTTATCTCATTGTTGACGTCGTTCGTCTTATATATTTAAGAAAATCAATTGAATATAGAAAAATCTTCATATCTTCTTATTTCATAATGAAGCACATTCTAGTTTATTGAAGAAATAAATTATGGAGTCACTTATGTATTATAATACATTCGTAAAATTTTGGTTTGGGTAATTTCTAAAGCTAGTTTAGTTCTACTGATAAAATTCTTAAACTACAGTGCCACTTTATATGTAACCTTTTTTGTGATAAATATTATTTTTGGGAAGAATCACTTGATTGATTTTGTGACGGTTTTATTTTATACTAGCGACTCCCCCTCGTACGTTTTTTTTTAACGAAACCCTAATTCTTTTTCTAAAATAAAAGTAGCCTTAATTACTCCTTATAATATCAGCATTCTGCCAGTGAAAGTCCCGTCAAAATTGGTCCAGCCATTTCGGAGATTAGGCGGAACAAACAGACAAACAGACAGACAGACACTTCAATTTTATTTATCTGTATAGATTTTTGTTTACGACGTTTCGTATGCTTTAAAGCAAACATGGTTACGGGAGGATTAAATATTGGCATAAATGTATTAAATTATTAAATAAATAATCTATTAAAATAAATAATAACTATAATCTTTGATTATAATCTTAAAAAATCCCATATCATAGCCACAGTAACCGCGCACGCACGTTTCTTGATTTAAAACCTGTAACAAAATATGTACTGTTTTACTCGCGGGCAGCGATGGATTTATTCGACCAGTCTGATTCACGTAGTAGCTTTTACAATCCAAATATTTACACTAATACACTGTGAATATATATACTTGTAAATATCGATTTATGTGTATAGTAGCGTCTAGCGAGCCAATAATTGCGAATGTTTTCATCAATGTTACTTTTTAAGGGCACTGGATGAGCAAAAGATGTTACTTTGAATGTATTTTCTTACTAGCGTCTCACCATCGCTCCGCTTAGTTTCATTCCTAGTTACATTTTAACGTTTAGTATTATATGCTATTTCTCAGAGATGAGATATTTTTCCGCAGTAAAAAGTATCCTATATGTTGACCCGCATAACGAGCTATCATCATACCAAATTTCATCAAAATCTGTCCAGTGGTTTTTCCGTGATGCGGTAACAGACAGACAGACACAGACAGACAGACAAAAATTCTAAAAATTATAGATTCGGCCTCTGTATCGATAATAAAGTCTATTTCAATAAGATTTTCCAAAAAAATATTTAATGCACAGATTCGGCTTAGTTACAATGTTATTATATGTATAGATGAAAAAAACTCTTTCCAATTTTTTTAATTGATAAAAAATTACACGAAAGATCGTCAATAGCTACTAAACAAAAAAAAAAGAAAATCGTTTGACAAACAGACGAGAAAAAGGTACTGAACTTTTTTGTCTTTGCCTATTTATATAAAGATTAAAGATAATTCAATACACAAATATTATGTGCAAAGTAAAGTATATAGTTTGAGTCAGACAATTTATTATAATGTGTAACATGTTGCGTGTATTCTATAAAACTGATAATAAATCGCACTGTTTGTTTAATCGGTCGCAAAAAATGGCGTTCACGGGTTTACAGCTTCGTGGAATTATTATCGATATGGATACGGCTACGGCTACGGTACTTGTTATATAGTTTTGTACATAAAGACTATGGGAAAATTGCAAGTATATATACATATTTAGAGGCTATTTTAAGCATGATTGTACATATACTTTTTTAAGCAGAATCCTTAGATGATACTTTTATAATACTTAGTTTATTTTTTTAAATATTCATATTATTATAATTAAAATTATAACTTAAATTATCGTTTTTTGTAAAATAGTAGCGAAAATATTTTTGCTAAAATAAGGATTATTGTAATCTTTTCACATTTACTTTATCCTATATTCAGAAAGAGAAGATCCTTTTTGAAGGACGGTTAAAAATACTTTTTCCTAGAATAAGCACTGAAATGACTCTTTACAGCTTTCTTATACTTATAACATTATTTTCTGAAAACATTGAATAATAATATATTTAATATTCTTCTACAATTTCCCGTAAATTAATTGATAGAAATTAGTCTCTGTCTAGTTTTAATGAGATTTTTCATTTATGGATAAGTATACTTTGTACAAGATTTATGTACATATGTATATAATGTATAATGTTACAGTCAAAACTATTTTTTAGTCAAAACTGCTTTTGACTAAAGAGGTTGGTCAAAAGTAATTTTGAATTTAGACTTTGGTCAATAGCAGTTTTGACTGGCATATCGGTCAAAACTCTTAAAAAGTTAAGGAGGTAAGTAAGTCGAAGGTTACTCGGAAGAACCCTTTCTTTTTTTCTAGGTTAGGTTAGAACAGCTATAAAAACGCGATAATTTTAAGATATAATAATGTGTGACGACAATAACAAATATTTGACTATCACATAATTTTATCGCATTTACTCGGCGCTTATGTTACCTTTATTTACTCTAACGTTATCAGAAATAGCTACTTATAGCGAAGGATGCTGTGTCTCAACCAACACATAAAATAATACATAAAACACGAACTATCCAGCATTTCTATTAAATTTTATAACGAGCACAATCTAAGTTAAAACGTGTATCCAACAGTATTAGCGAAATATTCTAAGCGTGCATTCTAAAAAGCAAAGCCCGTTTACACGTTGAATTTAATATCTGTTTAGTTGTGCTAAAACCTCTTATAATTCTGCCGGCACCGCACACTGCTCGTAAAGAGGGCTGTACACTTGCAGTTTTTGTCTCTTGAGCTCGTGGTCACCGCATAGTAAAGGCGAAGCTCTTAGTATAGAACATTACCTAGCTAAAGTTTTTTTTAAATTATCAGTCTAATTTTAGGATCTAGTGTGTATTATATAATACTAGCGACTCACCCTCACTCCGCTTTGAGTGCGCCCCTAGTTACTTAAAAAATGGGGGGTGGGGGTAGGAGGGTGAAAAATACTTTACGACCTATTCCCATACCTACCAAATGTAAAAAAAAAATATTAAAACCGATCGAGCCGTTTCGAAGGAGTGCGACCACAAACACCGTGACACGAGATATTTATATATTATTTTCAAATGTTTTCATATATAATTGTCTATTATACTGAAAAAATCAGACTTTACGCTGGTACTTTATATGTTTGAATCGTATTAATAAAACATTGTATACATACAATATTTACACAACTATATCTGAAGTAGATATATACATATTTTTAATAGCAATTGCTCTGAATAAACAAAATGTTCAAATTCCAATATTCTTTTGAAATATAAAGCAAATCCATTCCGAAAACTAGTCTACACTACTATTATAAAGAGAAAAGATTTGTACTTTTGTAAGTTTGTAACGAATAAAATCATAAACTATTGGACCGATTTAGATGAAATTTAGTAAGACGATAGTTTAAGATCCTGGGAAGGACATAGGATTTTTTTTATTCCGGAAATCATCCCTTAAGGGGGGTGAAAATGGGGATAAAAGTTTGTATGGGGAATCAACCTAGGGACGAACCCGAGCGAAGCGAAGGTGAATCGCTAGTATTAAATAAAAGGAAAGCTATTGAAAATATTTATATTTTATTTTTAATATCGCTATATCTTACCCTTAACCGCCGTCCAGGTATCCAGCCCACTATTTATAGAGGCGTGTTTAAGAGACTCAGCGACGATCTCTCGCGCTGATATTAGGCGAATATGTGACTTTGCCGGCACATTAACGTAAAAGGCATATGTAAATTGCTTTTCCTTGCCTAATTAGTTGTAATTTTTAACTAAAAATTCGTATAAGAGAATTTTTATCAGTACTATGCTGTTAATATGTTTGGAGATGTTAGGCAGTTAATTTTAATGGTTTTTATAGTTAATTACTAAGATAATAATTATGATATTGATATTTGTTTGACTAAAAAATCACTGAAAAGTTCTGAATATCTGAAATTACATAGTTATAAAGTTTTTTTTTTATATATAAGTTAAAAATTTTGATCTCTTATAAGATATTCTTATTTCCAAATTTTCATTTTACTTATTTAACCGATTTTTGCAAAAGGTATTTCTTGATGATTTTTACTTATTGTCAAGGTTCTAAGATTTTTCTGCACGTTTGTTTTATAAAAATTAAGTCGATGATTCAAAAGTACTTAAATAAGAGCTTTTTTCAACTGTCTTTATTAAACCAAGTAAATAAAAGTTTTGATTTTAATTCAAATTTCATAAGATACCGCCTGAACTACAGTCAATTCTGAAAATATACGTCTTAGCTTTTTTGTCGACAGTACACGAGCAGAGTCATACATAAGTGATAACTTATTTAGTTATTTTTGTATAACAACATTGTATCTACAAGATGGCCAAATTGAATACATTGTAATAACTCTCGGTTTTGTTCTTTAATATATAATTAGATGAATATATACATATATAATATATATAAGATCTTATAAACTATGTTTAGACGTTGCAAAGCCGGTGATTACAGAAAAAAGAGGGTGGGTAGGGGGAGAAATGCAAATATGAAATATGAAAATGAAGATGGCATGTAATAAAAATGATATAGTGGGCTCCGTAGAGCCATTCCGACGCGTATACTCGTCTCGTCAGGTTTATACAGGGTCGTCTGTCACGTGCTGACACTCATGGCTAGTGATATTAAATGTGTCGAAATCGGTACTCTAAATATAATAGTTTCGGTTATTTTTGCGAATTATAAAATACATTAGGTGCATTTTAACGGTTAACGGTTAATATTGAATAGATAGGCTTTATACTATATCTATACTAATATTATAAAAGTTAAAGTTTGTGAGGATGGATGTTTGTCACTCTTTCACGTTAGAACGGCTGAACGAATCTGGATGAAATTTGGCATAGAGATAGATTATAGTCTGGAGCAGCACATAGGTTACTCTTTATTCCAGAAAAATGTATGGTTCCCGTGGGATAGATTTATTTTTGTCTAGAGATTTTGTATTATAACGTGTTTTCCCATGGAAATGAGATAAAATCTTGCGGTAAAAAGTAGTCTATGTCACTTTCCAGCCATGCAACTATCTCCACACAAAAAATCACGCCAATCCGTCACTCTGTTTCGACGTGAAAGAAGGATAAATAAACACACTTTCACATTAATAATATTAGTAGTATGGATTATAATTTATTTATGTACCTTATATTATAGAGAAAGAGCAAAACTTCTTAAACTCAGTCAGTCATAAAAATAATAGTTGTCGCTAACTAGATATCTTCAAAGCTATCAATTATTATTAGGAGAAGACAGTTTTTATTCATATAATTAAAATATTATAGATAATTGGTAATATTTACTAATTTAATATTCGTGTAACTAAGTTTATGCAAAAAATTATTGCAAATTTAGCTAAAATATAATAACATTTACGTAATAAAACTTCAAAATTTACATATTCGATTATCTATACAGATAAATAAAATTGGAGTGTCTGTTTGTAATATTAAAATAACCGCTTTTTACTAAATGCATATGGTACATATACCAAAACAACATTTTTTACAATTTTTGTCTGTCTGTCTGTTTATTCCGACTAATATCTGAAATGCCTGGACCGATTTTCACTGGCAGATAGCTGACGTAATAAGGAGTAACTTAAGCTACTTTTATTTTAGAAAAATATACGGTCCCACGAAAAAAAATTTAAAACCAAATTAATTAATTAATTTCGTTTTGGGAAGCAACCTAGGGACGAAATCGAGCGAAGCGAGGGTGAGTCGCTAGCTTTTAATATTCTTGTAACTTCTATAATAATTATATTTCATAATCGTAAATCGCTATTTCCACTTCACATCACTAGCTGAGACTGTTTCTCCTTAAGGGAGGTCCGGTTAGATTTATTATGTTTTGGAAAATGTTAGTGTTAATATTTCAGCTTAAATTCTTACGTCTTTAATTGTATGGAGTATTTCAAGCTAAAATACTTCTATATAGTTTGTTAAAATAAATGAAATTGATGGATGTTCTTAGATAACGTTTAGTATGGATTTCTCAGAGATAGGATATTTTCCCGCAGTAAAAAGTATTCTATATGTTGACCCGGATAATCAACTATTATCATACCGAATTTTATCAAAATTTATCCAGTGGTTTTCCCGTGATGCGGTAACAGATAGACAGACAGATAGACAGACAAAAATTCTAAAAAGTATAGATTCGGCCTCTGTATCGATAATGCAGTCTGTTTCAATAACATTTTCCAAAAAATATTTAATGGACAAATTCGGCTTGTTGTAAAGATAATAAAACGTTTTGTATCTCAGAAAAATAAAGAACAAGATTTCTAGATTATCGAAATCCATCAATATTACTAACAAACACCTGGCTCAGAAAAATCATACGTAAGCATACATCATCTTTACAAAGGGAATAAGGCATCGAACAATGAACAAATTAATTGCCCACACCAAAGCGATTGCAGATGTGACAGGAAAAAATTGAAAATAAGACGATATATTCTATGTGTGGTCGCTGCGCTTTCACCATCTTTTTGTATGGTATGAATAATATTTTACTGAATAACCTCAAACTATAGTATATTCTTGTAATATCTAGATAAATCAAGATTTATTTATTGATAAAAATCTAAATTATTCAAGAAAAAGTCTTTTGGCTCTTCCAATTTAGTTTCTAAATATGATATTTGTTTAACACTTTATTAACAGTTTCTAATTTTTACCCCGAAATGAATAATTCTAAAACAAAAAAATATAATTGAGATTAGGTTTTATTCGAAAATCTTATACTTTAATATAGTTTGAACTTTTACAGTACCTACATACAGTACATCCATATAATACAACTGTAGAGGTCGAATGTCTGTACATAGAAAAAAAATGCCCGTTAGCATTAGCCCGTACAAACAGACAGACAGAGAAACAAAAAAAAATGAAAAAAATCTGGATTTGTTCTATTTCTCTTCTTACATCCCCCTGACTCGGTTTTTAGCATTTTTTTTCTATTAACAGACATTCGACCTCTACAGTTTTATTATATGTACCTATAGATAACGTTCATATATTAATATATCAACGAGATATCATAGTAAAAATAAACTCATTATGTTGTTATGTACATATTCGTAAATAACTAAAATTATCAACTAAAGTTATATCGTTATCTATGTAGCACAGCTTAGTCTGATGTTACACTCGTGCCCTCCCCCCACTTTATCTGAAGGCGCGCAACAAAATTATAAAAGGGTAAATAAAACAGTAAGCTTACACAAGTCATAAATTTGATTTATAGAGATTAAAAAAGGCGCTTTAGAAACGGCTCGAACGAGAATTTTCGGTGGGACGAATCGGGAGACATCGGTATGGTGTGCAAAAAAGAAAAAGATTTTTTGCTTTTATGTAAATTTTATTTTTTTTTTTATTTTATAAGTAACTTGTGATTTACTCTCGCTTTGCTCAGGTACGTTCGTAGGGACGTTTAATTTTTTTCGAGCGGGACCCTAATTCTTTTTCTAAAATAAAAGTAGCCTAAATTACTCCTTATAACATCAGCTATCTGCCAGTGAATGTTTTGTCAAAATCAGTCCAGCCGTTTCGGAGCTTAGCCGGAACAAACAGACAGATAGACAAAATTTAAAAAAAATTGTGTTTTTTTTTAAAGTACCGCATATAATTTCATATGCATTTAGTAAAATGACAAATGAAATTTTGACATTACAAACAGACTCTTCAATTATATTTATCTGTATAGATATTGTACCTATTTGATAAAATTTTACTAATAGATGCTTTTTTTAAACTACTGGCGCGACTTACCCTCGCTTCGTTGTAGTGCGTCTGTAGACACCTTTTGCATTTGCTCGCTTCGCTTCGGGTTCGTCCCTAGCCAAAAACAAATCTATCTCACGGGAACCGTACATTTTTCTGGGACTATATATCTTCCTCAGTTAACGGGCTATCTAATGCAAAAAGAATTTTTCAAATCGGATTAGTAGTTCCTGAGATTAGCGCGTTCAACCAAACAAACAAACAAACAAACAAACAAACAAACTCTTCAGCTTTATAATATTAGTATAGATATCCAACAATGTAACCTTAATCCAAATCTATCCAGCAATTACAGAGTGATGGAGTAACAACATACATGTGAACTGTGTATATTACGTGTATTTTAAGACAAGCTTTCTTTATAATAGTAGTGAGATAATTCAAAAATGCGTAGTAGTGACTCACAATCATAGACGTGTCACTACATTTTATCTTAGCCTTATTATAACCTATATATAAATAGGTTAGATAGTAATAAAGCAGCTTACCTAAAACTAAGTACAAACTAAATAATTGTTTTATAACATAATATATGTATTCAGCCCTTAGTAGCCCGTAGTCCACCATGCTGACCAAGTGCGGGTTGGCTGAGTTTACATGTTTTTTGAAAACTTGCTAGGTTTTCTCAGAGATGCAGGTTTCCTCACGTTGTTTTCCTTCACTGTAAGACAAATAGTAATCATGTTGGAAATGATTCGCACATGAAAATATCAGAGATGCGAGACCCGGAATTTCAACACTCTTCACTCGGTTTCCCAAATACGCTCATTACCACAGAGCTACCACTATCGTATATCAATATAATAATAAGTTTTAAATTTATAATTATTTTTATGCTATCCGTACCCTTCAACGCTGTCGATGCTCGCGTCAGGGGGGCGTAAGAAAATTTACCGCCACCGACATATTTCAGCGCTAATCCACCCTCTTAATGCGTCGTTTTGTTTACCTGCTGACCGTGGTAATGGACGATTATTACTCGCCAGGTATCTAAGTTTTGTTTAATGAGGTATGTTTTGTTTTGTTCTTTATACCGTTATTAAAATACTGGCAAGTACCAAAGTGGAAAATCTTATTTTCAAGGGTCACTAGTTCTACGTGATTTACCATACGCTTTGAATTTTTTGTTTTTACTTAAAGAAAGAGAAAGCAAATAGCTATTAATAGTATATAATTTATATTGGACAACTATTATGAAAGCGAAAGTTTGTCTGAATGTATATATGTATATATGTATATATGTATGTGTGTATGTGTGTACGTTTGTTATTGTTATTTACACGGACGACGACTTTTACTTTTACTTTTTATGTTGGATAATGCATCTTCGTATACCACCTGCATACATACAGGCTATGTGGGACTCACCGGTTAGAAAAGCCAGCACTACTCACTCCAATAGAACCTCCCCCGTCTTAATGGTGCGACGCAGGATTGATTACGCACTCGAGCGTGACGCCCCGACGACAGGTCTGCCGAAGCAGATCACACAGCCATGAGGTTGCTCCTGGTACTTCTCTGATAGAGTAGACTATGGGAGCAACCTGCATGGTACATCCCATCGAAGTGGGTCCCTCCCAATGTGTTTCTTGGCTTCACGCCCGGCTGAATTGCCAGACGCTAATGAATCTTAATTGAAATTGACTCTTTAGTTCAAAATGATAGAAAAAAGGTATACATTATAGTTTTTTTTTTTCTCAATTTAGTATAAATATTTTTACTCTGTTGAGAAACCTAAACTTGACTAAACAGATTTTAATGGGACTTAAAAATATTTATTAAATATTGTTTTTGCAGTTCGAAAACATATATTTTAAATGTACATTGATATATTCAAAATAAAACTTAATGCTTTGTGATCCTATTTTTTGAGGTTATTACCTACATAAATGTGTATATTGTATACTAGTGACTTACGCTCGCTTCGCTAGGGTGCGTCCAAAAAATTAAAACGTAACGAGTACGTTTTAATTTTTTTGAGCGAACCCCTAATTCTTTTTCTAAAATAAAAGTAGTCTAAGTTACTCCTTATAATATCAGCTATCTGCCAGGGAAAGTCCCGTTAAAATTGGTCCAGCCGTTTCGGAGATTAGCTTCTTCTTATAAGTAGGTACCGTATATAATTTCATATGCATTTAGTATAAAGCTGTTATTTTGACATTACAAACAGACACTTCAATTTTATTTATCTGAATAGATAGTTAATTTAATGACCGTGGACTAAATAAAAATAAATAAGCAAAATTGCAGACATAAGTACGATTGTTAGCTATATATACCTCTTCTACTTTTCGTCAGACGATTGTCGATACTTTTTAATAACACGTCGGTTTTGAACATTCTTTCACTTCAGTAGAATTTATCCGTACGAAAGCAATTGTTGACCGCCACACTGGCGAGATGAGGCACTTCAAACACTCAAAGATACAGTGAAAAATGTTTTAAAGCAGTATTTTTTTAAAATCTATCAACTTTAACTTAATCTTATGGGATATTCTTTAAATGAACTAATTTAAATTTATAAAAAGTAATATTTAAAACAACTATGCCTTTGAGATATCTAAAACCTTAGTGTCTCCCGTTACGATGATTGGTGTAAAGCAGCGGTCGGCAACCTTTTAGCAGACAGGGGCCACAAGGTGGCTATACCTAGTAAAGGCGGGCCGCACTTGTGAGAGCAAAAAAAAAAACACACATTTTCATTTTTTCGGTAATTACAAATTCAAACTACTTAAAAAACATAAAAACTTTTCTTTATAAAACGGTCACAGGCCGCGGGCCGCATGGAGACACCTCGCGGGCCGCGGGTTGCCGACCGCTGGTGTAAAGCATTCGAAACGTAAAAATCAAAATAAATCCGCGAAAAAGAATAAAAAAGATAGTTTTATTTAAAACACTAGGAGTAAGTTCAAATGGGCTTCCAAGATTTTACTATATAGTAAGATGTTCAAAACGTTGAAGAAATCAAGTTATAATCAAATATAAATAACTAGAAACTTACCCCGACTTCGCTCGGGTTTATCCCAAGATAGCCTAGCTTATCCGTGTAGTAATATTTTATCCAAATGCGTCAAGTCGTTTTAGAGGTAACAAACGTGTGTACATACAAACTTTCGTATTTATAATAATAGTCCGATGTTATCGTAGTTCAAAGCTTTTAAAATAAATAAGGCCAATATGCTTTGACTCTAGCCACCCCTGTGGAATTATCTGTCTAAAATCAATCGTTAGTGACCGCTGGCGAGACAGGGTACTTCAAAAACGTAAAGACGAGGGAATACCACTATATTATATATATCATTAGCCATATTATATTTAGAGTTTTTGAACGTTTGCTGAATATATGCATATATAACATACTTTTTAATATGTTTTATAGTAGCGACCCACTTCGTCCCTCGGTTGCTTACCCATACAAACTTTCACCCCCATTTTCACCCCCTTAAGGCTTAATTCGGGATAAAAACTATCCTATGACCTCAAACTCTATTTTCACCATCTAAATCGGTTCAGTAGTTTCGAAGCCTATTCGATACAAACAAACAAACAAAAAAACATTTTTTTTCTTCTTTATAATATTAGAATAGATTACTGTAAAGCTTATTGATCCCTTCAAAAGTTTCTTGTTGGTGAAGACGTAATAAAAAGCTACTTTAGACGTAGGAGAGATACCTACATATCGCGTCGTATTAATAAATTTGAAGCTGTAAATTTAAAAGGACAATCAGTTTTTAGTTTATGATAATAAAATATACTACTGATTAATACGACACGTATGGCTCAGTTTGTAGTGACCCTACTAGCTGTGCCAGCGGTCGCGAGTTCCAGTCCCGTTGGGGGCATTCATTTGTGTGATGAGCACGAATGTTTGTACTCTAATCATGGGTGTTTATATTTATAATATGTATGTATTTTAAATTATATTTCTAGTGTATCAACTATCTGGTATCCATAACACAGATCTCGTAGCTTACTATGGAACTAGATGGTGCTATGTGTTAATGTCCCAACATATTTATTTATTTATTGATACTGTATAGTTGTCTTAGCTCGAATTTAGAGTGAACTTTAATCTAGCGGTCGCTTCCTCTACGACTGAAGTGCAGGATTGAAAAAAAGCGTCATCGGCGCGCAAATGTGAAATCCCAATGCAAATACGCAGAGCTTCTATCTAGGTCTAGATCGTAAGTTCAAAATGTTAGGAAAACTTTAGGATGTTAGAAATATATATGCACTAATTTTAAAATGCTAGATTTATAGGATTTTCGATATATATTAAAAAAAAAACATCTTTAAGAGTGGATTGTAATTGAGTTAAATGTACTTTAAAAATTGAAAAACACCTGGTTTATATGACTACTATAATATTAGTTAATTGATGTATAAAACTAAGATATATAATCTAATAAAATTGTAATTTAGCCGAATCTGTACATAAAATATTTTTTAGAAAATCTTATTGAAATAGACATTATTATCGATACAGAGGTCGAATTTATAGTTTTTAGAATTTTTGTCTGTCTGTCTGTCTGTTACCGCATCACAGAAAAACCACTGAAGGGATTTTGATGAAATTTGGTATAGTCATAGCTGGTTATACGGGTCAACATATAGGATACTTTTTACCGCGGGAAAATATCTTATGTCTGAGAAATCTATACTAAATGTAAAAATGTAAGTAGGAACGAACCCGAGCGGAGCGTGGGTGAGTCACTAGTAAGAAATAAAGTGTAATAATGATAAGATATTTTGAAATAATGACAGACATTTTCTATGGACGGGAGTATTTACATAAAATCTAAAACTATTAATTTTGATACTATTACATCTTGTGTTGCATATTTTAAAAATAATTATTTTTGTAAAATATGTATATAAGAACTAGCGACTCACCCTCGCTTCGCTGAGGTTCGTCCCTATTACGGATACGTTTTAACGGTTAATATGAAATTCAAATCTTTATATTTCTCTGCTTTTCTGTACTATAATGTGCATGTATTATACATATAAACCTTCTTCTTGATTCACTCTATCTATTAATAAAACCGCATCAAAATCCGTTGAGTAGTTTTAAAGATCTAAGCATACGTAGGGACAGACAGACAGCGGAAAGTGACTTTGTTTTATAATATGTAGTGAAGAATTTTTATCTTCTTACAAATTTCTTCTGTTAAATATATAACATACCTATACTAACATTATAAAGAGGCAGAGTTTCTTTGTTTGTTTGAATGCGATAATCTCAGGAACTACTAATCCGATTTGAAAAATTCTTCTTGCATTAGATAGCCCGTTTATTGAGGAAGGCTATAGGCTATATTATATTATATAATATTATATTATATATACTCTATCTATTCTATACTAATCGTTGAAGTGTACCTAAGGACGAACCCAAGCGAAGCGAGAGTAAATCGCTAGTATATAAGCAAACGTTGAATTAATAAGAAATATATATAGATTTCTAGTATCCCATTTTCAACTTCTAGCGCCACTTAGAAAATATTACATTTCCAATCTAAGCTGAAATCGTAAAACCTAAATATTCAACAGCGACAAAATAAAGAAGTAATTGAAAATAAGGAAATTCTGTTTTATAAAACTTCTTATGCAAATGGTTGCAGTAGATTTGGCTGGATGTTTAGCTCAGTTTTCGATTTGGCAACCTGCTAGCAATACTCGAGTCTATATTTTGGGGAATGTAAGCGAATCTATTGTTTATAATACGAAAGTATAAGTCCCGAATATATGATGGGTTTTGAATTGCCTTAATTTCTTGTTCTGCCAAAAAATAAAACATGTCACCGTAAGTTTTAAAATGTTTAAATTATTTTTATAGTTTCTGTATTGCGATCCAAAGTTGTAAGTTAGTGGGATTGTCTAATCGTGCTGATATTATGGATTTAGTTTGTGGTTTTGTTTGATTATATATGTTATATCAAGTAATGTGTAATATCAACACTGTTTTAGTGCATGTTGTTTTCTCCAGTAATTAGGGGTATACTTTAAACACTGTCCAAAGAGCTATTTATTTTGTATTTTCATATGTACTGTTGTTGGAGATCCTTAATAAATGAATGAATGAATGAATGAATGAATGAATGAATAAATATGAAGCTATTATGTATCTAATAAATAAAATATTACAATATATATGTACATATAATATTAGTTCAGAAGGAAGATTTCTTATACTTATCAAAAGGATGCACTAAGATTCAACTTCTTATTTAATTAGTAATGTTAAAATCAAAATCAGGAAATTAACAAAATAAACACAGAGCAATGTAAAAATATATAACATAAGTTACTATTTTGTTTTTTTTTTTTATGTTGGGACATTAACATATATCAGCATCAAGGTCCATGGAAAGTTACGAGGCTTGTGTTATGGATACCAGATAGTTGATACACTACATAAGTACATATATATAACTTTAAATATACATATTATAAATATAACACCTATGACTGGAGTACAAACATCTGTGTTCATCACACAAATTAATCTAACGGAACTCGAACCAGCGACCGCTGGCACAGCAAGTAGGGTCACTACAAACTGAGCGAAACGTGTCGTCAAATGTTTATAACCTTGCAGCTATAAATAAACGCAATCTATATTTATTTTAGTAGTAATATTTTCCTTATATATTTGTCTTTATATACTTCTCTTAATTCGGAACTGGTAGTTATATATAAATATGTATATAATATAATTCCTATAACACAGTCCTTTCAGTCCGGACACATCAGCGTACAATCGCACCGATAGAATTTTACGAGGCTCCGGACGTTCGGCAAAGACGTAAATAGCCGATTCAAACTAAATTACTGGATAGAGTTGGGGATATATTAACTATGTGTTGCTTTAGATGGTGTTCGCGAAATTTCAGTTTTTGAAAAAAAATACCAATCGAATTGAGAACCTCTTTTTGGAAGTCGGTTAAAAAGCTAAAGAAGGACAAAAAATTAATAAAGATTTTTTCACAAATAAATACTCGTAGCGGACTGGAACCCGCGACCGCTGGTACAGGAAGTAGTGTCACTACAAACTGAGCCAAACGTTTTTATTAGGTAATTATTAAACATTGGAAAAAACTACGTCTATCTGTCACCATTTAACATCCACTAAAGTTATTTTAACGCGTTTATATGTTAAATATAGTGGCGTGAATCGGGTCCCTTTTAGGGTAGGTCAAGAGAAATATCGTGAGAAAACCTCATACGAGGAACCTATCAGTTTTTCCAAAGATATGTGAAGTTCACCAATTCTCAGTTGCTAGTGTGTTTGAACCTCGCCTGATATCACATTGTAGGGAGGCCCGTGCCTAGCAGTGCAATGTTAAAATTGCTGAATTTTATTATTAATTCATACATATAATAAAATTCTGTGTCGAATCTGTACATTAAATATTTTTTGGAAAATCTTATTGAAATAGTCATTATTATCAATACAGAGGCCGAATCTATAATTTTTAGAATTGTCTGTCTGTATGTCTGTGACCGCATCACGAGAAAGATACTGGACAGATTTTGATGAAATTTAGTATGATGATAGCAAGTTATCCGGTTCAATATATAGGATACTTTTTACTGTGAGAAAATATCTTATCTCTGAGAAAACTATACTAAACGTTAAAACGTAACTAAACGTTAAATATAAAGAAAAGTTAAACGATTCTGTTTTTTCCATTGTAAGTATATCTAGTAATACTTTTATTTTATATCTAGTGGTACGTTAATGCAATTTAGAAACTACTACGCACTGAGTTAAGAACTTGTTTTGGTTCCATTGTAAATAAAGATGGGTTGAAACTAAATAAAATGTAAACGCTTTTGGTGGATAAATTTAAATCGATGTTCTGTTTGAACTTATCATTTCATTAACACGATTTTTTTAATTTACATCACATGTACCATATATGTATCTCAATCCGATCTTTGCTTAGTGCCACAATTGGGATTTTATCTAAAATATATGTATATTTTTAAAATTTCTGTCTTTATTTTAATATATATATATATATATATATATATATATATATATATATCCATACTATTAGTTTAAGTGTAGTATTAGTTCTTAAATACGATAGTATCCATGTAGGTTATTTTATATTCATTGAGCCTTGTATGGAGCCCACCATTATATTATTAGGGACTGAATGAAGCCAGAACGAATGCCCTGTTATCTATACATATAATAAAATTCTAACTGTGTCGAATCTGTTCATTAAATATTTTTTGCAAAATCTTATTGAAATAGTCATTATTATCGATACAGAGGCTGAATCTATAGTTTTTAGAATTTTTGTCTGTCGGTCTGTCTGTCTGTCTGGGAACGCATCATAAGAAAGCCACTGGACAGATTATGGTGAGATTTGGTATGATAGCTGGTTATCCGGATCAACATATAGGATACTTTTTGTTATATTTTATTTTTGTTTATATGTTATATATAGGATACTTAGAGAATATTAAAACTCATATAAGCTTACAATGTTATCTAATATGATTTTTTAAAAATTAACCAAGAGGTGTTAATATGTTTTCCTAAAATTATCTTATAATTAAATACATATATTCTAGCTAAGAACCTGGCTAAAGAAAAAAACACTAGGTTTTAAATCACTGCATTCATACGTAAAGTAAAAAATCGATTCCAACCCAAAGGATAGATGCAGACGTGTGTATTGAAAATGGCCTCATTTTCAGAAGTCGGTATAAAAGATGGCAGATTGCAGACACAGTCGACGTTAAGTAGAAGATCTCCAAAAATATTAATTTCATATATTTTATATTTATCTTAACTTATTAAATACATTACATTCTATTTGTATGTGTGTTGGTTCTTTTTTACGTATCAACGATGTAATATAATTTTTTTACATTGTTTGTAGTTCGCAGCACATTTTTATCCTTTTAGATAAAATAGTAATGACAAAAATGCATTTTAAGCTGAAATAAAACTTAATAGCTTGCAAGATTATATATATACGCACTTTATTAGTAGTAATAATAAAAAGAGACAGAAAATAACCTGCACAATTTGTAAATATGCGTTTTTTTTCAAAATCTTATGTTTGATTTTTATAACGCTTTTGTTTTATAATTTCTTATAAAAAAAATATTATACAAATAAAACTAGATATAAGTTTCATGCATTTTTTAATGTAGTAAGACGAAAAAAGTAACACACGCTTTGAAGTAGACGGTGCTATCCATCCTGTAAAAAACACACTCACTACCAAATCTTGCCTCACTTAGTATCTTTATAACTATATAAAATTCTTGTGTCACGATGTTCGTCCGGGATGACCCCCGAAACTACTAATTTGATCTTAACGTATTTTTTTCAAAATGTGTGATTTACTCCAACTTAAAAGATAGGATAGTTTCTATCCCGATTATTTGCTTTTTTTATTACAAAATCAATAATGTTTATATGTTTGCTACAGTAACGCGTGGTTGGGTCTGCTAGTATTATATATAATTATAGCTTTGAGATTTTGATTCTTAATTTAAATGTTAACACGTCTTGCCCTTAACACGAGCATTGAAGACGGCAGGGGGCAGGTGAAGGGGTCAAACGTCATCGATCGCGTCCACTCTTAGTTGACGTAAGGTATAAGTATGTATGTCTTATATATAACTGAAAGGTCATACGAAGCTGAAATAAATATATGAAAATATATTAATAATTTATAAAGAAATAGTACCTAAAACTACTCGTGTACCTTGTCGATTTAAAACCCTATGACACTCTGCAAAATTGTTGTTTTCATGGGTTCGATCCCTACATAATGAAATATTATATATTTAATAAAATTATAAAGCAAGATAAAAAAATGTCAAAAGAAAGATGTCAAAATTAAAAATTGTCAATGTCGCAAATCAAATGAGAGCGCTTACCTTTGGTGTTATCCGTCAGATTTGAGAATATCTTTAGCATTTATACCATAGATGGTATTAGGATAAGTTATTTAAAAGCTAAGCTAACGATCTTTAAAAGTATACCTATTGTAGTACATATTATGAAAAAAGAAACACTTTTTACGGGAAAAAGATGGTGTTCGTTAATTGGCAGGAAGCATAAAATATATAATTTGTATATACTACTAGTGGCGCACACCCTAGTAAGTAGCCTAAGTCTTATTCCAGACTATAATCTGTCTCTGTGCTAAATGACATCCAAATCTATTCAGCCGTTCTGACGTGATTGAGTAACAAACATCCATCCAAACATTTCATCCATCCATCTAAATTTTATTTATAATATTAGTATAGATAATTATGTTCATGAGTTAATCGTTACAATTAAAGATTTGTTTGTATATCACATTATGAATGATGGATGTGTCTAATCGTTTCGGCCATATATGGATTAACCTTAATCTACATACAGATAAATAAAATTGAAGTGTTTGTTTGTAATGTCAAAATAACAGCTTTTTATTAAATGCATATAAAATTATATACGGTACTTAGAAGTAAACCGATTTTATTTTAATTTTCGTATGTTTGTCTTTCTGTCTCTTTTTCTGTTTGTTAGAAAACGGCTGGACTTATTTTGACGGGACTTTTGACACATAGCTAATGTTATAAAGAGTAACTTACACTACTTTTATTAGAAAAAGAATAAGGGTTCCGCACAAAAAAAAAACGTACCGGGACTTGTTAAGGTGCTAGTTTATAATATAGCAGATATTATACTTCGTATCTCTCCCGAAGATGATAACGTTTACGAGTACAAACATCAGCACACCAGAATGATGCTGTCCAAATCACACTTTTAAAGCTACATTATTTTTTTAAAGCTTTTACTCTTAAAAGAAAAAAATTGAACTATTCCTTTTTAAATAACCCCTTTAGAGCATCCAATCACGTCATTTTGATTCAAATGTCATTACGTGTTTTTTAACCGACTTTCAAAAGGAGGAGGTTATTAACCGACTTCCAAAAGGAGGAGGTTATCAATTCGATTGGTATTTTTTTTTTATGTATGTACATCGATTACTCTGAGATTTATGATCCGATTTACGTGATTCTTCTTTTGTTTGATGCGGAATAGTTGCCATTTGGTCCCATAATGTGTTGTCCGAGTCACAACAATTTTACAAATTTTCTAAAATCAACATGGGAAAAATCAATTATGTCTATATGAAATCAACTGCATATATGTATGTATATATATGTATATATATGTATATATATATATATATATATATATATATGTATATATATATCTTCTTAATACAAATTATCCTGCTAACTTGTAATAAGTATTAAATAATTTTGAATAATCTTCGTAATTCAGAGTGAAACGCTGCTTAAGCTATGCATGTTTAATAGCGGTCACTTTGTGAGAACACCTCCTCCCAGAGGATGGCTTTTGAAAACTGAAAATCTCGTATCCATTAACTTACGATCTTATACCATTTTCGTATTTATTATGTCATTTATCCGACTATCTTAAATTGAGGGTAATGTTGTTCCAATATATGTATGTATGATCGTCACCATTATGGTATAATGGCTTTAAATTTTATATAATCGAGGATTCATGGCGTTTTTATATTATTGTTTCATATTATTAGTACAATAATATATGCGGAATTGATTGTTTTCTGAAACCTGTTTAAATAAATAATTTGGTAGAGTAATCATAGTAATTAAGGTGATTTGATTGCGAAGTTATTTAAATTATGATAATTGCATAAAATACTAACATGCACCGTACATATTTTGATTAATCTTTCCATACATCAAATGTTAATATGTACGTATATGTTACGTGAAATAATATGTAGGTACTAGATATAAATAATAATAAATATATGTGAAATAAAATAAGCACAATAATAATTACAAGTAGAAAACATTTTTATGAACTTATGTTTATTTTCTTAGATTTATGTTCTTTAATAATTAATTAATTTAATTTATTAATTTATTAATCTATTTTTTAGTTTAATAGTCATGGTGTTTACAAGTCATGGTGTGGGTACACTATTTATGTCAACTATTCAGTTGAGTCATGTATAAAATTTCGTATGTTCGCGCTGTTGAATGCTGTGGAAATCTCTCATACAGTGGTACAGGTACAAATAAATAAAATTGGTGTGTCTGTTTGTAATATTAAAATAACCGCTTTTTACTAAATGCATATGGATGTATACACGGTACATATACTAAAACAACATTCTTTACAATTTTTGTTTGTCTGTCTGTTCCGGCTATTCTCTGAAACGGCTGGACCGATTTTGACGGGACTTTCACTGGCAGATAGCTGATGTAATAAGGAGTAACTTAGGCGACTTTTCTTTCAGAAAAAAATTGGGTTCCACGAAAATAATTAAAACCAAAAAATAAATAAAAAAGTTTTTTTTGGGAAGCAACCTAGGGACGAACTCGTGCGAAGTGAGGCTGAGTCGCTAGTGTATTAAAATAATGAGCAATGCTGAAATTTTGATTTATTTTAAAACCTACCAACGTAACTAGTAATTATTGAATTTTCAATAATTTTACCATTTTCGTGTAGTGGACACGTTCACACACCTGCTGCCTAAAGCGTCTCCATACGGACTGTCTTACCGAAACGCTCTTTGTAAGGGTCGCATTCGATACCACCTCTGCATATTTCAACCTCGCCGCGACCACAGCTAGCTTCGTAAACGCTATCTTTACACTGACCTCCCAATTTACAACTACTCCCATATGGAAATAAATTAAACAAATATAGATCTTACGTTCATTGAAATAAAATATATGTTATTTTAAACCAGCTGTAAATATAACATGGTAAAGATGCGAAAGCCGAGTGTTGGTCGCGCTTGAAATATTAGTAGAAGTCCAGATGTGTGCATTCACGGAGACACCTAGCTACGTGAGATATTTGCGTTTTGATAGCCTTTGAGATGAATTTGCCGAAATGCTTCGTAAGTTGAATGTATGTTTAAGTGGGGACTGATAAAGTCTGGATTCGATAAGCTTTGATATGGTATTCCCTTTATATTTAGAAAATATTTTCGAGCTATGAGTTTTTTTTTATTATTTTAAAACATATGTATTAAGTAATAAAATTTGATAGATAGATTTAACTTGAATATAACTAAATGCTAATATTTTAGCCGACTTTCAAAATGGTGGAGGCTTTAGATATGTTTTGCCGTTTTTTTGTATCTTTTAATAATATTATATTATATAGTGTGGGACCAAATGGCAACTATTCCGCATCAAACAAAAGAAGAATCACGTAAATCGGATCATAAACTCAGAGTAATCGATGTACATACATAAAAAAAAAATACTAATCGAATTGATAACCTCCTCCTTTTGGAAATCGGTTAATAATAAACCTTTTATTGTCTCTCTTTTTGTTTCTGAGCTTACAATCCTAGAAATATTGGTTCATTTTAATTTTTCTTTGAACAAGTTTTTTCTTTTAACATGAATATCTTTATTTCGTCAGTTAGTTCTGTGACTTACGGCCGATTTCACCGACGTCACCTAAGTTTAAGGGATCCCCTAAGCATGGTTAGGAGGCTGTTAGGGGATAGTTTCTGTTTCACTTACAGGGGTCACATTAATGTTAAAAGACCCCCTAAATTTAGGTGCTCGAAATATGGGCTCTTAGTCATGCAAAATAATATGAAGTATAATTAATCTATACATATTATAAAATTCTAACTAAGCCGAATCTGTACATTAAATATTTTTTGGAAAATCTTATTGAAATAGACATTATTATCGATGCAGAGGCCGAATCTATAGTTTTTAGAATTTTTGTCTGTCTGTCTGTCTGTCTGTCTGTCTGTCTGTCTGTCTGTCTGTCTGTCTGTTACCGCATCACAGAAAAACTACTGGAGGGATTTTGATGAAATTTGGTATAGTGATAGCTGGATATCCGGGTCAACATATAGGATACTTTTTACTGCGGGAAAATATCTCATCTCTGAGAAATCTATACTAAACGTTAAAACGTAAGTAGGGACGAACCCGAGCGGAGCGAGGGTGAGTCTCTAGTTATAGCCATATAATAATTATATTTGACAATTCGCACCAACCCGCATGTGGACTCACGAGCCATCAGTGGGACGTTAAAATGGGCTCAATACGTGTGGTCCTAGAATTAAAATGGCTTACGTTATGTACATAATATAGATTAAAAATAGTGATTATTTTAAAGAGTATGACCAACAAACAAAAAAACAATTTTCACATCATTAGTAGTGTAATATAAGGCTAGTATCACAAAAGTGATATATTTCTGTGATATATATATATAAAAATAAATGAATCCCTATTTCCCTTGGTCATCATGCCATCACGCGTGAACGGCTGGACCGATTTCACTAATTCTTTTTTTGTTGTGTGTGTTATTGTTAGGAGAAGGTTCTTACATTAAAAAAAATTAAGAAAATTGCGCAGGAACTTAGAAAATAGGGATGAAAGTTTGCATCGGGAAGCGAGCTAGAGACGAACCCGAGCGAAGCGAAGGTGAATCGCTAGTATCTTATATTTTTTACAACGCAAGCATTATTCAATTCAAAATCTACAAAAGTTATATGTACTATTCCAAAAAAAGGCTATAACCTTAAATAAACTTATGCCTAACCATAGACGTACAAACATACACATATTAATGAGTATCCAAACAAAGTATGAAGCAGTATTCAGAACTTATACTAATGAAGCGGGGATATGGTCAAATTAACCCTACATGGGACGTATGAGACCCATTGTTGAACGTGATGAGTAGTTCATCCCTGTACGCGCTCCCGGCGGCGAAATGTCATCACATTTTTGTCAACTTTTGCTGTATAGTGCTACAGTTTTGATAGTTACACTATTTTGTATTATTTATTATAATATAAAATATATTTTCAAGTATCTTTAAAGAAAAAAAGAAGTAAATTATATGACGACACGTTTGGCTCAGTTTGTAGTGATCCTACTTGCTGTGCCAGCGGTCGCGGGTTCGAGTCCCACTGGGGGCATTCATTTGTGTGATGAGCACGAATGTTTGTACTCCAGTCATGGGTGTTTATATTTATAATATGTATGTATTTAAAGTTATATGTGTAGTGTATCAACTATCTGGTATCCATAACACAGGCCTCGTAGCTTACCATGGAACTAGATGGTGCTGTGAGTTAATGTCCCAACATATTCATTTTTTTATTTTTTACTAAATAAAGGGGTAGTGAATTCATTATGTTTCACCCTTATCGATGGACGCTTCCTTGAAATTTATATGAAACTACCCTTGTGTTATGTAAGAAGATAATTGGTACATAATCACGTTATATACACATAGAGGAAAAACGTACAACCCAAATGAGTTTTCTCAACAACATTAGATTACCAAGCAGAAATATTCAAATATTATTTTTATTATAGATAAAAATAGTCTGTTTTGACTTCACCGGGTTGCTTTTATAATGTGACACAAGGAAAATATTTTTTTAATTAACATAATATTTGATGAGGTATCAACCCTTATCTTTATACCTGTGTTTAAACAATCTTCTTAACTGATTTCTTACCTAAGCTATTATAGGTAAGATGTCTGAAAAAATATTATTTTCTTTGATCTGGTCAATTATGAACAATCAGGACAAAGAACTAATATTATAGTAGACTAGTACCATACAAACTTCATACAGCTCATTCATACTTGTTACCGACAAGAAAGTAATGTATATCTTAAGTATTTATTCAAAAATTCCACCTTTAACACTAAAATTATAATATATAGCAAAATTATAGTAAAGAAGAGTTCCAAATTAATGTAATCAGAATACAAATTAATTTAATAATATCAGTGAATGTAGCAATATTGTATATAAGCTTTTATATTGTACCTTTATTTGTATTACGAGGTTGCTTCCCCATACAAACTTTTATCCCCATTTTCACCCCCTTAAGGGATGATTTCCGGGATAAAAACTATCCTATGTCCTTCCCATTATTATCATCTAAATCGATTCAGTAGTTTCGGAACCTATTCTGTACAAACAAACAAACAAACAAAAAAAATAAATCTGTCCTCTTTATAATATTAATATAGATATTCGTAGGCTGAATACTAATCAAAAACCACACTAATTACACATTTTTGATTCTTTGTCATTATGTTCTTTATACACTCTACCTGAGTCTACACTCTCCTTTTTGTTCATCTACAATACACCCAAAGTTAAAATAAACTTGCAAGTACATTTCCATGGACGGTGGTCACTAAAAAAAGACACAAGACCATCTCAAACTTTGAAATAAGGCTAATTACGGTCTCCTTCAGTTTCTTTCTTTTAAATACTGTATACTATAGTACCATTGTTCAACGAGAGCACTATACAAAGCGGAAGGCAGTAACCATCACGCATCGCTGATAATTCCCGCCAAAGCTGAAAATGAACTGCATATCACTGTTTTGTATCAAACTTGTATATAGAGTGTTTTATTTTGGTAATGTATGCATTTATTGTTTACTAGCGACTTAGCCTGGCTTTGCTCAGGTGAATTCCTAGGTTCCATTCACATATGTATATAACTATACAGAATATTTATATGTGTATTAAATTTCATTAAAATTTGTTCAGCCGTTCCAGTGTGAACAAACTAACGTTATAAATAACGTAGTTATATAATAAATAGTAGTGTAATTCTTTAATTCTTGGAAATTATTATACGAAAATATCAACATCGTGACGTATTTTCTATTTAGCTAGATAGCAAATTTTGATTATGCAGCGAAATAAGTCGTCGGCTGGTCACAATTTTATTTGAAGTATCGAAGGGATATTCAGTAAAATATATATTATTTTTGCTATAATTTCGTTCCTTATTTCCTAGTAAAAAAAAATATATATTTTGATGGTTGTCGTATGGATGGGTAGAATTCTAATGACAATTCCTAAATAAATAAGAATTCCTTTATAACAAAATAATAATATAATATCAATCCTAAAACGAACCCCCTGTATACCGTTCCTTAGCGCTAGTTAGACTCTAGACGGCGTCCGCCATGCGAAAAAATTAAAATAAACAAAGCCAACACTCGTCCCACACCCGGGGGCAGTTAGTAATAACGCTTTTGTCTTAGATTAACTTTTAAGAAAGCCTTTATTCAGCGCCCTGTGTCGTATAGTGTGACTGTTCTGAAATTAGTCGCTTATTTTTGCACGGAAAAGATTCTTGTCTATTACCGCTGTTGACTTTAAAGGACGCCTTTGTTTCGTTACACTAATATTGTAGATGTGTCGCTGTTTTTTTTTTTTTATGATTGTTGTGAATAAATTAGTAATTTATATGAAAATTTTGCTTCATGTACATGTAAAGACAGTTGGTTATGGGTTTCGCGTACAAAGATCGGTAGAAACTGTATTACTAAGGTAATCCCGTCGGTCGGTACGTTGTTGTATTTTTTAATATAAGTCTTAGAGTATGTTTAAGATTTATATAAAGGATTGACTGATGTTTTTTTTAATATGACAAATACGAATATTTTATGTACGAGTACGATTTTATAACGCTTTACGACGAATTAAATAAGACCATTAAAATCGGACGCTTGCATTGGACTGGGATGTAGTGTGATGGAGGATTCCCGTATGCCCAAATGCGTACTAAAAGGTAAATGGATTGGTGCAGAAATCGAGGCACTCCTAAGCCTTGGTTGTTGGACGGCGTAGAGCAGGATCTAAGAGCAATTGGTATAAGGAGTGGCAACCCGCACTTGGCCAGCGTGCTGGACTATGACCTGATCCCCCTTGTACCTATTGAAGAGAGGCCCGTGCCCAGCAGTGGGACAATAAAAAAAAATGTGCTGAATACGATATAAGGAGTTGGAGACAGACTGCCGGAAATAAAGAAAACCCGAAAAATATACTTAACCAGGCCAAGGCTCACCTTGGGCTGTAGAGCCGTCATGATATGTTTGTAAAATTATTAATACTTTTCCCAAGAATTGTGACACGTTACATTAAACAGGATGCTACCAGAACCAATAATAAATTTATAATAAGTTTGACTTGGTTGATGTGAGGCAGTCTTTCGTGAACAAACTTTTATAGCTGGATTAAAGACTGCTTTAAAAAAATCAGGTTCAAAAATCTTTCAAAAAGCTAACAAAAGATTTATAGAAAGCATATTCGGAATGATGTGAACGCCTCCAGACTATTGAAATGTTGAATAAAGTTTGTAATTTTTACAATTCTAAGTAAAAAAGGGCATATAAGATCTATAACTTATTTCTTTCCGCAACACTACGCAATAATAAAAATCAACGCTCAGGACTGATTTATTATTATGATCTGCTAGTAGAATTTTTAATAAACACTTCTTGGTTTTTTTTGATATACCATTATAATACAATTGATTATTATGAACACTTAAAAAAAAATTGAAACTGCAAGTCTTCCTGTTCCATTGTAAATTGCTATATCTTTTAAAACATAATAAGAAATCAAAAGCAAAACAAAGATTAAGCACTTACTGTTTCAATTAAATAATATAAAATATTGTTGTATTAGAACCCTTAACCGATTAGAGAGTTATAACTATATATATTTATTATTAACTATAACTATTTTATATATATATATCTAAGAACATATGGTGTAATTAATTTATATAGATTCTAAAACTAAAAAAATGTCTTTATTTTAGCGAAGCTTTTTATCATATTATATAAGAATGTACAATAAACATACCCACAATTAAATTTCATCAAAAGTCGATTAATATTACTAAATATCCAAAATCTCATGTCTTTTTTAACTTATAATGTTTTATGATCATCAAAAACAAAAACTTATAATGCCAATTCTGTATTCCATTATTAAAAAAAAACAACATTTTATGGTAGGTGAACTCATATCTACATAACCAATTTAAATCGATCCTATAACCCATAATATAAAAATCCACCGTTACACCATAATAAATTAAACAAGAAAACAATTCCCAAAATCAGAGCAAGTCTTACATAAGCACTAATACTTTTAAACGCCATGTACAGTATTTTCCTGAAGCAAAGAAAAAGAAATTAATGCAAAACAAAAGTCTTGCTATCTCGATGCTTGGTGGGCGTACTTCGCAGTAAATTACGGGATGGGCGTCACCGACCGCTATGTATCAATCAGGCAGAACTAGATTTATGGGACAGCTAGCTTGAATCGTTAGCCTCGCGACGAAAATGTGTAACTGTTATCCGTCGTCTTTCGCCTTTTCCCCTTGTTTGGGACTAATTTCAAGGATTTTTCGGGATAGCACATTTTTCTCTTCACCTCCCGATTCGATTCAATATCTTTTCTTTAGGGTAAAAACATTGCTTTATGGGTTTTATTTTCGCACGATTTCTTTAATCGATGATTTCATGGAAAAAAGTTGGGTGAAAATATTATTATTATATAGAAGATTTTTGTGAGATATAACTACTGATGATAGCTGGTTATCCACATCAACAATTAGGATACTTTTTACTGCGGGAAAATATCTGAAGTCTGAGAAATCTATACTAAACGTAATAAAAACGTTTTAGAAATCATATGTGCTACAAATCATTGAATAGTTAGAAATACTTGTCTTACTGACTTTTATAGAAATGAGAATAATTGTTTATTCTACTTCTTAAAGGTATTCTTAAAGCACACTACACATAGTCGAGGTAAATATAAATAAATAAAATAAATATATTAGGACATTTACACCATAACACCATCTAGTTCCATGGTAAGCTAACAGGCTTGTGTTATGGATACCATATAGTTGATACACTACACACTTTAAATACATGCATATTATAAATATAAACACCCATGACTGGACTATAAGCATTCGTGCTCATCACGCAAATGAATGCCTCCAGCGGGACTGGAACCCGCGACCGCTGGCACAGCAAGTAGGGTCTCTACAAACTGAGCCAAACGTGTCATCAATATGTTGATGTAATAGTTTTTTTTTATAAACACATAAATGTTTCATGATTTCAACCGAGATATTATGAAATTATAAGATCCATTTGTTCGCATCTAATTGTAATGCGTTGAAATATGATTTTAGTTTAAATTAACACTATATGAACTTTGCTAATATTTCAGTGTGTTTTGAATATCGATTAAATTATGGAATACCTATATAATTTTAAGATTTTACGTTTAATTTATTTCGTTCGTTTCGTATAATTATGAGACTATTTATTTCAAAAAAAAGTCTTTTTGCACTACTAGATATTGGTTTAATAATAATTAATGTTAGCATTATTATTCCTTTTTCAGCACTATTTACTTATACGTCACTAGCGCTTAGCACACGTACGCTTTACTCAACCATCAGCAGACGATTAACATCGATAAGTTATCGTTTCAGTAGCAAGAAATATCATTGTAATATTGACAGATAGATTTTTTTTATTATATAACATGGTAAAATAATAAAAACCAGAAAAAGTTTAAAGTTTGTAGCCTTTTTATTAAAGTAATAGCAAAGTATCGTCCCTACATATGAACATAAATAAAATATGTGCATGAAGTCACGGTCAAAAGCTAGTCTAAGAAAATAACGTTCATTTTCAGATACTTTTCTTCGAGAGGTACTGAGAAAAAAAATTGGTATAAATTCACTTTATGCTGTGTATTCCACAAGCATACTGTTTAATAGTAGTTGTGTGTAGTAGTAGCATTCGCATGTGAAATTGCTCTCATACATCGATAAAAAATAGCTTATGATTTATGTATTGTGTACATTAAAGAATTTTTATAAGCAGTCGCAGTGTTTGCTTCGTATGAGAATCAAACCTATTTCTCGTTTTTTCAGTTTCATTTATAATTTTAAATAGCTTCTCAAATCAATTGTTCGTAGACGCTTTGATAAAATCAAACCAATATCTTCCATCGATAATATTATTTAAAAATACTGATAAATAAACGTTATTTCAGCAAAATTAACCATTTAATTGTATTGAAATACGAATTATTCCACCGCATCACCCATCATTGAATCCTTTGTGTCATTGTGGGCATTGTGGTGTTGACGCAAATGGAAAAATGCAATGCGTCAGACGGGACTATTTCCTTTTCAATGTTCTACGCTCTGTATGACTGCTATTGATGTGACATCCTCACTGTTAAGTTATTACTAGTGGGATTAGAATTCAGAATTTTAAAATGTAGTTTTTAATGATAGAGAAGTCAGATTGAGATTTTTTAGAAGTATAAATGTTCTCTTAACAGTTGAAAGATGTATGTATGGAAGAAAAAAATTGTGAATCATTGTACGCCCAAATTAGTGTAATAAAGTGTTTGATTTGATTTGAAGTTACTAATGATTAAAGTCCTTTTAAATAATTTCTGCTTAGTCGTTAAAAGTTTTTAAAAAAAGCTCTATTTTCTTATCTTTTTGAAAATGTACGAGCTTTTTTTGGAAAGAGACAGTATTATAACTTCTTACTTGTGTCTCTGTGTATGAACAGTGTTAGGGCAGATGAGGATACCACTTGGCGTTTGTCTTGGCTGACTTAGAAACTATATGATTTTTATTAATATTTACTTTGTCCCATTAAATTCTTTGATACTTTTTTATAATAACAAGTGTTTATTGAATGTGGGTATATTTCAAAGCATACTGGCTGAGCCTACTTCGATGGCAGTTAAAATGCTCTACAACTTTTAGTTTAAATAGTGAGTACTAAATGTAAGTTAATAGCCTTTTGTAGAAAATAAATTGCTGTTGTATTTTACGTATTCAGGGAACAATGGGACTGACATTTTCGCCTTGTGCCTAAAAAGTGTCTAAATAAAAACAGATTAAAAAAAAGTATTTTATGAAAACAAATTATAACATTTCATACTGCTACAAAAATGATTAATAAAAAATATGATTTTATTTGTAGGTAATTCACAAAATCTTATATGGCTTACATTTTACATCGAAGATCCGGTTATATACACTAGATGCAGATTTATTTACATTAAAGGAAATTACATATATTATACTTAATTATATATACAAAACAAATGTACACTTAGTTATTGCTGTACAAGTGATGTCCGCGTGGAATTAGGAATATCGGTAAAAATGCTAGCCGCATTCCCCCGCTGAATGGCAATGCCGATTCTTTGGGCGAAAAACGAGCTCTCCTGTCACCAGTAGAGGTGATAAGACGAGGTGTTATGTCTTTTAAGAAGTGTTTAGCACTTTGACTCCATGGTCTAAGGGTTTTTACAGCCATAATGGTATACAGACATAATTTTGTCTAAGGGAGGCGTATTTACGCAACTTGAATAGTTTAGTCCTTTCCACCGCGAAACAACTTTGTTTGTTTGTTTGGTTGAACGCGCTAATCTCAGGAACTACTAATCCGATTTGAAAAATTCTTTTTGCATTAGATAGCCCGTTAACTAAGGAAAGCTATAGGCTATATATCGTCCCGGAAAAGTGTACGGTTCCCGTGGGAGAGATTTGTTTTTGTCTAGGGACGAACCCGAAATGAAGCGAGGGTGAGTCGCTAGTTATAAATATTATGTATATTAATATCTGCATACGAATGAGAATGAGTGCGATCAAATTCACAATTCCCTCTGAACTCCGAAGGTCAGTTTTACAAACACTATCGTGGCCATCAAGAAGTAATTTGAGTCAGCGACATTTTTAACTAATTATTTCACTACATTATGTTACATTTGCAAGGTGCGGCATCGATAATTTATATTTAGAGATTGTTAAGACAGGTTTATTATTGGATGGGAAATTTTCTCACGAGACAGGACAGGTCAAACAGGAACTTCGATGTGGGTCGCAAGTAGTTTCTTAACGCTGCTACACCTATCTGTGAGGATAAATAATTATACTACTCAATGTTTCACCATGCTTATGTAATTATCATGTATTGTATGCAAATATTTACTATTAGATTTATATATAAACAGGCAAGGCAACGACAATTTTTTCTCCTCTGTTTGTCAGATTTCTTTTTTGTTTAGTAACTATTGAAGAGTTTTAGTGCTATCAATATGTTTTTAAAATAGATAGTTTTTTTTTTTATATAGGTACCTGTCTATATAAAAAATAACTACTTCCAATTTTTTTTATTCTATTCATATTAATTTTTTTTCAATAATTTATACACATAATAAAACTATAGAGGTCGAATGTCTGTACATAGAAAAAGAATGCTAAAAATCGAGTCAGGGGGATGTAAGAAGAGAAATAGAACAAATCCAGATTTTTCAAATTTTAATGTTTCTCTGTCTGCTTGTCTGTGTGTACGGGCTAATCTCCGAAACTGACCATTTAAATGAAATTTTTCATGGTGGTACCTTATATTCCGGGTCAACATTTTAGATACTTTTCATTACGGAAAATTAAAGAGTTCCCGTGGGATAGTTAAAATTGATGTATTTAAAAAATTTAAATGTCTGGCTAATTTATATAGAGTATTTATACCAAATGACTGATTTGCTTAGAGGGTTAAAATTTTACAAGTTTATTTCTATGGTGATTAGAAAATTAATAAGAAAGTTTATTTTGAAACTCTGTTCATTATAATAATAAACTAAATTAAATAAGTTCAAAGTGTAAAAAACAAAAATATAGCAACACACAAATAAAATACTTCGTCTTCCTTTTCTTAGAAATCGTGGTACAATTTTGTGGATATTGGGCAGTCACTGTGTGGAATAAGTATAATTTTTAAGACATCAATAATTTCTCAAAGTCTCTCTCGTGACAAAAATAAATCGTCAATAACAAAAACTATATAAAATAAAAAATTAAAGAGTGCGTGTATGAATGTGTACACGCGCAAGAAGTAACACTTCTGTAGGTTATCGGTACTCTTTATGAAATTCAATTTATGTTTTAAATAATTATGATAAGTGAGACACTAAAAATAACGCATATTAGGCATATTACAATCATATATTTATAGAATATCATTTAACGAAAAAATATAATATTACACATCATTTGTCAGACAATAACAACGGTTACCATGGCAACAAACGTACGTACATTTTTTCGTAACGCATTCACCAGCTTACCCCCCAAGTTAAGCATGCGTAAAGAAGTTTTACTTCAATAAAATAATTTTATTTAAATTGCAACAATCATGCATAATTTCTTTAAAAAAAAAAGTCTTCCAAATCAAAACTTTCGTCGCCCACCATACAATGAACGCCGTAACGATCACGATCCGATAAACAGACGCTCACCTGTATTTACACTACGCGATTTACGTTTTGTTGTTCTATTCGCCAATTTATTGCCGCCCGTGTTACGTTTACGTCATTTTGACCCATAATTTTGATTGTTTTGAGTTTTGACTCGAGTTTTACGAGTGTGTCAGTTTGTTTAGTGTTCTTGGATAATTTTGGATTCGTTTTCAATTTATCTTAATAATTTTTAAGCAAATTTATGTTTATTAATGAGTATTTCAGATTTGCTCGTGGTTGAATCTATGCAACATTAAAATTACGATTTTATTACCTACTAATACTAAACACGTGTTAAAAAATCTTCTTTTAAATAAATAACGTTACGCTGATGAGCTTTATCAGAAGTTAATACGTTCTCTTTATAGAGCAAGTCCTTTATAAACGCATTGAGTGTAATCTATACATATAATAAAACTCTAACTGAGTCGAATCTGTACATTAAATGTTTTTTAGAAAATCATTTTGAAATACTCATTATTATCGTTACAGAGGCCGAATATATACTTTTTAGAACTTTTGTCTGTTTGTCTATCTGGGTATGTATGACGAGAAAACCATTGGACAGATATTGATAAAATTTGGTATGATGATAGCTGGTTATTCGGGTCATCATATAGGATACTTTTTACTGCGGGAAAACATGTCATCTCTGAGAAATCTATATTAAACGTTAAACTATTGTTTTATCCCTACATTTATAGAACCTCTGAATTCTAACTGTGTAAAAATATGTCCTAAAATAATTAAAATATTTTAACTAAAAAGGTACATTTCAAAATCGACATTAACTTCCCATAATACAGTGCCATAGACACCATATAATCATTTTCTCCATTCAAGTATCTCCTTCTTTACAAGTCGGTCAAAAGTTTAATACAAAAGTTCATTTAAATAGAAACGAATGCTCGATTAGCCGTCTTGAGGTACAGTGACGTAGATAAGCGGTACAGTCGCTGAGATAAGCGGCTTTCATTACCGCCGTGTCGCCGTGACGATGGATGGCAACAATAAATCGCACAAGTTGTTTGTTACTGCTTAATCTCAGTTTCTAAGTAAATTGTGGATGTCATAAACATGCGTTCTACTTGCATTTGTATGGTTTTTGTATGGTGCAGTAAGGAATTGTACGACAACAGTCATAGAATTTACTTCCACTTTAGACATTATATGCATGAGATATGTATGAAAGGATTTAGGCGATAGTGAGTCAATATCTTTTCTAATTTTATATAATTGATTATATCTCCAAAGAACTAATTAGTATTTTAGTGAAAAAATATCGTATATGTTAGTCCGGGATAGCTATCTCCTGTCCGGTTCAACTTGTCGTGGTTTTTGGATTCAGTAGCATCCGCCAATCCAGCCAGGCGTGAAACCAAGAAACGCATTTGGGAGGTGGTCCACCTCGGTGGGTGGTATACCATGTGAATTGCTCCTGGTACTTACCTCGGTTGTTGTATTTTAAATAAAACTATCTTTTCGGATTATTTCGCGGATTTATTTTGATTTTTGGTTCCCGACGTTTCGAATGCTTTACAGCAATCATGGTCACGGGAGAGACTAAGGTTATATACTTGTTACAGACAGTGCCTAAATTTGTGGGTAGGCACTGTCTGTAACAAGTATATAACGCTTTTGAGATGTCTAATACCTTAGTCTCTCCCGTGACCATGATTGCTGTAAAGCATTCGAAACGTCGGGAACCAAAAATCAAAATAAATCCGCGAAATAATCCGAAAAGATAGTTTTATTTAAAATGTCAAATATTCGGTTGTTGTAGTTTGTTTCGGCAAACCTGCTTTTGGGCACTGTCGTAGAGTACATAAGTAACCTGCGATGCTCCATCACCACCTGTATATATACAGGTGGTATGCGTAAATTTATTTCCCAATGTTCCCAAAAAAAAAAAGGTATAAGCTTTTTGTGTGTTTATTTTTATCCAAACTCGTTTATCCACGTCTTAATGAAAGTTACAAAATGTGTCTTCATCTTTACAAGTTCAAATAGGAATAGTACCTACTATTATTTATGCGAAAGCTTGTACATGTTTGTGCTTGTAATTCTTTGAAGTCAAAACAGCTGAACGGATTTGGATAAAATTTATTACACAGATAGACTATATCCTGGAGTAACACATAGATTTCCTGTTACACCTAGCGCAAAGCGACGTTAAGTTGCTAGCTTACGCTAATTGTCGCTAGTTGAAATCACATTTCTTCGCTGCGAAAATGATAATATTATCTCTATACTCGCCTTTTATGACATTTTATTACGGGTAATTTACCTAAGTTTTGGTAAATTTATCTTAACGGACCTATTTCTTAGGGTCTATTTAACAAGATAAGACAAAATATTATAATAAGTTCATCTTTAAAGGTGGTAAAATAGGTATAAGGTAAAATTTATTTTATACTAGTGACTCACCCTCGCTCCGCTCGGTTTCGTCCCTACTTACGTTTTAAAGTTTAGTATAGATTTCTCAGAGATGAGATATTTTCCCGCAGTAAAAAGTAATCTATATGTTGACCCAGATAACCAGCTATCATCATACCAAATTTCATGAAAATCCCGCCACTAGTTTTTCCGTGATGCGGTCACAGACAGACAGATAAACAAAAATTCTTAAAACTATAAATTCGGCCTTTGTATCTATAATAATGTCTATTTCAATAAGATTTCCCAAAAAGTATTTTAATGTACAGATTCGACTTAGTCACAATTTTATTATATGTATAAATTTGTTTAATATTGAATAGTAGTGCAGAACCCTCAGGCGTAAGTTAGAGTTATTCTTGTTAAATTTTTTTAACTGTACATTTTAGAGACTAACGTCATACTCTATTTTAAATCGTTTTATTAATAGGGCAAGAGTGGTGAGTTTTTCAAAAATAAATAAAAGCCGAAATATGTTTCAAATGACGAGTTAGCGATGGCCGGATGAATACATTAATATTTTCGCTACTTTCATTAAGATTGACAAGTGGATATTCGATTGGAATTTTTATCAGCTTTGATGTGATGGATATACATACATATGAAGGTGGTCCGTTATTTTTAGTTTCGTTATGAAAACGTTTTTTCGTTATTCTGTCGATCTGTGTGTTGGCTATGTGGATTTGTTTGTTCTAAATTAAATAATCGATTTGAATGACTTTTTTTTAAATAAAACTATCTTTTCCGAGTATTTCGCGGATTTATTTTGTAGTTTTGGTTCCCGACGTCATGATCAAGGCAAAGGCACAGTTTTACAAAATGATTTCTAAAATTCAAAAATGGCACTAAAGTACTTTTTTAAAAATATTTTTAAAGTTTTTTTTTTTAAATAAACTTGTATCTACTTTTAAAGTTTCAACCTCTCTGTTGTTTTACTGTAAGTTTTTTTTACACGATACAAGTAAATATGTCTTGATAATAAGATATTATTATATTAACACATAAATGAAACACGTTTTGTTTAGAAAAAAAAATGTAACTTTTAGCTCTGTATCTTTTTTCGATATTTTATTCCTTTATTTAGGAACTGAAATAACCATTCTTAAGCTACTCTTATCTTATATACCAACTATAATATTTACTATTAAGTAAAACCAGTATTCGCACTGAAGTCGAAAGACTATAATATTTTTTTTATTGAAAACACTAAAACTCGTCAATAGCTACTAAATAAAAAAAAAGAAAATCGGTTGACAAACAGAGAAGAAAAATGCACTGAACTGTTTTGTCCTTGTCTAAGTACATAGATTCTTTAGGTACAAACAATTGACACCAATCAAAAAGTTTTGGGGAGTCAAAGCTTAAAATTTACCTACAATAAACCAAGAGGGTCCGTAATCAAATTTCCTTACACTCAGCGTTCCTAACATACTCGTATTAGACAAAAATACGGCTCAGCATGTTAGGGGCTACGTCGGGCTTAATTACCGGTCAGTGAATTAAGCGAGTTGCGCCACGCCAGCACTTTGCTGTGCGGGTAGAATAAGAAATCATTCTAAGGGTTAAGGCTGTGTATTATTTTGAATTTTACTCCCTTTTCTTAATATAATATACTATTAATATGATATTATATTAAGATATAATATATAATATACTATTAATATGATAAGGCAGTGGTAGTCCAGTGCTAACGCGCTCGCTTGGGAAAGCGGGTTCAAATCCCGGGTCTCGCACCTCTGATATTTTCATGTGCGAATCATTTCTAACATGATTACCACTTGCCTTGCGGTGAAGGAAAACATCGTAAGGAAACCTGCATGTCTGAGAGAACCTAGCAAGTTTTCGAAAGACATTTGAAGTCCACCAATCCGCACTTGGCCAGCGTGGTGGTCTATGGCCTAATCCCCGTCGTATTGAAGGGAAGCCCGTGTCCAGCTGTGGAACTTTAAAAAGGGCTTAATACATATTAATGTGATATATTTATTATTATTTAATTATTAATTATTATCGATATAAATTTTTGAAGGTATGTGACATTTCAAAAATACGATAGTTTAATATAATTGAGTTGATTGAAGGAGTGAGGAGGTTGATAATGGAACTCAAACTGTAACGATGGTTTAGTGGTTAGTATTTACTGCCACAGATCTAGAGATTTTAGATTCGAGTTCCGGGTTGGGCTAAATACCTATAGTTGTCAAGAAATTTCCAATAGCAGCCAAGAGTTAGGACTTTGGTGATGTTATAAAGCTTAGTCTAGAGAGCATGTAAAAGAATTTATAGGGTTTGGCTCAGAAGGTGTCCGTCAGAAGGAAACCGTTTTTGAGTGGTTTCAGTAGGTATTTTTTTTTATAAATACACAATAATTGTTAAAAATAATATCGGACATAATCTCAAATCATCTGATTAGCACTATTTTTTGTGAGGTGGCTGGTTGGAGTTCCACAAAATGAATAAGTACGTTTAAGACATACTGATGCATTTCAGTTATTGCGACAACGTTCTAAGACAGACCATTAGTAAAACGAATGCTTGTTATTATTACTTCTACATAAAAAAGTAGATGTAATTTTGAAAAAAAAAAACTAAGAAATTATAATATACTAGCTTTTTTCCGCGGCATCACTCGCTTAGCTATGAAATACAAGTAGAATTTCCATCTTACTGATAAAGCAAAAAGAAACAATGTCTTAAGTATAATAATTTAGAGTAAATAAATAAAATATACATATATACTATATAAAAGAATATGTATGTATATAAATACGAATACTTTTCCTTATTTAAAGCAAATAAGAATTTGGCACGCAGAGTGCATGAGATAATAGCGCCCATCTGCCACGCTACGTTAAGTGACTGTAACTCAATTGAAGACACGCGTGTCGAATTCACTATCATATGGTTAACAAATGTCATGTTATATAATTAAGAGATTTTGATAAGAATTTACTAAATAATATAATATTTCGACACGTATAATAAATAATATAATTAAAATTTTGATGACACGTTTGGCTCAGGTTGAAATGACCCTACATGCTGTGCCAGCAGTCGCGGGTTTATAAGATATTATATAGTTGTCGTTGCTTTTCATCCAGATCCGTTCATTCGTTCTGGCGTGAAAGAGTAACAAACATCCATACATACATACTCACAAACTTTCACATCTATAATATTAGTATATATATAATATTGGGACATTAATTAACACAGAACCATCTAGTTCTATGGTAAGCTGCGACACATTTGTAACTTTAAAATAAATATAAACACCCATGACTGGAGTATAAACATTCGTGCTCATCACATCAATGAGTGCCTCCAGCGGGACTCGAACCCGCGACCGCTGGCAAGTAGGGTCACTACAAACCAAACGTGTCGTCTAACACATAACAACAAATTCCCAATTTCGGATTGTTTCAGAGCATTTCTTAATTGAAAAACGTAATAACTATACTTGACCCTATCCGGGATTCGAACTCTTCGCATCTACAGCAGTACATTCTAACCACTATGCCAACGAGATAGTATATTAGTAAATAGTACATAATCATTGATTTATAATGTTAATTAGGATTAGATATGACCTTGTGATTAGCTTCAGAGGAAAAAAATCACATGACATTGGTTATGTAAAGTCAATCTATACATCTATACAGATAAATAAAATTGGAGTGTTTGTTTGTAATATTAATATAGCCGCTTTTTACTACACGCATATGGATGTATACACGGTACATACATATATCAAAACAACATTATTTACATTTTTTGTCTGTCTGTCTGTTTGTTCTGGCTAATCTCTGAAATGGCTGGACCGATTTTGATGGGACACTCACTGGCAGATAGTTGATGTAATAAGGAGTGACTTAGGTTACTTTTATTTTAGAAAAAAATAGGGTCCCACGAAAAAAAAAAAAAACAAATTAATTAATTAATTAATTTTGTTTCGAGAAGCAACCTAGGGACGAACCCGAACGAAGCGAGGGTGAGTCGCTATAATATATATTTATAATATACATATATAATTTTAAAATACATAGTTTAGAAAAGTAAAAATTAATATTTTCATTAATGTGATATTTTTAATACAAAATATAGGTATATTTATTGTAATGGACACAAATTAGCATGCATTATTATAACAAAATATTTGTTATTCTACTCCATTCCCAAGCTTTCTATTTCTCAACGCTTAATCAAATTATAAAAAAACAATAGGTTTCATCGCATCCGTGATATAACGTTAGAAATTACTTTCATCATACAAATTGCGTATTGTTCTCTAATAGTCACTTAATATGTAAAAAAAATTCTATATATCTATAATGACTTTTAAATTGTTATATTATTTATGAAATAATAATATTGCTAAAAATTGAAGACGTCAATTTGTTTGAAAATAAAAAAAATGTCCTCCCGATCGATTGCCCATGGCGGCCAATGTCATTGAGACTAGCCATCTGTGCAGGAGATATTATAGTGCAGTACGTGTGCGCAGACACAAGTGCACTCTCTATTCCTGTCATTCTCATACTCCGGTGGGACAACACGAGACAAGACCAGTGAGAGTTAAGGACTGACGGCATTACGTGCTCTTCGAGACACGGAGGTGAGACTGAGGCTTACTAAACAGAAAGACTTAATAACTAAACTTGGTCCGACCCAGGACTCGAACCCAGAACCGTGTGTCGAAAGTGCAGCCGTACATGCCACTACACCACCGAGGCAGCTATGGTTTGAAATAGGCTACGATATAATATGTTAGCTCTACTTTCATCCTAAAATCGTACAAATGAATTTCAATTGAATTTCAAATTAGCTGCTCCTTTTCGACGTCGGTCAAAAAATCTTATCGCTTTAAGCTTTAGTTATTTTAACTCACAGATAAACCTATACATATATTGTTCAGAAATTTAAGCAGATTTTAGTAATTAGCAAGAGTTTCGTTTGTGTAGCCGAGTAAAGCAGGGGTTCAAATTTAGTTTTTTTTGCAAAGGAAAACGTTGTGAGGAAACAAGACACCTGTCTAGTTGAACCTTACTAGTTTTAAACAATCGTTTTGATTCCGCCAACCCAAATCTAATAAGAGTGGTGGGCTATAACTTAAAATTATTCAGAAAAGATTAGCGCATAGCATTATTACGTTTAAAGGACTGAAATATAATTGATTGACGACACGTTCGGCTCAGTTTGTAGTGACCCTACTTGCTGTACCAGCGGTCGCGGGTTCGAGTCCCGCTGGGGGCATTCATGTGTGATGAGCACGAATGTTTGTACTCCAGTCATGGGTGTTTGTATTCATAATATGTATGTATTTAAAGTTATATATGTGTAGTGTATCAACTATCTGGTATCCATAACACAGGCCTCATAGCTTAACATGGTACTAGATGGTGCTGTGTGTTAATGTCCTAACATATTTATTTATTTATTGGTAGATGTAAACTGTAACTTATCCACTCTTTTATAGACGAAGATATAATAAAACTGAATTATACTTCAAAGAGCATGCGACAGTGTCACTTGCAACCGAACCGCGATACCCGCGCTCGCCTGCGGCGGTTATCGCATACATCAGTGGGCTTTATATTCGTTTTGCGGTTAGACTGGATAGAACGACAGAGATGCCAAAATTTTACAAGTTATGATCTGTTTTTTGTTGCCATTCATAAAATTGTATGTTTTTGATAGTTTAATATATGGGCCTCGACTTAGTTTATTCTGAATCAAGGGTGTAATGTAGACTATATGTAGTAATGTCAAAAAATTTAGTCTTATTGAGTTCATAAATAAAATAAAAAAAGAAAAATACAAAAATCTTGAATTTTTTTTTATTTGTCACCTTTAGATATTAATATAACAAAAAAATGGTTCATAATAATTAATCATATCACATAGCATATACGGAAAGAAACCACTTTTACCTATATTTTTAAGTCAGACAGCCAAAAAGACAATCACACGCCTATATATATATATATATATATATATATATATATATATATATATATATATATATATATATATATATATATATTTTAATTTTTTGGAAACAATATATTGTTTCCAAAAAAATTAAAACAAAACTTTTTATTTTACACCAATCGGAAAGAATAGTTTTATATAAAACTAGCGACTCACTCGCTATAGATTTTTCAGAGATGAGATATTTTCCCGCAGTAAAAAGTATCCTATATGTTGACCCGAATAACCAGCTATCATTATACCAAATTTCATCCAAATCTGTCCAGCAGTTTTCTCGTGATGCGTTCCCAGACAAACAGTCAAACAAAAATTCTAAAAACTATAGTTTCGGCCTCTGTATCGGTAATAATGACTATTTCAATAAATTTTTCCAAAAAATATTTAATGTACAGATTCGAGTCAGGATTTTATTATATGTAATAAAAAAAAATATTCTAAAGTACACCCAACTCCTCAATACCGTGGTCTAACAAACAATGACGATTAGAATTCATGCTAAAGACAATCCCGTAATGGAGACCAACAAAAGAAACTGCTTCAAACAACCACGATACAAAGTAAAACAATAATTATCCTTCACCCCGGGCTACGTAGATAAAGCTCTGTAAAAGATTTATTTTTTATTCAATTAGCAAGCTAATATGATATATTTCTTTGAAATGGACGCGTTAGTCGGTTACTATACGTATTATGTGCCATTTATTTTTATTTAGACTTTAATTCCTTTGATTATAATACTTTCTTAGATATTACGCGAATATTTGACATCTATACATATAATAAAACTAGAGACTCACCCTCGCTCCGCTCGGGTTCGTCCCTACTTACGTTTTAACGTTTAGTATAGATTTCTCAGAGATGAGATATTTTCCCGCAGTAAAAAGTATCCTATATGTTGACCCGGATATCCAGCTATCTCTATAGACTCACCCTCGCTCCGCTCGGGTTCGTCCCTACTTACGTTTTAAAGTTTAGTATAGATTTCTCAGAGATGAGATATTTTCCCGCAGTAAAAAGTATCCTATATGTTGACCCGGATATCCAGCTATCACCATACCAAATTTCATCAAAATCCCTCCAGTGGTTTTTCTGTGATGCGGTAACAGACAGACAGACAGACAGACAGACAGACAAAAATTCTACAAACTATAGATTCGGCCTCTGTATCGATAATCGATGCAGAGGCCGAATCTATAGTTTTTAGAATTATTGTCTGTCTGTCTGCCTGTTACCGCATCACGGAAAAACCCCTGGAGGGATTTTGATGAAATTTGGTATGCAGATAGCTGGTCATTCGGGTCAACGTATAGGATACTTTTTACTGCGGGAAAATATCTCATCTCTGAGAAATCTATACCTACTAAACGTTAAAACGTAAGAAGGGACGAACCGAGGGTGAGTCGCTAGTTTTAAATAAAACTATCTTTTCGGATTATTTCTCGGATTTATTTTGATTTTTGGTTTCCAAAGTTTCGAATGCTTTACAGCAATCATGGTCACGGGAGAGACTAAGGTGTTAGACATCTCTTTTGATTATGTAAGTTTTGAGACTGGGCTACTAAGAAAATTCTAAATATTTTCTATAAAACCATAATATGTATGATGGCGTCTGGTGAATATTTTGTCAAAAAAGGCCCTTTGATTTCAATCTATCGTTATTTATACAAGTGAGTAAATATGCAAAAATTGCAAATGTATTAAATATTTATTAGTTAGTTTTTTATATATATATATATATATATATATATATATATATATATATATACATAGGTTATGTTAATTACAAAAAAAACATATAAAAATTTGTATTAGCTGATCCGGCGAATGTTGTTCTGCCATATAAGTTATCAAAGAAATCTAACGTAAGATACAAACATACTAAAATCGCGATTAAGAAATGGGGGATGAGGGTAGGAGGTTAAAAAATACTTTACGACCTGTTCTAAACTATAATACCTACCAAATATATATATATATGTATATATATATATATATATATATATATATATATATTAACATTAAAATTGATCGAGCCGTTTCGAAGGAGTGCGACCGCAAACACCGTGACATGAGATATTTATATATTAGATATAATGTAAATAAGTACATAATTGACGAAGAAATAGCATAACACAACATGAAAAAGTATACGTGACGGCGGCGTAGCAACCATAATAAGAGAGATGTATACTCAAATTGAATAACTCCTTGCTGTTGTAATCGGTTAAAAAATACGTTTTAATGGTATTCTCGATATTCTTGAGAATTTTAATTGTCTAAGTATTACATTAATTAATTGTCTAATTATTATATTTTTTCTTTTTTTTTTTAATTTCTTACTCTATTAGGTAATTTATCGCATGTAAGTTATTATGTAATAAAGTAAGAGAATGCTCAAAATCAATATTTTTGTATGGAAAAGGTCAATAGCATGACCATATTATGTTAATAATTACGTAAACTACCACATAACTAATAGTTTTATAACAATATAATAAATCTATCAAAGCTACTGTGTTACGTTGTATCATTTTCAGCTTGTTCTTGAGTAAATATGCAAAAATTACAAATAAAATAAATAACTACCTAATTGATGACTGCATGATCAAATAGTTTATAAAATACTAGCAGTACCCGCGGCTTCGCCCGCGTCTAAACTTCCGATCGCTAACAAAATTTACAGCATCATCCATCCGCTGGGCTAATATGAAACTTGCCTGAAAATTTCATCAAAATCGCTCCAGCTGTTTTGGAGTCCACAGGGGACATACATACATACATATGTACAATCGATTTTTATTTTATTTATTCAACAATTTAAATGTATCTTTTGTACGGAAAACGGAGTCTTTTATGAAAATTTGGTGACACACCGACTTTAGCGCTACTTGTGAATTGAAACCTTGCTAGGACCCATTGATATATACACACAAAATTTCATCAAAATCGGTCCAGTCGTTTAAGAGGAGTTAAGTGACTAACACACTTACAGAAGAATTATATATATTAAGATTAAGATAGTATCATTTAAGAACATAAATGAGGATTATGTAGTGTATTTTTTTCGATACAGAGGCCGATTATATAGTTTGAAGAATTTATGTCTGTCTGTCTGCGAACGCATCACGAGAAAACTCCTGGACAGATTTTGATGAAATTTTGGTATCTTGATAGCTGATTATCCGAGACATATAGGATGCTTTATACTGCGGGAAAATATATCATCTCTGAGATATCTATACTAAACGTTAAATTGTTACTAGGGACGAACCTGAGCGGAGCGAGGATTAGTCGCTAGTCTTTAATAAATGGATTCAATGTTACCAGTTATCTCTAATTAGTGTACAAAAAACAACTTATATATTTTTATATATAAAATTCCTCAGGACTTAATAGAATATTAAAATTTTTAGACAATTTCTTATTGTTCAGATTAAAACATAAATTTTAACTAAAAAGGTAGGTATACCGTATTCAAAGTCATTCAAAAATAGCAGTGATTTTTTTTTCTTATTTATATGAAATCACACTCAAAAGCTTTTTATAAATTAATTAAAAATAAATTTTGACATAATTCTTATACATAGAAATTTATAAATAATAAAAAAAAATATAAATAATTACAGTGGGAAAAAAAACCTTCAAACAAAATTGAAACCAAACAGATCATAGTGTTCTCTATATGTATAATAGTGACATATTATTATATAAATTAATTAATATGAGAATGAAGGGCGGGCAAATTTAAATACCAGATACCAAAAAGCTTGCAAGGTTAAAGCGCGAATGATTGTACTGACATCTCATTAGCTTAGCGGGAATGGTGCGCCTCGGGCACTATAAATAGGGCTTGAGACATAGCATGTAGCGATTTTTTTTATTGACCATTAAATATATGGCGTTTATTGTATTAAATACTCTTTTAAGATTTCCTTAAGTACTTAATGTTATTATGTTGAATATATATTTATAATATTGTTTTCATTTAATCTTAATAAAATATTAACTTTTCTGGATCTAAGTACTTAGATTACTAAAAAATGCATTTTTTTTTATTTTTTACTTCTTGGCTTATTAATGCAATAGTATTATCTCACAGGTATATACAATGCACCCTTAATGTATATCGATTAAAGTGACCTATGCCTATGAAAAAAATGCGTTTCGAATGCTTTACGGCAATCATGGTCACGAGAAAGACGTAGGCAACCAAAAATCAAAATAAATCCGAAAAGATAGTTTTATTTAAAATGTCAAATATTCACGTTAATCTAAGAAAGTACTATACATTTACATTATAGCATACTAGCAATTCACCCTCGTTTCGCTCGGGTTCGTCCCTGGGTTGTTTCCCCATACAAACTTTCATCTTCATTCGATAAAAACTATCCTATGTCCTTCTCAGGGACTTCTCAATTTCATCTAAATTGGTTCAGTAGTTTCGGAGCTTATTCGGTACAAACAAATAAACAAAAAAAAACTTTCCTCTTTATAATATTAGTATAGATCTACTGGTATAGTACAATAATAACTTTTTTTATAATACTCATAGCAAGTTATACTCGCTTAAGCTTATGAATTGTTCCAAATGTTAAGGTAGACCGTAGAGTACAGCACATATCTGTATTTTTGCCGATCAAAGGAGCGATGTGGGTGACGTGCTTTTGAACCGATAATCAAATTAGTAAAGCTTCCTTTTGCAAAAATGTGTCTATCAGTGTTCTGTGAGCTAGTTGTTTTCGTTTTGATCACTCATTTGTTTGTTAATGAATTTCGCTTCAGGCGCTCATAGTTGGATTCATTTTGAAATACATATTTTAATAAACTTTTCTATTGTTCGTATTATGTGTTTTTATATACGTTTTTGATGTTTGAAGGGCTTTTTTTGTGCTCTTATAATATTTAACATCTTTTGGTTTTTATAATTTTTATATTGGGTCTATTTTTTCAACAAACAAAACTTTATATTTTTTTATAGTAATTAAAGAAAAAAATCGGGTCAACATATAATAAAAATAAGTAATAAATATGTTGGGACAATAACACACAGCTCCATCCAGTTTCATGGTAAGCTACGAGGCCTGTGTTATGGATACCAGATAGTTGATACACTACACATATATAAGTTTAAAGTTTAAATACATACAAATTATAAATATAAACACCCATGACTGGAGTACAAACATTCGTGCTCATCACACAAATGAATGCCTCCAACGGGACTTGAACCCGCGACCGCTGGCACAGCAAGTAGGGTCACTACAAACGTGTAGTGTCAAGCGTGTAGTGATACATGAATATCGAATAGTCTCGTAACTTTTCAGGGTTCTGTAGCCACAAGGCAAAAACAGAAAGTTCATTTCGTAATATTACCATTATTTCTAATAATAGTACTGAAATTTGTAAAATTGGTGTATCATGTAAGCTCCAGACAATGCTGCAGATAAATTATCAAAAAAAAAAAACAATTTTGTTAAAAATTAATATTAAAAAAAATATATAAATTAATTGATATAACTTAATAAATATAATTAAATATAATATAATTTAATTTTGGGCGAAGGTGCGAAAAAGTATACACAAGATTCCTAAATCGTTGATCAATTAATTAATATCGACTTATTAACTATGTTTTCTTGACAGACCTAATTTGCTGGAACTCGAACACAAAATATAGATACTTATTAAATAGAAAAATAACTATCATTCTTCTATCTTCTTCTTAGAACATCTAGAAACAAATGTACTTTAGATATACAGACCTACAACCTTTTCTTGTAATTTTAACATTTCACTACATAGTATAAAACAAAGTCGCTTCCCGCTGTCTGTCCCTATATATGCTTAGATCTTTAAAACTACGCAACGGATTTTGATACGGTTTTTTTTAATAGATAGAGTGATTCAGAAGAAAGGTTTATATGTATTACATATGCATATTATAGTATAGAAAAGCAGAGAAATTCAAAGATTTGTATTTCATACCAACCGTTAAAACGTACTTAGGGACGAACGCGAGCGAAGCGAGGGTGAGTCGCTAGTATTTCTAACTAAAACGAAAGCAGAGACGCGAAATAAAGTAGTAGCTTATTTTCATTCCAAAATCCAAGTAAAACGGCATACTGCGCCCAATCTCGACCCCTCTTTAGCTCTAAATTTTGTTACTTTACTGATTTAATGACGTCACACGACGCCCTCTATCGAATGTCAACTCACATCGTTTACTGAACATCGAACCAAAACGTCGTAACGACACGCAACAAGCATTTAAAAATGAATTTTATTCACATATACATATAGTTGAAATTAAATTAATTTTTATTTGCACATAATGAAGTTTGCGCGATTGATGTAATGCATAGGATAGATATTTGAGTCACGAATCCATTTTATGACTAATTCCATAACTTTGTATGAGAATTTGGGATCAGGTATGGTGCCAGTAGTGTTTACTGTGTCATATCTCTGTCAAATCTCCTTTGGAATAGGCCTAAAGGGATTTGCTTTAATAGCTATCGCTGAGTTGAATCGCAATTGCTCTTTAGTTTTTAAAGTGGCTGATAATAAATAAGTATATGTTTGCGAATTCGAACACCTTAAGTTCTAGATAAGATCGCTGTCCTAACAATAAGGTGTGTCGTACATAGTCCAAATTTTTTCTTGTTGTACTAATTTTTCATAATTTTGTGGATGTCCAATAAAGAGTATTTATTATTTATTTATTTTTTTAAAGAAATTTATCTTTTCTTCTTTCTTTCACAAGAAGGTATTACTCTATCACACGGGCCTTAACCAAGTGTGATAAAATTAAAAATTAGTGTGACTGGAAGTACTAGAAATCGTTGAGGATGCTAGAAATTTTCGTGTCATTCGACAGGTGTTTAGTATAGCGGCTTTTTGTAGAGTGTAAATGATATATACTGGAATATTTATTATTATTGTATTTGTTCATGTTTATAAACAGTACTCAGTACCTGGTCTAAGCCAAGTGAGTGCCGATATATTATGGATTATTATTTAAAAAAATTCTCACTAAGCGACATGTATTAAGTATAGCTGCTTTTTGTAGTTGCACGTAGGTAAATGGAGGAAGCCCATATTATTAATATTATATGCTATATTGCATATGACTTTTCCGAATCTGCTAAGTGTTTATGACTTCAGTTAAATAAAGCACTTCCCCGAGGACACTTTAAAAAGTTATAATCCATGTTTTCGAGTAGATTTCTTAGATTACTAAAATTAAATATGTTGTCATTGTTCCTGATGTACAGACATGCATAGGATATTTCGTATTGTCACTAAATCCAGTGTTTTTTCTACTGTGTCTAGTCTGTGTGACTGTATGTATTAAGCCTTTTCTAACGTTCCACTGCCGGGCGCGAGCTTCCCTTCAATACAATAGAGGATCAGGCCATAGTCCACGCTAGCCAAGTGCGGGTTGGCGGACTTCACACGTCTTTCGAAAACTTGCTAGATTCTCTCAGACATGCAGGTTTCCTCACGATGTTTTCGTTCACCGTAAAGCAAGTGGTAATCATGTTTGAAATGATTCGCACATGAAAATATCACTCGGTTTCCCAAGCAAGCGCGTTACCACTGGGCTACCACTGCCTTGCCACTTACCTATATATATATATATATATATATATATATATATATATATATATATATATATATCATAAATTTAAAGTCAAATCGTATTATTATGTAAGAAACTGTAAAAGGAAATTAAAAATCTTATGTTCTACTTACCTTATAATTAATTATGGTATAATTTATAGAAAAGTTAACTAAAAATTGCGTCATTTACCGGCAACAAGTAGGCTTGACTTTATATAAAAATTACTCATTCGATTACCTCATACTCTTTAGTTGCAGTATTCGTAACGAGAGCAGTATAAGGGAGCGAAAGTAGAACTTACAAAAAAATCGGTCAAGTACGAGTGGCATCCTGTGCCGAGGGTCCGATAATACAATATGTTTGTGCTGCTTTATAGGAAAAGTTTATGCCATGATTCGTTGGGTATAGTGACCCCTAAAAAAAAAAGACTTGTCTAAGCTTTTGTCGTGCTTTCCTATTATAAAAGCTCCGACTACAACAGTATAATAAACAAACCGCGAGGATACAAAGATTGAAGTCAGAAATAGTATTATAAATAAGCTGTTTATAATACCTTTCCCTCAGGTATGCTCTAATTGTATTTAGGTCTACATATGCAATTCATATCGAATTAAACAATGTAATTATACCATATAATAATGTAATTAACAGTTATAAACATATTTTTTTTTGTATCGTTTAGTGGCAAGAATGCTAGCCGCATTCCCCCACTGAATGGCAATGCCGATTCTTTGGGCGAAAAACGTGCCAGTTCTCCTGTCACCAGTAGAGGCGATAAGAAGGGGTGTTAGAAATACGAGAATGTTAAATATGTTAGAACATTAACACACAGCACCATCTAGTTCCATGGTAAGCTACGATGCCTGTGCTATGGGTACCAGATAGTTGATACACTACACATATAACTTTAAATACATACATATTATAAATATAAACACCCATGACTGGAGTACAAACATTCGTGCTCATCCCATAAATGCCCCTAGCGGTACTCGAACCCGCAACCGCCGCGCACAGCAAGTAGCGAACTACGAACTGAGCCAAACGTGTCTTCATGTTATGTCTTCACACTTCAATTAATATTCATATACGTTCATTTATTAAAACGAAAGGCTACAATCTCTGTGAACTTATTTCATCCGCACTTACTCTCAATCGCATCATTTTAAAGTAAAAAACTGGCCTATTATGTAACGTTTTTATTAAATAACGAAGAAGATATGTATGTAATTCAGATTGTATAACATAAATTCCGAGATATACATATTATTTTAGATATAATTCCCTTTCACTTACTCGACTCGTTATGATTCGATGTTATTACCGGTTGACCGGTTTTTGATAAAGATGTATGCACATTGAAGTCATAAATGTATCTTAAGCGTTTTAAATAAAACTATCTTTTCGGATTATTTAGCGGATTTATTTTGATTTTTGGTTCCCGACGTTTCGAATGCTTTACAGCAATCATGGTCACGGGAGAGACTAAAGTGTTAAATGTCTCAAAGGCGTTATATACTTGTTAAAGACAGTGCCTACCCACAATTTACAAAAATGATTTTAAAAATTCTAAAATTCTAAGAAAGTTCTAAGAAAGTATTATCTTAAGCACTTTATCTATACAAGTTTTGAAAAAATTATAAGCAAAGCTAATTTTTTCTATTATCACGTGTATAGTAATAATTAAGTGTACATTTTTTTTGTATATATAACTAGCGACTTACCCTCGCTTCGCTCGTAGGTAAGTTTTAATTTTTATAAGCGGAACCCTAATTCTTTTACTAAAACAAACGTAGCCTAAGTTATTCCTTATAATATCAGCTATAGGCCAGTGAAAGTGTCGTTAAAATTAGTCCAGCTGCTTCGGAGATTAGACGGAACAAACAGACAGACAAATATACAAACAAAAATTTTAAAAATTGTGTTTTTCTTATAAATACCGTATATAATTTCATATACATTTTGTGAAAAGCTGTTATTTTGACATTACAAACAGACACTTCAATTTTATATATCTGTACAAATTGACTAAATAATAACTTGATTAGATTTTAGCAAGTTTTATTTTGTAGAGAATGAACGTTCCACATCTTTGTCAAAGAACTACATATATTGTTTTTAATTTGCTTCCATACACTCTATAAATATTTAACGCTGTCATAAAATTCTCAATGATATTAATCATAAGTAAACTCGATGATTATCTCAAAAACATGCGCAGGCGCAACGCAACTCTATATTACATTTTGTTCTAACTTTTGACCTTTACGCGCTCCTTTCATTTTGCTTTCTAAAGTAAAGTACGTAAGTAGCTTATGTTTACTTAATGTACATACGTAATATACCTTACTATGACTAAATAATACTTAAAATTAATCGAATAATCAATATTTTATTGCTAATTACTAAGAAATCGATTATTCCTCGCGTAATCTCTATAAATAAAAATGAATAATCGAAATGTATGTACGTGCATAACCTAGATCGATTGCACCAAATTGGATAATTATTTTTTTTATGTTTTTGTTATTGTCACGACAATCTTTGTATAGAAGAAAATTAATTAAAAAATTTTTTTTTTACTAAAATAAGATTTTTTTTAATCTTATGATATGAAAAGTGAGTGAGTAAAATAGTTTTTATCCCGGAAATAATCGCTTATGGGGGTGAGAATGGGATGAAAGTTTGTATGGGAAAGCAGGCTTGGGACGAATCCGAGCGAAGCGAGGGTGTGCCGCTAGTATTTTATAATTTCGATGTATGTACATGATGAATGAAAAAACTTTAATGTAAATTTACTTTTAGAGAAATCGTTTTATCGATTTTTTTTTTATTTTCAAGTCCAATTTACTCATTAACTACTTAGTATATAATTTAGTTAACTAAAAAATGTATTAATTTATATAAATTGATATAAACGATAAGCGAGATAAATTCTTCCTAAATTTCATCGAAGTCTATTCAAATAATCATAAATAGGGTAGTTTTATATATATTATATACAACTTAAAATTTCCACCCCTATATAGAAATAATTATTTTAAAACTGATTTTGAATTTATTCTATCGTTTTCATCCAATAGTAATTACAGCTAACGCGAGTACAACCACACGCTCAAACTAGTCTAAAATATAATCAAAAGACTCTACAAAATTATATGTAATGTAACAGAATGGGAAATAAATTGCCGCAGTGTTCTCGGCATGTGCGGATAAAGGTTTTCATTAAACGATTTAATTTGAATTAATTACGTTTTAATTCGCATGCGTTTCATTAGGAGCGTCATATTTACACGGATTGCAAATTCACTGAAGCTATTACAAGACAATTAAGGCTTTAAAATTCATGTATCTAGTTTATTGTCTCAATCAAAATCTAATAATTTTCAAAGGCTACCCTTAAACTTAGTTATTACTAGCGACTCACCCTCGCTACACTCGGGTTCGTCTCTACTTACGATTAAACGTTTAGTATAGATTTCTCAGAGATGAGATATTTTCCCGCAGTAAAAAGTATTCTATATGTTGATCCGGATAATCAGCTATCATCATACTAAATTTCATCAAAATCCCTCCAGTGGTTTTTCCGTGATGCGATAACAGACAGACAGACATACAGGCAGACAGATAGACAGACAGACTGACAAGGCTTGTGTTATGGATACCAGATAGTTGATACAATACACATATATAACTTTAAATACATACATATTATAAATATAAACACCCATGACTGCAGTACAAACATTCGTGCTCATCACACAAATGAATGCCCCCAGCGGGACTCGAACCCGCGACCTCTGGCGCAGCAAGTAGGGTCACTACAAACTGAGCCAAACGTGTCATCTGAAGTTGTATTGAAATGTAGTTTAAAATCAATCTTACAATGGAAAGGTAGATTGAATTACTTGCTACTTTAACATTTATAGTGCAGTTTGCATTATTGCGTATTGCGTAGTATTGAAAGTAACTTCGCAATAAGTTTATAATTTCAAAATAGCTTTTGAATGTAAAAGCTCCTTCGTATAATAAACTTAAATGATTGAAATTTCAAAATAATGTCCATTACTGATATATATGTATGTATGTAGGTAAATATGACAAGGTATGAACTCTGATTATAGTTTAAACTAGCGACTCACGCTCGCTTCGCTCGCGTTCGTTCTTAGGTACGTTTTCACGGTTAGCTACGTTTATATATAAATAGTAGCTTGCTACTCCTAAGATATTCATTTAAAATATATAGCGATGTATCCTCGCTTCACTCGGGTGCGTACGCCGTACGCGGATTTTGTTTACAATTTCATGGGTTTTTTTGCGGAACCCTGATTCTTTTTCTAAAATAAAAGTAGCCTAAGTTACTCCTTATAACATCAGCTCGGTTCAGCCGTTTCGGAGATTAGCCGGAACAAACAGACAGACAGACAGACAAAAATTGTAAAAAATGTTGTTTTGGTATGTGTACCGTGTATACATCCATATGCATTTAGTAAAAAGCGGTTATTTTAATATTACAAACCGACACTCCAATTTTATTTATCTGTATAGATTATTACACATCAATTTGTGATGTAAGCTTTGCTTTGATTTGTATCAGTAATATGACAATTATCAGTGGGTGAAATTTTCATTAGCTATTTTTCCACTCTTAGGGGTGGTATTATTTTTTAATTTAAATGAGACCAAGCTGGAGTACCTATATACAATTTCAAACAAAAAAAAAGATTTTTTCAAATCGGTTAATAAATGATGGAGTTCTGAAGTAACAAACATAAAAAATATAATTGAGAACCTCTTCCTTTTTTTGAAGTCGGTTGGAAAGTATATTTTAGTAATTGATAACATATTATAAATGTGAAAGTTTATGAGGATTGATGGATGTTTGTTACTCTTTCACGCCAGAACGGCTGAACAGATCTGGATGAAATTTGACACAGATATAGATTATAGTCTGGAATAGCACATAGGTTACTTTTTATTCCATAAAAATGTACGATTTCTATGGGATAGGTTTCTTGTCTAGGGACGAAGCCGAAGCAAAGCGAGGGTAAGTCGTTAGTAGGCTTCTTCTGCCTGCCCATTTCCCAAGTTACTTGGGGCCGGCCGTAAATCTTTTTCTTCCATTCTCCCCTATTACCCGTCATCTCATCATTCACCCCTTTTTCTTTCATGTCCTCTTTCACACAATCTATCCAACTTCTTCGGTCTTCCTCCACCTTTTCATCTATCTATATTCATTTCCATCACTCTTCTTGTAGCCTATATGATTAAATAAAGCAAAACATCGCAAAATGTTTGATAAGATAATCTTATATGTCATAATACCTTGTTTGACAAAAAGTGTCAAGTGTGTTGGTTTAGATTACATGGCACGTGGCGATAAAAATTTAGAAACACCCACAGTTTACCTCATGTATACATAATAGAATGTACACCTCCACCATCACAAGTGCTATTTAACACATTAGACGTCTTACGTTAACATTAAGATTGGGAGATAAGAGTATTAACTGACCGCAAAATTAAACAAAAAAATTTGTTCTCGAGGCCAATTTTAGATTTAGATTGCTTAATAATTATTACAAATACTTGTTATTTGTTAAAGATAACAATTATTAATTTGATTTTGATCTTTGATTTTGATTGGCCAATTAAGCTTTATTGTGTTTTTTTAATATCTCATTATAGTGTCTCTATTGTCTAGTTTCTGGCAGGCATTTAGCCTGAGTTTGAGTCTAAACCCTAGGTTTAAAAAATATCATTTTTAGCACTTCAACGAAATTGTATAACCATTTGCTATTCTGTATACCTATACATTATACATGTATCGCATCTAATACAGTATTGAGTTTTTCTGTCAATATTCGCCTCAGAGAGTTCCACGGTGACGGGAGTTTGAGAGGAGTTTGGACTTATGGACTGTATTTGTGCTTATATTTGTGCATTATAATTTCTCCTTCGCAAAGACCGTGGCTTTAGTCAGTCGGAATAACGTTTTTATTAAAGACTAGCGACTCACCCTCGCTTCACTCGGGTTCGTCCCTACTTACATTTTAAAGTTTAGTATAGATTTCTCAGAGATGGGATATTTTCCCGCAGTAAAAATTATCTTATATGTTGACTCGGATAACCAGCTGTCATTATATCAAATTTCATCAAAATCCCTCCAGTGGTTTTTCTGTGATGCGGTCACAGACAGACAGACCGACAGACATAAATTCTAAAAAAATAGATTCGGCCTCTGTATCGATAATAATATTTATATGAATAAGATTTTCCAAAAAAAATAATTAATGTATTTTGTTAATTCGGCTGAGTTACAAATTGTTTTTTTTTTGATAACAAATTTTTGTTTCTCTTTTTTTTTATTTCAAAAAACATTTTATTCAGTGGTCTCCTATTGTTTGGAAATCAAAAAAAACTTATGTGCTAATCATATGAAATCATAGTTTAGAACCATAAACACATATAACACACGTCGCATATCTTAAATTTAAATATAGCTATTATGTAGCACATGTTAATTTCAAAACAAAATGAGTTTGGACATCTAAAAGATTACTTAATAAAAAGAATTTAGACATCAACATAAAATCACCATAAAAATGCACTGAATTATTTAGGATCATCGACCTAGAAGTCAGTGTGTCAATGGCACAACTCTTTTGAATATAAAAACCCATACATACAATATACTTTAAAATTCATACTACAGTGTTAGAAATATATGGCGTAAGTCAAAAATGATAAGCGGGTATTATATTAGGTTTTAGAAACTGTCATACCGTTAGATGAAGAGGTTTCGAGGTTTGAGTCCTGCTCGCGACAAATATTTATTTACATTTATTATTTACATAAGTTATTGTTACGATTTGTGTGTATGTATATGTATTCTATGTACATAATATGTTTCCCTAACATTAGACATAACTGTTAAAAAAATAAATTTCCTGACGTTTTTTAACGTTATGTTTTATAAAATTTTGCTAATATTGAAATACATTCCTGTATTAAATACGAATTTTCCTCTAATATTTTCTAAACACAAATGCTTACACAATGTGATATTTAACTGACATTTCTTAGTACGCTCGAAATAATAAAAAAATACTTTGGAAATCTTTATATTCCGGTCTAAAATTCCCAAATTCTAATAAAAATGTCTCATTGAAAACCAATAGTATACTAATAAATAGGAAATTATAATTATAAAAACGTCCTCCTGACCGATTCCGGCCACGGCGGCCAGTCGCATTGAGACTAGCCAACTGCGCAGGAGGTATTATAGTGCACAAGTGTACGCGCAGACACAACGTGCACTCTCTATTCCTGTCACTCTAATACTCCGGTGGGACGACTACTCGACACGACCGGTGAGAGTTAAGGCGCAGTACCGAAGGCTTTACGTGCTCTCCGAGGCACGGGGGTGAAACCCTGCCAACTTCCTAACTCCGGGCTGTCACTGAGGCTTACTATACAAGAAGACTCAATAACTAAACTTGGCTTGACCCTGGACTCGAACCCAGGACCTCCGGATGTGCAGCCGTACATGCTAGCCACTACACCACCGAGGCAGTATTACAGTATTACATAGGAAATTATATTTACCAATAAAAGGCGTGCAACTATCAAGTATAGATGAGTAGCGGAAGCGAAAAAAAGCTTTTAACTTGGCCCAATCGTAAATGAGTTTAATAACTAACTTACGTAATAGTAAGTGAACATATTACGTATTGTGTCACCGTTGGGCAATATTTAGTGTCTTTCTTGGTGTGTAGGCAACGCTTAGCAGGGGTTAAATGATATGTTTTTATGTGGTCAAAATAGTAATGTCTTACTTATATATGGACCTAGTGTAATGTAATTTATGTATGTACTGTGTTTTGTTATACTTGCTTATATGCATTACTTTGCTTCTGCTTTAGACTTATCTATTTGTTGATTTGGATATGGCTTCAGGTTCTAGGTTTGAATCACAAGAAAATTATATTGTTTGTTTGTATAGGTAATATATGTATGTATTTTAACCAACCTTAGCAGAATTCTTACAAAAAGTGTAATGGGATAACTAGTTTGAGCTATTTTAAAGAAGTTGTTTATTAAAGATATTGTTCAGCGTTTTCCAGTCGACTTTTCCAACGGCGGGCGCTGATGATTCCACATTCTTAAACGATTTAGAACCTACGAACACCGATCAGTCTAGTTCCCCACGGAGAGATAAGGGCTCTCTGTGTATTTTTTAATATTCGCACAATGGAGAGTGTTCGGATGAAGTTTTGTTGGTGTCACTGTCATCACATTTTTTACGATCGAGTTGGATATTATCCATACATCATAGATGCTTTCCAAACGCACATGCCTTACGTTCATTTCTGAATCACACGTGCTATTCTGGAACGATCTTCCTCCAGAAGCTTTTACTGAGCTTTACTTATATGAACCCTTAGCGCGTCTTCAAGTCTTTCTCGTCAAGATTCGCAAATACTCTTATTTTTCAAATGTCAATGAGTGACGGCTCCCATTTACTATTAGATGAATTTTTCACTCTTTTGCTATTTTTTCTATAAATAATATCCCGTGGCTTATGTAAAACTTCTATTTTAAATAAAACTATCTTTTCGGATTTTTTCGCGGATTTATTTTGATTTTTGGTTCCCGACGTTTCGGTTGCTTTACAGCAATCATGGTTACGGGAGAGACTGAGATGTTAGATGTCTCAAAAGTATATAGTTGTTACAGACAGCCTACCCACATATAACAAAATGAGTTCAAAATACTTGAAAATTGGCACCAAAGTACCTTACAATATTTGTTAATTTTAATTTTAAACATTTTAAATATTTTTTTTTTCAAAATAAACCCGCCAAAAAATCCGAAACGATAGTTTTATTTAAAATGTCAAATATTCGCGTAAATCTAAGAAAGTATTATAAAACTTTTATTTTCCATACCTACTGATGCATCCGTTTGCACATACTAATAAATGTAAAAAACTGATCCTCCTTTTGCCATAACATAAATCTTGTTATTACCTTTGCCTTTGTATGGACTTTATCTCGGAAACACTACATTAAGTTTAATGTAAAATATATAAAAACGTAATGGACACTTTCTCAGCATTAACCAAATTACATTAAAGTCAATAAAAAATCAATTGAACACTACATCAATTATGGCATATTTTTCCTTTTACATTGCACAAACGATTAAGATTTTTTGAATTCTCTCATTGAATATTTACCTCAGAGTGTGTTTCCACTTCAAACTTTGTACTGATATAATGAAAGTGCATTTGTTGGTTTATTTTTTTGGAGAAATTGCTTTTTTTACAAACATACAAAACTTCCAAAAAAATATTTCCTAATATCCATATTCTGATCACTTGACGTTTAAATGAATTATTTTCACTTATGCTATAGTTTTTTATTAGTAAAAAGTAATTCTGGAAAATACTCAAGGAGCGGTACAAAGCTCGTCCTAAAACATAAGTTGTCTTACAAACCATTTACCAACCAAAGAATCTTTACGAAGAATTGGCAGATATAGATTTTTTTAAAAGATATTGTATTCAGGCCTTTTCAACGTCTCACTGCTGGGCACGGGCCTTCCTTCAATACGAGGGGGATCTGACCATAGTCCACCACGCTGGCCAAGTGCGGCTTGACGGACTATACATGTCTTTTAAAAGATATTATTGTTATTCGTACTTATTTTAAGAGTAAACATTTTTTTCTTCACGTGCAATATGTATCTGGATACGCACTGAATACGGTTGCAAAACCATTCTCCTGTGTTAAATTACGCAATACTAACGGTCAGTAAAACACACGTTCTAAAAATATATTTGCTGTTACACTCTTAAGAACAAATAAAAGGAAATTAACATACATAAAGGTTAAAAAAGTGATGTAGTAATATATTATTTTTTACATATTATTATTACTCGTATAGTTCTGTTCCAGTAAGGCTACAATATTTTTGTTGCACAGTTGCAAAATAAAGTATATATATATTGCTGAGTCTCACATTTCTGAGGGACGCTAATTTGTCTTCAATAAATAAATATATATATATATATATATATATATATATATATATATATATATATATATATATATATATATATATCTATACTATAATAAAGCAGTAACTTAGCGAAATCTGTACATGAAATATTTTTTAAAAACAATGACTGTAACGTATTATGTATACGATATAGACCCCAAAACAATAGTTATTAATTTTTTTGTCTGTTTGTCTGTTTGTCTTTTTGTCTGTTTGTCTGTTTGTCTGTTTGTCTGTTTGTCTGTTTGTCTGTACGCGTTTCACGCAAAAAGTAATGAACCGATTTCAACGAAATTTTGTGAACTGATAACTTATTACTCGGGTCAACATTTAGGATAACTTTTACTTTTGGAAAATCTTTGTTTCCCGCGGGAAATCGCAATAACTGGTTTTATCGAGTCCTCCTTAGGAACCCTCCGCTGGCTAAACCTAAAGACATACATCAAAACAATGTACTAAAAAAATGTAGATCTTGAAAAGGCCAACAGAAATATCTACAACAGTATATGTCTATCTCTCAAGGTACACTCGCAATACCTATTCTTATCTATACCTATAGCAAAACTAACTTAGTTAAATCGATGTGCGCGTTTCACGCCAAAAGTAATGAACCGATTTCAATTAAATTTTGTATAGTGATAGCTTATCACTCGAGTCAACATTTAGAATACCTTTTACTACAGGCACATTTTTCGTTCCCGCGGGAAAACGCAATGACTGGTTCTATCGAGTCGTCCTTAGAAGTTTATATGGCTAACGCTGGCTGAACCTTAAGAGATAAATCAAAACAATGTACTAGAAAATTGTAGGTCTTAAAAAGTTCTACAGAAAAGTTCTTAACGGTATATGTCTATCTCCTAAAGTACACTCGCTATAACTATTTTTATTAAATGATATTACTGTTCTCTTATACGAGTACGTTATCTATACTATAATAAAGCAGTAACTTAGCGAAATCTGTACATGAAATATTTTTTAAAAACAATGACTGTAACGTATTATGTATACGATATAGACCCCAAAACAATAGTTATTAATTTTTTTGTCTGTTTGTCTGTTTGTCTGTTTGTCTTTTTGTCTGTTTGTCTGTTTGTCTGTTTGTCTGTTTGTCTGTACGCGTTTCACGCAAAAAGTAATGAACCGATTTCAACGAAATTTTGTGAACTGATAACTTATTACTCGGGTCAACATTTAGGATAACTTTTACTTTTGGAAAATCTTTGTTTCCCGCGGGAAATCGCAATAACTGGTTTTATCGAGTCCTCCTTAGGAACCCTCCGCTGGCTAAACCTAAAGACATACATCAAAACAATGTACTAAAAAAATGTAGATCTTGAAAAGGCCAACAGAAATATCTACAACAGTATATGTCTATCTCTCAAGGTACACTCGCAATACCTATTCTTATCTATACCTATAGCAAAACTAACTTAGTTAAATCGATGTGCGCGTTTCACGCCAAAAGTAATGAACCGATTTCAATTAAATTTTGTATAGTGATAGCTTATCACTCGAGTCAACATTTAGAATACCTTTTACTACAGGCACATTTTTCGTTCCCGCGGGAAAACGCAATGACTGGTTCTATCGAGTCGTCCTTAGAAGTTTATATGGCTAACGCTGGCTGAACCTTAAGAGATAAATCAAAACAATGTACTAGAAAATTGTAGGTCTTAAAAAGTTATACAGGGAAGTTCGCAATATTATATGTCTATCACCTAAGGTACACTCGCAATTACTATTTTTATTCACTACTCGCGACTCACAGGCTGACTTATCAACGTTTAGCTCAGTTTAGCAGTGAAACGTAACTAGGGACGAACCCGAGCGAAGCGAGGGTGAGTCGCTAGTATATATATATATATATATATATATATATATATATATATACTTAATACGATATCTACCAATTGCTAGATATATTATTAGCTATAACGATAATGGCTAAATTTTTGTTTTGTTATTGTGAATAATAAGCTGTCAGCCGAAGTCGGGGTAGATTGCTAGTAAAATGAGTACAATTCGAGTTATTACACTTTATCGTAGGTATAATGTGACATTAATCTACGCTATCTCAAGGAAATGAGTAAAGTATTCATCATATTAATAACAATGAATGCAAGTGTTTTATATTGTTTGCTTAGTCTTTCGTAATCTCTTAAAAACTTAACAGTCAAAAGACCTTTGGCAAAATTTCTCATAATAAAATTTGATTAACATGTCGTCAAGGCAAAAAAAAACACTCGTCTAAACTAGAATTATTTAATCTATAAAGCAATTCCCAGAATATCAGAAAAGATCTCAAAATTTTTTTACAGGATACCAGATTAACACATATACAACTGTAAATACATACATACATATTATAAATATAAACACCCATGGGTACAAACATTTTTGTATATCACACAAATGAATCCCAGCGGGATTCGAACCCGCGACCACTGGCACAACAAGCAGGGTCACTACTAACTGAGCCAAATGTTACATTTCATACATACAGACTCTTTCTAATTTTCTACAGAGGAACATAATGACAAAATCAGTAACAAGCTATTGGCACACTCCGATGGAGCAACAGATGACTCATAATGTAAATTCGTACTAATAATCTCTAACAGTCTAATCCTACTTTGTAAAGTATGTCGGACAATTAATTATAATTTAATTAATTATATGAACCGAGTGAAGCGGGCTAAAATCTCGGGTCTTGCACCTCTGATATTTTCATGTGCGAATCACTTCTAACATGATTACCACTTGTCTTACGGTGAAGGAAAACATCGTGAGGAAACCTGTATGTCTGAGAGAACCTAGCAAGTTTACGAAAGACATGTGCCCGCAGTTGGCCAGCGTGGTGGACTATAACCTGATCCTACTCGTATTTAAGGGAGGTCCGTGCCCAGCAGTGAGATGTTAAAAAAAAACAAAGAGTGCGTGTATGAATGTGTATACGCGCAAGAAGAACAATTTCTGTAGATTAGCGGTACTCTTTATGAAATTCAATTGATGTTTTAAATAATTAGGATAGGTGAGATACAAAAAAAATATTAAACGACGCATATTAGGCATATTACAATTATATATTTATAGAACATCATTTAAGGAAAGAATATAATATTATATATCATTTGTCAGATAATAACAACGGTTACCATTGCAACAAACGTTCGCCTCGCCCGATCACACTTTTCGTAACGCTCTCGTCAAGCATTCACCAGCTTACTCCCCAAGCCAAGCGTGCGTAAAGAAGTTTTACTTCAAGAAGGGGATACATATCGCTCCATTATGTTTAACAGTTAAACTCGAAAATACATATTAACACAATCCAAATTAGACTGTCACTTTCAACGATTCGGTTGCGAAAAGAATATGTCTTGATTATTTTTACTGCTAGAAAGGAACTTACTATAAGTCAGATTGGTTTTATGTGAATTTTACTATGTATTGCGTTTGATCTTTTTTATATAGACCTTAGCAAAAGAACTTTGATAGCTATATTACTTAGACATTATACCTGTTTCTACACCGAGGTAGCGAGTTCGAGTTCCGGCTGGGACAATTTTCTATATGGTCTCACTTTAGTCATGATTTCTTTTAATACCTATAATATAATACATTGATTTGTCTATCTTAATTTATTTAAAATTTTAACTCAATTTCTTGAAATGGTTCAAAAATAATCGGGTGCAGGTCACTAGTATGATGTTAGAACGTACAATTCAGAATAATCGTTACATCTATAGTTAATGAGCATTTTAAATTTATTATTGCTACGAGTATAAATGTATCGGTTTCATAAAAGAATAGTTAGAGAAATGGCTCGTAAAATAAAACAATTATTAAATATGATAGCTTATTATGTAATGAACTAAATATTTTATTGATTTGACACGGTAGAATTATTTAATTTTATTTTCAACGTTCTCTTTATAATACAAGGGACATCTTGAGTATGCAATTTTTTAATAGGGCAAAAATTAAACATCGTTGAACAGATATTTTGAAAGCATAGTAATTACAATAATTTGTAAAAATGGATCTCTTCTTAATAATATCATCCGTTCGTCCGTCTCGACGCATAATTGCTATCAAGATAGAACGCAGTCATACTAACGATCATAAATGAGAAAGCTGTAATTGAGTAACTCCATTTGTGAGTACGTTTGTTATATCTTTAAGCTGTAGCTGCTCAACTGATTTGTGTCAAATCCGCTGAGTCGTTACTGCGTCAGAAACACAAGCACGCATGCACAGAGAGGGGGGGGGGGCATAAACACACACAGAGAGAGGGGGGTATATACATAGAGGGGGGGGGGGTATATACACAGAGAGAGAGAGAGACAGACAGACAGACAGACAGACAGACAGACAGACAGACAGACAGACTCGCAGACACAAAGTTTTACATATTTTTGCTTTATAATATTAGTGAGATTAATGTCAGTGAAATCTATCTAGACAGTCTGTATAGTTTTTTTTTTTGTAATTTAAGACGATTTTTAATTAATATACAAGTAATTATTAATAAATTACATGATTTCATTAATATCTTATTGGTTAAATAAGCTGAAATTTAATGCAAGCGAAGCTGCACGCAACAACTAGTTAGCAAAATAATTGTAAGGAAGTAAGCACCTTGACTTTTAATCCATCATCAGTTCATTGAAACTTACTATTATATAATTATAAGTCTATACGTAGAATAATCGCAGGTCACATGAGTGAAGGTGAGGTCGAGTGTGTGAAAGTTTACTATAGTACGTATAGTGTAGTTACTATTGTTAACTATTAACGTATTTGAGTTATGAGAGAATGTTTTAATCCATTTGATGCAAAATGTTAAGATTTTGAGTATCTACAACATAATATACTGTACAAAACTAAAATCTATACATATAATAAAATTTTAACTGAGTCGAATCTGTACATTAAATATTTTTTGGAAAATCTTATTAAAATTGTTATTATTAATAATACAGAGGCCGAATCTATAGTTTTTAGAATTTTCGTCTGTCTGTCTGCCCTTCAATCAGACCATAGGTCCACCATGCTGACAAAGTGCGGGGTGGACTTCACGTCTTTGGAAAACCTGCTAAATTCTCTTACACATGAAAGTTTCCTCAATGGTAGTCATGTTGAAAATGATTCGCACATGAAAACATCAGAAGTGCTAGATCCGAGATTTGAACCCGCTTCACTTGGTTTTCCAAGCGAGCCCTTCACCACTGGGCTACCAATGCATGTTTGACTGCCTTTTTACTGATTTACAATATTAAGTAAGAGCTTTTATAGAATGTGCGATTATTAAGTTAATATACCTGTGTGTAGAACTCACTCCACTTACATAATAGTGATTGGTGAATGTTCAGAACAGGTCACTCGTCAGCTAGTGAAGTGTTGGAGGTCGTGGGTTCATTTCCATTATACATTATTACCTGCTTTAATATGGATATGTATTCAAAGATTTTTCTTAAAGCTAAACTGGATGAAAACACGAGTTCTAATTAATTTTTATTGTATTTGTCTTCAAACAAGTCTTTGAAGTCGTATTTAGTTAACTTTTCATTGTTTCATTTTTTCATTTTTTTATGACTACTTGTTGAGTTTGGACTCATTTGTTTTGGTTTCCAATAATTATAACGACAAACACCCAAGCTAAAAAGTGTCATACTTACTATATTTGGACTTAGTAAAAGTTTAAAACGACAAAACAAAAGACAAGAATATATTCACTTTCAACTAAATGACTTTATTATGAACTAGTTTTTACCCGTGATTACTCTCGCGTGATAAGCAGGGCGGAGATCAAGGGTTAGCCTAAGTCCGATCCCAGCATGCAATCTTTGTCTTTGCAAAATTTTATCAAAATCTGTTCAGCGGTTTAAGCGTGAAAAAGTGACAGGTAGTTATTTTCACAATTTATAAAATTAGTATGATTTGCTATGGTTTAATATAGGTATTTAGATCGATCACACAACAAAAATGAGTTTCGAAATTTTATTATATTGTTAAAAATATGTATAATTATGCCAAAAATTATTATTAAATCAATTAACAGAGAAATAGAACTATTATTTATTTTACTACACTTATCAACTTTTTTATATCTATAAAACAAAAAAAATATATAAATAAATAAATATGTTGGGACATTAACACACAGCACCATCTGGTTCCATGGTAAGCTACGAGGCTTGTGTTATAGATACCAGATAGTTGATACACTACACATATATAACTTTAAATACAAACATATTATTATAAATATAAACACCCATGGCTGGAGTACAAACATTCGTGTTCATCACACAAATGAATTTCCCCAGCGGGACTCGAACCCGCGACCGCTGGCACAGCAAGTAAGGTCACTACAAACTGAGCCAAACGTATCGTCATATTATATATTATACAACAAAAATATCGCAGTTCAGTGGAAACGATTTCAACGCGAGTCAACGTGTGAGGTAAACCTTTCTCTAAACGAATGTGACGTACACACGTCTGTACAGATTTTACAAGCGTATTGTATGGGAATGAATGAATAAAAATTATTAGAGCATATACAGATTAAGTGTTTTTTTAAACAATACTTGAGAATTTTCATCATTATTAAAATTTAAGATAAATACGTATATTTAGTACGTTCTTTTTATATTTTGAATCAAATAATCAAATAGTTGTAAAAGTAATTATTTTTTTTTAAATCACACTACCTACTATTATATATAAATACGTAGTTTGTATGTGTATATTTGTGTGTTTCTTACTCTTTCACACTAAAATAGCTGGAAGAATTTGGATATAATTTAGTACTCTAAGCAGATACGTGAAGGACGATCCTATATCGGATCTTAGACTAAAATAATGAAATGTAAATGATAAATACACGTCGTTCTATGTACAAAAGCACGCGACATTCGACATTGGTTCAAGTGCGAGGCAACGTATTATTCTCCGGGGTCAATGCCAGTCATCTAATCATACGTAAAATCGTGACTTCTGATACGCGAGCAATAATAGTTGTATTTGCATAAGTTTTTATTCATAATTTATTGATTTTGTCTATCTTATTTGTCTAGTGGTTTGTACGGCTGTACGTGTCGTGAGATACGAGGTTCGAGTCCATGTCAGGTCATAAGTTATATAGCTATTGGGTTTTTCTGTTACGGAAATTTGAGTAGCAGTGTCTGTGCAAGTGTTTATTATTAGAGTATTCAGCACTCTAAGGGCCAATCCACACTACAATGCTGATGGAAGTCAGTTCTTCGTCCGGTCCGATACTAGTATTTTTATACAAGAAACGTTGCTGGAGTATGATTCGATCGGAACTTGACTCTTGCTGATAATGTGAAGTCGCTCATTGTTTCTTGTACAAAAATACTTTGTCTACCAGACCGACATCAGACTTAGAACGAACCGTTATGACATACCAGTTGGCGACCCCACTCACTTGGCATGTCGAAAAAATAAAGTCTATGATATTTTTAAGCAACTTCTAGTAAGTAGAAAAAAATTTGGACAGGTTCTGTAGCACCAGAGACATAAACAAACAAAAATATATAAATATAAATTATTGTTTAGAGATATAACCGGTAAATATATACGATAGGTTGCTTCCCTATACAAATTTTCATCCCCATTTTCACCTCCTTAAGGGATCATTTTCGAGATAAAAACTATCCTATGTCCTTTCGAGGGTCTCAGACTATCTTCTTACCAAGTTTTGTCTAAATTGATTTAGTAGTTTCGGAGCCTATTCGTTAAAAATAAACAAACAAACAAAAAAAAAACCTTTCCTCTTTATAATATTAGTATAGATTATGAGCTACTTACTCTTGATTCGCTCGTGTGCGTCTCTAGATGACTAACAGTAGCATCTATATGTATCTCCAGGTCATAGTCTATCAGTGTACTTAATTTCATCCAAATCGGTCCAGTCGTTTAAGAGGGAAGAAGTTAGAATACATGTATATAAACGTCCCACAGCTAGGCACGGGTCTTCCTTCAATACGAGGGGGATTGGAGTCCACCACGCTGGCCAAGTGTCGGTTAGTGGAGCTCGCATGTCTTTCGAAAACTTGTTAGGTTCTCTCAGATATGCAGGTTTCCTCAGGATATTTGCCTTTATCGTGAAACGAGTGGAAAACATGTTGGAAGTAGTTCGCATATGAATATATCAGAGCTGCGAGAACCAGGATTTGAACCTGCTTCATTCGGTTTCCCAAGCAAACGTATTACCACTGGGCTACCACTGCCTTTTATATCAAACATACATACATATGAATATATACACACAGACTCACAACAAAATTCTCATTTATAATATTAGTCAGACTATTAAAATGTGCACAACAATCCAAATTTTCACGGCATAATATTAGCAACCAAAATAAAGCCTTTACGATCACTATCGTACGACATTTTTTATATTTGAAATTTTATTATCCTTTTAAAGTATTGTTACAAAATACACTTTTAAACTGACCTCCGCTTATATAATGTGTCCGCCCACAAACATGTTTGGCAATTCCTTATGGTAATTTCTATTGTATTTAGATTCAACAGCTTCTGTCTTAAATGCGTATGCTTTAATTCAAAACTATTTATATCGCCTGACTTTACTCTAAGGATATATTATATCTTCTATATATTATATAAAAAATCGACATGTGTATATTTCTTATAGACTCCGAAACGGCTGGAATAGTTTTAATGAATTTTTTAGGCAATCTTCAGATTAGCCCAGCCCATCCTGTAAAGTTTGGTAGTGATCGGAAGTTTGAACGTGGGCGAAGCCGCGGGTACTGTTAGTAATCTTATAAGTTTAAATAGCACCTTTATATCCGCACCTCATAGTCTAACCAATGAAATCAATATATTTGTAAAAGTCTCGTTTGATTAAAGCCAGTTTCAAATATTTCGACACTGTCTAACTTAAAAAAAAATAGTATGTTTAGAACGACTTTTAAGGCATAATTTCAAAATATTATAATAAAAAAATAATCGCCATATTTATTTAGAAACAGCACAGACAGAATATCATATTTACATGTATATATTCATGTTTGTTGGATAAATGATGCCCAAATACGATAAATTTGTAAAACATTTATAGAAAGCAATTTAGTAGGTGGCCTAAATTAAATAAGATAGCTATAGTATAAATGTAATATTATTATAAAACTCTATGTAAGTAAAAAATTAAAAAGTGAATTTTAACTTAACTATGGCCTGATCCTCATATTGGATGGAGGTCCGTGCCCAGCAGTGGGACGTTAAAAAAGGGCTGAATACTAAAAAATACAAATTTTTCTAACATTATACACTGCCTAAATGATCGCCTAAAATATAATCCTTATACCAAACTAGTATTATAAATGCAAAAGTTTTTATCGACAGGTTTGGCTCAGTTTGTAGTGACCCTACTTGGTATGCCAGCGGTCGCGGGTTCGAGTCCCGCTGAGTTGGGCATTCATCTGTAGATATCGTAGACAAGAGCGAACACTAACACAAATGTACCTTGTATTATACATTATATACATATACTCGTACTTCCACAGAACACTTTTACTCAGAGAGTATACTTCGTACTCTTAGTAACAGGTAGTAATATTGTCCCCCTAATATTATAGTGCACAAGTGTACGTGCAGACACAAGTGCACTCTCTGTTTCTGTCACTCTCAAAGTCCTATAGGTATAATTCGACACGACTGGTGAGAGTTAAGGCGCAGGACTGACGTCTTTACGTGCTCCCCAAGGCACGGGGGTGAAACACTGCCAACTGTCTAACTTAGAGCTGTTACTGAAGATTACTTTACAGAAATACTCCAATAACTGAAATTGACCCGACCCGGGACTCGAACCCAGGACCTCCAGATCTGCGGCCGTACATGCTAGTCACTAGACCACCGAGTAGTTAGTAATAGAACAATAACCCGATACGGCTTTCTGAGCCAGTTATGTAACATCCATAACGAACTAATGAAAAGTTACTACTAATCATTTCTTGAGACAAACTTCTAACTAAATCTGACCCAGATTCGAACCCAAGAGTACATCATCTAACGTTTCTTAAACGTTTTTGTTTTCGACATTTATTTTCTTATAAGAATTATAAAATTACTTACAGACAAAATACACAAATAAAATAAAAAAATAATGTGTCTTCAGACAAAGCATATTTTTTTCTTATTTCGTCCCTAGATAAGTTTTAACGGATTTAAATAGATAGACTATGTATTATGTTGCTGCTCCGCTCCCTTGGGTAGTAATGTGATGATATATAGCCTATAGCCTTCCTCAATAAACGGACTATCTAATGCAAAAAGAATTTTTCAAATCGGATTAGTAATTCCTGAGATTATCACGTTCAAATAAACAAAAAAATCTTGCCTCTTTATACCTAATATTAGTCTAGATTAAGTCATTAACCTACTAAACATTCTACGAAAACCTAAATTACAAGAAATACATTAAAAATACTTTAGTTCTCTAGGCCATGTATGTCATTAATAACGTAAAAAACACAAAAAGAATAATATTAGCACACACTTTAAATGGATGCCTCTAAGACATTTTAAAATGGATTTTTAAAAAATGGAAACACGTACTTTAAAGTTGTAATGAATTACTTTAAAGTTAGTTCACATCTGGCTTAATACTTAACATTCTATTTTTGGTTTTGAAATTTGAACAATTTGACATAATTACATCCTTTGAGAATTAAAACTAACTTTAAGGTGTAGTCACACTTACAATAGCTATTAAATGCAAATTTTTTGCTTTAATGATTTTGAAATAACTTTTAATCACTGCTGCTATTAAACAAGTTTGATTTCCGATTGTGTACATTTTATATCGACTAATTTATCCAAAAAATATAGATAGTGAGAGTGATTTCAAATATATATTTTTTTTAAATAAATACACAATGCAAGTGGTGAACTAGTGGTAACGTGCTCGCTTGGGAAACCGAGTGAAGCGGGTTCAAATCGGGTTTCGCACGTCTGATAATATATTCATGTGCGAATCATTTCCAACATGATTACCACTGGTCTTAACGGTGAAGGAAAACATCTTGAGGAAACCTGCATGTCTGAGAGAACCTAGAAAGTTGTCAAAAGACATGTGAAAACCGCCAACCCATACTTGGCCAGCGTGGTGGTCTATGGCTTGATCCCCCTCATACTGAAAGGAGGCCCGTACCCAGAAGTGGGACGTTAAAAAAAGGGCTGAATACTAAAACTACTACACAATACAAAAAATCTATTCTTACACGATTTTTAAAAGAGAAAAATATTATAAGCATAGATAAATTGTATGTGTTATCTTTAATAATGATGGAAAAAATCAAGGTATTACATAACTTGTAGATGTAACACTACCCTAATCGATCATTTCAGTGATACATCTAAGCCTTGGCACAGTTCCGATATGATCGGCTGTTATAAATTCACTTTCGTTTGCGTAACACAAGCTCCTACGATTGGTGATTGTTTTAACTACACCTATCCTACATTATAGGCAGTGGTAGCCCAGTGGCGAAGCGCTCGTTTGGGAAGCTGAGTGAAGCGGGTTCAAATCCCGGGTCTCACACCTCTAATATTTTCATGTGCGAATCATTTCCAACATGATTACCACTTGTCTTACGGTAAAGAAAAACATCGTGAGGAAATCTGTATGTTTGAGAGAACTTATGAAGTTTACGAAAAACATGTGCAGTCCGCCAACCCGCACTTAGCCAGCGTAGTGGACTATGGCCTGATCCCCCTCGTATTGAAGGGAGACCCGTGCCCAGCTGCGGGACGGTAAAAATGGCTGAATACATACAATCCTATATTATGACTACCTATTGTAAATGCTAGTTCGGATATCATCAGGTATGAAGTTCGAGTCCCGTGTCAAAACTAAACAGCTGTAAGATTTTGAATAATCTTGGCTTTATTTATTCGTGGATTCTTAAACTGGTTTCTCGATAATCTGGTAACGAAGCTAATTGATGAGCGACGATGAGAGTATACAATATAAAGTAAAAAATGTTCTTCTATTTTTTTACTATTTACTTAAGTTTATAAATAATTAATAATGTAATAGATTATTATATCACTGTAAAATAAAGAAAAACCTTAAATATTTTATTTTAAATATTTAAAATCGTCTTGACTTGCAAATATATAAATTCCAGCATATAAATTTAAAAATGTGACTACAAAATTAATATTGATTATTTTTAAGATCTTGTTTAAAAAAAAAGAATTCAATTAACAAACATGACACATATCCTGTTTCACATTGTAAGAGACGTTAGTAACCATAATAGCTTCCTTAGTATATCTATCTATACATATAATAAAATTGTAACTAAGCCGAATCTGTACATTAAATATTATTTGGAAAATCTTATTGAAATAGACATTATTATCGATACAGCAGCCGAGTATGTAGTGAATTTTTGTCTGTCTGTCTGTCTGTTTGAAGACAGAGAAAACCACTGGACAGATCATAGTTGGTTATTCGGGTCAACATATTATTTCTACTGCGAGAAAATATCTCATCTCTGAATCTATACTAAACGTTAAAACGTAACTAAGGATGAACCCGAGCGGAGCAACGGTGACTCACTAGTTAACTTATATGTACAAATATTTAATTGATTTTATTATGATTAAACAATTTTACATATTGGCTTTATATAATGAACTCTGGTTTACCTACTTTTATAATACCTCTCTATAATTGACGTTTATTCACATAAGATACCGTGAATGTGAAAGGATAAAAAATTTGAAAGGAAGATTACACTGAGCGTAAACTCGCTTATTTCGCATCAATCCCATTAATTACAGATATGAAAGTTTTAAAATATGTTAAGACAGGTGTATCAGGTAGACAGGTAGTGCTTAAATTAAGAGTAGTATTTGTAATGTTTATATATGTATACTAATATTATAAAGCTGAAGAGTTTGTTTGTTTGTTTGATTGAACACGCTAATCTCAGGAACTACTAATCCGATTTGAAAATTTTTTTTGCATTAGATAGCCCGTTAACTGAGGAAGGTTATAGGCTATATATCATCCCGGAAAAATGTACGGTTCCCGTGCGATAGGTTTGTTTTTGTCTAGGGACTAACCCGAAGCGAAGCGAGGGTGAGTCGATAAAATGAATGAATTAATTACGTTCTTAGTTACAAGTGAGATTTAAAAATGCCTAAATAAGTCCACTTTCATATTCCTTTACCTCATCCTACTAATATTACATATATAAATGCGAGAGTTTGTGAGGATATCTGGATGTATAGATGTATGGATGTTTGTTGCTCTTTCACGCAAAAACTACTGAATAGATTATAATGAAACTTTACATAACTCATACATCAGAATAACACATAGGCTACTTTTTATCCCGGAAAATGTACGGGATCCCGGGGGATAGATTTATTTTTGTTTTTCTAGAGACGAAACCGAGCGAAGCGAGGATGAGCCGCTAGTGTTATCTAATGTGTTCATATTATTATAGGTACTATTACTAACTCAATCAACTGTGGTGATAAATTGAGATGAGATTTTATGAAGACATCGCTTCATATTACATATACTTTAAATATATTACATTCTAAAACCTAAGTGTGCATACTGTAACACTTGTTACATAAAGTTATCTGTAAGGGAAAGGAATGGCATGGATATGTCACCACATTATTATAATATTCTTTTGGCCATTGACAATATTACACGAATAGTAGACAGAAAAAAGACGGTCTTATCTCTTGAAGAGACCTCTTCCAGCTAACCTAAGGATGTGGGAAATAGTGATAGCGGGCTAAAACGGATAAAATTATAAATAACTAGCGACTCACCCTCGCTTCGCTCGGGTTCGTCCCTAGGTACATTTTAGCGGTTAATGTGGAATAGATAGATATATTAGTATATATACATAAGTATGATGAGTTTTATATCCCTTACTTGAGAAATGATTGATTTCTCATACAAACTTTCATCCTCTTTTTCACACCCCCATAAGGGATGATTTCCGGGATATAAACTATCACATGTCCTTCCCATGGTCTTAAACTATCTTTATACCTTTGATCTAAAGCGGTTTAGCGGATTTAGCGTGAAAAGGTAACACACAGACAGACACAGTTACTTTCGCATTTATAATATTAGTTTGTCCGTTGATTGGCATAGTTTTTATTTTTCTCATGACTACCATTTAATTTTGATGACAGTTATAGCACAGTAGTAGGTACGTGTCTGCCTTTCAATACGTATTGAATCAATCGTGCGTTCGAATCCTGTTCAGAGTAGAAAAACAGTATAAACCTTATATTCAGATTTAGTTAAAGGTGTAGCTTAGACATACATACATAAATCAATAAATTAACATATGTAACTTATGTATATAGGTTTTAAATTTTAAAGTATATACTATAACGCTAGTGGCTTGCCTTCAGACTTTTTATAAATAATTAGTATCCCATCAAAGACATTTAACGTACTAGGACAAAATGTAGGCTTTGTCTGACTCACAAAATATCCACATTTCGCATTTATGTATTCAGCCTTTTTTAACGTCCCACTGCTGGGCACGGGCTTCCCTTCAATACGAGGGGAATCAGGCCATAGTTCACCACGCTGGCCAAGTGCGGATTGGCGGACTTCACATGTCTTTCGAAAACTTGCTAGGTTTCCTCAGACATGCAGGTTTCCTCACGATGTTTTCCTTCACCCTAAGGCAAGTGGTAATCATGTTAGAAATGATTCGCACATGAAAATATCAGAGGTGCGAGACCCGGGATTTGAACCCGTTTCACTCGGTTTCCCAAGTAAGCGCGTTACCACTGGGCTACCACTACCTTATATTAAGCAAGTATTACATAAACACTGAAAGGACTTTTACTTTAAAGTTCCTGACTATTGATCGATTTACTTTCGATGTTTGATCTAAAAATATCTTTGTTTTCATACTTATAGATGGTAATTTATTATCTAAAGGAAATTATGTCATTCTAAGTTAGAGTGGCGTGTATATAAAAAAAATCTATACATATAATAAAATTCTAACTGAGTCGAATCTGTGCCTCAAATATTTTTTTGGAAAATCTTATTGAAATAGTCATTATTATGGTTGCAGAGGCCGAATTTATAGATTTTAGATTTTTGTCTGTCTGTCTATATATCTGTCTGGGAACGCATCATGAGAAAACCACTGGACAGATTTTGATGAAATTTGGTATGATGATAGATTATCCAGATCAACATATAGGATACTTTTTACTGCGGAAAAATATCTCATCTCTGAGAAATCTATGTTAAATATTAAAAGGTAATCGCTAGTATACATTTATACTAAAACTATTTTATTCATATTTAAAATCTTAAACTTGCTTAAGCCAATGTCATCAAACTTTAAACTTAATACATAAAAATTTATATATCTTTTATATGGAAATGTAAACGTTTTTTTTATAACCTTAATTGAATAAACTTTAACGTACCGGCTGTGATGCTGGAAGTCCTTCAATTAAAAAAAAATAACAAATTAAAAAAAAAATTACTAACCTTTCCTTCACGCGGTCAATTTTACTTACACTAGTAAACTGTGTAGGAGATATGGCGCAAGCTTCTGAATACAAACACACATACACTTTTTGTTCCTTTACTCTCATAGCCTAGAGAGATAGCCATTTACAACCGATGACATAAGGCGTATGACTAAGCCTTCCCGTGCTCTCCCGGGGATGTAACACCGCCAACTTCCCATCTTCGGGTTCCTACTAAGGTTTTTTTTGACAGAGAAACCTAATAGCTATTCTTGAATCAACGCGGGAATCGAACCTAAGATCTCCAAATTTGCAGCTAAATGAACTAATCACTATAGTCTAGATCAATTAGGCAGTCTAAATAGATATTTTAGTTAGCATAAAATTTTTGATAGCCATTTTCGCGTATTAGAAAAGACTAGTGATCGCCGCGTGGTTGAGAATCAACCATAATTCATTAAATTATATATTTATTGTCTTGCGTATATTACAATATTAATCTATTCTCAATTTGACAACAGACTTTAACTATAAACAAAAGAGTTTATATGCGTGTGTGTCAAATACATAGTAGTGTGTGTAATGTTTTTTATTGATTTAATGTATTTTTTATGCATAAATTAAAAAAAAATAGCATTCTGCACTCTTCCTCTATATAAACTATATAAATGTGGGAAATTTCATACTCCTCCGTCCGCGCAATTTTCGTAAAAAGGGGTACAAAGTTATTGTTTCATGTATTAATATATAGATATCATTCTATAGTCCAACACTAATAATACGTATGGAAATGATATAGTATTTAAAAGCGTTTTGTTTCGTCCTCATAATATGTCGTTTGAATATTATATGTTTTATTTTCCAATAAGCGATATCGATTATAGAAAATCAATTTATCTAAGAGGGCAAGTCAAAGAGAATTATGGGTATCTATTATATCATAGTTATTATATCTTTATTTCGTTCGTCGTGTTCGTCCCTAGACAAAAACAAATGTATCCCACTGGAACTGTAAAATTTTCCGGGATGATATATAGCCTATAACCTTCCTCAGTTAACGGGCTATCTAATGTAAAAAGAATTTTTCAAATCGGATTAGTAGTTCCTGAGATTAGCGCGTTCAACCAAACAAACAAACAAACTCTTCAGCTTCATAACATTAGTATAGATCTTAATAAAAATAGTAACAAAACGAAATCTGTACATGAAATATATATTTAAAAACAGTAATTACTATGTATTTTGTACAGAATATAGACCCCAAAATAAAAATAAAACTATGCTCAATTAGACTTATTACAAGCACTTTTGAATTAATTACTAACTTAATTGTTGAAACTTTAGTATTAGTAGTATGTTAAAATAAAAAAAACATAAGTTACATATATTAAGAAGTACATATGATTAAAAAAACTAATATTATTTATGAACTGTAATTTAGGTGAAAACTAAACTTTAACTGTTATACACTTAAATAATTCAAACAAATAAAAGATTGAACTTAATGTTATAAGTAACCATTTTAAGCAATTAACACGTTTATGAAATGAACAAAAAATATGCTGTTTTAAAAATGTTAAAAAATTCAAAAATAGTTACGTTTCGTATTGAAATATAATCGTATTCTAAAGTACTATGAAGATACGTTTGGCTCAGTTTGTAGTGACCCTACTTATTGTGCCAGCGGTCGTGGGTTCGAGTTCCGCTGGAGCATTCATTTGTGTGATAAGCACGAATGTTTGTATTCTAATCATGGGTTTTTATATTTATAATATGTATGTATTTAAAGTTACATATATGTAGTGTATCAATTAACTGGTATCTATAATGCAAGCCTCGTAGCTTACAATGGAACTAGATGGAGCTGTGTGTTACTGTCCAAACATATTTATTTTATTATTTATAATTTACCGTAATTTAGGACAAATTAATTTTTTAAAGTCAAAAATTAAAATAAACACTTTTGGTCTTAACACAAAAACAAATAGGTTCATTATTCTATATTTTAATATTTGCCTTTTTTTTTTTAAAGCAGTAACAGTTCAAGGCTTTATGCATAATGTATGACAAATAATAAAATTAATGAGTAAACAAAAAGAATTTACATATACATAAAAAAGAATATAATATTCAAAATAATATTACGTTAAATTCATTTAACTCTACAACACGTATTGGTTCAAACATTTTTGTATGTAATATAAAATAAGTACATAGTTTAAGGAAATAAAATTCAAATACAAAAATGTTTAAAACATATCACGATCATATTAAGTTTCTCTTCAATCTCATCACTTAATTCGATCAAATGGTTTGAGTTTGAAAAAAAAAAACAAAATATAGTTCATTCGTAACCCGTCTTCGTCCTCGCCCAACGGATGGCTTAAAGTAAAAGTAGACGGCAGAATCTCCGATATATAAGCGGCAGTTCACTCCAAGGCACATCATACAACCTCAACCGTTCGCGGAGTATACAACAATCATGGCTAAGTGGAGCATTGTAAGTGTCACGGAGTGCAGTGATAGTGTTCTGGATAACCCATAGTGCTGTGTAATGTGGCAAATCGAATGTGGATCAATTACGTGTTGCATAACCGTAGATTTCGAAAACACGTACAACTTGTTTTGATCTTATTGACATACATTTTTCGGGAACTACTGAACTATTTTTTTTTTATAATTGATTATAATTATAAATAAAGTGGTACTAATTGTAATAATATTACAGGTCGCCCTCGCCCTCATCGGCTGTGCCGTCGCCGAGCCACCAGTAGGCTACAGCTACTCCGCACCCTCTTCCATCCTGGTGGGAGGTGGACATGGCCACAGCTCCCCTCTCGCTAGCGGAGGACACTACACCTCCGTCCCAGTGGGTCACCAAACATCTGAGGGCTACCATATTGACCCTCATCTATTGGACAAAATCAGGCATATTATCCTGAAGGACGAAATCCACAACCAAGCTTACCAATCCTCTATAGGAGGTGGACATGGCGGACACGGTATCTCTTCTCACTACGGACCCCCAGCCCCCGTATACGGTGTTCCCCACGAAAGAATCGTAGGAGTCGAACTTGAATCCCTTCAACAGGGTATCCAAGTCGCCCAATACCACCAAGCTGACGAAGGTTACTCCGGCGGTTATGGCGGAGGTTACTCTGGTGGTTACTCTGGTGGTTACTCCAGCGGTGGTTACTCCAGCGGTGGTTACTCCAGCGGTGGTTACTCCAGCGGTGGTCATGGATCAATCTCATACAGCGCACCCTCATCCATCTACACCACCATCGGCGCCCCATCCGGCTCCTACGGCGTACCATCCCCCTCATCATCATACGGTGCCCCCCATCATTAAACGAAAATTAGTCATCTCATTTCATTAATGTTATGAAACTCATGTGATCGCTAGACGTAAACTGTATTATATTTGTTGTTAATATAAGTTTCTGTAAATAAATCTATCTTTTGTACGATCTTTTTTCATTTTGTTTCGAAATACATATGTTATGTAATGATTTTTAAACTGTTTTAAGTGTGTTCACGTAACATTGGTCCGTAAATGGTACTCGAAAAATACATTAATGTCCGATGAATGCAAGGCCGGAGCGAGTAACGATTCCTTCGATCGATATTATGATGGACACGTCTATGTAAGGTTGATGTAATCTTAAATCGAGAGATGTGGGTACAACTTTTGTTTTAAGGCGTGGCGCGCTTTTACTTTCGACCGGTCATACATCATTGATTAATCCTTAATTAACTTTATTTGAGCTTAATTTACATAATTGACTGATTGCAATAATTATATTTAATACTAGCCTAAAATTGTGACAGCGCCCGCCTATAAATTTATTTATTTTACTTTAAGTTCATATTATTATATACAAAAATAAAATACATACAGACAAACATAGAATCTCCTCCTTTTTGAGAGTCGGTTAAAAATAATACTTTTGTACATTTAAAGTTACTTCATCTCTTTGCTTTAGATGTTTACTAAATATGTATTAAACGTGTTAGTCATCATATAGAAAACGAGATACGGATATTATAATTGCATAACCGTCTTAGAAGAACGTTGGTATAGAACGGTCAGTGGGCAGAGATTTAAGTCAAATTAGCAAATATATGCGGGTCCGATGCAGCTGCACTTTCTCTTGAGCTGTACTGAATCTTATTGCGTAATACGTTTACGTATATTTGCAAATATGCAGAGCAAAGTCGATATGATGTGGAACTTTAGATATTATTATAATTTTACTTTGCTTATACTAATAATAAATAAATATGTTGGGACATTAGCACACAGCACCATCTAGTTCCAAGGTAAGCTACGAGACCTGTGTTATGGATACCAGATAGTTGATACATTACATATATACCTATAACTCTAAATATATACATATTATAAATATAAACACCCATGACTGGAGTACAGACATTCGTGCTAATCACACAAATGAATGCCACCAGCGGCACTCGAACCCGGGACCGTTGGCACAACAGGTAGGGTCACTACAATGAGCCAAGCGTGTCGTCATACTATAAAAGTGTACAGAGTATTAACAAATTTTGAAATAGTAATTATTGTATTATAAATTGTAACGAATCTAACACAGTTAACAAGTAGTTTAAAAGATTGCTATTATCTCATCTGGAATAATATGTCACCTCTGGCCCCTGGCTTATAATTATATCTATTATAAAATCATGTCAATTCGATACTTCGCTGTTATGTGATACAATCACGAATATAATAAGTATCACATACACTCTCGTATTTATACATCTTGAAGTGACACTTTAGAGTTTAGACTGTTTAAATTAATCTCAATACTTCTATGTACGAGATCCAAAGTAAGGTCATCCTTTGCCCATCTCCTTACAGAATAAAAAGTAATTCGCATTACATATAATAAATATGGCCAAGGCTAACTTTAATTATAAAATAATTTTTAACTTTTTGTAAATTAAGAAAGAATTGATATTAACAGAAAGTACCAAAATGGAAATATTTAGTAAGTTACTTGCAAAAAAATATGAGAATAATTAATTACGATATATTTGTTTACATAATTTTATGATTGACTAGCGACTCGCCCTCGCTTTGCTCGGGGTCATCCCTAATTGCGTTTTAACCGTTAGTATGGACTACATATATAGGTATGATAAGTTGTTGTGGGTTGTATTATAACATGTTTTCTTGAGGAAATGAGATACTCTCCCACGATAAAAAGTAGCCTATATCACTCTCCCGCCCTTCAACTATCTCTACACAAAAAAATCGCACCAATCCGCTACTCTGTTTCGACATGAAAGAAGGACATACAAACACATATATAGTATGGATATATACATTTATAGTATGGATATAAAACATTTAACTCGGTAAGAAGATGAGTGAAGGACAATCTTACTTCGGAGCTTAGACTATATCAGGTTATAAATAATTTCGAAATTAACTTACTCATACAATCGTGATACTTTATTAAATCTGTACCTACATGTTAAAAGTAAGAGGTAAAACTATTAGCATGTCACCTAATGTAAGAAGCTTGTCATTCTCACCATACGAATGAGGAAACTATGTGTTTGTTAATAACTCGGAAGCTACAGCTGTTTTTGATAAAACTTTCACTGTTGAATAGCTTTGACTTCCGGCGGACATATTGTGTTATTGTATTATACCCCTTTTAATGGTAATTTGATATATCAGGAATTCATTTTCTCCAAATCGTATGTTTAGAATTAATAGCCATTGAATTATTCATTAAGAACTTTAAAATAATTATAGATTAAGAGTACGTTTAGTATATACGTACTTGAAAACAATATATATATATATATATATATATATATAAATATGTTGAGACATTAACACACAGCACCATCTAGTTCCATGGTAAGCTACGAGGCTATGATTGTGTTATGGATACCAGATAGTTGATACATTACACATATATAACTTGAAATACATACATATTATAAATATAAACACCCATGACTGGAATACAAACATTCGTGCTCATCACACAAATGAAATCCCCAGCGGGACTCGAACCCGCGACCGCTGGAACAGCAAATAGGGTCGTTACAAACTGAGCCATACGTATTGTCACAATATATTTGTATAAACAATATAATATATAAAACAGTATATGTATGTAAGTTATAATATTAAAATTTTATAAAAAATATATTACATTTTATTCTTCACTTTTATCCTACTGGAATAATATAGAATTTAGTAAATGATTATAAATATGGGAAATGAAACAAATATTTAAAAAGGTCTACAATAAACTTTATTAGATCCCTTGATCTATGATAATTGAACCTACTATTAGCGATAAAATCTAAGCTATAATTTATTTAGCGACACGGCCGCCTCTTGTATATAATCTTAATTTTTGTTTGTGGGTGTATAATTAAGAGTAATTATAATAATTATTATTACTACACTTCCTTGGTCTAGCTAGCATGTACGGCCGTAGCTGCCTCGGTGGTGTAGTGGCTAGCATGTACGGCTGCACAACCTGAGGTCCTGGGTTCGAGTCCCGGGTCGGGCCAAGTTTAGTTATTGAGTCTTTCTGTATAGTAAGCCTCAGTAACAACCCGGAGTTGGGAAGTTGGCGGTGTTTCACCCCCGTGCCTCGGAGAGCACGTAAAGCCGTCGGTCCTGCGCCTTAACTCTCACCGGTCGTGTCGAGTAGTCGTCCCACCGGAGTATGAGAGTGACGGGAATAGGGAGTGCACTCGTGTCTGCGCGTACGCTTGTGCACTATAATATCTCCTGCGCAGTTGGCTAGTCTCAATGAGATTTGCCGCCGTGGCCGGAAACGATCAGGAGGACATTATTATTATTACGGCCGTAGATTCAGAGGTCCTGGGTTCGAATCCCGGGTCGAGCTAAGTTTAGTTATTGAGTACTTTTGTCAAGAAATTCTCAGGAACAGTACGGACCTCGGAAGTAGGCGGTGTTTCACCCCCGTATCTGTAACAAGTATACCTATAATGCCTTTGAGATGTCTAAAACCTTAGTCTCTCCCGTGACCATGATTGCTGTAAGGAATTCGAAACGTTCGGAACCAAAAATCAAAATAAACCCGCGAAATAATTCGAAAAAATAGTTTTATTTAAAATATCAAATATTCGCGTAAATCTAAGAAAGTATTATAGCTTTGTTTTTAAAATAGAGGAAGAAAGTATCTACTGTAGAGTACCACAAGTGTTGGTCATTTGAAACAAATAAGCACTAAGGCGACGAATTAGAAACTTTATATTAATTGGTTAATTCCATCCGAATTAACCAATTAATATAAAGTTTACAACAAGATAATCTATTGATGTGTGTCGACACGTTTGGTTCAGTTTGTAGTGACCCTACTTGCTGCGCCAGCGGTCGCGGGTTCGAGTCTCGCTGGGGGCATTAATTTGTGTGATAAGCACGAATGTTTGTACTACAGTCATGGGTGTTTATATTTATAATATGTATGTATTTAAAGCTATATATGTGTAGTGTATCAACTATCTGGTATCCATATCACAAGCCTCGTAGCTTACCATGGAAATAGATGGGGCTGTGTGCTATTGTCCCAACATATTTATTTATTTATTTGATATCATCTAGTTGACTTGATAATGATAGAGTTAGGAGGTTAAATGTAACTAATCAATGGCTAAAATTAAAACATTTCTATTTCTACTTATTTTATCAATTTATACAAGGCTTATAAATTAAAATTAATTAAAAACGTGTTTTTTTCATTATTAAAATTATAATTTGTATTCAAAAATCTTATTGTAATACGGATATAGCGATAAAATAGGCTAATGTATACAGTTTATTAGAATATTTTTTTTCTCGATTGGCAATTTTGAATGATAAATTTAGTATTTTTGAAATGTCAACCTAATCAATTCTATAATTTAAATTTTGTGGTGTAACCTTGACATGGACCTAATTGACATGGACCTGGTAATTAGCGTTTAGCAATCTAGCCGAGCCCGAAACCAAGAAACGCACTGGATGACGGCCCACCTCGGTGGCTGGTGTGCCAAGCGGGTTGCTCCTGGTACTTCTCTGATAGCAGAGTGGACTGTTGGAGCAACCCCATTGTTTAGTATTTTTTATATATGGTATTATTGTCTTAAGTCATGTTTGAAATGACAGTTGTCAATTGGATTCGGGATTGTTCGGTCGGTGTGACGAGAGCTCCTCTCTTTTGAATTGTTTCGGTTACAAAGTAAAATAAGTATTATCGGTCGGATTAATTATGGGCTTATATATTTATATACTACATACACACATACACCCCTAGTGATCAGTGCCTACGCAGGATTAAGGATTCCGGGCCCGGCAACGCTTCCACGGCTAAGTCCACGTACAAGGTACACTTTATATGATAATTTATTAGCGTTAGTTTTATATATATTTTACTCCGCGTAACGCGGATCACACACCCATGGTTATTGTGGTCTGCTTTGGCAGACCTGCCGTCGGGGCACCGTGATTGAGTGCGTCACCCCATTAAGACGGGGGAGGTTCCGTTGGGTTTAAGTGGGTAGTATTGGCTTTGCCGGTGAACCCCATATAACCTGTGGTATGCAGGTGGTATGCTTAAATAAGTTTCCTAACATTAAAAAAGGCATAAGTTCTATTGACTGTGATACTAAAGGAATAACCTTTTGGAGATTTTACTGCTAAACTGCCTAGCTTAGTTTCGCCCAGACATATTTGATTTAAAAGAGCTTTTATATTAGCCTTTTTTTGGACTTAAAAAATATTCTAGTTTTCAAATAAACACAAAGTTTTATCAAAATTAATTCATTAGTTTTTGCGTGAACACGCACCAATACGAAAGGTTATTGTTTAATTACATTGATAGTGTAGTTCAATTTAGGTATCCAAACACCATAATTATGTAAATAAATATTAAATATCGACCTTGATATGTTCAGTGAAGTACGCGAAGCGGGTTATTCATGCGTTGCGGGTTCACATTCATATAGGCGAGATATACATTACAGTCAATCAAAAACGAGTTTATATTCTTTTTTATTAAATTAAAATATCTTAACGATAACATAACGAATAATAGCGAAATTTTGAACGATTTTGAATGATACTTTTTTATATTTTACATTATACAACAGTTTACCTCACGCAGGTATCGAACTTCATATATCCAGTGCAATTTACATTGCGCATGCATCATCAGGGTCATCCAAATTAAAAGTTTCATCACAAAATGTATATCAGATATACCTCAAATATTTAATGAAGCGATCTATCAACTGCGCAAGACTCTAGATTGTAGTAACGCAAGTTCTTACCAATATGAAGACATTTCGAGCCCTGTTTGCAACAATTGCCCTGATTATATCTTTTTCGAATTAAACTCAAAATGAAGCAATTTTTATGAGACAATCATAGGTGTAATATGTATAAACATAAAATAATCAGAATTTTGTATAATGATGACAAAATTATTAAAATCTATTTAAAAAACTTCATTGCATACTATTAATAAAGTTTTCTTTTTCTGTTATTCGTTTCTTTAAGTAAGAAAATGACTTTTTTATTTTGATATAAGTATAGAAATTAAAACATGTAATTCGTTAAATTTATTTTATACTAGCGATTTACCCTCGCTTCGCTCAGGTGCGCCTCTAGGTACGTTTTAATTTTTTTTTGAGGCCTATTCTTTTTAAATAAAAGTAACCTAAGTTACTCCTCATAACATCAGCTATCTGCCAGTGAAAGTTCCGTCAAAATCAGTCCAGTCCTTTAGGAGATTAGTCGGAACCAACAGACAGACAAACATTTTTAAAATTGTGTTTTTCTTATAAGTACCTACCGTATATAACTTCATATGCATTTAGTAAAAAGCTGTTATTTTATCATTACAAACAGACACTTCAATTTTATTTATCTGTAGGTATAGGTGATTAGTATTAAGTGTAATATTAACTTTTATACGTGTTTTGACCCCCATTTAGGGGTAGAGTTTCAAAAAAATCATTCTCAGTAGGTACCTATACATTTTAAATTTGAGTTCTTTAAATCTATACCAGGAGTGTGAAACTACAGTACATAAGTAAGTTAATTGTTTCAAGTGTTAAATAACTATAGTTTTTGGAACTACCAAACGATTTGAAAAACTTTCCAAAATGTTTATTGAAAGCTTAAGCTCGTCAATAGCTACTAAACAAAAGGAAGAAGGGCAATAAATAAAGGAAATATGCGAGAGAAGTCACGGGCAAACGCTAGTTAAAATACGAGTCTTTTAATTAGTTTTCATCTATTTATTTAATCATAAATATTAGAGATATAATAATTAATCAATCGTCAAATTTTAATTTAATGATATGTTTAAAAATGTAATATTTTAATAATTCATGCACTTTCTCTTGATTCTTCGCTGACTTCTGACTCATTCAATGCAAATTTATTCGATTTTACAAATAAAAAGATCTTCTCATGAACACACTTGTTACATGCAAATATATTTCTCTATAACTTCTTCTGACTCGCGGTTTTGCTTGTGCATATATAATATTAAATGTTATTTGATAAGTGGTAGCCCAGTGGTAACGCGCTTGCTTGGAAAACCGAGTGAAGTGGGTTCAAATCCCGGATCTCGCATCTTCCATATTTTCATGTGCGAATCATTGTCAACATAATTGCCACTTGTGTTACGGTGAAGGAAAACATTGTGAGGAAAATTGCGTGGCTGAGAGAACGTAGCAAATTTTCAAAAAAAACATGTGCAGTTCGCCAACCCGCACTTGTCCAGCGTGGTGGACTATGGTCTGATCCCCCTCGTATTAAAGGGAGGCCCGTGCTCAGCAGTGGGACGTTGAAAAAGGCTGAATAAAATTTTTAATAAATATATAATGTGTTGGAAACTATTTGGTAGTACATTCCTTTCTATACAAATATCATTATTTATTTTAAAACATCCTATATCTTAAAAAAAAATTAAAGATTTGCTTATTATTTTAAAAAAGATGTCAGATATTCGCAACAAAAAGACAAACAATACTAATTTATACCAATCTGATATGTAACGTTTCTTATTATTATCATGGTTTTGTCTCATGGTTTTTTTAAGGAAGCAATAAATGCCTGATAATAATAAATGCCATCATAAAATTATCAATAAAAATTAGCTTCCTTATGGAAAAGAGCTTGAAATAAAAGAGAAATGATGTTCCGTTATCGTTATGTAATGTATTATATGTATCCCGCTTTTTAATATAGTAAAAAAAAAAAAATGTGAAGTGTGAAATGTCAGACTAAAGAGTTATATGAACGAAGTCCGCCAAAATAAAGGCCAAAGTCAAAAATAGTAGTGTGATTTGCTGTTTATGCTACTATTCTCGATTTTTTCTTCCATATCGTTTACTTATGATGACACTACTGATGTATCAACGCACAGGCCAAACCCTTAAGGCTAGAAAATTGAAATTTCGCACACGTATTCCTAATATGACGAAGGCATCCACTAAGGAAGGATTTTTCAAAATTCAACCCCCAAGGGGGTGAAATAGGGGATAAAATTTTGTATGAAACTTTTTATTTCCTGGACATATTTGCATAAATTTCGTATTTTTCGTAGTTTGATCGCGAGAGATGAACATAAAAATGAATTATATTAAGTATTTTTTTCACATCTAAAGCATTTTGTTCATAAATACTTTTGTCTTGAAAACACGTTTAAAATTTAATTAAATAACACGAAAGCGGAATAACGTAAAGTTTTAACTTTTTAAATCACCTTATTCAAAAGTCGGTTAATTAAAAAAAAATACACTAACAAGTAATAATTAATTATACAAGCATTTTAAATTAAATACACATTAATACTCGACTTAAACCTTTCGTGCATCTTAAATCTTCATACAAATACACTGGCATGACCATATCTGATCGCACAATTAGCAACAATGTTGCTCTTGGGATCGCTACGTAACACTAGCTTTGTTATATAGCTGTGCTTCTTTATTATATTATATTATATATTGGGACTTTACCACACAGCACCATCTAGTTACATAGTAAGCTACGAGGCATGTGTTATGGATACCAAATAGTTGATACACTACACATATGTAAGTTTAAATACCTATGTATTATAAATATAAACACCCATGACTAACATTCAGCTAACTTCATCATGGCGCTTTTTGACTGTCGGTGTCTGTTGGACTGTCGGTAAAAATTTTACTCTCATATTTTTTTCCAAACGTGCCAAAAGAAGTATAACTAAATCAACGCACAAACAGCTATTGTAAGCATTTTTTATATATCGATGGAACCTACATATTATGTGTTATTATATTTTGTTTTCTTGTTCCTTAATGGAGATAACTTACATTTTTTATCAAATATATGGGTTATAGTTGTATAAAAATGTAGTTAGCATAATTGATGGTTTATGTGAGTGGGTGGTTCTGTGATGTATAGGTTTAAATATATATAAAATGTTAACGTGTCAGGTTGTTAATTCCATGTAAGTTGATTTTCTTGGAAGAAATGATTACAGATGATGATGGATTTCACAGGTTTAATTAGCTGTGAATGTGATATAATAGGTAACTTCAGTTTTTTATTTATATAACACTAGCGACTCACTAGTTTCTCTCACTCTTCACTAGTTAGCTATGTTTATACTTTAATAGTAGCTTGCTACTCCTAAGGTATTCATTTAAATTATATAGCCATTTACCCTCGCTTTGCTCGGGCGCGGACGCCGTACGCGGGTTTTGTTCACAATTTCATGGGTTTTAATTTTTTTCGAGGAACCCTGATTCTTTTTCTAAAATAAAAGTAGCCTAAGTTACTCCTTATAACATCAGCTATCTGCCAGTGAAAGTCCTGTCAAAATCGGTCCAGCCGTTACGGAGATTAGCCGGAACAAACAGACAGATAGACAGACAGACGACAGACAGACAAAAATTGTAAAAAATGTTGTTTTGGTGTACCGTGTATATATCCATATGCATTTAGTAAAAAGCGGTTATTTTAATATTACAAACAAACAATCCAATTTTATTTATCTGTATAGATGTATAGATATGAAATTATCTATATAATATATAAAGCTGAAAGGTTTTAAATAAAACTACATTTTTAGTTTTTTTGCTGATTTATTTTGATTTTTTGGTCCCGACGTTTCGAATGCTTTACAGCTATCATAGCCATGGGAGAGACTTAGGTTTTAGACGTCTCAAAGGTCATTATAATTATATATTGTTACGAACAATACATATCTATAAAATTATACAATGATTAAAAAAAAAACGAAAATGGTTACAAAGTATCTAACAATATTACTAAAAAATAAATATAATACGACCAGCATTGTAATCTATATAGTGTGGAGAAATCTTCCAAAAATTAAACAAATTAGAGATCAACGTACGCAACTTATTTGCTACATTAGTATTACTAATAGGTATAGCACCTATTATGTTATTTGTGGTATTACATTGGATTTTGACGATGAGTAATCGAAATACTATTAATAAAAATAGCCTATACTTTCTTAGATTTACGCGAATATTTGACATTTTAAATAAAACTATCTTTTCGGATTATTTCACGGATTTATTTTGATTTATGTCTCGTCTCTCCCGTGACCATGATTGCTGTAAAGCATTCGAGACGTCGGGTACCAAAAATCAAAATCAATCCGCGAAATAATCCGAAAAGATAGTTTTATTTAAAAATAGGTTATGTCAAAAATGTAATCTATTTTAATATCGAAATTCGCTCTAATCTGGTGAGCAGTTTCAGTGTATTAAATACATACTCATTAACGAACTTTTGCAAGTATAATTTTGATAGGATAGTTAAAGTGCTATACAAAAGTTGAATAAATTGGGAACTATAATATTGATAATAATTGATTTTTCTCGCACATACTTGATAATTATTAAGTTTTTGTCATCATTTTCGAAGGCGGAGAGGGGAAAAAAATATATCATCTCACGTTCTCGTCAAGTTCAAGTCAGTTTTTCTTTGTACTAAATTCCATTCAAATCTGCTCAGCAGTTTGAACATGAAGGAGTAATAAATATACAAACAAATTAATCAATACATTTTCTAGAAATTGTAATAATTATAATAATAACAGCTAAAATTATATAAATAATATCCCATATTCAAGTATAAAAGTAATTAAAATTATAAAAATGTTTAAAATTAAAATTAACGAATATTGTAAGGTACTTTGGTGCCAATTTTCAAGTTTTTTGAATTCATTTTGTTATTTTGTAAGTAGGCTGTCCGTAACAACTATATAATACCTTTGAGAAATCTAACACCTTAGTCTCTCCCGTGACCATGATCGCTGTAAAGCATTCGAAACGCCAGGAACCAAAAATCAAAATAAATCCTCGAAAGAATCCGAATAGATAGTTTTATTTAAAATATACAAACATACAAACTATCGCATTTATAACAGTAGAGTATTTTAGCTTGTAGTAAAATTAAAGAGAAAGCAACTTATTTATTACTTTCATATATAATGCTTTAAAGATTAACAAATATTGACGTAAAAAAGTTGAATCTTTCTAACGATTTCTCTTGATGACTTCATGGAGTATAAAATTAGACTGTCAGCGTATAAGATAATAGCCTAGGTTATAATTTCGTAGAAACCAAATGTGAATTTGATATATTTTTATGCAATAAATATATTATTTAAAACACTTTTAGTAGAACACTTTTGCGTATGTTACACGAGAACTTCGCCATATATTAATCGATTCTTAAAACTTTTAAAAAATCTATACTAATTATTATAAAGAGGGAGAGTTCGTATGTTTGTTTTTTTGTTTGTTTGTTTGAACGCGCTAATCTCTGGAACTACTAATCTGATTTGAAAAATTCTTTTTGCATTAGATAGCCCGTTTATTGAGGAAGGCTATAGGCTTATGTATCATCATGCTATAACCAAGGGAGCGGAACAGTAATCATAAATGTCAACAGATCGGGCTGACTTCCATACATTATTGTAAAACTTTGTATATATTATATAAATACATAGCGACGAACCCGAGTGAAGCAAGGGTGAGTCACTGTATAACATAAAGCCAAAGAGTTTTTTTTGTAGATTGGACGCGGGCGTAACCGCGGGTTCTCCTAGTTTAAAATAATCTTTTATTATTTAGTTATTGATGATAACCTAAGTCATGAGGATAACTTATTTATTAAAATAGAATTTGAATACATAGTTTATACTTCAAAAGAAGCCTATAAATGCATGCCAAACACATTTTTTATGATCCTCACATCCTTATTAGGCTGAGTCACATCACATAGGAAGTACATCAGTCGTTAGGTTCTTGCATAAGATATGTTTATCCTTTCGTTACGGTATATATATATATATATATATATATATATATATATATATATATATATACATACATTTTATTTGTATAGTAATATCTTCATTTAAATAGTTATTTAATACTAACGACTCACCCTCGCTTCCCTCGGATTCGTCCCTAGTTTTAACGTTATATATAAATTTCTCAGATATGAGATATTTTTCCGTAGTAAAAAGTATTCTATATGTTGACCCGGATAACCAGCTATCATCATACCAAATTTTATCAAAATTTGCCCTGTCGCTTCCTCGTGATGCGTTCCCAGACAGACAGACAGACAGACAAAAGTTCTCAAAAGAACAGATTCGGCCGGGAGGAAACTTTAGCGATATGCCACCGATTATTGATAATTAACTTGTTGGATAAAGTGAGTCTTCCTTTATAAGGGCGTCAAATGTTAAAACAATCGCATCATGTAATGTACTGACATTTAGAAGTTAGGTCAAATGTTATGATCTATAGTCTTTCACCATAATGCTTAAGTAAGATGAGACCTATCTATCAAAAATTTGCATATGAAATTATACTTAATATCCAATGTTAAGTATAGTTAAGACTAGAAGTTTAGTTATAGGCTGTGGTAGCCCAGTGGTAACGCGCTCGTTTGGGAAACCGAGTGAATGGGGTTGAAATCCCAGGTCTCGGACCTCTGATATTTTCAAACAAACAGAATAAAAACCTCGTAAGGAAACTTATCTGTCTGAGAGAACCTAGCAAGTTTTCGAAAGACATGTGAAGTCCGCCAATCCACACTTGGCCAGCGTGGTGGACTATGGTCTGATCCCTCTCATATTGAAGGGAGGCCCGTGCCCAGCAGTGGGACGTTAAAAAGGGCTGAATGCAAGGCTAGAAGTGAGCGATACTGCAAACGCTATACAATATAATACTTTCTTAGATTTACGCGAATATTTTACATTTTGTGGGCATGTAACAACTATGCTATTTGTAACAACTATATATTAACATTTGAGACATCTAAAATCTTATTCTCTCCCGCGACCATGATTCCTGTAAAGTATTCGAAACTTCGGGAACCAAAAATCAAAATAAAGCCGCAAAAAAAAACCGAAAAAAGATTGTTATATTTAAAATATCCATACTATATACGAGTATAAGGATTTTTATTTTGATGTTGACAGTCTAGTTGAAACTAGAAGTGAGCGTTGCTGTGATCTCTATCTTCAATTGTTTATAGTAATATCCATTTATGTTTTAGTCAAAGTGAACTAGCGTCCATAGCTACTTTAACATTTTTCATTTTTTGAAGTAAAACTTCTTTACGCACGCTTGACTTAGGGGTTAAGCTGGTGAATGCGTTACGAAAAAATGTACGTACGTTTGTTGCCATGGTAACCGTTGTTATAGTCTGACATAGTATGATATATAATATTATGTTCTTTCCTTAAATAATATTTTATAAATATATGATTGTAATATGCCTAATATGCGTTATTTTTAGTATCTCACCTATCCTAATTATTGAAAACATAAATTGAATTTCATAAACAGTACTGATAACCTACAGAAGTTTTACTTCTTGCGCGTGTACACATTCATACACGCACTTTTTAATTTTTTTTTTAATATCGCACTAAACTATATACGCAAATGCTATACTGTAAAAAGTAAAATGTAAATTATGTACTTTTGATGGTCAAATGATTTGTTTTAATAAGGTTTAAAATGTTGTATTTCAAATAGGCATTGCAACATTACTTAATTGACTAAAAACTATAATAAAATTAATTACTAATGACATTAAAAGAACAACTGTTCAGTTTCTCGCCAGATCTTCTCAGCAGAACTGCTTCAGTTCGTAGTTTCCTCAAGGACTTTAGATACTGAAATTTAATTGAAATTAAAAAAATCTAAAAATTGAGAATTTTAAAGTACTGGTTAAAGTCTATTTGAATAAAGAATGTTTTGATTTACACTCGGTTCGGGGCTTCCCTGGATGCATAACAATAGGCTATGTGCTACTCTATTAGGTCTATGTGTGAATTTAATTTCATTCATCTATCCAGCTATTTTGCTCAGGAGTAATAAACACACACACACACATACACACACACACACACACACACACACACATATATATATATATATATATATATATATATATATATATATATATACGCACACACATTTTTGCATTTAATTTATTTTATAATAGTAGTGTGAGTGTGATATTTAATTATTTGAATTAAATATAATAGTTATAATGACCTCCTGACCGTATTCGGCCACAGCGGCCAATCACACTGAGACTAGCCAGATGCGCAGGAGGTATTATAGTGCAGCGCGTGTACGCGCAGACCCAACGTGCACTCTCTATTTCTGTCGCTCTCATACTCCGGTGGGACGACACGAGACAAGACCAGTGAGAGTGTCGGCGCAGGACCGACGGCTTTACGTGCTCTCCGAGGCACGGGGGTGAAACACCGCCAACTTCACAACTCCGGGCTACTACTGAGATCTTAAAACAAAAACTCAGTAATTAAACTTGGCCCGACTCGTGACTGGAACCCAGGACCTCCGGATCTGCAGCAGTACATGCTAGCCACTTGACCACCGAGGCACAAAAAATAGTACAATATAAAGTTACAATGATGTAATTATTTATATTATATTATAATGAAATTTTCTAACTTTAATGGCCTTGAATTAGACGTTTAGTCGAGAATCTTGTAATGATTCACTCTGTTTAGCTCATAACTTGTATCGAGAGAGCATTAAGAAAATCTTGTTTAAAAAAAACCGTTAAAGTAGGTCAATGCATTATATGAAAATATCTCAAGAACGTTAGTAATTGCATGTTTATATATTGAGATTATTGCATTTATTATATATGTATGTATTTTTGTTACCATTTTTAGTATTAAGCAATTAAAACAACATTCACAATCAAACATGTAGTTTACTTTTTATTAAACTTGATCACCAAACATTTTGCAATACAAATTTTGATATAACTTTCCCTTTCTTTTTTCGGAAAATCTTATTGAAATAGTCATTATTATCGATACAGAGGTCGAATCTATAGTTCTTAGAATTTTTGTCTGTCTGTCTCGGAACGTATCACGAGAAAACCACTGGACAGATTTTGATAAAGTTTGGTATCCACATAATACTTTCTTAGATTTACGCGAATCTTTGACATTTTAAATAAAACTATCTTTTCGGATTATTTCGCGGATTTATTTTGATTTTTGGTTCCCGACGTTTCGAATGCTTTACAGCAGGGGTTCCCAAACTTATTTTGTCTACTGCCCACTTTGACAATAAATTATTTTTTAGCGCCCCCATTTTTTCACCTACTAAGAGTCCTCCTAGCTACATGAAATTACAAATCGCCCCCTAAGCCTCTACACAATGCCCCCATTTTTTCTCTGGGTCTCTTACCGCCCCCCTTTAGGCCTACAGCGCCCACAAGGGCGCGTTATCGCCCACTTTGGGAAAGACTACTTTACAGCAATCATGGTCACGGGAGAGACTAAGGTGTTAGACATCTCAAAAGCATTATATACTTGTTACAGACAGTGCCTACCCACAAATTTACAAAAATGATTTTGGAAATTCCAAAATGGCACCAGAGTACCTTACAATATTTGTTGATTTTAATTCTAAACATATTTAAAAAGTTTAATAAGTATTATAATTAAATATTATTTGTTTAATTTTAGCTGTTATTATTATAAATATTACAATATTTTAAAAACTTTAAGAATTATTAATGTAATATTATTTAAATAATATTACATAATAATATTACATTAATAATTATATACTAAGTATATATAACTATGAGGGTGAGTCGCTAGTGTTATATGTTAACTCCTAAAGTAAGGGTAAGTAAATTTCACCGGAAATATTAAGCATCGAGAAGCTGCCTGACAAGACAATGCTACCACTTTCACTGTCTAATGAAAGTGCAAATCTCAGCTTCATCGCTATATTACATGTCGTGATCTGTTCTTAGGAATTCGAATTAGGATAATTGATGTACGAGTACATATGGCGCTGTGGTAAAGTGATTGCTGCACTGTTGACTTTATTGGTAACAGGTTTGATTCGCATGAAAAACAGTCATATTTGTAAGTTAATTAAATATTTGTTGCTTTTATAATGTACGTTGTATATAATTGTATTCAGCCCTTTTTTACGTCCCACTGCTGGGCACGGGCCTCCTATCAATACGAGGGGGATCAGGCTATAGTCCACCACGCTGGCCAAGTGTGGGTTGACGGATTTTACATGTCTTTCGAAAACTTGCTACGTTCTCTCACTTATGCACGTTTCCTCACAATATTTTCCTTCACCGTAAGACAAGTGGTAATCATGTTGAAAATGATTAGCACATGAAAATTTCAGAGGTACGAAACCCGGGATTTGAAGACGCGTCACTCGGTTTCCCAAGCGAGCTTGTTGCCACTGGACTACCACTGTCTCGCCTGCTATATAATTATAGTCCGTTAGCTTATTATGAAATAGTGATTTTTGATACCAACAATAAATCAAAGTTATACATATTTAAATGTTTAGAAAAGCTCTGTAGGCTGTACTCGTACAATAAAATACCTAATGCATACAAGTGACCCTATGCATAACTTACCATTTTTATGATAAAGCCTATTGCTACTACTACATATTTGTACTAACCTCTTGATATTTTATAATTTGTTATTTGTTTTAATACGGAATCCTAAAAACTAAATAGTATCAGATAATTGAAAGTTATATAAATGTTCTTTGATTAACTTCTATTTGTGCTTTTAAACCCTAACACAGTCTTAATAAATAAATAAATATGTTGGGACATTAACACACAGCACCATGGTAAGCTACGAGGTCTGTGTTATGGATACCAGATAGTTGATACACAACACATATATAACTTTAAATATATACATATTATAAATTTAAACATCAAACTGAAGTACAAACATTCGTACTCATCATACAAATGAATGCCCCCAGCGGGACTCGAACCCGCGACCGCTGGCACAGCAAGTAGGGTAACTACAAACCGAGCCAAACGTGCCGTCATATAAAAATCAGATAAAATTATTGTATCACACGGATATCGAATCTAGTCTATTCCGATACAATATAAACGTTACCACAGCACCATACAAGTAACTAAAGAAAGGTTATCTATACAGATAAATAAAATTGAAGTGTCTGTTTGTAATGGCAAAATAACAGCTTGCTTTGCTACTAAATGCATATGGAATTACATACGGTACTTATAAGAAAACCGCAATTTTTTAAATTTTTCTCTATCTGTCTGTCTGTCTATCTGTCTGTCTGTTTGTTCCGGGTAATCTCCGAAACGGCTGGACCAATTTTAGCGGGACTTTCACTAGCAGATAGCTGATATTATAAGAAGTAACTTAAGATACTTTTATTTTTAAAAAAGAATCAGGGTTTCGCTTAAAAAACTTTAAACGTACCTAGGGACGCACTTGAGCGAAGCAAGGGTAAGTCGCTAGTTTATTATAATTATTCACACAATTACTTTCCCATTAGCAAAGCTCTATGAATCATCACATTCGTGACAGTTGGAACTAAGAACAAAACGCGTCGTAATCTAGAAATTGAATCGCGGTCACTCACTACAGGATAGTCATTATATTACGCATTGCTTCCTAGTGGTTACCTCACGTCTCAGAACAACGTTTTAGAAGTAGCATCAACATATGTTTTATAAAAACTATAATTTTGCTTTCTCCTTATAAATCGTCACAGCGCTTATTTATCCAAATGATTAATTACCGAAAAAGTTTTTAATAGAGAATTATTGAATTTTTAACGTCAATTCTATTGAATAATACTTTTTTAGATTTACGCGAATATTTGACATTTTAAATAAAACTATCTTTTCGGATTATTTCGCGGATTTATTTTGATTTTTGACCATGATTGCTGTAAAGCAATCGAAACGTCGGGAACCAAAAATCAAAATAAATCCGCGAAATAATCCGAAAAGATAGTTTTCTTTAAAATGTCAATTCTATTGGTTTTAAATACACATTTTACTTTTAAAAAGCTGAAATATATTTTACCTATGTATGTATATAAATTTTAGATAATAATTTTTATTTTTAAAATAGAGGAAAAAAATTCACTACTGTAAAGTACAACAAGTATTGCTCGTTTGAACAAATAAGCACTAAGATGATGAGATATCTATACAGATAAATAAAATTGAAGTGTCCGTTTGTAATATCAAAATAACAGCTTTATACTAAATGCATATGGAATTATATATGGTACACACAATTTTTAAAATTTTTGTCCGTCTTTTGTCTGTCAGTTTGTTCCGGCTAATCACCGAAACGGCTAGACTGATTTTGACGGGACTTTCACTGGCAGATAGCTGATATTATAAGGAGTAATTTAGGCTACTTTTATTTTAGAAAAATATTTAGGGTTCCGCTCAACAAAATTAAAACGTACTTCGGGACTCGCCGGGACGAAGCGAGGGTAAGTCGCTTATTGCTTGTTATGTCCCAATGCTGGGCACAAGCCTCCCCACAGTATAGTGGGATTAAAAACATAGTCCACCATTTTGGTTAAGAACATAAAGAAATAAATAAATATATACAATAAACGTTAGTTTTGGTTTACCATCTGTATAGAAATAATCACGTCAATGCTTTCCTTTTCTGTATGAAGGACGAAGTAACAAACACTTTCATTATAATATTAGTGATCTACGTTTTACTGTACACTATAGTGTATACATCGAACATTAACATCTGATCCCAATTATATAAGAAAATGATAGCTTCTATTTCACCAATAAACAAGGTGGTCTTGTGAGTTATTGGTAATAACTTCCTATAGAAATAAACCATAGTATTATGTTTTTACTACTACTAACGACTCTAGATCAGATACAATGTGGCTGTTTCGTATATAGTACCTGGCGACCGAACTTCGCTCGGTGTTCTTTTTTGTTATATCATATTTTTTAGATTTAAAAAAAAACTTGGATAAATACAAAAAAAAAAGTAGAACTTTGTATCCAATATCCAATATGATCCATATAATGTTAATCTTGCACCTTGGTCGCTTGACCACGATGCTTATACCTGAGTGTAAGAAATACGAACATAAATATCGAACATATTCTGCGTAGAATAATGCAAAAGAAAACCGCATGAAAACTCGAAAACACGCGTTTTCCCAGACATGAGACTAATCTAGATCGATTTTTCGCCCCCGAAAGCCCCCCCATACCAAATTTCAGCGAAATCGTTAGAGCCGTTTCCGAGATCGCTGGTATAAATAAATATATAAAGATATAAATATACAAGAATTGCTCGTTTAAATATATTAGATATGATGTTTGATTACTGTTGAAAATAAATGATGTCAAATAATTGTAACTGCACTTAGATAAACATGGAGATTGTGTACAAAATTACGAAAAAATATGCTTAACATATTTTTACTTATTTATCCTAATAATATTATAAATGCGAAAATTTGTGAGGATGTCTGGATGTATAGATGTATGGATGTTTGTTACCCTTTCACGCTAAAACTACTGAATGGATTTTATGAAACTTTACAATAATATAGCTCATACATCAGAATAACACATAGGCTACTTTTTGTGCTGGAAAAATGTACGGTTCCCGTGGGATAGATTTGTTTTAGTTTTTCTAGAGGCGAACCCGAACGAAGCCGGGGTGAGGCAGTAGTTCTCTATAGAGTATTTTGGAATACACATTAGTAATTTATTTAGAAAAAAATTGACAACTTTTAAGAAAGTTTGAAAAAATGCTCAATTCTCTTAGACAACTTAAATAAAGACAATAAAATATCAAAAGTAAACAGTTACTGTGTACGCAATAGAAGAAATCAACACAAAATGTGATCTTTGATAAGTGTTTCATATATATTCAATGTGCAGAATCACTAAAACTTGATCTGAGATGACGTAACTATCTCACTCCTTGTGACTACTAAACCCAACATAAAGTAGAGTTATGGCTTTACACTGTGCATATAAAAGTATTATGTAAACAGATATGTTGCAAATGTATACAAGACTAGCAGAACCCGCGGCTTCGCTTGCGATGAAACTACAAAAAAAACTTCAAAAAGATAGTTTTCATACAAACTTTCATCCCATATTTTACCCCCTCATGGGACGAATTTCGATAAATGTACGTATTTATTTAATCGTATTGAAGAGCATTAATACCAAGTTTCAAGTAATTCTGATCATAATAATAATTTTTTTTTGGTTTGTATTATAACGTATTTCCCCGTGGGAATAAGATAATCTCCCGCGGTAAAAAGTAGCCCATGTCACTCTCCAGCCATCCATATATTTCCACACAAAAATCATGCTAGTCCGTCACTCTGTTTCGACGTGAAAGAAGGACAAACAAATAAACACACACATTTTTATATTTCTAATATTAAGTATGCATTAAAGAAATCCTTAGAAATATGACTGACGTAAAAGTTTTTTTGTTGTTCCACACTCACAGTAACGGGTCGACAAGATTTTTTTTATTATATATAGATAGTTTATAAGTTAATGTGCCAAAATAATGACTTAATATTGGACCCTCTTTATGTCGCAATTTTTTTTAAAGATTTATTATAATTTTAGTATCTACATAATTAGCAAAAACTGATAAAAACTATAATAATAACTGCAGAGGTTAATAAACTGTGTTGCAAATGTCTATAATGCTCACTTGTTTTTAAATTAATATTATTAGTAGTTTAACAGGCTTTGCCGAAACCAACTATAAGGCTAATGCAATATCCGGTTGCATATCCTTAGGCAAGGTCTCAGGTTCGAATCCCGAGTCTGGTCAATTCTTATTGGGGAATTTGTCTATACATTCTTTCTAGCAACCCGTAGTTGGGAATTTAGTGGTTTTAAACCTGGGAAAGTACGTTAATCCATCGGTCCTGGGTCTGATAGTGATATTGCACCGGTTGTGACGAATTGCTTTCTCAACACTATATGATCGTAAAGGGATACGGTATGCACTTGTGTTATGAAGAAGACATTATTTAATAACATTATTTCTACTGATTTTAATGAGTTGAGTAGACTATCCCTAAGAAAAATAGACTACACTAGCTACTCATCCTCGCTTCGCTCGGCTTCGTCCCTAGTGAAAAACGAAAACAAATCTATCTCACGGGAACCGTACATTTTTACATAAAAAAGTCTATCTGCTATTCTAGACTATAATCTATCTCTCTGCCAAATATTATGTAGATCCGTTTAGCCGTTCTGACGAAAACGAGTAACAGACATCCATCCAAACTTTTAGCATTTATAGGATTAATGGGATCAATCAGATAGTATAGTTTACTGATTATGATATTTTTAGTTTTTAGAACCGATTTAATAGATCGAGAATATGTAATAGCGTAAGATATCATATAGACTAATCGACTCACCCTCGCTCCGCTCGGGTTCGTCCCTAATTACATTTTAACGTTTAGTATAGATTTCTCAGAGATGAAATATTTTCCCGCAGTAAAAAGTATCCTATATGTTGATCCGGATGACCAGTTATCATCATACCAAATTTCATCAAAATCTGTCCATTGGTTTTTCCGTTATGCGGTAACAGATAGACAGACAGACAGACAAAAATTCTAAAATCTTTAGATTCGGCCTCTATATCGATAATAATGTCTATTTCAATAAGATTTTCCAAACAATATTTAATGTGCAGATTCGGCTTAGTTACAATTTTATAATATGTATAGATTTTCAAATGACATCTTGTAACATTCGTCTTAATGATATTATATTATGTTCGAATGCATTATATTCCTATTTGCGACAATGAGCGTAAGTGATGTCTTCACGCTAATGTCATGCTCTGTGATTGACTAACAAGTGTGTACTTAATATCATAAATAAACATAAATATGTATACGTAAGTAATAAATTACCTTAGTAATTTATCTTTTGATTATTTAGATATATATTTGAGCTTTTGTTTCATGCCAAAGTTTGTTATTTTCCTTAGCTTAATAAACTAAACTTTTATTAGCTGACTTCCAAAAAGGAGATGAGATAGATTACATTAAGCTGTTATATATATATATATATATATATATATATATGTACACTGATGTATAGTTATTTTATTTTATACTTCGTAATAGTTTTTTTTAACTGTAATTAATTAAAGGTTATTTAGAAGCAAGTATATTTTTTATTAATGAAAATAATTATTATTAACGCATTCTTTTATAATATTATAAGTAAATAGTAAATTTTTATCTTTCTCTACATTTGTGCAAGAAACAAACATGAAATTGTGTATGTAAAACAATAACGACCATATGGCCTTCTATCAAAGTACCACAAGCCTTTGTTTTAGGCAACTTTCATACAGAAGCTAACAACGCTAATCAGAAATGGTTGGGCTTCTATTTCACTTTTACATTGTTATGTAAAGTATTGTATAAGAAGGTTGTAAGATTTTTAAGAGATGAGTAACTACTTTTTCTATTTATTAAAAGGGTTTAAATAAATAACTATAACCTATCAATGTATGTATACTAAACTTTGACGACACGTTTGGCTCAGTTTTTAGTGACCCTACTTGTTGTGCCAGCGGTCGCAGGTTCGAGTCCAGCTGGGGGCATTTATTTGTGTGATTTGCACGAATGTTTGTACTCCAGTCATAGGTGTTTATATTTATAATATGTATGTATTTAAAGTTATATAATATGTGTAGTGTATCAACTCTCTGGTATCCATAACACAAGCTTCATAGCTTACCATGGAACTAGATGGTGCTATGTGGTAATGGTAGCCAATTGAAGTAAATTGAGGATTTCATAAGAGTGATGTAGGTACTGACCACCGCATGGAACAGAAAGTTGTAAAATAGACTTGCCATAAAAACTTGAAGTCATCAATAAAACTCAATCTTACCATTGAATCTATAATGACTGACTGCTAGATAACACACAACCTTAGCCACTGGGTCTAGAAGCATTTAATGCTTTACAGTTAACATGGTCACAGGAGAGATAAAAATAGCTCGTATTTAAAGAGTTTAAAAAAATTTTTGTTAGAAATTTTCAAATTAATGTTTAAGCTATTGTATGTATTACCAATGGGAAATCATATTGGACTTTCTTCTATCTGTCTGTTTGTCATAGAAAAACCTCTACACTCGTAAGAAGTTGTGTCAATTTTGATGAGCTTATTTTGTACTTTTATTTCTGAATTGGAAGCCACCGTGAAGATACTATACACTAGAATTATGAACTTAACGTACAAAAAAAGTTAGAATAAATCTTCTTGGACTTTTTCGCGGATTTATTTTGTTTTCGGTTTCCAACATTTCGATTGCTTTGCAGTAACCCTGATCCGCAAAAAACATCCGAATATGTTGTTTTATTTGAAATGTTAAATATTCGTGAAAATCTAAGAAAATATACTACTACAAAAATATAGATTTAGCTTATCATAGCATATTACATGTGAATATTTTACGTATCATCCTTCTAATGTATGATTGCCTCAAGCTATGAACAGAAGTTGACGTGATTGACGTGGATGAGTTCCTATTAATTAAATGTCTATGTTTGTTAATGATCTGCCTGAGCGTTCAATGGACCCTCAGGCAGATTAGAAACAGGCTAAAGATTTAATAATAATTGATAATACTAACTTGTTGTTAGGTAATCTTGGTAGATATTTAAAATTATTGGTAAAAAGAATCTAAAACTTTCTACCAAACATTAGATAATGGATATAATTAGTTATTTTGTAACGTTTTAACTATAGTAATATTATAAAGAGGAAAAATTTTTTTGTTTGTTTGTACCGAATAAGCTCCGAAACTACTCAACCAATTCTGATAAAATTTAGTAAAAAGATAGTTTATGACCCTGGAAAGAATATAGGATAGTTTTTATCCCGGAAATCATCCCTTAAAGGGGTAAAAATGGGGATGAAAGTTTGTATGGTTTTTTTACCGGTGGTAGGACTCTGTCAAGCCTGAGGAGTCCGACTGGGTACCACCCCCTTATCTATTTCTGCCGCCAAGCAACAATGATTGCATTGTTGTGTTCCGGTTTGAAGGTTATGTAGCCAGCGTAATTACAGGCAAGAGGCATATCGTCTTAGTCCTCACAGTGACAACGCACCTGCGGCTCTGCATTTATGTTACCTAAAACCTAAGTGCATGAACCGTAGGTGTTATGGGCGACAGGTACCTACTGCTTCCCATCAGCTGGTCTGTCTGCTCGTTTGTCACCGAATCTCATAAAAAAATAATAATTTAAATACATTTAATAAAAATATGTATATAAAATGATAGATTTTAAAAAAAAAGTGTTTCTCAACCCCATAATTAAAAAAATCAAGAAAAATAATTTATTTTTTGAACTTTAAAATTTAAGTTAACAAATAATTAATGAAAATGATAATGATTTCACCTAGAAATATTGTAATCATAAGTTCTTGTTCCCACGAATGATCAATAAATGAAATATATCTTATTACTAAATGACCAAGGCTTTTTAAAACGGTCAAGACTAAATACAGTTAAAACTTGTTAAACCACTTCAACTAAACCTAAATATTACTAACTAAATTAGTAAATAACGACATTGCAATGCGTATCAAAGCCTTGATCGATCAATGTTAGCAAATATATTAAACTGTTAGATGTTTCAAAGGTATTATATAGTTGTATATATAGTCATACCTTAGTCTCTCCCGTGACCATGATTGCTGTAAAGCATTCGAAAAGTCGGGAACCAAAAATCAAAATAAATCCGCGAAAAAATCGGAAAAGATAGTTTTATTTAAAATATTTTGTATTTTTTTTTTCAATTTAAATATTTTAATGACAAACAATTTGATCTACTAATAACGAAAAGGAGTAAAAACTAAATTTAGAAAATGTAAGTCGCGCACAGCTAATGTATCGCGCGATGTGATTAACATAATATGTACATAAAACATTTTTACATAGAATTTATTCCAATATTTAAACTATTAGTTTACTTAAACATGTGATATTTACTTAGATTTTACATTGGAATATCACAAGTTATTGACATTCGGAATTAAGGAAAAATTTTACGAAGTATTATAGTTATGTGGATTTTGCATAGTTTGTGGGCCGATTTATTAATATTCAGTATTGTTTAACGTCCCACTGTTGGGCATGGGCCACCCTTCTATATAAAGAAGTCAGTCGAGTCCTGGGTCATCACGCTGGCCAAGTGTGCTGTTGCTACTTTGATTTCTCTTCCTTTTCAAAATATCAGTATAATATTTTATTTTTTAAATTTAAATAACGCAATCGAAAGCAAAAATAATAATTATAACATGCATTTACATATAAGAAAATAACATATTTCACAATTTACGATCTTCAGACCAAAGAAATTCCTTTAATACCATAGATTATATTAGATTAAAAGTGAAAAATTATAAATAACATTGCGTCGTAATAAATAAAACAAGCCGTAATGTACGGGATGATCTACTGTTAATACCTTCGCGAAATATGGCCATTATTACGCTGAAATTATAATATGTGACTCAGTAATTCACGTACGCACCTACGAGTGCTATGAAACATATATGTATATTTGTTTCCTTTGTCATATAGTGCAGCTTCAATCGATTTAGGTTAATTTTCAACAAGCTTGATCCCTGGTTTTAAATTGTTTTAAGGCGATTAAATATAGCTTAAGCTATTCCTTCAAATATGCTATACTCCCGTGCAACCCTACTCATAATAAGTTGTCGTTCTTTTTTTACAATAACTTTTTTCTTTACCAGGGTTAAAATAACCTGTAATACTGTAATAATGTTTAACGTAGATAATAATATATGTAGATATAAGCAGATATGATTTTTCCTTGTGAAAATTGCGAATGCGCATTCCTTATCTGAGGTCGGCCATTCTGATACTTGATCGCAATTTCGTTGCAATCGCGAGTCATTGCTGGCTTAGGCCTAGCATCGTCATATCTTTGGAAATGGTTCTAGTCCAGATAGTTGGCGGGCGACGTCCACCTCTTTTGTCCTCGTCTGTATCCAACACTCGTCTCGTCATGTGGTGTTCATCTCTACGCATTACACCCCAGCGTAATCGGCCTTCTTGCGTCTTATGATATACTAGCATTGCCCGCGACTCCGCCCGCGTTCAGATGACCAAAAACCCAATTCTTCGGTTTTACATATTAGTATACTATTAAATTGCTGTTTTTGTATTTTTTCTTAGAAATGAGATATTTTCCCGCGTTAAAAAGTATCCTTTATGTTGACCCGGATAACCAGCTATCACCATACCAAATTTCATCAAAATCCTTCCAGTGGTTTTTCTGTGATGCGGTAACAGACAGACAGACAGACAAAAATTCTAAAAACTATAGATTCGGTCTCATAATGTTTATTTCAATAACATTTTCCAAAAAATATTTAATGTACATATTCGGCTTAGTTATAATTTTATTATATGTGCTAGGTATATTTGCCCCTTTACAAGTGCCTCGGATATACTAACGGTATATAGTATACGGTACTAGCACTAATGTTTTCCAAATATTTATCCCGGCGGGACACAAAATGCTGTGTTTTCTATTTTTTCATAAAATAATTTTTGGATCTACTGATTATAGTCATAGAAAGAACATGCCATTTGATGCCACTTAAGATAAAGCGTAAACATCAAGATATTTCTACGACATCGTACTAAAAATATATCAAAAGCCGACTAATTAGTGCTATAATATTTAAAACAAGCGAAGCCGAAACGCTAAGCGAAATTTACACCAAGACAATATTAGAGAGAAATGAGAGAGAATGCAATAACAATAAATAGCAATAAATAAAAGGATTCAGTCGCTGCTTGTATTGTATGATACTAATCCGGCGGAATAGAGATGGGGTGGAGATGCTCGTGAGCTTTCAAATGTTTCAACTTGAACTTTTACTGCTTCAAGAGAAAAAAGCTTTTTAATCTAAAAAATAAGTTATCTGTTGGATTAAGGTCCTTTTTTGGATGAGAATTAATTTATACTGCCATTAAATTTATCTACGAATCAAGTTAGTACGTACGAATATATATTTCTGAATATTTAATAAGTAAATAATATTTATTTCAATTTTATATCCATACAAAAACTCTATTTCACTCACAACTTTCTTCATTATATATACAGAGGATTTGTATATATATAAATACATGAAAATACTTCTTAGTAATTCATAAATAATCAATCAATTCAATTCAATTTAATTCTCTTGGTTTCAAAGCGTACCAATTGAGCATAGATTACTTCAGAAATGTCACGTAGATCGAAGAAGACACGAAGGAGATTTATCGGTAATAACTAAAATCAATTATTTGTCTGTGTATCAAAGTTATAATTTCAACACTACTCCATAGTTTTCCCCCACAACTAATCCAAGGCAGCGAGTGCTACGGCGATTACTTTAATTGGCTCAATCTCCATTCAAAACCACCTCGTGGTGGGGTTAGATTTATGGCGAAAGGGTCTGATCCGTGTTTATGAACGAAGATAGCGGAAAATCTAGTGCGATCTTCCTTTTTCCAATTACGTGAAGTATTTTTTTACACTTTTTTAAATTAAATTATAGATAAAATATGTTTAAACAAGTATTTATTTACATACGCGAATGTGTAACAGCTTACCATTTATTGAAAATTTATTCCTCCACCTCAAGGTTACCTTGAAGAGATCGCTTCCAGCGATAAGGTCTAAACTACTGTACATCTTTTGTATTTGTGTTTTTACTTTTTATATTTTATATATTATTGTTACTGTTTATAAAATGTAAGAAATCTTAATTAATACTAGCGACTCATCCTCGCTCCGCTCGGGTCGGTTCATTCCTAGTTACGTTTTAACTTTTAGTACAGATTTCTCAGAGATGACATACTCGTATTTTCGTTGACTCGGATAACCAGCTATCATCATATTAAATTTCATCAAAATATATCTAATGGTTTTCTCGTGATGAGTTCCCAGACAGATAGATAGACAGACAGACAAAAAAACTAAAAACTATAGGTTTAGCCTCTGTATCGATAATAATGACTATTTTAATAACATTTTCCAAAAAATATTTAATGTACAGATTCGACTCAGAATTTTATTATATTAGATTACGCGTATAGATTAAATATAAACATTTCATTTACAGTTTCTAATTATTTTTTTTATAAGAAGCCATTTGCCATAATTACTTTGATTGATTACTATTAGGCGCAAAAGGTCAAACTGTGTTGCTCTGTGACCTTCTTTAAAATTATAATAACGCTAAATATTATAAAATCATTAAGTCTGCCAAAACCTAATTAATTTAGGAAATATATATAAAAGGCAAAAGTGATTGACTGATGTATCAACGCACAGTCCAAACCTTTAAGGCTAGAAAATTGAAATTTCGCTCGCGTATTCCTCATATGATGAAGGCATCCACTAAAGAAGGATTTTTCAAAATTCAACCCCCAAGGGGGAGAAATAGGGGATAAAAGTTTGTATGAAACTATTTATTCCTTGGACATATTTGAAAAAAAAATGAAAATCGATTCACAATTACTGGAGAAGATATCGTGTCTGTATTTTATTTTTTCCATTCATTCATTCATTTCATTATTTATGTTACGCACAAAATATAAAAAATAAAAATACAGTCAAAAACAATAACTCCTTTTTTTCAAAATCAGTAAAAAAGGGTTCCTGTTTATAGGATTATTATACAGATAGGTTTTCAGAGGTTTGATTATTATAACATTTTTATACGGAGGTCGGATGGTGAAGGCATTGAAGGAAATATGAAGTAATACCTATAAGACTAACCCTCTCGTGATGCCGGGGTATAAATTATTTGTGAGCGAGATTGGCTACTTCTACTTGAGCTGTACGAATGATGCTCTACTAAATACATATATTGTATGAATGTACAGTCCTTACATTAATATCCATTTAAAATATAATATTTGTCCAAAAACTTGTAGCAAGGTAAAATAACAAAATAAAACATATATATATATGTATATATATATATATATATATATATATAAAATATAATATTTATTTGATTTTATTAGTAGATGCTTTGAGGGTCTTAATAAAAATATTGAAAGTTTTAAAAATGTTCTTTGTATAACAAAGCCATTTTTAACCAACATTATAATAATAGATAGTTATAATCTCAATATTCACCATAGTCACTAGAACCCTTGTACCTACCCTTAAACTTGTGTATATAGAAAAGTAGGTAAGTAGGTACTTTTAAAAAAAAACAAAAAATATATATCTCTATCCCTTACTTGAGAAATTATGCATTCTCCATTCAAACTTCCACCCCATTAAGGGATGATTTCCGGGATCAAAACTATCCTATATCCTTCCCGCGGTTTCAAACTATCTCCATACCAAAATTCGTCTTAGTCGGTTCAGTGGAATAAGCGTGAAAAAGTTACAGACAAACAAACAGATTTACTTTCGCATTTATAATATTAGTATATATATATATATATATATATATATATATATATATATATATATATATAACCTATAATATAGTATGTAGTTATAATATAAAGTAGAGCACTCTCCAGACCAAATCTATTGAAGTTAAGCTCCGATAATTTTGAGGGGCAAGTTAGTGCAGACTAAAATATTGGCCCATCACTACATCATGCCCAGATATTGATCATGAAGCCGATCTTTGATTTATATCTTTGATTTATAGCGGGTGAAATTACTTCTATATGGAGTTGCAATTTTAGATTTACGTACAATATGTCTGTCTGTTTTGCGTGTACTTGCTAACTTAGTTTTTTTTAAGTTTAGTTAACAGCTATCTATCACTCTTCTGATAATCTAAAATTATTTAGGCAAATGGCTATTAATATTAAACTCTGTTTTAATTATAAAACAATCACCTATAGAAACCGCAACTTTAAGCGTAATAGTGCTCAGACAAGATGCCTCAGCAACAACGCATGTATTTTTAAACAGTTTACCTATTTTTTTAATGCCTAACTGCTGGGCAAGAACCTCCTTTCAATACAAGGGAATTAGACTATATTCCACCACGCTGGCCAAGTGCAGGTTGGCGGACTTCGCATGTCTTTCGAAAACTTGCTAGGTTTTCTTGTACATGCAGGTTTCCTCACGATATTTTCCTTCACCGTGAAACAAGTGGTAATTATGTTGGAAATGATTCCCACTTGGAAATATTAAAGGTGCAGGATCCGGGATTTGAACCCGCTTCACTCGATGCAACCAAGCGAGCGCTAAGACTACCACTGCTACTATTATGATAATTATCTATCACTTACTATATTATGTATATAATTTCAATGCCCTTGCAAGCTCATATATATAATCTATGAAGGTTTCTAATCAAATATATTGTATGCATGTTTGTATACATATTTCTCTGAAGTTAATAATCGTAATAAGTTAAACCATTATCTTCATTTTACGTGTAAATATTATACTACGAAGCTTGTACATGTATAATCTATACTATCTATACTAATATTATAAAGCTGAAGAGTTTGTTTGATTGTTTGTTTGTTTGTTTGTTTGGTTGAACGCGCTAATTTCAGGAACTACTGGATGGAATCGAAAAATTATGTTTGTGTTGGATAGTCCATTTATCGAGGAAGGCTTTAGGCTATATATCATCCCGGAAAAATGTACAGTTCCCGTGGGATAGAGTTGTTTTTGTCTAGAGACGAACCCGAAGCGAAGCGAGGGTGAGTCGCTAGTAATATTATAAAGCTGAAGAGTTTGTTTGATTGTTTGTTTGTTTGGTTGAACGCGCTAATCTCAGGAACTACTTATCCGATTTGAAAAATTCCTTTTGCATTAGATAGCCCGTTAATTGAGGAAGGCTATAGACTATATATCATCCCGAAAAATGTACGGTTCCCGTGGGATATATTTGTTTTTGTCTAGGGACGAACCCGAAGCGAAGCGCGGGTGAGTCACTAGTTTATTTATAAAAGAAAATCCATTTCACAGGCCAAATAAAACCACTTAAAATAAAACAAATATGTACCCTCAGTATAGTGATCACGTTATTATTTAGCATTCCGGACTCCGGTACAAAGTCGTCCGTCCATCCGAACTCCACCCGATATATCAACATTAGCGCTGTCCCCGTCCGGCCACGACGACATGTGCATAGCTTTAAAGAGGATGGAAGAGATAATAACTTTTGTTTAGTAAAAACGATAATATTGGACTAATATAATACAATAATTTTTATTCTAAGCTTGACGAATTACGCTATTTGAAGCTTTTTATTTTGAGCTTTAATGTAAAATCAGTGAAGAAAACCTACAACCAACTTATAATTTTGAAATCATTTCAATTTCATAACTCAATTATATTTAATTCTGTTCATATTAGATGGGTAACTCAGATATTTTATTAGTTAAAATATGATTATTTCATGTCATCTATCCATATCTATATATATAATAAAATTTTAACTGAGTCGAATCTGTACATTAAATATTTTTTGGAAAATCTTATTGAAATAGTCATTATTATCGATACAGAGGCCGAATCTGCAGTTTTTAGAATTTTTGTTTGTCTGTCTGTTTGTCTTTTTGCCTGTCTGTTTGGGAACGCATCACAAGAAAACCACTGAACTGATTTTGATGAAATTTGGTATGATGATAGCTGGTTATCCGGATTAACGTATGAGATACTTTTCACTGCGGGAAAATATCTCATCTCTGAGAAATCCATACTAAACGTTAAAACGTAACTAGTGAAAAACCCGAACGGAGCGAGGGTGAGTCGCTAGTTCATATAATAAAGGTACATACACTATATATTTCCATAAAATAAACTTAAGATTAATGTCACTTTTATTTATAAAATTATTTCACTCTTTTTCCACAAGATCGTGATTTTTATGTAAATTAAAAATATATATACATATATATTCATAGATTCAAAATATCATTAGTCAAAGAAATCACATAAACATACAAATTAAGCCTAATGCTAATACAACACTGGTATGTTAAACTTATGCTAATACAAATATTGACCTTAAATATGAAAAATACGAATAGCTTTTAGAGAATTCGTCAAATAACCTTTTTTCCAAAAATAAATGATTTTTCCTTTCTATTTTATTATAAAATAAGTGGTATAAAGACGTATCTATGGCGTATTCTGTTGCTCTAAAGCCAACACACCCATGGGACATCAAAAATGAAGATTTAGTCCCTCGCCGCGTCATACGTTAAGTCGGCTAATGAAAACACGGCGTGGGAAGTGATGAAGTGGACGGGTCGCGGGTCGACAACTTGTCTTGGTCTTTTAGATAGAAACAGTGTTTATAGAAAATAGAAAATTTCTATTTTAAATCTAGATAAAATTGAAATAGTTCGAAGAAAAATTGAAACGTAAGAGGTTTAAAAATAAGTATATTGTCACGACTTCGCATGAAGGTTTTATACATATTTCCACTTTTTCAGCTATTGAGCGATGATGAAAACATGAAAGTTTGTGAGTGACTGTTGAGTTTCTCGCCGGCTCTTCTCAGCAGAAGTGGTCTCCGGCCGCTGGTAGCTTCCTTATGGCTTTATGTAAAAATTACGATTACAAATTGCCTGTAAAAGGCTATTTGGATAAAATATTTAATACGTTACTTTTTTACGAGCACTACTTGTTTCTGCAATCATCTATAGATATAATAAAAATGGAATCGGTATATTAAATATTTTTTGGAAAATCTTATTGAAATAATCATCATTATCGATACAGAGGTCTAATCTATAGTTTTTAAAATTTTTGTCTGTCTGTCTATCAAGGAATGCATTACGAGAAAACTATGGACAGATTTTGAGAAGAAAGAAATTTGGTATAATGATAGCTGGTTATCCGCGTCAACATATAGGATACTTTTTATTGTAGAAAAATATGCCATCTCTGAGAAATCTATATTAAATTTTTTGCAAAAGGAAACGAATGATCAATAAACCTATGCGTACCCTTGAAAATATCTGCTGTCAATGTCACCTTTCAAAAATACGTGAAAGCTTTAAGTAAGCTTTTTTGAGGTAATACGGTCAATGTTAAATGTTTAAAATCATATAGGGTTACAATTAATTAGTTAAATGTAACTGGTTGTTGATTACGATTTTGCTTCGATATTTTTTTATTGATAACCAATTTTTATAGTTTAATAATTAAGTATAAAGCAAATGTCTGCAAGCAAGTTTTAAGTCGGAGATTGTTTTGCTGAAACAATATGAATAATATGAGAGATAGAAGGTACCAATAGTGCTGCTTAATATTTTAACTTTTTAAATTCCATATAAAACTATAATACTGCGTAAATAATTAATATTTTTAATTTTTTTTATAGTTATACATATTATAATATAGCAACACTAAATAATATCATTAATAAATAAAGTTTAACAAAAATTGTAATAATTATAATAGCTAAAATAAAATAAATAATATTGCCATACATAATTATAATACATATTAAAAAAAAGTTTAGAATTAAAATTAAAAAATATTGTCCGGTACTTTGGTGCCTGCCTGTTGAATTTTTGAAATCATTTTGTAAAATTATAGGTATGCGCCTTTGAGACGCCCAAAACCTTAGTCTCTCCCGTGATCATGATTGCTGTAAAGCATTGGAAATGTCGGGAGACAAAAATCAAAACAAATCCAATCAAAAGATAGTGTTATTGAAATTGTTAAATATTCGCCTAAATCTAAGAAAGTATAAGATAGAAGTTACTTTATGTTTATGATTTCTATAGAAAATATAGATATTCTTTTATTATACATATAGAAAATGTAAGGAAGCAACGCGTGCATCCCTTCTACAACAGGTTTTATAACAAACGGCAACGTTATGATTTAGATATAATCTATTTTTTTATTGTATTGTCTTATAAATTAGTCCTCCCTTCCTATAATTTATACTATATAATTTATACTAGTTATGTAACAACTGCTTACATGAATAAAGTCCTCAGACGATAACAATATGATGGATACAGCGTGTAGAATCATAATAGAAGTAAGCCAAACTAAGCGTTCAGTGTGTGATAGTAAAAAATGAAAAACTTTTTTTAAAGTTTTCATTTTTTCGTTTTTAGTGCAAACATAGTAGTAGCAAAGTAAGAAGAAAGTATTTTTTTAAATTCGGTAGGTGAAAAATCAATCATCCCCCTTTTTCTACACTTAGGGGTGGATTGTTTTTCAAATTTAAATGGGACCAACTTTGATGTATCCAATAGAAAAGAATCATCGAAATCGGACTAACCTATAAAAAGTTACGCGTGGTCAAACTTAAAAAAAAACATATATACATTTCGAATTGAGAACCCCCTCCTTTTCTTTTCTCTTCGGTTAAATAGTAAAAACCAGAATATCATAAAAAAATTGCTGTCCTGTATATACTGTCACCTTAGGTCTTATGTATTATATCCGCCCCCTATGTTTTATAAAAGACGAATAGACCGTCCGTATTCTATGACATAATATATTTGTTTACTAATATATATGTATATATATATATATATATATATATACATATATACGTGATATATATTATATAATATTAGAATATTACGAAGAATCAAAGTACTAACCAGAATGCATCGCTGTCTGTCTAGGGAAGCGATGCGAAGTCGCAGGGGAGCTTTTCATCACTTCCCTCTCTACGTTTTATAATTATTTAGAATTTTGTTACAGTTTCATATATTCCTAACTTTATATGAACATCGATTTTTGGTAGCGTTGGACTTATGTACATAGTCAGGTCATAAGTTCTGTCACATGTTTAATATGAAATAATTGAGACATGTTTATTATTGATGTAAACATTTATATACCAAAATGAACTTTATAAAACACAGATTTTTATGCTAACAAAGTTTATTCAAAATGACCCCCGCGATTTTGAATACAGACCTTCAACCGCCGCCGCCAGTCGTCTATCGCAGCACGAACGAGGTCTATGTCAATTTCGGCGGCTGCCTTAATCAAGGATGCCTTGAGTGACTCCAAGTTAGGATGACGTGTTGAGCAGGCCTTTTCCTCCAAGTATTGCCATATGTTGTAATCTAACGGACTCAAATCTGGACTGGAGGAGGGCCAGTCTTCGTGCCGGGTGAAGTCAATTTCACGCGCCGCCAGCGAGTCTTGAGTGCTTTTCGTTCTCTCGATCTTTTTAGAATACCCAGCGCTTGTTATTGATCATGGTGTGAGAAACAGGTTTCACAAGGTTCGTGAGGACTGTATTTTGATACAAAACTGCATTTGTTTTTACGCTTTTCTCTCAAAAATGTACCTAAGTTAAGCCCCAATAAGAGACTCCCAACCAAACCATGAGTGAGGATGGAAAATGGGCTCGTTGGATACGCGGAATATGCTTGCTCGCTTCTTCACTACTGTGTGCGAGCACCGTAACATTTTGTTTGTTGTAGCTCTCTTCCACATAAAAAAATTTTTCATCCGAAAAAAGAATTTCCCGATTATTGTTTCCCGCGTACCGCTTCAACAAAGCGCGACATCTCTTCAACCTCAGGTCCATTAAACGAGCGTCCAAACGATGTCCTATTTTTCTTCGATATGCCCGAAGACCTAAGTCTTTATTTAACACCCTTTTCACCGTGGTTCTGCTTAAACCCATCTGAAGGGCCAAAAGTTTTTGCTTACGTATGGGATTTCTTTGAATTCGCGCCTTCACAGCTTTTATCACTGCTGGAGTCCTAACCGAGCGAGGGGGACCACTTCTTGACCTGTCATCTACTCTAGAGTCTTCAATGTATCGTTTGATGGTACGATAAACGAATCTTTTGGTTATATTCAAATTTTTCAATATGTCAAAAATCTGAATTGGCGCGAGACCGCAACGATGCAACGCAATAACCGCAACGCGGTCTTCTTTAAGTGTCCAGTCCATATTTAAAAATGAGTAAATTTCTAAAAAGTATACATTTTTATATTCATGAAAAATTCGAAATTCGATTTCAATAAACTTTTTTTGTGGTCAGCATTTTAAATTCAAAAGTTTTTATTGTGTGATAGAACTTATGACCAGACTATGTATAAGTAGAGTTCTGGCTTAATTTCAGTCCATACAAATGTATGGTTCAATGAAACATTTTACGTGGTCCAAATTTATTTTATATAAAAGTAGCCTAAGTTACTCCTTATAACATCAGCTATCTGCCATTGAAAATCCCGTCAAAATCGGTCCAGCCGTTTCGGAGATTAGCCGGAACAAACAGACAGACAGACAGACAAAAATTGTAAAAAATTTTGTTTTGGTATATGTACCGTGTATACATCCATATGCATTTAGTAAAAAGCGGTTATTTCAATATTACAAACAGACACTCCAATTTTATTTATCTGTATAGATAAATACCTATATATAGCACAGTTCTTTTCTAATGCTAATTCTACCTATGTATATAATATATACCTGATATTTTTATTTACTTATTAATATCAGTCTATTTGATTCTTTATATTTTTTCAGATAACGTTCATAAAGGGAGGCCATGGACTGGACAGGGCGCGTCTTTATGATTCCATACATTTAATTTCCCATTTGTCTGCCTTCAAAAACTTTATACATTTATTGTAGGGCAGGTTGGTCTAGAAGTACGCACTTAACACCTCCTAGTTAATTTCTAAGAACTTAATTTAACTGGTTAGTTAATTTAACTAATTGTTAACTGGACCACCAACTGGTGGCTCGGCGGTCGTTGACAGGTTAAGGTTCAAACAGTTCTAAAATTAAATTAAATATCTCTAAATAAAACTATCTTTTCGGATTATTTCGCGGATTTATTTTGATTTTTGGTTCCCGACGTTTCGAATGCTTTACAGCAATCATGGTCACGGGAGAGACTAAGGTGTTAGACATATCGTCTCGAAAAATATAGTTTTATTTAAAATGTCAAATATTCGCGTAAATCTAAGAAAGTATTAAATATCTCTAGATAATCGGCTTAACTTTTATTTTGTACTTAATAATCACATCTTTTATAAAGCAACATAAAATGTAACAAAAATATGCAAAATCTTTAGAAATAAAACAGAAAAAAATAAAAGAAGTGATAATTGCGCACTCTATTGGATAAGAATACGCGTGTGATTTGATAAGAGTACGCAGGAAAAATTATATCATAATTCGTGTCCTGTAGCTCGTACAGACTTCATGCCACCACTCCTGGCATTTGGAATATCCTATTCAATCTTCATTTGGGGGGTCCACTCATACTTCACCACATAGTGGGCATTTCCCCATTTTATTTTTGGGTGTCTTCTTTAGGACTTGAGACTAAGAGTTTTTCAGCCTTCTTAGTAGTAAGTTTCACAATCCTTTTTGATTTCTTTTTTGGTAGGTACTACTCTTGGGGCCAAAGTGTGAAAAAATTAACTGCCTCTAAAGTGCAGGATATGTGGATATAGGATATGTGGTTATCTAAAATCAATAATATTAGACTAATGTCTTTGTGTGTCTTCTAACATACTCAAGTGCGCATTCTTGCACACATTCGCGGTTTTCTAATCGAGCAAAGCTCATCGCCATCTATTAGCATTGATCGGAATCGCTCTCGCTGTGAACCCTAGGTGAATTTCTTGCCGATCAAGCCGTATAATCATAATTTTAAAATATTTGTAATTTTATCGCAAATACACTTCCAAAATGCTAAAATTATTAATGAAAACTGTTAAAAATGTTTACACTTACGTATTTTTTGTGTTTTTGTAGATTTTTCTCTTTTTTTTTTCGTATTGCACTTCTCATTAGCTTGCACTTTAAAATAACACTGAAGTTAGTCGTAGATCGTAAACAACGTCGTGGCTATTGACACTGCGTACTCTTATCGGATACGTACTCTTAGATCAGCCTATCCTATATTTGACGCGATATATAAGCATTTATAATTGTGAACTAATTGTCATGATTAAATTGTACCATACCATATTTCCACGGGTGGAATAATTCATTACTTCATTGATCTTGAATTAAATTATTTTTTCCAAAAAAACGTACGCTATGAAATAATAATATTGCTGTTACTCTATAAACATATAACTTGTATTTATTTAGAATATTGATTATAATATATTAGTAATATAAAAATAAAATTCATTCATTACCAAGTTATAAGAAAAATGATATTTTTATTGTTTAGTACGTAATAAAAGCTCTTAACATACTTTATAACGCCATCAAAACCTAGAGCGTACTAATTCAATCGATTAACATAAATCCATACACAAACGATATAACAATGAAGCCATAAAATATTATTAATAAGCGGTAACCAATTATTATTTCGATCATCGCTTATATTTAGGTCAATGTTTTGATTCAACGATTTATGGCCTTTCAAATAAGCGATCTAATACGTGTAGCGCCATCTATCTATCAACAGGGTACATTTTGTGTTGCGTATAGATCTTGATAGATGGCAGTACTCGTTAAGAGATTTATACGCTGCTGATGTTTTTATTTCATCCCAAAACTTATTAAAAACATAACAAATGAAATTACAGTATTTATATATTTTATAAGAATGTTTGTTTCCGTTTGTGGTAAATTTAATTGTATGTTATTTCTCATTTGGTCTGAAACATTTCATTTTGTAATTACATTATGCCATCCTATTAATATTTTTATATTATTTTTCTATAATAAAAATCCTGCGGTATATTTATTTGTAGGTGTCTCTTACCCGATCTCTCTCTAATCGCGAGTTCGATTCTCGTTTAAATAAATTGAATATCTACTTGCCTTTATATGAAATAAAAGATATTTCGATGACATTAAATACATATATATTTATAGACATAGTTTATTTTTTACTAGATTTGCTAAATAAATAATAAATTAATCTATACATATAATAAAATTGTAACTAAGCCGAATCTGTACATTAAATATATTTTGGAAAATCTTATAGAAATAGACATTATTATTGATACAGAAGCCGAATCTATAGTTTATAGAATTTTTTTTTGTCTGTCTGTATGTCTGTCTGACTGTTACCGTATCATGGAAAAACTACTGGAGGGATTTTGATGAAATTTGGTATGATGATAGCTGATTATCCGGGTAAACATATAGAATAGTTTTTACTGCGGGAAAATATCTCATCTCTGAGAAATCTAAGAAATCTATACTAAATATTAAAACGTAAGTAGGGACGAACCCGAGCGGAGAGAGAGTGAGTCGCTAATTAATAATATATCTATAGATTTAGTTATGTGTTTATCACGATTAAGTAGATAAAAATACAGACTCAAATATGATAATCGAAATGTATCGCGCCGTACAGCATCTTCGAAAAGCTAATTAATAAAACTTAAGTCATAAATAAAGTGCGGGTGGCTGTTAGCAAAAACTGTTAGGATCATAAACCTGTCAGCGGATGAGGCACTGCCTTTGTTGCGATGTAACGTCGACCGATAAATCTAATACGACAATTTGAGTTGGGCGGTACCTTCTTTCGATTTTGGCTCTAGTTCCGTATTTTGGATTATTGATTTTAGCTCGTTTTTATAATGCTCATTTATAAAATAATGTTTAATTACATGAAAATTATTGTATTTCATTACTTTTTTCATATCTAGATCCTTCATTTCAGAGATCAGCTTAGCAGCAGCAGAGGGTGATGAGGACTCTTCTCAAGGGAGCTGATGAGGATGACTTCGAAGCGTGTTCTTCCATTTTCTTTCATTTATTGCCAAAATCAGACTATGCTGTTTTAACTTAACCAAACTCATGTAAACTTATTTAACTTATTGATACAAAATTCAGGTATTGATTTTGGGAGTTATCTGAAATAATTACTGGAATAATCAATTTCCTATGAAATATGTTTCATAAATAAAAATAGTACCTAATCTTTTGTGGTAAAAATAAAATCTCACGAATAAACAATGTATCTCACTAGAAGAAAACCATGTATATGTAGTATAGCTTAATATAAGGTTAATAAAATATTCAAATTAAAACGGCCATCTGGCTAAAACGGTACTCTCCAAGCTTGGCAACGCATGCTTATTACGATAGCGGTTCTAGGTCCAAGGCAAGTATTGACCATATAGGATAAGTCAATAGCTTAGGCATATTGAAACACACGTAGTAATAATAAATAAATATATAGATAAATAAATAAATAAATATCTTGGGGAATTAACACACAGCACCATCTAGTTCCATGGTAAGCTACGAGGTTTGTGTTATGGATACCAGATAGTTGATACACTACAAATATATAACTTTAAATACATACATATAAATATAAACACCCACTACTGGAGTAAAACATTCGTGCTCATCACAAAAATGAATTCCCCCAGCGGGACTCGAACCCGCGGCCGCTGACACAACAAGTAGGGTCAAATAAAAATAGATATCAAATGATAGATCTTTATACCTTGCGCTGTTTTTAAACTTAAATGTTTTTTTAAAGTAAAATGATAAAAATAATTTTTTGTCTAGGTATATTTTTATTTTGATTACAAGTAGGACCTTTGACCTATGGGTTAGAATTTTGAAAACCGATTCATAACTGTCAAATACCTCCTTTTCTTTAAAAGTTGTTAAAAGCCAAGAGGCAATTAATTCACTAGTTTTTTATCCTACGAAATCTATATACATATGTATAGATACTCGTATATAAATAGGCAAAGACAAAATAGTTCAGAACCTTTTTCTCCTCTGTTTGTCAAACGATTTTCTGTGTTTTTGTTTATTAATTATTGAGGAGCTTTAATTTTAACAATAAAAAAATTGAAAACATTTCATTTTTTTGAAGTTATAGGTACCTACTTCTTTTGGCACGTTTGGAAAAAATTATGAGAGTAAAATTTTTACGATGCGCGCGCACACCGACAGCCATAAAACGACATGATGAAGTTAGCTGAAAGCGACATTATGAAGTTAGCTGCATTCCCTTTACAAACAGAGAGTTGTGACATACAGGATGATATCTTTAGCTATTTTTGTTCTGTTACGCCGAAGAAATACAACTTCTTATGTACATGCGTACATACTAGTAAGTACATTTTTTACAAACACAGACTTTTTTTTTATTTTGTATCAAACATGAGGTCAAAAAACTTCCCCTTTGAAGGAAACTAGACAACAATTCCTCAATTATTTCAACAATTTCTCAATTATTTCAATTTCGTGAGAACGAAAATATTTGAACTGTTTTGATTTTACCCTGCTAAAAATTGAACGCAGATAATTAAATTCATAATCCAAATACACGAGAAAGTATACTCACTTACTAAAATAAGTATTATAAATGTCAGAAGCCAAAATTATACTAATAAAAAATATTAACTGAAAAACAGGTTTTTTGAGTTATTAATATAATCCATTTTACTAAGCTATTTGATAAAATCATGAAAGTCGGTTTTGTCATAGTTCTAATTTTCTATTATCATTGAGTTCAAATTTTGTATGTTTGTTAAATCCAGATGACTGGATATTAATTTGATAGCATCCAGTCAAACTTAATGGAGTCTGGAGGTGAATAGCAAATCTCTTCAATAACCTGTAAAACTATTAAAATTCAAAATATTTTATTCAGCATTAAATTATTACATTTTTTTACTGAACATCAACGAACGAAGACGCCTCAGACCTGAAGAACCGGCGAAAGAAACTCATCGAGTTTGAGCTCATTTGATTCGTTTTGATTAGTGATTGCAATCCGGCGTCATTTTTAGTCCGGCCGGATCCGGACTAGATTCCCATCGATCCGGCCGGATCCGACCGGATCCGGCTGGATTGATTAAATCAGGATGATTTTCGCTTTTCGGTTCAAAATGAACTGTTAGTAAGTTAATCAAGTATCATTGTACTTAATATAGGTAGTTTATAAAAAATAAAACATATATAAAAACAACTTTGACGCCTTGGTGACTTTGGATGGCCACGACAGACGTCCATAGCCTTTGCCGCACCCACCACATTTCGACAGCTCTTATAAAAGTATTTCATTATGGATTATCTTGAATTGATTATAGAAGAGGAAGAAGATGATGACCTTTTAATTCGATACTATCTCAGTGTAAAAAGGGCCTTCCACTCATCCAATTTTCATCAAAAAGTCGAAAGAATGAAGGTTTCTACGTTATTAATTATAAAACAATATAAAAAATAAATTATAAAGCAATGGATGTGCCGAGACACCAGTGTAATTAAAATTTCATCATTTTCAGTAAACGCTTCAACAGATGCCATTTTATGATTTTTTATTGAAAATACCTCAAAATACACTTGGGCGGCGGCGACACTGCGAATATGAGCGCTGCAGTAACGCTAGGGTCTAACATCACAGTCGCAGCGACACTGACACGGTGTCAGTGACGCTGCGCTCGAATGTCGTTTCCTACATATTCATAGTGCATTAATCTGCCGCCCTGTCGCGACCTCACTGACGCTTGCACTATGTAAATGTAGGGAACGACATTCGAGCGCAGCGTCACTGACGGAAATACTTTTAAAAGAGCTGTCGAGATGTGGTGGGCGTGGCAAAGGCGGTACGATGATGGACGTCTGTCGTGGCCATCCAAAGTCACCAAGGCATCACTGACACCAGTCAACTTACGCGGCGTCGGTAACGCTATAAACGCCGCGTTATTGACTCTTGCTTCGAAAGTCTACCTTTAACAGGGTCTAATCTCTTCTGCATAGGGCCTATACATGCAACATCTCTATTATTTTGCTAAAAATTGCTAGCACCGGATCCGGTCGCCGGATCCGGTATATTGGTACCGGATCCGGTAAACGTTCAATGGTGCCGGATCCGCCGGATTACCGGATCCGTTTTTCCGGATTGCAATCCCTAGTTTTGATCCATTCCAAGAACTACATATATCCAAAAGCGTTCTTTCCTATAAAAATAACTAGTTTAAAGCTTAACAAAGACAATTATAAACCATAAAAAATGCCCATAAAGTTCATCAACCCTTAATGAACTGTCACATGATGAGAAATGTGGGCTGAATCAATAATTACGCATGATATTTACGATCATCACCCACCCCTGAAAAACACCCTCGCGCCTGAGGCGAGTCGATCCGGACCATAAATAATAAATACTAGTGCCGTGCGTCTGCAGATAATAGTAATTTACGGTTTACCATTGCCGTCATGTCTTTGCCAACTAGATCGACGTTAGGGACTTTTATGAAGCTCTGTTGTGCGGACCATTTTTGAATTTTTTAAAGCTTTAAAGAGCTTTTTTCTGTAGATATAATAAAATGTATCGGATGGTGTATGGTGTACTCAGTTTTAAATAGTGATATACTTATTATTATTATATTCGGAGTTATATATGAGAAATGAGACATTCATCATATGCACAGTTATTAAATATTTTATATAATAAATATATAAAAATATAAAAAATAATGTTTTTATGATTTGATTATGAAATAGGATATTATGTACGTATGTATGTCTTTCGCTTTTGATTTCTATTTTGACTTCCAGATATTTCGAAACTGTTACAAGGGCCATGATAGTTGGTATACCTACCTGTAAATCATAAAAATGATGTCATGGTCACCATAAAAACTTAAAGTATGTACTACTAGGTACGGTCTTTGTGCTATTAATGTGCATTTTTTTCATTAGGTATTCGATAATACTTATTCAAATTCTAGCAATTTTCTTAGCATATGTACCTATATGACATTATCGTGTATAAGGTTTAGCCAATTATGTATAGCATTTTAAAAAGTTAGTTTTTTTTTCAATAAATATTTATAATTTCTACGCGATTTATCACAAAAGCGAGAGTATAAAATATACGAGCCATATCATTTTAATTACGATATGATAGGTAACGATGTCAAAAGCATTATTTATAGGGCTCTAGTCAAGTCAACCCGCTCCCCCGTCCCGATAAACCAAAGTTACTGAGTTCACGCCCAAATTTTAATAATAATATATCTTTGTAATTTATTCGCACCGCGAGGCGACAGCGTTTGTTCCTATTTAAACGTCGATCGACTTTGAGTTATGCTTCCAACTTTCACGGATTCAGAGTTGCAATTTTGTAATGGGGCTCATAAAAATAATAAAACAAATGTCTAATTTTTTTAAATATGGAGTGGTTTTAGGTATATATTCAGCCCATTTTAACGTCCCACTGCTGGGCACGGGCCTACCTTCAAAACAAGGGGGATCAGGCCATAGTCCACCACGCTGGCCAAATGCGGGTTGATTAATTTTACATGTCTTTCGAAGACTTACTAGGTTCTCTCAGACATGCAGGTTTCCTCACGATGTTTTCCTTCACCGTAAGACAAGTGGTAGTGATATGGAAATGGCTCGCACATGAAAGTATCAGAGGTGTGAGACCCGGGATTTGAACCCATTTCACTCGGTTTCCCAAGCGAGCGCGTTACCACTGGGCTACCACTGCCCAGTGGTGGTATATAATATCTATTTTCAACAAGTGAATTAGTTCAGAAGTATTATCTAGTGTCTCAATCTCATAGTCAAACAAGCAAAACAAGATCGGTATGAGGACGGAAACGTTTACGTTGTCTTTCAACAAGAGCCACCAAGCAGCTTCCCGAGTCGTCGCCTCAGTACTTATTTGTCTTATAGACCAATTTATCAAAGGAGTTTCTAATATATAATTATTAACTTTTATATGTCACTTCGATTGGTATAAAATACAAATACTTTAAAAAAACTAGAAAGAAGTATTTTATCTCTCTAATATGTATATATGAAGGTAAATAAATCTTAGAAATAAAGCTTTGTTTTTGAAATAGAGGAAAACACTCTTTATTGTAAAGTATAAGTATTGAAATTTTGTACAAATAAGCATTAAGGCGAAGAACTCCTAGTTGAAACCGATATTTTTTTTGGAAAATTCTACTAGACCATCGAGAGATTTCCGCGTTTATAATACACTAGCGATTCACCCTTGCTTCGCTCTGGTTCGTCCCTAGGTACGTTTAACGGTTAGTATGGAATAGATAGTCGATCCCTTGCTCTGTCAAAAATAAAAACAAATCTATCCCTAGGACCCCATACATTTTTGCGGGATAAAAAGTAACCTATGTGCTATTCCAGACTATAATCTATCTCTGTGCCTTTCATCCAGACCGATTCAGCCGTTGTGGCGTGACTGAGTAACAAACATCCATCCATCCTAACTTTCGCATTTATTATATTATAATTAATGGCATATTTGGTTAAAATTTGAACTACATTAATAGATAACATTCGTTGAAAGCAGAAAAAATATTTGGTAATAAATAAAACGACGTGAGATCAGACTGATATCTTAATACCATCAGATACTGGCAACGGAGCCCGACTTCCGCCGTAAATCAACAGCCTATCGCGGTCATTAGTGAATTTATATTTTCATAACAAACATAGAAACATCAGATTGTTTTGTTATTTACCATCGATTTTCCCATAACTTACTATTAAAAGCAGATTAAAAAAAATGGGACAAATATTTTTTTTTTTATAATTTTATAAAAAATATTTTGAACGTAATTTTTGCAATGCATCGACAGTTTTCTTTTATTTATTATTTTGGTTATGTTTAAATCTCAATTTTTAATTATGACGAAATTACATATTAAAAACGATTTCTTTTTTATTATAAATTTTAACAAATAAATTTATATACATTTTATTAAATAGCGCCATCTAGTACAAAATGTTAACACTTTATTGATTTTACGTTTATGGTCATTGACCATACTAGTGCTGCCATCTTGAGTGAAAGCTCTGTACTTCGTTGAATTAAGTGCAATTATTTCATTTATAGTTTTATCGTAAAAAAAATCATTTTTTTAATTATTATGTACTTTTTTATGTTTAATTTATTATTGAGTTGATTTTAGAATATTAAATTACAAAAATAGAGCAAAAATCAGATGGTCATTGACCATAGTCATTGGTTATTAATGCAGTGACACCTGTTGAGATTTTCTGTAATTAGCCGTTTAATCAATATTATTTTTAAAAAATCATTATTTATTATAATTTTAGCGTGTTTTTTAAATATTTTTACTATACTAACTTGGAATCTTATAATATATCATAATACATTTTTTCTTTACTGTAACTTGACAGATCGAAGGCGATCTTTTAAGTTATTAATCAATGGAAACAGAGAGATATGTTATATTGTAAGTAAATTCCAAACTTAAACATGATCTATCCTAAAAATAAAATAGTATTTCATGGTATATAACATGCATCAATATTTACAAACTAAATCATTAAAAATAACTAAATATATGATAAATAAGACTTATTTTTTCCCAGATTTATTATTATTTAGTTTATTTTCCGATAATTTCACAGAAAATTTGTCTTTTCCGTGACAATGGCCACAGTCAAAAATATTCGCGTAAATCTCAGAAAGTTAAGTGAATAAACATATGAAAATAATTATATACTAATATGATATATGCGTAGAGGCATACAGCCGCTAGATGGCATCTAAGTGCCATACTTACGTTAGCGCTGACCGCGTTATTTATCGCACCATTAAAGCGGACCCTTAAATCATCATGTGTCCCTTTACTTTTAAACCCTTAGCTCTTATTACAAGTAAATAGAGTACAAATTTAACCATCTCGTACGTGCTTAATGAATGGCAGACGCGAGTTTTTTTCTTTTTAAGAAATTGTTCAGAGAGCACTTAGCAAGAAAATCTATTACAGCGGGAATAAAAATGAAGTATTGTCACAGTGTGACTTAACGATGTAACTTTTGTGGTTTGAACCAAAATTTGCGGTGAAACACCCTGTACAATAGTTAAGTCCTGTAAGAGCACTATATAATAATATTATAGAGTATAGACTAGCGACTCACCCTCGCTCCGCTCGGGTTCGTCCCTACTTACGTTTTAACTTTTGGTATAGATTTCTCATAGATGAGATATTTTCCCGGAGTAAAAAGTATCCTATATGTTGACCCGGATAACCAGCTATCATTATACCAAATTTCATCAAAATCCCTCCAGTGTTTTTTTTGTGATGCGATAGCAGACAGACAAACAGACAAACAGGCAGACAGACAATAATTCTAAAAATTATAGATTCGGCCTCTGTATCGATAATATTGACTATTTCAATAAGTTTTTTCAAAAAATATTTAATGTACAGATTCGGCTTAGTTAGAATTTTATTATATGTATAGATTAAAAATTTTGTTTTTTTTGTTGCTTCTTTACTTTCACCGTCATATTAAACCACAAGCGAAAAAGCAGAAATTATATATTTCAGTACCTATATATATTTTATTCTCATGTCATTTTTTGTTTCAAGATTTACTTTAGAAATAAAATAATGATATCATTTGTATTCGATATCATTTTGTTTTTAACTAATTAAAACTGCAATACGTGAGAGTTAACGACAAAATATTATGTATTATGTCGTAATTATGTAAAGTTCCATGATCCATCAAATTATTCTACTGGCAACCGGATTTATCGATTTATCGATATTGATTCCATCACAAATCACAAAATTTCATTTGGTACATTGTTAACAAGTTTCGTGTGTTAGTTTTTTTGTTTGTTTGTTGTATGCTAATAAAAGACGAAACTAAAAACTTTGATAAGATGATAAATCAAAAATCGTTGATTCTAAAAAAAAAATATTCTATAACATAGCCATTTAACTTGTCATTTTACTACGATTATTTTCACTGAAAATATTTTTACTGTTACCATACTATTTAGTTAAACTAGAGAATATATCTATTATATACATATAATAAAATTGTAACTAAGCCGAATCTGTACATTAAATATTTTTTGGAAAATCTTATTGAAGTAGACATTATTATCGTTTTTAAAATTTTTGTCTGTCTGTCTGTTTGTGACCGTATCACGGAAAAACCACAGGAGGGATTTTAATGAAATTTGCTACAATGATATCTAGTTATCCGGGTCAGCATATAGGATACTTTTTACTGCGGGAAAATATCTCATCTCTGAGAAATCTATACTAAACGTTAAAACGCAAGTAGGGACGAACCCGAGCGGAGCGAGGGTGAGTCGCTAGTAATAATCTAAAAATCCTACATTTAGAGGCACCATATAAAATGTACATACATAAAGTACAAAATATGAGTCGAGATAAAATAATAAACAAAGTATCAAACAAACGCTAAATTAGAACAAAAGACGAGAAAAAGGGCCGAATTAGAATTAAGGCAGCCCTTTACTTGAATATAAAATGTGACAAACGCAAAAAGCCAACAATGCGCATATATTTGGGTATTATCGTCTTGACAAAAGGTTGGAAAGTACGCACGTATCGTTATCACTGCCCTCTACCCTTACGTTTGGGGTGACTTGGTTTTATTAAGTTATAAGCGTCTATATATAAAAATAAATAACTTAATATAGTTATAATTATTATATCTATTGATATTTTGACTTGTTTTATTTAGGCCTAAATACATTTTCCTAATATCTACTAGCGTTTTGTTTTATTGGCTATTTATCGATACTATTATCTATTATCACTTTTTTCTCTGTCATCAGTGGTATCATGTATTAGGATGAATATATAAATAATGCCATTACTCATAAAAGTTAAAAAAAGGAAAAAAAAATCGTATATCCCATTAATATTATCCATGCGAAGGTTTGGATGGATGTTTGTTACTCAATCTCGCCAGAACGGCTGAACGGATCTGGATGAAATTTGCCACAAATATAGATTATAGTGTGGAATAGTGCAAAGATAACTTTTTATCCTGAAAAAATTTACAGTTCCCGTGAGATAGATTTGTTTTGTTTTTTCACCGAGTTTTTGTATACCATACTAACCGTTAAAACGTACCTAGAGACAAACCTGAGTGAAGCGAGGATGAATCGCATTTCTATAATATTTTCTACTTTTTTCACTTTGAGTTTATAATACTAAATTGTCTTCAACAAATAACCACGCACCGCTCCTAATTCGCACCAAACAGCTACTCTATAGCGAGAATTATCAGAAGTCGTTCAAATGATTTATGTACACAATTATTGGGTTATTCAGGTACGGTGTTTTGCGAGTCGATCCCGTTCCGATAGGAGACAATGAGGTTTCATTTAATGGTGTTTTGAAGGCTTTAGATTCAGTTGTTTAAGATGTATGAAACCTATAACATAACCCTATATTGTATATTATCAACTCACCCTCTCTTGGCTCGGGTTCGTCCATAGGTTGATTTCCCATACAAACTTTCATCTCCATTTTCATCCCCTTAACGGATGATTTCCGGGATAAAAAGAATCCTATGTCCTTTCTAGGGTCTCAAACTATATTCTTACCAAATTTCGTTTAAATCGGTTCAGTAGATCCAGAAATTACCCCCTACAACATCACAACACAAACTCACAAACTTTACCTCCTTATAATATTAGTAGGTATAGGCTAGTGATTTACCTTCATTTTTTTTCGGGCGCGTCCCTAGATGCCTAAGAGTAACTTAGATACATACAATCCTGTCATAACCTATCTGTCTACTAAAATTCATCAAAATCTATCCAGCTGTTTTAGGATGAAGGACTAAAAAAGCAAATACACAAAAATATAAATTTTCGCATAAGTATATAATTCGGCTAAAACTAAATAAATAGGTAATTATATTTAATTATCTTATTTTTATTTAAATGTTTAAAATTAAAATCAACAATTACTGTAAGGTACTCTGGTGTCATTTTTGAATTTTTAAAATCATTTTTGTAAAATTGTGGGTAGGCACTGTCTGTGACAAGTATATAACGCCTTTGAGATGTCTAAAACCTTAGTCACTCCCGTGACCATGACTGTTGTAAAGCATTCGAAACGTCGGGAACCAAAAATCAAAATAAATCCGTGAAATAATCGGAAAAGATAGTTTTATTTAAAATGTCAAATATTCGCGTAAATCTAAGAAAATATTACTCAATTCGGGTTTATGATGTTTTTGAATGTATCGATTAAGTACATTTAGTTAAAGTTTTTTATTTTATGAGCTTGCATACAAAGGAGAACAGGAAAGCAAATATATATTTTTTAAAGCAAAAGGTATTGAGAATGGATTTAACAAACCTTCACGAGAAATGGAAAAAGATATCATAGAGCTCCATTAGATAGTGTGCTAGCTTTTTTATCAGTCTATTGATAGAAGAACAATTTTCTTACTTCAAAATACAGTATAAGTAATCTTATATAAATAAAACTAAATGTTTCTTTGTATGTTTGCACTCTATGTGTTTCTAAAACAGTAATGTAGTTTTTGAAAAACATGTGGAGTCCGCCAAACCGCACTTGGTCAGCGTGGTGGACTATGACCTGATCCTCCTCGTATTGAAGGGAGGCTCATACCCAGCAGTGGGACGTTGAAAAGGGCTGAATACGTAAAGAAGGGCTGAGACTTTGGCGATTCTGCGAACGTCCGTGAAGGTTCCTTTCTGGTCCAAAAGAAAGGAACTTTCCTTTGTTTATTTGTCTCTGTTTGTGAGAGAAGTGAGGGTTAACCGCTAGTTATTTATAAAACATCGTTATATTATCGTTTCTTGCTATAAAATAATATATTTAATCTTACACATACGCCCGTCCGTCCGTTACACAGCTTACAATATCCAAGAGGGAGTTTCAGGTGGAAATCTAAAATCTATCACTGTCCGGATTGCTCCCGCTGCATAAATCCCACAAGTGTAAGACAATTTTGACATATCATTGATCCAAACGGGTTTCATATCAACACCTTCCTCCTGTCTCTCAAGGGACATCAGCGAAACTATCGTTCTATGTAAGTAATGTTTCATAACCATACTTCGTTTCCATTGCCGCATCAGTTTATTTGTTAGATATTTACGCCATAACAGGGCAGTAATGTATTGATGTCAATGGATTTCGTACTCGTACGTATAACATAGGATGTGCATTGCATTACTTAAGTAAAAGACGTAAGTGCTACTCGAATTGACGCTCAAAAATATACTTTATGATCGATTAATATGATCGATTTTCATTTGACGAATAAACTATTTGGGATGTTTAGGAGCTATCGCAGGAGTAGATAGTTTGAAAGACAGGTTCTATCAAGCAGTGACAACTACATATTGTGTTGTGTATTTTATTCGGTAGGTGTTACTTTACTTTGAATAGGTGCTACAGAGTTAGCTTTATCGGGTACAGTCGGCGGAATAATAGGGCTTTATGTTGTTTAGAATAAGAGTTATTTTGGTATTTGGTGTATACCATGTGGTAGGGTGTACGTAAACGAATGTCGCACATGCTTCACAAATGTTGACGATATATCACTTGTTAAGCATCGAATTGTGATGCGATCTAACATCCTATTTCGTATGACCGAATAGCTAGTTGATTGGTATTCAAAATATCGTTTATAATATTAATATTTATCAGTTGTGGCTTAGATTTTTTTGCTTGTGAGATGTTAGCAATCTATAAAAGGCAAAAGTGATTGACTGATGTATCAATGCACAGGCCAAACCCTTAAGGCTAGCAAATTGAAATTTCGCATACGTATTCCTCATATGACAAAAATATCCACTAAGGAAGGATTTTTCAAAATTCAACCCCGAAGGGGTGAAATGAGGGATAAAAGTTTGTATGAAACTTTTTATTCCTTGGACATATTTGCTTGAAATTTGTATTTTTCGTAGTTTAATGGCGAGCGAAGCCGCAGGTTCTGCTAGTATTTACATATACTTTAACACGAAAAATCTTGAAAAAATATAATAACTAATTGAAGTTGATCAAAAAAGATAGTTTCTCAATCCAGCCTCAACAGAAATTGATTAAAATCTTAAAAATTTACATCTTGCACCATTACCATATGTCTCGAAATTTTTTTATAAAATTAAGCAATACTAAAGAAATAATTCGAATAACATAAAAAAGTCCAGAAGAAACCACAGGATAATGCTAACACTCTAAATTACCAAAACAACCTTCAATATTCCTCAACAATAACTGGAAAATTTCAGTTACAAGAAATATAAATATATTCAGAAAAAAAAAACAAAATATTTAATTAGGTTTCATATCAACTTTAATTACGTTCACGAGATTAGAAAAAAGGTGCATGTTGAGCATTGGCTTCAAAACCATTAAACTTTAAATTATCTTAATTTCTTAATTAAGACGATATTGCATACAAAATTTAACATCTTCACTTTTTATGTATGCTCTAAACTTATCTATATCGTAAATACCTTACCAAATGTTATTTTATATATACCTAACTAAATCACAAAAAAAAACTTCTATCCCACGGGAACCGTACATTTTTTCGGGATAAAAAGTAGCCTATGTGTTATTCTGATGTATAAACCATATTATTGTAAAGTTTCATTAAAATTCATTCAGTAGTTTTTGCGTGAAAGAGTAACAAATATCCTTAAATCTATACATAGTATAGATTGCACATAGGTAAAAATTAAAATATACTACACTAGCGGCTCACCTTCGCTTCGCTCGTGTTCGCCTCTAAACAAGAACAAACCTATCCCTTGGGAGCCGTACATTTTTCCGGGATAAAAGTATGCTATGTGTTCCAGACTATAATCTATCTCTGTGCCTAATTTCATTGAGATCCGTTCAGTCGTTCTGGCATGAAAGAGTAACAAACATGCACACTCACAAACTTTCACATTAATTATAATATTATTATACTACATTATATAAGAATATTGAGGACAAAGGTGGACTTATCTATAACAGAGTTCTCTTCCAGTCAACTTAGCGGAGCAAAAAGCTGAATAATAATAAGGAAATAAATAAAAAAAGTCAGTTTATATAAAAATAAGAAACTACATATATATAATAAGTAGTCGTATGCTGTATGTTAATGTTCTCCTAATTTAAAAAAAAAATACTATAAATTTAATAGTTATCAGATCGTAGTAACAATTTAATAAATAACTCTTTCGGTTTGTTTCAAATTAATAATAATACGAAATAAATCAATAAGAATGGAACTTCAGAACGGGCGGTGAATGATTTGTTGTAAGGTGAGCTCGGCTTGCTTGTGTTGCTAGATCGATGTGTTTTGATAGTTTTTGCTAAAACCAAGTTTATTTAACCGTTCTAATACGTAACAAATCTATTTATATAATTTTACATCTATTTTTAGTACTTATCTACATATTTTTTTAATCCAGATATTTTTTTATTATCCCTCCTATGTGCGTTCACTTTGTCGTGGTAGGGGGGCTCACTAGCGTCCGGCAATCCAGCTGGGCCCGAAGCCAAGAAGTGCACTGGGTGGCGGGCCATTTCGCTGGACGAGGTGTACCATGCGGGTTGCTCCAGGTACTACTTTGACAGCAAAGTGGACCGTGGAAGCAACCCCTTAGTTGTGTGGTCTGCTTCGGCAGACTTACCGTCAGGGCTTCGTGGTTTAGTCAGTGAGTCACGATATTACACATTTTTATTCACCTAAGAGATATAAAAAAATTTAACCTACCTTATATTTCACCAGCAATATTACCATTTATAGTTTAGTTAAATAATATATTAAATTTCTATATTATTCAACAAGTATCAAAAAGATTTAGACTGTGTATAAGCTAGTGCTATATCAGTGGTATCGTGTTAAGTCTAGATGTTCCTCAATAAAGTGCAGCGATCAATTCCGATGTAAAGGTTGTATGACGTGTGACTAAGTTATTGTAATTAATATTATGATGATGGAATTATATTATAAAGGTCTATACCGCGGATTTGTCCGTATTTTATTTTTATTTTTTCATATAAATACATTTGCCATAGATACTCAATGAAAATCTGTCATCTGTCATTCTTTTACAGTTCACTCTATAAGCTATCTCGGTATTCGATTATCTTTTGCTATCTCTTTCTTTCATACTAGAATGTAAAAGAAAGAAGAGAAGATATACGGTGGTTGAAAATACTCTGCTTCATAATGTTATAAAAATACTTATTAGTTATACTATACGTATAAAAGTGAAATCTAAGTTACAATACTGCAAATAGAATGATAAATATGAATGTGTGATATAACTTTAGTTTCTTCATTTTTTAGCCCGCTATAGAAGAAGAAGAATAATATTTTTCCAATACATAATATAATATACATTCATCTATTTCTTTGGCTCGCAAATAACCTAAGTTGTATTTTCATATAAATACATATAATAGGCAACGTTTATTGTGGCAAAGTCTGTAAAATAAAAAAAATATATACTTATATAATATTTATATATTGGCAGTGGTAGCCCGGGGGAAGTGGCTGTGGTAGCCCAGTGGTAACGCGCTCGCTTGGAAAACCAACTGAAGCAGGTTCAAATTCCGGGTCTCGTACGGAGAAGGAGAAGGAATCGTGAGGAAACCTGCATATCTGAGAGAACCTAGCAAGTTTTCGAAAGGTATGTAAAGTCCGCCAACCCACACTGGGCCAGCGTTGTAGACTATGGATTGATCCCCTTTTTAATGAGGTGAGCCCAGCTTTGAGTTGTTTAAAAACTGGGTTGATTACAATAGGTAATATTAATAAAAAAAATAAAAACCGACATCCAGGCACTGAAAAGTAAAAAATAACTAAACAGGGGTTTTCATTTAGAATAGATACCTAATCAGATATTTTCGAAGTCGGTGCCAGCCAATACAAATCAAAGCACACCGACTTCGAAAATGTCTGATTAGGTATCTATTCTAAATGAAAACCCCTGTTTTTATTTTTCCATTTTTAGTGTAGACGTAATAAGCAGGTAATTTGTAAGAAGAAAGATTTTTAAAAGCATATTCGATTAAGCCATTCATTTAAAAACCGCTTGACCGATTTCGATAAAATTTATATGGGACCACCGGGAAAGAATACACCTACCCTTTGAAACAAAAAAAGAATTTTCCAAATCGGTTCAGGCGTCTTCGAGTAATCGGTGAACATACATAAAAAAAAGGTTCTGACGAATTGAGAACCTCCTCCTTTTTTGAAGTCGGTTAATAAATAAATTAAATAAATTAATAGATAGGAAAGCAGTAAAAATAGTGTTATAATATTTTTATTACACCATTTGACGAAGTAAAAAATCGTAGACAAGGTTTTTTACTTAGCTAATAGTGGTGGTTTTTCTTTATTGTTCTATACTTATACTTGTTATTAAATTTGCAGTTCTTATTACAGGAATCGAACCACCGACCACTATTATAGTAAGTTATTCTATTTATTTCATACATATTTCAGTTTTAGTACAAAACTACACAAAATACAAGTGCGAGCTGCCTATCAGGTAAATCACAGCGTCAGCTTGTAGTGACAGAAGGTAGCGGTTGAATTTTGATGCGAGCCCATTTCATATAAAATTCTTTTTAGATAAATAATAAATCGATGTTCGATGTTGACATTATTTCGGCATTTGGCTCAGTGGTTAACGAATATTGTTTATCATAATTATAGGTTTGAGTCTAGCTATGTAGCTATTTGCCTTCGGTTTTGCTTGCATAGTTCAAAATAGGTACAAGATCTTTCTTAAAAATGGTATAAACTGATATTAGTGTTTTTTTTTAAATTACGTACATTTTACTCATGTTCAAACAATTAAACATACATATATGTATGTTCATTAATTATACTTAAGACTAGTGCTGTGGCCTGTGCCTCCAATTTACTCCACTCCCAATTATAAAATTTTATTAATATGTAAATTTTCTCTAGATTAAGTTACCTAATTAATGATAAAGACTGCATTTAAAAATATGTTGTTCATGAAACATAAGAAACGCAGAAGAATTTTATTACAATAACAGTGTCGTTTATTTAAATTTAAATTTATTTCATGCTCATATAAGGATCATTGGGAGCAAAGAGAATTTAAAGAAATAGCCACTAGATGGCGTTAGTTGTATCATATTAAAAGATACGTATATATTTTTCATGATAGATTTTATATTTTATTTGCTATTTTAATAAGGTTTTATTTTATTTTAATATAACAATACACAAATTGTGCAATGTTAAAGCTTAGAGTACTCACAGATTCGTTAAATGTAGAGATACATAGTTTTGTCTATATTATGTAAGTATTAATAAAATATACAATACCTTGTTTCAAAAGGATCCTGAATAGGACTCACAGTTTAAATTTAATATTATGCTTAATGAATTAAAAAAAATATTTTCATGAACTGTATTTTTCATGTCAACTTAAGACATATGTACATAATGATATTTCTAATTTTATTATAATTAACATGAAGAATTTTATAAATAATCAGCTATTATCATACAAAATTTCATCAAAATCTGTCCAGTGGTATTCTCGTAATGCGTTCCCAGACAGATAAACAAAAATTCTAAAAACTATAGATTTGGTCTCTGTATCGATAATAATGATTATTTCAATAAGATTTTCCAAAAAAATATTTAATATACAGATTCGATTCAGTAGAATTTTATTTTATGTATAGATAATAAACTATTAAATTCATACTTATTTTAAATACACATACCTACCCCAAAAATATAGAAATTGTTATATGATCACAGTTACTTGACAGACTGCAATGACAGAATATCCTATACCCTCATCAAGGCAACTCCTCAGTCAAAAGACGTCCACTGCTCCTGCATAGGCCTCCCCCAAAGATTTCCATATCTATGGTTTCCCATAAATGTCGATCTAACTCATGGGAGGGCCTAACTATGCTTTACCTTCTGATATCTCAAAGGATTAATTTAGTTATAGCTATTCAATATGTTACTGTTAATTTAACAATAATTTATTTTAACTATACAGGTGGATTTTTGAGACGAGACAATAAGGGCAGGTACCTTAAATATTATAGTTACAGGAAAACGTTCATAGGAGACCATCCATAACTTTTTTAGATATTCTGAACTGCATTCACAGATTTTGGAAAAAATGTACAGTCAGCGAGAAAAATGCTAAAATACCAAAAAACATTTTTTTATGTCGTTTGATCCTATTTCATGTAGGGATCAAAACACTCTATGGGACCATTTAAGGTTTGAGTACTAGAAATGACAGAAATCGCCAAAATCTTTTCCATACATTTTGTACGGAAAAACGTTTAATCAACTCGAAATACTTTATGTTGCCAAACGGTCCTATTTTTTAATGTGATCAAAAGACTCGTTGAGACCAACTGAAGTTTGAGTATAGAAACACTAAAAAAAATTTTCTTATGCCCGCTGCATAAAATGCCTGCGTGTTAACCCGGTCTTGTGACTTACCGTAGTTTCTATACGCAAATTATTACTGTCCCGTCTCAAAAATCCACCCTGTATAGCTCCATAGTTTTTTCTGACATTAATTAACGAATCTTTTTATATGGATCAAAAGATTTATTGGTTTTGAAGGCGTGACCATAACATATGAATGATGGGCGTAGTTTGATTTATTCACCCATTTATCAGTTATAGTTAGAATTAGAAGTTCTAGCATTTCCTATAGCAATAAATTATGTATCGGTAAAAACGAACATATGGTATAAATTGAGTTTAACCGTTCAGAGTAAGTCAAATGTATGATTTTTACTATTTGTTACTCATAATAAAGTATAACTTTAACTAAAAAATATTTAACTATAATTAAAAAATTGGCAGTGGTAGTCCAGTGGTAACGCGCTCGTTAAGGAAACCGAGTGAAGCGGGTTTAAATCCCGGGTCTCGCACATCTGATATTTTCATGTGCGAATCATTTCTAACATGATTACCACTTGCCTTACGGTGAAGGAAGACATCGTGAGGAAATCTGCATGTCTGAGAGAACCTAGCAAGTTTTTAAAAGGCGTGTGAAGTCCGCCAACCCGTACTTGGCCAGCGTGGTGGACTATGGCCTAAACCCCTAAATAATCAAAATATTGAAGGGAGGCCCCCGTGCCGTGCCCGAGTGCCCAGCAGTGGGGTGTTAAAAAAAATACAAAAAAACAGCACATTGATTTAAAAATCTTTTCCATCTCTGGAGTATTACTTATATAGGATCAAATTGGACCTCAATTCAATTCAATTTTCTTGTTAATGGCTTCAAAGCGTGTCAATTGAGCACAGATTACTTCGCCAATGTCACATAGAATGGACAAGACACGAAAGAGATTGGTCGATAAAATAAAACCAATAAATTGAATTTAAGTATAAAGTGTGAAAATGGGAATAAATCTTTAATAATTCTTGAACCTCCAATAAAAGTACTTTATAAATAAATAAATATGTTGGGACGTTAACAGACAGTACCATCTAGTTCCATGGTAAGCTACGAGGCTTGTGTTATGGATACCAGATAGTTATACACACAGTTAGACCACTACACACATATAACTTAATATACATACATATTATAAATATGAACATCCGTGACTGGAGTACAAACATTCGTGCTCACACAAATGAATAACCCCAGCCGGACTCGAACCCGCGACCGTTGGCACAGCAAGTAGGATCACTACAAACTGAGCTTCGTCAGCCAGATTCCGTTTAACAATCTATCCAATATGGCTAAACCTCATCAAAATCTTTTGTCCTATGGGATATAGTGTAGAAGTATTTTATTATAAGAAGTTATTCTGCCATTAAATCATTACATTACAAGTTAAGTTCAATCAATTTCTTTTCTCTTATTACCATACAATTGTGTAACAGCAGTTTTTACTCGAACGTACCTATTAATAGTACAGTTCATTGTTTAATAAATCATATCAACAATAGATCGTTAAAAGTGTTGATTTTTTATCAAAATTATAATAAACTGGTTATAGTCCACGGTTTTAGCTTACAGTATAGAAGGTATTAACGAATTTAAGACATAATATATGTATGTATGTCTATGCTTCGGTCAAGTGACTAGCTCGCAGATCCAGAGGTCCTGAGTTGGAGTCCCAGTTCAGGCTAATTTTTGTTATTAAGTTTTTCTCTTAAGTTATTGTCAGTAGTAACTCGGAGATGAGAAGTTGGATATGTTACATCCCGTGCCTTGAAGAAAGCTGTCGGTCTTGCGTCTGATCTTTTACCGATCCCGATTATACCCCTCGTAGCAACTAGCAAGTAATGAAATTAAAACATGCCATTATGCAACAAAGTACTCTAATATACAGTTAACTTATACAATAAGTATTACTTTTTCAAAATTATAAAAAATCTCTTTATAGTTCACTGTCAAGGAAAAACGGAATAAAAATAGCACTTCAACATCGTCATCGAGTAATTTTTGTTAAAGGCAGTGGTAGCCCAGTGGTGATGCGCTCGATTGGGAAATCGAATGAAGCGGGTTCAAATCCCGGGTCTCGCACCTCTGATATTTTCATGTACGAATCATTTCTAACATGATTACCACTTGTCTTACAGTGAAGGAAAACATTGTGAGGAAACCTGCATATCTAAGAGAACCTAGCAAGTTTTCAAAAGACATGTGAAGTCCGCCAACACGCACTTGGCCAGCGTGGTGGACTATGGCTTGATTTCCCTCGTATTAAAGGGAGGCCCGTGCCCAGCAGTGGGACGTTAAAAAGGGCTGAATACATACAATTTTTGCCAATAAAAGTTTATGTAAAACAACAGATAAACTTTAGAAATTTAACAACTTATTTAGCGTTTTATGTGATGACAGGAAAAAAGGCTATTCACGATGGATTGGAACCCATTACTACCTATAGTAATTTAATACCGATCAGTACTAGAACTAAGCCTATTGTATCCGTTTGTCCATTCATATGATCCTTCTTTAAAGAGCTGTACGTTGAATATGTCAGAATTAACTTCGCGTCCTGCCGAGAAAAGTTCGTAAGAAACATACATACGCACATAAAAACATCCGCATTTATATTAGTAGTCCAATTATAGCAAACTTAGCAAGATATAAAAATAAATACCTACCTTTTCTCTTCTTCTTCATCTTTTTAGATTCTTTTTGTTTTTGACCCTACTTGCTGTGCTAGCGGTCGCGGTTACCATGGAACTAGATGGTATTATTTATTATATAAAATTAGATTCAAGTGATTATTTAAGTAAAGAAAGCGAAATCGATTTTAAAGTCTTTCTAGTTAAAAGGTAATTGTTATATGTAAATACTTTTAACTTCATTCGTTGATTCATGCATTATGTTTTTGTTCTATCGTTATCATCCTATATAGATAAAATACGAAAGAATATCCATATTCATTAGGGAAATAGCTTAATTTCTCGAAAACGATAAACATATACAATAATAAATCTATCAAACTTATAACAATTCTCAATTAAACGATTGTTTCAAATTTCTCTGACGTATGGGAACGTCCTTTCTAGTCAGTAATTAAGATAGCAATAAATAATTTGGAGGCGGACGGTAAGGCTTGGGATAGATAGGGGAGTTTGTAATTTTAGTAAATCAAAATATACAAATGTATACAATAATATAGAATGTTTTCTATACTAATATTATAAAGAGGAAGGATTTGTCTGTTTGTTTGTTTGCACCGAATAAGCTCCGAAACTACTGAACCGATTAAGATGTTTGGTAAGAAGATAGTTTGAAACCCTGGGAAGGATATAGGATAGTTTTTATCTCAGAAATCATCCCTTAAGGGAGTGAAAATGAGGATGAAAGTTTGTATGGGGTATCAACCCAGGGACGAACCCGAGCGAAGCGAGGGTGAGTCGCTAGTATAATATAAAACAATTTAATATGGATGATTTATATAATCATTAAGATACTTAGAGTATCTTGTATTAAATTTTTAATTTGTTTGCTTTTTTTTGTCTCTAACGGTTAGGAATAGGCGCAAAACATTATGCCAGCGTCACGTTTTGTGAGGGCATGAACGAAATTTTTTTTCTTAAATGTATTTTATCTAATTTTCAATTTATTAAAGTATGATTTTTTTTAAATGTTTGATATATTTTTAATAGCAAATGTCATATTGTGCCTACAATATGACGTTTGGTATTTTTTTTTTACTTTTTTTTAACGTTGAGAAATGCATTAACATGTACCACCTGCATACTTATATACTAGTCCCAGAACTGATAGGATTTCACTAAAGAAAAGCCAGAACTACTCACTAAAACCCAACGAAATCTCCCCTGTTTTATTGCGTCGCAGGATCGCTAACGCACTCAACCCCTTTTTTTTAATCTTGGGAAACGCATTAATATACCACCTGGTGCTAATGTGGGACTCACCGGCTGGAAAAGTCAGTACTACCTACTAAAGCCCAACAAAACCTCCTCTGTCTTAATGGGGCGTCGCAGGATCGCTTACGCACTCAACCACGACGCCCCGACGGCAAGTCCACCGAAGCAGACCACAACAACCATGGGGTTACTCCAACGGTCCACTCTGCTATCAAAGAAGTACACTCTGCTATCGAAGAAGCAACCCGCATGGTACACCGTCCACCGAAGTGGGCCTTCAAGTGTGACTCTTGCTTTTACGCCCGGCTGAATTGCCGGACACTAATAAAAACATCCAACTAATACTTTCTTAGATTTACGCGATTATTTGACATTATAAATAAGACTATTTTTTGGATTTTTCACGATTTATTTTGATTTTTAGATTGAATAATTAATATTTTATTTTCTTCATGTTTATAAATATAATAATGGCAACATTAAGATTACTAATTAATAAAGTTTTCTAAAAAAATGTTAAAATTATAATATTAACAGTTAAAATTAAGTAAATAATATTCCATATTCAATTATAAAACATATGAAAATTATAAAAATGTTTAAAATTAAAATTAACAAATATTGCAAGGTACTTTGGTGCTATTTTTGTATTTTTTGAATTCATTTTGTTATTTTGTGGGTAGGCTGTGTGTAACAATTATATAATGCCTTTGAGACATCTAAAACCTTAGTCTTTCCCGTGACGATGATTGCTGTAAAGCATTCGAAACGTCGGGAACCAAAAATCTAAATAAATCCGCGAAGAAATGCGGAAAGATAGTTTTATTTAAAACATCCAACTAAACTAATTAAATTCGAAGTTACTCTAACTAAAATTTCAAATGGCATATCAGTAATCTCAACACAATAATAGTCAAGTGAGTCCATGTATTCACCTCTTAATACTAAATCATGTCGGTCTCCAAGTGACATGACGTTGGGAACTGTTAATT